>OY978509.1:5690850-6946876 GCA_963854855.1 Nasturtium officinale
GTCTCAACTCAATCACTGAAGTTTATGCAAGCACCACCGCAATATTCGCAGCCGGTGATTCCGGAGGAAGAACAACTATAAAACTATGGAATATATTTAAATCTAATTAATGAAATTAAGATAAGATAAGTTAATTACCAGGATAATGAAGTATTGTGAGGGGAAGAGTAATGATCAGTGAGATTGTAAGGATGAAATAATTCTTCTTCAGTTTGATTTAACCAAGTAGGAAATTCCATGACGTAACTAAGCTTTGGGAAGACGTCATCTTCGACTACGAGAACTTCTTCCTCCGGTTTAATCTCGGGCTCCACCGTCTTCATCATCAGCTCAGACCACCAAGCTGACCTCACTACGTTGCTCTCAGATTCCATCATTAGCTGCTGCTGTTTCTTCTCCGGTGCTTGAGGCGCCAAATCAGAGCTAGCGGCAAAGGTGTGAGGAGATGAAGGGGAGGAGTAGATATGCGGATTCGTCGGAAAAATAGATGGTGAGGAAGATGAAGTCGACGATGATGAAGAAGATGAAGATGATGACGAGGTTTGGATGAAGTCGTTGAAATCGTGGAAGTTGAGGTTTAACCCTAAAGGTTGATTGGGGAGGACGATATTAAGAGGCGGAATTGTCCAAGAAAATGGATCTGGAGGAGGAAGCGGTGGAGAAAATAGATTATGCGGCGGCGGTGGTTGAGGCGGTGGAATCCTTGCGGCTTGCCTCATGGAAGCGCGATGTTGTTTTAAAGCGGTGACGATTTCGCGACGAGCTTCAGCCATGTTGAGAAGACGTTCTTGGTAAGGACGACTCGTGTGGAGTCGTCTCCTCACCTGTTTCTTGTGCGTTTGCGTTTGCGTCTTGCCGCCGCTTCCATCGGTGGTTGTGGTGGTCATGGTGGAAGAAGCAACTTGTTGTTGCTTCGCGAGAGATCGCATGTAAGTAGCAGAGACGCGTGGTTCTTGCTTGTTTGATCTGACCATTAAAAATATTAATTATGATTTATCACTATAGATCATCTTTCTCTTTCTCAAGGCTTTGTTTGAGTAATTGAGATTGATAATGAAATGAGACAAATGTTTCCGGAAAGAGAACAGAAAGAGAGTTGATGAAGAATTAAGATGAAGCAAAGGCTCGTGGGTGATATAAATACTCTGCTCTTGCTCTATTTTGCAGAAATCTCTATTTTTACTATTATTATTTTATTTTAAAAATGGAAATTTATTCTAAGAACTGAGAGTTATTTGATAATTTATTTCTCTATTTTCTTCTCTTTTTGGTTGCTTAAGAGTTAATAGTCTCTCTGTGTATTTTTCATATTTTGACAAAAATAGAAATGTTGTTTTTCTCTTTCATTAAACTTTGCCGTAAATGGGTCTGTTTGGATGGTTGGCACTTGGCAGTGATTGACTAAAGTGACCTCTTACTCCTCCTAAACAAAAGAAGGGAAAAGCGAGAAAGATTTGTTTGTTTGTTTTGTTTTGAACTTTTGAGTAAGCAAATATTTAAATGCTTACTCAGAAGTTTTATACCTCTACAAAAAATGCTAAAACTGTACTATATTTAAGATGATATTACTACTCGAAGAGATAACTTGTGTGTTTGTCTTATTAATAATCTTAGTAAGGTAACTTCCAATAAGGACTTCTTAAAGAGACAGGAGATTTTGTTATGGTCGATTATATCTGGACAAGGAAACCCAGGGCTATGCAGAAGCTTGGAGATTTGAGGAGTAAAATTCTTTTTATTTGGAAATTGATTTTCAATATCAAGGAAAATAGATAGAGGAAGGGTATTTTGGTAGTTAACAGAAGAGAATCCATAGGACACTAGTCTTCTGTTAAAAGCCTTTGTCTGCAAGTACAGTGGGACCCATCTACATGAAGATCAACAAATGCTCATTTAAGTATTTTTTTTTCATCTACAATAATCTAAATTTATTATTCTATTTCCCCTAGTTTATATATATATGTGAGTTAAATTAGAGTATTTGTACTAGAAAATTATGAATTAAATAAATAATAATAAATAACTTTTCATATAAACTTTTTATTCATGTCATTTGATTGTCTTAAAAGACAATCTTTATGCCAACAAAAAGATACAATCTTTATAATATATTAATTTACACATATATTAATTTTATTTATCTCTGGATTATTTTAATTTTAATTATTTATTTTTTGCTAGTAAAAGTAATTTTCGCGATGTACTATTTTCTAAAGAAACATCTAATTATTTTTTAAAAAATATATATTTCTATTTTATCATATATAAATATATGGGATATATTAGCACGTTATCTTAATATATATATTTACATAAATACCAAACATAATATATTTTTAGAAGAACATTCAACACCTAACGGGCTAAATTTTATCACAAACTTTTGTCGATATCCTAATGTATTTGTTAATAAGAACTCATGAGTTTTCATTTTCTTACATTAAATCGTTCCTTTCCCATTTCTGTAAATGATATATCATATATCTAATCATGATAGTTAAATGAGAATAAACAAGAATTTGGAGAAATATCTTATTTCGACAAAGGACAGCCAGTAAAATTCTTTGAAATGCATGCAGAATTATAGATTTCTTGGAGTATCTAATAGTTACGTATTTTACCAAAAACATTGTATTATAGATATTGAGATGAATTATGATATCACCATAGTACGAGTGAGGGAGAGGTATGGTGAAAATGTGTCTGCAAGCAATACAGTGGGGATATATACGCAGAAATAGTCCAAATTCGAGGTTTCTTTCAAAATTCAACTCTCCAATTCTCTCTCCCCTTTCATTGTCAAATAATAATTGAATACGGCCCTTTTTAATCTTATTTTTTCACACACGAACTATTAAAGTGTTAATTAGTACTCAAGCTGGTAATACATAAGATTAAAATAAGATGTATTAAGATGGATCACCCTCAACATCTATAACGTTGGATACCGAGAGTTTATTTTTAAATATGATTGCAAAGAATTAATCTATTTTATGAAGAATGAAATATGCGGGCCGATATTTCTACTCTTGAGACAGGATAAGTGTCTTTGTTTCATATAAAAGGAAATATTGCGGACGATAGCTAATAAGACTTATTCTTTCATAGACTCAGTATTAGTTAAGTGAGCTGATGACTTATTTTTTTGTTGCTTTCTTGAGACCAAATTCAGCAATTCAGCCATTTTTTTTCAACTTGAAACGGTTGAAAAAACATTTCCACCGAGAATCATTTATCTTCTACAAAATTGTGATATATATATAGATATACGTGTATGTGTAATTAACCGGATAGGGAGTGAGTGACAGAGGTATGGCAACTGTTACCCAATTTGTTTCGGATCCTTTATTTTCCCCTTTATTCAGACAACAGTGACAGTGAAGGTAATTTCTGTATTACAACAGATACCGCTGTTCACTTTCCAATCATAATCCAGTTTCTTGATTTTCTATTTACTCACGTACATAAAAATTTCCAGTTAACTTTTTCTCTCTTTACTGTTCATGGAGAAACAGTAAAAGTTATATAGCACGTTTTTACCACTATTCAGATGTCGCTATTTAGATAAATAAGTAAATAGCTAAAACTGTTTGCAAAATACCCTATTATAATTTATATTTTGAAAATACCATAATTTTATTATTTCAAAAATATATCTTATAAAAAAGAGAAAAAGTTTTAACAAACATCTCTTTCTCCAAGTAACAAAATTTGATGAGATGTGTATTATCAGAATTGGTTTCTAATATAACAAACTAATTATCAACTAAACAATTAATCCACAACTCATTTGTCATAGAACTAATGAAATTTACAAAATTCGGACCACTCAACAGAAAATGAATTAGTTATAGATCTATTGTGTTAAAGTATATCTTCAAAATATCTCAAACTGTACTATAAAATGACATAACAATACATCTAATTAAATTAAATGACATAATGATTTTTAAAAATAATCTTATTCATTATAACATTCGAAACCATCGGTTTGATATTAGTTAGAATACAATTTTATTGGTTCAGATTCAATTATATGCCTTTTAATTTTAACAGTTAAGTCCTTGAATAATTTCAGAAAATTTAAGTGATGGTATTCAATTCAATTAGTTTGTTCTTGAACATATTTGATTTTGATTAGCTTAATTATGAAATATATGCATATTTGGAATCATTTAAATCCAAATATCAAAAAGTTATTTAGGATTATAGTTAATACTAACTTCTTGGCTCCACTACTGATCAGCCACCAATATATGTATCAATATTATATCATCGTTTGGAAAAAGATTGTTCGAGTCATTTTAGAACGGTTTAAAAGAGATTTACATGTATATATGATTGTGGTAATGCCCAATACGTCATACGTGCCAAATTGTTAACTTTTCAAGAATTCACATTTATTCTGCATTAAACAGTTGTTTTACAATTCATCGTTATTTTTTTTGTCGTCATAAAAAATAAATAGTAGTTCATTATATATGTGTAGATTTAGGATATCAAAAAATAAATTGATTGTTAAAGAAAAGAAAATAAAACTTTAGGATACAACATATAGCCTGGTGGTGTGTATGAGAACAAAGAAAGAGTCAATGGTAGCCTAAAGAGGAAAATAATAGTCTGGTCGTTGGTAAAACTAATAAGGGAAAGTCAATAACTACTGCATTTAGCAGAAAATTATAAGAATATCGAAATTTGTTTCTTTTGGTTAAAACTTAAAAGGGTCTTCAGAATATCGAATTTTGGTGATATAAAACTTTTCATCTCCGCCTTTTTCACTTATATGTCTACTACTTAAACTAAGTTACTAAATATAAAACTTTGTAATTAGATATAAATGGGTCAAGCATGAGCCCTTTTCATATTTCGTAGAGAGAATCGTGAGAATTTTTTTGTTTGTAAAACTATCTTTTGCTTTCTTTTATGTAAATTTATTTTCCACCAATAAAACTTTATTTCTAATGATAACAGAAATTGATAGATCGTGTTAATTACTGGTGAAGGTGTCAAAGTTTGAACTCTAATGTATAACTATTCTATTCCTCCTCATAGTTCAGAATCAAAGTTGTTTTAACTTATTTATGTGAAAACTTAATATTATGAAAACTTAATAATATATAATATATTATATAGTTGAGTGGTTGATGTTTGTGATTTAAGTAGCATAGCGTGCATCTGCATTATTTTTAGAACCGGATCAAAGAAAACAAAAACACATGCGGTAAACCGCTTTCCAATTGAAACTCTGGTGGATGATATATTTGGCCATTTTTGTTTATTTTAGAACTACTCAGCTTCATTTAGATTACCTAACTAACAAAACTTTTTTTTTGGATTAGACCTATTCTTTTGTTTTAGTTTTTGCACCACCAAAAAAGATTATCATGTGTTTTTACATCCTCTCATTGTGGTTCATTAGTTATATTTCACAAAGGAAAATTTATAACACAAATACTGAAATGCAGGATGGTTTATTAATGTTTATTTTTCTTTGGTTGTTAATGGATTAATCATGTTTCAAAATACCACCATGGGATATTTGGAAAGTACAAAGGATTCTCCCCTAAAAGAAGAGTCATTTCAAAAGAGCAATTCTTTTTAGAAAAGTACACATCACCGCAAAAACGAATCATAGTTAAAGTTGAGAAAAGTACAATTGAAATCGGATAACAGTATATAATTGTTAAAAAAATGAGGAAAGAAATCAAACAAGAAGAAAAAAAATCCCACAGATAAAGACGATAAAATGTTATGTGAGGAAGTGGATAAAGATGCAAATATTTTTGGTTTTAGTTTTGTTTTGTTGAGAGACCACCAATCCAACCAATCAGAGCAGCCTTTTCTGTTGGATTCCGTTCACACCAGAATATATTATTTTGGTCGTCACAAATCTGAATCTTAGTTATTGTATTTAATTATTCTAACAAATCTGTAACCCAAAAATAAAAACTTTAACTAACAAACGAAATTTTGCTAAACAGATCCTCATACATAAGCAATTCAGCGTTTATACAATTCTAGTTGCGAGCTTGCTATATACAAAAATAAAATACTTAGAAACCAAGTTTTGATCTGACCAGTGTCATGTACGTATGCCGTCATGTCGAGTGTTCCTTTGTTTAATCAAACAAATGTTCATAATCTGATAGCGAAAATGACATTTGATAAACGTCACTCAATTTATTTAGAAAATCAAATTGCTAGAATATAAAATATCGCATAACGACATTATCGTATCGCATTTTTCTGGTGGTTGTTCTGTACATTTCCATTCGAAACCTCAGTATAGTGATTAACACAAGTACAACTCAATGTAGCGGAGCGTTGCTCCCATGTTATAGTCATATAAAAAAATTATGTTTGACAAAAATATTTCATGAAGTTCTAGGCAACTGCATTAAAAAAAGAGTTATCGGCTAAGGTTTTTTTGAAGCAGTGATAATCTCGTTGATATCTTTTGATTGTTTCGATGATATCATCAACACATGTAAGTGGTAACGATGGTCTTCTTGGTGTGTTTAGAAAAGACTCAACTAGTAATAAATGAGCACTATTAAAACGGTGGAACCTTAACGCTGTTGCTGCAGTTACATATTATATACGCACAAAAACGAAAGTGAACGGGTTCTAATGGAGGGTGGGGCTAAGAACTGATGTGACGCATCCAAATAAAAACGGCAATCGTACAACTTGCTGCCGTAAGAGAGAGAGGTCCCACTGACAAGTGGCATGCCACGTGGGCCGACGGTTTAGGATCCAATCGGAGTGAAACTGCCACGTGAGATCTATCCACGTCCCGACAACATTCAAAGCTTCCTCTTTCTGTTTCCTTCCACCACCCTTTTGATGCCTTAGCTTTTTTTTATCGAACGAGGACATTTTTAATTGGTAATAAATATTTGTTTTTGGTCAAAACAATAGATGAAAAACATCTTTTACATTTTATTAATCGTTATTAAAAATGTTACTAAATATAATATGATTCTTATAACAGTTTTTCTATAAAAATATATTATTTTCTGTTAAAAGAATAAAAACACATATACATATACCAAATTTTGAAACAAGATATGAACCCTAACTAAACCTCTCATTCGGGAAGATGCAACTGAAAACAATAAATTGTATCCACTAGGAATGTCAACATGTTTTGTCTATCTATTGGTCAATCAGCTTTTAGAGAATTATAGACTTATAGTTGGGTTTTTAATCCATTTTAATAAATGGGGTTTGTGGGTTCGGCCTAATAGGTTTATTGATTTAAATCACTTGATCGTCAAAACCAATAGGATTTCGGAATAGCCATGGGTTAATTACTTTATAGTTTAGTATTTAAAACATAATAAATATGCAAAATACTTAAAATGTAAAACAAGCTTTCTATTTTGGTTCTTTATGAATCACATATAACAATAAAAAAACAAAAATATTATGTGACTTCAGAATCAGTTTTAGTATTAACTTTTTGCCAACAAGTACTGAAACCGGCTTTTAAGCATGTCCAAGCATTATTTTGCAGTATATCTTAATGGTTTCAGCTTTTCAACCGATGAAAACGTTCAATTGCATTTTTATTTTACTTACTTGCTAGAAGTATTATTACATATGTTATGCTGACATTTTTTTTCTAATGATTTATAGGCGATGAAACGGAAAATGATATATATCAAAGAATCAAATGCAGCTACGTACCAAAAAAGCAAGTGTTCTTTAGATCAATATATGCTTTAAAGATAATTTCTTTCATATCAAAATTTCTTTTTAATATATATATATATATATATAACTCTTAGTTGTTGAACTGTATGACAAGTTTTGGGGTTTAATGATTTGTATTTTATTTGTTGGTTATAAATATTTGGATTATTCCACTTTTTCGGGTTAAAAGAGTTGATTTTTATTACTCATGAAGTAAATAGATCGAACCATCCGTGAGAATTTCAAACTGATTGTGGTTGAGTTGGGTCAATCCGTCTATTTTGACACTCTTAGGACCCACCCAGATCATGAGAAACCATCGCATCTCTATCGTCTTCTTCTTCTTATCAATTGGCATCTTTTCTCCCTTTATCCTTTAGCTAACTTGCCGAAGAATGGAACATCGACTCTATTGCGGAGATGATGGCTAGCATGATTGAACAATTCGGAATGAAGCTTTCGCAAGAAGATGCTGCAAAAGCTCAGCAAGCCATGGCATCTCTGTCTCCCGAAGACTTGGAGAAAATGGTAATAAGTATTCGATGTTTTTTATAACGAACATTTTATTTAATATTTTTTTCAGTTAAGTCATCCTCAAATATATTATACTCTATTAGATATGGAAATTATTTTTAGTTGAGATATACTTCAAAACGTGTATCACCCATATCACAAAATTTATTAAAAAGTATTACTTCATATATATATATATATATGCAAACCTAAAATTATGATTGTCTTTCTTGTTAATTCATAATCATATAGCAGTAGAAAGTTGTAATACTTCGTTTGTAAAATTATGTAGTTCACATTACAATTTTAATTATTTATACAATTATGTTGTTAGTCAAAGTTATTACTCTCTGTCTTGTTTTTCATATTTTTCAATTCATTGAATCTTCTCTACGCATTCATATATATTTTTAATCGATTTTGTTTCTTAATATTCATAAATTGTATTCTCCTATATAAGTTGATTTCATGGACTTCTATTGTAGTGAATAATATTCTTCCCATTCCATTAAGACTTTGACTAACAACAATAATTATACTAATTAGTAAGTTGAACAAGAGTCTTGTCTCAGTTTAAGAAGAAAAAAAAACATGAGATTAGTATTTCAACATGGATAAGGACATGCACAATTTGCATACTGACCATAATTTTATGAGTACGGTAATTAATTAATTAATTAATGAAATATGGCACGTCATTGCGTCTTCGAAGCATAAGGATAAAAGTGTCATTTCAGCCTCAAGGCATATTCCGGTCGGTCAATTGAGGAGGTTGATGTGCGACTGCAATTATATAAAAAACATATAGAGAAATCAATTCTTTATCGGAAAGTAACAATTCTCCTCGATTTTCCGATTCACAATTCTCCGATTTGAAAATTCTAACGAATATTTCGCCTTTTCCTCTTAAAATCTGATTCCGAGTTATCCTTTTTCCGGCGAGTTTCGATTTGAATTTTGCGCAAGAGGTGTGTTGTGTTCCGATCTGATTCCAGAAGCTCCGAGAAACAAAAAGATGTTTAACGGGATGATGGATCCTGAGATGATTAAGCTTGCTCAAGATCAGATGAGCCGTATGACGCCTGCTGATTTCGCTAGGATCCAACAACAGGTTTCTTAAATTTTGTTTTTTTTTTCCATTAGATTTTGTAAATGATTCATTTAGTTTATTTAATCGATTCTGATCAATTCTTTACGAGCTGTGTTGGGTTATATAGTTTGATTCTTGTGATTGTGATTATCAATTCAAGCTTAATTGCTCATTGCAATTGTATTTAATTAAACGCTATTGTTGTTTCCAAATTCTTTGTTTAAAAATTGCAATGTGATTTTTAATCTCCGGAGAGAAGAATTAATGAATGTTAGTTTTTTTTTTTGGTATGTATTAGCAAACAAGAGACTAAAAGGGTTCTTAGGTGATTTATACTCTGTTTTTGTATGATTAAGTTATGCCATTGTTTGTTACAGATGATGTCAAATCCAGATTTGATGAATATGGCTACTGAGAGTATGAAGAACATGAGGCCTGAAGATTTGAAACAAGCTGCGGAACAGCTTAAGCATACGAGGCCAGAGGAGATAGCCGAGATTGGTGAGAAGATGGCTAAAGCTTCCCCTGAAGAGATTGCAGCTATGCGTGCTCACGCTGATGCTCAATTTACTTATCAAATCAATGCAGCTCAGATGCTTAAGAAGCAGGTACCTTTGGCTTCCTGAGAGGAGGTGTAGTATTGGTCTCTATCAAGTTTTCATCTTTTTTTTTTTTATAAATGAACGAAGAAACTTTTGTCTACTAATAATCTGCATTCGGTTAATCAGAATGGCTGTTTCTAAACTTTGATGTTAACCTCATTTACTGATATTTTTGGCAGGGAAATGAGCTTCATAGCCGAGGCAATTTCAGCGATGCTGCGGAGAAATATTTGCGTGTAAGCCTGCTTCCACTTTCTCTGTTATCAAGAGTTTTTTTCTGCCTCTCTTACAATGCGCCTTGACCATATTACAGGCGAAGAACAATCTGAAGGACATTCCATCTTCTAAAAGTGGAGCACTTTTGTTGGCTTGTTCTCTCAATTTAATGTCATGTTATTTAAAGACAAATCAGCATCAAGAGTGCATAAAGGAAGGTTCTGAGGTATGCTATATGATCTTGATTTTATGAAATTTCTAGGAAAAAGAGAGATAGCAATCTTTTGGCTTCTTTTTTGATAAATTTACGGCCTCGGCATTCTTCTGATAAATTTACATTCTTATATTATTTTCAGGTTTTGGCATATGATGCAAGGAATGTCAAAGCTCTATACAGAAGGGGTCAATCTTACAGAGATCTGGGACTGTTTGAAGTGAGTTCTTCTGTTGCTTGTGGATGTTTCTTGAGATTCCTTATCAATATTAATGTGCGTACTGTAAATATGTCCTGACCATATGTGCTAATCAATTGAATTTCTAAAACTATAAGGATGCCGTCTCTGATCTAAGCAAGGCCCTTGAAGTTTCCCCTGAAGATGAAACAATTGCTGATGTGCTTAGGTATGGATTTTTTATTGGATTACTGGTATGATCATGCTTTTCAGTTCTTATTTCAGAGGTTTGGATTCAACATTTTATATTCAACTTGACTCTTTTTTAATATGTTTTCTTATGCAGAGATGCTAAGGAGAGATTAGCTGTCGAGGGACCTGGCAAGGCATCAAGAGGTATAATCTTGATCCCTTTTGGAATTTTTCGAAATAAATAATTTCTTTGCTGCATCGATGATCTGCTCCATCCATTAACGGGGAAACAACTGAAAATTATTATGTTTGTCATTAGGTGTGGTGATTGAAAAAATAACTGAAGAAACTACTGTTACTTCTAGGACACAAGGAGAAAGCAAAGGTGGTGGTCATGCGCAAGGCATAAAAACTGATGTTGATGGTTTGCAGGCTCTTAGAGATGACCCAGAAGCCATAAGGTTTAACACCATTCCAAACTACTATTTGATGTGCTCTTTCAAATGTTTATCTCCTAATTATCATGAACAGAAGTATTAACTAAAGCATCCTTTTTCTGCTACATGTGTACGATTTGTAATCTTTGATTCTTTCTGTGGGCTGCAGAACTTTCCAGAACTTCATTTCAAGAACTGATCCCGAAACTCTTGCTGCTTTGAGCGGAGGCAAAGCTGGAGAAATGTCACCAGACATGTTTAAAACTGCTTCGAGTATGATAAGCAAAATGTCACCCGAAGAGATTCAAAAAATGGTCCAAGCAGCTTCTTCGTTTAAAGGAGATAACCCTTTCACCCCGACAGCGCCATCTGCGGAAAATAGGTTTACACCCACAACTGACATGCTCAAACTCGCATCTGATATGATGGGTAAGATGTCACCAGAAGAGCGTGAGAAAATGTTTAACATGGCATCATCTTTGAAAGGAAACGCTCCAGTTTCAACATCATACAGCAATGCGGAAGCATCTGAACCACGGGAAAGTTTAGGAGCGAATGGAATTAGTAGTTTTGTAGGTGAGTCTAGTTCTTCTGGTAATCCATTCATGGCTCCAAGAAGCGGTTTTGAAACAAGCATCCATTCTGCTCCGCCTGGTGACTTGCAGGAACAGATGAGAAACCAAATGAAAGATCCAGCAATGCGACAGGTATTGGTCATTTTTTATTTATTGTACTTTTTTTACCTATTTAGTAAACAGAATGTGATCTGGGATGTTTATATTAGTATTATCTCTGTATACGATAGATGTTCACGTCTATGATTAAGAACATGAATCCGGAAATGATGGCTAGCATGAGTGAACAATTCGGAATGAAGCTTTCGCAAGAAGATGCTGCAAAAGCTCAGCAAGCCATGGCATCTCTGTCTCCCGAAGACTTGGAGAAAATGGTAATAAGCATTCGATGTTTTTGATTGATAACCCAAAAGAACATAGCAGAGTTGATTGTATAGTTTGGTCTCATTTGTAAAAAAACGTTGTTGCAGATGCGATGGGCGGATCGAGCTCAAAGCGGGATAGAGAAAGCGAAGAAAGCAAAGCAATGGTTGGTCGGAAAAGGCGGATTGATCTTTGCAATATTAATGCTCGTTTTAGCAATGATCCTTCACCGACTCGGCTATATTGGAAGCTAGACCAGCTCTTTCTCCAAGACTCAATCTTTTGAGTGAAGATTTAATCAGATTAGTCTTCGGTTGGGGTTGTAGTTTGTAAAACTGTAATATCATTTAATCTTTTTTTTTTTTTGGTAGTCACTTTTTCAAAGCCACCACTTTTGTCTAAATTGGGACCTTCTTCTTATGTATTGGTTTAATATTATTAGAGAGGATAATGATATTTTTTTTTTCTATTTATATATAAAAAGAAGGTGTCGAGAGTGAATAGAGACCACACGCTCAGAAAAGACAAAAGAGAAAAAGAAAGAGTCTTCCTTTGTTGTCTTTTGTCTTCTTCTTCATAATCTTCCCTCTCCTTTTTTCTCTCCATTATCTTCGGCGAATCATGAATCTAGGGTTTTGTTTTCTCCCTTAACCCTGGATTTTCTCCGATCAAGTTTTCAGCTTTATTATTATTATTTTCTTCTCTGTTTAGATCAATCACCGGATTGATTCATCGCGATTTCCATGGAGGTTAGGGGTTTCTGATTTTCCCGTTTGAATTTCATTTGTAATAAAATCAAATTTGTTTGTCTGAGCTTGTTATATAGATTTTATGTGGTTTTGATCAAATTCGGTGTTTAATTCTTTTTCAAAATGCTCTTATTTGTCGAATTTTTGCATTTCTTTTGGTTTCCGTGTTGAATTGTTTCAATTTCAGGGAGCGGGAGAAACGACGACGTCTGAGGGACATATGAGTTCGGCAGCAGCTTTTGTTGAAGGGGGAATTCAAGATGCTTGTGATGACGCTTGTAGCATTTGCCTTGAAGTCTTTTGCGATACTGATCCATCA
Source organism: Nasturtium officinale (assembly GCA_963854855.1). Taxonomy (NCBI): domain Eukaryota; kingdom Viridiplantae; phylum Streptophyta; class Magnoliopsida; order Brassicales; family Brassicaceae; genus Nasturtium; species Nasturtium officinale. The sequence goes on from OY978509.1 coordinate 5,703,997, forward strand.
ACTGTACGTATATAATATTATGACTTTTTCGTTTTTCTCTCATTTTTATTCATTTTTGTTTTTTTTCTCCTCTCTCTCTCTCTCTCTCTCTCTCTCAGTTGACTAGTTGCAAGCATGAGTATCATCTTCAATGTATCCTTGAGTGGTAAGCTCTTTCAATCTAACTACCCATGTTTTTCACCTCTGCCATGCTCGATACTCTCATTGCACATAGATATTCCTAAAGGGTTGTTCTTATAAAATGTGTGGTTTTGCCATGTTCTCTTCTTCTTCTTTATATGTTGTGTTGTGAGATTTTAGTATTCTCCTTGAGAGTTTTGGAATGGTTTTGGGATCTTAAGGGGGGAGTGAGGAGATTCCATTAACAATATCCTCAAAGGGGAGAGAAAAGAAACTCTAAATAATTAATATTTTAAATTTGCAGGTGTCAAAGAAGTTCACAGTGTCCAATGTGTTGGCAATCAATTAGTCTCAAAGATCCCACAGGGTTAGTTTTGTCTCTTTCTGATACTGTTTAGTTGTTTTTATCGGTAATGAGGCAGGGCTTCCTTGGTCGATGTTTCAGTTATGTGTTTTCAATGTTTCCAGTCAGGAACTACTTGAGGCTGTTGAACAGGAGAGGAATTTCCGTTTCAATCCATCTAGAAATGCCACCATATTTCGTCATCCAACTCTCGGTGATTTTGAATTGCAACACGTATGTGACTCTTTTATTATCATTTTGAGTTGATTACATCTCTTTGCTAGTGAATCATCTAAATACAGCTCTGTCTTTGTACAAATCTCCTTTATTGCAGCTGCCAGTGGGGGTGGATAATGCAGAGATTGAAGAACGAATCATTCAGCATTTAGCTGCTGCTGCTGCTATGGGACGAGCAAGACATGGGGCAAGAAGGGAAGGCCACAGAAGCAGGTCATCAGTTCAAGGTCATCCACAGTTCATGGTGTTCTCTTCACATCCTAATGCTTCTTCTCCTCCACCTCACCCTCCCATGCCTTCTTCTCCATCTCAGAGAGATGAGAGTGACACAGTCACAAACCTTCCTCTGCCTCCTTCCAATACCTTAGGGGAGGGTTCTCTTCGGTCAAACATACAGACATCAACTTCTTCTCAACCCCGTCAGGTTTCTCCTTCGGCATCTGATTCAAACAGCAGGTTGTCATCTGGACTCTCACCTTTTGTTGTCTCTTATTAGTGTAATTACATGCAAACAATCTAAGCCTTAACCTTGTTTTACAATACTCAGGTCTCGTAATCAATCTTCCCCAAGTGATCAAGATAGAGCTGGACCATCAGAAGATTCAGAACTTCAATCATTTTCGGAGTCACTAAAGTCTCGGTTAAATGCCGTCTCAACGAGGTATCCTGTCTCTACCAACCTGGACAACTGTGGCTTGTATATGTTTTTTTCGTCAATTCTAAGTGATTCCTGATGCACAATGTAGATACAAAGAATCGATATCAAAGAACACAAGGAACTGGAAAGATAGATTTTTTTCTCGCAACACATCCATGGCAGACCTTGGCTCTGAGGTTAAAAGAGAGGTCAGTGCAGGAATAGCCACTGTGTCCCGTATGATGGAACGTTTAGAAACAAGAGAAAACAATAGACCCAGCATGGCATCTGTATCAAATGTCTCAGAAAATGACACTCCTGAATCAAACAATGAGCGTAATAGATCAGAAGCAGCGGATGAACATTCTCTGAATGAAAGAGGTGTTCAAGGAACATTTACTGCTGGTTCTGGTTCAAGCTAAGAAGCAAGTGCTAGCATCTTGGTTTCAAAGGTAAATTTTGACTCCTTGATTACTGATTCAGCTTGGATTATCAAGTTATGTTAGTCATTGTAGTATTCGGCTACTTATTTCACCTGTCAATTAAGATTAAGCTCTCATCAAAAGAATTTTTCCTTTTGGATAGTTGAAGTATAGAAACCTGAAAATATCATATCTAATGAATGCTAAGATCAGTTGTTTGTGTGTTTGCAGAAACAGGAAGATGTTGTCCACTGTCAAATTCTGATGTTATATATAAATACAGAGTCGGAAGTTTCAAAAGTGTGGGAGCATAGGAAGAAGGTTCATTGATTATGTAAAAGAGTGTCTCTGTTTTTCATTTTTAATAAATTAAAAAGGTTATATGACCAAAAGGAAGCGTGCTTCAGAAATGATACGCCTTCTTCTGTGTTATGTCAAACCAAACAAAAAGAAAACTATTAAAAAGAAAAAATGAGAAAGAGTTTGCGTTTTATGTTGGTCTGTTGTAAATTCACGTTGTCGTTCACATTACGGATTTTCTCTATGTTCTGCTTAAATGCAACTATTATGATTTTACTTATGTATTCAGAAACTTGGCCAAGCAATGCATCTAATATCTCTAAATAAGCGGTGAAATAGAATTTTTTATTTTATTTTTGGCTTTGAGTATTTTATTTTATGTATTGATGTAGTTTTATCTCATCCCTCTACCAATGTGTAGTGTACATTTATGTATCTGCTATTAAATATGCAATTATCCTCCATACTTTTAAAATCCTTTTACTAGTTTTCATCATAGTCAAGAGCAAATGGCATTCTTCATTCACTTGAAAAAACTAAGAATCCGCGCTTAAACTCCAGAAACAGCACAAATTCATCTAGAGAGTGACATTTCTTTCTCTTGGCACAAATTCAACCATGAAAAACAACCTTAAAATCCTTTTCAGCTAGACATGAACATTGCAGAGAGTGATATTTCTCGGAAAACAATGGCTTCTCATCTCTTTCTCTTGGCACCAGTGCCTCTTCCGGAAGCTTTCTTCTCAGCAGGCGCATCAGCTGCTTTGCCTCTGCCTCTGCCTTTACCAGCTGTCTTTCTTGAACCAGAACTTCCAGTTCCTTTTAAATCCACTTCAACTTGGATTCCTGCAACCAAATTGTAGTTCTTTAAGACTCAGATATGATGATCAACAAAATCACCCTCCCAGAGAGCCGCGATACATCAAATTTAGATATACACTGATTGGCTTTCTGAAGGAAAAGACAACTTATCAGAAGGGGTAACAAGACCGACCTCTAGCGTTCAGATTTTTTAGATTTGACTCCAGCTTTTCTCCATTGGTAGCTTCTTCTGGAATATCAAACACAAAACAGAGAAACCTAGTCAGGACTTCATCTGGTCTAGTTTCAAGTCCCGCTAGATGCCAAAGGTAATCTTGTAATGTCTTTCTGAGGCTCAGTCTTTGAATATACAGGTCCATTTACATGAATCTACAATTATAATAGTTCAAAAAGATGCATTGTACCTGAGTCTTCTTCAGCGTCTGATGTATTTTCTTCTTCATTTCCTGCTAATGGCTCACCATCTTCATCTCTCAAACTATCAACAGTTGGTTCAAGCATTGCAGCTATTCGCTTCTTTGGCGCCTTTTTAACTCCCGGAAGCTGCACCATGTCAGCAGCACGCACCATTCTGGTTTTATTCATCTCATTATATTTTTTAGTCAAAGCTGCTTTAACTGCAGGTGGAACACCTTCCAACGGATTTTCACGTCCCTGATTTATTAAGTTTGTAAAATACTTAAGTGAAGATTCACTGTCAAATCTGTGGCAATGATATATCCCATGAAAAACGAAATCGCGTCTACCTTAAACTTTGCCAACTCCATAATAGTATCAAAGTCTTCCTGGCTTATAGAGTAGGAATTCATGAACTCAACAACTTCTGAAACAGCTTCATCCTGAGTAATTTTCACATACATAATATGATCAAGTAAAAGATAGAAATTCACATCATATTAACCTTATCCTCTGATATTATTAAAAACAGGTGTAAAGTGAGTTCACGAACAATAAACAGATATTTGTAAGCCAAACCTTAGGCAGTGTCTGAAGTGGGCTAGTCAAACGATTCAAGAGAAGAGGGAGATAGTCAACACGAAGAGTCTCCCTGTGGTCAATGTTGACATATGTCAGAAAGTTGGAATAAGAAATATATCAAATTACATTGCTCAAAAGAAACAGGAGGTACACAAAGTTGAATCTTCACAGATGGATGAAATATGAAGAAAGACGAGATAGCAGTTAAATACACATGTCTCAAACTTATCAAAGTAGTAAATCGCAAACAAACGAAAACAGTTCACTAGCAGAAAGAAGTAACTCATAAAGCTAACTGTACAGTTGGAAACAACCTTCCAGAGCTCGATTCACGGGAGGCAAGGACATGAACATGCAGATCCTCCAGCAACCTTGTATTCTTTCCTGCAGTAGAATTCTTGCCAAGCCACCCACCAAATCTATTGAAATTACGCTCTCCCTGCATTCAATAATTGTGTCCACAATTATGCCTGGTTAATTTGAATCTAGATATTTTAGGCAACTTTGGAGCTACAAAACTGAGAAACAGGATCATACCAAAACCATAACCCTGCGTAATAGTATTCATGCTCAAATATTACAAGTTAGAAAAGAAATTACTTTTAGGAACCACTATCTGTCAGTATATGAGAAGTGCATTTCGGAATAAACTTAAAAGCAGACAAGTGTGCCGCATTGAATATGGACATGCATCATTATAAAAAAGAGGCACATTGAATGATAGCAAGAGTTTCTAGTTACATCCATAGGTGTAATGATACCTTGAAAGACCATTACCTGCTCGAGTACCTCCCTCGATCCATGCAGCAATGAAGCTCTATTCAAACAAAACAAGTACAAGTCAGTTCACAAGTATTAGATATCATATCATATTCTATCCCTGACATTCTACACCACAGAGCATAAATCCATATAAAGACACAACACAGATGAAGATACATGGCCGCATATGATATATTTAACTTGATCTCCATGGAAGAGGAACTTTAGGTTTTGAAAGAACAGAAACGAATTTCACGTAAAGAGAAAAATAAATAGACCTTTTGGTAAAGAAGGATCAATTTTATTCTCAAGAACTGGAAGCAACTTACGGGAGAATAGAAGATGCAACACAGCAAGATAGAGAGAGCTGCCATTGCCTATATCTCCGAATCTGCACGTTAATAATATCCCCATCCGCAATAGATTCAGCAGCACGGGCAAGTAACTCCATTCGTTTTGCCTCATCTTTGCCGCTTGGCCTATAATTGACATAGTTTTCCTGCCCAGATGGAAAGAAAACAAAGTCTTTAAAATCAACGATAAATGAAGTATAAGTTTCAGTGTTCCACACATTCTCATGTGGGAATCTACAAATTCTAGAAATCAGTACCGACGGAGATAGCAGGAAATAATTTTCTATTCCAAGAGAACAAAATCACCCCAAAAGTATCCGAAAATATAGACCTGAATGATAAGGGGAACCAAATCAGGATCGCTCATGCCTAGGTCAATCCGCTCATCCATTCTCAGCTTCCCACCATTATAACCAAACAACCTGAAGAAGATGATTAACAATTAAACTATAGTGAAATCTCCAGAGTACTTAAAACGAACTTTCTATTACAAAACAAGGGAAATAACTTCTTTATACAACAGCAACTATATGAGTTAAGTTCAGACAACTTGGTAATGCCAAATATTTAGAGAGCATTTACTATACACTCCTATGTGCTCTAATGAACTAAACTACACAACTTGAGAATTACTTGTCAACAGCTGTGAAAGGGGATATATCTTCATCCTTTGCACTGCTTAGCAGGCGCTGCCTGATATCATCGTACTTGATGACTGACATGGACAGGCTCATATACTGGAGCTGATTTAGGGCCAACCGTACGTCACCATTCACTCTCTCAGCTAGTTCCTCCAAGGCAATCTGACAAAATGGAAAGATATAAGATATGCAAGGAAAATAGGTAGCACATAACGGCCACCATCAAAACGCTTATAAGATAAAGCAGAAAATAAGTATTTACAGGATTAAGTATTATTCTTAAACGTTTAATCAACTACAACTGGCATACGATCTCCAAAGGACTTGAATTCCACAAAATAGAATCAAAGAGATCAAGTAATACAAAAGTAGTCTTTGAAAGGAAAAGAGTGTTGCATGACCTATATACTTTACACCAGATCTAATACTTCTATTTTCATTTGTTTAGTGGGTAAAGAGACATGACACGAACCAGAATTTTTTGACAAAGACGTGACACTTCTATTTCCAAACAGATGTAAGATAATATGGAATTGGCTAGCATTGACTGACAGAAGCTACTGAAAGTAAAAACTAAGTAGAGAATCTTACTTCATTAACTTCAAGGCCTTCAGCCTTTGCAATATGCATCAGCCTTTTTGCCATCTGTAATGAAAGACAAGTTGGTTTCATAAGAGAACATACATTTCTAATGATAAAACCGAGGATACACGACCATTTAGATCCACAGGAAGCGAAAATTCTTAGTTTTCTTTTATGAACATAGGAGCCTTAGCGAAAGGTTGACTACTAAGCAGGTGTGAAATACCCCTATCGTCTCACTATAAACGGGCACTTTTAGTCAGCTGGTAGAAAAAGTATCTGATGATGAAATAAAGAAGGATAATAAAAAACTCTAGGACTAATAATGGTAGAAAGCAAACATGCCAAGGAGACCACCATAGGTCCATTGCATGAAATCCTGAACAAAACTCTATCAAACGAAAAAAGCAGAATGCATAAGCACAATCATCTAAATACAACCTGCTGCTTAGTGGGCTTCCGGAAATTGAGGGGAAGACAGTAGTTTACTAAACTCTTCAGTTTCTGACTGTATCGATCATTACAAATGCAGATGATAGGAATTTTTGATATTTTAATGCTAGCAATAAGATCGGCTACACCTCCCCTGTCGCCTGCAGACATTCCATCTACTTCATCCATGATTAGAACAGTCTTCGGGGACTTTGACCTGAAGATCAAATCTTCCTCCAAGTCAGGAAAAAAGCATCTACATCCAGTTACCAACAATGGTGAAATAAAAACAAACAAAAAACATACCTATCTATGTTAGCAGCCATGGTTTCATTACTGACAAGTTCTTTTACAGTATTTGCATTGCTACCACCAATACCTTTGGCAATATTCGAGTCTGCTTTTCCACGACTGTCACTAGCATTAACCTATAAATAAAACAGAGAGTATATATTTCAAGCGAGGAATGTGCAAGAAATTGATCATTAAAAATGAAATTGAAAACGAATGTGAGCTAACCTCAACTGCCTGGAAACCAAGCATCTGACTAACCAACTTTGCTGATGTTGTTTTTCCAATACCAGGTGTTCCGCTTAAAAGTACAGCCTTCTTGGAACCAGAATCATTAACTTTCTTCCCCTTTCCTTTGCTTCCAGTACCTCCAAATTGATCATGCCAATGGGATAGCCAGTTGTGAAGCTGAGTAACCTGTAATCGATTTGATAAAGATCCATCATTTCATGTCACCGAACAAAAAGCAACATACAGTAATTTCAACCACATACCAATGACTGATTCCCAACAATCTCATTTGGAACCTTCGGTCTATATTTTTCTGTCCATGGCAAGGAAGTTTCGTCATTTTTTCCCTTCGCCGGGGAAGAATGCGAGGGAACCTTGCTGGGTGAACTCTTTGCTAAAGGTTTCCCTAGAAATGATTATTATCACTAATAGTTAGAAAAAATGGGAACTGCGTAATGGCTCAAGCGTTTATTGAAGTCAAACGACTAATCTCTGAAAACAGGTTAGTAATTTTAAGATACCCAGAGTGGATGATATGTAGCAGTACAGTTCATACCTCTTGTCTCTTCTTTCTGAGGACTTATCTTCGGTGGTGCACTGAATTTTTCAGTGCCTTTAATTGTCCTTTCAGGTAGAGATTTTTTTACAGGTTTAGAGTACCGGATCATGTCAAACAGACCATCCTCTGTACGGAACTTAGTGCTGAAGAAAATAATATGTCAGGATTTTACATGACCAAAAACACCTCAACTTTCGCTGTAAATTTATGCAATTAATGAGCACACACCCCAGCTCTTTAGCTTTTTCGGATTTCCTTCCGCCAATGTCTTCATCACACAAAAGGTAAGTCTGCAAACAAGGATTGTCAATTTCATGCCATTACCTTCAATCTCACAAAAAACAAAGTGAAAGGTTAAGTACAGACCGTTTTCTTGCTAACAGAGCCTGTAACACGACCACCATGCCGCTTAATCAGATCTTCTGCTTCTTCTCTTTCTAAACTGCAATGTCAAGAGGGTACAAGAAACTGTAACACGTATAAACAAATTCAGGAAAGGTACGTATGAAACAATGAAATACCTATCAAGTGTTCCACTAATTACAAATGTCAATCCAGCTAAGCAATCAGGATTGCCTTCGGGAACTTCCTGAAAAACAGAGACATGTCAGTAAAACGTTAAAGAACCCAGGTAATAGTCAAGTTCAGATGAGACATTGGCCAAGTAAAGTACATACTTTTTCTCCTTTATGTGGTGGGTCTTTCCTTTCACCAAAATTCATAAACCCACCTCGCCCTCCACCTCTACCCCTTCCACCAGTTGAGGCCCCTGATGCAGCTCTACCCCCACGACCTCTTCCGCCTGATTTTAGAGGAGTCTCCTTTTCTTGGGCATCTTCACCATCATCATCCTCGTCAATATCATCAGTTTTGCTAGCAATTCCTCTACCTATTCTACCATATGAGGTCCCTGATGCAGCTCTACTGCCACGGCCTCTTCCACCTGATTTTAGAGGAGTCTTCTTTTCTTGAGCATCATCATCATCGTCACTATCAACACGTTTAGTTGTGATTCCACTACCTGGCCCAGACTTTAGTTTTTTGCTAGGTGTGCTATCACGAGTCTTCCTTGAAATAGGTACATCAAAATCATCATCGTCATCATCAACCTTGACAACCTTTCTTGGACGGGACTTGCCTAAATCATCAGACTCAGTCTTAAGTTTCCTCTTGGCAGGAATGTCTTCCACCTCTTTTTCATCATTAGCTTTTAATTTTTCTTTAGCAAAATACTTGCTCGTTTTTTTTCTAGTAGCAGTTTCCAGGTCTTCACTAGCCTGTCAATAAAGCTCCAAGTGTTTTAACAGATATAACACTTACACCAGTAAACAAAAAATACATATATATGATTATTTAAGAGTATTTAGAATAATTGTGTCGCCTATAAATCTGAAAACAAGTAAAGACAAAAGAAACAAACAATATGTACTTCAACAAGTTTCATGTAATCTCACAGAATGCTATGACAATGAGGGAACATGTCAGAAATAGAGAGTCACTAAGTTCCTTCCAGCTAGCAATACTTACTAGAGTGTTTTAGTAAGATACACCATCCTATTACATATAGTGGAGCAGAAAGCTCACCTGCTCTGTTTTTATGGGTTTAGTCTCTGCAGCATTCGTCACAGCATCTGCCTTAGAAGATGTGGGAGCATTTCCATTTCTCTTTTCATGGGCTTTCATAAACCATTTCCTAATATCTGACTGCAATTCAAGTACAATAGATGCTATCTTTATCAGCCACAGACCTAATATACCTATAATAATCCTTTTTCTCTCAAGGAGGGTAAACATTATGAGCCAAGAATATCTGTTGAATAAAAAAAAAGTAATGAAAGGAAGAAAACAAAATTTCAACTCACCATTTGCGCGTCTCGAGACTTCGACTACAAACGAAAGAGCACAATGCTGCAGCAAAACAACAACGTAGAAGCTGGAATAAAATGAAGAATTATGATCGGATGAAAATCAGGGAAGCATGCATAAACCCTAGTAACAGTCTTGTGATCAACAGAATCCACCAATATTATTTAGTCGAGGCAGAGGCTTCTAAATTTAGGGTTATGTCAATTTTTACAAAATAATAAAGAAGAACAGAGCAAGGGAAACGAAAACGAACCTTTGTTTCTCCTCCGGCGATTTTTCCGGCTACAAGCGATTTCGGCTAACAAGAAGAAGAAGAAGCAGAAACGGACGCCGTGTCTACTTCTAGTAATGCCACACCTCTTCTTGAAAAGAGAATGTTTTGTCGAGGAAGTTTTAATTTAGTCCCTCGTTTTCTATAAAACTTACGAAGAGGCTTTATAGTTCAGAAATTAATTATTTAAACCCTTTGCATTCTCTGCCTAAAAGAGCTCGGCGATTGAACCGCGAACGCCCAGTTTCATAACCCCGCGTGGAAAACCCTCAAAACCCCAGTAGAAAGCAGATCGAACTCCTCTCCCACCTGATTTTAGAGGAGTTTTTCTTGCTTCACAGTTCGCTACCACTAGACAACTTTTTCATTTTTTTTCAATTTCTAAATCAAATCTAGTTATACGTTGCCACCAAGTGTTCCACGTTTCCAAATCCCCTATTTGATTCAATTTTGATTTAACTAATATGACAATGCATATATCTAATCAAAGGAGTGAAGTCTGTGAAAACGAACAATCTCAAAATCTTTGGAAAGAAAGTAAAAAAGAATTGAGTTAAAAAAAAAAAAAAAAAAAAAAAAAGTAGATGTTTCTCTAATCTTATTGGTGAAGAGCCAACTGACACACAATAACATATCCCTACAAGGGCTATCTACGTTCAAATCATTTTCTCTATTCTTCTACTCTAATTCAAATATGGTTAATTAAATAATCAGACACCAATTTTGTAAAAATTAAATGTATTCCCGCAACATGTCCTCCCCGGCTTTTGCTCATTACTCTTTTCCCTCCCGTAAGCCTCAACACACCGCTGCTTTGAGATCTTGATCTTCTAGTGAATGAGCCAATGATGTTTTTAAATAAGCCTCCTCCCTTACTCTGCCAAAACTGCATATACCTCTTTCTACTCTTTTCTGCTCTTCGGGTTCTTTAGTTTTCTACAAGGCGTTTATAGAAGAGAACGTAAGCAGCCGACGTCTTGATCTTTTCTTGGCTGATTGGCTGGACATGGCTATCATCAAAGTCATACCATCGATCACCTCCATGCTGCAAACAGAAGAATAAGAATATGAGGTATAGGATTCGTAAGACTACATGGAAATCATGACCCTGTTATCACCAGTAAATGCCCTATCACTCCAGTCGCATTCGTTTATGAACATGTCAGTCAATGATTTGAAGACTTGAGATAAATATGTACTACGCTTTTGTTATTCCATGCTTCAAGCTATAATAACTGCTCGCGTATTTATATTATGCAATGTCCCTGATTGTTATTCAAATCCCAAGGTAAACTTTAACAAGCATCCTTATGAGGTCAACAACTATATAACTCTACATGAATCTGGATAGTGACATCCAGATCATGGCTTAGATAAGGGTTCCACAGTTTTGCAGCCAAATACTTAAAATAGATTAGTCATTAGACATATAAGATGATAATTATAAATTTCTTATAACTTACGTGGACATATGCAGTGTAGTGACCACCTCCCATGCTCCCATAATGATTGCTAATCGCATAGAGCATGTAGCGATAAGTTGTCTGACCATTCTTGTAGGAGATGTAGCCTGATAGATCAAGATCATCTAGTGGGAAGTCGACATAGGCCTCCAGCTTGTTCTTCATAAACCGGGTATAAGAAAACCTCTTCAGATGAATAACCAAGATCTCTGGCAACCTCCAGAGATCTAACTTTTTAATTGCTTGCCGGTGCTCTTTGCAGCTAGGACAATACCTAAAACGAATTTTACTCAAGTCAGCAACCAAAGGTCAAACTAACCCAGAGAATTAGCAAAGAACAAGTCAAGCGCAAAAAAGATTGATAAAAATCAAGATTAATCCAAAAGATGATGAAAAAGCGAAGAAGATATAGCATGATCCGATGCTACATTGCCCCAAAAACTTCAAAGACAACAAAATGAATCACATTGCTACCTAGAGATCTAAAAGGAATGCGAAAAACAGTAAATTTTTTAACTGAACAAGGTTTACGATTGTCAAAAGATGAAACTTTAACACAACAAAAAGCTGACAATAGATATGAGAAATGGTTCTCGACTCACCACATGTCATCAGGACCAAGAGGCTCCTCCGTCAAGAATGCTTCAAGGCACTTGTAAAGTGAAACGGTTTCCTGGGGTCTCTTAGTTCCAAATTTGGAAACCTCAGGTAAGGAGCTCAAAAGACAAGTATCATAAACATCAAGCTCTTTTACTGGCCAACGTGCAAGCACATTCACCCGTTTGGAAATATTTACAGGCTTTTCTTTCAATATTTCAGATTCTATTAAGTTTCCTCTGTCGTCGGTTAGGTAAAGCCTCAACACAGGATCTGGAAGAGACTCAGTGGTCTCCTTTACATCAGTGGAATTTGTATCCTCAACTAAAGTAGTATTATCAGTGCCTGCTTCATCAGTGGTTTCTTCTTCAGTCGGATTTTCAAGATTCTCCGCAAAGAATTTAGTAGGCATCTTAAATGAACTAAGCAACTTCAGATACAGGTTCTCAACATCAGATCCATTCTCAACATCACAAAGCCTCGAAACCAAGGGGATTCCAAATGCCTTCCAAGTTGGGCTTGATTTTCCATTGATAAACTGCCTGAAACACATTGAATCGATTATTAATACCCACCAGACATAAATTATACACATGACACTACTGAACAGTAGTTACACTGCACTACCACTTATTAATTGAACAATAGCATGAAAGAGATACATTATACATAGGCAAGAGCAATAGGTCATGCTTGCTGAGAAAAGTGCATGTAATGAACGTTAAATTCATGTTGTTGCCAACATAAGCAAACAGTTAATGTCCGAAACCACCGGGCTAGGAATGTGGGGGTTAGGATTGCATTGCTGAGAACTTTAGTTAGCATTTGAATACTATGCAAACTTACTCTTCCAGCTTCTGATGCATATACACAATCCAAGGAGAATTGCTTGCATCTTTCTTTAACCGATACACGACAAGTTTATCACCATCCCTGATCAAGGTTAATGAATCAGAAGGCTCCTCCAGGAAGCGTATGATACGATTGTTGTAAACCTATACAAATGAAGAGAAGTTCCATTGTATGTGTTAAAAAATGTTCCACCTAAGCACCAAAATGAGATTCATAGCAACAATATAGCATCTACAATAATGAAATATACCTCAGTGACCAGTAAAGTCTCATCCTCTGGTAAAGAGCAGGCAGTGACAAGGGCCTTATGAAGATCTTCGAATTTTCCAAACTTAGGAACATTGACAGTCAATGGAACAGGCAGACTACCCCCATCGGCACTCATGACTGTTAAGTCCATCGTTCGCATTGATGTGCATGGCAAAGGTAGTGATAGGTACATGAACGGATCAAACATAACAGAAACCTTTTTGCAAATAGGACAAACTAATGTTGACTTGTATTGGCCCTGCAACCAGAAATGCATATAAAATGTCTTAGTGGTCGAGAATATCATGATTTAATCTTAGCAAACGCACTGAACCAAAGAAGATGAGGATACCAGGATGTTACATGGGTTAAAGTGCAAACAGCATCATATTAAATGCAAAGCAATTTTTAAGAAAAATGTGTACAAAGAACAATCTAATAACTCGAAGTAGTTATTAACACGGTAATATCTTCCTTAAGAACAAAGGAAAAATTATGTGCATAAAACTTCATATCAAGAAGATAAAATTGCACCGACTAATATGATTGAAGAATTCAAACATATGCAGCTTAAATCAAAATGATACGTAGAGCCAACAAATTGGATACCATAATAATACACAGCTTGGGCCATCCGATATACAAGCGGAGGTCAAACTAAATTTTCCTAGTGTGGAAGTCAAACCCAATCCTAAGAATGGTTTTCAGCAGAGGTATATAAACAAATTAGGAACCTGAAGATATTTACTTGGCACACATCGACAATTATGGAATCATTGCGAGCTACATGATTTCGCCAATATTCATCGGCCACTTCTTCGTCCGGACGGCCATCTCCATCTTTTGCTTCCACATAAGGCTTGTTCTTTACACGGTTTAAGTCCTCGTGAAGTCCATCCAGCAAGAAAGCTAGAAGTTCCTGCACCAAATCAAGAAACCTGAAACAAATGAATGAAATATCCCAATACACAGTCTCACTAATTCTGAGAGACATGACAAAACATCAAGAAGGCTCACTTAATTCAGATTCTATAAACTGAAGTATTTTCCCTAACCTGTGAATCATGCTGATTAAAGCCATTAAACTGAGGAGCAAATCGAGAAAGTTTTGCTTTAAATGTCTGTGGGGCTACTGTTGATGCACCTGGAATCCACAAACTCCTTAACAAGTCACCAAAAGCTAAAGCGATCTCACCCTGCCAGGTCAAATTTTGGTCGGTGAGGCTAACCAAAACGCAAGAGAATACATTAACTAGCCACGGCAGATAAAATATATCTATAAAGCAAGCCATAGATTGTCATACTTTCATTCCCAGTGGGTTGTCAAGATTTATTTCTCTACTGTACTCTCCAAGAAAGAAGTCAACAAGCTTTGGTGTGTGAGCCAAGCACTGAAGGGAACTATTCATGAAACAAGTATTTCCTAGATTCTGCAAGCCTGTCAACCCCAAAGTTCCAGCTTCTCCAGCTTTTCCCAAAAAACTCAAAGAATTACTCCGACCAAATCTAAATACTGTGCCACCATTGATTCCATTGGTTTTCTGTGTGGAACCGTCTTCCTTTTTGGATTCCTTCAATTTGATGGAGTCAGATAATCCATAAATCTGCAGCTCTAAAAGCATCTGATGACCAAAGTAATGAGAGAAATGGAAAAAGGGAAAGCAAGTCAGACATAAGTGAAAGCAATTAAATTGTAATATCTGCACACTCAAATAGCACCACACTTACTTCCTGATCTGCTTGTTGTAGAGAATCCTTGGAATTGCTCACATCACTTTCAAAAAACAAGGTTGTTTGGCCAGAAATATCCCAAATGCGCAGCTATAGAACCACAAGCACCCGTATAATTTGTTATTGCATGAATAAGTATCAGAGATATCATCAGCAACATATATAATATGCAGAAACTGCATTCATATTGTGTACGAGGTAGGTAAGAGTTCACGCATTGAACACATTACCTGCTCAGAATCCAAACTAAATATCTTGCATGCTCTTCTGAAACACTCAACTGAATTGTCCTGCATGAGGGAAAACAAAGATTTGGAACCACAAACAACAACAATAACTGAAGAACTAAGCAAAAAATTCGTAGATAAGAACTTCAAGAAACTAAGTTGATTCTAATATGGTTCAAGTATGAATATTTATTGGAAAATAAAATCCAAAGTTTAGGAGTATATCCAGTAGATGACAACAAAGCACTGAATTAGTGAAACATATAGAATAACTTTACAGGACAGGACATCTTGGCCTACAGTAAAACAAGAAGCTTCAGGATAGATAGCAACATTCTAGCAGGAAATTCTTAATTTTCATAATAGTTTTTCATTTCAACTATTTCCTTCTCAAGTTTCATGTGAATAGAAGTTAATAAACGCAGTGGCAGAGTACAGACCTATAGTTATGTGATGGCTCATCTGGTAGAGAATTTCAATCATGAAACATTAGTTCTAAGGAAATCAGGTCTCGGTGAAAAAGAACCCAATTTAGGTTTTATATTATCTTATAAGAGGAAAGTCGACCACTGCAATTCTATAGCATCAAGAAAATGTGGCACCATCAAGGCACCATATCAGGAAAATAAAAATGGCTGAAATATTGAAGTCACCTTTTTGCAAATTTTAACCGCCAATGAATTGGTTTCTTCCAAAATGGAGAGCCTGAGTTGAACTGGATAAACATCACCTCTGTCAACTCCTCCAGCCGAAAAACTTTTTACGCCTCTCTCAGTATTTTTATCATCATGATGCCTGGGAGCAAAGTAATAGGCCACAAATCAAGGAATCACCAACGGTTTTTAGACGGTATAGTATAATAGGTACCATAATTAGAAATCCAGCATCATAACAATAATTTGTAGTTTTCTCACACATCCAAATGCAAACTTCTGATAAAGGATTTAAACAGGCAACATGTCCAAAATATAGGCAAATTCTATTGAGCATCATAAATGTGACCCAAACTGTTCCTAATCTACCTCAAGTATCTAGAAGAAACGATCAGATATGGACAGAAGAAACAACATTTACCATTTTAATGCTTGAAGCCACATATCACTCGAGACCAAAGCAAAGTCCCTGCCTGAGACGCTTGCTTCTCCCGTTTCACCATTCTGTAAGGCATCTTCTTCTCTCCGGAGGTGGAACAAAATATCGGAGTTAAAGATATTATTGATCAACTTCATTGGGCCTCCATAAGACGACCCAGTAGTTGCTGTATACAAGATCTCTCTTTTTTCAACTGATTCAGACGGCATTGAATCTTGAGCATCTTTCCACCACCTGAAATTCAAAGTTAGAAATTAGAATATTGCGTTGCTTAACTGAATGATTTTTTAGAGAGTATACTCATACAAATCTGGAATGAATAAGAATCGTATTTCGTTAAAAGCAAATACAGCCATCATAAAATCATCATATAGTGAATCCAAATCGCATTAATTTGATTCCTCCGGTAGCTATGGAAACAAAACATCGCAATAAGCTCAAACAATGAGCAGGTCTACAATATCCATCACTATGTATATCCTAAAAGGACCCATAAGTTACAGAATCTCTAAGATCAAATCAAATAATTTAAACTCCCACAAGATTCAAATCCAAACTCCAAAGTTTACTCAGGATGCGATTCAGATTCACGGAATATTCCATCAACAGGAAAATGAAAGAGAGAGGCGAAGGAGATGAGATAGATACCTCAAGGGGACGAAGTAGACTCTCTGCTCGCCGTTAAACGAATCGATCCGCTGAGTTGAATCGGGAGATTCCTCAGACGATGTACCGTTCATTGTTCCTCCGCACAGGATTCGCAGAGAGAGATAGCTATGTAGAAGAGGAATTTGTATTTTCTTTTTTCTCAGGCAATCAGCATCTGACTACAACGCAGGAAATGAAAAGAGAGACTTGGCCTCTTGTTTTTTTTGGTCCCTCGTGAAGATGATATACGGAAGAAGGGAAATTTATATGATAATTTTTATTTCACATCACATTAATTTATATTTATAAGAGCTTTTGTATTTTAACAACTTATGTTTATACGAATTTGTAGACATGTTTATATAAATATACTATATAAAATATATTTATTGGATTTTAAAAATTATACATTTTTCGTCTAGTTACTGTAATTAACACAAACAAAAATATTTGAAAAGTAGTGTCAGTTTTTTCAATGTCTAAGCTTTCCACTGAATTTAGATTTTAAAAATGTTTAGTGCGATCGCCAGTAGATGCAACGAAAAAAAAAACTACTAAACTACATTATTTTTGTCAAATTTTTTGGCTAATAAATTAATAACTCTGTATTATCTCGAATTCTAGTCTTTAGGCGATTTTCTCAAATTCTCAGATAGTCGGAAAAGCTTAATTAATCAATAAAGCCAACAAAAAAATGGGAGTGAATCACCTAAACACACAATATGTTCAAGTAAATATTACATCAGTAGAAGCGTGAAACTGGGTCATAGACAGCCCCACCAGGGTACTGACCCCTAGACTCGAACCCATGATCTCTGTTTACATCCTGAAACCTAGCTCTCTCCCCATATCCTTTAAACCGATCCGAGCCATAGGATTTGGATGGTGCATCCGCCATAGCCGCTGGATCTTGAGAATTGCCAATGTAACCTTGGGGATTACCAGATGACATTAGATTGACCTGACCAGCCGTGTTTGGATGGTACTGGTCCATCACCCCCATGGCTTGCTGCTTGTATTGTTGCAGCCTAGATTGTGATTCTTTCCTCATTATCTCTTCTCTCTTACCTGTGTGCCGTGCTCTGAGCGTAGTTAACTGTTCTTCGTACCGAGAATTAATGGTCTTTATTTTCTGTATACAGAGTTCAGATCAACTAATTAAAACCCAAACTAGAGTATTAGTATTTCACAAGCAGAACTTTCCAAGTTGTTGCTAACCTCTCGATGTCTTGCAATCTCTGCATCCTCTGCTGCGAGTTGATCTTTTGCTAGTCTCGTTATATCATCCATGATCTTTTGTTCAAGGCTTTCAAAGGTCTGCATCCCACGGTTATTATCATAACCAGTCTTCGGGTTTTCTTGGTGTTGTGGTTGAGCTCTGGAATCGCTGCCTTGCTTTTCCATTCCTGATTTTTGATCCATTTGGCCACGGTAATACGACCTTGATGAATCAACACCTTGTCCTGTGCAAACAGAACACTGGAATCAAGAGATAGAACCTAAAGCTCGAGACACACATGATGCAGGGTCTACTACATAAGGAATCCTAGCAGTTTCATCTTTTCTCTTATGATTTCCACAAATATCTCAAACAGGCTTAATATTCCGCTCATCTCATGTAAAATGTCATTGCGAAACTCACCCACTAAAAGCAAAAATTTTGGTCATAATAAAGGAAGCTCAGCCATAGAATGGGTCTGAGCACTGCTTAGTGTAGTAGCTTATACAAAACTGTTGAATTTACCAAGACTTCTGAACAATAATAATATTGCATATTAAACTTATGAAGCAAACGCATCACATGTTTGTTGTTCTTCCATATGAATACCAACGCAGTAAAAAAAAATGACATACCTTCATTGTAGATGAGAGTAGCCATTGGCCTTGACATGTTTGGGCCATCTCTTTCCCATCTCCATTGACTCTCTGGTTGTGAATCTGAATATGGTTGCTCCCTCTCAGGCGTAAATGCCTCTAATTGACCTTGGAAATCAGAATGGGAATTCTGTGTCTGTCCAGCTCCATATGCACTGTCCTGTCTTCGCATTTTTACTTACTCTCAAATCTGCCCTACAAAATTTGAGTACTGCCAACGAAATTCAGGTACACTTCATGACATTCATAGCGCAGTTATGCCAACTAAGAAGTAAGGACACAAAAAAGATTAACCAAGAGAGAAACACAATCTAAAATGTAGCCACCAATCAGCAACCAAATGTACCAATGCAAAATGGATTACAGATACTGTACATTGTCTTGCAAAACTAATCCAAAAAGCATCAATTTTTTTGGAACCACTCATGACATAAAGCAATAACTCGAAGCAAAGGAGTAAGTCATAATTGAAGACGTTAAACGTTGTAAGCATGACAGTGCCGCACAAAGCATAATTAACAATCACACTCTTCCTATAAACTCTCTTACTACAACACAAAATGGCAGCAGAGACTAGCACCAGCAAAGTGAAGGAATCTAAACCAAACCAATAAAGTTGAGGAACTAGCTTACAAGAGGAAATGTAAAGACAAACAAACAAAAAATGGATTCTTCAGAACTAAGAAGAGAATAGCATCTTCATAACTCAACAAGTTCCATGTCAAATTCTCCTCTTACAGCTTCAATATGAAGAATTTCTAATTAACATTTCAATAGTTTCTTGACGGAATCACTCCAGAAGAAAATATCGATTCGATATCAAAAATCAAGCTAACAGAAATCACAAAGTAACCCAAAAAGGAGAAAATAAGTGGGAGAAGAGGGACGATGAAGATTGAGAGTCTAACGTACCCGAAGCCACTGAAGCGGAAGAATAGAGACGAGTCGACACACAAGGCCGAGGAAGAAGGAAGAGCGATTTACAATTTTGATTTTGTGAAATCTGGGTCTTAAATTGGGCCGCCGGGTCGGATTTGTGCCGTGTGTAATTGTATTTAAGTTACTTCATTTTATTTTATTTTTATAAATACAGTTTTCCATTTGTAAAAAATAAACATAAGTAGTAAACACAATTTTCTTCCTTGCAATTTATCTGAATCAACGATTTGAGTTTTCATCATCTAGTAGTTTCGGAACATTGTTATTAGTACAAGCTATAACCGTTTGAGCTTTTTCAAAATGTAATAATAATATAATATATTTCTATTCTTTTATATACATAAGCTAAATTAATACAAATGTAAGTTACAGATATCATAAGATTATATTTTAGAGAAGAGATTTTCTGCATAAATGAACCTTTCACATTCAAAAATTTTCCAACTATATCCCTTAAATTAGAAAAATGCAGGTCAGTGTTATCTCAAAAGTTATATGCAATATAACCTTGGATTAATCCAACGTTGTATTAGTAACGATAGCTAAACTGCATTGGGACTATCTCCTAAAATCAAACACATTGTATTTTGATGATATAAATTGAAAACGGTTTAAATTAAATGATTGGAAATAATTGTTGTGTTTGGCTACAATTTAGGACATAATTCAAGTAGGATTTCAGCTTCTTCTTCTTTTCATTATTGTCATTTTCGGAAACCAACTCCTCTATGGTGATTTGAAATTTGACTTTTTTGTTAGTGTTGTTGATTTTAAAGTTAATTTTGAATGTGATGTTTGATTAGGCATTTTTGAATCGTTTTTTACACTGAGTTTAAATTTGTTTTTTTTTAATAAAACAACTATTTAGGATACATAATCAAACATCACATTCAAAATTAAACTCTAAAATCAACAACATTAGCTTCTTGAGGAGAAACCAGTTTTAAATCATCAGATTGAATTTGGTGTTTCAATGAAACAAAGATGAACAAGACAAAGAAATTGAAACCCTTTTTGTGCAAACTAAGAATAGGACAATTTAAATTTTGATTTTATATCCTAAATTTTAACCAACACCAAAAAATTCTTCTCAAATTACACCATCAAATGACAAGATGTTTGAATGTAGGAGACAAACGAAAACATTTGCATTTCACTATTGTTGTCCATATAACGTAAGACTTTTTATATTTCAACATTGACATAATTTTTTTTCTACTTGAGTGGTAAAATGACAAAAAGTCTTATCTAGATGTATTTTGGCGTAAAACTCTTTAGAAAAAATTAACGATCAAAACATGGTGATGATAATTGATAAGGTATTGTATAAGTGTTAGATAGTCAAACTCAAAAGTCAAAGATATAGAATAAAAATGGAAGAACATAATTGTGTTTTATTTATGTTTTGAAGAGATCACTAAATTTTGAAATCTCTCATTTTCTTTACTCATCTTGGATAATGAAGATGAAACTGTTGATTATGCAAAACTAATCTGTTTTTATTCTTGTGAGCATAAATTTGATATTTTGATTTGTATAAAAATGATATGCAACTACCAATTGGTTAATTAGTTGATGGGATTATATCCAATCCTCCAAATTGGCAACATAGCAGCGATTTAAATTGTACTTCTTTCACCAGTTTATAACATTTGAGGTATGTGTTAAGTATTAAGTGGGTATAGCCACCTTTGTTCCTTATCCGATATTCCTTTAAGAAGTTAATTGCAAAAGCCACAAATTGGGCATCGCAGTGACCACCCACCCTTGTTCGGTCCGAATTTTTGTAAAAGCTGCTTAGAAAAATAAAACAAAATCGCAATTACCACAGTTTGCAACCTTGCTTGACCACAGCTTTCTATACACACATTCCCACGTCCGCCGTAACATAATATTTGTTTATTTATGATATTACATGATGTAGAAACTAAACATCACATGCTATAAAAAAAATATATATACTTTAGAAGACCATCATGACTCGTAATCATGCTTCCTCCACTAGGCGTTTAAGTTTTTTTTAGTAGACAAAAAAAATTGAGTAATCAGATATTAGTCGAGAGTTGGTGGCCACAAATGAAACTTGTTTTATCCAACTGTAATTTTACTGAGAAGTTTTTTACAGTGTTCCAAAGACATTAACCAAAAATCTATATATATATATATATATTATTTTTGCTTTTAGCAATAAATCAAAGATTATAACAAGTCAACATGGCAAGATGTTACATGGTAGTGATATATGAAATAGTTATTTAAGCAATAAACCGTTATGATTAAAAATGGAAAGAAAAGGAAAAAAAAAATAGGCTTTGAGATTTACAGCTCAGGCTCAGCTTCGTACAACTGACACTCCCAAAACCTTCCAAGAAAAGCATCAGATCCAATTTCCACAATCCTCTCTCTCGTCAACTTCCACAAAGCAGATACAGATAAAGTGAGAAAAAAATCTAGCTAGCTCGTGAAGAAACGAATCAATCACCATGGATGATCGTGTTCGCTTTAGCCGCAGAATCCGGTTTCTTCTTCTTGCTTGGCGCCGTCGTTCTCGCTCCGGTAAGTCAGAATTTCGTCGGAATCTCCTTCATTTTCCGAGTTTCAAATGATTATCTTCAGTTTTCAGATTTGTTTTAGAGTTCACTATTCTACTCTGGATTTTGACTTTTTCTTAGTTCTTGCTGCCTTTTTTTTTTGTGGAGTTGATGTTGCTCAATGCTTCGGAAACTATAACTTGCTAATAATCTCTTCTCATCTCTTATAAAATATCATGAGTTGACTGATTTGGTTTTAAATGTTAGATTTTGTGTTTCTTCCTAACGCTAAATATTTTGATGAACTCTATAGTAAGATTACATATTATGGTTAGTTTTGGTTGGTTTCGAGTAGAATTTTGACTTAAATTTTCAGTTTATTTAACTACCAATTTGGCCACCTTTGTTATATTTATTTCTGGAAAATTTTGTTTAAACGGTATAGTATCATCACAGGCAGAATAGAGTTTGTCAGACAATTCACATACAAGGAAATAATAAAAGCAACAGAAGGTTTCCGTAAAGTTATTTACAGCAACTATCACGGATCTGCATACAGAGCCAAATTCAAAGATGGTGAGTTAGCTTTGGTCAAAGAACTCAAGTCTCTTGATCTTGGCAAAGAAAGGTTTAATGAGGAAGTCCAACTCTTGGGACGCTTACGACACCGTCATCTCCTTACGCTTCGAGGCTTTTGCATTGGACGCAAGAGGTTTCCTTTTGTTTCTTGCAAGTTTAATAAGCAAAGGAAAAACATGCTTTTTTTGTTTGTTTGTTTGCTTTTCTGATTTCTTCTTCTTCTTCTTCTTCTTCTTCTTCTTCTTCTTCTTCTTCTTCTTGCTTTTCAGGATGCTTGTGTTTGACAACATTGAAAATGGAAGCTTGAAAGAATATCTGAATGGTACAACACTCTAAACATAATCATCATAAGAAAATCCTTTTGTTGACTCTTTGTCTCCTTTTTTGATAGATCCCCTTAAGACCCCTTTGAACTGGAAGACTCGCATCCAGATAGCCATTGGAGTTGCAGCTGCATTGGTAAGTTGCTTTTACTCTCTGCTTATCTAGCATACCGATTAAACTATTTAGGATAGTCAGAAGATGATCATTGTCAGCTCTTTAACTGCAGGAGTACTTGCTAATCTTCAGCAGTAATGATGCACATGTATATGATGTTTCAGTGAACTCATGTAACATCATGTTGGATGAAAACTTCACCCCCAAAGTAAGTTTAAAGATTCAAAGTTTGGTGCAAACAAACCAATTGACCATAACTGAAATCTTCTGCTCATAGATTTCAGATATCCGCGTCAACAGACACCCACAAAACCATCCTAAACCAACCCGTGATTCTTGCTCTGAAGGTAAATACACTGATATTTTCTTGTTTCCAAGATCAATGCTCTTCCGCTTAATTCACGGTTTGAAAACGGGCATGTAGGATCATGTGCGGATGAGGAATGTGGAAACGTGATATTCCAACTAGGAGTGTTGATGTTGGAGCTGATCACAGGACAATCATCAGACAGACAAGGCAAAGACTTGATCGAATGGGTACAAGACTCTTGCATTGCAAACTCCATTGATAAGATGATAGATCCAGATTTAGGTAACAATTATAACTCTAGAGAACTCCAGAAAGTTCTAGCTGTGGCTCGACTCTGCATAAAATCGAGGTACGAGCCACCATCCTTCTCAATTACACATGTATACCGGTATCTACAGAAGAAGATTGATGTTGCAACATAAACAGTGGTTTTTGTTTGTGAATTGAATGTGGTTGATGTGGTTCATCATCCTCATTTAGCTTTTTCCCATTTCAGACCAAACTATATATAATAACAGCTACTCTTGTCTAGATATAAAGCAGAATCAGTTTTTCCTCTTTTTAAATTTAATACTTTACATTAGTCAAAAACTCCATGAACAAGGACTTGAACATCCCTACTAAACAAACGTTCAGTAGAATTTTCTTTATTTTGGACATTAAATTGATGGTGGAGAGGCCAAACCTAAAGAACTACAAAGTTTTATCCTCAAACCAAAAAATGGTAATAAGGATTTGAATTATGGCATGGTTTCTTCGCATCGAATTGGCAAAGTCTAATACAACGAAACAAAAAAGAAAGAAGCAAGCAAATGTTTGGATATCACTAAGATGCGCATGTTGGTTGGTCACTGCTGGGCACATTGCACACGCTGAGCACCGCCCGGGTGATCGTGATCTTCGTCATCGTCGTCATAAGCCTCTCTTTGAGCCTGTGCCTTCCTTCTCATCTCATCCTCGATGTTTACATCATGCAGTGTCGTCTCTTCACATGAATCTATTTCCATAGCGCTTAGTTGAGCTGCCTTTGTTTTTGGCAAAACTGCTTCAATGGCCTTTGTCTGATCTGGGTTCAGAGATTCCGGGAACTCAACTGTAAAGTGGATGTAAAGCTTACCCTTCATGAAGGGCCTTTGGTATATCGGCATTCCCTCGTCACTTATCGCCTTGTATGAATCTATCAACACCAAATACACACCACAGTAAGACAGAGAAAAGCTGGTGTAAATAATAATGAGTCGGATCATGATTGGGCCGAGTAAAACACGTACCAGGTTTGACAACCTCCCCGGGATTAGATTTGATGAGAAGCTGTCTTGCGTCCAAATGGGTCAAGACAAACTGATAGCCGCATAAGGCCTCGGTTAGAGAGAGAGTGTGCTCCACAAAGAGATCATCTCCCTTTCTTTTGAACTTTGGGTGCTCCTTCTGCTGAATGATGAACACTATATCTCCAGTGATTGTATCAGGCTGTTTCCAAATAAAAAAATGGAAGAAAATAGTCAATAGACGAAAAAAAAACATAATGATCAAAGCCAAGATAAATCGAGTATCACATACTGCTTCATCTGCTTGTCCATTGAATGTGATCTTCTGACTATGTTGCATTCCCTTTTCCACAGATACTTCAAGCACCTTCTTCTCGGAAACAACTTTATCTCCTTTGCATTGTGGACACCTGTCCCTATCATTGATGGTCTCTCCAGTACCTTTGCAATCATTACAAGCATGTTGCATCTGCTGAATCATTCCAGGTCCAAACTGCCTGATCGAGACCTTCATTCCTGTACCCTGACAGCCACCACATTTCGTTGAAGCTCCAGACTTTGAACCCTTTCTGCCATCATAAAGCAAATAATGTCAGTGAACATTTCTTTCACGTATCTTGAATATTCAAAACAGGGATAGCTGACAGTAAATGAAGATTTGAAAGACAAGAGAGAATCATGTTAGAAATAAGGTTATTAGTCAACTTCGCCAACCAGTATACACATGGTCGCAAACAGAGAAAACTTGGTAACACAAAAAAAAAAAAAAAACTATGAGAGGACAGAGTATTAATTACTAACCCGTTACACTTTGAGCACAAAACCTTCCTAGAAAGCGAGAGCTTCTTTGTTGTTCCAAGGTAAATGTCCTCCAGGGAAACCTTCAGGGGATGAACAACATCTTCTCCACGCCTCTGCCTCCTTACTCGGCTGCTACCACCTACTCAGAAAACATAATTAAACCAAGGTACTTCCCTTTAATCATCTCTTCAAAGGGATAATCGAGCACTGTTCGAGAGACTAACCTCCGAATGGGTTTCCTCCACCACCACCAAAGAAGGACGAGAAGATATCAAATGGGTCGTGCCCACCGCCTCCACCACCCATTCCTTCCTTGAGTGCATCCTCCCCATATTGATCATAGATCTCCCGCTTCTCGGGATCACTAAGAACTTCATAGGCCTGAGCTAGCTCTTTAAACTGCAAAGACATGTATTGTACTACTAAATATTTTGATCAAACATACAGGTTCTACACACTAAACAGATAATCCTCAAAGTAATAAATTTTACCATCTCAAGTGACAAAGGAATAATTTTTGGCTACCTGAATATTTAATATCCCCAACAACAACTAACAAACGATCTCTAGCTATATCAAATTTGAAGCAACAGGAAACAGTTGACCTAAAGCTCACAAATTTCAGATCGAATCTGACATTCAAAGATATTTTATGAACATTCGATAAGCTAACGCGAATTCCATAGATCGGAGAATCCGAATCAAACTTAAGAAACCCAATATTTCTAACAGGAAGCTAAATGGAAACAAAAATTAAAACAGAATTACACAGAATAATGAAAGGGGGAATCGAAAAGATGAACCTTTTCAGGATCTCCACCCTTATCGGGATGGTTTTTGATGGCGGCTTTCTTATAAGCTTTCTTGAGATCTTCTGGTGATGCGGTCTTAGGAACACCAAGGATCTCGTAGAACTTGGTGTTATCACTTTTCCTAGAAGGTCCTCTTCCGAACATCTTTTCTCCGTTCTTATGAAAACCCTAAAAGAAACAGAGAGAGAGAGAGAGAGAGAAAGAGAAATTGCGAGGAGAAGGATGTGGCCGCTGCTGTTAAGGGGATGACTTTGCTTGTGTTCAAGGTCTTTGTGGAGCGGAACACTCTAGATCTTTTTATATCTTTCTTTTCCCCTTTTTCCTATTTGTTTTTTTTTTATTCATTTCTTCTTCTATGGGAAATGGGAAATTTATAGGTAAAAAATAACAGATAGGAAATTTCACGGAAAAGGGAAATATATTAGCAAGTTCATATCAGCTGATGTGATTGACCATATTATTTGTAAGGTCTTCTTTTTATAAAAATAAAAAAGTTATGTCAAGTCTCTAAGTTCATGGAGAATCCAATTTGTTGACTAAATTATGTCAAGTCTAAGTTCTCCTTTATTACGGTTTGGGCATTGACTCTAAGTTGAGTGATCCATTGCATTTCACAAATATCTAGGTCATATGCTATATCTCGACGCTGAAGACTACACACATACCTTATACCTAACTAGGGTTTGAGAAAGATATGACTCATATATCTCCTAAAGTAATCCATACATTCATAATTAAATATCTCTTTTTGTAGAGGAATGTATGTGAAAGATTGTTCACTAACCAAAATATATCATTTAGGAGACAAAACAAACTTTTAAGCATGTGTTGTGTCCAACAAATTACAACTCTGAGAATACAAAGAACAAATAAAACAAGCATTCGTGTTTCAATTACAAACTCCAATTCACTTCACATCAACTCATATAGTCATATTCATTAACTACATTATAGATATCTTTTTGGCTCGATGTAAAATGAAACACATGTTTTCTTATCTTCTAGTTTCATTTAAATACAGACCAGGTTATAAAGGTAAAAATATATGATTAGAGTGCCATGATGTTCTTAAAGATATCACTGTGATAAATCAAAGCTTTCGCAAGTATTCTCTCATTACAAGATGATTAATTTGTTCGCTTAGAATACGGATTAAATTCCTTCTCGTAGAATTTTAGAGCACTCACGAGAAAGAAGGACTTCTTACATAAACTGGTTGTTGGATAAAGTACAAATTAATTATCTACGTTTATACAATCTTATTATATAAAAAGACCTAAATACGTTTTCTCGTAGAAAAAATAAAAATAAAACATCCACAGCAAAATAGTGCAGACCAGTTACCAAATCAGTTGGACCTACCGAGTTAGAGACAACGTTTAATGTCTGATTTATTATAAAATCCCTCACGTTTATTAGAAAAAAAAGAAAAAAAAAAAGGAAAATAGCAACTCGCACATTATTATCGACCGACGTATATAATCGCCGTTATCAACGACGGTTATCGAAACGCAGAGCAACGCCGTTAACTTTACCCCTCGAATGGCTCGATTCGATCAAATAAACTTGACGACGTCAGGGTGTACGATTGTCGGTATTGTAAAATACATAAATACCCCTACGACCAAAGTGCGCGTCAATCAAAACGAAACAGATTTAACAATTGCTCTCTCTCTCTCTCTCGCTCGCTCCTCATCTATTATCATCATCACTGACTGTGAGAGACTTATGTGTTTTACCAATCAATATCTGAAAGGTATTTCTTAAATCTCATTAAATTACCCCTAAAAGATTCAATCTGCTCATTTTCCCCCTGGAGAGTTTCTTTCTAAATTTCTTCACCGATTTCGCTCTGAAAGAAGAAAATCGTAATTTCAGTCTTTGACGTCCGGCGGATTAATCGTCGGAAAAACTTATCTTCTCTATGAGAATCCATAGGAGTTCTTGGTTTCCCAGAGCTCCAGTGGTTAGAAATCCCTAATTTCACCAAATCGAAGAAACGCTGAGCTTCAGAGTCTATCGATTCATGGCGAATTTGCGTACATTCCGGTAGATTTTCCAGTTTTTTTTTTGTTTGTTTGTGGGGGAAAGAAGTTGAAGATAGTCAAATTCTCGAGGGTTTCCGATTGAAAGTTTCGATTTTTGTTCTCAATGTTCTCGAACCAGTTTGTTCTCTCCATCTTCCTTCTTCTATGTTTACCATTCGTCTTCTTCTATGTAGCGCCACATGTCTTCCCTTCTCCTCCTGGTGAATCTCTCATTCCAATCTCCGATGAAATTGATGACCGGAGTTTATTCATCGCTGCTGCAGGGTCAACATCTCTCTCTCATCTTTCATCCGGAAACCCTAATCCTAAGCTCAAGATTGCGTTTTTGTTCCTCACCAACTCCGATCTTCATTTCGCGCCAATCTGGGATCGGTTCTTCTCTGGTCATTCTCAATCGCTTTACAACGTCTATGTCCACGCGGATCCTTTCGCCAACGTCACTAGACCTGGGAATGGCTCTGTATTTGAGAATGCTTTCATTGCAAACGCGAAGCGTACAGCAAGAGCTTCTCCGACTCTTATCTCCGCTACAAGACGCCTCCTTGCCACTGCGTTTCTTGACGACCCTGCCAATACTTACTTCGCTGTCCTCTCTCAGAACTGCATTCCTCTTCACTCATTTAACTACGTTTACACTTCCCTCTTTGAATCTTCCACTTTTGATAAATCTGATCCAACTCCGTCTCCCAAAGGTATCAGAATCTGGTATCGGAGCTTTATTGAGCTCATATCTGATGAACCTAGGCTTTGGAAACGGTACAATGCTCGGGGAAGGTACGCTATGATGCCTGAGGTCCCCTTTGAGAAATTTCGTGTAGGTTCGCAGTTCTTTGTTATGACAAGAACACATGCTTTGTTAACGATTAAAGATCGGATCTTGTGGCGCAAATTCAAGCTTCCTTGTTATCGTTCTGACGAGTGTTACCCGGAGGAGCATTATTTTCCGACGCTGTTGAACATGAAGGATCCGGATGGGTGTACTGGGTATACACTGACACGGGTTAACTGGACTGGCACTGTCAAAGGACATCCTTATACCTATAAACCCAAGGAAGTTGTACCCGAGCTGATTCACAAACTCCGGAGGTCAAACCACTCAAGCTCTTACTTTTTCGCACGGAAATTTACTCGGGCTTGCTTGAAGCCCTTGTTGGAAATTACTGATTCGGTGATTTTCAGAGATTAAGTAATCCTGGTAAGTGTTTCCATTTTCCAAAGCTTCTCCCTTCTTACTTTCATCCTTGTGGACATTGTGGTGGGTCTATGCGATTTGGTCAAGGAACTTAACTGTACATTGATAGATATAGTTGTAACGTTACGGCTTGTCTTGATTTAAATCTATAAAAACTAGAACATGTTTATAAACAGAAGCATTGGCTAATGGCTTTGGTGGTTACACGAGACTTGAATTTTCGAAATCAATCATCAGACTCTGGTTTATTAGTGAAGTGCTAAAAAAAAGCTGTGTGTATTATTATTTACGATTTTCATCTATATTGCTTTCTGATCATGAATCATAAGAATCAACTTGGATTATACAAACCTGCCATGAAAAAGGATACTGTGCTCTTATCAGCTGCATTTCTGATTTCTCAGTGAAATTATAATGAAAAGCATGTATATTTAAGTTATATATCTACATTGGCTAGACTTTACACTCTGATCATAAGAAAGATTTGGATTATACATATGAGCCATGATAAGTTTATCATGCTTAGCTGTTTCATTGCTATGGCATACATCTGTGAAGAAGACATGTGGAATTGCATTGGTTGGTGTTATATATCTTATTTGGATCTTCAATCAAAAAGAACGGATTCTCAATTTTGTTTTTGCTTTTGGCTTTGGCTTTTCAGGGTGAGGAAAAAAATTTTGGACTGGAGAGGTTTAATGATATGGGTTGAAGAACAAAAGTCACTTCCAGGATTAAGAAGGGGCAAAGCGAATCAATCTTAAAAAGCTTGAAGTAAATGAACCAGTCTTAAGTGGTACTTCCGAGCGCACGCTTGTTTAGCTGCTGTGACAGATATATCACACGAGATCACAGATTAAGAGAGACAAATCAAAGTTGTAATTTGTTTTTTTTTTTTGGTTCTTTGAATCTTGTGGCTGATGCTGTCACATGGCAGAGATCTTTTAACCTCAAATGAATGGGGTCTGTAGCATTATAAATGTGTCAAGGAAATCTATGAAAGAGAATTTGTTATTTTCTTCATCTCTTATGGTGAACACCACATTGAAGATCAAGGCTCATTTTTATCTAAAGTTAAATGTAGAGACAGACGCAATACAGAGTTCATTTTTATCAACGAAAGTCTAAAGACATCATCTGACCTGAGACACAGAAGTTATGGTCATAAGCGTATAAGAAGTGAGATATCTCTTCCATGTTTCTGATGTAATTGGAAAGACAAATAAAGTTAGTAATGTACAAGGAGAAACACAAATACAAGCAGAAAGAGTCTGAGATAATCCTCGAGAAGACCAATCTATGAATGTCGACAACAGCCAAAAAACGGCAGAGATCATCCTTTCTTCACTGGCCTTTGGACGTAAGATTTGTTCGGATCCTCTGTCTTCAATTTTGGAGGGCGCGTCTCTCCTTTTTTGGCCTGATGAGTGATATCATAGGCTTAGATTGATCTAAACTAAATGGGAAGAAAAAAAGAACAAGTAGTTCACCAGTGTAGCATTTTCATAGCTAACAATGTGTCTCTTACCTTCTTTCCTGATTTCTGAAAGTTTCTCCAGCTTGATACCTGCACATGGAAACCCAAACTTAAATAAAACCACCGACTTAAATGACAAGAAACAATTGCAAATATAATTTTATGATAATTGAGCAGAAGGTGGAACCATGACTTGCTCCTTCGAGTTCAAAACCAAGTGCCAAAAGGCATTTGGTAGTAAGAACAGACTTAAACAGTTCAAACTATCTCAGTCGAGTTTTCTTGTCTAAAGCCATTAACATAATGTCAAAAGGTGAGCTAAACTGGTTCTACATTAATTCATTCGTAGGCAGGTAGGGAAATAGAATCATGGGTAAAAAAAAAACAGATTGATCTCAGATAAGTTTTCTTCTCTAGACGCCAGTTTTTTAAGCAAACACGTGGGATAAAGGGTCAGCTAAATGTTCTAAACCAAGGCATTCATATGCAAGTGAATTAGGATCATCCGTTAATGAAAGAACAAACCCTTTTTTCTCTCGTCCCTTCCCACTGTTCTTCATGCTCACGCTTTTTCTTCCACATCTCCTTCTGTTCTGCTTCATCCTTCTTCAGTCTTCCCTCTTCTTCTGATATCTAAATGTCAGGAAGTAATAACACAAAAAGTTAATGAATCATTGTGCGAGTACTCAAGGAGAACATATCAAGCAAGGCAAACTAGAAACTTTACATACTCTCATTGCCATTTTTCTTCTACGCCACTCTTGGTCTGTTAATATCTCTCGGACCTTTAACTTAAGCTCCTTCTGAAACTCTTCAGATTGCTCATATATTTGCTCATGCTTTCCCTGTGTACATAAAAATTGTGTAACACTAAATGTTAAGAGGATTGCTATTTTATATCCAACACATAAAGTTTGACAAAAATGAGCTAGGAATTCTGTAGCTTAGAATTCTTATCTCATGGCTAACTAAACAGGCACAAGGTTTTCTGTTTCAATTTAAATGGCAATTTGGAATTACATTACAACAATGTCCTGTCAGTAAAAGAAAAATTTAAACTGGAAAAGATCATGTCAATTCAGCAATACTAATGTGTTACTATATTAAACTTACATCTGGAAATAACTTAATAATCTGGCAACTGGAAAAACATTCTTGCAAAAATCACAACTTGCAAGCAAAACACAGATATTTAACTCGCTGAAAAAGCAAAAACAGTTGGTTTGCACAAGAAGACAAAATCTAGGTCCTAAAAGACAATCTGCAGTCCCATAATCGATACTTTTGATATTGCTGGTTACAGTGAGCCATCACTTACCCAGCTTAACACTAGATCCAATTACATTGGACAAATTGAAAAGGAGTATCAGAGATAATAAATGGATTAGATATATGCCCCAAAAGAAACAGGTTTCTTACCTCATCAACCAAGGACTTTATTTTAGAGGCGGTATCTTTCTTCAACTGTTTCTTTCTTTTCATCCTAAGCTCTTCTGCATTTCACAATTGAAGAAAAGGAGATCTTAAAACTCTAGTAACTCAACAAACAGGCAATTCACGAACCCAAGATAAATTACAAAATCTCACCTTTGGCAGCATGGACTTGGGTTAGAATATAATCTCTTTCTTGGTCATTCAGCAGCAGTTGTTGCGCTTTTGCCAATGCTATCCAGGAAATCAAAAACCATAGAAACATCACGACTTAATCCGGAAAAATTAATTCTTTTAAGGAGGGGTCAAAACACACATAATGTAGATAAATTAAGTAAAGAAACTACAAGAATATAAACCTCCAAAAGCCTCCTGTGCCTGTGGATGCTTGCATTTGTCAGGGTGAACCATCAAAGAGATCTGGACAAAAGAAGTTCAGATCAGTCAGAAAGAAGTTTCAAGTGTACCCAATCAGTGGCTTAAAAACAAATGCCTTTGCAGGGCGAATGGCCAGAGAACTGTAAATACCTTCCTATACTGCCTTTTAACGTCATCTGTGGAAGAATCGAAAGAGAGGTTAAGATGCTCAAATGGGTTCAGCTTGAAGCATGAGAGAATCCTAAAAAAAAGTATCAAACTTTAAGATACGATCAGAAGTGCAACAACAATGATAAATGATCAAATAGTATACATAGAAGATATGAGCAAACATCTCTGTATTGCCCCAAAACAATAAGAAAATCAAATTAATCAGTTTGAATCAGTGAAAGAGATATCCAAAAACACATAGCTAATTCCGTTGATTACAATTCCCTAAGTTACGATCGTCTTCAGAGATAATCATACTGTTGAGCGATTAGAAGGAAATCATATAAACCCTAACTCACTATGAAATGCATAAACATGGGTCGGATGAGAAAGAGTTGAAGAGTAGGAGCTAAATTACAAATAAGGAAAAAAAAACAAGTTTAGAAGGAACCTGACGACTTCGTTATCCCTCTCAGCTTCACCGACCTCGGCGAGGAAGGATTTAAGAATAGCATCGTCGTCTACTTTCACATCTCCCATCACTGCCTTTTTGACGACGACAAGAGTAGAGAACGAAGGAGAAATTATAATGGCGATTCTCTGGGCTCTATTCCGGAAATTGAGATCGGATATTGGATTGCGGGTCTGGATTTGTGTCTTTCGGGTCAAACAAGTGGATTCGGGTTTTGAGGGATTTATTTGTCAACTAGATTTAAAAGTACCCATTTTAAAACATTTAGGTGATTGTCCCATGGTAAAATACCAATTTTAGCTACACTTGTAAATGGAGACATCGACGACCATGCAAATTAATAAAAAGTTTTAGAAGGAACCAAAACAAAACAAAAATGATTGCCTCGAAAGCTCGAACTCATGAACTGTTGGACATTCCACTCATGAACTTCTCTCACAAATACTATATTTCTATTTTCAAAATATATATTTAGAGATTACTGATTATTTTTCTAAACTTAAAAAAAAAATTAAATGCTCAGACATGTGTGTGAGTCGTAACCATATATATATATTTTAATCTTATGTGCTCCTATGGTTAATATCATGCTGTGATATAGTACTATAAATGAATTATGAATATAACGATTTCTCGTTTTATTTGCGATTAATATGAAACAACAAAATTTTGCACAAAACACAACTTTCATCATAAATATTTCTTACTACAACGAGGTCTCAAACCTCATTAAAAACAATAAAATTACTTTCTAAACTTTATTCCTCTCCTACTTCTTAATTCTTTATTTTCTCTTTTATTTTTCTTTTCACCCACGAACCAACAAGGCAAGTGTTAAAAACTTAAAACATATAGAGGAAAAAAATAAGGTAGAAAAACCATGAGATACAACAATTATTGGGTCAATATGCATACACATTCGAGTACACATATACTCGAATATGTATACTCGAATATATATATACATATATATATAGATATCATATGCTTATGCTTCTTTGTAAATCAGCCTCTTCTGTTTTTTTCATGAAGGTCTAAATTTATGAAGTGGCTATGCAGAAAGCCTCAACTGACAAAAGAGACCTCCTTCGTTCCTTGCATCCATTTATCCAACCGTCATGCCCAACGCCAATTGACTTGTTGACAAAGTTTTGGTCTTGAAATTGGGTTTTTGTTGCTGGGCCAAAAGATTCAGTGTTAGTGGGCTTCCAGTAGTAGTCATATGTGTTGAAGCAAGCGGCTCCTACGGTGTCATCTACTGTGGACGGCAGTTTTGTGGACCGAGCAAGCTGTGCCACCCTTGGCCTCGGTGGCAGAGAGTGGACAACCGGAGTAGACAGATCGGATTTGGTGTTGAACTCATCTGTCACGGGCCATCTCGAGTTGCTCTTAGGAACCCCAATTGGCTTATGAGCCAGCCTATGAACAGCTATAGGCCAAATGGGCTTTTGAGCCAACTTATGCATAAGCCCATTGGGCTTGTATGCAACATCGTCTTGTTCTTCTTCCTCTCCCACTTCTTTTATTTCTTC
This sequence comes from Nasturtium officinale, assembly GCA_963854855.1. Taxonomy (NCBI): domain Eukaryota; kingdom Viridiplantae; phylum Streptophyta; class Magnoliopsida; order Brassicales; family Brassicaceae; genus Nasturtium; species Nasturtium officinale. Next base: position 5,738,936 of record OY978509.1, read on the forward strand.
TTCTTCTTCTTCCTCGTTAAACCATTGGACCTCCGAATCAATTTCATCCTCTTTCTCGCTAGCCATGTCAAACGTGAGGAGGAGGCGTCCGTTTTGTCTCTTGGCGGAGAAGTTGCTGTGAGACGGCATAGAGACAGCTTCAAGAACCAGTCGACCATTGTCACGGCGAGTTTTCATGTGGAGAGACGAACCCGATTGGCTCGAAAGAGAACGAATTGGAGGAGGAAACGATCCTCGAGGCAGCTCGATTGTGTGATTTGGAACCGTGATTGATTCTTGCTGAACCTCAATCTCAACCACAGCCTCTGTTTCTTCTACCTTCGTTTCTATCACGTTGAGAACGAGACTAGTCTCCTCCTGAGTTTCGATCTCAGCATCTCCATTCTCAGACGAAGCATACGAAGAGAAACCTTCGCAACCCGTCTCGGATCCGAGACTCTCAGTGCAAATCTCGAGGCTTTTCTCGCTCAACGAGCTAGCACGTTTCACCAGTGGATGAACGTACGGTGGAGGAACGGTGTCGTTGCTTGATTCAGTCTTCTTCTTCTCCGACAAAATCAAACTCCATACATCGGATTGACCTGGCTCGATCTCTTCCACTTTATTATCGTTCTTGTCTTGTTGAATTTGAGCCCAAATATCGAAACCGGATCTTGACTCTTCCTCTGCTTCCTCGTCGTTAGTAGGAGTAGGAATGGCATGAAGCTTCTCAGAGGAAGAGATCCTCTTCATAGGAGAAAACCCATTCTGCGAAAGCCAAGTCTTGGATGACAAATCGGCAGAGAAAGTCCGCTTGAGTGAAGGTGCAGATGAAATGTTCGAAGAAATGCCACCAAGAATGGTCACTATGCCTTGCTGCTGCTTCTTCAACGAGGAAGAGAAGCCAAGGCTCTTGCTTAAGCCACAAGCCATCATCTCAACAATATTATTCCTTAGCTTTCCTGCACAATTATAATCAGAGTGTCAAACAAACGAAAAAATTAGCTCTTTTTAAGTGGGATATGTTTTCTGGAGATGTAAAATACCTGGAGATTTGAGAGAAATGAAACAGAGAGTGAAAATTCAAATTGTATGTGTTTTGTGTTATTTAGATGAGATTGTTAATATGATGTGTTTTGTTGTTAATGAGACATGAAGAGAGGAGTGAAGAGGTGCTTTATTTATATAGAGCCGGTGTCGTTATGGAACCATGTACTGTGGGGTCCTCCATGAAATTACTCTTCATTGCCTTTTATTTAATATTTTATTATATCTTAACAGTGTTGTCTTTTTTTTTTTTTTTTAAACAACAAATTTTTAAAAAAGTCTTTAAAACTGTAACGGTGTGTAACCTGTATTTTCAGAATTTAATACAAATGCATACAGCCATCCACCTTCCGTATTCTTTAATTAATATATTCTTTTTAATTAAATTTTTGATGCAATAAAATTTGTATTAAATCTATATATTTTAGAGGCGACGAAAATAAATACACCTCAATTGGTTCACAGTTTAGTGTTATTGGGATATATTCAAACAATGCACAGCTTGTGTGTTGTGTCATGTGTCAATTAACTGTAAGAAAAGTTGGCCTGTGAACGGTGAGAAACTAAGAGATTTTCAATAGAGTTTTAAGTAAAATATTTCCTATTTAAAAAAAAAAAAAATTGAAAAAGGAATAGAGATCAGGTAGGAGAATTCTTTTTATTTGACTAAGAAATTGTAATGGCACTTGTTATCCAATAAATAGATCAATTATTTTAAAAAAATTTGAGAGAGTGAAGTCTCTCATTGTTAATGATGCAAAACAGGAAGAATTAAAAATATATGAGACTGAGAGTCAGTTGTGTAACTAACGACTAACGCATGTGACGTAAAAAAAAAAAAAACTAACCGATATGAAGAAAAAGAAAATGTATACATTCATGTAAAATAAAATAAAATAAATGTTGACGTATGGCATCGATTCCCTGCTAAACCAATAACGTGGCACATTGTGGAAGTCACAATTTTCATCTTATTTTGAGTTAAAACGATGAGGATGTTCCAAAAATATGCAAAGAGAGCTGGATGCCATTATAACGATGGCCGAGTTTTATCTTCTTCTTTTTTTTTTCTCTAAGTTGCCATTCTACACTTGGACTTAGGTTTACTTTACAATGAACAAATGACATTTGATATCTGCCTATTATGCTTTATAATTTATACCAAACAAAAATTTGTTAAAGGGTTTTCATTAATAAAATTAAATTGAAAAACATAGTTAAAACAATTAAATGTGATAGTTTAAAACAATTATCTGTCTTTGTCATTAAAAATGTTTACAGATGGTCAATAATGATTCGAAATAAAAACGATAAAAAACTTGAGCTCTGCCAAATTAAATACACTAAAAATGAATCATAGAATTACTGGATTGACACCACTTGGTTGCATGAATAACGTTGAATTAAACTAATCAATCAATTTAAAATTTAAAATAAATACAAAACACATAGTGAGTATATTTAACTAATGATTTTGAGAGATTGAGTTCAAATGATAAATTTTTGTTATTAAAACGTGAATTTTAGTATATATTTTCAAAATACAGTTTTATTGGATTAATGATTTTAAAAAATTGAAGGTGAGATTTGAAATAAATGTTCATGAAATTTATTAGTTAAAAACATAAATACCAAAAATTAAGCTGGAGTTTTAGAAATTTTTAATAACAAAAAATTTATTTCACCAAAATTCATCAAAATCATTTCCAAAGTCAATTACAAACTTAGTAAAACTCAACTCACTGTAGTCTCCAAATTCTTAATCCAACACACCGCCGTAGAGTAGTATACTTTATAACATTTCATTTTTATATAGTTTACTTTTAACGTATTAAAATGTGATATATTTACAATTTTAATATCGTTATTTTGAAAATAACACCATATATGCTATCGAGATTTTTTTCCTACATTCTAATTAATTACCCCAACCAAAAGTTTGCATAGTTATCTACAAATATCAACGTATTTATATTGGCGAGTAATTAGGTGTGGATTTGTGATTGAAAAATGGTTCCAATATGTTATTATCTATCACCAAACACACAAATAATTCACATCAATTTGAGCTTTTATTTCTATTAATTTTATCAACGATACATAATTAAAGTTTTGAAAGTGATTGAATTTGTAATTATTAATACATATAATCGCCCACTATATATATTTTTTTAACATATGGTCGTCTATATATTTTGAACGTACTTGGTTAATTTTTCTTTCAAAAATGTTAAAATTAACTAAATGAGCATCATAATTTAATATCATAAATATTATTTCGTATACATTATATATAAGCTTTCCTAAAAGAATTATTTTGTATAGTAAAAGCAATTATCTGCCGTAAAAAAAAAGTAATACTAATTATTTTTAGTAATATCTTTTACAGAAAAATATAATACTATTGTTTAATTTTTTTTGGGCAAAACACAAGTCGGTGGGTAGGACTTACGATACGGTCCGAGAGACAGAGACGTGTGCGTTGGGGTGGGGGTGGGGGGGGACGAAGACTGAATAATATTTTGTTCTCAAGTGTACGTGGTTGCATGTTTACGTGCGTATGTATATCCGTATGTATACGATGTTGATGATAGTGGTAGTAATGATGAGATCATTATTGATCCTATCCATAAAACGATAAAAAATGTTCTATAAGTATCCAAAAGATATCAACTGCGTACTCCTAAGTACATATGTATATACATGTATTTGTTTTAGTTGAGGTGATTTAAACAATTATTTTTTTCATCAATGGTTTGTGACTGGTTGCATCCAATGTTTTAAAAATCGCTAGGCGCTAGTCGGGCGGCGATGGTGAACCTAGCGCCTAGAGGATTAATCAGGGAGTAAACGAGGATTAATCGGGGATTAATCGGGAATTAGTTTTAGGTTATTTTAATATTTTTAAAATATATTTATCTATTATATTAAATTTTAAATAATATTGTTTTTAAAATTATAGTAAATACATGAAAATGTAGTATTAATAATTTATTTTATGATTTTTATTTATAATTTTAACATAATTTATTATGAAACATCAGAAACTATCAATATAAATGTTTTAATAACAAAAACAAAAAAAAATTATACTTGAAAATTTAAAAATAATTGGATTATAGATGATTATGCCGAAAATAATCGGATTAGGCGGGGATTAATCGGATTTGGCTTAATCGGATTTGGCGGGGAGTAATCGGTTGACTGACTTTCTCGAAAGATTAATCATTAATCGAGGCGGCGAGAATGGGTCTACCGACTAGTCGGGTGTAATCGGAGCTAGGCAGGGTGTAATCGGAGTTAGGTGGGAATTTTTAGAACAAGGGTCGCATCATATCTCTAGAATATTGGCCCGCAATATCTAATCCCTATTTGTAATGAAATATCGATTAATTAAATAATTAACTACAATATTATGTGTGATATATTAAGTGATTAATCTTGATAAGAAGAAAATATTTTAATTCATTAAGTGATTTATCTTGGTCATCAAAATAAGAAGCTAACAGAGAAAAAAATAATACAAATATTATCTTCAAATAATTTCAAAAAATACATAACTTCTATCAATTAAAATACTTCATTCAATTAAATTTCTTAAAACCTTCCTAAATTTTGGGGTATTTTTTGAAGATGTCAAAAATAGTTTAGTAATTTTGGAAACATTGCGTAAAAACTATGAAAAAAATATCGCAAACAAAAAAAAACACAAAGGCAAAGATCATCCAAAAAGAACAAAAATTTCCAATTAGGTTAAAGGAAGATAGCGAGAGCACTCATTGTGGGCAAAACATCGCTTAAGGTGGAAGCAAAGGAATCGCATTTCTTCTTTTCAAGGACCAAACTCAATTGGACGGACCAATTAATTTACCAGAAACTAAGTTTATCCATACATATACATAATTAAACTCGTGATGACGTCATGAAATATTTTGAGTTCCCCAAGGCCATCCATATATAGCTCATTGATTGATTTTTATTTATATATGTCATGGTTTTCTTACCACTTAGAAAATTTTCTTATAACTTACACAATCAATAAATCTCTAGAGCTGTATAGTCTCGTTCCGTTCATTTCCAATTCTAGTTCAGTTTCAGTTTATTTATTTAAGTTGGATATAGCAGGTGGAACAAATTAAATCATTAATTAGCGCGGACTAAACTATTAAACTATATGCTAGACAATGATCAATTGAGATTGGATTTATTTAATTTCAAAAGTTGTTGTAGTTGGTTTGTGCCGGATTTTTTTTGTTTGTATTATATATTATGATTTATAACTTATGAATGAAAAGAAAAAACGGTTCCATCTGCATACCATATCCATCTTATCAGTCGTAACCATTCAAAGTCTTACAATGATTTACTCGATTCCAATTCCGGTTACAGCCACAACATTTGAAAACCTTTATTATCTTAACTTTTTGTTTCTATAAAAACTATAGGTGTAAGTTATGGGTCTAAGTGTGTGTAAAATGAAGAATGTAGGTGTAAGTGCGTGTATAAATTTCAGAAAATTTATGCATCAAATCAATTTGATGAACAATAAAATGACAGAAATGAAATGACCCAATTGGAGATAATAGCATAGGGAGGTTTATTCCATAGATTTAGATTCCTATTTATCTATTGTATTGTTTATTTCATTTTATTACATATATACGTGGAATATACTTTCACTCCATATATATTGTATAGAAGTGCCCTCCATATAGATAGCATCATGATGTAACAGCCACATATAGTTTAGAACCGATATAGTTCAATGTTTATGGAATATATATTCTTACCAATATAACACAGAAGTTACCAAAATGCTGTTAGATACAATTTAATTGAGATAATTGATTCCTTTTAGATTGTTTCTAAGAGTCACTTCTAGCGTAAAGTAAGTAATAATGCACATATGGATACATGAATATTGTATAAATGAGAATAAAATACATTGCTAAAAAATTATAAAAATAATTGTGTAGGTGAGGTAGACGACGAATGTACAGTTACCCAAATTATTATTTATTACATTAGTCATTCGTAAATCGTAATCAAAACATTAGCAAAAATAAGGTATATGTTTCATGCATTAAAATGTTTACCAAAGTTTTGTAACTAAAATATTTGCAATGTACAATCGAGATTCGATTCTGATTGAAAACAAAACTATATAGAAATATCTGTGATATTTTTGTAATTTAATATACTTAATAATAAAACGAATTCGTGATTGGAGAGAAAGGAGAAATAAAAAATAGTGAAAAAGCTTACCCAGTGGAAGAATCACGAAAGTGGAAAGCAACCGAAAGCTCGTGTCTTGTTGTTTGCATGTTGGGTCCTTTTGTCTCTCTTCTTTTTCTCTCTACGAATGTGCAGAAGATGCTTCATATACCAATATACGTAGCGTCGTTCATCAGAATATAAACAACTAACAGTAACTTAACAAAAAGGTCTCGACCTTGATCCCTTTCTGAGTATTTGATTTATAATATTAATGTGGAAACAAAAAAAGTAATTAGAGAATTTAATAGTTATATATACTTCTAAAGTTTCACGATCAAGAGAGCTTTTAGGGCGTAGAGAGAAATAGAGCGCGTCGCTACACATGAAGAGAAGGGAAAGGCATAAAGCGAGACATGGATGCGTTTTGTCTTGTCTCTACCTATAAGCATTTAACAAATATTTATATAACCACTAAGTTTCAATTATTCTATCATCAACTTTTTTTTTACCCATGTATCAAAAACTAACATTCTTTTGACTTTGATAAAAAGTAAAAATTAAAAACAAACATCTAAGGCTTTGGTATTTCCGGTTAAACCGTCCTTGTCTTAATGCAGTTTAAGTGATGATATACAAATATAAAAAATCAGAAATCTTCTACATTGGTGATGTTCATTAATCCAAAACATCTTGACATATGTTTCTATAATGTTGGCATGCTATATTAATTTATATTTTCATCGGTAGGTAAATCATACATATTAATTAGTATATCTATTTTTTTATTTTGATAAACTATTAATTAGTATATACTATCAAATATTTAAGTATTAGACAAATACTTAACAAGGTAAACAAGAACTTGATCAAGTGGTCAAATACAGATTTCTCAATATCACCCACGTATAAATAATACAAGTTGGGTTATTGAATCTTTAAATTTGGTCTAGTAGTATACACGAAGTGGGCAACTGGACATACATGAATCTTTTTTTCAAAAAAATCTTACAATGTAGTATAAATCCGATCCACGTTTTAGCATTTGAACTTTTATATCAATAAATTTTTAACCATGAAATTCATATATAACTAAATCAATTAAAACAAAACATAACTTAATATATGCATGCGTTTTGGTTGATTTGGTAAAACCGGTATGTAATCATTGATAAAAACTAGACCAAGTTTGACTTGTTTCTGTTTCATTAAACCAAGTCAAAATGACAAACTAAGAAAAAAATCAGAGTATCTAAAGACTATCTCTAAATGGTTACATAATTTCTAATCATACAAAAAAACAAAAAAAAAACCGTTAACTTTTATCTCGACCTTCTCTTTTTTTTTTTGGTAATCGGAGCTGAAAGTATTTTTTTGTTAAAAACAAATAATTTATTTAGTAAACAAATTGAATGCGCTATTGTCATTTCTAAATTGCAGTCAATAAAATGAAACAAGAAAATAATCAAAATTTAGAAATGACATCCATCGTTGGCCAAAAAAAAAAACAAGAAAGCCGGCAACCATTGTACGACGCGCAAACTCCAGTGAAACTTATACTACTAAACTATCGCTAATCAAAAATCGGATTTGAATATTTTATGTAAACCTACTTGAGAACTACGTACTGAACATCGAACATTAATTATATAATTTAATATAGCAAAATTAAAAATGGGGTTGACACATAAGATAACTTTCCTCGTTCTGCATAGCTGGATACGTATAAGCTAGCTTTTAAAAAATAGGAGTGTTTGCCAAAAAGAATCAAATAGAAAATAAAATAAAATTAGTCATATTATTCAGTACTGCTCACTTATTTAAACGTTCCTGTAATGCGATTAACTTGTTTCCAACCATACGTGTGTAGATCGATTATTAACTAGTTGACTCTTGTTTTAGAAAAATTTAAAATGAAAGCACTTTACGAATTGTAAATTATCTTAGTAAATGACAATGTAGCTGTTGATGTCTTGCTGATATATTAATCTATCGATTAGTTACTTTTCAGCCAAAAATATATATTTATTAATCTATCAATTCTCTATTTCTCTTTATTTGAGTCAACTGTATTCTTAAAAATACATATTTTTGTACTTGGGATTCCCTTTTCCTATAAAATTAGTAGATGTTCACCGTTTCTGGACTAGTTCAGAATTAAAAAACCCCTAAATAAAAGTCATAATCAGAAGAAGAATTATAATGAAATACTATGAAACCAACTTGTTTTTATTTAATTAACGGTTCATGATTTTTATATACTTTTATTTTAGTTTTTGTCAACAAAGGGCCTATGGTTGCAATGCGGATATAGCTAGTAAAAATTAGGGAGTTTAGGCATAGGCTACGATAAAATTCCACAACAAATGGCTCGGCCAATGAAACGTTAAGTGCCAACTTTCCGTTAATTTAAAAATAAAAGGGGAATATAGACACCTTAATATTCTGTTCTGTTGGCCGCGGGTATAATTTTAAATTATAAAAACCAAATGTACAATGATTATAAAACCTACATTAATATAGACATAGAATAAAATAGCATTTTTAGTTCCATCATAGATTTTATCATAATATAATATAAATTATATATATTTACTTTAGTTTTCAAATTATTTTACAGTTTGATAAGTAATATTATTGGTTATCTTCCAAATATAATTTGTTCATGAGGAATTTTACTTTCAATATTAGTTTTCTTTTTTATAAATATGGTTGAAACAGCGAGATAAACCAATTGGATAAAATAATCTGCACTAACACTTGGAATGTCAAATAATTTCTTAATTACTAAACGTGTGTTAGAAAAAGGCAGTATATATATAGTTAACTGTTCATATTATAATACATAGTTTCTTACAAGAAATGAAATGCATGCAAGTTGTATTAATAATTATCTAATCTAACGCAAAAATTTAACCAAAAACAAGCAGTCTATAGGAAACAAGATAATTTGACGCCGAGGGTTACAACTTACAACATATCGAGCTCGCGGGAAAAATATATAAAAACATTTAGGTATAACCATAAAAACGGGTGAATTTATCAACATTTAGGTAAATTATTGCGAATATATATTATTCCATAAATATTAAGATGAATCTTTGCGAATAAAATTTAAGAAAATAAGATTTCACTCTAAAACATTGGATAAAAAATGTAAATTTATTGTTTTAGTGATAATTAACACTATTTTTTGTTTTTTTTTTATTGGGGTATCTAAGCCAATGTTCGACTAATTTTCAGGAGGATAATACTGACAACTAATGCGGCACCGAATTTGGTAACGTAGCCTAAGACATTACTCATTTTTTTCTAGTCAAACAATGACAACATAGTTTTCTGTTGGTGTGTTGACACTTTCCTCCAAATCAATTTCTACCAGTATCATTGTTTTTGGTTGATTTTACGCTAAATGACTTATAAGCACCGAGAGTGCATGACCTTTTCCGATGGTCGACGAGACCCCTTTTGAGAACAAATTAAAGCTACCCAGTCCCCACTATTTTCACTATACATTTTATTTTCTTAATTCATAGTCACTTTTCTTTTCCCGTTCTTAATTTGGTATATCAGTCATATATCTAATTTTACCAGGAAAATAAATCACATACGTATCCATCAAATTCTCAGGACTCTTTAAGGTGAGAAATTTTAGATTAGCCCAAACCACTTTAAGGTGTCTTTCTTTTTAAACAGAAACTAAACCTTCAAACGGTGACAAACAAAATTATGAAACCTTATGTCTAATCTTGTGAATTTTGTATTTATTAGACGTCTTTTGCAAGTTCTTATAAAGTTAGTCAGATTTTTCTTGTTCTTTTCTTAATTTTTAACTCACTTATAATCTTAATTCGAATAACTTGTTTTTTTATAATTTATAAAAATGTAGATAATTTGTAAAAATAAGGGGGCAAATTTTATTTTTTTAATGTAAGTTCCCTACATCATTGGACAAGAGTGGGCTACTTGCACTTTATAATGTAAAAAAAATAATTTATATATATTGTTTAATTATGTAGCATCATTATTTTAGATAATAAACTCCAACCGAGGGGAATCTTCTTTTCTTATACTTAATCTTTTAAAATTTGATGTAAAATATTTACATATCGTTATTTTAGATGATAAATTCTTAGCCGAGGGGATCTTCTTTCATAATAAGTGGAGTGGATGCTACATCCGGTGGCAGAGAAACAACGAAAAAGAATGAGGAAACAAACTTTCCTTCAATTTAAATATTTAACAATTATTTCATTGGTAGTACAATAGGATAACAAAATACAAAGGTGGAAATTTAAAAGTAAGAAGATTGGGAAGAATATTTCTTCTTTTGGATGGAATTTTTCATTTTCGTGTTGTCCGTTTCGGCGTAGCAAATTTGACAAATGGGAAGATGTCACGTATGCCAAATGAAATAACCAAACACGTCTAGGTTGTGTAAAATAAAATTAATTAATAGGCGTTAACAAATTTTAATTAATTAATCACCCATGTAACCTTTTAATATACAATGTTTGTCAACTTATAAAAGCAATTCAGATATTTTTAGGAAACCTATATATATATTGCATTTTGGTATAATATATATATATATAACCCTACAATTATATATTTATATGTGAACCACGAATACGATGGTCTGAGTCTTTTTATCCACCGTTTCATTAATGTAGTTGAGATCGACGGCTCATATAGTAATTTACTAATTGGAGGAATTATGGAAATGAAATGAAAGGACCGAACGCAACGTACTAGAAACAAAGATAAGCTAAATGGTGTATACCTGAAAGAATTTTAATCTTTTTCATAATATTCTTTATTATCTCTTTTGAGAGAAAAATTATTATCACTTTACCATTTCTCTTGACCATCCAATTAAAACAAGGATCTGAATCATATGATGTCATGCAAATTGGTACGGTAATGTTTATGATATATTCACACGTGAGTCACGTTGGTCCCAATTCCCAAGTCATTTGCCATATCTCAGCAGAGCCGTTGCTTACATGAAAAAATTGAAACATTAGCCGAGGGCCTAAAATTTTAAAACTTATTTTAGAGCCCTAAAATTTTATTTTTTTTGTTTAATATTAGTAAAATATCTAGTTTAATCATTTAGTTTAAAATTTTATTTCATATATTAAAATACAATATTAAACATTCTTAATATTTTACAAAAATATTTAAATTTTATAAATTTTATAGATTTCAAACATTGTTCACTAAAAATCATAAAATAGTATTTTATGGTTAAACAAAATAGTATAAAATTATTTTCATAAATTATGAAATAATAGTAGTTATCTCACATATTCTAAAAATCTCCGCCTACATCTGATTATACCCTACCTAGTCGCTAGGTTCACCTGACTAATCCCTCAAAAAAGTCAGTCAACCGATTACTCTTCGTTTAATCCGGTTAATTCCCATCTAATCCGATTATTTTTCTCATAATCATCTATAATCCAATTATTTTTAAATTTTCAAATATAATTTTTTTTTGTTTTTGTTATTCAGACAATTATATTGAGAGTTTGTGATGTTTTATAATAAATTATGTTAAAATTATAAATAAAAATTATAAAATAAATTATTAATACTATATTTTCATGTATTTACTATAATTTTAAAATTAATATTATTTAAAAGTTTAATATAATAGATAAATATATTTTTAAAATATTAAAATAACCTAAATTAATCTCCGATTAATCTCTGTTTACTCCCGCATTAATCGCCTAGGCGCTAGATCCATCCTCGCTGCTCGACTAGCGCCTAGCAAATTTTAAAACATAGATTATCTCTAATCTAATACTCCTTAATTTAAGAATTTTGCACACTAATTAAATAAAATAATTTTTTCATGTATACTTTATTTTTAATTGATTATTTTATTAAAATACTATAAATAGTAATAATGTTTTTCTAAAATAATGAATTAGAAATACAAAAAAGAAATTTAAATATAAATAACTTTTTATAAGAAATGTATTAAAATAAAAACTGCGTAGGATCCTTAAAACTTTAGCCACGGCTCTGCATATCTGTATATGTCATGTGTTATGGATTGGATTGTATAACTTATTTACTTACTAACTTGTACTTGACAATTGACTTAACCATGCACGATTTAGCTCATGGGCCGTAAATTTTATATATGTGGTATCCTTTTATTTGCATATCAGTGTCAGTTTACCGCAACAGCATTTCACCTGGTAGGCTGGTAGCGCATTGTTATCAGCTCTAGAGCCAAGAACATACTTTTGTTTCACTTCCGGATTTGTTTTCACAGAGTACGAAAACTTTGCATAGGTCATTTGGTCGTTAGGAATTTAGATTCCGCTGTTTTAATTACATATATATATATTTTTTAAGTCATAAGATTTGATAAATTCTGAATATTTACACTTCCGGATTTGTTTTCACTGGGTGCGAATACTTTGCATAGTCCATTTGGTAGTCATTCAGAAATTTAGATTCCGTTGTTTTAATTGCTTATATTTTTAAGTCGTAAGATTTGATACAATCCGAATACTCGATACTTAATCTAAAAAACAAAACATTTCATATGGTCATTTGGGAAATAGTTTTCCAGGTATAACTGAATATATAAATATTGATTGGTAGAAACTAGAAATCAAGCTTGTACCTAAAATGTAAAACGAATTACGGTAATTAAGATGTTGTGTAATAAAGCCAATATATATGATATAAAGTGGCCGACAACAAATAACGATTCAGAAGGCACCGATTGATGAGAGCTAGGCATACATCAAAAGATGAAAAAGCAGCTTTCATGGTTATAAATATATTTTGTATGTGGTTTCAACTTATTTCCATTTCAGAATCAAAATTTGAGAATAAAGAAGCAATGATCAAATACGTACACCTCACCACACGCAACGCAAGTAGCAACAAATCCCGTCACATTGTTATGAATATTTTTTGTATAATTTTATCCTATATACTCATAATCCCTGATTCAAAAATTAATTTTGAGATAATGAAGCAAGGATCAGAAACAAATCACCACACACCACGCATGTAGCAACATGAAAGTAGAATAAATCATGTTGTACGGACAAAACGATACGTTGGATGATCTGAATGTCCGTACGATTTAATTATCAGGTTGTAAATTAATTGCAATTTAGTGTTATGTCTTTTGCTCTTTTGTTGACGCGACATCTCTTTCTTATTTTACGGGTTTTTAAAAAAAAAAAATATTGGTGTTTGGTGATCACTCACACGATGTTTTCCTGTTTTTTTTTTCTTTTAGTTTGTGTCAAATGTTTGGTAAGCAGTACATTTAGCAATTCAAACAACAGATAATTCCGTATAACACAAATTTTGTTGAAACAATTAGATGATTCTTAAATGTTGGCTTGAGTATAGCTAAATCCATTGAAATTTGAATAAATTGAATATCTATATTCATAAAACTATAAGAAAATAGGATGTCGAACTTTGACTCCGGTCAAATCAGAACTATTGAGACATTCAATTCAAGCGATTAAAACAAAAAAGGAAACACTTCAAAAGATTTTTCTTAAATATTGAATATCCATTATACAATTTTTTCCGATATGAATGGTGAACAAATAACTAAGTACAAAACTCTAGTGAAAAACTATGAAGACGAATAGAGTAGATTAAATTAATTGAAAAAGATCAGTTGTCGCTTATATTTTACAAGTATCAGTAAAAATACTAAACTGTTGTAATTAAATAAAGTAATCACCTAATTCTAAGATGTAAGTTGATAACTATACTGATAGTTTTTTTTCCACATACTTTAGTCTACTAAAGTTCTCTAAATAGTTTCATTGTCAAAGAAAAAGAGACTACACTAAAGTTTTATTCTAGCTGTTGCAATATTATTGGTGACTACTACTTTTTGTAGCTAGCATAAAATCTACAGGAAAAATTTGGTGGGCAATCAGTCAACATTCATACTCCACAAGAAAAGTTGATACTATTTGTTTGGTTGATGTTTCTCCCAAAGTAGATAACATTCATACTCCACAAGCACAAAAGCGTAAATTTAAAACACTTTTTATGTCGAAACGAAAACATTATTTTCATACATACAAAGTGACTTTTATAATGTTTGTCTTGTTCTTAGTGTGTTATAAATTGGAATTAAACCTGAATGTATGAAAAATGCGAATTATTATGAAGAATGATGCAAGTATCTGAGAATTGTCTATTATGGATTTGTATTTGTTCATGAAACTCTTAGACTGCAAGAAGAATAAAAGCGTGGATGTGAAAACAAAACACAAAAAACACTAACGGGCCGATTTAAAAAAGAACTTGAAAGGGCCTGAGGTCAGAATCATTGAAGCCCAACATTAAAAATTAAAAATAAGCCTCATAGAAGATATTGGTGAAGAAGGTTTAGGGTTTAAGAAAAACGTGAGAGAAATTAGCAGAGAGGAAGAATGGGGAAGATGATGAAGATGAAAGGAAGCCACAGCTTCAGGCAAAGACTTCTTCTTTCGACGCTATCTTCGAAACCCATCAAGATTGAAGATATTCGTTCCGACGACATGATTCCAGGTCTCCGTCCTCACGAGATGTCTCTTATCCGCCTCTTCGAAACTGTTTGCGATGACTCCGTCATTAAGATTAACGAAACCGGTAAGTATTTTTCAACTATTTTGGTGCTCATGAATTGAGATTGACTTATTTCAGGAGCTGATTTATATAGAATTTAAGATCTTAGGATAGTTTTGCTATTGAGCTGAAGCTTACCAAAAGTCTATGATTGGAGTTTAGATTTCAAATTTAATATGTTGCAATATCTTCTTCTTTGGCAGGGACTCAATTAAAGTACAAGCCTGGAATTATAATGGGAGGGAAGAACTTGGTTCACAACTGTGCGCTGACTCGATCCATTGGCTATTATCTGGAGCCATTGCTTGTGTTAGGACTATTTGGAAAGAAGCCCCTTTCTATTAGGCTCAAAGGTAATCACTTCTTACTTATTTGTATCTCCAGCTTTTGTACAATCAATTTGAAAAAATGATAAAGGTTACAGCTTTGAGAGGGTTTATTATGATCAAGGGAACAAATATCTACTTTTTGCAGGAATTACAAATGATCCAAGAGACCCCAGCGTTGACACAATCCGTTCCACTACCTTAAATATCATAAAGCGTTTTGGAGTCCCTCCAGAAGATTTGGAGCTTAAAATCGAAGCCCGTGGAGTAGCTCCAGGCGGAGGTGGAGAAGTTCTCTTAACGGTTCCAAATGTTCAGAGTCTGACTGTATGTACTTCTTCATTTCCTTTTTTTTTTTGTTTCCTTGTCACTGCAAGCATCATATGGATTTCTTATCTGTTGTATCATCGCTGCTTCAGTCGGTTATTTGGTTTGAGGAAGGAATGGTGAAGAAGATACGCGGTATGACTTTCTCTGCAAGGGTGTCTACTACCTTGGAACATTCCATGAGATTCGCGGCTCGTGGAATCTTCAACAATCTCCTGCCTGATGTTCACATTTTTTCAGATCATAAATCTGGTCCTCAGGCTGGAAAGTAAGAAGATTTTAACTTTAAACAAAAATGAGAGTTTCTCGAATTGATAAGAGCTCAACGTTTTGGAAAATATGTGATTGCAGATCTCCTGGATATGGAATATCATTGGTTGCAGAAACAACTACAGGATGTTTCTTATCTGCAGATACAACAGTGTCTTTTGGAAGAACAGACGAAACTGGAGAACTCGAAGTAGAGAAGCAAGAGAGAATTCCAACAGAAGACACAGGTGTTGAGGTAGCTTCATGGCTGCTTCATGAGATTGAAAAAGGTGGAGTTGTTGATTCAACACACCAGGTACGTACATTATCATAAATCATAATCAATATAATCGATTGTTTTTCAAATTAAAGCCTTGAAGTGGCCGTGTTGTTAAACTTAATTCTCTGAAATTTTACAGGGATTGTTGTTTTTACTGTGTGCGTTATGCCCACCAGACATGTCAAAGGTTCGAGTAGGAACGTTATCTCCTTACGGAGTGGAGACGCTGAGGAACATAAAGGAGTTTTTGGGAGTTAATTTTGACATCAAACCTGATCCATCGACAGGGACTGTTATGCTCAGATGCCTTGGAAGTGGTTTGGTTAATCTCTCCAGAAAATTGTCTTGATTTCTCACAAATGTTCTTGCGTCTGTCAACACAATCAGCTTTACAGTTTTGTCTTCGTTGAAACGCTTATCTGTTAGTTTCATTTATTATGTAATCTTAACTTTATTGTAAACATCAATTTTAATATATAAGCAATTTCGACCGATATAAATTTTATACTATGAGGATTTGGAGGTTGCCCTTCTCTGATATATATATGAAGTCTTGAACTGAATTATATAAACTTATAATTAGTATATGGTTAAATTAAGACATCATGAAGAAGGTACTAAGAAAATACGAACACAATAAGGTTAAAAGTTCAGGCTTGTCTGAAAAATAGCACTCAGTGAATCACAACGCAGAGAGTTCGACTTCTTGAGTTGAAGGTCGATAAGCTACGAAGGTACCATCAGTTGAAAAGGATCCTGGATTGAAACATGTCGTTCCTCCAAATTTGCACACCTTTTGCTCACTCTTGTCACCTAATACTATCTGTTTCACAACAACAACAACAACATCAACAATCCTTTATTTTAAGGCGGGTTATGTGCAGAATTCAATATATAGTAAGAAGATAGATGAATACCGTATGAGGAGTTGGGTACAGTCGAAGAGCGTGATCATAGTTCCAAATGATGGGCTGCACCATGAGAGGTAGAGGACATAGATGGCTCTGATGAGTTATTGTGTAGACAAGCTGTATCAACACATTTAAGGAGTTTATAAGTCATTACCCAAAAATATTTAAAAAATAAGAGCTCAGAGATGTGTTTACATGTTCAAAAGGCTCTTTGGTTTCTTCTGTGGAAGGGGTTATTAAGCATGCACGACGCATTCGATACAGAAGATCTTGTCGAAAGAATACAATCTCTTGGTTATAGAACTTTACTCTGCATTTTACAAAGACGGGATCATGATGCCGCTTTTGTGTTCAGTCCATCTTAGTAAATCAAAAGTTCAGAAGACGAAATATCCTAATGATGAGCACTAGAGAGTTCACACATTGTATAGATTATACAAAACTCACCTGCAAGGATTGCTTGTAAATATCGCTTTGGGAATCATTTTTCCAAGCTCTTCAGTTAAATACTTCGGTAACCCGCATCTTGGCAAGACTGTTGAGGGACCTGTCAAATATCATGAGTTTTTATAAGTCATGCCGCCTTATGGACCCCTGTTAAAGATTATTTACATAGTAGAAGTGGTGATGGTACCTGCGTCATCAGGACCTGGAATGAATAAAAACCGACTACTTTCTAATAGCCGTGGATGGTTTTCAATCATTCTCCCAAGTTTAACAAACTGTTCCCTGTGAATAAAACAGATACATGTCATTAAGAACATACAATAACTTTTTTCCATTCACGATTGAAGAGATTCTAACTACAACGATCACTTACCTAAGGCTTGAATAAGAACCAAAGGATAAGTTGCATGGGCGAGAACAGAAATTCCCCATGAAAACAAACAAGGAGGGTACTATCTCCACACTTTCAAAACCATCAAGAACCGTTTCCAGCTTTCTGAGAACCTTCTCTACGGACAACACATTTTGGCGATCAAGCAATGCTCTTAAGTGCCCCCAAATCACAAAAGGAGCAGTGTTATAAAGATTGATGCTAAAATACAGTACTTGTTACTACAACTCACCTCTTCGTCGTCCAACCATATGTCAGACAATATGACAAAGGTGTCATTCACCGCTTGTCTTTCCAGGTCTGCAAGATTAATCTGTTTGCAGGCAAAAAAAAGTATTTCTGCTGTGACTTACCTATTATGTAAGAGAATGCATCAAAAAATTACAAATTTCTCTATCCAGGAGTATAAAAAACAATTCATAGTTTACCGTCTCTTCTTTCGTCAGCATGCCGCCTCCGAAGAAGTCGTATCCAGAATGTGTCTTTAGTGTTTTATCCCTGTCTTCTAAAGGAGGAAATCCACATGTAATCACCTTCACCAAAAGATGAGAATAAGCTTATGGAAGAGGAGTTAGTCAATTAATGTATTGTGAAAAACTGACCATCGTTCTGAAAATGGAAACATACATTTTCATATTTTAATTAAATATAGTCAAGTGTTTTTCGGAGGCTTGTGTAAGTATTTTTGGTCATAGAAGAGACCCTACACATAACTTAGTTCTATATTCCTTCCCTTAACTAACATCTTGACTCCAACATGAACTATTAAATAAAATCGTTGAATCTGTGAATTTGAACCTCAGCATATCACACAAGTATCTCCCTGGTCTAAGATTGGTAAATACTAAGTAACTAACTCAGAATTTGGAGGAGCGGAAGGTGCAGCATCAAAAAGTGCCACCTTGCAGCTGTAGTTTACCTGGAAGATACCGTTCAACTGCATTTCGCCTTCTGCCAAAATTATAGTATTCTCTGTGAAGAATCCTGTTGTTATCTTGTACTAATTGTCAAAGAAAACTATTGATAACACAAAAAAGTCAAATGCAATTCTTTGCTATGCCTTAATCAGTATGATACTTAAAATATTCTGTTGAAATGCAATGTTCAGCTTATGCAGATTTTTAATGTTACCAACTTAAAAAAAGGATATTGCTTTGGACAAATCAATCTCTACAGAAGCTGAAAGGTCTTCCAAATAGAAATGCCCATCTTCCAACTGTGATATCACGCCCATCACCCATCTCCTTCCCCTTTGAGAAATCAGAGACTGGATTGAAGATATCTACTAGAAAGAACATGCAACAAATTCCTTAGTTTCAGATTTTAGAACCCAAGAGAAAATGGTGAACAAACACATTTGACAGAAAACTTAGACGAACCTCATTGTTATCAAATTGCGACATCTCAACATCAAATGCTGGCCTAGAAAAATGCTCTGCGCGAGAAACTCTCTGCAACAGCAACATGAATCGTTCCCTGTATATTGCTGTTTTTGCAGAAGCATCACCATGAATAGGCAAGCTACTATTATGCCTGGAATCAACACAATTTAATTTCAATCAGACTACTCGGTAATGCATCAACATTGACCTCAACTAACGCGCAAGATGAACCAAATCTTTTATCCCATTAAGCAACAATACTAGAGAAGAAATCCATCTACTAATTTCATCAGCTCATCTTAAGAAACTCACTGATACAGTCTTAATAACACCTTGTCGCAACGTAATTCTTACTATCCATTAACCCATGATTAAAAAAAGAAGAAGTCGAGAGGCCTTACTCGATGAACTTCTTTTTAACATCATCATATCGAAACTTTGGCACCAGAAACGCGTCGATAACCGCCAAGGAAGAAGCAGTCGAGGTAGGTTCCTCCGGCGCGTCATGAGCTCCCAACAAGAGATTAATGACTCCTCGAACTGACTCTGCGTCGACAATTGAAGATTGAACTGCAACAATTTTTATAAACCCCAGCGACTTCAATCAGAATTTGATACTAGTCAGTACGAAGCATATTAAGAGAGATAACTGAGCATACGTGATTCCTTCTGAAGATGATCTAGGAGAAGATCGATAGCTTCTCCGTAAGCGTCATCGGGGAATTGATCCGCGAAGACGAGCACCTCGTCTAAAGCATCGGTTTTGAGGCCGTAGCCTCTGTTTTTGAATTTCTTCTGTATCTTCTTCCTCTGGCTGCTGCTCATTCTCTTCTGCTTTCCTCCAATTGAACAATTTCTCTGAATCTCAATCTGTTTGTGAACCCTTTCTCTTCTTTTTTGGGCGGGATTTTCTGAAAAATCTTCAAATCGGCGGGAAACGAATATCAAAAGAGACCTAATCAGTCAAACGAAATCATTTCGATTTTGCTTATTTACATTATTGCCCCTCTATCTAAACCGAGTGGGTCTAGAATTTTGGATAATAACGATCGATTCAGGTTTCATTTCCGGTTAACTATTTTCAAACGATTTACTTTAACATATAAAACACTTACAAAGTACAAATAAACACACTTATGTAAGGATCACTCAAGTGGGTTGAGGTTGTATACAATGAGCAGACACACAAAATACAAAGCCGGTAAGCCGGAAAATTGGGCAAAATAGGGTCAATGTCAGTCATCTCCCCAAGCATCTTCCCGTTGTTTCTGCCTGGAGACAATCCGGTTTTTACGAGCAGTTTCTTGGTCTCGTAGCTCTTTAGACCCGAATCCACAAGCCGGTAGCTTCAATCCCATGCTGTGAGCAATCAACCGTTGAGCTGTTCGCGCTGATGTCTTTGGTCTTTGAGACGGTGGTTCCAAATCTGAAGTAGATTGAACATAACATGGTCACGCATAAGAAACACGAGTCACAATATTTGACCCAATCTATGTGTTTTGGACCTTTTAGTGTTTCATTAAATGGACAGCTTGACCATGCGGAAAAAAGTAAGAAAGAGGTCTTAAAGCACGTAATTTGATGACATAGAGGGATTCATTCTGCAGAACCATGAGCGATAAAAGAAGAGTAGGTTACCTTTTCCAGAAATCGAGCCTAAAAGAGAATCTTGATCATCGAGAACACGTATGGTGAATGAACACTGAACATGATTGTAAGCCTCCAGAGCTGTATCAATTATCATAACACACAGCGAGTTAGCTGTACACGAGAAGGTCTAATCTGATTTGTAAACTTGGTTAGCAACAAAGGCAGAAGCTATAGTTTTGGTAGTCAAGATATATATTTTATGTGGTTCAGCACTGGATCAAGTCAAATGCAATATCTATTACCCAACACACCATCAGAATTCAGAAGAGGAATCTTTTAATGCTTTAGTGGGATAAAAACTAAAACTTTCCTAGTTAAATCAAATAACATATAAATACCAGCTGAAGGGGTTTTGAAGACTGCAAGTGCTGTTGTATCATTGACCCAACGAATGATCAATCCATTATCTTTCAAGTCTTTAAATAGCTTCTCCAAATCAGTAGTTCTCAAACTTGGAGAAAAATCAGTAAGCACGAGGACATGACGTGTGCCATACTTGGCTGCATTTATAGCAGAAAGAAATTCATGTGTTGTGATTAGAACAGGCAGCATAGAATCAATGCGTGTTACACATACTACAATCCAAAAAATAAAAATAAAGATACATTGAGAACAACGACTTACATTTCAATGCTTCACCGCTCTGTTCTGAACCACTAGACACATCGTTATCTTCTGAATCTTCAAACCTAGACTCACGGAGGTCTCGATCACTGTAAATTGCATCTTTCTTATAAGTGAAAGTTCCCCTTCCTCGTCTCTTAGGTCCTTCAACTTTAGGTTCTTCAACAGAAAGTTTTGAAATTTTAGGCAACTCTTCTACTGAAAGTAATTCACGATCAGCAAGGGCTTCCCAATCTGCAACAAAATCAAGGTCAGATAAACATGATAATGAACAATCTGATGCAAAATTACAACAAAATTAACATACCATCATCTGAACAAGCATCAGCAGGTGAGACATTTGGGTCAGACTTGACGCCATTGGAAGCAACAACTTGATTCTCTACATCACCGGAACCTCTGCAATCATAAGCAGTATATGAACCCAAAGATCGATGAAGCATAGATTTTCAGACATTCAATATCCCTAAACACATTTCTAATGTCTCTCCTAATTATCCGATCAACGTAGTACCTTGAAGAGTCAATATCACAATCGAGAGCTCGTTGCTTGATAAGGGAAGAACGAGTGCGAAGGTCATCGGATTTGAGGGAGAGTCCCTGAGAAGAGTAGAGATCCGCCAATTGCGTGAGGGCAGCTGCTAATTGAAGCCCATACTCTGTTGTTTCCCCGGAGGACGATGAACCAAACCGCGACTGAAGATTGGTGGCCAAAGACTCGAGAAACGAGATCGCCGCCGTGAAGTCTCCGGCTGCCACGAGATCCTCCACTAGCTCGCTCCAATTTGGTTCACTAAGTCTTTCTTCTTTGGCGATTGTTTCTTGTTCGTTTGGCCGTTTGTTCTCCATAGTTAGGTCTCCGCGAGTCTGACGCTTTCAGAAAATATTCACACGTATCCACACGAACCAGAA
Organism: Nasturtium officinale; assembly: GCA_963854855.1. Taxonomy (NCBI): domain Eukaryota; kingdom Viridiplantae; phylum Streptophyta; class Magnoliopsida; order Brassicales; family Brassicaceae; genus Nasturtium; species Nasturtium officinale. Next base: position 5,761,294 of record OY978509.1, read on the forward strand.
ACAGAATGCGATGATTCTCTGCTTCTTCTTATATATCTCATCGGAATCAATTTGAAATTTATACGTACGTATCTGTTAAAAATTAGGGGAAATTACTATTTTCGAATAATTAAGATAAACTAACTGTCCAAATGAATAATAGTTGTATTCGAAAAAATATGTTTATATTTGTTATGTCAAATAGTAGTACACGAAATTGTTGGATTTTAAGTTGAAGAATTTTTTTATAGGTTAAAATGTAAATATTAAATCAAATATCCCCGATACCCGATATTTGGGAGCCGACAACTGATTTTTTTTTGGTCAAACAGAAACATACACCGACAAAATTTGCAGATCATGAATCATATACAAAAGCCATAACTCGAAGGTTTCGTGATAATGACCCAACTAACAAAGAAAGCAAAAAACTTTCATTTATATCAGTCAAGTTTTGTTACATTTTTTGGAGAGGGCGATCCATACTGTCTGAAAAGAGGGGAGAATTGATGGCGCTGTATGATTTTGACGAGGACGAAGGTGTTTGCAACCAGAAACAGCAAACTAGCCATCCATAGCTTTAAGAAGACGTTAACCCCCTTGAACTCGAGCATGTATCCCCAAAAGAGCCAGTGTGTCTGAGCTCCAATCCATATGATGATGCATAACAAGCCTTCCCATTTCAGCCTCATACTGCACCATGGTAGAATCAGAGGTAGAAGGCAATAAAACCACACAAAGTACTGTGCGGTTATCACCTAGAGAAATATGGACCGGTAAAACATTAGATCAAAACCAGGTGGTCTTAGCTCACTGAGGAATGCATAAGAAAATGAACAATTGAAGAACTTTTGGACAGAAATGAGAATTAGTGATGCATTATATACCTTATTGAAAGCCACGAATGCAACAGTTTGGAGAAAGATGCAGAACACTAGATCCTGATAAAAGCAGAAGACTAGAGCAAACTGTACTGTAAACTGAGGTAAAAACGAAATAAGCTTCTCCACAACTGAAAACTGGCGCTCATAGTGAAGATATATGTGATAGAAGTAGATGGAGAAGTTGTGCCTTGGGTCCGTGCGAGTCAAATGATATAAGAGAGCCTCGTTCAGGAACTCATGTCCATAAAAATAGAAGGAAATAGCATTGCAAGCCAGATATACTCCCCCGGATATCAAAGCAAACATGATTCTCTCCCTGGAAAACAAACTTTTCAAGGCGGTCAAGAGATTGAAGAGGAATGGTTTTTTCTCTGTCCTGCTAGTAGTTGTCTTGGCCTTACCGGTATTCCAATCCTCAAGAGGCGGGTTTTGACCAGATCTAAATAACTGGGAATCGAGAACCAAGATGATTGGTAAGGCATAAATAATAGGATAGACCCTGAAATGCACAACAAGCCCGTACCAAAATGCAGCTTGTGACAAATTACCTACACAGCAAAACATATTATTGTTGTTGTGTCATTAGTTTGACGGATTAATACACTTGATACTTCACTAATCCACTGATAAGAACAGGAGAGGAGAATCGCATAATCATAATCTTTCTTTATTTATATCTATAAACTGTAAAGAATGGTGAAGACAAGTATAATTGGAACCAAAACCACAGAGAATGAAAAAGAAAACCAAATGTATTTAGGTTATGATAGAGTCCCCACACCACATCCCAAATACTCAACATGTCTCAATCTAAAACAGTTCATAAAGAAGACCATATATATCAACTTGTAAGAGAGAAGGCAAAAAAGTCTATTCTATTTCTGTTTTCCACATCTAGTATATTTCTTCCACGTATTCGAAGTCTTGGTATGATCACCTAATGTGAAAGATACACATATATGAGCTAACCTGGATTAGTTCAGGGAACTTAATACAGGGTATCAGAGCATAAAAGATGCAACCTTAATAAAACTCTAAAGTATCGTTGAGTTGTACTAATCTCAAAGTAAGTGTGTACCTTGCATAAGGGAGATAATGATCCATAACACCATGGCACAAACGAGTGGTTCACAGTTCCCTCTGGTTCCAATAGTGAAAGTAAACGGATTGAAAAGCCATGCCATTACAGAATATATACATATCTTCTCAGGCACAATACGTAGTTTCAAAATCTTATGAATAAACCAACCAACCAGCAAATCTGAAATAACCGAGAAACAAATCTATCAAACAGATTCATCAGTTCCCATTAAAATATCTCAAGCTAAAATAATATTCTAACAACACATTGAAAAACTATTGAATTGACAAGAATAAAAAAAACAGAAGGCAAGGAAGAAGATTCATGTAGAAGCTGAGAAAAGAAACTTCCCCCATGAAAGATGAATGATGAAATTAGGAATCAAAATTAAGGCAAGCAAAGGTGAATAACGGTATGTGGTTCTCTTGTAAGGAGATTCTCCGGAGGCCATTAAAGACGCAGCATCAGAGAAAACCATGTAATCAACATCAGTGTACCGGACCTCCATGTTAGCATCTTGCCATTCTCCATAGACAATCAAAAATACACGCAGAAGCATCGAGGATAACAGCAGTGAACAAAGATTCATCCCTACAAACCTCAAATTTATAAATTCTGAAATTTTCATGCATCTCAAAGCTTATTACAGATCCGAAAAAGAGAAATGAAATATTGAGAGCAACGAATTACATTTGGGTGATTCATCAATCTTCTGTGAACCACGAGTCATATCGTTTATCTTCTGAACTTCCAAACATAAGACTCACAAAAGTCTCGATCACTTCCCTCTTTATAAGTTAACTAGTCACGCACTGTTAGGTCGTTGAGCTTTAGGTTCTTCAGGGGGTTTACAGGTATGACTGAAATCGCCGGTGATCTCCGATCCAATCTAACCGAGAACAGTCAGTGAAAGCTAAACGGGTTTTAACTTGGTTTATTCGGTTATTGTTTTTTCTTACTTGATTTTTCGGTTTGAAAATGTATTAGGCCTATTAAAATCCTGGTTTAGTTCGAGGTTTTCTGATTATTATTTTTTTTTGGTTTTTGAAGTAGCTTATGTGTATATCAACTCAAATATCACAATACATCCGCTATATATGGTTTAATTTCGATATAATTTGGCTTTTGATAAAAAAAAACATATTATATTTCAAAAAAGTTTCAGATTTTTTCCGGTTCATTTCATCTAGGTGAAGAAAATTTGGGATGAAAGTGAAGAAGCATGACTCTCAGTCTCAGCTATATATGTTCTTGACAACAGAAGCATGACTCTCAGCTATATATCTATCCTTGTTTCATCTCCTGTAATCAAGAATCATATAATCAAAAACAAGAAACTGCGTAACAACACTGGATATTTCAGTGATCTTATATCATGTAATCACCGGGACGTTAGTGATATCTCCAATGGCGAATACATTTTTTCGATCCTTAATCCGCAAGTACTCATCAACCCTAATCATAGGGTTGCATCGATAATAAGAAACGATACGTATTGCTGCAGAAAAGATGATTCCTCTTCCATCTTCAAAGTGCTTTTCGTGGTAATTATTACCACAAACTGTTAAAAATATATATTTATTTTGCTCAGAGTTGATAAGGACTAAAAATAGCTTTTCCAAATTTCGCATAAAGTTAAAAGTGAGCTCAATGGAAAAAAAGAAGAAGAAGAGAAGTTGTCATAGGTGTGTGATAACTTAAAAATATGGTTACAAATAGAAACATAGGATTAATTAATTAATAATTACGATATACATTTAATCACGAGGCTCCACTTGCATAAATATCCTCAGAACTCCATTATTAACCTTCCAATCTCTTCACCCCACAAAAGAAAACAAACAAACAAATCTCTCTTCAACAAAAACGCTATACAATGACTGAGGAAGAGTGCGACCAACACGACGAATATGAGGAGAGGACGAGGAAACGCATAGTAAAGGCATTGCTGGGCTTAATAGTTGTGATTGCGTTTGTGGTTTTCTTGGTGTGGGCCATACTTCACCCGCACGGACCGCGTTTTGTCCTCCAAGACGTAACCATTTACGACTTCAACATCTCTCAGCCAAATTTACTCAGTTCAAATCTTCAGGTCACTCTCTCTTCTCGCAACCCAAACGACAAGATCGGAATTTTCTACGACCGTCTCGACATCTACGCCTCATACCGCAACCAAGAGGTAGCGTTTTGCGTCTTAATACAATTTGTGTTTGTATTATCTATATTGGTTGGTGCAATGTGGTTTCATGGACTAGCAAGTTTTAGTATGTTTTAACATTAAAATCAAAAACATGATCCGTTTAAACGAACTTCTAAAAATACATAAGGGTCAAATTCGGTTTCGCTATTTTTTTTTTTCTGGGGATTAAGTTATATATTTTTCATAATGAAGAACCAATACCAAAATATGTACAATTAATCACAAGTAATTTTAGAATACTTACAAGAATAGAAGGCTCTATAGAACTTTTCGTTAATGGAAATTGAAATTTGACAGAGGTAAATTAAAGTTGAAATACAAAAGATATGTAAAAGAATGAGCTATAAACCACATTTAAGTTTTTGTTTTTGTCTCTTATAAGCATTTACGCACTAATGTATTGATTTAACTTTAATTATAATTAACTGGCCTTGTAATTAGGTAACAGTGGCGAGGCTATTGCCGACGACGTATCAAGGACATTTTGAAGTTACAGTGTGGTCGCCGGTTCTGATTGGCTCCGCCGTGCCGGTGTCTTCTTACCTAACTCCGGCGTTGAGCGAAGATCTCATCGCCGGGATGGTGCTTCTCAACGTCAAGATCGACGGTTGGGTAAGGTGGAAAGTGGGCTCGTGGGTTTCAGGCGGTTATCGCCTCCACGTTAACTGTCCGGCGTACATTATCTTCGGTGGCCACTTTGCTAGCGGCGGTCCGGCGATCAAATACCAGCTTGTTCAGCGATGTGCCGTTGATGTTTAAAAGAAAAAGAGGAATCGTTTTTTTCTTTCTTAGGGAATAAAAGGGGATAAAGGTAAGTTAATTAGAACAAATTGTTGTTGATTGGGATTGTTAATTGAACTTTTTCTTTTAATTAATTGTCCAAGGCACTAAAGCAGAAATACATTAGCAAATTCATGTGTCTTCAATGTTATTAGTTGTATAATAATGCTCGATTTGAGAATCGATAGTTTTCAATTAGACAAACGTAAGACAACAAAATTTGATGATTTATAATGGGGATCTTTTTAATATCTACGTTAAATTTATTGTATATAATTTAACCCATGAATGCAATTAATTAGTTGACATTTTTAGTACTCTGAAGCCTGCATACGAAATTGTCAGGATTAGGCAAAGCTTACAAGGGTGGTTTTGTTTTTTTGGTTGGATATGAGTCACATGACAACGACTATGTATCTGATGGATCTCTGGGGAATGCAATATTTAAAAATATATAGACCCCGGTAGATATATTGAAATTATTAATCTATAGCTCATGATGATTATCAGTTGCTATGTTTTATTTTTAAATGTATGTTATCGGATAAGACATATTAAAAATTTGTACTAAAATATATTTGTGGATCATGTTTCATGGGGACATGACATGACAAAATAATATTTTCATAAGTTGGTATATATATACCAGCTACTTCTGTTGTTTTGGATTCGTTTTATGTCAGCTGAATTTTTACCTACAGAGACTTTCTTCTAGTTGAATTTGAAAATGGGTTTCCCGAGTAAATTACTTTCTTCTGTTTTTCGTTTTCATCTTCTCAAAATTGTTTTCTTATATGTTCAGTTCAGGTTTTATACTTAGTTTTTATTCCAATATATATACAGACATTACTTTTCTGTTTTTCTGTGAATGATATCACATTAAACCACGCATTACTGTTTTACAAGAATGAAACGATAGAACTATTTTTAAAACATTTTATACAAAACTCACAAGTCATGCTATGTATGTATATATACCGTAATAAAATATATGGATTTTGTGGATCATTTTATTCTTGTAGAGTATCATATAATACACATATCGAGTTATCATCTGAAAAAAGTCATATATTCATTTGGGATAAAATATAAAAAAAAACTCCACAAAAAGAAACTCCAAGTGAGCTATACGGAAACATGTGAGTTGTGAAATCATCGTCGTGTTGGTGACATTTGCACGCCTTAGGGTGTATGTAGCGTGAAACACAATCATCCTTATATTTTCTTTAGCAATATTATCAAACTGTATTCATAAAAAAATGCAACTAATTCAAAGTTGATAACGTTAGAGAGGGAAAACCCACCTTTTTACAACTTTTTGTGATTTTATAAAAAGTTTGGTTTACAGATTCGTAAAGCAAAAAGAGAACTGAAAACTACTTTGGCAAATATTCGTCAACAAACTTCTTACTTGCCGCGTGCTATTGTTAATTTAATGACGTTGCAACCACACTAGACTGAGCGTAGGATTACCTTCCTTTTTTTAGCATCTGTTGCTGCTTCGTTTTCATATTAAAACCGAAAAAAAAAAAAAAAAAAAAAAAAATCTTGAAAGCTAATGGGCTTTTATATGACTGGGCTGCTGACCCAAACAGTGAGATACAATATTGTGTTAAAGTCCGTATATCTGAACTCAGCAATACGACGCCGTTGTGTCCGTTTAGACTGGAGAAGATTCTCTGCAAAGCGCTCTCGAGTCTCGAATGTCTGGTCTGAAACTCTTCAACTCACTATTTGATTTCTGATTTGCTCTCTTCAGTTGAAAGGTGAAATCTCTTTATTTTCTGTTTCGTTTCCCGGCTACGCTTAATTGTCTTGCTAGGTTTACGATTATCGGTGATTGGCCACTTTTTCACCTGGTTTTGTGGTGTATTAGTGATAGAAATTGAAGTAAATTCTCCAATTTACTCAATAGTTTGTGGCTTAAAAAAAAAGAAAAGATTTAGTATGAACTATATTAGTATTTTCATCATCTTGAAGAATTGACTTGAATTGGTGGGTCATATAATTATGTCTGATTTGGACAATGCATTTGCTTGAGGTGCTTATGTTTTTTCGACATATTGGAACAAAAAAGCTGATTATGATTACTTATTTCATTGTAAAAATGGATGCGGAATTATGATAAACTGATTGATTTAGCATATTTTGGTTTGTTAATTAAGTTTTACGAAAAGCCTTGATGGTCCTAAGGTAATACATTTACATGGTAAATCTATAGAAATTCTTACTCTATCCTTTTGTAGATTGTGTAAAGCCCAATGCATATTGCAGAATAGATGATTTATCTTCATGAGTTTGTGATCTTCATTGTTTCATTACTCTATGCAGGAATCATATCGATTTTGCAAGATGGGTAACAAAGCTACAACAACGGTTAAAGAAGAACGGGAAGAGATCCACTTGAAGATTGTACCACCTCCATTAGATAATGTTTTTGTGCGTTGGCTTGCAAGAGATCTCCAGAGAGTTCATGGATTCAAACCGAAGAACAACACTCGTGCTATCACTCCTCCGGATAGCTACATTGAGTTTATGCGGTTGAATGGATCACTTGATGTGGATTTAGATGACCCTGATCTTGCCCATTTGTTCAAGTAAAAAAAATGTTCTTTAGTGTCTGTGTTGGTTTAATATGAAGCTTCCAAACTCTTATTAGTATGTATATCTGTTTATGTTTATGAACACATTACTTAAACTTATGTTTTGAAAATTCGTCGTCAGATATATATCATCTTCTGTAAATGAGATATGGGTGTTTGTATTCAGAAAACACATGTTTCTTATTGTCTTGGTGCTATGATGGGATTCCACATGTTTCGAGGTTCCACAAAAAAGTTGTTAAATGATTAGACACTCATGAGCATAACAGTTCTCATTATACCCTACCAATGACCAAATTCCAACAAAAAGAACTCCAAAATCCCTACAAAAAGAATTTCAAATCAGAAGTGATCGTTCAAAAAAAAATTAGGGGCCTTTTTTTGAAGTCAAAACATTAGTTTAAAGTGTTCATCACATCCTCTTCTGTTTCTGGGTCAATATTCTGTTTTTACGGCTTATTTTATCAACAAAGTTTGAAAATTGACGAGAAAAATTGTATTTGAGGATATTTTCAAAATTCGACCCCAAAAAAAAAGAGAATGTTTTCAAATTAGAGGGGGCCGGTTTGTAGTTAAACCAGTCCGATGGGCGTTTGGTTTTGTTTTTAATTCACTGTTTCAACATAATCAATCAAGAAAAATGACTCGTAAATCAAACCAAAAATTAGAGTAGTATAGTATAGTATTCCTATTTTTGTTTTCATAAATAGTCCTCCTATTTCCAGATATATATTTGGCTCTTCAACGAAAAATTATTCTAAAAAGCGTATATGTTTGACAGATTTTGACGATAATTGTTCACGTGTAAGTAACAGATGCAGCAGTTTGATGGAGTAATGCTCTAAATTTAATAATCCAAAAATAATTTTATACATTTTCCCAATCGCAAGACAATAAAACAGAATCCAAATTAGTTAAATTCATAGCTTTATTTATTAACTTCGTTGACTGGGAAAAACACTTTACTAATTTATTTACAAGCAGTTACCAGGATGATATATATATATATATATTTAAAAAAAAAAAAAGAGAGGATATATTTGTTGAGATTTTGGGTTAAGAGAAAAAAAAAAAAAGAAAGATGATAAGTGTATAAGTGTGGTTCCCTCCACATCAGTATCTGAACCAAACGCAACTCATTCCCTCGTTTTCTTTCTTCTCTTCCACCGTCTCTTTTTTTTTTCTTCTTCTCCTCTCCCGCTTCTTTTAGATTCGCCGATCTCTTCACATTCTCTTCCCGGAATCTCCGTATTCGTCGCCGTAGATCTGCTTCCTGTTACCTATTGAGATCTCTTGTTACCGGAGATCCGAATTTCTTGAGATTTCCCCCGAGATTTTTCGCTTGCTTTTCGGTGTTGGATTTCTCGAGATTCGTTCTCATGTCGGACTCTCAGCAGCATAATCCTTCTTCTAAGCGGCAGCATCATCCTTCTCTGTCTTCTATGAAGCCTCCGTTAGTTGCTCCTGGCGAGTATCACCGGTTTGATACGGCGGAGACTCCCGGTGACGGAGCTGATGATCAGCAGCTTTCTGAATCCATTGTTATCAAATCTACTGTAAGTTCTAGTCTCAATTTTGCTTGTGATTTTTTTGTGTTACAATTCTCGTATGTTCGATTTGGAGGCTTGATTATATTTATTGTGATGACTTCGTAGCCTGAGATTTTGATGAGAATTATGCTTCGTATCTGTGTTTCCGGCGGTGTAATTGCCTTTGGCTTCCTTGATTTGGCTTGTTTGCAGTGTATGGATTTAGCATTGCAAGTAATTATCTCTTTCTGAGTAGTTTAGTTGCTGGACTAGGGTTTTGGTGTTTCTGTACTTGCTATTTAGAGTAGATTTATGCATTCTTGTTTTTATTGAGCTAATTCGGCGTTGAAAGTTCTATGCTTTTAGATTCAGGGAAGTGGCAGTATGATGCTGATAGGATAAGGTTATATAACTCAGTCGTGGAGGTTTTCTGATAATTTAGTGTTATCAGCTTCTGTTATTCATCTGTTTAAACTTTCATTTTCATCTTTGATGTATTTAACTGTTCAATTTTGCTGTCTTTATTGGCAGCTGAAGCGTAAGACAGATGCAGTTAACCAAGTAGCTGAGCCCACTGAATTGAATACAGGTGTTCTCCAAACACCTGTATCAGGGAAGGGAGGGAAGGCCAAGAAATCTTCGAGGTCAGCCAAGTCTAACAAATCTGGAACGCAAGCTTCTGGTTCTAATGCAGGTAAGTTTGGCCTTAATGCTTTGTACTTCCTTTCTATCTACATGAGCGACTGTTTGTAAGCCAATGATGCATATATGCTCATCTAATCAATGCAACGTAGTGAGAAGGATCTTTTGTGTTGGCAGGTTCTCCTGTAAATAACTTTGCACAGGCTGGTACTTGTCGATATGATAGTTCCCTGGGTAATAACTTATTTCACAAACTAATGTTTGAAGAAAACTAGTTTTGGATAATAATTTTTTTTAATGATCTAATCTGATTCAGGTCTTTTGACAAAGAAATTTATCAAGTTGATCAAACAAGCAGAGGATGGTATTCTTGATCTGAATATAGCAGCTGATACTTTAGAGGTGACATGTTCAAACTCATAACTGCCCTCTTGATGCATTACTTTCTGTCAAATCTTAACTTTGTGTTCCGGTTGATGCAGGTACAAAAGAGACGGATATATGATATAACTAACGTGTTAGAAGGAATAGGTTTGATAGAGAAGACGCTCAAGAACAGGATTCAGTGGAAGTAAGCATCTCTTCTTACTGTAATATCTTCTATTCCTTCCATTTAATGCCTCATGTGTGAGTGACGGTATTCTGAATTTTATTGTCTGTGTTAGGGGTCTCGACGTCTCAAAACCTGGAGAAACAATTGAAAACATAGCTAACCTACAGGTATAGAACATGCCTTTGTGTTCCTTTTCCTGTCAATAGCATGCTCCACTGCAAACTATGTTATGCAGTTCTCAGTACTACCTCCATTTTTTTTTATCATTTTCTTTTGCCTTTTGTCGAGACCTAAATGTGTTAGGGTGTTAAATAGGATACGGGAAAATATACCACAAATACAAACATTGGCAACATGTAACTACATGCTCTGTCTTGTAAGCCTCTAACCAGCGCATTTGAAATATTGGTTCTGTTTTCTGATTCTCATACAGTCTAATTACACCGATATTGAATAAGTGAATAAATGGTTACTGCAATGTTTCTTCAGTCTCAGTCACCTGCATTTATTTCTTGTTTTAGTTCTCTATTTGAAAAACTATTCAATTTATTCAAATTCCCATTACCAGTTTAGTTTGACATTTAGTTACCCTTCGACCCTTGTACAGGATGAAATACAAAACCTCACAGCTGAGGAGGCAAAATTAGATGACCAGATCAGGTATTCGCGCAGATAATTCCCCTTGCCTTTTCTGCTGTTTTTATATCTTATTGATAACCGACCTTGGTTGCAGAGAATCACAAGAAAGATTAACAAGTTTGAGTGAGGATGAAAGCAACAAAAGGTAAGGTTCTCCTGCTATTTCTCCTGGGGAAAGGTAAAAATACAACACATCTGTTTGTTCTGACTCTCCGCTTTGTAGGTTTCTGTTTGTTACTGAAGACGACATTAAGAACCTTCCGTGCTTCCAGGTTTTGGTCTCTTCCTAGTAATTACGTGTTTCTCTTTGCCTTGCATTCTGCTCACTGATGAAACATGTTTTTTGGGACCTATCTTAGAATAAGACGCTCATAGCCGTAAAGGCACCACATGGAACAACACTTGAAGTGCCAGATCCTGATGAGGTAAGCTTAAGAGAACACTGAACTAACGGAGTAATGCAGTGTCTGTAACTTTTTTTGTCTTTTACCCTGCCATTAATCAGGCTGGTGGTTATCCTCAGAGGAGATATAGAATAATTCTTAGAAGCACAATGGGACCAATAGACGTGTACCTAGTCAGGTAATCTTGTCCTCAAGTCCTAAGCTTTCCATAGAAAAATTTGTAAAATATAAGAGACTGACATTTATAATGTTTTCTTGTTCCTTAGTCAATTCGAAGAGAGATTTGAGGACATTCCACAAACTGATGAACCTTCAAATGTTCCATCGACATCTGGTCTCCCTGAGAACCAAGATGTAGCAATGTCAGTCAAAGAGGACAGCGCCGACAGAAACATGGAAACACAGGAACTTGATGGTACTCAAAAAGTTTACTCGGATATCGAATCTCAGGACTTTGTCGATGGTATCATGAAGATTGGTCCTCCAGATTTGGATGTAAGTCCCAACTTCTTCCCCAGCTTTAAATTATTTCACCACATACATAATAATCAGTCTGGAAACTTCAGAAAGCAACATATAGCAAGGATAAGTAATCTACAAAATATCATATCTAGAAAATCATGCTCGGCTTGAATATATAAAAGAGAAAGGCAGATTTTCAAAGCTTAATTCATTAATTATCTGCATGTTACATTATGTACAGATTGGTGTAGATTACTGGCTTCTATCAGAGGTTGGTGAAGTGAGCATTACAGATTTGTGGCCAAATGAATGTATCCTTTGACTTCTGTCACTTTCTCTGCTTTGATTAAGCTTTTTGAGTTTTTCCTTCCCAAATATCAAATTTTTTTTGGAGCTCCTTGACTTCTTTATCATTAGCTGGATCAGACTGGCAGATGGTTTCATTTGATCAAGATCATGCTGGACCGAGCAACACAACTTTAGAGCAGCCAAAAACTCCAACGAGCCCAACACCAGAAGATTCCACTGCAACGAGATCATATCCAGGTAGCTAAAGTTACCGTACCACATTACAAGCACCACCATATATCTGTGCATAGAATTTGATTTCAGTGAATCCAGGAGTTATGTTGTATTTGTATAGTAGCTGCATTGCGTTATCATAGATTAGAGATTGCAAAATAAAAACTAGGGAAACCAACCCTTCGTTGTATCTTTTTTTTTTTAGCTTCTCGGCTTATATAGAATAGCCTTAACCCAATGATTTCTTAAGATTGGTCTTATTCATGTGAAACTGCAAAACTTAAGAGCTTTCAAATGTTCCGTTTCGGGTTTACTTAAAAGTTAAAGTTACCAAGTTGAAACCAAAATTGTATTTTCAGTTATTTCAGTTAAATTAGTCAATTTTGCTTAATTTCTGTATCGGTATACTTCGGGTTTGCAGATTTTGTAATGTAATTATTATGAGTTTTGATATATATATATATATATATATAACTAAATGAATTTTAGGTTTGTTCTATTTGAATTCGCACTCAGTAATATTGTTTGGTATTAAATTAATTTTGGTTTGAGTAATTTCACTTTGGTACGAATGGAGTTCAATGACCAATACCTCCCTAATTATGAAAGTAAAAGGCGATGACACTAGAGGTAGTTTTTTACAAATGGTAGCAAAGGTAACTTTGAACTCACCTTAATATGGAGTTATTTTTCTTAAAAAAAAGGGAGAGAAATCCATCAAAATTGTGCATCTCCAAAGCAATGAGCAATGCTGAATCTCCAAGCTAAGTTAAAAGAAATAAAAGGTTCCTCTTTTACCAAACTTTCCCACACCAATATCCTCACTCAATCATCTCAACTTGTTTTTTTTTTCCTTTCCCTCTTTGCCTTTGTAAACCCTTTAACCCAAAAAATGCCTTTGAAGAAAACGATTAAATGTACTCTCAAGACCATATTAAAATCCATTTTTATGGCGTGCGGTTGCTGTTGCGGCTCTACTCTCCCGCCTTCTTATCACAGCCACTACACCCCGGGACTACCTGTTTCTCCCACGGTGTTACGCAGTCCATGTCCCAAGATCGATGAGAGCGTCGCTATGGCTAAGGAGTCACTCAATCCATTTGAAGATTACAAGAATTCGATGAATCAGATGATCGAAGAGAGATATATTGAGACAGAAGATGATCTTAAGGAGCTTCTTAGGTGTTTCTTGGACATAAACCCTCCTCCTCAACATAATCTCATTGTCTGGGCTTTTGTTGACGTATGTTCACAACTCCAGCCACCACACGACCGCCGTGGAAAGTCACTTGGGAAATTGCTTCGTCTATATGTTAACAATCCTCTTGATAATAATGATAATGACTCACACAAAACATCTTCATTGAAGAGGAGGGACTGATTTTATTCTTGTGCATCTCTATAATATGTTACAATATTGTAAATAGTATGATTTTAATCTATTAATGTTTTATGATTCCATGCAAAACTATATTTGAACCATTAAAACAAACAAAAAATTAATGTCCATATGATTGCAAAGTTTTACTTCAAAGGCTAGCTCAAACAATATACATTACTGCTGATAAATTTGTGAGATAAAAATTAAGTAAAGAAGGAATATGTTTCACATTCGACCTTTACGTTTTTGCAACTAGTGCAGTTTCGATTCGGATTTTTATTTTTAATTTTGGTCTAAAAATCCTATTTTCTAATCAACTGAGAAAGTTAGAATAGCTGCAACTTAAATATACTAACCTTAAAGGTTCATTTAGTTCTCGGTTAATTAGTAAATTAAATAGAAAACCAAATAAACTCAAAGGATGATGAATAAAATAATATCGATATCCACTGTAGAAATAAATAATGATTAATTGACTTAATTTTCATTTAACCCAAAAAAAAAAAAAACACTCAGAAAACCTCTAAACCGTACAAAACCCCAGCGTGCTTCTCCGCGCCATCCTTGAAAAAATACAAATCCCTTATCCTCTGAAACGCCTGCCACGTCAGCAAACTATCCGAACCGGCCTGATGAGATTTCCCAACCGCCCGGTTAACCTCAAGCGAGCGAGCCACCCGGTCCAAACCGCCGTACAATCTCTGCTCACAAAACCTCATAACATGTTTCACGTCGTAAATTCGCTCGCCGAATAAAGCTCTAAGCAACTGGAGAAAGTCACGCAACGCGCTCGGAAGCTCCCGGCGCGTGAGTATTTTCATAAGGTAACCGAAATCGTACGCGCTGTGAAACGTCACCCAGCTCACCGACTCGTTACAGATCAATCCTGAAGACATCATCAGCTCCGCGAATCTCTCCGATTCAACACCATCGCGACGATTACGCTCGAAATCGATCCCGTGACGACGGAGAAGGTCGATCGAATCAGGAGCGTGTGGATCACGCTCCACGTCGAAGTCACGGAAATTGAATTCCCAGATGTAACGACAACCGTCACCGAGATCAGGAAGGTTTCCGTTAGCGTCGGAGAGAGTGAGACCAACTTGGATGAGGCAGAGAGCGTCGACGTTGGCTTTGAGAAGATTGTAGAGATAAACGGGGTTACCACGGCGGAGAACGGCCGGATCTGCCTTAAAAATAACTCCGGGAAACTCAGTGTCCATGGAAATGAATGGATAATCTTCAACGATTCCACTGATCAGCTCAAATTCCGAGTCGAGATTATCAGCCCAAACCTCACGAATCACGACTGATCCGCCGCTAGGTTTGTGTTTCTGATCAGAGAGATCTGCATCTGAATTGATCATAGTTTCTTCTTCTTCTTCTTCGTCTTTGAAAGCCTCTGTTTCTTTTTTCTTACTAATTTGATAATTTTGGTATTTGCAGAGGTTTAGATATATATAGGGGATAATATGAAGAGGTGTATGTATAGGTGTAAGTAAGAGAGTGAAGGGTTACGAGGAAGGAGAAACGCGTGGTGGGGACTCACTGTGTTCTTGACTCGGTCTAAGGTGGCTTCTTCCTCCTTTCTATCCAATTATTGCACTATAACTCTAACTCGTTGAATTTGACTAAATACATTTGATTTCTATTGGTTTCTTAGAGTTGAATAAATACAATCGTTACGACCACTGAACTTACTACGAATAATGGTAATATTGCCATTTGCCACCTTTGACATTGAATATCTAACGCATCTAAAAGATAAACTGTTCATTGAGATGCCAGAATTAATCATCACTTTCTTTTGGTCAATCATTTTATCCTTTTTTGACTACATGACTAGAATCATACTTAATTATTTATATGCTTTTGTCGATGAATTTAACTTTTCTGGCTCATGGTCAGGATTAAGATTTGACTCACCTCTGGGCATTGGTCTCAACCAGAGCCTATTGATGGACATGGTGAGTTATATATAGCTATTGTCCTTGGACTTTTACATCTTTAGTCAAATATAAAATGAACCTTATTAAGGACGTGAACCTTGTATTTTTCTTTCTCATTAGGTTGCCAGGTATAGTTGTATTTTTTTCTTTCTGGTCAAACTAGTTGCGTTTTCTTTAGTGTATATAGTTTATGATTTTTATGATGTAAAGATACAAAATGAAGTTTTATAACAAGAGTGTTGACCCAAAAAAAAAACATGAGTGATTTAGGGTAAAAAAGAGAGAGCAATAAGATGTTGGTCACAACTTTGACAAAGAAAAATGCGAGGAACTTCCTCATTGTGTTGAACACCAACACACCTTGTGTCTTGCCATAATTCACAAATATCACAACACACCATCCTCTCTACATCTTCTTCCTTTACTCCACACTCACACGCAATCCTCTTATCCTTCTTATTATCATCATCATAACACTTCAATGTTTATCGTCATTCCTACATTCCCTGCTAACACCAATTCTTTATTCTCATTCATCGCCATTTGATCGACTCTTGTGATCTCTCTTTGACCATTTCCTACTGACCTCCACCACCACGTCTCTTAGTTCCCAATAGATCTCTCTAAAGACTCTCTCTCTCCGCCTCTTCATACACTTCACTCCATGTTGCATCTTTGCTCACCACTATGCATTCTTGTGGAGGCATTGTTATCTCGTTGTTATGATGATGACATTTCCACGCTATCGTGCAGAATAATCTTAGTTTGCCTCCTTGATCCAAGTGAAATGTTTTCGCCGATGTATTTTTAATGTAATGATACTCTTTAATGAAGTACTTAGCGTCAAGGATTTCCCTTGAATCCACTCTGATTTTGGTTCAATATGCCTCATATGGGACCTAACACTCCCTTGTAGTCCAATAGAATGTGTTTGTAAAAATAAATCATGTCTTTCATCACTTGATCTCTTGTGATCTTATTGTATCCGTTAGTCGCGGACGTCTTCCCCATTGGATTTTGATTTTGAAGGGTTAAGAGTTCATTGTTACTACTTGGTAACAAATTTGATATATATGTTCTCCAAGCAATACTCTTAGCACTTTCTTCACTGGATTTAGACTACGTCGTACCAAATAATTCCCGAGCGACTCCAACACGAAATCAAGCAAACCCGTGTCCCCGATGTAATTTCTAGCTGCATCCCTCACTTCTTGTCTCGATATCCATCGGCGTTCAACTCTTTTTAATGACCTCTATAACCACTTTGATAGCCATTTGAATCCGTTTCTGAGACCAAAATGAAGTAGCTTCCCGAGGTTATCTCGAAAAGACAACTCGTTCATCCCAGCTGGATGTCCTGTCTCTCCGAACGTCTTCAGCCTGAAAACTCTACTTTCCCCTCCCTTCCTCTTCTTTGGAAGCTGGTGATGATCTGTTTACGAATCAGAATCGACATCGAAATGGAACTTTGATTTGATCTGGACAAGAGAGAGAGTGGTGAATTTGGTAATACATTATGGGGTCTGTTATAAGAAGAGGCCGACAAGTGTTGATGAAGTGTGTGAGAAGGGTTTAGAGATATAGTAGTGATTAAGATGATGATCACAAAATTAGTGATTTGTAGTGAAAAATGAAAAGGGAGTGAGAGAAAGAAAAAAAAAGTAAACTGTGATTTAACAATTGTCACTGTTATATTGGATGTTAGGTCTTGATATCTGCATGACTTGTAACATTTAACAACTTTTCTTTCTTTGACAGAATAATTAACTAAAAACATTCAAACCCCACTGATTCTCTAATCTATTTCATGTAAACAGTTTTTTTTTTAATAAATGATATTGTCTCCGCAATTAATTAATAGTTTATCTACATATATACATACATTTGTGTAAATACTGTGGCCATTGGCATGCAAAAAGAGCGAGGGTGAGGAATGTGAATGTCACGTGACCTGGGAACATAAGAAGATAATATAATAAAATAATGAAGACATGCATTTGAGCTTCCCACATTTTTAAAGAATCAGATTAACTCTGTGTTCCCACAATTTCTGTCATGAGCTACCTTTACCTAGATGCCCTGATCATATTTATCATATTAATATATATATATATACACGTGTGTGTGTTTAGTTGATGTTAGTCTAAATACATCCATATTTGTATGCAACGTATATCTTGGCGGACTTCAAACTTGATTCGTATCTCTATCTCATTAAATTTTACTTGTACCTTACATATTTCCGCTGTTAAATCAACTTTAAGGTTATTAAAGTCATTTTAGTCTTCAAATCATTGTTTCATGTTTTCTGACTAACAACTAAAAATTTCAAACAATTATTTAGTTAACATTTTAATAAGAAATTGGTGTTGGAATTTTATTAAACGAAAGCGATTCGTTTTAATAATATTGGTAGTAAGGTAAATTTAAAGATGGAAATGTAAAAAAAGACACACTTAAGAGGATATACATGTTCTTGGTAAAGGAACGAAACACACGTAATGTTGAATTTGACAATAATGTGAAAACCAACATGCATTTTTTGATTAGTAAGTTTAGGTGAAGATTTTTCACATTTATAATAAGCACAACTCTTTTTCATGTTCTTATAACATTTAATATGTTAGTTCAACAACTTTGGTAAACCAAACCTATTTATTGTTTGATGTATGATGTGTATACATATATGTATATACTTCTCATTTAAAGCTGGAATCACTTAGTGCATAAAAAGGAAAAAAAATAAAGTCATTGCTCCACATTTTTCATATTAAACACGTATTTATATCATGTACATGTACATTGAACTTACAAGTCAACAAAACCCAATTTTCCATATATAAAATTAAAAATCCCAATAGTCAAGAAATATATAGCGTCCAAAACTGAAATTATTTTATTTGAAGTGGACACATCCGTGATGTCACTAATATCCAGTCATATACTCATATATCTACCGAGAACATAATTTTATGAAAGATTAACAGTAAAAACAACGATGCTCTTGCAAAATAAAAAGAAGATAAAGTTTGATTTTCTTAACACACTCATATCAGTTCAAACGATCAATACATGTGGTTAATACAAATTATGCAAAATAAAATAAAAGTAACATTCTTAATGTGATATTTTCTATATTACTTAGTGTTTTTTCTTGCTATGGTTTCCTGTGAGAAAATCAAGCAAAACATGGCTGTTGCATCTAGGACATCTAGGGTTACTCTCTAAAGACATGATGATGTACATGATACAATTAGGGCAGCCGACGACCACCATTGATTTAGCCTCTCCTCTTTCACCTTCAGCTTGCTCCGAGCATAACGATGACGATGAGCTTTCAGTGGGCAAAGATGATGAATCCAAAGATGGTGAAATATTAAGTTTCAGATCAAGTTCAAGGTTACTCGAAGCTTCTTCTTGATTCATGTTTCTTGCTTTCCAAGAAGTGTATCTATGTTGATACAGTATTCTACTGGAGCAAAAAAAAACAGAATAAAATTTAAAACTGGGGCTTGAACCAAAAAAAATAATTGATATATCAAAAAATGAAGATGAAAATAACAATTGAAATTGGATCTTATTAGCTTACCTTGGTGAAGACTAGTATTGTTATTGTTCCTGGGATTAAAAGAGAGAAAGTTTGACGTCTTCATGTTACAGGTTGTTGTTATATATAGATAGATGCACACAAGACGAGAGAAGGTTTTTATTAAATGCATATTAATTAATTAGCAGGATTAGTTTTATCTAGCTTTCAAATTAAATATAATGGAGAAAACAATTACAAAGTGAGGTGTTTGTAGCAATAAATGTGATCTGAAAATAATACTAGAATGCAAAAGATTGAGTATATGACTTGTGCTTTGAAATTGCATTTATTACTCAAATAGTATTTGGATAAATTCAAAGGAGATATATAATCATTTTTCATAAATCTCCATTTTTATTCTGGAAATTGAAATTCAAATTTGTTCCGAATTTGTAAGGTTGTAAATTGTAATGTAGTTAAATGGGTGTTGACTAAATAATAAGTGTAGTTAAATTGGTAGGTGATATTCTTGGAGTTTCTCATGTCATGACTCATGAGAATTGAAAAGGGAATTTTTTTTTTTTCAAATCCCCCACAAATAAATAACTTGTAAAATGTTGAAGATTATATTTTCTTAGAAAACATAATAAGTTTTGGAAAGTAAAAATAAACTAGGATCGATTGTTTTTTTGTTGTTGTTAAAAATTGATTAAATATTGGTGAATAAGATGAATTTGGACAGCTCGGCGCACGGCCAACAAATGATATAAATCAAGATTGACCAAAAGATGTATAAATGATGGCTTTTGACTGTTAAAATTATTGACTTTGGAAAGCGAAATTTAATGTAAAAAATAATTCAGTGAATGAAAATTAATATTCCGATTTTCCGAGTGAATGGTTATGTTTGACTAGGAAAAAAATGGAGTTGTGGTTGGTGTCTAAGAGACTTAAGCTCGACTGATAGAATCATGAAACATAAAATAAAGAAATGTGACATTCAAATGACATAAAAATGCCTTTTTCATCTTAGACTTTCGATAGCGTATATGTCAAAGTAATATCCAACCACAAAACAAAAGTTTGACTATACGATGACATAGCTTACATATATGCATGTACGTATTTATTAGATAATGATAGAATCAACTTGAGCAAAGAAAAAAAAAAGATAATGATGGAATCAACTTGAGCAAAGAAAAAAAAAGATAATGATGGAATCAATCATTAGTAAGGATATTATTATTACAACTTACAAGCACCCTAATTCTCAAATTTTCATCACTTAAATTAAATATCTCACAAAACTTTCTCATGACTAAGATAGAAAATAAATTACTACTTTAATTTAACAGCTTTTTTTTTACTTACCATTTAGTGTTATTCATTAGAGTTGTTGAAATGGAGGAAATATTAGTTTTCCACAATGTGATTCCTTTCGAGCTCAATGAACTGTTTGTTTAGATGAACGGTTTCACTAGCGTTTCGTGCCTGGTTCTCTCCTTTGCATCGTAACAACTGCATATGAAGATTTCGTACAAGGTCATTTAGCCTCTGAATATGTCTCTCTTGTGACAAGATGATCTGTAGCGATTAACAAAATAAGAAGAGAAAAATAGTTACTACAACTTAGAATTGACAGATCATCAGCATTAAGGTTTAACAAAACAGGACAATATGTATGTACAGAGAGTGTTGAAAATTATGCTGAAACATGAGGTTATTCATACAACTTTAAGGTAGCAAGATCAAACCAATACTTGTATGGAACATTAAGAATTCTGATCAGTAACTGATGGAATCCGGACACACTCTCTGAAGACAAAGAA
Organism: Nasturtium officinale; assembly: GCA_963854855.1. NCBI lineage: Eukaryota > Viridiplantae > Streptophyta > Magnoliopsida > Brassicales > Brassicaceae > Nasturtium > Nasturtium officinale. The sequence continues at coordinate 5,782,260 of OY978509.1, forward strand.
ATGAAACATTTCAATGCCAAGAATAAAGCCAGAAATGTTTCGAAACGAAATCGAAAAAAAAAAAATCTCCAATGCAGACATATGAATCTTTAGCATAAGAACATTCCAACAACGGACATCTCTTTTTGTTATTTTCCAAGTTTACTAATCCCAAAAACCAATTGCATAAAACTTTGTCAGGAGTTTCTAAATGACAAGAGAGAGTTTAAATAAGGATTAAGTACCTTCGCCTTGACAGCTTCTTCCCTCATTGAAATTTGCTTATGTTTCTGAGACAAACTTGTAGCTGCATCAAGCTCAACTAGTGGTTGCCTCCATTCAAAATGACAAGTTACTATGAGTATGACTAGAAGAAACACGAGCATGATTGGTCTCCACATTTTCTTCTAAGTTCTTACAAAACCTGTTCCAAATTCACAATTAAAAAAAAAATGAGATTCAATGGCGCAAAAACCGTAAGAGATAAGTGTGAGTTAAATTTCACCTACCGATTTCTATAATTACTAAACAAAAAAACCAAAAGTAGAAAAATACAATGAGTGTAAGGCTATACTATAAGATTATAACACGAAATCTCCTTCATCCAAGGAATAATAAGCAGTAACTTCTACCAAACTTAAGGCTACAGAAATCGACCACGAACAAATTTAAAGCATCAAAGAAGATATACAACTTACAGATCCAAGTTTTACAGTGAAAAACAAACTTCATTATTGTAACCTCGTCTTCCCTAGGTGATCTTCCGGTAAATCGTTCAACGGACTAGTGAGGCAAAACTTGTGTTCCTCCAAAACTGAGTTCTCCAATAAAAGAGGGAGATAAATGCTAAGCAGAGGTTTAATGCCGGAAGAGAAGAAATCTAGAGTCTTATAGCAAAACCAATATTAAATAGTAATTTACTTATTTGCCCCCATCATTTACTAAATGAGTAGGAGGAGTACATTTTACACAATACTATGTAAGTATGAATGAAGGCTACAAATGTTGTGAGATTTGGTAGCATTTTGAACTTAAGAAATGGGAAGATTTGAAGTCAAATATTACACTGAATAAAACATAAACCACGTACACAAAAAACCATCTTCCATTCTTGTCAACGTCCACAAGAAGCAATGCCCAGAAAGAACAACATAGAGGACACTGATTCATTTACTTCCTATAAGCCTTATTCTAGACAAAACAACATAACTAACAGCGCCACTACACATATAATCACATCCCATCGTGCCCTGTTCACTGTTTTGATCGAGTACAAACCAACAAAGCAGCTCGACATGCTATCTTTTCCTTTCTTCTTCTGCGATGGCTTCTCTTCTAACATTGCAGCCATTTGTTTGTCTATCATGCTTGGTAAGGGAAGTACCCTTATCTCATTTGATGCTGATTCAAGTGTTGGCATTTCGTTCGGTGTGCTTCCGCTCATCACCACTTCATCAAGATTGATGATTTCGTCTCTTAGGATATCCGCGTAGAAATCCTCATCGTTATGCACCTTTGAACACACACACACACACACAAAATTTCATCAGGATGAATGTAATGGTCCTACAATGACAAGTATATAATAATAAAATACAAACTAAAAGAAGCGAGACATACCTGTACATTATCTGATGGTTGTGCCATCTCAGTGATCAATTTCTCTCCTGATTCACCTGCTAGGTAGAAATCAACCATGTCATCCCACTGGGTCGGGCTCCCTGAACTAGTAGCACCATTTTGCAAGATCCCATGCTTCTCCGCTGCTAAATTCGACTCTGGTGCCTTCTGACTTGTACCAATATGAAACTCTTTGTTCCTCCTAAGCCGGCAAACAACCAAAGCATCATCCTAGAATATACAGAAGAAAATCAACCAACTCAAAGCCAAAGATCAAAATCCTAAACTGTTAATTTACTCCTCAACTACGCGGCTTGGAGACTATCACTATCAGAACAGTTTACCTGAGGTACTTGTTTCATACAGTACTCGTGCATAATCCATCCTGTTCTTTCGCCTTTTGGTGCACGACCAGTATGGAAGACAAGCGTCCTCTTCGTTCCAATTACCTCAGAAGAAGACTTCACATCACGTTCTTTCCCAGTGGCTTTCCAGTATCCCATCTTGGTTGCTCTCCTGTTCTGTGAACCATGTGGATACTTTTTGCCACGAGCACAGAAGAAGAACCATTCCGTATCAGATTTTATAATTGACAAATCTGGAAGAAAATAAAAACAAAACACAAAAGAATTTGTCACCTTCTAGAGCCAAAAGACGACAACAATAACAGGGTCATAGGCCATGATTTTCCAATTCAACTGTAGCAAGTAGTGTTGAAATAGAGAAAAGTGAACACTTGAAACCAAAATAAAATAAAATAAAAAACTTTGAAATTGATCCAAAGTTGCTTAAGTTTCCAACAATCCTATCTCCAGAAATCAAATATGTACAAAGAGGATAACAAGTTATCAAACATGTTACCCTAATTCCAAAGAATCCCCAAATCTCCTCTTTGCCCTAACTTCAACTAAAAAAAACATCGACAACGAGAGCGAATTCGTAAGTAGAAGAAAGATAAACAAAGAAGAAGGAACCGGTAGAAGACAAACCGGGCAAATCCCAAGGCTCGAAATTGTAAATATCGGCGTCCGGTATAACCTCAACCGATCTTTCCAAACCATCCATCTTCCGCTTCAGATAATACGAGATCAGCTCCACATCCGTCGGAGAGAACTTAAACCCCGGAAACACAGTCGCCGCTTCCACTGACGCCGCCGTATCCTTAGAAACTCCTACCGCCTCCGCCTCCGCCTCCATCTCCATGAAGGAGCGCGCGTACACAACACTCTCCACAAGCGCGTTTGATTAAAATCGATGATCGATACCGCCCAAAAGATAAAAGAAACCTCGAGAACTCTTCCGGTTTTTCTTCTCACTGCTCTCTGCTTACTTAGGCTTTGAATTTCAACTGCATATTTGCAGGTGTTGCGCGCGCATTGCTTAATCTACGTATGACTGCCACGTCACCACACCTACTCAAATATGTAGCTTTTATTTCACATTAGCCCCTTATTGTTTTGACGTTTTCTCGATTTATGAATTTTAGTTTACTTTACTACTAAATAGCCTTTGATCTGTTTTTTCTAGTCAAATCTTTTAGTGAACCAAATATTTGAGACATAGTAATAAAAATATGCTTCTAACCATTATTAGTTTATTACATAAGAGAGATTACAGAAGGCGAAAATAAAATAATATATATCGAATTTACAAAGATAATTGTTTATTTTTGTTAAGGTAACTAGAAACCACAAAGAGGACATTTATGACCAACTCGAAGCCATTTTTCAATACAAGTGATGTTGAAACACATGAGCGCAAGCCAGAGTGGTTGCTTCTTCTCCAAGAAACATCACCATTCGGTTTCTCCGGTGATTTCATCAAACCAAACTCGTAACATGTTTCCAAGGGATATAACCTTAACCAAGGACCATAGACGTCCGTACTTGACGTGGCATTTCAAGGCACGTTTCTTAGGAAACCTAACCTGGTCGCAGCTTCCTCTGATGTGACCAATCATTCCACAGTTGTAGCAGAAATCACCTAAGTTCCTGTATTTAAACTCCACGAACCGGTTTTCGCCTATGTAGAATCCAGGTCTGAGTGGTTTCTTGAGATCCACGTCAACTCGGAAATAGATAACATTGTTGGCCGACTAGAGATTTGAGAGTCGGGAGGATGTCTTTGGAGAGAAGATACGATGTTAAACCAAAGACAGCGACGCCGAATGTTGCCACAGTGAAATCAATCGTGTTGGAAGAGAAAAGATTCTTGATAACTCCGTTATAACATCCTTGATCAATTCTAAGTTGGTGTTTTTAAATTTAAAATTAATTAAAAAAAATGAAAGGACTGTTTTCAAATAAATGAATAATACAGAAGAATGTCCTAATGAAGACATTTTATATACTTAAAAACATAAATATTTTCAGTATTACTAATATTTTATTTATAAAATACTTTTCAACGGATGATGATGGTCTAAGGTCTGTATCCTAGCGTTCGATTTGTCAATCTCTAGTCTAAATTCGAACATGAACGTTTCGTAGTCCGCTAGCTTTTAGATAGTCATGTCGCCGGAGAGATTCCACTGTTTTCGGAGCGACTGTTCTGTTTCGTCGAAGGATGGTGGATGCGTTGAGTTTGTGAAGAATTTTCCGACAAGAAGGTTTGAAGAAGATTCATCAAACATGTTGTTTACTTTCTGAAGGGTTTAACGTAGAAGTTAGTAGAACTGATAATTGAACTAATTGTCACGTTGCTTTCTTACTTCTTACTCTATTTATAAGAAACAGAAAATAAAAGGAAAAGGGAACAAATCATTCTCCTTTTAATTGTTAATTGCATTCAATTAAAAATATTCTCAATTTCTCTAACATTTTACAGTAGATAACTAGTGAGTGAGAATATTTTCAGCCGAAAAAGAGGAAAAAACCGCTGAATATTTTTATAAAGAAGATTTATTTCTTCCTATATATATTTTTTTTTCAGTTTTCCTTTCTTCTATCTTCGATTTTATTTTGTTTCTTTCTCCTAAATTAATACCAACCTTTTATTTTGTAGGTACGTGATTATTTTCTCCAAGGAAAGTCAGATAATTGTTTTTGTAATATTAAATGTGAATTTCCAAAAAAGGAGTAAAATACGAAATTGACACACCCAAAAAAAAAAAAAAAAAAAAACTCATGTTTTGTTGTGCAAATCTTACACCAACCAAACTCAACCACTAAGTAGATACTAAAATCATCCCTTTCCTTTTGTCACTGCTATATCAGCTTGTACAGAGTTTCGAATTCGATGTCCACTCACCAAGAAATATCTCTCGTCACGGCGACTCCTCCGGTCATCGTCGATCAAATCTTTCCTGAGGTTGACATGTCCACCGGTGACTCTTCCACCATCGTACGGGCGACAGTTGTCCAAGCCTCCACCATCTTCTACGATACTCCCGCCACACTAGGTCCCAGTTTTTTCCTCAATTCTTTCATTGGAACTGTGGATTTTTTAATTGATTGATACGATGAGATCATCCTTGTGGATATTTTTTTGCAGATAAGGCAGAGAGGTTGCTTGCTGAGGCGGCGGCGGATCATGGATCTCAGCTCGTTGTGTTCCCGGAGGCCTTTATCGGCGGTTATCCTCGTGGCTCCAGCTTCGAATTGGCTATTGGTGCTCGAACGGCTAAAGGAAGGGATGATTTTCGCAAGTACCATGCTGCTGCCATTGATGTTCCTGGTAAATTCCTCAATCTGCGATTTTGTTTTCAATTTTTTTTTTCTATTTTAGTATCGATTAGTATTTAGTTTCATATTATGATTCTTCTACATTTCAAGTTCGTGTTTTTTTTTGGAAAATTTCAGTCCTCTGAAACTGAGATTGTTTAAGAACTCTTCTTTGCAGCAGAATCAAATGAAACATTGTTCATGAGATTAAAGATGTAGCCTTGGCCTTTGGGTTTTAGTCTCTTTCTATAGTGTTTTCTTGAATTACCAAAGTGTGTGTAAACTGTAAAATACATTCTATTTTATTCATATGTGCAATCTTGTTTTAGGCCCTGAAGTGGAACGATTAGCTGAAATGGCTAAGAAGTACAAAGTATTTTTGGTTATGGGTGTTATAGAGAGGGAAGGCTATACTCTATACTGCACAGTTCTCTTCTTTGATTCACAAGGTCAGTTCTTAGGTAAGCATCGTAAACTCATGCCTACAGCTCTAGAACGTTGCATTTGGGGATTTGGAGATGGATCAACCATCCCTGTATTCGATACTCCCATTGGGAAAATTGGCGCTGCCATTTGTTGGGAAAATAGGATGCCGGCTTTAAGAACCGCAATGTATGCCAAAGGTTAGTCTCTCTTTTTACAGATGAGTTCTAACTTACAAGTATTAATGTGCTGCTTGGGATTTGTTTATGTTTGATTTGTTTCTTTGTTGTGGTTTTTTGTAGGCATTGAGATATATTGTGCACCTACTGCTGATGCTAGAGAAACTTGGCTAGCATCGATGACTCATATCGCTCTTGAGGGTGGATGTTTTGTTTTGTCAGCTAATCAATTTTGTCGCCGGAAAGATTATCCTCCTCCACCGGATTACATGTTTTCCGGTTCAGAAGATAGCCTAACACCAGACTCTGTTGTATGCGCTGGTGGAAGTTCTATTATTTCACCTTTGGGAAGTGTTCTTGCCGGACCAAACTATGAAGGAGAAGGTCTTATCTCAGCTGATCTAGGTAATTATTAACACTTGTGTTATCATTTATCTTTCATTCGTTAAAAAGAGAAAAAGAAAAGAAACTAAATGTATCCTTAAAATCTGCGACAGATCTTGGGGACATAGCAAGAGCCAAGTTTGATTTCGATGTGGTCGGGCATTACTCGAGGCCTGAAGTGTTTAGCTTGAACGTAAGGGAACATCCGAGAGAAGCGGTCAACTTCATGTCGGTGAAGTTAACCAAAGATGAGTCCATCAAAAATTGAACATTTGTAAGACCCAAATTTACCAAACTTAATCTGTAACTTATTTGGGGTTTATGTACATCAATCACAAATGTCAACACTTTTGATTGAACTTATAATTAAAACCAAACCTTAATATTGAGTTCGTCTTCTTTCCCTCGTTTAAATTGTTGGTTCGGTTCGCTCCATGTTCTTCAAATTTGTCATAAAACTAGTGATTCAGTAACTTGTTAAAATGATTTTTTTTACAGTGGATTTATCTAAACTTATAGCTAGAGCCTAAAGGTAGGCAAGGAAACCATAGCGAAAAGAACTGTACCGAATCAAACCAAACTGTTTAAATGGAAATTGAACCAATTTTTTTTTTTTTTTTATATAAACCCCACCAAAAACCAAATCGAAACTAAATTGTAAAATGGAATGACTGCCATGTTTGTAACGATCTGTCCACTGACAATTGCTACTTGCTATTAGTAACATCAATGTCCATAGTGATTTATAGGTTCATTAAATTTTTCAAAAAGTTTAGACAGACAAAAGGGGACAAAGAGATAAACCACACACAAACGTGATAAGATCACGCTGACATAAATCTCTACCTAGTAGGTGAATGTTTATAGCATTTGACCTTTCCCCATAGAATAAACCCATTTAACACTTATTACAAGAAAATAACTGCTGAAGTTGAACCCTAATATTATTACTAAACCCATTCCCCAAAAGAAAATATAACTAAATATATATGTATTGGTTGTCATACTCATTATTTTGTATACTGAAAAGTTTTTCTCGTGGGAATTATGATATTTTTGTCAATCATTTTTATGTGATTTCAAAAGTTGAAGAGCCATTTATTGGGTAATAAAAAGGAGAGTCATTTTTCGTTTTATCTTGTCATATCATTATTTTTTTTGTAACTTTTTGGTTGAATTTTTATGAAAAAAACAAATAGGGTAAAACGTAACGGATAGTTGAGACAAAATCACATGGGAAGATGGAACGATGCTGTCCAAATGTCCACACAATAATACAGAAAACATCTTGTTTCATTTTTTTTATTCAAAATCTTAAACTAATCTCTTCTTGCATCAATTATATATCACAATATTGTTCTTATTATAATTGTTGTGATTAGTCTGATATAATTTACATCAAATCAACGTTTCCACGAATGTACTATCAATTATGCCGAAAAGAAAAAAAAAAATATTTAACAAATATCCTCAAACTTAAAGAAGTTACATTCAATATACCTCTTACTGAAAAACCTTGTTGTTCACTTGTTTTGTTATTTGATCCTCGATTTATCAATAATATTCCAATGACAAAAAAAAGTTATATGCAATGTACCTTCACCTTCCAGTATTATTCAAACATGATTTGATTGATACCCCTCGTATTCCCCACTTCTAAATTAGAGTCTAATTAGTTATCACTTATCACCATAAATATCCTAACATTTAATGAGTTGTCCTGTCAAACAAACATACACACTTCCAAGTCACTAGGCTACAATATCTGATGATAAAAGTGGCAAATTATGGTGGAAAATATAATGTTTAAATTTTAAAACGAAAATAGAACCCAAAAAATAACTAACGATTCGACTAATCATAACTCGAAATTAAAATCGGATAGTATGTGTATCTGAGTTGTAGACGGGGAAAAATAAAAACAAAATTAAATGAATAAATTACATTTAAAGAGAAAAATTACAAATTGAGAAAAATTACATTTAAAAAGAAATATATGTTTATATACTTTATAGACGTTTTTTTTCTCGCCGGTGATTACACAAACTCAAAGCTTGGTAAATTCCGATGATTCCACTGCTGCGATGACGAAGGACCGATACATCTCACATTTGAAACAATGTAATCTCTCAATGTCTTCAAAGATTCATCTCTCTCCCCATTCTCAACAATCACTGATCTCTTCTCCACAGGATCCTCAGAATCATTATCATCATCATCATCATCATCATCGCCGGAGCCAATAAATCTCAATTCCCTCCGGCTATCAACATAACCCCACTTACTTCCACTTTCCATATTCAACTCAATAGACTTAAGATCACTCTCCTCCTCATCATCAGAACCATCAATTATCTCCATAATCCGACGAATCTCCGACGACCCTTTCCCCTCCTCACCGTCCAAAACCCGGCGGAGCTCCTTCTTCAGCTGCTCCACAGCAGCATGTTTCTCTTCGAACTCAAATTTCGCCTCCGTTAGCTTCATCTGAACTCTCTCTTCTCTCAAAACATCAGCTATATGCATCATCTCTCTTTCTTTCTCCATCTCCTTCTTATCATCTCCGATTCCTTTCGCAAGCTCATCACAAACCTCTTCAAGAACATCTTTAGCTCTCTTTTCTCTCTCCATCTCCTCCTTCATCTTACCCTCTGCTTCCTTAGCTTCCGCGAGCTCTCTCCCTAATCTTCTGTTCATCTTCTCTGTTCTTTGCCGGAGCTTTCTCTCTACCACTGCCTCTTCTTGAAGGCTCTCTCTCAACCTTCGCTTCTCTTCCTCCTCAGCACCAAACTCACTCATTAGATGCTTCAGAGACGATCTTGCTCTGTCGAGTTCAGATGTTAAAGCAGAAATTAAACGTTTGCTTGCTGTCTGGTGATCATCGCCGAGCTCACCGATCCGTTTTAAGACCTTCACGAGTTCTTTAGATGTTTTTAATCCGTCGCTTACATTCTTGAAACGAGTTTTCACCTGTAACATTTATGTTTTTGGATTTCACTAATCAGAGCTTTCTTTTTCCGCAAGAAAGATTTATTAACATCATTAAATAAATAAACCTACCGAGTTTGTGGCAATAGTTTTGTATTCGATTAGTTGTAGTTTCTGAGGATTTTTTGATCTTCTATGAACAATATCTTCGCGGAGAGCGATTCTCTGTTAGATTTTGATAATTGAAGAATTAGAATTTGTGTTAGTAGAAAAAAAAGACTTGAGAAAAACAGAGGAACCTTGCAACGGAAGCAAACTCTAACCTGTGAGCTCAGATGGGAAATCGGATCGGAAGATTTTGGAGGGAATTCATTGGAAGAGAATTCTGTTGATTTCTTCGTTTCGTGTCTCGTTGGTTTCTTGTTTCTCAAGAAATCTGTATCGGAGTTTACCGGAGGATCTGTGCCGTCGCTGATCTCCCACAGTGTGGCAGCTAGCTTTCTCGCTGACATGGAGTTTTTCTGAAATTGATGGTCTATAGGAAGTTTTTCCGGTGAAAATGACAAGAGCACGGGAGTTTTAGCGGCGGGGATCGACTTAATCGGAGTTCCTGAACCGCCGCCGTCATCTTGAGCAGCTCTATTCCCAGAGAAAATAGCGCGTTTGAAGCGGTTTCGACGAGCAAAAGAAGAAGAAGAAGAGGAAGAACAACCTCTCTTCCTGATTCTGCAACCTCTCTTACGTTCCATATTAATTACTTAAAACAACAAATCAAAACACAAGACTACAACAAATCTTGTCGGAAAACAAGAAGAAGAAGAATGAGAAGTGGAATTGGATTTGATTGATGCTTTTATGAGAAGAAGTGGGTCATGAGGTTGATCAGAATATCTTTATAATTGAACAGTTGCTGGAAGATTATATTTTGAATCTAAGTGAGTGAAATAGATAATTACAAAAAGATAAAGTTAAGATGATGTGTGTGTGTTTTTCCCCTTCTTTTGCTTTTCTTCTCTGTGAAATTTGAAGTGAGAGTCAGATTCTTAAATCTCTTTAAAGACGTTGAAAAAGGAGTTTGAATCTGGGAAATTGTGTTTATTTCTTGGGAAAAAAGAAGGGGGCGAGAGAAATTAATGTGGAGGAAGAGGAAAGAGAGATGGATAGAGACAGTTTGGTGTTTTGTTTGTGTGCGTTGTTTTTCATTGGGCGATGTAATAATTCTCTAGGAGGGTTCATTGTACACATGACCCGAATATTTTCTAAATTCATCAATTTTTAAAAATAATTCGTAATCAAATAACTCATCAATGAAACAATGACTTGCAGAAAGGTATTATCGAATCCAAACTAGTGCTTTCTCAGAGTATTTTTGGACTTGCAAAAAGTTGAACCGAACACAGGTTTACATCATAATTTTACCTGGTTTGATCGGTTTAGGCCCGATTCAATTAGTTTTTGATAAGTTTTTTTTGGGCAAAATAATGTGTGTTAATAAAGCCAACGTATTGTACTATTCCTTTTTGTTTTACAAAATAAAAAATAAAGACAACGTACTATGGTCTCAAAACTAGTATCAATAACCTCTATGCTACGTCAAAATCTAACAATGTTTTCGACAAAGTATGTATATGTTGACATGTTTTGATAAAATGATTTTTAGACTTGCATAGACAATATATATGTGCCAAAATGTATATTGGCTATTTTGAGGTTCCAACAAAGAAGAATCTGTGATAGGAAGTTTATTTTAAATTTAAATTTCCGAAACTTACCATTAATATATAATTCTGAATTTGGGTAGAATGTTGTTAATTTTGATTAAGAAGCTAAGTTAACTCTCGTTGGAACAATTTTAAAAATTCGAAACTATTTTTAGGTACTGGTTTTGTTTTATCCAGGGTGGCAGGGGTTAATGAACTTAATGTGATGAATACAGTGAAAATTTTACAAAAATATTTGCTTATTCATAATTCAATATTATATTTACGCCGTGTTTTAAAATGGTTCAATGTCAACTAAAATTTCCTATCAAAATCAAAACAATCCAATCAAAATCTTAAATCCACAACTCAAAAATGATTTTAAAGAAATTTGAAGATATAAATTTGCAATTTTGTGTTTGGCATATGAATGACAAGCACATGCTGAGTACAAAATAATAAAGACACTTATGGAACATCCCAAGAGATGCCTTCTCTGTCAGTCAAATCAAATCCATCCACCAGATCCCCTTAACTCTTTTGTTTTTGTCAACAAATGTTATAAATTTTAGCTATACTAATTTAAAATAAAATTATACGAGTAAATAATTCTAAATATAAGGGGGTCCCATGATTTATGCACGAAAATAAAACATAGATGAACGGCTCTGATTAGAGTGGGTCCTACTCTGCTGCTCTCTTTATCCTTTCCTTGAGTCTTTGACTACTACCCGCAAATCACATGGAGAAATTTACAAAAATTCATCCTATAATATACTTTTGCAATTATTCAAAATGTTAACTACCCTTACAACAATTCACAATTAGTCCAGAATCATTCCTCTAATTTCACTCATTCTAAATCCCCATTTATCATAATAGGCCATGCTTCTTATATACTTAACTGGATCTGCAACAATTTAGATTTTTAATTGTGATATTATTGTCTAATTTAGCTTTGTATAAACCGATTTTTTTTGTTTGTCAACGTATAAACTGAATCTATATCCCATATTTTATATATTGAAAGAGAAACATTTAGTGCTAATGAGTCAAAACCATAATTTTTCTTTAGCATCTTTTGTTTCATTAATTTTGTTTTTTGTTTGACAAGAAATATCCCATTTGCTAGTCATTTTTATCACCATTAACTTCTTTATTGGATTAGCCCTATTTCATTTATAAAATTATAACATGCATCAATTTATATTTACTTGTTTTATATTAAAATAACCAAAACCAGAAACATATTTTCTATGTATACAATAATGTATATATATCTTGTTAATTTTCTAACTATCCAATATACGAAACAATATATATATATAATAACAACTAAACAAAAAAATTTAATTGTTTTCAAACATATTGAAAATTCTTAGTACATAAATTAAAATGTAAAAACTTTATTATAAATAAAATAAATAGTATAAATGCTTCTGTACATGATTTGTGCTCTCATCTAAAAAAAAAATATGACCCTTTTTCATAAGATGACAAAATTCTAGTGAAGATTATATCTCAGTGCATTTCACAACAAAAATAGAATTCTACAAAATTAAATCTTCTCAAATCTGAATCCTTTTGTTTTATCTTCCTCTGCTTATGTTCTTAAGCATCAGCTATCTCAAATACTTCTCCCCATCCGTAGGATATTTAAAACATAACTATTCATTCTCTCTAAAATGTGAACACTAACTCTGTTGGGGTCTATTGCTGATATACACTCCATGAAAAGCAAAAAATTTGAATACATAATTTTAATTTCACATACACTCCTTCATGTTAAATTTTTAAACTAACCTTAATGAATCTAACAAAAAAAAAATAAAGAAATTAAAATATGGATAGAATCTAAATCTATCGGCTGACAAAGAAAATATCAACTATTTTTATTGATGAAAAAATTAAATGTGGAACAATAAAAATAGGACATCTGTCCCAGCTACTTTTCATATTTTTTTCTTTTTTTTTTCTTCTTCTTCTTTAACGAAAACGCCATTAAAAAAGAGTTTAAAGCTTCGAATTTAGTAATTCTTTGATGCAATTTTTGTTTTGATTAGCGATTATTTTTTATTTTCTGGGTATATAAACAATATACCCTCTTTATCAATAGAAATTTATGTTTGATTTAAAATTTGTAAAACTAAAAATAAAATTGTTTTATTTTCTATGCACATTGGGCGATTAAACTTGTTACCTTGATAGTTCATATTGTTATAATGTTAATCTTTCGTAATTTATGTATTATAATGGCATAATCGTGGTGATTTGTATATTTACAGATTTTTTTTTTGTAAACATAAATTGCAGAGAATGGTACGAGTGGTACGAATGGTACAACTAAAATATATTAGTAATACTGATAAGATTACGTACTAATAACAAAAACAGAAAACTAAAAAATTTATTTTATTATTTTCAGGGGAAAATGGAGAATACTCCATTTACAATCATACATTTTGATTATGGAAGATATTATTCAAATGAAAGGGTTGACACGATATCGAGTCAAAGCGGACGAGGATCATCTCAGAGTATGGGAGTGATATATAATTGCTTTCGGTGTAGCACTGATGAAAACTAAATTATCTTTTATTTTTATTTTTTTCTTATTGTGTTGAATGTATGATTTGATTACTTGTAGTTAAGAGATTTGATTGTTTTTTTGTCATGGTACAATTAGGTAAAACTAATTGGTACTACTATATATAATTTGATTTTAAATTTCTAAATATTTAGTTATGTGTTTATTACTGTAAACAATATCTCCAAAAAATGACTAAAGAAATGTTAAATAATGAAAAACATTTAAAAATTTAAAAATGTTTACAATATAACATGGTATACCAACATTTCCTTTATAGTAATATGGTTTATTTGTGTGTGAACCACTTGAAATTGACAAAATATGAATTTTATTTATTTCACAAATATATTTATACGAAACTATTTAAAATTAACATTATAACTCTATTGAATCAAGTACAACTATATAAAATTAGTGTAGATCCGGTACAACTAATAAAAACTAAAAAACATAGATGTACAACTATGTATAATTCATGGTACAACTATAAAAGTGACTACACTTATGGTACAACTATGTAATATTTATTTTTAAATCAGTACACAAGATGTGTCAGACAGAAGGTGTCAGGTCAGCCAATTTTGTGGGATCCTAGGTACTTTCTTGGTACCAGGAATAATTTTACCGATCATAGGTACTTTCTTGGTCCAAGAAAGAATTTTATATGATTGTTTTCTCACAAAATAAAGTAAATTTAATATATAAAATATAAAATATGTAATAATTATATTAAAATTATATAAAATATATAATAATTATATTAAAATTATATAAAATATATAATAATATATTAAACTTATATAAATTTATAATAATTATATTAAAGTTATATAAAATGTATAATAATTATATTAAAATTATATAAAATGTATAATAATTATATTAAAATTATATAAAATATGTAATATTTATATTAAAATTATATAAAATGTGTAATAATTATATTAAAATTATATAAAATATGTAATAATTATATAAGATTATTTTTAAAGATTTTACGTCTAAAAAAATTTAAATAAATTTTGAAAAGGTTCATTTTAAAAATTTTAAAGTACCATTAGTCATTGTACCTAGAAACATAAAGATTTTATAAGTTCAACAATTACCAATTAACAACATAAGTTCAACAATCAACATTCTAAGTTCAACAATCACCAACATGGTGTGTAACAATCACCAACATGGTGGAAAAACAATCACCGAGGCAATAATTAAAGCAACGAGACATGACAGGTTTTGAAGGATGAGGTGGTGGTGTTGCTGGAGAAGGATGAGGTGGTGGAGCTGCTGGATAAGGATGATGGGGTGGTGGTGCTGCTGGAGAAGTAGGAGGTGCTGCTGCTGAAGAAAGCTCAGCAAGTTTGTACCAAGATTACCCCGTTGTACCAAATTTACCATGTTCTGCATAATATAAGTGTACCATGTGTATCATAATTACTTCAGCTTAATTCAAATCCTTTTAAAATCCAGGAAATCAATTTTTTAAAAAAAAACAAGAAGACATTTTTTGAACACCTGATTCAATAGTGACTCAAAAGGGATCCGCTCATAAGTATCTCCAGTAGATGTCTCAAATTCATGCTCATTCAAAAGATTTACCATATCTGCAAACAATAATTTATTCATAATTAATTTCAATTCAAAATTTCTGACCAAATCGAATCTGAACCCAGTTAAGACACAAGATTTTTAAATCCTATAATTCAGACTTGAACTCAGTTCAACATTAGGAATTCTAAAACTCATACCGAATAAAAGTCAATGAACAAGAATTTCAACTTCTTTTACACAAAAATTAAATCGAATCTAACTTTATATAAACTAAGGTTTTAGAAAAAATCTTAATGGGGGAAGATTTCAAGTATAAATGGTTGAATAAAGGAAAAAAATACAAAATCTGGGAAAAAGTGAAATGGATGAGTCTGGATGAGAAAGAAATCGGGACTGAAAAGCGGTTGTGCGGGGTGGAAGGAAAAGAGAAAAAGATAGATTTTTGTCACTCAGATCTTTTTTTAGTTTTTGTTGTGTTTTTTTTTTGTTTTTGGGTTGGGTTTCAAATTAAGTTGGTTATTTTTATGGATTTGAGCCAAATCTGATAAGGTTGTGGTTTGTATAGTTAATATTTTTAAAATGATAAAGTTTTATTGTAATTGTACCATAATTGTAGTTTAAAAAAATATAAAATAAATTGTTTAATATAAAGGATGTATCTGATCAAAAGTTTATAAGATGAAATGTATATAGCAATAGACCCCTTCTGTTGCACCACCTACCGGAGTTTCAGTTTTCCGGTTTACTCCAACTTCGACCTCTCCTCCCAACCCGATCTCAACTTCCATGGGAAGATAAATCACTACACTCCGGCTTTGGTTCTTTTCTGTTTTCTTCTTCTTCTTCTTCTTGTTATCTTGAATATCTATCACTCTCACCACACCTGTTTCCTGCTTGCTGTTTTTTTTTCTTCTCAATACCGTCTCCAGAAACCTTTGATACATTGTCACGAGAAAATATTTCTGCGAAAGAGGTTTCAGCATCATCGATAGCATCGAGTTCCTCCTTTGGATTATTCTTCTGTTTCTTCTCAGCAGAATCATCATCGTTGTTACTTGTGGTTTTCTTGTGTACTGTTTCAACTTGACCTACATTTGGATTGCTCTTAGACTTCTTATTCTTGCTCTTGTGATCCTCATTCTTGGCTTCTTCTTCTTCTGATTTGTTTCTCTTGGAGCTCTTCTTGCTTTTCCGAATTTCTTTGGATTGTTCTTCTTCTATTGCTTTGTTGTGATGAGTATCAAAGGTTTCTTCATCAGTATCAAATAGGGAATGCTTTTCATTCCTTGAGCTTTTATCTAAGGTTTGAGCATTGAATACATTCACTGAAGGAAGGAGCAATTTTCTCATCTGCGACATCAAAACATTTTCTCTTACTCTTATTCGACTCAGTAACACTAAACACAATGGAAAAAGGTACCAAAAATGTGACTTTACCTTCTTAGCTGACTTATCGTTATCAGATATCGGGTTTCCACGAATATTCAGGTTTCGCAAGCAAGAAGGTGTACCCAAAACCTGTCATTTGGGAACACACAATCTTGAACTTTTATTATTAGATCAATGCAAAAACTTGCCATGAGCTAGGGAAGGGGCAAAAATTGCTTTCCCTTATATGGATTACATTATACCTCTAAAGCAGAGAGTTTCGTGATCATATTGTTTCCCACATCCAAATTCAGTAGTCTATTGTTGACCGCTAGTTCTGCCAGGAGAGCCTGAACAATTAAAACGTAAAGGAAGTAATCATAAGCAAGACAAGACTGTGGAAACGGCCAATGTTATTTGTAGATTGTATCAATGGAAGAAAGATCACCTTAATTTCATTGTGGGCAAGTCGTAGCTCTTTCAAATTAGAGCATGACTTGAGAGAAGAACCAACAGCTTTTATTCTGCAGTTAGACAAAGAAATCTGAAACAGGAGAGGGATTAGATACATGTCAGTTTAGTTGTGATTTCAAAACAGGAGAAAAAACCTTGAGCTTACTTTTTTGAGGTTTTTCAACTTAGAAAGCGAGTCACCGATTTCACTGATTGGGTTCCTAGAAAGAACTGCATGAATCCATAAACAAAACAACAAGTTTTAAGTAGATGAAATTGTGTTACATTTAAAGAGTAATATGTTGATTCTGATTCTGATTCTGATTCTGATGTAAGAACATACCGAGACTGTTCAAGTCTTTCAGTAGATCTAGCTTGCAAATGGAAGAGATTTCGTTGTCTGCAACAAGTAAAACAACAAATGGTAATCATCAGTAGTAGTTTTGGATGCAGAGACAAGGCTCCTAAATTGACAAGAGAAGCTATTTCATTCATGGATTTGAGCTTATTCTTTCCAGCATTAAGAACCTGATAGTAAACGAAACCACACAATCAAATCAAGCACAAATATATACTAAATGATGACATTTACAAATGGAAAGAAACAATAAGTTTCATTGATGATAAAAGGGAACCAAAAAATGAGTTCAGTAGAGCTTACAGTAAGCTTAGTCAGTGATTCAATTCCATTTAAGCTATGCAGTTTATTTTCAACAACTGAAAGCCACTTCAAATTCACACAAGCCTTGAGTCCCTAAAACCAATCAAAACATGAACATACTAAGCTTTAAAAATCACAACTTTTGGGATGCTTATATATATGCTAATAACATGGATATTATTAATCAACCTGAAGAACAGTGAGATTGTTGAAACGAAGATCGTGCTTCTCCAAGTTTTTGAACTTGCTCAAACAAGACACCTAAAGGTAGCATTACACAATTAGGTTTTCGTATCAGTTTCACATGAGAACAGAGAGTTTTGAAAACGAAGCTCACATCAGTGAGAGCTCTGCGGCCGAGATTAAGCTCTTTGATGGAATCAAGGTCATGGGTTTTCTTCTCTTTCAACACTTGTTCAACGGTTAACGAATTCATCGCTGTATTCGTCTTCTTCCTTGTAACAAAACCCTAGTATTTTAGCTCAGTCTCACCTTAGTGGAAAGACTTGTCTTTGTTCCTGACCGTGCTACATGTTTACCGAGAACCCCCCCCCCCACAATTTTCTATTGTTTATAAATTTGACCAAGCTATTATCGTAGGAATCATAGATACTCTCTGACGCCTTGCGGTACAATTTTGGTCCCCAAGTAAATAGACTTGCAAATTCAAATTGTTTGTTCTTGAAGAATTGTTCCAAGTCTACTCTGTAACTAGGGGTTTCAATTTAAAGAAACCCAACATATGTAATCCAACTAAACCAAAAATTCAATTTCAGGACCGGACCAAGTATTGCCTTTCATCGATTAGGACTTGTGAATCAAACAAAAAAATTTCAACTACAAAATTTTATGATAAAAATAGTACAAAACAAATGAATCCAGAGAAACCAATTGTATTTGTATCCCATTACAAAATAGTTAAGAGAAAAAGACCCGCAGAAAAAAATATGAGATGTTTTAGTTTTAACAAAACGTTCAATTAGTGAGTGGCTCAAGAGATGTATTTTTCTTGTTGCTCATGCAAAAGCTTTGCTGAAGATTTAGCATCCAGGTAGAGTGAAGTTACTTCCTCTATATCATCCTGTTCAAAGTTCAAATACCAAATTAAGGAATTACAACAAATCATTCAAAACTTTTACATTTCTCTTTTGTTCTTTAGATTCACAAGTAATGTACCTTGCAAATATTGTCACGTCCATTCATTTTCGCCACGATGCTGGCAGGAGACAGAAGCTGTACCGCATGCCTGAAAGCGAAAGCACAAAAAAAAGGTTTGGATAAAGAAAACAAATCTTGCATACAAAAGCAATCATGACATGTTTACCTTAGTGATGTTCTTTGCCCAATGTCCCCAAGTAGAACCAAGCATTCTTCATCCACGGTTAATTCTTCCACTTGCACACGAATCGCTATAATCTGGCCACACAAAAAATCTATTAGAATCTAGTTTAACTAATAGAACTAATTGATATCTGAAAGAATAAATGGCAGTTGAGTAACCTGTATCATTTCAGAGGGATTATAGATTTGGGTCCGGATAATGACCAACCGATCCAACAAGTCAATAGGGACTCCATGGGGACTGGGCATATCAGTTCCTCTGCAAATAAATTAAATCACAGTACTATAAGTTAACCAAAACTCACATGACTTCCAAAGAAGAAATATTCTACTAAGGTCTATCACTTCTCCTCACCTTACGTTGCAGACTCCTCTATTAGTTGCAAATATCACTATTGGAGACAATGAACTTTCAAGAGCACGGTTCAAGTAAGAAAAGCACTCCATATCAAGCATATGAACCTGAAATTTTGTGTTACTCTTACAGCTCTCGAGTCCTGAGCAACATAAATACAGTCGAATGAGAAACACTTTTTTAGGAAAATACCTCATCTATAAACAGAACTCCCGGAACAAGCTCTGCAATGCCTTCATCTATATAACGGTTTACAACCTGCAATTAGCAAACAGATACAATATAATAATATTAGACCTTACAAGAGAGAGGTTAGATTTAATAAAAAATCAACCATGTTCTAGTGAAAATTACCTTATTAATTTCTTGCCGAAGCTTATCAGTGATCTCAGTCTTCCGGGGTTTCATCATTTGGCCCATCAAAGAAAGTATATCCTGGCCACCTTGAGGTCGAGCATTTGCTGCATCCAGATCTTGGAGCGTGACATCCTATCCACAGTGAAGGAAATATTAGAGTATACTATAAAAGAAATGTTCAAGATTAAAGGACACTCCTAGGTGAGTATATAGTAGTCATAATAAACTTAAGAATTAAGATTAAAACACACATACAAACATATCCACGATTGGCATCGACAAATATGATAAGTACTGCAACACAGAAGGGAAAGTTCTTGGGATAGGCAGAGGTCATAGAAGGTAAACCTGCACTATCTCTTTCTTTTTGTGAACCTCTCCTTTGGGAAGTGGAACATATTCTTCTGCTTCCAGATCGAATTCAGTGGCAAAAGCATCACTTCTACCCACCCGTTTGACAGCTCCACTGTTTGCTTCGATATATATAACATCTCCTACAGCAACCTGAGGATCAAGACAGTAAATATAACAAGAAACAATTCAGAAAGACAACGAAATCAGCAACTTCATTAAACATAATTGTCCAGACAGAATGACATAATTAGAAAACCAAACAGATGAAAAGCATACTAAGTTTTGGAACACGATTTTGAAAGCATAAACTTAGATAAAAAATACCACATCCAAAACATCGCATCACGTGCCACGAACTCAAAGAACTGACCTTTTCCTTAATCAAGGCATCATATATAGTGGGATCTAACTTCAGCGATTTGGTTCCTTTGACTGTCTTGAGTGCAATGATAACATGGCTGATGCTTTTACCATAGCCTCCAGTAAGGCTTTCAGTTTCTTCTGGGGTCAGCTCAGTAACCTAGAATTCAATGAAAACATGTCAAAAACCAAACAGCGAGGCATACTAATGCATAAAACACAGCAAAGAAATTTGCAAATCGAAACACACCTCCCCTTCATAGACTTCTTTGGTTTCCTTGATACGTAGACCAATGGCACGTCTAAAATTCTCCATGAGAACCTCTGTTTTCTTAACCTCTGATGAGTAAACCTCAGATCCAACCATTGGACAGAATGGAACCTGCAATCAAGAAACGATCCAGATAACATAAGCTAAAAGTAAATTAAAATGATTCATACAATGAAGCCATGTGGAAACATGAAGATATTCCAGATTACCTTACTTCCCAGCTCTTGGGAAATTCCAAGAGCCAATGCGGTTTTGCCGGTTCCAGGAGGTCCAGCAAGCAAAAGAGCCTTGCCCGCCATTTTCTTCTGCTTGATCATGTCCACTACAAGACCAGCTGCCTCTCTAGCCTCAAGTTGACCCACAAATCCAGCCGCCAATGGTATAGGAATTCCGGTTGGCTAGAAAACGAGACACGGTATTATCTATTAGGTATGAAAAGAATACAGTACAATATTTCATAAATACATTAAAATTGAAACTTTGCAAATGAAAGCTAAGTTTTGGTTGTGCTTGAACTGAAAAGAGTATCTCGGAGTGTATGAAACAAAGCAATCAGCTTTAAATCCCTAAAAAGCCTATATCTTTAAATCCAAAAGATTTCGAACTTTGAGCAATACGAGCACACTACAGTACATCTAGATGCATTATCCCCAAAAAGGTAGAAACTTGCAAACGAAAAATAAGGATTGGTTGTGCAAGATCCGAAAAGAATCAGTGAAGGTACCAAAGGAAGCAATTCGCTTTAAACCCCTAAAATGTTTTACAACTTTAAACCCTCATTAAACCCTAAAGCCGAGCAAACTTCGAGCTATACGAACATACTACTGGAATCTAATAGAGTTAAAGAGAGAAGAGAAGAAGAAGAACCTCGAGGCCAAGGCCTTTGATATGGGTGTGAGTAGCAATCCGCTGTTTCTTAGCTGTGGACTGAATTTCTTCAATCTTTACTCTCTCCATCTCTTTCAACTGTTACTGTGTCTTTTTGAGTCTCCGACGAAGACTTAGGTCTTTGGTTGTAGTCTCTGACGACGACGGCGGCAAAAGATTTGAGCTTTCTGAGCTTGCAACGCCTCTTCTGATGTTTCTTCTTACTCCAAATTGGCTAAAAAATCCCTTTCTCCATGTTTATATGGTAAATCTTTGTTGCACTAGTCGACCTTATATTCTCTTTCATTTACGAAATCACCCCCGCAAAAACAAAATGGGTTGACAAAGAGTATATTTTCGAATATCCATTATTTTCACTCATTTTGTTTTTCTAAAATTTTAAACAAGCCAAAAACTAAACCTCAATAAAATTTGAAGACCTAATACAGTGGTTAACTATAATTTTTGAAAAAGAAAATAGTTGGAGAAAATTTATTCATATTTAATTGTAAAAAAAGAAAAAAATATCTGTCGTTTCGGTTCGGATTCGGTTCGGTTTTTGGATTTCGATTTTTTTCCCCACCCCTTGTACCCGTAAAATCTAAACGGTTTTTACATTTTTCTATTCTAGTTATCCGGACCAAACCCGAACTGAAAAACCAAAAAATAAATCCGAAAAACGGAAATAAAATTATATATAAAAAATTTTATGTATATTTTTAAAATTATACTGTATTTTACCAAATTTTATAAAAATTAAATATATTTTTATTAAAATCTAATGAATTTTTTAGTTTTTTCCCTAAAAATATATTTTAATATGATCTGAATGGATAATGAAATCTTCTATCCAAATTATTCGAATCCAGAAAAATGCAAACCGAATCCGAACCGAAATTCGAATGCACACACCTATATCGTACCATTTAGACCTTACATTACACCGGGCTCAGTTTCATGAACATAAATTAAGGGGCGAAACTAAAATATACAAATAATAAAATGTCCTTCTTTTTAATTACTTTCGAGCAACAAGATAAGCTCATCTTCAGGAACTCGAGAGTAGAGAGGCCGTCGTCACAGTCTCACTTATGGAGACTCTCTCGATCTCCGTCGCTTCTTGGTTTACCGGCGGCGCCATTCCTCCACATCACGTGCGGCTCGCTCCTCCGTATAATCTTCGGAAATCCCCACGCTTTTCCGCATTTAATGCCTTATCTCGCTCTGGTGACAATATCTCTCTCTTTACCTTAATTTCTACAGTGAAGCTTCCTGCTCAAATGTGCCTTTTTGCTGTTTATTTTAGTGAGTGAGCTAGTGGAGGAGGATGTGTTGCAAATGTTTTTGAAAGACAGAGAAGAAAATGGAGACTTCATTTCAAGAGTTTCTGATAGGCTCTGGTTGAAGAAAATTCTCGAATCTATTGATGTTAATTCTAATGGAGCTTCTTCTAATCTTGGTCTAGAAGATAATCAGGTAATCAGATATGTGTTAAGAAAAGTTGGTTTCTTTCATATGTTCATTAGTAATTGTAGCTAGTTTTTTTATATGTATGGAGAGTAGCTGGAGAGATGTATGATCATTAAAATTATATGAAATGTAGTGTTGGTCTGTCCTTGGTTTGATCAAACCATTTCTGAAATCTCACAAATTTATAGCTTTCATGGCAGCAATCTTCTGTTGGGAGCTGGTACTTTGGTTACTGTAGCTCTTTTATTAATTTCTTTATATTTTATATGCAGGAGAGCTCAATTGATGTTTTTGATGATGATGAAAGTGGTTTCTTGAAACTTAAACCGACCCAAGAATGGATTGGTTGGGAAAGTGATTCTGCTCCCATGAATAAGAAAGCTCTAGCTAAGGTGGGTCATCTGTTTTTGGATGTTCTTGTTCTCTCATCTCTGTATTCATTTCACACTCCCTTCTCATTGCAATTTTCTGCTACATTTTTACCTACTTAACCCTCTGGGTTTAATTGCAGGCGTTACGGGATGACAGCGATAGAAGGAAGAAATTTAACTTTCTAAAATATGAAGCTGTATGATTATTCCTTTCAGTATGTTTCTTAATTAGTCTGCCTGTCAAATCTTTATGATTCAACAATAAACTCTTTGTCGAAGATGGCTGTTCAGTATGTAATGCCAGTAGTTAATTTGTATGATTTTTAGTTATAGAACTTACTTTGGAATTGCTGCTTTGGTGTCTTTTATTTTGTAGTTGAAGCGTGAACTAATGTACTTGTCAATTGTAATTGGAACCGGGTGCAGCGGATATTGCTTACTAGCTTTATCAGCCCAGGTAAGCTATCTCATGGGTGATTTTTTTGTTCCTTTGCAAAGTCTATTAAATGAATCAATCCCCATATTTAAGAAGCATATTATTAACTGGAATGATGGAAATATTGTTACATCTGACAGGCTGCAGTCAGTTATGCAGTTGGAGTCGTTTTCAGGTTAGTTGTCAATTCTAATGGTTGTGGAAAGAATAGACCTTGACTTTGTAATATATAAGTTATTCAACATGCTTGCTCGTCCACTCGTGTATTCCTAACTATATCTGATTCCAGTGCAGTTGCTTGTACCTTCAGCTTTTGTATGGATACGCTGATGGTGTTTCACGTGAAGCTGTTCCTGATATCTTCCTGAAAAAGAAGTCTAAAAAGTAAAGACCTTGAAAACGTTGTAGTCTGTTCACGCTCTCCATGGCATAGTTCTAGTTACTCATATTGCTCTTACCTTGCTTTTTTGTATTGTCTGAACTAGAATCGGGATTAGAAGTGAAGACCTCGAGGACTTTGTGGAGAGGACTATCAGGGGCAGTGGCATGGCTCTTTCTTCTCCTCGCCTGGTGATTCCAGCTGCAATTTATGCTTTGTGGGTACTCTCTCACAAGTATTTCCAGAGTGACTTGTTCGACTTTCAGGTAGCTATTCTAAGCTAAATGGCTTATCTAACTTATGCCCCACACCTCAGGATAGGGAAAATTTGAAAATCTTTCATATGTCCTAGTAGATTTTTCACCTTCCTTATCCACATAACACCACAAAGAAAGATCCTTGGCCTTGTCGGTCTTTACTCAAACATTAGCGTTTCAAAGCTTAAAGTCGAATGCTTATCCAGTTTCCATGTCTTTATTCGTACAGTATACCCTTCTAGATTCTTTCAGGTGCTTGTTTGCAGTTTTAAGCTTTGTTCATTCGTGTTTCCACAAACTTCTAATTTGTTGTCTTTTTGTTTCTCTAAGAATTGTTTTCTTTTAACATGTTCTTGACAAGTTTGCTACTTTCTATTCTCCACAATGACTGTGTCTTGCAGATAGTTCCAGCCATGGTTGGTTTGTTTGTATACAAAGCCGCAGCTTTAGTTCAAGTGTACAGAGACAACCAAGATCTTCAGTTCATCTTCCCAGATGACTAACTACAAAGTTCACAAGCATAAACCGACCTTTCGAGATTAACCAGGGAACCGCAAATTCGCTACCTATTTTCAGAGGGAAACACAAACTGGACTCGCCTAGGCCGAGGATGTAGTGAGATTGTGTTGAGTATTGTAGAGCAAAACAGCTCGGTTTGGATTTTCTTAAAAGCAACCTTTGTACATGGTGTCTTCTTTTTCTTTTGTTTTCGTGCAAATTAGTTCCCTGATATTCATTTTACTCCCAAATTATATTTTAATAAATATATCATCAATGTTGCAGTCTACCAAGAACAAAATTATTGAACATATGAGAAACATAAGAGGACACGTGCTTGAATCAATGCTTAATTTTACACACTCAAACAATCAAAAATTTAAGGGTAAACAAAGAGTAAAATGACCCTTTCTCAATGGTATCGTCATCGTTTTTTTCTTTCTGCACAACATTCGATTCTTCTAGGCTTCTCTTTCTCCAGCTTACGAGGAATGTGATTCCGCAAAATAATTGTACAATAAAAAAGACTATAGAATTTAAGATCGTAAACTCCATCCACGAGTAGCCAGTTCACGTCGTATTCTCGTGGCGGCCTCTGCTGTGTCATTCAATGGCGGATAACTCCAACTTTCCGACATCTATAAAACCATGAAAACCAAAATAGATCAAAGACGCTCAATGAAAGACATGGATGATCTAACCAGAGACCTCTCTAATCTTTGACAGATACCAATGGCATGGAGAAAAAGGGCAAAAGATAGCTCTGCAATGTAAAGATACTTACATCTTCGAAACCCGTAAATGAGCGGACAACTCCTCGCTCCCTCAAAGACTTTTGGAAATCTGCAATCTTCCATTTACAGTGATCGGCTCCAACAACATACACAGGTTTCCTACACCAGAGAAATAATACTCAGATTAAAGTTCAAGTTGCTGGAAAAAAGAAGGAATTGAAAGGGTTAGCTCAACAGATTATATACCCTGTGCTGCAGGCTTCACTTATCATACTAACAGAATCTGCTGTCACCACAAAGGCATCGCCCCAAGCTAGATGTCCCATGTAAGGATTTGGTTCTGAATCTACATTTAAACAACCATAAGAAACTTTCGTGATCACACTGTACTTGTGTACAGAGCTGAACCAAAATTTGGAGTGGATTGGTCGATACCTTGGCCATTCCAGATGTAAACTTTTGGGTTATCTCCAAGTTCTTTGAAAATTACTCTTGAAACCTGCTTGCATAATAAAGTACCAGGTGAGACTCAAGAAGAACATCTCCTCTGGGTAGAAAACGAAATATGTGTTAAGAGACCTTTTCAGGGGTTCTGTAGGAAAGAGCAATTCTGACACTTCCGCAAGTAGCAAGGACACCAAGAAGAGAGTCTGTTAGCTGCTTTGCGAGGTCTGCTCCATACCTACAGTTACCTGTTTGGAAAGACGGAAAATGACCATGGCAATAAGGTAAAAGCTTCAGTAGTCAATAAAAATAGGCACGCATGTGTGTTTATGCTGGAAAATGTAAAAAAGCCTTCTAGCTACTAGTAACTTAAAAGAGTTAGAGAACCTACTTCTAGGCCAGCCAATGTTAACCACAACTAAGGGCTTTGGAAGAGCAGAAAATTCATCATGCCAGGCACTAGCTGCTTTACGGAGAGATGCATAATCGATCTGGTGTAGAGCTCCAGTAGTCAAGACCTGATAATAGGTGTGCTTATTAATGGTGATTACATATGAAATCTCCACAACAAAGGTTTGTCTATAGTAATCTAACAAAAAGGAGAAGAGAATTGAGCAAAAAGCATGGTACTTACTACATGATCCGCAGGAGGTTCACATGGAGTAATCCACCTACGCATAAATCTAGGGACCTGCGCTTGAGCTTCGGCAGTTAGAGGATAGTAGTCATGACGAGGCGTGATCACCATGTCAAACCTATTTAGATGTGATCTAGGATGTTGTATCTACAAAAACAAAGACAGCAATATTTTAGAATTCACAGGTTCCAGGACAAAATTCTCAAAAGAAAATTTAGAAAATCACAGGATTCAGGACAAAATTCACTATTCCCAAAGATACTAGCTAAAATTTATTTAGAATTGTATTCCAATGCGAAGTCTACTGTGCCTTAAGTAACATCGCAACCAGGTCGTATATTATAATTGACCTGAACAACGAAGACGTTTTCAGAAGCCAAACGCCTTATCGAGCTAGCAATAGAAATTGTATCTCTCCCACATGCGATCACTATCAACGGGCCATCCCTGTAAAGAGGAAAATAAACGCTTAGCTTGATGAAAGGGTTTTCAATCCATTGAGAAACAGATATTCGTGAGAGGGATGGAAAAGTAGGACTACTTTGAAACTGATAAAAACGCAATAATGTCCAAATGAATAAGAAGCACAAAGGAATTTCAGAAAGACTACATACTTTTCATAGGTCTCACGGGCCATGGTCACAATTTTCTTCACATCAGCCTCTAGAATAGAGGCCAACCCTACATTTCTACCGTTCTCTGAGGGTACAACAGATGAGATATATTTACTTTGTTTGGACCCAAGCATATATCTGGAGTAGAGGTAAATATGCCTGAGGATAAAGTCCAACTTTTTATGAAAACCAACTGGTAGCCAGTGCAGCCACTCATTTAACCCTCCTTTAGGCCTTGTCACTCGCTTGCATAAAAAAATAAGATTAAGTCTCAGCGAAACCATTGAAGGTAAATTTACATGAATGTCGAGATTACTGATGATGAAGAAACCAGTGAACCCACATACAGCAAAAACAGTCATATACCCATATAAACAGACCTAAAAGCATTAATGAATCCACCACCTATGTTCCTTATAAACTAGATTCAGTAACTGCAGCAGAATCGTGCTTCACCTAGGACCTAAACTGGCATTACTATCGACTCACAGCATCCCACACCAAAAAAACTTCCCTTGTTTAACCCTAAATTAACAGAAGTCGAGTTATTAGCATCAAATTCTTTGTTTCCATATAAATCCAAATAATTGTTTTTCCTCCTCTGAACATTCAGACTAGCAAAAAAGTTAACCTCATCCTATAGAAGAAGAACATTTCTTCTATAAATAACACATATATACTAAAATTCAACTCCTACGTACACTTAACAAGCTTAAAAAGCAAGAGAAGGGAATAAATTGACCCTGGAGAAACACGAATCCGGAAGCAACCATATCAATCTCACTACCAAAATCATCCGCCTAGCAAAGCCTCATGTATTGCATCAACGGAAAAAATGAAAGGAAAAGCTAAAAAACGTGTAAAAGCCGGGGGCCAGACAAACTCACGTAGAGTAAGTGATTTTCTGACAAGCCGAGGGCGCGAACGAGACCGATACACTGATTCTCTGAGCCAGAGAAACCGTTGCCGATGACGACGGCGCGTCTGACGATGTTCTGAGCTCCGCCTTGTTCGAAAATCTCAGGTACGCCGGTAGATAGAGTAGGTGGATCCGGCAGTAGGATTGGCCTCATGCCGGTTCGATTTCAATTTCAATCCGATCAGATCAAAAACCCTAAGAGGTTTGTGGAATTACGTGAAAGAGAAGAGAAGTCGTCTCGTGGCTTTGACAAACTTGCCAAACATATATATATATATATATTGTATTCCTTTTCTTCTTCCACAGGTTTCTTTAACGCTAATTTCGCAAAACACAAATTAATCTCAATCTCCAACAAACACAAATTATTATTTACTGTTACAGAGGTAAATGTGAAAGAACTCGGTGTTACTTCTTATTACCTCATGCTCAACAAAATGGGGAATGCAAATACGATTTTAATCTGAAAATGAATTCGACGCGATCTGGTAAAGCAATCCGAATTTCAGGTACTTATGGGCCTTTTCTAAAGCCCAATATGTAGATTTTGGTTATCAAAAGGCTGGTTGTTATCTAAAAACATTTTTGAAATACTTAAAATATATAATTATCTTTAATTCATATTTTCGCTATAAAATAAGTTAAAACATAGTTCAAATAATAAATAATTTCAATATCATAATTTTAATTTTAATTTTATGTTAAATTCAATATTAGTCATTATAGTGTTAATATGATGTTTACCTCCGTAGAATCCATGTTAAATACGATTTTATTTAAGATAAATTTTTTTTTGAAAAAAACAAAAACAAACAACTTCGTAAGAGTATATTTTGTTGTTTTATTATAAAATAATATCATAAAAACTTATGATAAAACAACAACATACAATTTTACAAAGTCATTTTGTCTTTGTTTTTACAAAAAAAATTTATATCTTAAACAAAATCGTATATAACATAGATTTTACGAAAATAAAACTTTACGACATATTAACACTGTAACGACTAATATTAGATTTAGTACAAAATTAATATTGATATATGGATATTAAAATTATTTGTTATTGAAAATATATTTTATCATACTTTATAATAAATTATGAATTAAACATATTTATATATTCTTATAAAAACCTATTTCCCGTTCAATTCCCACGACCATGCAAATATTTAAAGTTCAGTGACGAGACATTTGGCCCTACACCTTATTTATCTTTTGTGATGCTATTATTGCGGGTTTTGTGAAACAGTATGTTGCTTAAATGTCTAACAAAAAACCCATGACTTCATCAATCTTAGTATTAAAACAAAACGTAGAGAGATCTCAGGACTCGAGATTCACGATTGGTATATTAAATTCTAGAAATGACTCAATATTAATAAACATCGTCGCTCGCAGTTAGCTTATTAACACGTTAGACAGACGTTGGATTTAACTAATTAATTTATTGCGGTATTTTATAATATTTATAGGTACTAATTAATGTATTATACTATTTTAATTCAATTCGAAGAAGATATGGTAAGATCATAATTCTCATTGGGACTAAAAACGAATGAATTATATAATCCTTAAGGTGTTCAGTGTTCACACATGACGCCTCTTTGTTATATGGAGTACCACTTCGAGGTATCAGACAAATTAAAAAAAAACAAAAGCATTTGAATCACAAAAGATCAAAACCACAAAAATGGATCCATCACTCATAAAACTACCAACTCACAAACACCCTCTAATAACTTCAGCTCGTTTTGTTATTGATAATTGTAAAGGCTGCCATGTAAAAGGTCCCATCTATGGCGGCTACCGTTACAACATGTCTGGCTTTGGTAGTTCCTTCTTCCACAAAGAATGTGCCGAGGCTCCACCACATATCATCAATCATCCTTCTCATCCTCAACATACTCTCAAACTTCACAATTCTCCAGGAAAGTCATGTAACCTATGCGGCAAATCATATTTTACCTTTGCTTATCGTTGTTCAAAATGTGACTTCATCGTGGATCTCACTTGTGGAATAAAACCATTGCCGCTTACTATTGATCATCCTAAGTCTCACCATCATCATTCAGTTGTCTTCTTGAAAGAACCAGCAAAGAAAGGCCGACGCCACTGTGGAATTTGCGAGGGCTATAATGGTGGATGTTCTTACGCATGTCTTGAATGTGAAGTTCATTTTCATGTCGCGTGTGTCAATCTTTCCCAACAGGAGAATCATCCTTGCCATCCTCAACATCCTCTCAAGTTACTCACTTATGGATCACTTACAAGTACTGCTGAGAAGACATGTCTTCTATGTGGAGAAGTACCAAACATGGTGCTATATCATTGCTCGATATGCAACTTCAGTATATGCCGGCTTTGTACAAAAGATCCACCACCTCTTGCTATCGAGCATCATAAGACGCACGAGCATCAACTTGTCCTCTTATCAAGAAAAATCTCATTTGAATGTAATGTTTGTGGGATGCAAGGTGATCGAAGTCCTTACATGTGTATTCAATGCGGGTTCGTTATCCATCGAACTTGTATTGACTTACCACGTGTCATAAACATCAACTGTCATGATCATCGTATCTATCTAACTCATCATCTTGGTGTTGGGTACTCAAGATGCGGAGTTTGTCGTCAAGATATATGTGAGTACACCGGGGCTTATGCAACATGAAATGACGTATGGGATGGAGTAGAACTCGAAGGGACACCTGAAGATAACGAAGATATTGTACCGTTCAAAGTGGTGGGTGATAACTTGATCAAGCATTTCAGTCATGAGGAGCATAATCTAAGACTTAACAAGGACAAGATCAATCGTGACGAAAGGTCACGTTGCGAAGCATGTGTCCTTCCTATCTATTCTGATCCGATCTACAACTGTGAGGAATGTTGTTTCATTCTCCACGAAAAATGTGCTAATCTTCCAAAAAAGAAACGACATGTGTTCCACACAAAACCATTTACACTATATCCAAGGCCTACACCACGTACACCGCTACATAAGGAAGATGTGTTTAAATGTTACGCTTGTGGAACGAGGTCTACTGGTTTCAGGTACATTTCTGATTGGCGTATTCTTGATGTTCGTTGTGGTTTACGTTCTGAACCGGTCATTCTTGGTGGTCATAAACATCCCTTATATTACGAAAAGAAAGATAAACGTTACTGTTGTGATGCTTGTCATAAAGAGATAAGTGGTTATATGCTTACTTGTGATGATACTTGTGACTTTGATTTGGATTTACGTTGTGCTGATTTACCAGAAGTGGTAAAGCACAGCTGCGACGATCATCCTCTTTCTTTATGCTATGGTGAAAAGGCTACTGGGAAATATTGGTGTGATATCTGTGAGACGGAAACAGATCCAAGTAAATGGTTCTACACTTGCTCTGATTGTGGTGTTACACTACATATTGAATGTGTACTTGGAGACTTTTCACATCTCATGCCAGGACAAATCATCAAATACAATAAAGTTAAAGTTGAAGTGGTTGCTAACAACCATAGTTCTCGCCCCTTCTGTACAAAATGTCACTTGAGATGCAGAGCTCCTTTCATTTTAAAGCTTTGTGATCCACTCACTGGATACATTTGTTCTCATGGATGTGCAGTGCCTGACTATCAATACAGCTGACTGAATTTTCAACTATAGCTGTTTGTTATACAAGTGCTTAGAATTTCTTGTGTTTTAACTGTGCTGAAGCTATATGATCTGTCCCGTAGAGTTTGGTTAAGATTTGGTATAGAAGAAAAGCTGACGGTTTGATTGGTTTGGATTTCTTATTGGGTTATTGCGGTAAATCATACTTCTAGCGATCTTCTCCCATGGTTCTACAAGATTATGCAAGTTCTGCAATAAACTTTGTCGTATCAGAACTTGCAACAAATTTACAGCATCATTCTGACGAAATGTCTAAGATTATTCTTGTTCGAAAATATATTAATTCATAACAAGTTAAGACAAATTTGGTATATACAAGTAGTAGCAACTATTATTAGAAATGTAGATAGACCTGATAGAAAAATCATTGTCATTTTAAGAACATAAATAACGAATATGTGATGTATACTGCAAATGCAAGACTCATAAAGAAAAAGCAGAAAAAAAGTTTTGGAAATACAGAGAACTCACTCACTCAAGTGACTAAATCTACAAGACAAGGCAAGTGGTGTTCAATGAAGAATCTCTGTATCATTTTGACATTTACAAGAGTTACATAAGCGAGGAGGTGACATGTAACCTCAAACTCACTGTCATTTTCATGACAAAACCAAGACTGAAATTTGAAAAAGATGCGAGTGTGTTGATTTACAAAAAACAGTGGTCTGTTTCAGGTTACCTTTGATAAGACAGCCGAGGAGATTAAGATCTGCATGACGGTAACGTGATGCCTCCGCAGAAAGATGCGATAATTATGTACAGCACGAGAACTATCAAGCATGTTAACATTACCCTGTGTAACACAAACAATAACAACAATTTTGAAACTCAGTAAACTATGGTACAAAAAAGGCAAGTTGAGAAACACTGAATGCATCTATCACCAAAACAAAAGAAATAAAGAGAATCTTGAAAGTGACAGAGATCCTTACAAGAGCTTAAAGTTTTTCATCCAAAGAGCTCGGCGAAGACGCTTAGATTGTTTCCTGAAGTGAAAGGCACTATCTTGCATTGTTGCTGTTTTATCAACAAGAAGCTCAATCCTATCACCTCTCTCCATTATTTTCTCAATGTTCTCTACCATCACGGATCGAATCTGTAAACACAACAACACAAAACAATGAGAGAAAAAAACCTAAAAGAAGCTTGATAACAGTGGAACAAGCAAAACTAAACGAAGCATGTGAGTTAAGACAACGCAATCACGCAACAATTTTCAAATGGATATAGCTGAGTAAAGATGATAAGAAGAAACAAAATACCTCACTGACTTCTCCTCTAACACGATTGAGAGTATCAACACTAGTATTACTAGAGAAGAACTCCATCTGCTGATGCAAAACCCTTGAGAATTCATCATTCATTGCATAAGCTGGCGCATAGTGAGCAACTTTGCCATAGTTTTTCATAAACCTCATATGAATATCTTCCAAATACGAAAATGGAATCCTCCCTGAAAAATATTCAGTCACAAACATAAATCAAAGTCTCACAATTTCAAAAATGTTCAAAAATCATGAAACGTTTCACCAACCATAAATTTTAATTCTCAAACAATCCACAAAAGGGAAAAGGTCTTACTTCCAAAGGTATCATTAGCCATACAGAGAAAGGTAAGGCCATCAGATCTGAGAATATGGAAGATGTAACGGTCTTGAGAGAAACAAAGTCTTTCATCGGATATTTCCGGCGAAAGTTTCTCGAGGATCCGCCGAACCACGGCGCCTGTGTTTCCTGTAACGGCGCTAAACTCCGCTAATACCACCGTACCCCTAGCTACAACCGCATAAATAATCGCCATCGGAGATATAGTTGAATCGGGGGGATTTGAGATTAAGGAGTGTAGATCACGACGCGCTCCGGCGGCGGGAAGTTGAACGCCGACGACTTTGCTGCGATCCGAGCTGAGTTCGAATACCAAAAGTTTATAGGTTTAGGAAGTAAACGTTTCGAATAAAACCCCTTTATTTATAGTTATGTTTTCAAAAGTTACCTACTTATTAATTTTCAAACATTTTAAGCCAAAATTAAAATTAAAATTAAAATTAAAATTAAAATTAAAATTAAAATTAAAATTAAAATTAAAATTAAAATTAAAATTAAAATTAAAATTAAAATTAAAATTAAAATTAAAATTAAAATTAAAATTAAAATTAAAATTAAAATTAAAATTAAAATTAAAATTAAAATTAAAATTAAAATTAAAATTAAAATTAAAATTAAAATTAAAATTAAAATTAAAATTAAAATTAAAATTAAAATTAAAATTAAAATTAAAATTAAAATTAAAATTAAAATTAAAATTAAAATTAAAATTAAAATTAAAATTAAAATTAAAACCCTAAGTTTAAATTATACCGAACCGAGTCCACGATTTCGAACTCAAGTCTCTCTTGCTTCTTCTCTCTCTCTCCGGTGAACTACACAGGTAAGCTTCTCTAATTTCGTCTCTGTCTCCGGTTAATTCTGAGCTAATGAATATGCTCTTGGATCAAACGGTCTCTTTCTCCGATTTCTGTTGAGCTACTTGCTACGAGCTCAGTGTTTAAAACCCTCGTGTTGAAGGGTTTTGCTCTTATTTGTTGAATATTCAATGTTATGTTACTTGATTAATTGATTTTGATTTGAAAGTACTGTTATTTGATATTATACACAAAGTGTTTAACTCTGTATCAGATTGGTGTCATTGTTCTTCTTCTCCAAGACGATGGTGTTTGGACAAGTAGTAATAGGTCCACCTGGATCAGGCAAGACTACTTACTGCAATGGCATGTCTCAGTTCCTCTCTCTTCTCGGCAGGTTTCAGATTTTCTTCTCTTTTCTCAATTTCATTTGTTTCCTCTGTATCTAGCTTCGTCAAATTCAAAAAAGTTCCAAACTTTAATTTATAAGGGTGTTACATTTTCTGCAATTTGATATTTTTTTTTTGGCTTTTGAGCTGAGTCATGGTTACTTGATAGTGAAAAGTTGTTGTTTTGCAAGAGAGATTTTCCAGATTCAAGAGGAAAGTATGTTCTCTTAACATTGTGTTACTTTTTTTTTGTTTTTATAGGAAGGTTGCTATTGTTAATCTGGATCCTGCAAATGATGCATTACCGTATCCTTTTTTTTTATTCCAAATTGTGAAAAATATGGTTGAAATTGGTGAATAGCCATGGAAATATGAATTGTTTCTTTGACATTGATCTTAGTTATGAGTGTGCTGTGAATATAGAAGAATTGGTTAAGTTAGAAGATGTTATGCTGGAACACTCTCTCGGTCCTAATGGAGGTGAATAGTTTTGCCATCTTGATTTTTCCTTTTTTCTTCTTATTTTTTTTTTATCTGTGCTCAAGATAAGTACAAACTTTCTAATGAAACAGGTCTTGTATATTGTATGGAGTACTTGGAGAAAAACATTGACTGGCTGGAATCTAAATTAAAGCCTCTTTTGAAAGGTTAGCAACAGTAAAGTCTTTTCTTCTTCTTTTATCGTAATGTTGTCTCTTTGTGAAAGTAAAAAAGTTTTGAAACATTTACAGATCGCTACATTCTCTTTGATTTCCCTGGCCAAGTGGAATTGTTCTTCATTCATGAAAGTACCAAGAATATTCTCATGAAGCTGATAAAATCAATGGACCTTAGAGTATGCACTTTTCTTTACTTATTATCAACTTGCTAAATGAATCTTACTTAAGACTGTATATATCTGATGAATTCCTTTTTGTTTGTTTGTTTTTTGTTCTGCAGTTAACTGCTGTGCAACTAATTGATGCCCATCTATGTAGTGATCCCGGGAACTATGTAAGCGCCTTACTTCTCTCATTATCCACAATGCTTCATATGGAACTCCCACATGTGAATGTCTTGTCTAAAATCGATCTGATTGGGAGCTACGGGAAGCTAGGTATTTATGGTCTAAATATCTTTTTTGTTCTTATAACATCGAATTTTCAGAAGTATAGTATGGACTCGCTAACTACCATCTCTCTGTGTTCATGTAGCTTTCAATTTAGATTTCTATACCGATGTTCAAGACTTATCGTACCTGGAAAACCATCTTAGTCAAGATCCTCGCTCTGCTAAATACAGGTTGACATAGACATAACCCGAATACACATGGAACTGCCAATGGATTCCCGCTTAAGTGCACACTCAATATCTCATGAGCTCAATGTTCACATTGCAGAAAACTAACAAAAGAGCTATGTAGCGTCATTGAAGATTACAATCTTGTTAATTTTACAACCTTGGATATTCAGGTTTGTGATCTCTTCTGCACCTCTCTATCTCTCTCTCTGCAAACATCTTTTCACTATTTTGGTTTTCTTTTTCTTTATCAGGATAAAGAAAGTGTTGGGGATCTAGTAAAGCTCATTGACAAGTGCAATGGATACATATTTTCCGGGATTGATGCAAGTGTAGTTGAATACAGCAAGATTGCAGTTGGTCAAACTGATTGGGATTATAACAGATATCCTTTTTTATATAATTTTTATTTCTAACCATTGTTTTTCTCAAATCTCAGTTGCTCTGAGTATAGTTTTATGTCTACAACAAAAGACTTGTTTCTTTAACAATAATCTTCACAGTTGCGGCTGTTCAAGAGAAGTACATGAAAGACGAGGAAACACAGGACTAAGGAATCGAGACAAAGCTTGAAACTTCCAAAGAATGAGCCAGTATGAACCAAATGATTTGATCCAGGCTACTTTTCTATCTTTTGTCTATCAAAACTATATTATTCTTTTTGTCAACTCTTACCTTTTTCCTCTTAGTTGACTATCTTAATTAGCTAAGTTCAATGTATAGGTCGACTTTTGGAGTTTCTTCTGTATGACAATTGCGGCTCCCACATTCTCTAGAAAACATACTTTGGGTCATTTATTCAAGCTCAAATTCTCACGTTACAATGTAATACAACAAAAAAAAGAATATTTTAAGCCATAAAATTAAACTAATAATAAGCAACTGAAACAAAACAACAATAAATTTGTTTGATAAATGATTCTAAAAGCTTTCAAGGCCAACTCAGCTGTTCCCACTCCCAGATTTGTTCTGTAAAACCATCAACCAACTCTGTGTTCATAGAGAGATCAACATGTTCTCCTCCTGAAAACGAAGTTTCTGGTGAGCTTTCGACACGATGCATCGAAGTCTCAGCTACTGCAACATCAGTTGTAAGCATTCTCTCTGTCTGAAAAACTTCAACAGGACGTCTATCAAAAGCTCTGGAGCTTCCTGTTGTTATGTAGACACGACATAAACTGAATTCATGTCTCAACTACATTTTCAAGAAAACAAAAACAAGAAATCTCATTAGCTATATAAAAACATTATTCAAGAATATTTTTTAATTGTTAACGCTTCTATACATATATGCAGACCTTAGGGATTGGGGAAACGTTGACTGTTTCGTCAACAGCTTTGTACTCATTCATCTTCCATTTTGTTTTTCTTCCTGTGGGTGCCTTTCCAGTGTAGAAAACCATAATTTTCTTGACTCCAATCATTCGGTTGTCTTTGGAAAACACTGGACCAGGTGATCCAGTCGCTTTCCAGTAGCCTGAACCAGTGGTTCTGCTTGGTCTGCCTCCTCTTGCTTCACGCTCTTGTCTTGGCACAAAGAAGAACCATTGCTCAGCGTCTCCTCTACATTTCTCTCCCGAAATATCTACAAAAATGCTTCGTACAATTTAAATTTACATAGTTTTTGTTTTCTTTACAAAAGACAATATATATATATATATATATATATCTACAAAAAATGTGCAAACCTACGGTATTTGATTTGGGTAACAGTAACCAAAAATCCCGAATTGAACACCAAAACGAGAAGTCTACATGCTATAAAACCTAACTTGTAGTATGTCCTTAAGACTCAAGTAATAAGATAAATGACACTATCGACAATTTGAGTGAGACTAACGTACTTGGAAGATGACTAGGTTCGACCTCAAAGACATCAAGAACGGGAATGATACGGTGCATTGAGTCGTCACCCCGTCCTTGGAGCTTGTTTCGTAGGTAGAACGCAACCAGTTCATCTTCCGTGGGATAGAAGCGAAACCCAACTGTAACCTCCTCCGCCATTTTTTGAATGATATGTTACAAAAAGAAACACTCTTTATAATTGCATCTACCTATATTATTAACTTGAGAGGTCATGGAATCAACTGACATTAAATAAGTTGTTGAAGTAGAGATTGGTTTCTCCGAGTGAAATGAGAAAAGTTCTACGCGTTGTATTTTTGTCAATTCCTTTTTGTATGGATATTGGAAAAGAAAACGATGTTTTTTTTTTGTGTATTTGTGTCTGATTACTTTCGTTGTTATGTCTTTACTGGTTAGTGAACCTTTTTACGAGCCACTTACGTCCATTGAACAAGTCAAGACTTCGTGTTGCCGTCAAATTTCAGTCTCTTTTCCCTTAGTTTTCTTCTATTTTCAGTTTGGCTAGCTAAGTTAAGAAAATAGTTTTTTCTCAAGAAAACTCAGATTAGTCATACTTTTCATTGATTATTTTTTTTTAAGTCATTGACAATTTCCTTTGTATTGAAGGTCGTAACGAATACGTAATCTCTTACGTAATATTAATGCAAATATGAAGTTTAAGAAAAAAACAATTTTGGGAAGTACAATATAGATTAGTAAAATAACCATGGACGATATTGTGATAATTACAGATAAGACATTGTTTATTTTTTCAAAAGACATTGTTTATTATTTTATTTTTTTCAAAAGACATTGTTTTTTTATATAACAAACTGTGTATGTAAGTCCATGTGTATAACATGTTAAAATACAGATGAAGACATTAATTACGTTGGGGTATTTTCGTTAATTCATGACATGCATTTGCCCATTTGCATGTATATATATTATCTTTTAGAGGTGCATATTACTTTCCAAAATTTGATCATTAAGTATGATTGCACTCGCTTACTTTTTAAATTCAATGTTATTTTTTAGTTTTTACCACATAGATCCGAAAATAAAACAAGGTCTAGTTTTTGAAGATATTCACAACTATATTAGGTCTAATTTTTCTTTTATATTTATTGACCAAAAAAATATATTAGTTATCAAAAAGATAAAAAAAAAATTTGACCATATTTCAGTTCGTCTAGACTTTTTTCGTCATGTACATCTCACCCATGCAAACTTGTTTTTTCCGAAAAAAACTAGTTTATGACACAAATTTAAGGTCGGCCCGGAATAAAAAAAACCTACAAATGAAACTATTTTAGGGGAAGACCTAGCCAGTAAAAAAAAACCTAGCCAGTTGAACAAAAGGTCGGCCTTTTGGTTAGAGAGATTCGGAAACCGTTAGTTTCATCCATGCACTGATGCACACTTGACACCGAGCTACTAAATCACGACACATATAAACTATTAGGCTATATGTTCCACAATTGAAGAGACTCGGAATCACATATTTGGGGTAGCAAAATGGAAATTAAGTTTGTTGTATATTTTCTCAAGCTAAGTTAAAAGCTTCTGATATGGTGAGATTCGTCTCAGGGCCGGTCCTGAGAGGGATTCTACTGAAATATTCGCCTAGAATTTCTATTTTCATGGGTACCAATTTAGGTTTATATATATATATATATATGTTTTAATTGTAATTTTTAAATAGTCTAATATTTTTTTTTGAATTATTTTGGATAATTTATATTTTGTTGTTGAATTTTTGTTATATTTAAAATTATGTTTTATATTTAAGTATGCTTATTATAAACATTGTTTTATATTTTGACTAATGCCCCCAAATTTTCATCGCCTCCATCACTAGTAGAGTAGTTGCATGCATAGTATTACATTTAATTGAGCACATAATTAATAATGTAGGGGGTGATCTGAAGGGGTCTTTCTAATTTAAATTACCAAATAGAAAACAGATAGATAACCAATACGAAAGCTATAATCACCGTCATGGGTTGTTAGGTGGTAGTGGTCCACATCAATATTTCTTTTTAAGTATGTTGCGACCTTAACTAATTTCAACTTATACTTAGTTGAGTTATCAACTTATCTTGGGTCCACTAGAGAGTAGAGACTCTTTCGTGAGAGCTGAGATCAGAGACGGCATCTATCAATACGACGTTCATGAGAAATGTCAAACTCAATTAAAAAAAGTTAATGTACATGATTAAACTACCACTTAAAAAAGAGATCAAGTTGTGTAGTACTATTTTTACCAACAAAAAGAACGTAAAATACAAGTTTGAAAATGTTCAAGGAACAAAGAATTATCTAATGAAATAACCGATTTATATAAGACTAATTAACGTATATTCAGCTTTTGTATATTGTATATATTAACTACAGATGAATATAGTTTTACATCAAATATACGTTCACGGATATACAGGTAAAATCATTTTTTTAATTTCCATTAATTAAACCGATTACACAAAACCTGGGGTTTTACAAACATGCACATGATAAAAGCCCAACAAGAAAAAAATATCCAACAAGAATATATATATATGTGTTATTTGAACAACATTAGTTATGCAAACAAACAAAGAAAACCAAAATATTAACGCGCGTCTTATCAAAATTGTGAAAAGATTAATACAAAAACCAAAGCCAAAAAAGTAGGACTGTTGCGGATTTTGTTAACGAACTCGAACTATAGGAATAAAACTGAATCGATCTGCAAAATAGTATAATCGGCCGTTTTATATTTTCTTAAATTGAACCTCGTTTTTTTTTAAGACGGAAACTGTATTACTCGGGATAATGTTTATTTTGTTTGGTTTGTCCACAAACTACTGAACATAAACCGAAATCAAAATTCAACAAAAAAAAAACAAGTTTTAACAACTTTCCATAGTTCAAGGCAAGTCAATCGGGAAAAAAAACAAATCGATGGAGGCAGAAAGTTACAAGTAACAATTAAGATCTCCGTATTTATTTCATATTTACGACAGTATTGTCATTTTACTAATTATTTGTGGTGTCTTTCCTTGTGGCTAGCATAGATTTGAGACTTGGTCCACTGTCGCGACTCGCCAGTGGCATATACAAATTTAATTGCGTAACGTTTTACTCTTTTATAATTGTTAATCCATTTATAACGTGTGATTATTATTATTATTATTTTTTTACAAAAAAAACTAGCCGTGAGAGAGAAGACAAAATAATGTTTTTTAAATTGATAAACGTTTAGTATCTGGGCTTTACAAAGTCAGGCCCATCTCTAGCCCGTGCTACGATTATTAGATTCCAACTCCGGTTCCCTCGTACCTCTTTATTTAGACGTTCTGTACGTTCTCTGAAGATTCTTTTTTTTTTAAGACCTTATTTTTTACCTCTCTTTTTTTTTGTATGTAAACAAATCTGTGATTAATTTTATTAGAAATTATATCTTTGATGGATTAGAATTAATATGTACTAAAATTTATGTCGTTTTCTTTTTGGTCAAGAACTAAAATATGTATGTTTATTTCCATATTTTAAAAACTAGATTTCTAATTCTTCATGGGTCACATAACTGTATGTATTTCTCTGCCTGTCTTAGGTGAATAAGAAAACAAAACCAAATTTAACTTCTTCAAAACATTGCCCATCGATAACACAGTAAAATGGCAGATATATATATATATATATATATATGTTGGTTTAATTGTTAAGAGAATGGTAGAATAGTTATGAAATGAGAAAAAAAATCGGTAGAATGATAAAGATACAAAACCCGCACAACTAAGCTTTTACATTCATATTTTTCCATTTATCTTGCGGTACAAGGGATAAAATTATGCGGAAAATGGTAAAATTATTCCACGGATTAATAAGCTAATCAGACAAGTTTATCTTTCTCCTCTTCTTCATCTTCTTCTTCGTCTTCCTGAGGTTGAACCAACTTCAACCTAAGTCTACCATCTTCACGGCTTGCTTGAAGAAACTCTCTCTTCGGAATCCTAACTTCTTCCAACACAAGTCTTCCTTCTTTTCTATACGTCTTGAAGCTCATCCTCGTCATCGCCGGTGGATACTCTCTCGGCCGTTCTTTCCTTAGTGGTCCCCACTCTTCCTCATCGCTGCTTCCGTTATCTTTACCCTTCAAGACTTCAATCTCATCATCATGATCATTTTCTCCGTTACCGTTAAAGTTTACCTTTTCGTCTTCCATGTCATAATAGCTCTCCGAGCCTAGACCTTCCGTGCACAGCTGTAGACTGCTGTTCTCGGCTGAGGTTTTATCGTAATTATGGTAAGAAGATTGAGATGATTCCCTGAAATGGAGCTCACCGAATATCTCTGTAAACGGCGGCGTTTCGTCGTGGTCGGTGGTGACATGGTGCCCTCTGGTTGGGTTCCATGATAAAGAAGAGGAGAGAGTATCAAGAAGAGACTGTGGACTCTTGTTTTGTCCTGTATTCTCGAATATTCGGTGAAAGCTTCCATAAGCTGCCATTGGTATGGAGAAAGAAGGAGACTGAGAATTTGATCTCTTCTTTGTTTTGTTTCTTGTGTGTGTGTTTTGTTTTTTTTTTGAGTTTGAGGTTTGGAAGAGAGAAAGAGAGACAGAAGACACGAGATGGGCGTGAAGGAGAAGGTGGTATTGTCAAATATATATATATATATATATATATATATATTCTTTAGATGCAACATTACTCGATTAAACTGATTTTTTGTTATATTCAAATGGAAATCGATTAAATTGTTAGCCATATATTTGTTTTGTTTCTATTTTCAACTTTAGTTTGACGAAGGTGATAAATGATGATAATGTTCTAGATGATTCTGTAACTTCGATAATAATTAATAATAGTATTAGTTGCGGGCCTGCGGCCTGTCAACAAGAGAAACTTCAAAGTAAGTAAATATTTACTTACTCTTCTTAATTAGTTTGTATATGTAACATGTTA
The DNA here is from genome assembly GCA_963854855.1 of Nasturtium officinale. Classification (NCBI taxonomy): domain Eukaryota; kingdom Viridiplantae; phylum Streptophyta; class Magnoliopsida; order Brassicales; family Brassicaceae; genus Nasturtium; species Nasturtium officinale. The sequence continues at coordinate 5,824,946 of OY978509.1, forward strand.
ATATATATGTCACATATTATTACATCGTATTATAATTTTTCTTATGTTGCATTACTTTCCATTGCATTAATTAGTTATCTCAACTTTAGTTATGTGAATATTTCGATATCTGTAATCTATCATATGTTGTTCATAAATCCCTAGAAATGATGATCAATTTGCAAGGTGAGATATTTGGTAGTGGACTGCAAAACAAAACGGCGGAATTAAAGAGATTGCAATTGATACCGCATTAAAAACTATATATATATATATATATACAATACATAAGTTTATAGGTTGGTTCCAAAAATTACTACTTTGAAATCAGATTTCCATGTCCTTGTTACGTTGTAACTTTAAATATCATTTTACTATAGCACTAATAACAAATAAGTAATGAAATGAAGATTTTATTTTTTCTTAAATCAAAGAATAAGGAGAATGGAATAAAGAGGAGCGACCAAGTGGTGCCAATTTTGGTGGCTATAATTATTTAGACACTGCCAAATAAATTTTATATGGACTAGGTACTTAGATTCTTTATATTATGGAATCACACCACCATTCATTTTTCTTTTCAAATTTTTGTTGAATTTGAGTTTTCCTTGAGATATCGCATTTTTATATAAAAATATACAAATGAGTGTAACACACATGATTTTTATTAACGATGTCTTATGCTGCAATGCTTTTTGTTATTAATTAAGGTCTTGCTAGAGAGAGAGAGAGAGAGGAGGGGGGAATTAGGTGAAGTTGATCTCTTAAAAAAACTAAGTGGAAGATATAGCTACGACGTGGAAGTTTTCTAGAGATCTAGTACAACATTTTAATTTTTTTCGGACAAATAACAGATTCGAGATGTAGTTGAGCCGATGTGATTGGTTAGACCGTGGGAGGCTCGTGATCCTCAACCACATAATTTGATTCATGAAATTCTCTATTAACCGGTGTTATGGAGGCTAATCATAAATATACAAACATAACCACATTTACAAATATTATTTATATTGTACTCGACGTTAAAATCATACTTCGATGAACAACAACAACGTTATTTATATTTGTATACGACTTGTACAGTTATGTAGTAGGTAAGTCTGTTAATGTGGAACGGTCGGTAGTCTCGTTAAACCCGTTTCACCATGGACTAGATATTAATTATACCACCATGCTAAGAATATATGCATGTCATATATGTGATCATTTATGATGTATCCGAAGTTCTCTAACTTTCAAGTTTGGGATTGTAACTGAAATGTGTGAACACCTTCATTAAGCTAAACGAAAATATGTTATTACTTACAACCAAGTAAACCAAAGATAACCAGAAATCATTATCACTAGTCATGAATACAGTTAACAAGTAATTTGCTTTTATTTGCATGTTTTTATCTTCTATTTATAATTAATTATACAAACAGAAAAGGAATTGATAAATGGCATCGACATTTTAATTTTAAACAGCTGATATATATATATATATATATATATATATATATATATTTACTTATGTACCATCTAGATTAAATGGTTTTCTTGCCAGCATTTCTAAACAAACACTAAATATGCTGGAGTGGACACAAAATTCTGAATCTAGATCAATAATTTTTATGTTGAATCGGAGACAAAAAAAATGAGGTTCCCCTCCTTTGAATGGCAGAACTTAATGGCGTTTAAATCCATTAAACACTATGTCATTTTTTCTCTTTAAGACATGCTGTTGTTATAACAAAAAATTCCTATATGCTTTGGTTTTATTGCAAAATAATGAGTTTCTTTTAGACAAAAGTATTTATGTATTTGTGATGTATAACGAAAGTCCCCCTAACAGTGGTCCGTGGAGCCCTGTCCGAATCTATCCACCCAACAGATATCACGACTTTACCTTTTCCACTTGGTCAATGACCAACGACGTCTGCGTCGTGACCACACTTATCTAAATCTTTTTTATATAACCCGACACACGTAGACAGTAAAGTTTTAGCGAATATATGTTTTATACGAATTTTTATCAGTGCCCACATAATATGATCCAATCGTTAGCGACTGACGGGATACCCAATCCATAGAATGGAGCCTTGATGTCTCCTAGTACGTATTGGAGTATTTTACTCCTCGTAAGTTTTATAGCCATTAAGAATATATTAGAAAGAATCTTATTCTTGAAAATTTAGAAGAGTGGATTGAAAATGTTGTAATCTTTTAGTTTTTCTTTTTGAATTAGCTTTAGACAACTATAAAGCAATTAGTTATATTTCTCTGATTATTCATTATTCATTATTCATTATTCGTATTCTAGTGATGTATATGTTTTCTGATAATTTTTTCTTACAAGAATAAAAAAATAAACAAAAAAATGGGAATTATTGTGCCGTAATTGTTAATTATTCGCAAATCGCAACATACTCTCTACTTACGAATCCTTTTAGAGTAAACACAGTCCGGCTTCCGTTGGAAACCATTCAATAAAAATACAGTGTAATTTATCATTAATTATTAGTTACACAAACAAATACATGAAGGTTTGAACGGATCACAGTAATTCAAATTAACCAAATATGTTATATGTCAAGTCGTTATCAGCCATATTGCCAAAATCTTTTATGCAAAAAAGATAATACCATAACAGAAATTAGTTTTAAAAAATCAGAATACTTACTATAACCCACGTGAGAAATTCGAAGTGCCAACAAACAATGCATGACCAAGAATAAAAATCATAAATTGTCATTCCAAGATAAGATTTCAAATTTCCAATATGTTGCATGATTTAGTGGAAATGTCTATTTGTAGTAACTGATAGACTGTAACATTTAAAATCTGATCATCTTTGTAAAATACTCTCTCTTATAAATGATATATGACCCATGGTAATAAAAATGTTATACATTTGATTTCTTAAAGAGGGGTTTCAAAAACATACCTCCATCATCCAAAACAGCATCATTTCTCCCAATCTGAAATTTTATTTTTTCATCCTCACAATTTAGATACCAAATTTAAACCTATTTATGATATATCATAATACTAATACAAAACACAAGACTATCTACTATTCCAATTAATAGTTTGATTTTAATGTTGCTTCTTTTTTACCATTCAAAGTATGTTCAATAGAATCATTATTTGGGAAAGGCGTATCCAAAATACATGTACATATGCAAGTGACGTTCAACTTTTTATCCACTAGAAAAAGTTGCACGACTATACAACGTTGAATTATATAGATATTCCTCTCTATAATATGCTTTGGCAATTGGCATGCACTTTTTGTTGAGGGTTCAAAATGGTCCCTTGGTCCATTGAAGAACCAATTTTAAATCCATCTTTCTACTCATCTCAACTTTTAGTTTATGCACTACTCGTATCAATATTTCAATTTCGTAACAAGAATAAAAAATAAACGAAATATAAAATATGACATATATCATCTTAGTTTGGTTCCATATAATCACTTAATTTGTAGCTTTCACGAACAATACCGAAGGTAAATAGAAAGAGCTTCACCATTATCAATTTATCATCATCAGATGCCCGAGAGAGAGACACCGGTTCAATACGGTTAACAAGTTTGGTTAAGTATCGGTATGTACGGTTTAACATATAAGAAGCCAAAATATTGACCAAAATATACTGTATAGAACAATAATTGCAACAGAACCACATAAACAGATACAAAACAAATCAACCAACATTTGATTTCAAAGAATAGCTCAAGTCTTCTCAAGGGATTCTCTGCTCCTCTTTCTTTACCGCCAAGCTTCAGTACGCTCTGCCCTGGAACCTACACGGCTCAAGTTGGTCAATCCCTTTGTTCTACTCACAGACCACCGAGCCGGAGGAGCCAGAGTCAGCACCTGTAGACCCGAGTCGCTCAGTCCACCGGTCCTGCATTTTCCAGAGTCTGATTCTCCCTGTTCAGAGACATTGTGCTCTAGGGCTGATTCGTCTGATATCTCACTGCTTGAACTCTGATTTTCTGTATTTTCTATGTAGTCTGATTGCGTCTCTTCACTCTGCTCAATGGTGTTAAAAGCCAAAGGCTGTGAAGGGCTTTGGTGACCGCTCTCATCAGAAGGTTCTAATGGGAATACATGAGCTTGCTCGACCACCGAGTCTTGCCTTTCCCTTAAAGTTTGTTCAATTAGTGTCTTGAGAAAGTTCATCACATGAACCGCATACATCAGTGCTGTTAAAGGATCATCCATCTACAATAAAAAGTATTTCTCAGTTCTTTTGTTTAAATCTGACCAACAAAAGTACAACTTGATAATAAACCTTGTTGTTCCAGAGTTACCTGTGTCATATTAGGTGCGAAAACCATAGCGATGTTGCGTGAATTCATCTTGTTAAGATGTTCATACTGAACAACATCAGCCATTAGATTGATGGCCCAATCAAGCAGAGACGCTTCTGTAGGTGGAAGAAGCCTAACTAGCTCGACATATTCCTCTTCTGTTTGGCACTGCATCACCTGTTCAGGCGACAACGTATCAAGAACGCTTGTAGGGATTTCTCTAAACCATGCCTGAAACAGAACATTCGGAAAGAACCAAGATTAATATATAATTTTTTGCGAAAGAAAATACGTTTGTGTGTAAATTGCATACCTTGATAAGCCCTGCCAAACAATGAACATCGATCCGCTCAGGTATAAATCCTCGGTTTAGTTGCTCCCTAACTGCCTCTTCCTCACTATTCTCAGCAGCGAGTCTAAATATTCCTTCTGCCTGAAAAAAGAATGAAGAAGTGATTACACGGAAAGCTTATAAGATATTCACTTTGGAGGAAAAGCAATGTACCTGCAAGCCTCCTTCCGTACAAACAGTTTTGCATCAACAAGAGTATGGTTGGTATACAATTGCCTCGTGAATCATATGATAATTGCATTGATTCGGTTGATACACCAAAAACTGTTGCACTAAAGTGATGAGATAGCAAGAGAGGTAAGAGATGAGATAGCAAGCGACAGAGATATACTGAAAGCTTTCTTCCCTAAAGAACAATTACAATAGCATTGGCACAGTTTTCCCATTTCTTTAGACATAGATCTTATCAATAGATGAACAATGCAGTCTTATCATAATCTAACTTTAACTACGAAGATAGTATCTCAGACATTAAATATAGATGTCTCAAAGACATGTAACTATCATCTAACTGTTGTAAGAATGAAACAATTGATGCTATCTGAAATACATTCACCATAGGTCAATAGCTCAACCTTAGTTAGTATACAACAAATCAGTAGAGTTTCGAAAGACAAGGAAGTTTAATTCAGAAACATTCTTTATCCATCAACAACCACTACTCACCTTAAAAATAAAATATAAATTTGGATTCTTGACATGTTATAATCATAGTTGTGAAACAGAACAGATCAATCACTTAAAATAGTTCTCTAGGGAGAGCAATACAATCATCAGTATCCAAAGTCACCATTTCTTCATAAAAGTGAGTTTTTGGACAATGTACCTGGCACTTGGAGCTCTTCTAGGAACTTCTGGCTCGAATTCAACAGGCAAACCCAAGAAGCCATTGAAGCGATCAAAGGTGACATGAGCCACGTGGCGGACATTGGTGGGCCATCCAATCTCCATGCTACAGAGCTCCCTCCGATTACTCTTGCAAGAAATCAAAGATCTCCTGAAAATGGCAACAATAAGAGCCAACAACGAGAGCTGATCTTCACCATTGTCGTCTCCATCAATGCTCCGTCTTATCACATCTTGTTCATCGATTGGGCCCTGAAAGTCAACATCTTGCGAGAATCCACAAACAGGGTTCCTCCGGCGATGGTCAGAGCTAATCAAGAGAGTCGCATTGAAGCGAGGAGGTGTAGGATAAGGAAGAAGGTGAAGGAGGAGAAGAAGAATATGAAGGAGAAGCGCTTGGAGATGAAGGAAAGTGAAGGACTTCAGTCATGGCGGTGTCAGAAGCTTTCAGATTCAGAAAAAAAGGAACCAACTTTTTTTTGGGTTCAAATCATGAAAATGGAAAGATAAGTTTTTGGATTGAAGAAAATGTGGGAAGTAAGAACCATTAATCTTACTATTTTCTCTGCTCTTTTGTTTGTGGGTTTGAGTTTGAAGGTTGAAGATGAAAGCCACAGAGCTCAGGATCGAGGATTAGATGGTTTGATATGGTGGGAATTAATTAACTGTAATTGTTAATTGAAACCCTAATTTATTAGATTAGATTCTAATTTGTAACCACAATATTTGATAACTAATGCGGAATGAAAAATAGAGATGTTGAATATACTTGAAAATTTGTACCGAAACTATACTAATTTTGGAAAGCTTGTAAAAGTTTGATAAATTTTGAACACATATCTAAACTAATATAGGAAATTTGTAGTTAGTAATTTTTTTTACGCTTATAATGATTTTAATTATAAATAATATTAGAGTGGGAAGTTTGGAATCCCCACATCATTTATATGCATTTATTGTCAGTTGCTATGTCAATATTCTAATCACAAATTGCTAAATGTATTCGGAAGGAATTCGTTTGGATATTTTTATTATATTGATGTAGCAAGTTGTAAGTAACAATAAATTTTGTACCGTTTATGTTGTTGTCAATCTTATTATCCATGACTATCATCATTTTAATTATTAGACGTTCATACAAAAATAATTAAACACCATAAAACAATGTGAATTTTAGTGCTCACTCTATCATCTACTACTCGTCAAATAAATATTCTATTTTTTTCTGTTATTAGTTTGCGTTAAATATTTGAACGTACATATTTGAAACATTAAACCTTCATAGTGTTTTAAATTTTATCACTAGAAAATGTGGATTTCGTTTGGGGAAAATCAGTTTTGTTTATATGATTTTCGCACGTCCTCTAAAATGCAAGATCATGTTATGTGCGTACTGCGTAGACTGCTTATATTAGTAGCATCCACGTAGAAACAAAAGAATATATATATATATATATATACACCATCCCTGACGTTTGTCCAGAATCCCAATGTTGACCCACCAGAATCAAAGACAATATTTTTTTTAATTTTGTATGATCAAGAACAAGGATTTTATTGTGCTTTATAAATATATACTCGTGTTATGCATACAACTGCTTTACTTTTTATGTGATATATGTATATTACCATAAAACTTATAAGTTGCAGGTTTAAAAACAAGTAAAAAACACTTTCTAAATGCAGTGACAATTTGGTATTAAACTTTAGACAAAGAATGCGTATTAAAGTAAGTGGACGTTATAACAAAGAATGTCAAGATGCATATGTCGGCTCGAGCTAATTATTGTTAGCTTATGAGCAGTGATTGGCTATTGTCATTCTAACTACCATTTGTGCAGATTAACAAAAAGTTGGTACTCTAGCTATGGGAAAAAAGTGAACAAAACAAAACATTATCTAGTTATTTGATTTCCAGTCAGAGTGCCAATTTTATTATAAAATAAAGCCAGCCCAACAATTATAAGATCATAATGTGATCGTATGAGAGAACCAGAATCAAATATTATATCCATGAACGCACGTTGGAGAATCGTGCTTGCCACACATTTTGTATTAAACCTAAACACACTATAAAAAGTCGTTGCGTTTTTCTACATTTCACCATACTTCGAAATCATATATAGAAATATAAATTTGAACAAAAAATGGCCGCGAAGTTCTCAACCACTTCAGTAGTGATCCTCTTTCTCGCTCTGCTTAGCTTCGGCCATTGTTGTTATGGCCAGCTTCGAGTCGGATCCTACAATAAAGATTGCCCGAGAGTCGAAAGCATCGTCTCTAAAATTGTTCAAGAGAGATTCTTCAAGGATCTATCCATTGCACCAGCAATGATCCGCCTTTATTTCCACGATTGTTTTAGCAATGTAAGTTGATTAATACTTCCTATCTACTTAAACATGCTTAAACATGTTGTCTTAAAAGTTTAAAAGAAAACAAAAGATGGATCTTATTTGTCTTAAAAATGTATGTAGGGATGTGATGCATCGCTTCTTCTAGATGGTGAGAACAGCGAGAAAAATGCGCCGCCAAATCTAAGTGTAAGAGGATACGAATTAATAGATGAGATTAAAAGTGCACTAGAAATAGAATGTAAGGGGATCGTTTCTTGTGCTGATATCATAGCTCTTGCGACTAGAGATCTTGTTACTCTTGTAAGCACATTCAACTCTATTCATTCTTATAATGCACACATCTTCTATTTTGCATGTTATGTTTCCCTAACTGACTGCAAAAAATATAATTTAAATTATGATTTTTGAAGGCAAGTGGACTGAAAACAAGATATGACATACCAACAGGACGATATGACGGTAAGTCGCCGGATGTATTTGTGGATTTGCCGTCTCCTCGGTTGTCCGTGGAAGATACCGTCGCAAAATTTTCTGAAAGGCAACTTAGCGTTACCGATATGGTTCTACTTCTTGGTATGGAAAATAAACGTATATTTTGTATTTTACAAGTCGCACTATATATCAAATTTAAATCATGTTTATCATACGGTGGTAACACTAGCTAGTGCAACGAACTAGGCTACGTACAGGTCTTAAACCATATAAATTTATACTGATATTTTTAAATTTTTTTTGATAAATTCATAGGTGGACATTCGATTGGAGTGACACATTGCTCATTCATTATGGACCGGTTATATAATTTTCAGAATACGAAACAGCATGATCCATCCATGAATTTTAAACTTGTCCAAGAACTAAGGCCCAAATGCCCTCAGGGTTCGTCAACTGATGGAATTATTAATCTTGATCAAGAATTTTGGAGTTCGAATACTATGGATGTTTCTTTCTACAAACAGATAAGTTCAAACCGAGGAATTCTTCATATTGATCAACAACTCGCTATTCATGGGATGACGAATAAGACGGTGATGGAGATAGCCAACGGTAATAACTTCTTGTTTAGGTTTGGTCAGGCGATGGTTAAATTGGGATCGGTGAGAGTTAAAAATAAGCTTCAAGGGGAGATCAGAAGTTCATGCCGTTCTCGCAACCCTCTCGCTCTTTTGGGCAACTAGATGAATAAAACTACGCGCCGTTTTCTTGTGATGAGTTGTCGTTTTTTGTTTGTTCGTTTTGTTTTCGTTGTTGTTATTCTATTTTAAATTTTGAGTGCGAAGACTATTTACTAAACACGCATATCCCTGGCCTCATTAAACACGTACTCAAGAAATAAACGTCAAATACAAAGTATTGTACGAAGTCAAGTCTGAAGATATTTTTATTGTATGGGTGAAGCCTACTCTATCAATTATTATCAGTTGATGAAAATTCGAAAAGTAATGTTCTCTTTGTTTACTCTGGTATGTCTATTTAAAATCCTTCAGTTTGTCTTTGGTTCAGTTATATATAATCGTTTAATTTAAATCAAAACATATAGTACCACTTTGGAACTGAATCCCACATTTCTTCAGTACACTTACTTATTGTTGTTAAACAAATATAATTATTAATAATGGTTGTATTATTTGTACCTGATTCAGTAAAAATGGAGATTGTTAGTTAATTAATCTCAGCCGTTTTAATAGCCTTCCACATGCCAACTTTTAAAATATAGCCAACCAAGAATATCCCAAAGACGTGGTCATTGGCCAAACGATGTCGAATGATCCCTGGGACCCAGTTCGTATGGTTAAAATTTGTAGAAGTTATATCATTATAAATGTCAGGATTTTTAGTTTCTTCTCCGAATAAAATTTGTTCGAGGTTAGAGAATTGTGTTACAAGAGAGTTGGTATTAGTAACTAGTAAAAAAACAACTAAGATGTTTTTTAAATATATACAGTAAGACATAAAATTGGACCACTCATTTTGGAAATTAGAGATGCTTCGTATCTGCAGAGGAAGAGTTTGGAGACTTGGGTTCGAGATGTAGACTAGAACAAAGACGTCAGTTAGATAATGAAGCAAGTGTGAAGTTACTTCCATTTGTTAAGAAAAGGGATGTAAAAAATACAAAAACGATAAGGGCCAAAAAAAAACAGTCATATACATGAATTATTAATGTTAAATAACATATATGTATACATATATAATTATTTTACAATTGACATGAACATTGCCTTTGTAGTCAGTAGTCAACATAAATGATGCAACCGTGGACACTGTTATTGTTGAGCAAACCTTCACGGCTCATTAAAACGACAGTAGGAAGAATATGTTTCCCAACAAGGCTTTCCATTTTTAGTATCATTTCAAACTCTTGCGAGAGTGAAGATGGTTAAACTATAGTTAGTACTCAATATCGCATAAATATAGTTGTTATGATTAATATATTAAGTGGTATAGCAATGCAGTTTAAATGGTTGAATTATTAATTTAATTAAATTGTAAAAGCTTTAATACTGTACAAGTTGTTGAATGAATTGACCAGCTATAAATTGTTTCATATGCTATAAACATGAGTTAAGAACAAACAAATCGTAATTATTTTGAAGGGGATGTGTTCATTAAAAGTACTGCAAAATAAATGGTGATTTATTTGAGTCAGCTGACTCAGCTTCTAGACACATGATGTTCGTATATCAATTATTAACACTTAAATGTTAGGTTGGATAAAAGTTTGCAGCAAAAAAATGAAGGTGGATGAATTAAAGAGCCGTTAAATTAGAAGAAATGCAATAGTACGTTATCCGAGTATGCAAAGCCAACCACCAAAGATCAGCGCATTTTGGTCCCTTTAATTACAAGTTAATCGTTTCTTTTATATAAAGCTTTCATACATTCCCCATATTTCACTCAGACAAGAATATATCTAAAGCCATCAAATCCAACAACTCTTTGTTTAATTTGAGAGATTCATCAATGGCGAGTCAAACAGTTGTTGCAGCATTCTTCTTATTCGTTTTGGCCGTCTTCTCCAACTTCAATCTCTCGGCTTCTTCCCTTGTTCGCGGCAAGGTCTCTTGCCTAGACTGCCACCGCGATTTCGACTTCTCAGGTCTATTCGTTTAACTAGTTGATCACTTAGATTTTAGTGTATCTCAACCAAACTCCAAAACTTATGATTATCATTGATGACATTTTTTTTGTTACTTCTACTTTATAAGTTTCTTGATATCAAGAACCATTTGTATTGTATATAATTTCTTTTTCAGGCATTAAGGTTCTTCTAAAGTGTGACGGAGAGAAGAAACCGATCACCGCGATGGCGGCTTCAGATGGATCTTTCCGGTCAGAGCTTCCAACCGCTGACAACAAACACTCCGCGAATTGTCTTGCAAAGCTCTTGGGAGGTCCTGAACAACTCTATGCTCACAAACACAACTTGGTCTCTGGATTGGTTAAGTCCACACATGATTCCGAGGTTTTAACTACCTCAAACTCACTTTCCTTCTCACTTTCATGCCCCAAACCAACCGGAGACAATGTCGAAAATATCATCGGAGATTCGAAGACTATTAATTTTCCCGGGACAGGAGGTTTTGGATTCCCACCTGCTAGCTTCTTCCCCTTCTTACCAATCATTGGCATCCCATAGTTTCATTGGGTCACTCTTCCATCAAGACTTAAAAGACATTTATACATGTGTTCTGTTCTTTACGTGAATGTAAGACGTGTTATAAGTGAGACAAGACAAAAAAAAAAAATATATATATCAGCAAATTAAATGTATTATGTTTAGTGAGAGCGTTAAGGTTTGTTGTTTATGTAATAAGAAAATGTTGTTTATTTGCTTCTTGTAGTTTTAAATTTTAATCAGTTGCTTTGTACTCATTTTTGATAAGAAGTTTGGGTTATTCCAACAAAATTGGACGTTTTATAGTTGAAATATGAGTATGATTGTTTAAATGGCAACCAAATCGAAAAAATAAATATAACCAAAAGTTAAGTTTGAACTAAATAATTCTTTCAAGAAAAGAAAAATCAAATACCAAAACTGAAAAACTGAAAAAGATGTAATCTGGTAGTACTCTAGTCAATGTACTCAACTATGAGTTAGTAGAATCATATTTGGTTGATTTGAGAAGCATCGTGTCAACTACGACTAGCCAGAACATTTGCCACGATCACATGACACTAAAGCTCGAAAAGACAAAAATATAAAACGATATTGATATAAAAAGATCCAAAAAAAACTTAACTACTTAAATGGTGAAAGACTCCACTAATAATAATAGCAAAAGAAGAAACAAAACTGTCTTTAAACAATATCTCGATCCTACAAAGTCAGGATTCTGAATGAACACATAAAGAAGAAGAAGGCTCATTACAAGAAAAGAAAATCAAATTTCCTCAAAATGTTGATGATACCTTGGAGAAACTTTGAGATAAAAATCTTAGAAAACCCGGTTTGGTGGACTCATTGTACTCTTCAAGTACAAGCACCTCACCTGCACAGAGGAAAACATATAAGTTTAGATACTAATAAATGTATTGAGGAAGAGCGAGAAGAGGTTTATTCAAGAGGTTGTTACTTACATTTTGCCAGTTTTTCTTCAAGAGAGAAACAAGGAAGTTAACACTCATCTGAACATTCTGAAAGATCTGCTTCTCTTCCATGTCAAGATTACCGACAGCAACTCCCATACAAAGAACCTTTTTGAGCTGAAACTTCACTGTTGCCTTTGTCTCATTCACTTTCGATTCCAAAGACTCTTGGTGGCTAACAAGAGTTGGGAACTTTCCTGTTCATTGTTCAAAGAGTCCAGATTATATGAGAAAAACAAGATTTACAAAGATTTGGAATCAAAGCATATACAGAACAAGTGTAAAAATAAGGTTGCTTCAAGACATGCCTGCCTTGTTGAGACCGGGACCAAGAAGACGAGGAATCTGTTTAATGACAGATTCAGAAGCAAGGAAAGCATGGAACTTCTTAGCAAGCTTCTTAACAAGTTTTTTGTTCTTGTTCAACTTCTTAAGAGCTTCAACATCCATAGATTCCAATCCAATCTTCTCAGCCTAAGTAAACCAAACAAAAAACACAGTTAATACTAATATACTACTAAACCCTTAACATTTTCAAAGAAAGACACATAGCTGGGATGATAAAAAAAAGCTCACCTCTTCAACGTGTTGGGCGTCTCCGAGCATACATATCTTCATCTTTGGCCTTGGAATGTGAGGCAATTTAACAGATCCGCTAAACCTCTTGTCTTTTTGAGGGTCATAGTTCTTAAGACCAATCTGAAGTTCAATAGTCTCAGTAAACTTGCGTGGCTTAGTCTCCTTACAGTGAGTGATAATGGCAGATATTGCCTCTCTCACAGCTTCACTCTGGAGCTTACTGCAACCATTTCAAAATTTCAACTTTATAATTATATATTATGTACCCAAGTGAATATTACTAAGAGAAATCAAAACTTTTGTTTCCTCATGGAAAGCAATCAAAGCAATAGTTTTTGCATAAAGAAATCATTTTTCAGCAATATTAACTATATGCCAAATAGGTTTACAAGTTATCCAAATCAAATTTGGATTCCATTCGAATACAAACCTCATTTTGGTACTAGCTCAAATTCAATTCCCACCTGAAAACGAAAATTCCGAAAAAAAATATTAGTGTCAATGAGATTACTAGTGTTAAAGAGAAACGAATAGAGAAGTCTCAGATCGACGGAAGCACAAAAGAAAGAAACGAAACAAATTAGGTTTTAGGATTGAAGAAGAAGAAGCTTTACCTGGAGATCGGAAACTGAGAAAGAACGGCGTCTGAAGATATCTCTTCATTTATACGATGAGGAATAATAACCTAAACTTATTTATCTAGGCCCACTATTATTATGTAGGCCCATATCAAAACTACTCAGCCCAATTGGAATTGCAGCAAATTATTAACCTTAGAATTTAGGGAAAGAGTTGATCTGAATTTTCAAAAACGATTCTCAATCTCAAGGAAACAATGTATGAGTAAACTAAAATACCTTTCTGAGATGAAAAATACATATATTATATAATTTTTAAATCATAGTTCAATACTCTTTGCCTCAAAGGCCAACAACAATCATTGTTATTCACTACAAATCTCCTTATATACAAAAAAGTTAGAAAGAAAAAAAAAACCATAGGAAATTAATATACTTGTTGGTATGCGTCAGACCAATTCCTGCTGTCAAATGTGTTTCCTCTCCTCTTATCCAAACATAAATGAAAGATCATCCATAGGAACCTCATCAAGACCTTCTGTATCAATATCCTGAAGACCCTCGAACCAGCTTCCAAGATCTGCCTGCTCATCTATTTCCTCTAGATCATGGAACGCTAATTTCGAGAAATCAATGGGTGCTTCCTCGTCAACTCCTCCATCTCCAGAGGGACCTCCCCTGTTTGAGGCACCTCTATTTGCTGGACCTGTCGGGTGAGTTGATGTTGTTGTTGATCTTGATTGGTTTTCGTTGTTCTTTTCTTTAGGTTTCGGTTTGTTCTTGTTTCTGAAACTATCTTCTCTCTCGCTTCTCTTACCTTGAGCCCCTCCTCCGCTAAGAACAGCACTGTCTATGCTCGTCGTGACTTTGGAGGATGCACATCCTATAACATCATCTATCAATGATTCTCTCCTCTTTGTACTAGACACTGCACCTACCAAAACCCAAATAGCTCAGATTTCCCGACAAGAAGGGTTTAAAGTGTAACTACTGTCTAACTAATATCATCAAGAGACTTGACCATTAGTATCTCTAATAAGTACATTTACAGAGATGGTGAAGCGAAGAAGACAGAATGCAGCTTTCAGATATGTGTGCGCATGAATAAGCTTTCGCATTTATGAAATAATCTTACCCATATTATTAACACATGCCATAGAACCTATTTAAAGATTAATTATGGAATCAACCACTTTAATCAGATTTTGCATACCTGAACCCTTGGCTTCAGCCTGATGATTAGAAGGCTCATTGAGCGTGTTACTGGCTGTTCCAGAGCCACCATTTTCTGATGATTTTGCATCATTGCTGGGAGAACTAAACAAAATGTCTTGAAGAGCAGGATCAGCAAAACAGCTAAGCCCAGTATCTTCAAACTTACGACACCTGGCAACTGTCCGCCTGATGAAAGCCAGCGCCACTTGTCTTGTAACCTTGTGAACTTTCGCTGCTTTACTTCCACGACATGCCTATTTTTAGAATAACGTCAATAATTGAGAACCCCGTATACTCATTCCACAATCATTCTTTCAAGTTGATTTTGATATATTGTAGGCATTTACTAGTTTTTTACCATTCTTTTCTTGAGAGCTGTTTCCACAAGCTGGTCCATGGCAAGCTGCTCAATTTTCCTGCATGTAAACCTGAAATCTTAGCAAGGATAACTATGCAACTTGAAAGATAAAGAATCTGAGGTAACCAAAGCCAACCTTTTCTCAACATCTTTCGCTTTTTGTACGGTGGTATTTAGCTTCTCCAGCTTTTTTTTCTTGTTTCGGATCTATTATTGGTCAAAGATAGAATATGAGAAAGGTTACAGCGCATCAAAGATGAATTATCAATGAGGTACGAACAAAAACTCTATTCCTAGTGACACAAACAACGTAAATAAAAAAATGTTTGTTTTGTGTTCACCTGCTGATAAATGCCTTCCTTCAACTCCATAACGTCTGTGCTCATAGTTTCTTCAGCCAGATCAGGCTGTAACATAAAAAATGGAAATAAGTGAAAAAGCTAGAGTAACACATTTTTTTCCATTCGCTCAAGTTATTGACAATTGACAGATAATGACTGAAGACAAAACCTACCATTGCCTCAGGAAACACACCAATGCTCTGTAGTTCCAGAAGAAGTCGCTCATCCAAAGACATATGCTGATACTGGGAGTCAGATACTGGGAAGTTGGGATTGTTCACTTCCCTAGCTTGCAATTGACCCAGACTATTTGAATATGTCTCACTGCCAAATGCAGCGTCTGAATGTAAAAGATCATTATCCCCAATCCACTGTTCATTGCTATGGACAGATAAAGACATGCTACCATTTCTGAAAGGGTTTGACACAACACTTCTCTCACTGGAAAATCTGTCAAACAAGCAACTCTTCGGGGTCTGAAAATCACCGCTTGACTCAACTTCAAATTCCATTCTGTCTCTCTCTCTGAACTCGGTGTCAATATAGGTACATGATCCACAGTGAGAATCATCACTAGCGTAATGAAGAGACAAATTCTTCCCTCCATTGAATTGTATCGCTTCTTCTCCATCATCTTCCTCAATTAAAGCAGATAGTACCCTCTTATACAACGGAGTACTTTCATTCAACTTTCTCATGTCCAATCTCTTAAATGAAATATCAGATATACACGATGAGGCTGGACCTGAATAGTCAACAATTCCCTCACCAGGGCGATGTGATGCTTTTGGCAATTGGATACCCTGAGATAGAAAAGAATCTCTTTCATTTATGCTACATTCAAATTATAAAAGAGAGAATAAAACTAGAAATTGCTAGAGAAGTGTACAATGCAACTAACCATGATGTTATAGCCATCTAAGATTGCCTCTGACAGAGAATTATCTAGTTCTTCCGCAAAATTCAGCTGTTTTTGATAATTAACAAGTCAACAAGAGTTTGAGTTAGCATCCTAGAGAGAAGTCATAAATGATATACTGTAGTATATTGATGATTACCTGATCCTTCAAGTTTTGCGTGTCGTCTGCAAAGATGTGGTCCATCTTCTTCCAAAATTTACCAGAACAAGCAAGATCTACAAAAAGATATTTGTTGTTAGAAGGAAATTTGTGGCAAGAAAACTTGACTTGAAAGAGAAGGTATATGAAAGGATGAGTACTCGCTGCCTTCCGTGCTGAATTGGCTGCTGCAAAAATATCTTCACGGTCATCATCAGATTCACCTGAAAAACCAAAAATCCACTTGAATTTATGCTCAGGAACTGACCCCATCAGAAGCACAAGGTGCTCTTAGGGTATCATAGAGATTATATGCAGAGACTCAATCCCCCTGCTGCCACTATCCTATCATAGAAATCATCAAACCTCTTGTACAAATGAAAACAACTGAACAAGAGCTAATAATCACCAAACCCCAAATGTTCAAGATACAAAAAAAAAACTTCCCAGCCAATGGTTTGGCAATACAATTGGATAATCGTGAATATGGTAAACGATTGGAACTTGAAATGCCAAAAGAGAAGAACTACCTGTAATAACTGAAGGAGTAGTATTTGAATTTGAGGCAAGTCGGGTAGAAGGTTTACGATCTTTAACCTTTTTCGCTGGTGGGCGCCCATATTTGCTGTCATCAGAGAGAGGAAAAAAAACAATTAGTCTCATGTATTTCAAGATTTATCATAATGTTGTACTTTGAAGGTAGAATAAACAAGACAAAGAACTGAATTGGGCATAAATCACCTTCTATTCTTATCTGAAGCAATCTTGATATTGTGAAGAGGCTTCTCTACTGGTAGATTCTCCGACTTAACCATAATAGGATGAAAGCCGGAAGTTATCAATGACGAAACACTTTCGCTCTTTCCTTGCTTCCATGCGCCACCTCCTTTATGACTAGTTTGAATCTTGTTCTTCCTTGCAGGAAGTAACAGCGACCCTGTTTTAGGAGTTGTGAACAAGTCACCACTTGCAAGAGCACGCTCTCTTGTTTTGATGTCTCCAGCTCCTGAGTCCTCACTTTCAGATAACCCATATGGTGATGAAACATTCTTCAGCTCCCTTTTCATTTTTAAAGGGCTACTATCAAGAACTGAGAGTGAACCGGTGGTTCCAGGGGACGCTCTAGGACTAAAATCAGGTGCTGCAAAATCTTGAGGTGAGATCTTGTTTTCAGCATGCTTTATAACAGGCGAAACTAAATTTGTTCTCCTTGTTCGAGAATTCTTATGTGGTCTCTGGCCAACCCATTGAGCCATTGCATGTGCAGATGAACCAGCTGCCAATTGAAGCTTTAGCTTATTTCCCATAAACATTACAGAAAGTGTATTTAGACAACACTTAAATTGACCCTCACCTTGTAATACTCCAGATGGAGGCTCAATTTTTGATGAAGAATCAGAAGCCATAATGGCTGCTGTTCTTGGAGCCCTAGAAAACTTTCCTTTCAATATAGCAGTAGAGCTGTTTGTGAGGCTATCATCCTGTAAGTTTCTCCTAGATATGCACAATTATGCATTAATCAATCACAATACAATTTTCTGTTAAACTTAAGTCAATCTATGACAAAAAGCTTGAGGTATATGCTCACTTATTGTTTCCCTTGGCCAGCCTCTGCTCAGCAAGTACTGAACGATCCCTTGCAAGGGAAACAGTCTCCAAATCATTCCTGGATAATGCACCCATACCTGGACTGTCTGGCTCAAAAGAAGCATCAAATCTGTTAATCCCACTCACCCCGGTCGAAGATTTCAGTCTGCAACAAATGGGCCAAGTTATATTTTGTCTGAGAAGGAAAATTCTACAAGACGGATCAATGCGGAAAACTATACATACTACAGCATGTTAAATGAAAATTCCACAGTATCCAACATCATTAAATCATTTGCTAAGGAAAGATCTACCAGAAAAAATCCAAGATGAAATCCAGTTTAAATAAGCAACTTGAGAATCTCTGGCAATCATTACAAAACTCATGGACAATAGAAACATGTAGCATATCATTAATCAATTAGATAGGAAAATAGATCCCCACTAGAACATCATGAAACCTGCAACAAAAACTCAGTAAACAAACGCAACATTCCTCTCTTTCAGACTCACTTATGGTTGTTGGACTACGAAATATGAAGGTAATAACATCCTCACACAGCATTCATGGTTGTATGTTCAGATTCTTTTAAGTTTCACTTAAACTAACCAATAAGGATAACCACCAGGTTAACTAATCTTGTATTTCAAAGCATACCTGAAATTTTGGGTGTCACAAGAACGTAACTTAGAGTCAGCTGTCGGCTTTGGTTGCATGACACGTTGATCAGGATTCATAACTCTGTTTCCTAGAGTAGCAACAGACCGTTTCCTTTTCATTCTTGTCTCCCATCCTTCACCACCAACAGGCAACCTGCGTATTTTTTCTTCTATTCGCTCTATTTCTCCAGAAACACTTGGAAGGGAATCAGATCCCTTTTCAATAACCTGCTGCCTTGTAAGATTAGAAACTCTACCACTTTCCTGAAAGAAATAACAGGCAGAAACCATTCAAACAAAATGAAACGGGAGAAAAGCTTTCCTATCAAACTAATTGAACACTTGAGCAAAATATTAAAATGACAAAACTTCTACAGAGATTCCAAAACTTGCGAAACACGGAATGCCAGATGAACAGAGTGGGAAAATGCCAACGAAAATAAACAATCTTCTATACATTTATAAGCATCCTATGGATCTTAGTAAGATTTAGAAACAAACCCGCACATCTCCGACTGAAGTACGAGGACGCTTGTTCAATCCAAGCATCTTTTTTCTTTCCTCGGATCTTTGTGACATACTATCTTGCTGTGTTCTTGGAACCTGGTTTCTGATCTTATCAAAGTTTGCCGCATCCATTCTCTCTCCAGGTGGTATATCATTTCGCCTTCGTTTCTTTAAATGTAATGTCTCCGTATATTTGTCCAGCTTGAATATGGATTCACTTAGTCTCTTTGCTAGATCCCTACAACGAAACTTACATTTTAGTAAATCAGATCTTGTTCTAGTAGACACCATACTATTCTGTGAAAAAAAGAATAGCAAGAGAAACCTTAAACTCCTAAGCCAAATTATATGCACCTTTGACTAGTAATTGGTAACAACAGATAAAAGTATACAAAGCATAATCAGGTCTAACAACCAAATCAGTAACAAAATAAGAAAGAAAGTAACAATATCCATACCCAGCCTCTCTGGAAGTATCTAGCACACTTTCTTTGAAGTGCTTGAGCTCCTCTGTTGCTAGAGGAGGAGAAGGTTTGGGATGAGACATCCCAAAAGAATTATCTTCTGATGAAGCCCTAATAGGAACGCCAAGTACCCTTTTAAGCTCTCCTGAACGAGTATAGTTTTGATTCCCTAACCTAATCGGTTCCAATGTTAAGACTTGAGACAAATTTGGGGTATCAGATGACAATCCTATTGTACCCCTGCTCAAACTGTTTCCAGAACCTAGCATTATGCCCTTAGTTTACTTGCTTCACTCAAACCTGTAACCAAAACAGAGAATTTTAGTAGAAATATCACTAATTAGGCAACTACACACGGCTATTTTAATGAATGTAAACCTAATATAAACTTGAACTATATAAGGCAATCATATAGCAACACTAAAGCAGCTAACTTTGAGATGTGTTCTAAAGACTCCAATGTCAAGACCCAAAAAAATCCCAAATTTCTCAATAATTAATGAAAATTACGAAGAAAAAAACTCACCTTTGCATCTAACTCCAAGCTATGAATCAATACAAACTACCAAAAGCCCTAAAATTCCCCCAAAGAAGCTGTCGAATCCCGGTGAGAAATTGAAAAACCCTAGAATCACGGAGAAGAACCAAAAGAATAAAGTTTCAGCTATGAAGCTTCAAGAATCCAAGTGTAATTGGGACAAAGACCAAAGCTTTGAATTTTATCTCACCCGAAGAATTTCAACGAGGTCAAGCTTTGTTGCGGATCAAAGAGGGAAAATAAAAAAAACCCCTTTTAGTCGCTTTTTGTGTTGGACGATTTTGCTTCGTCCATTCACATATTTTTATTTACATATTTCGTATGATTATGCAGATGACGTCATCAATGTCTCACTTGGGTCAATTTCTTGGCTTTCACCGGTCTGGCGTTGCTGTTTGATTTACTTATATACAAATTTTAGTTTTATTATATGGTTTGTGATGTTTTTTTAAAACAAACTATAATTGAATTTTCTCACTTTCAGATTCATTTTTAGGTTCTTTAAGTTTATTTCAACATGATTTTGTTTATCTTAATTTAGTTTTAGGTTCAGACTGTTGAAGTTATAATACAGAAATCTGACCAAAAACTCAATCTAGTTAGCTACAAATATCGTAATTATTCTTAATCAAAACTTAAAATTAAAATTATAGTGTGATCAGTTCGTTGTTAATATCTCACAAAGACTCAATAATGCCTTGGGCTATACATGAACCTAGTCGTCGTTAAAGCACTATGATGCATTCAGTTGCGAACTGCACATTCAGTTATAAATCTGTTACTTAAAATCGTTTGACAGACTTTTTACCAATATTCATAGTATAAACTTTTTATCAATTTAAAATTTCTGAAACTTCTTCAGTGGAGATTTTTGCTTTGCGTTCTATGTGTGGGAAATAAAGTCTTAAATTTATGTATTTTTGAAGAGAATTAAAGTTTAATGCGCTATTATTGTTTTCTTTTCTGATTTTTTTTTTGGAATGTTTGATTCATTATCATTGTCCCTATTGGTGTGTGGGAATTGTTTCATTATTCTATATTCGTTTATTCTTTGAAATAAAGAACTGATATGTGGAATTATTTTTGAGTGAAAACAAAAAATGAAAAATTCTCACTCAAGAACCTTGGATTGTAGAATTTAGAGCTTGTTTGAAAAAATCATTAAAATGCAGTTCGGTACATATAATTTGACACTAGATTAATGTGTTGATGAACTGTAAAAAAGAATCATACATAACTTGATATTTATGAACTAAATTTGCTATTTTGTGTGTAGAGAATTCTAGAGATTGAGCCACCGTTCAAAGATGATGAAAAACCTATAAAATCATTACCTTAAGAATTTGACCATAAATTATAGACTTTCTAGTGGTTCTTATTTTAGTTACAGACTTATAATGATTGTGATGTTAAAGACTGAAACTTTTACTAAAGAACCAAGCTTGAGTCTTTCACAAACCAAGGTCTGAATTAAACTTGAGAGATTGATGGTTTTTAGATGCTTGATCAAAAAACAAAAAACAGAGATGAACACAGAAAAAAAAAAATAAACACAGCACACCACTTTAACGAGTTCACGTCCAAACTTGGACGCTACGTCTCGCCGGGAACTGTCTCCCGGAATCCACTATATCACTGAGTTTATACAAAGAGATCTCTCACCCCAGAACCTCTTACAAAGCTCTCTCTTGGATTCACTCTCTTTATCTCACTCACCAGTTTCTTACCAAGAACAATAACAATGCTTACACTCTGTTTTTGCTCTCTCAAAACAACATTGTTTCTCACAACTCTCTCTCTTTCAAATGCTCAGCTTATATAGACAAAATATTATACCTACTTCCCTTTGAGTAGCCAATGCGAACTCACTCCATTCTTGGCCTCATTTGCATTAAATTTCTCTGTGCCAACTGTGAGTTCTACAGCAGACAAAACAGCTTTTGTTTTTGTCTCTATCTGAGTTGTAGCAATGGCTCTTTCTTCAAAAAATGGTCCTGCTATTTAGTCCATCCCATGAGCTGGCACTTCAATCCTCTTTTAGTTCTTTTTTTGTCTTGTTTCCACTTCACTAATACTCAACAAAACTCCACCTAGTGATGTGAGAAACAAACATGAACATTCTTTAGGATTAATACCTGAAATTGAGAGGATGATTGAACTTGATATAGTTTCTGGATTCCATTCCCGGTCCTGAGCATGATTACTCAGCCTTGACAGATAGCAAGTTCAATGCTGCTTGAAACTTGCTAACAGACAAGATTTTGGTGAAGATATCAGCTGGATTAGTCAAGGTTGAAATCTTCAAAACTTCCACAACTCCATCTGCAATGACTTCTCGGATCTTGTGATATTTTATATCAATGTGCTTGGTCCTTTCATGATGCACATTATTCTTTGAAAGACCTATAGCACTCTGGGAGTCACAGAAAATCTCCACACATTTTTGCTCATAGCCAAAATCTTTCAACAAACCTTTAAGCCATATTGCCTCTTTTACTGCTTCATTGAGAGACACATACTCAGCTTCGGTGGTGGATAAGGCCACTGCTTTCTGTAAACGCGACCTCCAACTGATGGTGTTTCCTCCAAGAGTAAATACCATTCCACTTATTGACCTCCTTTTATCAAGATCTGCAGCATAATCAGAGTCACAATACCCTCTAAGTATGAATTCAGAACTTTTTCTGTAACATAACTTCATCTTGAGAGTTCTTTTGATGTATCTCAACACCCACTTGACTCCTAACCAGTGCTCCTTGATTGGTTTGCTCATGAATCGACTGATAATACCTACAGGATAGGCCAAATCAGGTCTTGTTCCAATCATGGAGTACATAATACTCCCAACAGCATTAGAATATGGAACTGTCTTCATATACTCCTTTTGCTCAAGCAGCTGTTTTTCTGTTGCAGCCTGCATCTTCAAATGCGCACCAAGAGGAGTAACAACATATTTTGACTGCTCCATCTTATAGAGCTCCAGAACTTTGCTCAAGTACTCTCCCTGAGATAGTTTAAGAGTTCCCTTAACTCGATCTCTAA
The DNA here is from genome assembly GCA_963854855.1 of Nasturtium officinale. NCBI lineage: Eukaryota > Viridiplantae > Streptophyta > Magnoliopsida > Brassicales > Brassicaceae > Nasturtium > Nasturtium officinale. The sequence goes on from OY978509.1 coordinate 5,848,294, forward strand.
TAATTTCCATGCCAAGAATCTTCTTAGCAGCTCCAAGATCTTTCATTTCAAATTTTTCACTGAGTTTCTGTTTCCAATTTGAGATAACATTCATGTTCTTTGCAGCCACTAACATATCATCTACATAGATGAGCAAATAAATCCTGGAACCATCATCAAGAGTCTTTATGTATGCACAATTGTCGCGTGAACTTTTTTCAAAACCAATCTCCAACATATAACTATCAAACTTATGATTCCAGTTTCTTGGTGACTGTTTCAGACCATACAAAGACTTGTTGAGAAGACACACTTGTCCTGCTTGAAACTGATCCTCAAAACCCTCTGGAACCTCCATATAGATTTTTTCATCAAGTTCACCATGAAGAAATGCGGTTTTGACATCTAACTGTTCAAGCTCATAATCTTCTTCTGCAACTATGGCTAGCAGTATCCTTATAGACACATGTTTTACCACAGGTGAGAAAATATCAGTGTAGTCTACTCCTTCTCTTTGAGCATATCCTTTAGCAACAAGTCTTGCTTTAAATCTTGGTTTTTCAATTTCAGAAATTCCAGGCTTACGCTTGAAAATCCATTTGCAGCCTATGATTTTCTGTCCTTTAGGCTTTGTAACAGCAGTCCATGTGTGATTCTTTAGAAGAGAATCCATTTCTTCACCCATGCCATTTTTCCAGAATTCCCAATCAGTATCTCTAAGAGCTTCTTGATAGCTTGTAGGTTCACGGGAGTCACCATCAAATGTCGTGATGAGAGCTTCTGCATCAAACTCTTTTTCATCATCAGTGTCTTCACTATAGTAACCCTCAACATCAAACCTTCTAGTCGCAATGATTTCTCTTCTTTCTCTATCTCTAACAAGCTGGTAGCTTCCAGGCGTTTCAGAAGTGATTTCTTCTAAAATCTCTTCTCCATCTGAGTGTTCACTGTCCTGTACTGGTGAGTGATCTCCCAGGGATCCTATTTCATCCGAGAGATCTCCACCAGAACTTATATCCTCTGTTTCTTTGAGATCTATATTAAGAGAACCACTTGCAGTATCCTCTGGATCCATTTCTGAGTCTTTATTTCTCTGCATCACATCTTTGTAGACTGCATTCTCTTGAAATATAACATTTCTACTGACTGTGCATTTTCTTTCTTCTATTAACCAAACCTTGTAGCCTTTAACACCTGCTGGATATCCTAATAAAACTCCCTTCTTTGCTCTGGGAACTAGTTTTCCTTCATATGCATGAACAAAAGCCACACAACCAAATCTTTTAAGATAACTATAAACTGGAGACTTACCAGTCCATCGCTTGTCTGGAATCTCAAAGTTTATTGCAGATGATGGCGTTTTGTTGATCAAGATCACAGCAGTGTATGTTGCCTCAGCCCAGAATGATTTTGGTAACCCTGAATCACTCAGCATGCTTCTTACTTTCTCCATTATAGTCCGGTTCATCCTTTCTGCAACACCGTTCTGTTGAGGTGTGTAAGCACATGTTCTGTGTCTTACAATTCCTTTCTCCTTGCAGTAGACATTGAACTGATGATTACAGAACTCAAGGCCATTGTCAGTTCTAAGGATTTTGATTTTCCTTTCAGTCTGATTCTCCACCATCACACTCCACTCAACAAAAGTTCTAAAAGCTTCATCCTTGTGCTTTAGAAAATATACCCATGTTTTTCTTAAGTAGTCATCTATAAATGAGATAAAGTATTGACATTTTCCTAAGGATAGTGGAACTGTTGGCGCTCCCCACAAATCAGAGTGAACGTAATCCAATTTTTCTTTTGTGCCATGAGTGGCAATCACAAAACTGACTCTCCTTGCCCTTCCATATACACAATCTTCACACATCTCAAGCTTTGAGATCTTTTTCCTGTCAAGGAATCCTTTCTTTACCAAGATTTCCATATTCTTTTGACTTATATGGCCTAATCTTCGGTGCCATAAAACTGTATCATCAATTCTCCTTTCAACTGTAAGAGACTGACCATATTCAGGCTTTCCCTGAAGCAGATACAATTTTTCATGTCTTCTTCCTACCATAAGAGTGTTAGTTTCTTCTTTTACCAGCAAGACCCCATTCTTAGACTCAAAACTGCAACCATGTTCTTCTAAGGTTCCCATAGAGAGTAAATTTCTATCCATATCAGGAATGTACCTTACTTGAGTAAGTAGCATGGTTGAACCATCTTCATTTCTGATCCGAACACTCCCTATGCCTCTGACCTTTGAGGTTGTCTTGTTTCCCATTCTTACAGAGCCTCCAGCGTCTTCACTTAGCTCCTCAAACCATTCCTTCTTATGAGTCATATGGTAACTACATCCAGTGTCCATGATCCATTCATCCTCCAAACTTACATCTGTTGAATGTAATGCTTCTGACACATATAAACCTGTAGCATCAGACATGTTTCCTTTTACCATTGCAGCTTCTCCTTTGCTACTGTTTCCTTGATCCTTTGGTTTGTTGTGAGACTTGTTCTTGTTAGGACACGTGCTCCTGAAATGCCCTTCTTCTCCACAGATCCAGCAGCCTTTTTTACTCTTAGACTTTGACTTAAACCTGTTATTTTTGTTTCCTTTGTCCCTCTGCTCAGTCCTTCCTCTTGTCTCATTCTTTTCTTTTGAGTACAAGGCTTCTGCTTGACCTCTTATACTCTTCTTAGTTGAGCCAAACTCCAACTCTTTTGAGTAAATAGCTGCAATAACTTCATCTAATGACAGTGTGGTTCTTGCAGAGCCATATTTTAGAGTATCTTTCAGTTGGTCAAACTGTCTTGGTAAGGACATTAGCAAGAGAATCGCTTGATCCTCATCAGACACCAGCACATTTGTGTTTTCTAGATCTGCTATGAGATGTAGAAACTCATCAATATTTGCTTCAACAGATATGTTCTCTTGCATTTTGAAACTGTAAAGCTTTTGTTTCAGATAAATCCGGTTTGGAAGAGCTTTAGACATGTACAGTTTGTCTAGAGCATTCAACATGGAAGCTGCAGTCTTCTCCTTCTTGATCTTCCTAAGAACTTGATCTGAAACACTCAAGACAATAGTGCTCCTTGCCTTTCTTCTCTTTTCTTCCAGTAACTCTTCTTTTTCTCTAGCTTCTTTCTCATCTCCTTCTGTTTCTTTTGAATCTGAGACAGAGATCTGTGTTTCCTTGAGAGCTGTTGAAAGACCCAGAATATCCATGTGAGCCTCTAGCTTCTCCTTCCACAGAGTATAGTCTCCACGTCCATCAAACTTCTCCACTTCAATCCTTGCTGATGACATGGTTTCTTCGCTTGAAAGAACCTTACAGAACCACCAAACACAACAAACCAAAGCTCTGATACCACTTTGTGATGTTAAAGACTGAAACTTTTACTAAAGAACCAAGCTTGAGTCTTTCACAAACCAAGGTCTGAATTAAACTTGAGAGATTGATGGTTTTTAGATGCTTGATCAAAGAACAAAAAACAGAGATGAACACAGAAAAAAAAAATAAACACAGCACACCACTTTAACGAGTTCACGTCCAAACTTGGACGCTACGTCTCGCCGGGAACTGTCTCCCGGAATCCACTATATCACTGAGTTTATACAAAGAGATCTCTCACCCCAGAACCTCTTACAAAGCTCTCTCTTGGATTCACTCTCTTTATCTCACTCACCAGTTTCTTACCAAGAACAATAACAATGCTTACACTCTGTTTTTGCTCTCTCAAAACAACATTGTTTCTCACAACTCTCTCTCTTTCAAATGCTCAGCTTATATAGACAAAATATTATACCTACTTCCCTTTGAGTAGCCAATGCGAACTCACTCCATTCTTGGCCTCATTTGCATTAAATTTCTCTGTGCCAACTGTGAGTTCTACAGCAGACAAAACAGCTTTTGTTTTTGTCTCTATCTGAGTTGTAGCAATGGCTCTTTCTTCAAAAAATGGTCCTGCTATTTAGTCCATCCCATGAGCTGGCACTTCAATCCTCTTTTAGTTCTTTTTTTGTCTTGTTTCCACTTCACTAATACTCAACAATGATGAATTTTCTTATCCATCAAATAGTCTCTTTAAGTAAGCCAAATATAACATTAGTAGGACGTTTTAGGATATTTTGTTTAAATATAGATGATCATCAGTGATTAGAAGATGACCATAACGTAAGACCTCGTCGTACTTAATCCAGGGAAGCTAGTTATGTGGTATATAGTGATTAATTTCGTGCGGGTCTTCCATTGCTTGCCACACAGAGACTGATCCTTCGCCTTCAGCAAACGGATAATACGGTAAGTAAACCTTACTACTAATTTGGCCCATAAACACAAGATGATCGTTGTTCATGGACTCAACAGCTCCAAAGACATTGAATTTCCCATTCTTAAGGTTACTTTATTCTCATTTTCTACCTAATTCTTGCACAGGTCGCATGAAGTAAGGTTTATAGTCTACATTTACCGTCCCCGCAACATGGTGCTTGCGGGGATATATCGAGCCTCTTTTGTTTCAGGTAATATATAACAATAATGGTGTTTGCGGGAATAATTGCGATCCTATTACGCCTTATAGTCTACATTTACCGTTCATTGAAGCCTCCAACATGTACCGCATTATTCTTCAGACGTGTTAGTAAGGAGCACTGCCTTTACTTCACATACAGATTTTTCTTTTGGTTCAAGAAAGATTCTTCGGTTTTGTTTCGAGTTAATTGAGTACCGGTCAATTAGGAATGAAACAACGTTGCTCTGGTCGGAAATTAAAACCGGTTTCGAGTACTTTGAGAAGAAAATAAAACTCAATTGAAACACAAACCGAAGAGAACAACAGAAGATAATGCTAATTTAACTAATCGCCAAAGAAACAGTGACGCCACATCTACACGAAAAGATCGAAGATGTCAACATGCAGAGATTTATATATTTTTTAGAAACATGTAGAGATTTTAAAGAAACGAAACAAAGGAATAACTGTAGACCATAACCACCTGTCCACAGAAGAGAACCATAAGGACACGTGTCCAATCCGTACATGTTTAAGAACACTTGTTTGTCTTGGGAGAAGACAGAGTAGCATTCTCGTTGCACCGTTAATACAAAGGACCTTTCGTCATTCTATATTATCTTTTTGTAATCTGAAAAGCAAAAACCCGAAAGAGAGATTCTCTGAAAACACTCAAAAACCGAACTCAAGCTTTCTGATCTTTGGTTTACTTCACTCAATCAGACAGTTAAAAAGATTTTACTCGATGAAGGTGCACGACACGAGATCTCACGCGCACATGTCTGGGGACGACCAGAAGGTAAGATCTACATCACTTAATTGGTCTTTTTGATTTGTGTTAATATATGTGTTTAGTCTAATATAATTTCATTTCTTCCCTTATTTTCTTTAGAAGGGGAATTTGCGGAAGCACAAAGCAGAAGGGAAGCTTCCCGAAGCTGAACAATCTCAGAAGAAGGCAAAGTCAGAAAACGATAACGGCCGTTCCGTTGACGGCGTAGGAGATACTGCATCAGAGTACAACGAGTTTTGCAAAGCGGTTGAGGAGAATCTGTCCGCTGATCAAATTAAAGAAATTCTTGAAATTAACGGCCAGGATTTTTCTGCTCCAGAAGAGACCTTGCTAGCTCAATGGTCAGTCTCATAGTTTTTTTTTTGTTTGGTCAGTCTCATAGTTTGTTTGAACAACTTCTTTATTTGTAAAGATTTTCATACTTTAATGGTATTTTTGTTTTCTTGAGAGTAGCCAAGATTTGCTGTTTTATGGGGCGTTAGCTATATGTCCTTTATGTGGAGGAACTTTGACTTGCGACAATGAAAAGAGATTTATCTGTGGAGGTGAGATTAGTGAGTGGTGCAGTTGCGTGTTCAGCACGAAAAATCCACCGAGAAAAGAGGAGCCAATCAGAGTCCCCGATTCCGTCATGAACTCAGCTATATCTGATGTAAGTTGTACAACTTAATTATCTTGTTTTTGCTTCTCAAATTTTTTGCTTTAGTTGTGTCAAATGTTTTGCTTTGATGTAGCTGATCAAGAAACATCAGGACCCAAAAAGTCGACCTAAAAGAGAATTACACTCTGCTGATAAACCCTTTACGGGAATGATGATCTCTCTTATGGGACGTCTAACGAGAACACATGTAACGTAGCCTGACTTTGTTAGTTGGGATTATTATTGTAGTTTCTTGCTTTACAATTACCCACACGCTTAAGAGTAATTTTCATCTCTTATGTTGTTGCAGCAATATTGGAAGAAAAAGATCGAGAGACATGGAGGGAAAGTCTCCAATACTGTTCAAGGTGTAACATGTTTGGTGGTTTCGCCAGCTGAAAGAGAACGTGGTGGTTCTTCAAAGATGGTGGAGGCAATGTAAGGGTCTAGGGTTTTCCCTAGAATTTTGTTTGGTTTCGCATTCAAATCTTAAACTCTGTGCTGTTACTTGTGCTTCAAGGGAACGAGGTATACCTGTTGTGAGCGAAGCGTGGTTGATCGATACCATTGAGAAGCAAGAAGCTCAGCCACTCGAAGCTTATGATGTGGTTAGTGATCTTTCAGTTGAAGGGAAAGGAATCCCATGGGATAAGCAAGATCCAAGTGAGGAGGCAATTGAATCCTTAGCGGCAGAGGTATAGATTTTCCAATCCATGTAAAGCTAATTTCAAGTGAGAGAACTTGAAGATGATTTGTGTTTGATGTTTTAAGCTCAAGATGTTTGGGAAAAGAGGAGTCTACAAGGACACAAAACTTCAGGAGCAAGGAGGAAAGATTTTCGAGAAAGATGGACTATTGTACAACTGCGCCTTCTCAATATGTGATTTAGGAAAAGGACGTAATGAGTATGATACTGAAATATCCTTAGGATTTTTTTTTTTTTTTTTTTTTTTTAATTTTTGGTCGCTGGGAGAGGTTTCCTAATCTGTTTGTTTCTACAGGTATTGTATTATGCAACTAATCACAGTGCCTGAGAGGAACCTGAATATGTACTTCAAGAGAGGAAAAGTTGGAGATGACCCTAATGCGGAAGAGCGGCTCGAGGAGTGGGAAGACGAAGATGCTGCGATCAAAGAGTTTGCGAGGCTCTTTGAGGAGGTAACGGGAAATGAATTTGAGCCATGGGAACGTGAGAAGAAGATTCAGAAAAAGCCTCATAAGTTTTTCCCAATTGATATGGTGATAACCGTTGTACCCTGAACTTCAGGTTTTGATCTATTTGTTGAGTGTTTTGGTATTTTTGGGATCTGCAGGATGATGGAATCGAAGTGAGAAGTGGAGCGCTTGGTTTAAGGCAACTCGGTGTTGCTGCTGCTCATTGCAAGCTCGATTCGTTTGTTGCAAACTTCATTAAAGTTCTGTGTGGTCAAGAGATTTACAAGTACTGTTCTTGGCACATTCCTTTTTTCTTAGAACCTTTCTCTAATTGTGAAGGTTCTGATCTTTGGTGTTTTCTTGCAGATATGCGTTGATGGAGCTCGGACTGGATCCGCCCGATCTGCCTATTGGAATGCTTACAGATGTCCACTTGAAACGATGTAAGGCGTGGTGGACCAAAATCTTAGGGTATCTTTTTTTTGTTATCATGAATTCAACTTGTAAGTTGTGGCTCTGTCTTCTTTCAGGCGAAGATGTATTACTGGAGTTCGTTGAGAAGCTCAATTCCAGTAAGGAGACAGGTCAGAAAGCAGAGGCGATGTGGGCAGACTTTAGCTCACGGTGGTTCTCTTTGATGCATAGCACAAGGCCGATGCGATTCCACGATGTCCATGAACTCGCAGACCATGTGAGTAAAATTATGATAACCTCGTTGTTGTGATGATTTGTATTTCAGTACGCTGAAATTTATTGGATCCACGTGGTAGGCGGCCTCTGCGTTTGAGACAGTGAGGGACATAAACACAGCCTCTCGTTTAATAGGAGACATGCGAGGAGACACACTCGATGACCCGTTGTCTGATCGGTACAACAAACTTGGCTGCAAGATGTCTGTGGTAGACAAAGAGTCTGATGATTACAAGATGATCGTGAAGTATCTTGAGACTACATATGAACCGGTGAAAGTCTCCGACGTTGTAAGCTCTGTTTCTTGGCATTCCACTTTACGAACGTTTCAGATAATTATTAGTACAATGATGTGTTACGGTACTGTTTCAGGAATATGGCGTGTCCGTGGAGAATGTTTTTGAGGTCGAGTCAGAGGCGACTCCTTCATTAGATGATATCAAGAAGTTACCAAACAAGGTCCTTTTATGGTGTGGTAAGGAGTTGAAATCCACTTAGAGTACTGCTCTTTCACTTGTCGAGTTTGGTCACATTAGTTATTGGTGTTGTCTTCTCATAGGGTCTCGGAGCTCAAATCTGTTGAGACATATCCTAAAAGGGTTCTTACCTGCGGTCTGCTCTCTTCCAGTCCCCGGTTATATGGTAACTAAAAAAATGCTTTCGTCTGTCTTTTTCACCATATGTTTAAATTAGATCATAACAGTATGTTTTGGTTTTGTTTCTCTTTAGTTTGGGAAAGCCATAGTGTGTTCAGATGCAGCTGCGGAAGCTGCAAGATATGGTTTCACAGCAGTGGATAGACCAGAAGGGTTTCTTGTATTAGCGGTTGCTTCCCTTGGCGAGGAAGTTACAGAATTCACAAATCCACCAGAGGACACAAAGACATTGGAAGAAAAGAAGATTGGAGTGAAAGGGTTAGGAAGGAAGAAGACTGAAGAATCAGAGCATTTCATGTGGAGAGATGACATAAAGGTTCCTTGTGGCCGATTAGTTCCATCGGAACATAAGGATAGTCCCCTGGAGTACAACGAGTACGCTGTCTATGATCCTAAACAGGTGAATAAGGCAAAAACAGTCTGTTTTTTACTTTCTCTTTTTCAGCAAGGCACTTAGATATTTACCTTTGTGAGTGTATGGCTTTTACTTGACAGACGAGCATAAGGTTCTTGGTGGAAGTGAAGTACGAGGAGAAGGAAACGGAGATAGTCGATGTCGAACCACAGTAGATACAATAACAGTTTGATTTTTGCGGTGTGGCAGCGAGAAGCCATGGGAGACGGTTTTTGGTGTTTCATGTTTTCTGTAGTAGGGTTGTAATGGTGAATGTAAAAGTGGCTTCTGCTCTTGTGGTTTTAAGAAAAGTATCGACTATATTTAACTGTTTCTGTGTGAAGCTTTTTGCTATGTAAATAGATTAACACAGTAGTTAAATGGTAAGCAGTTTATAAACTTGTTTGTTCTGTTCCTTTCTCTGAATTTGGTGTCCGGTTTTTTTTGGATTTGAGGGCCGGTTTAGAAAAGCTATTTTGGAGATTGAAATGGAACCAAATATGCTTTGAACATTAACATTTTGTTTTGGGCATCATGGATCCTGGACATGTACATGGGTATTTCAAAACGTTACTGAACAATAATGTAAGAAAAAGAAAACAAAAGGAGAGGCGTATTTCTACATTTTAGGGCTTGGTTTGATCATGGCTATGTCTCCCGATGTAGCAGCAGAGGTTACGGAAGAGAACACTTTTGTCTCCTCTTCTCTCGGAATGTCGGAGGATTCTGAAGAGGACGAAGGTGAAGAAACAGACAACCGATGAAGAAAGCGAACTTGAAACCGAACCGGTGTTTGGTTATGATAGCTTCGAGGACAAGGATTAATTCTCCTCAGAAGATGAACTCATTGACTCGGATGCTGAGTCTGTGAAGCCGTTCCTTGAGTATATGCGCCAGATTCACAAGACGAGTGCTTTATGAAGAGTCTTCTACGTTTGATGAGTGAAAGTTTATTTCTTTTGTTTATACTATAAGGGTTTTGAAGTGGATCCAGAAAGTATTGCAGAGGACATCATTACAGGATACTTTCCAATAGACTTGGCTGATACACGGTTTGGTTGGCCCAAATCACCCGATGGAACCGCACGTGGCTACATGGAGCTCATGGTTGGAATGTGTCTGGACAAGTACAACTAAACACAGGCTACTAATGTTATTGCCTCTCCTTATTTTTTTGTATATTGAAGTTAAAAAGTCCTCTTTTGAAAACTCTGTATGTATGTGTGTGTTTAAGGGAATGGATGTGAAAAATGGACTATGTTGTGAGAGCTCTTGCAAGGAAATCTGCAGGAATCAAGTGTTATATTACCTTTATGGCTAAAGAGGCTTCCAATGGATCTCCTGTTGAGTATCAAGCTAAGACTGAGTGGAAGATTGGCCAAGTTCATACTTACCGCATCTTTTGCAGACCTTCTCCTCCACCCGTTGATCTTAACGCTAAGGTAATTTTAATCTCCATCTTCAAGTTTGCTAGTCTGTCTAATAAAATCACTTATTTTGTTCTCTTCTTTTTTTGTTGACTTTAGAAATTGAAGTCTCGCTGAAGGAAGCCAGAAAACTAAGTGTCTTAAAGAAGACATTTAAGACTCCCAAAAAGGGGAATATTTTAATTTTAATATACAGATAAGATACTCATGTGAGTATTAGGACATGGTCTAACATGCGTAATGTCTATTGATAAATGAATGACTTTAGTATTTGAATCTAGAGACACAGAGCAAACCAGTTGCGAATTAGATATCAAGAAATTGATGTGAGAAGAAAAATAATTAAAAGAAGTTTCTAAAACAGAGGAGCAATTTGCTCGTTGATTCTTTGATTGTTACAATACAGCATAGACAGACGGATCCATCTCTCTGTTCATCACCATAAAAATATTTCAAAAATATTAATTATTGCAGACAGCTTTTTTAAGTTGAAGGTAATTTAGTTGTTTCAGTGGATTCATAAGCAGCATCGGCTGAAGAAGTATCTATGTCGTTGAGACCCAACTCCTCGTTTTGATCCCATGACCTCTCATACTCTTCATCTGTAGTACAAACACAACAACACTTTGTTATTCCGAACCCGAGTCATATTTTGAGTCGTTGAGACCAAACAAACACATAATACAGCTAACAAAGTTTGTCAAGAAACAACAAAAAAGGAAAAACGAGCAACTTACATGTGAGCTGATGATCATCTTTGATATCATCTGTTACTGGTGAAATAAATGAATTTGCTAATTCATCATCAAGAATCAAAGTCCATGGCTCTTCTAAGCTTAGAAGCTGCAAGAAGAGAAATAACATCTTCATTATTGCTTTTCTTCGAAATCAAAGAACACGACAAGGCTAATAAATGGAAAATTCAATGAAGTTGCTACCTTAGTGAGCCTAGCTCCAAATTCTCTCCACTTGTTCTTCTTATTCTCATCCAGACTGTCACCAAAAGTGAATCCGTGAACTCTCGCTAGGCCTGTGAGAACCCATACCACAATTGGGTCAGTAGCTAAGAGCTAATAATACATCATTTGGCATTAACAAACCTCGAAAAGCTTCCATTATCCAAACAACAAAAGCTTTGTAAGGCACAATATAAGATACTAGGATCAGCTACCTGACATACTGATTTATACCAGGATTCAGTATTATCTGTTCTAGCCTACTTAGATATCCATAGTTCAATTCAATATATTTGTTCTGTACTACTTAGATCACTTAAAAATGATTAGCGTGTGTATCAGACTTGAGAAGGCTAATGTTGAGATGTTGAAAGGGCATACTCACTTTCTCTGATCTGTGTGACTAATCCTTCCACTGTTGTTACCATTCCACCAAGCGTACCACCAGCTAGCTCCAGATCAAGTTCTGGAATTATTACTCCAGCAGTGTCTGACTAGTACACGCGATAAACAAAATTTGCCATTAGTAACACATCAGAACGTGTTACTCCAACAATATAAAATATTATTACCCATTTTCTAGCCTACCTACGTAGTGCTTCATAAGGTTTCCTACTATCATATTGACATCAGATGGGTTTTACTTTATGGTCTCGCAGCTTTGCCACTTATCAGACACTTTCCTAACACTTTCAACTAACTCAACATTTTGTTTTGTGCCAGGACATGAGCATATGCCATACACTTAGAATGAAAGTATGAAGATTTTGATAGTGCCAAATAAAATTTAGCAGTGAGCTAGATTCATTGTCAAACCTTTTCCCAACTTAAACTACAAAAACTGTTAAAAAGTTCAATCTATGGCTTCTGGAAGCGCATATACTTTAACCGTGATATTGTCAGCTATTATACTTTAAGATAATAGAACCAGCAAAGGAAATCAATGTTGATCCACCCATCCTCCAGTATGTTCCAAATAGATAATTGGTGCGCTATTACATTATTGTAGCGAAAAACTAACCTTGATAACATCTCGGCTAAGGTCAGCGATGTTCTTCACAGAGAGAGTAATTTTCTTTCCCTTTTCAGGAATTGCACCACCAGGTTTCAACTGCTCAAAATTACCCAAAAAAGGAGTAAATAACTTAAAGACCAGGTTTATGGCTGCAAACTCTCTAACAAGATCAAACCAATGGAAGTTATGGAACCCAACCTCAGAATTGCGATAGCCACAATCTTCACATGTAGATGCCATGACAATAACTTCCTGAAAGTACGGGATTTCTATTTTCTGTCAAGTGGTAAACAACATCTAGGACTAGGAGTTCACCAACAAACACAAATACAAAAAACTTGTTTCAGAAAACCAAGGAATGGACGGATCCAACTTCTAAAGGATACTAGTCACAAACATCCGTGTTTCACACAACTTCGTACATGCTCCACAAGTTGAAGGGAAAGTCATCACCTGTTAGAACAAATGTAACGTGAATTGAATGTCTGATCACACTAAGTTTTTTTTTTACTCTCACAAATACAATCTTTGAAACTGATTTATGTTCTCGAGTGATCGTAACTTTGAACACGCGACAAATCTATTCAGAAAGTTACAGAGTCAGAAGTTACCTCTTCAGGCGCAGTGTATCTGAACAAATTATCAGAAATGTCAGTGTTATTACTCTGAGCAATTGCCCGATGACCAGCGGTTGCTCCGATAGTTCCATGAGGTACATAAGTTGTCTTAGCAGAAGGTGCACCAAGGTTTCCTTCTGATTGTCCAGCCCGAGATGGGTTAGCAACATATCCAAGTGTTGCTTGTTGCTCTGGTGTTCGCTCATAGAATTTGATGGTTAAAGAGGGATCTGGTGATGGAGCATGTCTGTCATGTTGTAAATTTGTCGTAAGCAAATAAATAAAAAAATTCTTCTAGTTTTAGGTAAATTTGTCATGTTTAATATCCTTACGGGTTCTCAATGAAACTGTTTCCAGCAAGATCATCCAAAATGAAGGTGAATGATGTCTCTCCTTTAGCACAAGCTCTCAGTTTGGTCAAGAATTGGTCTATTGCCTCAGCAGTTTTAGGATCAACTTTCTGTGTCCAGCAAAATATATAGTTTAAGATTCCTGACTGTAAAACAATTAAACTGTGCATAAAACAGAAATGTCCAGCTCACAGTAGAATTCACCTTGCGTTCTTCTTGGAGGGCACTCAGTTCATCGGTGGCCCGCGCTAATATCCCTTCCACCTAGAAGTTAAACAAAAACAAGGGAGAGCTATTGACAAGTGGCAATTTGATGGTTATATTGTCATTAAATGCACCACAGTTGTGTACTGACGAGTGACAAGTAGACCAGACGATTTTTACGTTGTTCTAAGAAAATAAATACCCCTTAAATAAACTGTTCATAACAAGATGGTAATGATTAAAGACTTACAGTAGACAAACTTCCACGCTGGGCCTCTGGTGGAATCTCAAAATCCAGTTCAGGAATCTGCAGGACATATATTCGCAAACTAAGGTCAGATTCATCCTTCAAATCAGTACAGTTTCATAATATGATAAGCAAACAAATTCAAAGTTTTCAGAAACGTTAGGGGACGCAGTTTTAAATAAACAGGGAGGAAGCCACATGTCCAGATTTTCAAAGATCACTAACCTTAATAGTGGCTGATTCAGATTTCACAACTTGCCGGTCAAATATCTACATCCAGATAGAAATAAGAAATTAGAACTAGCTTAAGGAGTAAAATACAACTAAAAATAGATATTCAAGTTTCTTATAGCAAGCATAGAGGGCTAAATTCTACTACATGGTAAGGGCATCTCTAAATGAGAAAAAGAAAATTCATAGAAAAGAACAGAAAATGTCGATCTTCATCAATGCATCAACCTTTACATCGCCAGCTAGAACCTCCAGATTGTAACAGCATCCTCGGGGTTGAATCTCACCCGCAAACTGAACTTCATTATTTCTATAAACAGATCATAGATCAAATTAAAGGCTTTATCTTTCCGATTGAGAAAAACAGAAAATATCTAGTGACCTTTATAAGTTGTACCTTTCTCCACAATGCGGACATTCAAATGCAGATATTAAGACCTGTAACCAAAAGTAAGTCAGCAGTAAGCTAACACAAGGTAGAGAACGGTAAAAATGAATTGTAGAAAACACATTTCTTTAAACCAATAAAAACTTTGTGAGTTTCTAAAGCCCGAGTATGTGATTAATTTACAGTGAGTAAAGTATGAAAAAACTGAATTTATAAAATCAACAAAAATTGGTACTCTTCAAAACAGAGTACAACATACCTTTCTGAAGTGAGGAATTAAGGTCAATAGAAATCTAGTTGTTCCCTGGAAAAGAAATAAGAAGCTATTATATACATAGAAGAAGGATCAGTAGAAAGACCATAAAAATCTAATACAACAGTATATGTACAAAAAGAACTAAGTAAAAATACACTAACAGCTGAAAGTTCACCATATACAGATTCTCTAATTGACTGCCACACAACCATTAATATCAATATATTTCACCCGAAATTTATCAGTCCATTATCAAAATGTTGCTAATAAGTTGTGTTTCATGCCGCATCATTTCAGGAAAAAACTCAAAACGCAATTGGGTTGCAGAAAGAACTAATGATATTAGGAACAAGGTGGAACTAAAGAACAAAAGCTAAAGAGAAACTAGCATGTTTCTTAGACCTGTATAAGCTAGCTAAGGTTGCAACTATTATAACTCTATCCATGAAAAAGGATTAAGGATTACCTAACCACTTTAGGAATCTTAAAGAAACTATATAAGTAAGTGTGTGAGAGAGGGAGAAATACATTTTCCTCGCAGCGCATGCACATACTCTCAACCACATAGAGAGGAGCACCGAAGGAGAGATCAGCTGAGACAGCTTCAACCACTGATCCAACATCGATTTGTTGGTCCATCATATCTAAAATTTCTCCAAACAATCCCAGGGTATCCGATTAGTAGTCAAGTCGGCAAATTTCAGAAGACAGTAGACCTAATTCGGTTTGCGAGCAACACATTATGAAGCAAAAAAAAAATGCTAAAAGCATGAAACTTTATGCACAACAAGAGCTAATTGTTTATTTTTGTTCAGAGAGTCCTAGATTACTAGACTAAGGATCTATAAGGGTCCTTATTAAATTCAAAAATTTGAAGTTGAAGAAGAAGTAGCTATAACAAAAACAAAATTTGGTTGATGCTTGTTTTTGCAATTTCCTGGAACAGCATTATATAGATTATATAAAAGTTTTTGCATTTTCCCTAAGAAAAGTTGGTTCCTCACTTAAACACAAATCTGCTAATGGCAAGGTTCCAGAGATACATAAAGACCAAACCATAGAATAGAAAGCAGAGAACAGAGAGCTCCAGCGAAACGAAACGAAACGACGGAACAGAGAGCTTTTTACCTAGAGGTGAAGCGCAGAGCAGAACAGAAACAGAGAGCTAATGTAGTTGGGAAATGAGAAGAGCAGAGGCAGACTTAGTAGAAAAAGTAAAGAGCTTTGTTAATTCATTTGGTTCTGCTGCTCGCGATTTAGGGTTTGTTGAAGAACCCAGCGTCAGTTAATTTCTTTTCTTCCCCACTATATATACGATGTCGTTTTGTCTACATTTTAATATTGAAACGACATTGGTTTCCTCTTGGCGGTTTTCAAGATGCTGATGATATATTTTGTTGTGTTAAATTTTATTTTTTGGTATTCAACTATAATACTTTTTTACCTACATTAACTCCTATGTGTTGTTATCTATATTCACACTTATGAATGTTATTATCAAACTATATCTTATTACATATAAATCCCGCCTGTGATTCGGATAATCTAAGACTACGTACATTAAAGTCACAAAATGTGACGGTGGAGATATTCGTGTGGTTTTATAAGTTTTAAGGGTATCTCCCAAACTCAAACCCCACATGATGCCCATATCTCGACCAACAAAAAGAGAAGAATGCATTGAACTAGACATCGTACATGTGTTATACAGCTATCAAGTGTTAATTTCCCACCATTGTACATGTGCTATATACTCGATCAAGTCTCTTGATCTCACTTATCACACTCAATAAAATGTCCCTAAGTCCACTGAATCGGTGTCATACCTATGACAAAAATATGTACCACATATTGTGGTCATATCGTCTATCTACATCTGAATCTTATAAAATTTATGGTGTTGAAAAGATTTTTTGTTTT
The DNA here is from genome assembly GCA_963854855.1 of Nasturtium officinale. Taxonomy (NCBI): domain Eukaryota; kingdom Viridiplantae; phylum Streptophyta; class Magnoliopsida; order Brassicales; family Brassicaceae; genus Nasturtium; species Nasturtium officinale. The sequence goes on from OY978509.1 coordinate 5,864,706, forward strand.
TTTTTTAAATCATAGAAGATGTATTTAATTACTTATCAGTTTCTGTAACCAATTAATTTTTACGTCGGATAGATTAAATGGAATAGCCCTCGTGGGTACGCATAATTCGTACGCAGTATCTATTTTTCTTCGTTTGTTGTGGAAATTGAATGTTATGAGTCGACTATGGGGAGATCTTGTTTTGTCATCAAATTATTTCAAATATATATATGCATGGGTCAGCCGAATCATACCATACCAACGTTGACATTTTCCTATAGTTGTGGATATCTTTGTGTAGAGAAATTTTGATTTTAGTTTTTAGAATATTATATACAATAACCTTGGCTTAAATATGTGTGCATTTAGTATGCAAAAGATTAATTTAATTTGTTTAATTTTTTTTGAAATGATAAAATGGCCGCAATTATAAAGCTGGAAAGTTGATTTCAACTTTAGATTTTGTCTCTGTGATCATTTAATTCAAGCATGCGTTGGTCCTTCATTTTCATTTCTATTATACAGAGACCCCAACTTTTTTTACCATTTTTGAGCCGGACCTGTGTATACGTTGGTATATTTCTGGATTCTGTGTTTTTCATCTGCTCTTTGTTTTTTTTTTTGGTAAAAAAAACGAAAACATCTGCTCTTTGTTGGTTTCTAGTCTAAGTATTTATTCATAAGTTCGATAACTATGCGGGTCTCTGTAATTTGGGACCAGATCTATCGCTCATGTGCAAGGCTGTGAGCGGGCGTACGACGATGTTTGAACATGTGTCTTTATTTAGGATTTAAAAATTAATTTTAGCTTTTATAGAGGTATATTCAATATGATAGAAATATTATATTCTCTTAACTTTTTTTTTGTTTGTGCAACCAAACGGAAATACTATATTCAAGTATAAATCCCTTTGATAACACTTTAAAAATGGTCACTATATTAAGTATCCATTCTCGTTCACGACTGTTGTTGTGCATGATTGTGAATGGCTTCGACTGTATCGTAACGACATATCGTGATTTTTTGGGGGTGTTTTCTGAACCTATATAATCGTTAGATGGTCGTTTGTAAGGACTGTTCGTGTATTTTTAAATGATTGTTCATGGAGGTGGATAAAAAATAAAATAACTCTGGTCTGGGGCACAATATTATATATGGGAATATATAGGATGCACATAAAGACCGTCGTGCAGCCATGTCAGCTCACTATATATCTGACAGATACCTAGCTCAATTATCTAGGTCGGCTGGTTAGGCGGCTACTCTGGATGCTGTTTGTGATCTTTCCTATATTCTCAAAATTAGCTTCCATTTATATTCGCTGACTAATTTTTCAAAAACTCAGTCAACCGATTACTCTTTATATAATCTGATTAATTTCTATCTAATATAATTATTTTCCAATTATTTTTAAATTTTCAAGTATAAAAAAATTTTGTTTTTGTTATTCAGACATTTATATTAAGAGTTTGTGATGTTTATAATAAATTATGTTAAAACTATAAACAAAAATCATAAAATAAATTATTAATATTACATTTACTATAATTTTAAAAACAATATTATTTAAATGTTAAATATAATAGATAAATATATTTTAAAAATATTAAAATAATTTAAAATTAATTTTCAATTAATCCTCATTTATTTTCTGATTAATTATCTAAATGTTAGGTCCACACTCACCGCTCGACTACCGCCTAAGTTTTAAAACCTGGTTTTACACGAGAGATTTAGTTTTTTTTTTTGTTATCCATGTACTGTTGATTGATTTCATTGTCACTTCTAACATATTGGAATTGAAATTTTAAACAATAACAATATTAGAAATCAAGCCCATGGATGTTTGCGAAATCACTTGCCTTGTTTCTTTTATTAGAGAATTTAAGGTACTCATTCATTAGATCTGCTGCACTTTTACGCGTGATAGTATTTGCCTCGCTGTTCATTGCAGTAAACGTTTTTCATGAAGATAAGAATACATAATTCATTAGATGATGTTTTCGACCAAACTTTATGCGAAACTCTAGATGGGTTAATCTGCTTCATACACTATATTTTTGCACATAAAAACAGCTATCGTTTGTTTTTACATATACATTTCAAGATGGATGTCTTAAGCATGTGTGTCAATAACAAACAAGCCGACATGTGAATACTCTTTTTGTTTATAAAAATTAACATTTTTTTTATAAATTATGTATGAAAGTAAAAACCAAAGTCATTCACTATCAATACACAAAACCATTCTACATACTTCGTTTTCTAACAATTTCAATTTTCCAAGACATTTTACTTACCGAGTCACAAACGAAAACCCATTTCTACTTTTTATTCACTTAAAATGTACATTGACTTTTAATAATTTAATAGAACGATTCATGATGCCAAGACGTCGTCATAAGTTCAAGAGTACTGCACCAAAAGTTCCAACCTAACTGGTGTAACTATCTATAGGTTTGTTTACAAATGGAGATACATATCTATCATATCTCATAGATGAAAGCGAAATGATAAGATTTTACAACAGCAACAACAAAAAACAAATAAAGAAACTTTCTGATTTTTTGCTCACTTCCTCCTAATGTGAATAGAACGGCTCGGAACTCAAAATGTCAGACTCTATCTAAGCAAAATGTCAAATTAAAGACAGCAATTTTTGACACGTAAATTGTTTGTTTCCCATTCATGTTGCCAAACTTTTTTTTTTTTTGGAACGAATATATATTTCTAATAAATGCAAAGAGCCAACCCAATCGGAGTGATAAAAGCCCAAATGTCTGGAACAACTTGTAATCTAGATTACTGAGCTAAAAATCCAAAGAGCATGGCAATATCACTGTAGGATAATTACAAAAATAAAGGTGCGTAGAAAATATACCCAAGAAAAAACATACCCTTTTAGTTTTCTAAACCTAACTTTATTGACAAAATACTTTATAACTATCAATTTAGAAGTGCACCGATTATTGCAAACCTTAATAAATGAAAGGCAAAGGAAGAGAAAATCACGGCAACTTCGAGCTTCCCAACTCCCAATCGCATATATGTTAGGTATCCTTATTTCATGAGCACACGTTATAGAAGATTAATCATTGGGTAAACTTAAAACGAATTCAACTACGGATTAAATGCTACCAGCCTATACATGTAGTACACAATATTATTATAAGTACCTTCTATAGATTGTATAATTCAAATACTTAGCGGCAATAGAAAACCAGTCAATGTGAGGTTAGTAATCGGAGGATTCAAAAATCGAATTCCAAAATATATTTTTCTGAATCTGTATAGTGTTAAATGTTTTGTTTTCCCTTTAAAGCATTTAAAATTTACCTATATATATTATTGAAATCATATATATAGTAGAGTTATCTACACTTGGTCAATAACTCTAGAATTACTTTTTGAACAACTAGATCGCACCACCATAAATTTGTTAAATTATTTATTTTAACTAAATGATACAGTAGTTTGAACAATTAATTATTTTAATGAAAAAAAATTGAGTTATTCTTGTATACATTATTGTCAAACGTGTTAGAACATGGACAAACGCTGAGCGTCCAGCTATATATATGTGAACGCTTTTGCCTATGTTTTTGTAGAAGTTGTTATTCAAAACTGTTCGTAATTTATTTTAGAACAGTAAATATCTGGTGCTAGTTTAATTCCCAAAAGCACGTAAATATACAAGAAACAATAAACAGAGAAATTACTGCCCAACCAAACTTTAGTTAAACGATCATAAAAATTTAAAGATGGATTTAAAAAAATTAGTCAACGAAATCTGTTAGTTATAGTTTCGTATGTCAATATACAATTATATTTATGCCCAACCAAAACACTAATAAATGACTTCAACGGGAAGTCTGATATGATGGGCCAACATGTGGTTTAAGTTTCTTGAAAGGTGGTATTTATTATTCTGAGAATAATTTATTCACTCCACATCGTCTGTAATCAATGTAGGTAGATGAAGAAATTTTAAATATGATGGCCAAGCATATGTATATCTATCTTTGCTTGTCTATATATAGTATAACCTCGACTCCAAAGGCATTACGTGATCCAATACATCTGTGTTTCTCTTAAGTTGATTGAGTATTCTTTTAAGTTGGTTGAGTATATATTATTTCAATGGAATCCAATTGTATCAAATTTCTTGGGAACAAGACCATTCTCATCACTGGGGCTCCTGGTTTTCTTGCCAAGGGTACATTCTTTCTTTACCTTCTTATTTCATTTCATTTTGAGTTGAGTTTTTATTATTCAATAACAAAACCTTCGTAATCGGTTATATGCTTCATCTATTATCTTTGTAGTTATTATTATTTTTTTGCTAGTAATGCTTCATCTATTATCCTCATCTGCATGGAATTGTTTCTATTATTGTACGATTTTCACCAATATAATTTTCTTATACAGAATATATATATTGATTGCATTTATCATAGGATATTTTACATGTCGCTAATTACGTGTTCCTAGTTTAAATTGATATACGAAAGTGACAGTCGGTCTTTTACTGTTCATTTCATTTACTGAAACGTTTCAGTAGATTTTTTGTGGTCCAGTTACGATACATGAGTCTTACACTTATTAAATGAGTACTATTTAGATTAAATGAGCCCAATATTTGTGTTTAAATTATATTATATGTTTGCACTCATTTTTAATCAAATATATATATATATATATATATATCACCACTTAAGATAATTAATATTTAAATACAATTGGAAAATCAGAATTTCAGACTATTCATATGTAGTATACTAAAAATTTAAATTAGATTATTAAGTAAATATTATATTGAATTATTATTGTTTTCTTAGTTTTGGTGGAGAAAATTCTGAGGTTGCAACCAAATGTGAAGAAGATGTACCTGTTGTTAAGAGCTCGTGACAATAAGTCAGCCATGCAACGCCTACGCAGTGAGGTATAGTATAAATTAAATCATATAGTCAAAAAGAATTCTTTACATAAATCTAGAGGCGACCCATTAATTAACTCAATTATGTCAACGATGAATATTCATTCCCTACCATTAATTATTCAACAGGTTTTGGAGATAGACCTCTTTAGGGTGTTAAGGAATGATCTAGGTGAAGAAAAATTGAATGCTTTGGTACGGGAAAAAATCGAGCTGGTTCCTGGTGATATATCGATCGTTAATTTGGGATTGAGAGACCCCGATCTCCTACAACGTATGTGGAGTGAGATTGATATTATTATCAACATCGCAGCTACGACAAATTTCGATGAAAGGTATTACTAAAACAATTGATGATATAATATATTCCAGTTGTATTATTAGAAATACCGCAAGTTAACTCTTTTTCAAATTTTCTGTTTTTTTTTTAAATAAAAATTAAAGATATGATATTGGTCTTGGCATCAACACATTTGGAGCCCTAAATGTTCTCAACTTCGCCAAAAAGTGTGTTAAAGGACAATTGCTTCTTCATGTCTCGACCGGTGAGTTCTAATCATGTTTCTATGACAAAAGCGGCCTTATATGTACCGATGCTTACATATATAAATGTATTCTTTTAGCATATGTTTGCGGAGAAAAGTCTGGATTATTACCAGAGAAACCATTCAAGATGGGGGAGACTCTAAGCGGAAATAGGAAACTAGACATCCATATAGAGCTCGAACTAATGAAACGAAAATTGAAGGAGCTTCAAGATTGTTCTGAAGAAGAGATATCACAAACAATGAAAGATTTTGGAATGACAAGGTTTGCGGCTTAGTTACATTGTATATATATTCTTCAATTTTACTTTGATCATCTATTAATTCTTAAATCAAAATGGTATTTATATATATATAGGGCAAAGCTTCATGGATGGCCAAATACATATGTATTCACCAAAGCAATGGGAGAGATGCTTATGGGTACATATAGAGAAAATTTGCCACTTGTTATCATACGTCCAACTATGATTACTAGTACTATGGCCGAACCATTTCCCGGTTGGATCGAAGGGTTGAAGTGAGTCTTGTTAGATCAAATTTTGTCTCGTACTCAATATTATCTATCTTTAATTTCTTTTTTATTATTATTCGTATATATGCAGAACGTTAGATAGTGTGATAGTTGCATATGGTAAAGGAAGGCTTAAATGTTTTCTTGCGGATCCAAACACAGTCTTTGACCTTGTAAGTCCGATCCAACTTCTAAAAAGTCTTTGGATCACAAGTCTTATTATAAGTCAAACACCTAAATCAAATTATTGCATATATTAGATAACACATTACTTGTTTAAATGCTAATTACGTACATACATGTTCTTGAAAATATATTGATGTAAAAACGTATAATATAATTTGTAGATACCAGCAGATATGGTGGTAAATGCGATGATTGCAGCCGCGACGGCTCACTCAGGAAATACCGGGATTCAAGCGATATACCAAGTCGGTTCTTCTTGTCAGAACCCGGTCAAGTTTGGAGAACTTCACGATATCGCGGCTCGATATTTCGCTAAAAGTCCTTTGGTTGGTCGCAATGGCTTACCAATCTTAGTAACCAAAGGAACAATTTTGCCCACTATGGCTCAGTTCAGTCTCTACATGACCCTTCGCTTCAAGCTACCTCTACAGGTACTTCACCTAGCTCAACTCTACAATTTAGTTTTTTTTTTCTCATTTGTTGTTGTTTTCTTTTTCATTTCAGATACTTCGCTTGATTAATATGATTTACCCATGGAGTCAAGGAGATAAATTCAACGACCTTAGCCGAAAAATCAACCTAGCAATGAGACTGGTTGAGCTTTACCAGCCTTACTTGCTCTTCAAGGGCATGTATGTATTACTCATAAACTTATTACCAAACTTAATTATGACTATGACACTGACATCTTTGTCTCTAAGAATAGAGAATAAACATTGATTTAATTATACATGAGGGGTCTTATCATATATATATATATATATATCGCCATGTCAGCTTTATTAAGCCCTGACATTATATATATTTTGGTTTGTTTTGTGCAGATTTGATGATTTAAATACCGAAAGACTGCGAATGAAAAGGAATGAGAACATTAAAGAGTTAGATGGATCGTTCGAGTTCGATCCCAAGTCCATCGATTGGGACGATTATATCACAAACGCACACATTCCTGGCCTAATCACCTATGTGCTTAAGCAATAAATTGTACTAGGTATGCTCGAATACTTTTTTTTTGTTAAAAATATGCGTGAGTACTAGTGAAATCGTACTGGAACTATTGTAATGATGTTTCTCCAAAAAAATATTGTATGAGTGTGAATCTAGTGTGTAATATTATTATATGTTTTGTATTATATCATTAAATCGCTATACATTCGTCGTAGTCTCATGTGTTAAAAGTGAATTTCGTCTAACGTAAACATGTTATATGTAAAATCGTCTATAGTAAACTACTAAACTTTGACATGGATATAATTTCCCTGTTGAAAAGTCGTATGTACAAATGGTGTATATTGTATATAGTATAGATTCGTTTACCGTGAAATAACGAAATCATAGTTATAATATAACAAAAATGCAATCATTTAATTTGTCATTTAAAAATGCAAACAAAAAATTTCTTAAACTTTTCCCTTTTGACACAAGACAAACTTCAATCTATGGAAACTGCAAATAAACCTTTTATTTACTTGAAAATCTGCATTTCCTCACTTTTTCACCCTAAAATGAAAAAAAATTCTTCCACTTTTAAACAGTGTGTAATATAATAATGGAAAACGAAGTTATTTTAGTAAAAAGGGTAAAAAAGCGATGAAAAAACCGGGTCAAAAAAAAAAATTAAACTACTAGATATAGATGACAAGTAATAGTACTCCCAAGACAAATAGAAAAGATGACAAATACTTCAGAGTGTTACTGCTACCGAATTTATATATTTTTGTCGACTTGCTAAATGTTATATTTCATTTAATATTATGGGTAAATTTGTTAAATGAATTTTGGGGATAAATGATTCAATGGCAAATCTATGAATAAATGAAAAAAGTTTAGTTTTGCACGATTTGACACATTTGATCATTTGCGCATATTTGTTGTTTTTTTTTTGTTTTCTCCCGTTAAAACGCCTGCTAGTTGTTGTCTTGAAGAAATACGTGTTATTCTGTAAATTAGCATTCGCCAGTGTTCTTTTTTTTTTTCAATGTTTCATCAGATGAAATAGTATATATCGAAACACAAGGCATGCTTAGTTAAAACTTAAAAGGTATGAATTTATCTCACAGTCATCTATTTTACTTGAGAATATTTCCTTATAAAAAAAGATTAATGATTATTTCAATTTCAACAAATGTGAGCTGGTTATTACTAGTAATCGTATATAGTTACTATAAAAAATCTGCAACCACCCCCGTCAACTTATTTGATCCAATTAAATGTCACCGAAGCTAAACCATAGCCATGTCAGTTGAATTTAGTTCGGTAGGACGAAACCCATGTGGCTCTACAGCATATTTTCATGTTACTTTGGTATTGATTCCTGTTAATTCAGTTCAACTTTATGGAGCACAGCTACTAAACAACAGTGCGCCAAAAAACTCTTTTACTATATGAAAAAAATATACCATCACTTCTTTTTTTTTTTTTTTGGTCAACCAAATACCATAAATTTTTATGTTTCTAAAAGAAGACTATTTACACAACAAATTCTTGAGTTTGTATCATTCTGTTGAAAAGACTAGCTGAACACAGTCCATGGCTCACTTTGTAAAAAAGGTTTCTGAGCTTTTCATACAATAAATGGTTGTTGAGCCTTTTTGCGACCTCGTGTCCTTCTCGGGTTAGCACTGGTCATGCAAGAGAATGCATTTCTCAAATCTGAATCCTCTTCACTAGTGAGGAACTTTGCTGCAGCTGGATTTGCCAAGAGGAGCTTGGCCACAAGGTAACCTGCGATTGACCATGTCTGGTAAAGCCGTGCCTGTTTACCGATGAATCTTGCTCTTTTGGTATCGTAGTATTCGGGCCATTTGTCTATAGATATCCGTCTCTCGGCTAACTCAACCGCCTTTTCTGCTATCTCTGGTCTACCCATTTTGATGCTTGCTACTGTCAGCTGGAAAACAAAACAAAATGGGGCCAGGATTTCAAATTACCACAAATGTGGCTTTAGAATATTTCATAGATAAACCAAACTGATCATCTCGTTGTGCAATCCAATCTCTATGAGTTGAATGTGACTGGCACAGAAATCAGTTCTAGTTCAGTATGCATATCTCAAAACAAAACAAAAAATGGAAAAATGAAAAAAAAAAAAAAAAAAAAAAAAAAAAAAAAACTAAAAGCTTAGGAGAAGATGGAAACAGAAAATTTTGAACTAACCTGCCACAACAAAGTTGGCCAGGCACCTCCATTGTGATATGACCAAGGACTGCAACAAAATCAAGATGCTTAAGATGATAGCTTGGATAGATAGTGAAAATATAAACTATTTTATTGAAGATCATATGGGAGAAAGAAATTACGTGTTCTTTGGATCACTTCCGGTTATAATTCGCCATTCTTCACCTTCCAGAGCAGGGTAACAAATCTTGAATGGCATATCTGCAACAAGTTCTGCCCATTTGGCTTCAATGAAATCAAGAATTGCATGTGACTGCTCATTTGAAGCCAAACTGCTCACTATAGACCAAAGGTTCCCAAGAGAAAAGAATCTGAAATCCATGTGGGCGGGTTGAAGGTTTCCAATCAAATATCCTCCTCTGTTGGGCATAAAGTCCACTAACCATGAAGGGATCTGATCTGGATATATGTTGAATTTATTAACCGCATCATAAGAGTATTCTTCCGTCTGGTAACGGTATATTTCATTTATTTTCTTCAGGTCCAACCAGTAGTATTCCCTGATGTGGAAATTTAATGCAACAAGACGATTGTTGAGAGCTCGGATTAGATCAGCTGACCCATCCTCGGGCGTAAGCATCTCGCGTGCACAGACCAAAGCCGAATAAAAGAGTGCCTATGAAAGTAACAATATAAATAAACCGGTTTTATAAATGCATAGAGCCATAGACAGCTTCTGGTGCAAATTCAGATAGAAGGAACTGCTCACCTGAATCTCCAGGGGATGACCATGGATTCCCATTCTACGATCTATCATGCAGGACCCATCAGTGACTAATAAAGTTGGGAACATATCAAAACCATCAGCAAGACACAGCTTTAAGATCATCTTGATTCCTGTCTGCACATCAACTCTTTCCTGCACGGATAGATCACCCGTGCATTTTCCATATGCTCTCAACAATATAATCCACCACAAACCTGGAATTTTAAAACAAATGAAAAGTGAGTCAAGTAATCTTAAAGAGAACAAAAAAAGAAAAAAATCCTTTTCACATATGGAACTGAAGCTTCTCTTACCAGAATCAACCGGGGCAACACGTCCAATTGCTGCTTCCCCAAAATCAGGATCTAACACTTCTTCAGTCATTGAATCATCACCATCAAGAGGAACAGTTTTCACCTTGAAACTAGCTGGCATCAAACCTTGACCCGGACTATGACAATCCATAGTTTTCTCCCAACTCTGGTAAGAAATAATTATTAGGTTAGCTCATAACATAACCAAAAAACTTCAAGATAACAATCTACACTAAACTAGTGTAACAGAAAAGGTAACTACAAGTGCTTATTTAAATAATATCTCCTTAACTACTAAAGCATTTCACAGCATCATGCTTCCATGAGTACTAATCATGATATCTATTGATTTTACAAAAGCCTTTAACTAAGTAACAATTTTCTGGTTTTAGAACTAAATTAGGAAAAATCAAAGAAAGATTCAATCACCTGTAACTGGAGAGTGTACAGAATGAAATTGCGAACAATATCATACTCTCCTTTAAGAAGAAAGGCAATCCCCGAAGGTATGAAATCACGAATGAAGACTTGATCATAATTCAGAACGCTAGTAGAGTTCGGATCATTAGCAGCAATTGTTCCAATAGGACTACCACAATAGAAAACAACTGACTGCCTCAACAGATCCCACGCTTCATCCTCGATAGATTTTGATCCAACTGATTGTAAATTACCATTAGATGAGAGACTTCCATTAACAGGTAGAGGCTTTTCATCCAAATCACTTTTCAAACCATCAGAAGGAAGTAACGTGGATCTAATGTTCTCCTCAACATCATGTTTTTGGCATTTGCATACCGTGGAAACCAGTTTTTTAGTCTTCAAAACACAGTTTGGAGTATGAAATGAATTGCATCTTGCCATTGTTTTTGATACTCTTGAACTCTCATCAGAGTTTGTACACCTTAAGCTCCTTTTATTTCTACTAACGGGTTTAAACGAGAAGATAGGAGTTGAGTTAACAAAGGAAGAAGCCAGATTACAAGATGGAGATAAAGATCCTAATGGGACCCTTAGAACTGCTTCTGAAGCCGCCATTTCAAGTATCCTAAAAACTCAGAGAAATGGCTTGAAGAACTGGTAAAACTTCAAAATGATACCTGTAACATAGGAATCCAGAATAAAAGAACAAACTTTACATAAGAGATTTGAAAGGAGCATTTACAAAATTGCAAATTTTGAATGCTTGCAAACTACAGAAACATAATTTTCGATAGATGTAAGTGCATTAGATGAAAATAAGACTCTGAAAGGAGTTGATTAGACCTTAAACATTCATTCTCTCAAAGCATTATTCCAAAACTCAAAAGTATTCAACTTTGATGTTGAACAAATATATTTCGACCCAGTAAAGTTTGAATCAAACTCAAGTTATGAAATCATCAAACCTAATACATGCGAGAAATGAATGAATCAGACACTGCAAATAAAACAAATAAAAACTCCAACTTTTTTCCAAATTTAGCTCAAATCATTAGAGAAAAAAAACACAGTGGAGTAAATCCAATTTCAGTGCTTTATCATTAAATCTAATCAAGTTTTGTTTTTTTCCTCCGGATATCTCAAAGATTGCAAACAAGAACAAAAATAAATAAAGCATTCGCAGCCATTAAAATATTACTATAAAATGGGAATAAATCATCCCCACGAAGAGAGAACGATTCGGGACTTACTATGAAGATCCAGATTCAGCTTCCGAGATAGAGAGATTTCGAATCAGAGGAACAAAAATCCTCTCAAGTCACTTTGGTCCGAAACCCCTTTTTTTTTTTGTGTGGAAATACACGAGCTTAAATTTTTCTATCAACGAGGAAGTAACGCGTTTGAAACGACGACGTGTCTAAACTCTAAACACTATTTTTTTTTTCTCTTGATTCTCTTTTCTTACTACATCATTTGAAATGGACAGAGCCTGATCATTCGGCGTTATGTGTTTGGTGGAGTTTGGCTGGGGTCCCGTGACTCGATGGATATTTTGGTACATGACCTATCCATTATCCAATTCCAATCCTGGAACATTAAATTTTGTAAGCATATATTGGAGTCAATGATTTCACCTTTCAAGAATGCATTTATGGTTGGTGTAAACCAAGTTGTGTAATATAAATGGTTGAAAAGTGAGAGAAGAGAAAAAGAGGTGAATAACAAAATAAAACTTTGCACAAATAAATTCAAGTGCATTACATGTATAAAACAACTATGAAAATGAATGTCGGAATATTTATATCATCTTACCATCCCCATGGTGATATTGTTGTGTTTCCTGCAGTGGGTTGGTTCGGAGAATTCATGGCTCTCTAGTTTTTTTTTTTTTTTTTTTTTTATATTATGGCTCTCTAGTTCAATATTGTTTTATTTCATAAGCAAGGAAATTGTCAAAATGTTTAGTTGCGCATGAAAACAAAAATAAAATGATTATTATAAGAATATGAACTAAAGACCTAAATAATTTATTACCAAAAGACAGCATGGAAGTTAAAATAGAAATGCCCACGGACTGTTGAAATGTGATTAGGATGGAAGTATGTACCCTAAAAATTGCATAACTAGACTATTTTTTAGAGGTTTTTAATAATGCACTTCTTAAAAAAACAAAAATAGATTAATTTTATAAAGATTTGTAATTACGCCTCAGGTAAAATCGATGCCCAGATCCGTTCCTGCATGTCATTCTTGTAAAGTGTACTTGTTCGCCCCCTCGAACACATTTGACAAGAAATTCTTGGATAACGCAAACGCAATGTCTTTGCCAGTGTTCTTGATGAACAAAGATACTTGTTCTCCCGTCCCGACATAGTTTTCTATGATCCCTTTCTCGCTCAATAACGTTGCATTCTCTTCAGTGTTTATAAGGCAACCCATAAAAGTAACATAGCTTGTCATTTCGGTTATGCATTTCATATTAAACTGGTCAAAGCCCGAGTCAAAGGCAACGCAATTGATTAAAAGAGAGCTAAAAAGTCATCAAATGTTAGTAGCGGTATTTCAAGTATACCACTCTTTAAGATCAAAGTTCTCTTTTCGCTAGAATTTTATTCCTCGGAGTTGAAGTTTTCTGGCTGAGACTATCAGTTTGGGAAAAGGGAGAGGAGATGGTGTCTCCGCTTGAACTTTATTTTTCAAAGGACTTAATTTACTGAAGCATGTGGAACCGCAAATTTAGATAATACGTGGAAGTTTCCTTTGATCGAGCGAGGCAGCCAAATATTCGTGTATATATAACATTAAAATTTGGTAAATATATACTATATTTTGTCTCACAAATCCTATTTCACATATTCCACACTTCTGCTGAATGTAGACTATTCAACAACGCAAACTATCGCAATTCTCGTATGAAAAAAAAACTAGAATGTAGAAAACCTTCTATAAATATTGCTAGCTAGCTCAAAAATCATAATGATCCCAAGAATCTAGGTCTTCAAATAATAACTCTGAAAGAAACGCGATACTGTCACTGCCAGATGACGAAGACGGAGGATAAGAACCTGATGGTGATGATAGATCTCCTTCCATCACATGTTGACAATCTTGATCATCAACGGTGGTTATCTCACGGTACTGATCGACGGGGTTTTCTCTTATAATATCTTCTTCATGCTTAACCGAAAAAGATAAACCGGTTAAGTGGTTTTCCTTAACCTGATGATCGAGGTCCTTTCCGAATCGGATCATCCGGGAGCTTTTAAAATCATCTACAGGATCTAGAACTGCAGTAGAAATGGCATCTTGATTATCACTGATGTTGCAAGTGTGGTGGCCAAAGTAAGTAGTTCGGTAAACAGGAGGGTTGTCTTTGATCTTCTGTTCGTGCTTTCTTGCTCCGCAGTTATGATCTTTGTTGTAAGAACATCTATAGTAGCTTCTGTTTCATCATACACCAATTATTGCTACTATAAGTGATTAGAAAGGCTTAAAAATAATTACAATTAAATATGATTAGCTAGAGCATTTCTAATATTACCTTTGGTGATTATATTCTTTAATACACTTTTGGCCGTATTTCCTCCACTGATATCCGTCGTAGTAAATCGGATCCGGTGAATCGTCCCTCCAATACTCACTTGGATTTGTAATATCAATCTTTCTGCAAACATAGTACATAGTCACACATTATATTAGCATAAAATTCAACACATATCATATTTTATCCTTGTTCATAATAGAATAATAAAAATTTATGGGACATAACATTTTAATTTTGCAGAATATATCTTTGAAAATAGAAATGCAAACTCCAAATGTAACGGAATTCATATATATATTTTTATATTTCGCTTATAATTAATAAAAAGAAAAGAATAATTTTAACATCTAACAAAACTATAAATTAAAAAATTTGGTTTCATTAGGAAAAAGTAACATTTGAGGTCTAAATGTATACCTTTTCTTGGAGTGGCTCTTCAATGGAAGAGGAGGAGGAGGAGGAGGAGGAGAAGAAGATAAATCAGAAAATTTATCATCTTCAGGTTTTGGTTGATCGGTTAAGATTGAGATGGCATAGGAAAAACAATCGACAACCGATTTAGCAAGATCACAACTTGAAACCGGCCCGCCGTCAGCCATTGGATCATCGAGCCGTAGCTTCAACCGCATGGCGCAGCTATGGCCATACAGGATGGCTTGCACCGCCCTTTCGTGGTAAGAGTTCATGTTCATATAGTATAGTGAGCTTTGTGTGTGTGTTTTTTATCAAGTCTCTTCTCTGTGCTTTAAAAATTTGAAGGATCAGGAGATCTGCAGACATTTATACGTACAGACACATTGCCAAATGACTTACCAGATATATTTATTGTACACTAGCGTATATTTTAGTACTAAAATGAAAAATAATAGTTTCGATTTATGATATGTGCTTACTAATTAAAACCTAGACTGTAGCTAAATAAAGAGATAGAGAGATGGATTCGGTGTTGACTTTACGAAATGATCTGTCATGCATAGTACATAATTACATATATAGACTTCTTTTATATAGTTTCACACCACGTGGCTCGCATAATTATACAGAATTTGTTTTGTTTTTATTATTGAAATTAGCTGTTTTGATTACACTAAGTAACTTACCTACGCGCTTCGATTGGCTACACAAAAAATGCTTTTAACTAATTAGTCTATTCGACCATCCCATTCCAGAACTCCATCGATATTATCTTTACTTAATTTTATTTATTAAATGTTGAAATAAAAAAATAGAACTAATAAAATCATGACACATTTACTAAGAATATTTTTAGAAAAATTAAGTGTTTTACTAAAGTCACTTTTATCTATCTTTCTTAAAGAGTGTATTTATTTTAATAAATAAAAAATAGTAAGACAACTTGATATTTTAGTAATGGGGCTGCTCTAGGAATTCTTAATGATTTGTCATGTGTAAAAGACAAGAGGAATCTAACAGAAAATAGTGTTTCTACACAAAGTCAGTTAGATTAGAGAGACTTTTAGGAGCTAGGATTAACTCCCCAAATTTATGGTTTTTTGGAATATTCTTTTTTTGTTTTCTTTCTAAAAACTTTAGTAGTAAGAAATTTGAAAATTATTATTTACAATTGGCAACACAAAGCAGGACAAAATCAATGCAAAGACCAATTATAGTTTGATATTAAAGATGATTTACCCATACGATCTGCACATTAATTCATATGTCAAAAATATATCAAAACTTGATTTCTTATGTTTCCATAATTATATTCTATATACATAAATCAACCAATTTGGAATACTCTTTCATAGTCCTTTTGTTTCAGTATAAGTTTATTTTTCAAATTTGTTAAATTTAAATTAGCAAATAACAAAATGTACTAGTTAAAATTTGATGATAAGAATCTATCGTTAATTAAATTAACCAATATAATATTTTTCAATAGTAATAACAATAAGTAATATGTTTAGCCGATATTATATAACTTCTATAAATTAATACTTGATAAATTAATAATCTCTCTAAACTAATAAATTATCCTGGTCTCGAGTTGGTCCGATGTAATAATTGACACAT
This sequence comes from Nasturtium officinale, assembly GCA_963854855.1. Taxonomy (NCBI): domain Eukaryota; kingdom Viridiplantae; phylum Streptophyta; class Magnoliopsida; order Brassicales; family Brassicaceae; genus Nasturtium; species Nasturtium officinale. The sequence continues at coordinate 5,881,068 of OY978509.1, forward strand.
TTTGATAAGATAATAATTTTTTTTTGAAATTTCTATGTAAATATATAGTCTCATTAATAATATAAATCAATTAACCGTATAAATGTATTAAATATATTAAATATATATAATATATTTTAGAGAAATATGATTATATTGTTATTTATTTATTAGTAAATTTATAGTTTTATTACAGTTTATTTATATATTTTTAGAATATAAAAATATATAATATTATTTTCTCAAATGGCATCAAACACTATTTTAAAACTATATATGCAATGATTATTTTATAATGTGGAAATATATTAAAACAAATTAAAATAATGTTTTTATTTTTATAATTTTTATATAATATATTTTAAAATTTGAAAAAACTATCTATAAATTAATAATTTAATTTATTAATTTATGAATAAATTAATACCTATATAAATTAATAAATTTTTTCGGTTTCGATATTATTAATTTATAAAGGTTTTACTGTAATATATATTATATATTGTTTTAATATTAACAAGTGATTGTCAACAAATATAATTATAAATTTAAATAGCCAAAAAATATGTTATGCAATAGATTGGATGTTGACAAAAGGAGATATCATACGAAAGACGGACTACAATATTCACAAAATATTAGCTACTCCTCCTATATAAAATATTACTAAGTAAAAAATGGCGACTATTGACAAATGCACCTACGAAAACGTTGTTAATTACGTCGGACATCCACGTCAGCAGCTCATGACGTAGTTTTGCCAAGTGGATGACGCAAACAGACTGACGTCGGAACCAAAGGGTAATATATTTTACACTAGTCAACTATGCTGTGGGTGCATTTGTTGGCTACTTAACCATTAATTTAATTTTGATTTTATAATAGTTGATTTATTATTATTTTATTTATTTAATACTAGTTGATTTATTTAATACTTAATCAGTTTTTCAAAAAAAAATTGGATAGAAAAAGTAGTAATGACATCTTAATCGAATTTAATGATGGAAAATACTTATAATTTTCTAAAGCTTGATTTAAAGGAAAAATATATAGGAAAACTAACCAATCAAATATTACACAATCAAAAAGTTTAAATGATAGATGCTCAATCCAAATTTTTTCCTTATCAGATTGTTTTATCCATGGTGCGTATTTGCAGGTCATGAATTAACACAACTCATGAAGTTGTCCAATAAATCACAATTTTTTTAGAATTGTAAGTTCCCTTATCCATCAATTACAATGGCAATCCATTTATTTTTTTATTAAAAACAAATCCTTATATTTTTACATAAGAAACTCTTGATTTCATATGCACTTGAACTATATAGAAGGATTTGAGTTTCTTCTGCGGGTAAATAATGTTTATTGATTTTCTCCATAAAAGAATGATATATATAAATAGCGCATGTGACACTGATCTGATCTGTTTAAACTTATTGGGCACATGTATTTTGTGCTTATTACAAGAAATTTACTTAGTTATGTTGGAAACTGTTTTGGTAATGGGTCAATCAAAATGTTTATAAAATTCGTTAGGCGCTAGTCGCTAGTCGGGCAGCGAGGGTGGGTCTATCGTCTAAATGATTAATCGGGGAGTAAACGGAAATTAATCGGGGATTAGTTTTAGATTATTTTAATATTTTAAAAATATATTTATCTATTATCTTAAATTTTTAAATAATATTTTTTAAAAAATTATAGTAAATATATGAAAATGTAATATTAATAATTTATTTTATGATTTTTATTTATATTTTTAACATAATTTATTATAAACATCACAAACTCTCAATATAAATGTTTGTATAACAAAAACAAAAAAAATTTATACCTGAAAATTTTAAAATAATTAGATTATAGATAATTAGGTGGAAAATAATCGGATTAGGTAGAGATTAATCAGATTAGGCGGAGAGTAATCGGTTGACTGACTTTTTTGAGGGATTAGTCATTAATCGAGATTACGAGGGTGAATATAAGGACTAGACAAGGTATAATCGGAGCTAGGCGGATATAATTATTTTATGTTGCAAACGCCTGTGAAAATGTGAACACTGAACAAGACTTCCATGACAATAATGGAGAGGACAGTTTAATGATTTAATTTATTAGCTAATTAAACCCCAAGTAGTTGGAACGTAGTTTCTTTATCTGACGACGACTTCAACCAAATTTCTCAATTTCAATAACCCAACAGAACTCTAGCATCTCCTTACAATTATTAACTTCTTCTAGACTTTCGAATTCAAGAAACCAACTTATATTAACTAGAACAAGAGTTAAGAAGAAGTATGAATAAATGGTCTATTGAAATCTATATGTTCCTCCATCGAGCTATATATAGACTTTCTTGAAAAGAGTAAAGATCAATATCTCTGAGATCATAGTCGAAGATCATTGCACTTCCCCATATGATTTCAGCTGTTCTCCTTTATCTCTTTAATGTACTGAACCAATTTACAAAAAAAAAAAAGGATCTAACGATTAGATATGTACAGATATCAAGAACACCGAAATTGAATAAATATTATGACGTCGATGCTTGAGCCATCGTCGTCTCCTCGGCGCCTTGTTCGTTGATTATCGAATCCAGAGGGGGCGGCGAGTTGAAGTTGGCCGGCTGGTTTGGTGGAGGAGACACCGGTTGGGTAAAGTCGCACTAGTACTGTGGTAGTCGAGAGTAGGACAAAATATTTGTTAGATTAGATTTGATTCGGTATTCGGATCGATTCTAATCAAAAAGTTCGAATATTCATAAAATTTTGAAAGAAAACAAATATCAAAATATAATTTTCGAAAAAACAAAACAATAATAAATATTATTTTCAAAAAATACCAAATATTCGCTTCGATTCAGATATATATAATATAATATATATTTATAATTATATAAATTTTATATAATTATAAATATATATTATATTATTAATTAGTTTTGAATAGATAATATTAATGAAAGATTTTAATATATTTGTATTAGTATTTTATTTTATTTTTATTTAGATATATTTGGTTGTAAATTTGAGATTGCGAGAATAAGTAAAAATTGTTTTTATCTATTATGTTATTATTATATTTATTTTGTAAATAAATTATTTTCCATCATATGATATAACTATTATATTTAGTTTTTAGAAATTAATTTAAATATTTTTAAAAATATAGATTATTTTATTGTTATTTTTAATAAATCAAAACGAATCGGATAATTTGCGAATACCAGCAAAATTTCTGGATCTTCGTATTTTCTGAATATTCAGAGTTTTCTGAATCGAAGCGAATTTCTAAATTAAATATTCGGTCGAAGCAAAATGAATTTTAATCAAATTTTAATCAAAATGAATCACAATAATCAAATTTTTTTGAATATTCCTTTTGTGTCTAGACCTAATCTATAGTGATATCATTTCTTAATAGATGAGAATTAATTTTAATGCCCTCCCTAACCTTTCGCCGGAATTTCTAATTCTAATCAAATGGGTAAAGTCTTGAAATTAGTAAAAAGGAAGTAACCTTTTATTTTTGTCAATTAAAGACATAGAAGAAATAAGCACCAAAGGCCCAACAAAATCATGTTCATCATGAGCTTCAGTTGGGCTATATATATATGCAAAGGTCAAGAAGGTATTAGGCCTAACTCATTAGAAGACTAATCTCACAACTTGCTCCGTTTTTTTCTTCTTATAGATACTGTCGTTAGGGTTGCCCTAACTGATCAACCGATGCCGATATTTTATATATGTGTTAACTCAAATTTCAAAACATTGAAAAGAGTTTTATTCTACAGATTAAATTCCAAAAATCTAGTGTGCACAGAAACTAATGAAATTTAGCACATAATGAAGAATGTGCAGAAAAACAGAAAGAGATATTAGATGCCCCTTTTTTAAAAAAACAAGTATAAATTTCTAGCTAGACATTCCATTTGAAATCTCATCCTCCACTTTTTGTTTCTCTTAAAACAGTACGAATAATAATGTTAGGCAAAGGTCGATATAATGTCATTTTCAGTGGAATTGGTTAAAGAGGAAAATAATGAAGAAAATAAAATTGATGGGTCCATGTTTCATGTGACTAAGATGTAGAAAGAGCGCAAAAATAATTATAGTAAAAAGTTGGTATGGTTGAATCAAACTTTATTGTTAAAGGGGTTTATAAAAGATGTTGAGCTGACACAATCCATGCACCATGTTTTTCTTTCCATTGGATTTTCGATTTCTTTCAGATCTTGTTCCCAAAAAAAAAAAAAAGATCGTCGATGATACCTTTTAGTAGGGTTGAATGATTATCATTTCAATTCCAAGTTGATGTGGAGATATTATCGGGTAGTCAACTGAATCCACTTTGGTATGATTTTGGTTTTCTTCATTTTATTTTACATCTGTTCATTTCGATTATTTATTTTTACTCAGTTTTTTCCGGCTGAAAGGGAAAATAAACGTTCAAAACTAAAATCAAAATATAATGCAGGTTGATTGAATATATGTTCAATTAGTTTCGGTACAAATGAGTGAATTTTTTTTTAATTGTAAGAAAACTTAAAATAGATATAAGAAACGATTGTTCAACTAGTGTAGTTGTCCTTGGATCAATTTATCATCGAACTTAGTTACGTTATTTTTGGTTGAAAACATTATTTACTAATCCAAATCCTAGCATATTTTTTTGTTTAGATATAGGTTTTGGTTGCAATTGAAATCAAACTAAATCATGATCTTATTGCTTGTTTTCTCAAACCAAACCGATCTACCCATGGTAAGTGAATATAATCATATATTGATCGAATACATGCATGTATATACTATAAAAAAAAGTGTGGTTATTTTCATCAGTTCTTGTGGGTGCGCATTTTTGTCACCATCGATGAGTGAGGTTAGCAAGATTATTAATTTTCTCACTAATGGTAAGTGGTAAGAGATTACATAAAGATTATTCGATAGGGAAAGTGGGAAATCCGAAGTATTAGAAACGTGAAATTAAACCACGCGCGTTACTGAAGATTTGTTTATAAAATTGATGTTTCAAACAAAGAAAATATCACTTCTGAGAACCAACAGAAATCGCAACTAAGGTGTCATCTTCTCCCCTAAATATAGTCATGTTCGACTGAAAACTACAAGGACGGTTGCTCATTGCAGTTAAAAACAAAACGGTCAAAATATTTAAAAGTGAACTTTAAATGATCGATCAATTAAAACAGTTGAAAATAAGTTTCTATTTAGATTAGTTGTATATTTAGTTGTTTACACATATGTTCAAACTTTTCCATAAATGTTTTTCCCAAACCATACTCAATTTTGTGTGGTACGCCCTAGCTAGCTACTGCGGCTATGCATCACAGCTAAACACGTTTTTTTTTTTACTTGTGAGTGAGAACATAGACATTGAACCAAGAGACCGAACGCACTTAACGTCAAGACTATTCAGACAGAGCCTAAAAATTCGAAATACAAAATATAACCTGACAAAACATGGAAGTTGAAAAAACAAAAGAAAATCAAAGAAAGAAAAATGGTTAAACTCAGAGACAAATAGTCATAGTAGGTAATGTCAGAAAGCAGACAGAAAATTGTACATTGAAATCTAGCAGAGCAAAAAGTATTATTGTTCATACACATCCGCACACACGTGTATATTCACACGTGCATACATACATAGGATGTTCTCTATATAAGATTCTTAAACATAAGTATGTGGGAGTATGTCAAGCTTACATGAGATTAAAATTAATGGCAACTTCAGGGTTTAAGCATTTGGTCGTTGTGAAGTTTAAGGAAGATGCTAAGGTTGATGAGATCTTGAAGGGCTTGGGGAATCTTGTTTCTCAAATTGATTCTGTCAAATCCTTTGAATGGTTCGTCGTTTTTTTTTTGTTTGGCAATAATTAAAATTTGAGTCTGTAAAATAATTAATGACTGTACGATTTGATGATATTTAGGGGAGAAGATAATGAGAGTCACGAGATGCTTAGACAAGGATTTACTCACGCATTTTCGATGACCTTTGAGAACAAAGATGGATACGTTGCCTTCACTAGCCATCCTCTTCACGTTGAATTCTCAGCCGCTTTCACCGCCGTCATCGATAAGATCGTGCTCTTGAATTTCCCGGTCGCCGCCGTCAAATCTTCCGTTGTTGTAACGCCGTGAATCTTGTGTTCTTATGAAAGCTTGTTTCTTATTGTAAACGAGGTTTGAGCTGTTTGGGTGTGTAACGCGTTTTTGTTTCGTCTATTACCAGTTTGCGATAATAAGAACCTGGTTTTGTTGGAAGTTTTAAATTTTATGATTTCTTGAGTATCAGAGCGTATTTTTTTAAGTGAACATTTTTAACATTATGATGAGTTTCATTGTCGGAAATATGTTTGATTTTCTTTACCTTTTTCAATAATCCAAGAAAATCAATAAAAAGTTAAAATTTGAAAAGTATAAAAATACAAAATTTTGAGAAATCTCATTGGAAGTAATCAAATATTTAGTATATAATTTGAAAAGTACATCAAAAAACTTGAGATTCTACTAAAATATACGAACAAAACATTTTTATTTGTTTAATGCTAGGAGTCATCGTACACATGTGTGTGTGTGTTTTTTTTATATTTAACTTAACAGGGAGATAATGATATCAAACAAACAAAACAAAAAAACTGTACACGACGATACCACCTTTAAACCTTTTTTGTTTTTGACTAACTCTTAATTAAATTTAGCCTCGGTCATAAATTGAAGAATTTATGTCCTTTTGTGGAGATAAACAATTGGTGATTTCCCAAGCAAAAATAACCAAGTGAAACTTCTATAAGTGAATTAATACTACTCGATAATTAATAGAGGGTTTACGGCATTGAGTTTAAGAAGAAAAGTTGTTGGGCCCTTTGGCCCAAGTGACTTTGATTTTGAAACTCTTCATCAGCTTGGTCTTGTGATGGGTACGGACCATCTTCCAAGATGAGCTGTGTAGTTTGTGCAACGGAGGACTCCTCTTCTACTAAGATCATCCGGGAAATCTATGACGCTGATGTTGCCTGCGTCTAGGTGAAACAACCCGAGCCATCCTTCGCTGAGGTTAAGGCATTGTGCTATGAGTGATATGTGAGCCATTTGAGAACCAACCACTAGCATGATTTTTCCTGGGTTTGACTCCTTCTCCTCTTCTTCTTCCTGGATCTGTTCCCAGCAGTCTCAGTGGAGGCTCTTTCGGGGATGCAAACTATTGAACTAACCCTTGAATCAAGAAGAAGCTCTGCGGTTTTTTGTGACTGCAGTAATCAACAATTTAACATTTTCAAAGAGTTACTAAACAAAGGACTAGGAAGTTTTACAGTTGTGGTTCGCAAAGCCATAATTATCTGTTACCTGTATCACCCCAAGCATTTTCATTGGTTGATAATTAGTACTAGCAAAAGCAGCATGCGGTCATAGTGACTACTCGGTCAGTAACTGCAAAATCATGATATGTACAAGAATGGAAACACAAAGAAAATTTGGTAAAATCTTATCCAAAGCCTCCAACTTTTCTTAGCACTGAAATTACATTAAACAGCAATCTAAGCGCATCCATGGAGGTTAATAATACTGGCACGTAAGCAACTCATAGATCAATACCTCATTATCCCTCTGACAAGAATGATCTGCATACTATCTTTCCGGCCACCAGAACTTCCACCAGCTAGAGGCAAATTAGGTGTCTGCATTAGTAAGCAGAGTTTTGACTACCTCTAACATTTTAAGCCCAACTAGAGAATCTTATAACAAAAGAAAAAAAAAAGTTTACTTGACTAAGATGATTATGAGTCTATATCAAAGCCAGACACATGCTATAATGAAAGAAGACCTTTCATGTAGCATCAAAAGAAAAGTTAAGCTTGCCTTCCACATTCTACCTGATTTAATCGATTAAGACAAACGTGAGGAGATCCCCCGGTGAAGTCCAGTACACTTACACCACAATTGCAATTGCTCTGCAATAAACTCCTAAAATATTATGTTCCCAGTCCTGTCACATAAGCAAATACCACAAAACTTAAAAAATTTCAAACAGAAATGAAAAGTAGGCTAGTTGCTGAAAGACGAAAAGAAACAAAGTACCAATAGCAGTAGCCACAAGAGCTTGAATAATAGCATTATGAGAAACAAGAAGAACAGAGTTGGTTTCATGAGCAAGAACACCATTCCAACAGCTTCTAGCATGTAACCATAACTCTCTAAGTGGCTAATGGCCATCAATGCTGAAGTTTGCTGGATCTTCTTGCCATTGGTTAAAAGCTTCACCAAACATTTATTTCCCTTGTTTCTTAAGTAGACCCTAGTATATACATAACCATCAACTAAAACAAGAGTTAAGAAGAAGTATGAATGAATAGTCTCTGAAAAATTCTATATGTTCTCTCCATCACAGCTATAGATATAGTTGAAAAGAGTATAAATCAATTTCTCTGAGATCATAGTCGAAGATCATTTCGCTTTCTCGACTTCCCCATACCATATGATTTCAGCTGTTCTCTTTGATCTCTTCAATGGACTGAGCCAATGCATAACAATTAGATATGTAGAGAGAACAAGAACACAGAAATTGAACCATCTCACTTTGATCCCCTGCTGCCAGATGACTTTGATGTTCAAAGTACTGTGGTTCTATATTCTATTAGAGAAGAACAGCAGCTTGTAGTGTTATATCAACATTGGGCTGATGCGGTATTGTGGACCAAATTCTTAAAAGTTGATGCTAGCTAGTACTTCTTTGAACGATAAAGCTTTTTACTGGGAGTTCCTTCATTTGCCAATAGGCGAAACTTGTCATGGTATTTAAATCAACCCAGGTAGAACACGAGGCTCGTATACGACATAGCTTGCATCAATGGAGAAAATCTATGCTTCAAAAAAGTGGATACCGGATGAACAAATTGGTTGTGTGATGGTATGTTGTAAGTTTTCAGTTTCGTGTATTTTAGTTTAGATGATCCGTTTTGTGAAATTCTAAGGTCTATATCTAGCGGAAGCTATAGAATTGTTATTTGTAGACTAGTGATGTTATAAAAACTTAAAGCAATACGCTAACATAATTATACAAACCAAAGCTTGTCAAGTGGAACTGTGGTAGCCAAATCAGAAGATGGACGGAAGGAAGAAACACCAAAAAAATGAAACAAACGAAATAATTGAAAATGAAAAGGTTCACGTGCCGTATTAGTGGGACTTCTTGTTACTTTCTTTGACTATGCAAAGACGTAGAATCTTCGATACTAACATGAACATGTAACACGTGCCTCGCTAGTTAATATGAAGTCAAATTTGTCAACAAAATAGGAAAGTCAAAAGTACAAAATCTTTTTATAATCCATTTCACTGGCTTGGTCTCGGTTTCATTTGTTTAGGTTTAAATAAAACTCTTACCAAGTTTAGTAATTAACTATGACTTCTTTTTCTAACTTTGTTCTGTTTGGGTTGTCTTTGTTGAAAAAAAAAAATAACAAGAAATTTCAATTTCTATTCAGTATATAATGTTAAAAGCAAAATGTAATTATTTTTTTAGTTGTTCGGTTTGGAACCAATTCGAACCTAAACCGGATGGTTTGAGAATATCATTGTTGAAATCAAAGCCTTTAAACAAATTATTCATTTTGGTTGGATTCGGTGTTCGATCAGATTTTATTATCTGGCCTTAATTGATTAGGTCCTCCATCTTGAATATTTATATGCTGAAAAATACATGAATTTGTATTTTCGTTAAACTGAAATTTTTCTTACTCATTCCAGTTATTTCCTACCTAGTCTTCTCTGTTCTTTCAGATCATTGTCTTATGTTAAGGTTTTTTTTTAAAGATGTTAAGGTTCAGATAAACAATAGATATGATTTAGTGATCGGTGATTTATAAAAACTTGCCGCTCTCTTTTGATATGGCAAGAAATTGGTAAAAGGGAAATTGCCATTTGTTAATTAAATATTTTAATTTGCTCGCCTTTTTGCAGATTCTTATCATGGTGCAAAATTAATTGGTGGTATTTTTTTAACTTCTTGGTGGCATTTAGAACGATACAGGTCCTATTAAAAAGATAAAAAGTCACCAATCATATTGAAAACATTAAAAAAAAAGATTTTAAAATGTGAATCAAGAGTAAAGAGAGATGAATAGAAATGTAAAAAGAATCAATTCAACATGCTTAGGTGCAATGTAAGATAGTGCCACTTGGGGTTCACCAATTTTGCCATATTAAACCTTTGCAAATATATGAATTAAAAAAGGTTTCAACAACCCCATCGAATTTTTTTACGGTCAAAAATTGTTTGTTGGTTGTTTTCTTATGTTATAAAACGATATTTTTGTTTTAAAGATGTCAGAAATATGTATTTTCTTTATCAAAAACGAAGAAAATAAGCCAGAATTTAGAAGCTGTGCATCACTTTTGAAACCTGAGGTACGTCACACATATCTTTAACTTTAACCAAGAGAAGAAACAAATATGACTCAAGTATTACATGATAATGGCATATTGGAGTTGCTTTTAATTCTCTTATATCCTGCATTCTAATAACTCCTTACAGAATTAGGGTGATCAATATACACTAATAGAGTTAGATATATAGGGGTTATATTAGAGGATATATAATCTACATCCACAAATAAGTCTCACTGGTGTATGTCTCTAAATTAGATATACCTACAATTATGTCTTCCTAGTTCTTTGTGTGTCTATGGTTGCTCCAATTAGGCTGGCGTACTAGGTTTCCTTGAATGGTGCTGATCAGGGTTGTACCTATTTATGAAGCAATCATTCTTACTTTTTAAGGAAACTCATAAATAAGAGACAACTAGGAAAACTTTAAATAATATTTATTTTATATAAGAAAAGTTTGAAGCGTTACATTTTTTTGTTTATGGTCGAGCCATTATTATTATTTAAGTCAACACTAAAATTAATGACTGCTTAAAAAATGGCATAAATATATCTCATTGATAATTTATCAATCAGTTATGCATAATCTATATAGTAACATATTCAGTGTTATATTTCAAACATCCAAAATATAAAACTGCGAGGCGTCTCTGCATCCACGTACATCTAAATCTTGGGATGATCACATAATGTAATTTAGGTCGTCCTGATATGGACCCATTGCATACGCTTCTGGTTTAGATTAGTGTTGGGTATAAAAAGAATATACATCACGGAATACATGACACGTGGGGTTACTATCAAGTTAAAAAGAAGTAAGAAAATTTATCCGACAGACGACAGCCAATTACACCTTTCAGTTTTTGTTCGGTTTTCTCGAACTATATCATTCATATGTCGACACGATAACACATACCTCTTTATCAAAACCTATGGTTTTAGATAGTTTGGCCGGACATGATGGACAGAGAATTCAAGATATGTATTTAAAAGTTTACATATTTAGATAGAAATACGGACTCAAAATCATAGAATTTGATATACTCAAATACAAATTTAGATATCTGAAACTTGTATATATGCTCAAAATTTAGATATACGAGAAATATTTGGTCCGGTTTGTACTAAGAATAAGCGTGAAATTCGATTGTTAAGTTATATATAATAAATTTATCAATTATATAAAGCATTTTACATAAGAGATTCATGCATGCATCTAATTTGTTTGGGAGCGATCGATAGTTTGTATCATCTATTTTTTTTTAATATATAACAAACGTCATACTAAATACCATGAATTTCTAGTACTTATATAATCGTTTAGAAATTAGAATGACCAATGAGAGAAACAATAAATATGGATTCATATACCATATTTGATAAACCTGAATCTTTGTAATCAACTATTATAGCCACTGTGACAAAAAAAAAAAAACTATAAGAGCCACTAAATTACAGTCAGGTGGTTGCTTGATACAATGATACTAATCCACACATGTTCATAGACACGATTCCAAGACCTTTATAAAATTATTTTCGTTACTTTGTTTAGTAATTTTGTTAAGATTCTTAAGAATATAATTTGAAATTAAAAAAAGGAACTTGTGAACAGAACAAAATCTAGAAGAAACGTTAGCATTTTGATATAAAGAAACCACAAAGTGTCCAACTGCCACGTATGTCCATTTATCCATATATCTGCCATAACATTATTTTAGTAAGAAAATATATATATTTACTCAGAATTTGCAGCAACAAATCTTTAAAGCCCTCATCTGGTTAACACATACCGGGTTCTCACCATTTTCTTCCTAACACACATTTACACATCTCCAAATAGAAAATGTTCAAACAAAACAACTCTATATATTAAAAAGAATAAAAGCAAATATATTATCGAGGAAAATCAAACGAAAATGTGGTAGGTGAAGGATTTGACGTAATTACCCTTAAAGACACGGTTAGACTAAATTCCATCTACTCCACTATATAAACCCTTTCCTCTCCACCATTGTTTCTCAGCTTCGCAAGTTCTTTCTCAACAATAGAACACCAAGCTTGAACTGTACACTAATACGTCGCCGTTTTATATCGATTCTTAGATTTCGTCCTACGTACCAATAAATATAAGTTAGCAGTTGCATTTTTTACTTTCGACTCAAATCATGCAAGCCGTTTCGCCTGCGTTCTCCTGCGATCTCAAATCCGTCATTCAAACGAATCTAACGGCTAAGAACGCGCGTTACTCTCACGTAAATGGAAAGAGCGTGTCTGTTCGTTGCGGTTACAGGTCTGAGTCGTTTAGCTTTCCTAATGGTGTTGGCTCAAGCCGAGCCGATTGGCAGAGCTCATGCGCAATCTTAGCTAGCAAAGTAGCTTCAGCTGAGAATTCCAGCTCCATCACCGGCGATTTAGCTGATCAAGTCGCTGTCGCTAACGGACATAGTAACGGCTCCGTTGATCTAAGCCTCGTTCCGTCGAAGATGCAAAACGGGAAGCCTGGATTGATTCAGCCGTTGACGATTACTGATCTATCGCCCGCGCCGTCGCACGGATCCACTCTCCGTGTGGCGTATCAAGGAGTTCCCGGCGCGTACTCCGAAGCGGCCGCCGGAAAAGCTTACCCAAACTCTGAAGCCATTCCGTGTGATCAATTCGATGTTGCTTTTCAGGCGGTTGAGCTCTGGATCGCCGATCGTGCCGTTCTCCCCGTTGAGAATTCTCTCGGTGGTTCGATTCACAGAAATTACGATCTACTCCTTCGTCACCGTCTCCACATCGTCGGCGAGGTTCAGATCCCGGTCCATCACTGTCTCCTCGCTCTCCCCGGAGTCCGTACAGATAGCATTAGGCGCGTGATTTCGCATCCCCAAGCTCTAGCTCAGACGGAAGGATCCCTCAACAAACTCACTCCCAAAGCTGCGATTGAGGCGTTTCACGACACAGCCGCGGCGGCGGAATACATAGCCGCGAATAACCTCCACGACACGGCGGCTGTAGCTAGCGCAAGAGCAGCCGATCTCTACGGACTCCAAGTACTCGCCGACGGGATCCAAGACGACGCAGGAAACGTCACGCGCTTCCTGATGCTGGCGCGTGATCCGATCATCCCTCGCACTGATCGTCCGTTCAAAACCAGCATCGTCTTCGCCGCTCAGGAACATAAAGGAACAAGCGTTCTCTTCAAAGTGCTTTCCGCGTTTGCGTTTAGAAACATTAGCCTGACGAAAATCGAATCGCGGCCGCATCATAATTGCCCGCTGAGAGTAGTCGACGATGAAAACGCTGGAACCTCGAAGAACTTCGAGTATACCTTCTACGTGGATTTCGAAGCATCAATGGCGGAGGCGCGTGCACAAAACGCGCTTGCGGAGGTGCAGGAGTACACGTCATTCCTCCGGGTGCTTGGAAGTTACCCAATGGATATGACGCCATGGTCCACGTTACCTAGCGAAGACGTATGACAAAGACCACTATCATTTTATCTCAATTATATTAGTATAATTAGTTACAAAATGATCAAATTTCATATTTAATACTTGGGAACAACGATAGAATCGTTTTGCATGTGAAATGAGAGTATAATATTATTTTATTTCTTCAATATACTGTATTTGTGTGTAAATTTGGTATAATCTAAACAATACCGGTTTGGCTCTGATGATTGCAATTTAAAGTATTTCTTGACTAAAGCACCACTTTAGATTGAATTTGAATGTCTATTATACTTCTCTTACTTATTTCATCATCACCTTAACTTAAAGAACCAAATGTAGAAAAGAATAATTCGTGTATAATAATAATAATAATATAGTAGTATCAACATTTATTATAATCTTTGAAGCTATTTCTAAAACTCCCACATTAACCAACAAAACTGGAAAGCTTTCAGATTCTAAACCTTCGAGTTGTTAAATTAAAGTCGACTAAGAAAACCAAATTACAAAAAGTCAAAATTAACATGTGAACATAAGTTCGGTTTGGTATATATTGCTTTGAAACTGTAACCATCCATTTGGTCATGTACTAGCTGTGCCAACTTCCATGAATTTTCTCAACTATATACTATCTTATTCAGTTTGAGTTGCCAAATGATTGGGCATGTAATTTCCAAGAAATGATAATATTTTGTTTGGATTACTTGATGTGACTTTACTATTTATTCTATATATTATAATCCGGTTCTATATCTCCCGCGCGGATTCATGATTTTTTTAAAAAATATTGTGATTGATTTCTTAAAATAAAAATTTTGGATGTAAAATTTTAATTAGAATAATAAATATTGTTACTGGATATCAAATGATTAATATAAGTTGCATTGTATGCTTTAATTAGACCAGGAAAAATTATATTAAAATTTAGAGATATGTACTCCCACCTATTATTTAAGTTTGTAGTTTTTGTAACTTATATTCTTACATTTTTGTAGAATTTCTAACGAGTTTATATCTTTATTGTGACATTATGGCTAGAGTGTTCGAGGTCCTCATTCCTCAGTACAGACTGTACAGCTTCCGCAGTTTTTTTTATACTTGTTTCATTCCCATTTTGAAAAAGTTAGGGTTTCAACTTTTTGCAGACCGAAACAGTTTGGTCTTTGGTGTGATTGAAACTACTAGCTAACGAATTATGCTGTTAACACTTAACACTAGTCACACGATTTAGAATAGCAATACTAATAACGTTGTACATGTGTTTGATATGGCAAAGATTATCAACCATGTCGTCAGTTGCAAAAATAGGAGCGGCAAGAAAAAAGCTTTGAAGAAAAAAGTATTGTAGAAACGAACAAAACTTGTTATTTCACCGGTTTGACATTGGTTATGGTCAAATAAGAAATCCCATTTAACAATGATGACCAACGAAGATATTATTATTGTTAGTATTCAGAATTTCATATTCACAAATTATAATGTTTATTATTTTGGGACAGTGGTGTTAGATATTGTGTGGTGTCCTGATATCGTACACTTAATAAGGATTAATTTCCACCATACTTATTAACTAATTTTTAACTTGTTAATGAGAAGACAAAATTGCCAACTAAAAGGTAATAATTAAATCAAAAGAGAGTCTTGGTCATAGGCATATAAATTACGACCACGAACTCACTTGAACATTTAGTGGGTCCATGATGGTTATAGAGATGATGTGAATCATGTCATGGCGGGCTATTATACTCATATATACACATTAAACACTAGTGATATATCGGAATATAGTAGTTAAATTATATTTTATGTGGGACAAATATGATGATGATATAATTATGTCAATGGACCGCAAAGGGTTTGGTGGGAGAGCGAGTGGTCGGGAATTTAACATATCAATCAAAATTTTACTAACCTCGTCATGTATTTATTTTTGCGATAGACTACTATGACTTCTGTTCTTATTATTTCATGTTTGATGATGTTTAAAAAAGGATTTTATGTTTGATATTGGTTTTTGATAGTATGCGTGCAAGCTTGAAATATATTTTCTCAACCACAACTTCATAAATCGAACTTAAATCTAGTTTCATCAGAAGTATTCTTTTACATATCTGTTAAAACCTAAATCTTGGATTTGTTCTAACAACTGCATTTCTTCGTCCTCAGCAAACAGCATTATGTCGAAACATACATTAAAGTTTAAAATTTTCCATCGTTATATTATTTGAAACCAACTTGATCATGTCTAGTCCTCCGTCATGATCACAAACGAAGATGATTGAAACACTTTCATTATCATATTGTTGATATTATTAATTACAGAAGGGTAAAGTAAGAGAAATGGCGAAATCAGGAGTGGAGTGGTAGGTGGGAGAAAGAGAGATCGAGCGTACTGTTGTAGTTGGTGAGTGTGGGGGGAGTCATGTAGGATTTGCCGACTGTGTAGATCCCGGTTAAGCTTTTGCTTTTGGTTACGGTTTAAGCTACAGTTTATAGTGATTGAACAAAAGGCTTGGAATAATCTATTTGTGGTCCAAGAAATGGCATGATTTAACTAAGTATTGAATGTTATCATATGTTACAGGTATAAGTTTCTTACGCTTTTATAATATTAGAGTATCAGATTAAGTGAATATCGGTTTCTGTTGAACCAAGATTACAATGTTGGTTCAATGTATTTTAACCATAAGTCTTCTCGTATATAAGAGAAAATGTTGTAGTCCTTGACTCTAGGTTGAATGAAATGAGTTTGTTGAATCTTCTTCTTCTTCTCTCTAACAATCTCTTTCATCTCCAAGATTGACTCAAGCTAATATATAAATTTCTTAGTTCATAAGGGCAATCAATAATTACGATTTCCAGCTGTTTCAATATTGTTCTGTTTTCCTTCATCGGTTAAAACGTTCAGTTAATTTGACTATGAAACGACTTTATTCCGATCTAATTTATCTAACTACTGCAACAAAAACATATACACGCTAAGTCATGTGGTTAGCTTTGATTCAACATGAAATATCTTATTTGTTTTATATTTCATTAAGGTTTAGTTGTTTTCATAAACAGCTCTTTCCACTACAATCGAAAAAATTCGAACCTATCCAAGTTGTGGCACAAGAGGATTGGCCATTAATTAAGTCAATCAACTGAAGAGAAAAAAAAATAATAGAAACTCAATTTGAAGCTCAAACTATTTGGAGACTTCAAAAGCAATTATTAAAATACTGAGCGTAATGTTGGAGTCCAACCAAATTAGTCTGACTACTAGTACTTACTACTTACTAGTGGTAGAGTATATCAATGCATTTTATACGCACTGTCAAAGTTACAGGGTCAAAATGAAAACCAAAAAAATAAAAAGGGGAGAATTCTAAATAATCTGGAAATGTGATTGTTTTTTGTTATAGTGCTCGTTTTACAGAAAAACCCCAAATGAGCAAAACACCAAAACCTCAGCCTCTCACAACACAACGCTTATCTGCTTAACACTCTCCAACATTCCCACTTCCTCTTTCTCCTTTATCCTTCTCAATGGCTAACGACGAACTCACTGAGTCACAGCAACAACAAGACTCTACTCAATTACCAAACGCTGAGGAACAAAATGGCTCAGGCTCAGACTCAGACTCAGACGCATCTTCCCAATCCTCCGGCGACGATTTCTACATCTCCGAGTCTGAAAACGAAGCTGAAGGTGATACCGACGACATCCTCAACTACGTTAGACCAAGTGACATACCTCCTGATCCTAACGCTAACCCAGAAACCAACATTCGTCGCTTCAATCGTGTTCTTGATGGCAAACGAGTGAAGCGTATGCAGGAAGAAGAAGAAGATAAATACACTTTCTATGAAGACCTTTTTGATTTCCCTAAAGACCCAGAACGGTGGAAGGAAGAAGATTTAAGAGAGATTTGGGCTGATGGACCATTGGAGATGACGAAACCTGGTTGGGATCCAACTTGGGCTGATGAAGAGGATTGGGAGATTGTTAATGATGAGATTCAAGAAGGTCAAGATCCTGGGATTCAACCTTTTTATGTTCCTTATAGGAAACCTTATCCAGCTATTCCAGATAATCATTATGATATTGAGAATGCTAAAGGTGTTGTTGAAGAGCTTGATAGGATTGAAGAGTTTCTTCAATGGGTCAGCTACATTTTCCCTGATGGAAGCTCGTAATGTCCCTTTTCTCCCTTTTTTGTTTTCTCTTTGGTTCTGCGAGTTTGGAGCACGTTTCTTCAGTTTGATGTTTGCAAGTTTTGATTTTTGGGTTTGATTCATTTGATATTTTCTTCATTTCTGCTGATGGCAATAACTGTTTTGTTCTAGATAATATTTTGTTATCAATGCTTGTGACTTTCTTCGTTCGTAGTGTTCTATATTGATTGACTTTTCATGAAGTTTGGTTTGAAGCTTTGTATTCTATGTAGAGTTTGAATTCTGGAGTGTTTTCTTTAATGAAGGGAATATCAATGCAGGTTGAATGATAGGGCAATAGAAACATTCTAGTGATCAAGTTTAGAAAATCTTCTTCATCTTTTTTTGGGTGGCTTTTGTGGTGAATACTTTCATCTTGATTCAGTAGTATCGTATTTCACTATTTTCTCTGTGTTTGTTGGCTAAAGATATGAAGGCACAGTCTGGGATGACTTGGCTCAAGGCAAAGGTGTTTATATTGCTGAAGATGGACTTGTTAGGTGATATATTTGTTTCGTATCTTTATTTGTTTTTCCTTTGCTTCTCTTGTTAATGTTTTTTCATTGGTTTTTGGTGACTTGAGATTTTTTTTTTGGTTTTGGTTCTGTACTTGAATCCTTAGGTATGAGGGTGAATGGCTTCAGAACGACATGGAAGGTCATGGGGTTGTTGAAGTTGATATTCCTGACATTGAGCCCATGCCAGGTTCCAAGTACGGTTATCATTCCTATTAATCTTATTAGAAGATTCTGTGGACATAGTCGTCTGACTAGGATACTCTTTTTCTGTCTATGTAGGCTTGAAGCTAAGATGCGTGCGGAAGGAAGGATTATCAAGAGAGATTATATGACTCCAGAAGACAGAAAGTGGTTGGAAATGGATGTTGAGGACAGTGTTGCACTTACTGATGGGAATTACCAGGTCCCTTTTTATGAAAACGAAGAGTGGGTCACACAGTTTGGCGAGAAACCGTGAGTTTGCAATAATATGATCCTTACTAGATGGCCTACTTGTCAAAATTGATTTAAATGGTTTGGGCGGATATGTTGATTTATTGGCCTGATTAGATATATTGCTGGCTAGGCAATTACTGGAACTATAGAGCATGGAGAAAATATGTCATTTTGCCTCATTTCTTCTCTATTCCTTATTCACACATGTATATGGTTTTATATCAGGGAGAAAGGCCGGTATCGCTATGCTGGTCAATGGAAGCACAGTAGAATGCATGGGTGTGGTGTCTACGAAGTTAATGAACGCATTCTATATGTGAGTAGTAAGAGAAATTGGTCGTTTAATTCTATCTAATTTGATTGATCCTAAAATAGGTTTATATATTTGCTCATATGAATCCATGATGGTTAATATTGTCCTCGATGAAATATTTTTGTTAGTGAAAATTCGTGTATGTAACACTAGTCCACATCTTAATGCAAATGCAGGGTAGATTCTACTTTGGGGAGCTATTGGAGGAGGAACATGGCTGTACAGTAGATATTTGTGCGGTAGTTACTTATTTTTTGTTTTATATGCCACATATAACTTTCAGCTAAGAAAGAAACAGGAATAATAGATATACTCCGATGTGAAACCATTTTCAGCTGCATTCTGGTTTGGCAGAGGTGGCTGCAGCTAAGGCTCGAATGTTTGTAAACAAACCGGACGGAAGTATTGCCCCTCTTCTTTAACGTTACTTCTGCTAGACCAAGACATATAAGGTGTTAATTTAGTTGAAAGCTCAAGTATTTTTTGCCTTTTATGTATATGCAGTGATTAGGGAGGAGAGGGGCCCATATGGTGATCCTCAACATCCGTATTTTTATGAAGACGATGACGTGTGGATGGCGCCAGGTTTCATCAACCAATTTTATGAAGTGAGTTATTTTCTTATCAGCTTTTCGAATTAGTTCTCTGATCACACAAGTGACACAAGAATCTGTCTTTTTGGTAGGTACCTGAGTATTGGGAAACCTATGTAGATGAGGTGGATCAAGAAAGGGAAATGTGGTTGAATTCTTTTTACAAAGCTCCTTTGAGATTACCGATGCCTGCTGAGCTTGAACATTGGTGGGAAAAAGGTAATGGCCCTTAAGTTTTTAGTCTTACATGGTTGAAATATTTAATGTTCTATTGATTTTTTCTCTTTATTTATTTTTCTTGATCAGTGGAGGTGACACCAGAGTTTATCTTACTGAACAAAGAACCTGAACCTGATCTAAAAGATCCTTCGAAACTTGTCCAAACCGAAGACCCTGTTATCTTACATACGCCAACAGGTCGAATAATCAACTATGTAGAGGATGAAAAGCACGGCGTTAGACTATTTTGGCAGCCTCCTCTGGAAGAAGGGGAAGAGGTGGATCCTGCAAAGGTCGAGTTTTTGCCACTTGGTTTCGATGAGTTCTATGGGAAAGAAGTGGCAGTGAAAAAGGAACACCCGATAAAAAGATTTGTACTTGGTATTGAGAAAGCTGTGAAGCCGATGCTTGACGGATTAGGGAAATGGGCAGAAGAGAAAAAGAAAGCAAATGAGGAGAAAAAGGAGATGATACAGAAGGAGCTTGAGTTAGTAGAGGCTGAGATTTGCTTAGAGGAAGCTATAGAGGATATGGATGAAGAATTGAAGCAGAAAGAACAAGAAGAGGAAAAGAAAACTGAAATGGGTTTGACTGAAGAGGATGAAGACGCGTTTGCCCCGGTTTATAAAGAAGAGAAAGTTGTCACTCCCAAAGAAAAGATACAAGAAAAGAAGAAACAGGAAGAGGAATACAAAGATGATGATGACGAAGGCAGAGATGATGATGATGATGATGATGATGATGACGACAACAACGATGATAATCTTGGACCCTCAAGTTTTGGATCAGCAGACAAACGAAGTAGGAATTCTCCATTTTCATCATCCTCATTGTCTTTTGCTTCGTGTACGCTCCTCTTTCCTGCGGTAATGTTCTCTCTTTATTTACAGCATAATTTTGGTTTGTGTTTGATTAGAGAAGCTAGTGTTCATATATGTAAAACTTGGCAGGTACAATCAAGACTAGAGAGACCATTTCTAGCATGGAAGCAACAGCGAGCAGAACCATCAAAACTGATCCCAGGAATCATCAAGGGTGCAGATACCGCATCAGCTTCAATCCATTTTCCTCCATTGTCGAGTAACAAAGCTAAATTGAATATGGGAAAGGTACCAAACCCAAGTTCTGTTAAGAGAAGCTATGGAAGCTCAAGATCTCAGTCTCAGTTAGTGTCTCTATCGCGACTACTATCTTGCAGTGCATCATGTTCTTCTTCTCCTGATAGCAGCTTCGGTAAAGAAGACCTCAGAGTTTCCGGTCTTTGGAAAACACCGGTTGGGGAAATGAGCGAGGTTTTGTCGCTGCAAATGAATTCAAAATGCTGTGATTCGTTTGCAGAGGCTCCTGCTTAATCTTGAGTCTCTCTTCTTCTGTAGCTTTTCCTCGAGTTTGTTTATGGTACGGTACCTTCAAGCTTCTTCTTTGGTGAAGACAAAGATCATTTGAATTTTTTTGTTGTATCTTCTAATAAATATTTTCTCACAACTACCGGAGTACTTAAGAAAACTGAAGATTAATTCCGTCTTATTTTTTTTTTTTACATTCAATAATTTATGAGAATCGAATAATCTCGGAATAAGTTAATTTTCTTTTTGTAAATTCAAGTTCTTTACCAAAATATGTAAATCCATCAAAGTAAATATTCCAAAAAAATTAATAAAAAGCGTTGCGTTGTATAAGACAAAACGACGTCGTATATACAAACCAAGAACCCTAAAACCTCTTCTAAAACCTCTCTCGATTATAAAACCTCTTCTTCTCTTCTGCCTCTTCCACTGCAATTCTCTTTTTCGCAGCTCTAATAGAACCCTAAAATTTTATCATCTTCTTCATTCGACAACAATGGAATTCTGGGGTATGAATCTTACTTCTTCCTTTTTTTTTTCTCATCACCTGTTTGAACTTGATCGATTGTTCATGAAAACTCGTATTTTGCTGTATTGTTTCGTCACTGTTAGTTTCTCTTTTGATACCTGTCGAGTCATGTTTGTGTTCATGCTTGTTTGCTTCTGGCTTATATAGGTCTTAGGTTGTAACTGTTTCTAGGTTTTAAAGTTGGAATTTGTTTAGATGGTTCTTATGTATTTGCATGTGTTTGATTTCTTTGTGTACATCTTATTATTTAGGAGCTGAAGTTAAACCAGGGAAGCCTCTTAAAGTAGCTCCTGAAGAAGACTACCTCATTCACATTTCTCAGGTTATTTTCAAAACCCAAATAGCAAGTTTTGAAAAATTTTCAGGATTTAGCTTAAAGCAATCTCTTGATTTGTTTTATTCTTATGTTTAGGCAACACTTGACGTCAAAGGAAAAATGACAGAGTCTGTGCTCTTAACTGTGACTGTTGATGGGACGAAGCTTGTTATTGGAACTCTTTCTCAAGAGAAGTTCCCTCAGATTAGCTTTGATCTTGTCTTTCAGAAAGAGTTTGAGCTTTCCCACAACTGTGCTAAAGGATCTGTGCATTTTATTGGCTACAGATCCCCTAACATCCAATATCCTTTTTGACTGATTTGATTGTGTTCATGGTTTTTTCCTTCTGTATCTTTACTCTGGAAGATACAAATAGCTTATAACAATTTTACTTTCCTTAACTCTTTTTTGGTTGTGTTTTCCACTGATGAGGGTGATTACTACTCTAGTGAGTACCCTTTATTGTTATTTTTCTCTTTGGCGTTGCACATATTATAATGGTCTCTAAAGAGTTGTGATATATTTTATCCTCAGGTTCAGAAGAGGATGAAGAGTTGGAAGCAGGAGCTGCAACTGTTGCTGCCAATGGTACTGGAGCAGCTGCCGCTAATGTTGTTAAGGCTGAGCCAAAGCCAAAGGCCAAGCCTGAAGAGGTGAAGCCTGAGGAAGATGAGTCTGATGAAGATTCTGACGAGGAAGATGAGTCTGATGATGACTCTGAGAAAGGAGTGAGTTTTGTTTTGGGATTTTGTATGTACTCATACCCTACAGGGGATGAGTAGGGTGATAAATTCTCTGGTGATGGTTTTGCAGATGGATGTTGACTCAGATGACTTAGAGGAGGAATCAGAGGAAGACGGGGAGACTCCTCAGAAGGTTGTATACATTGTTCATCTAAAATTTACTCTGTTTACTTGGTTTTCTGCATAATCCTATTTCTCACCTTATGGTTTCATAATGTTTTTATGAACAGCCTGAGCCTAGCAACAAGAAGAGGCCAATTGAATCTGCTTCCAAAACACCTATCTCAGCAAAGAAAGCAAAACCAGCTGCAGCCCCAGCCGCTACTCCTCAGAAGACAGGTATATTTCTAGTCATTGTTTAATGAGTCGTTACTTGCTGGTGCAAGTAGAACTTGGTAAGCCATAGATATTATTTGTATTCTGATGAAAGAGATCCAAATTATGTTGGTGGTACAGAAGAGAAGAAGAAAGGAGGACACACTGCCACACCACACCCAGCTAAAAAGGGTGGAAAGACTCCAGTGAATGCTAACCAGAGCCCAAAGTCTGGAGGACAATCATCCGGTGGTAACAAGAAGTGAGTATTCGTCTTTCTTTATCTTTCTCATAGCTCAATGTTAATGATGGTTGATGAATGTTGTGTGTGCACAGGCCATTCAACTCGGGCAAACAATTTGGTGGTTCGAACAGCAAGGGAAAGGGCAAGGGTAGAGCCTAGAGAGGTTGGAGCAAGGAGAGGTTTTTTTGGTTTTGAGTAGATGATGATGAAACCCTTGAAGGGTGCTTTTGGATTTTTATATCTTTTTCTATGTTAAGATTTTATCTCTCTTTATCGGAAGAGCTATTAAGTATTGCAATTTCTACATTCCTATGTAATTCAGTACGATGATGATTGTTGAAATGAGAAAGAAGACTCTAATTGCAAGAATGAAATGTGTTTTCCCCTTTCACTGGTCAGCGTTGAAGCTCAATTTTTTATTTGGTCAACAAGTCTTTCATTACAGAACTTAGAACAGAGTTTGAAGCAGAGTTTGAAACAGAGTACAGGCAGTTTAACTGGGTACTCTTATCTATAATTCTAACAAACTGCTAATTCTTGAAGAACTGGGACAAGTTGAGATAAGCCTCTCTAGAAAAGTACCATTAGAACAGGAATTTACCTTCTATTTGCATTATCTAGAGAAGATGAGGTAGAGAAACATATTCAAAATCTGCCAATGACACACGATGGAGTTTCAAGTGTGTCAAAGTCTCACAGGTGTAAAGTCGTAGGGGCATCACTTCCTCAACCAGATCATTCCGACGACAGAGAATATCAAAATGTTCAACTTTACGCGTAAAAGCATCTCGAGTCCACTTCGTCACGTGAAATGTATCTCCTTGATCTATCGCCAAATCAAATTTGAGCTTGTCTATGCATGTTTCCTAAGAGAAGTCTAAGAATCTGTTCAAAAAGCTCACAACGGCATTGTAACCAGGGAACTCTGAACTATCCAAATCCAACAGAGGAACCATAAGCCAAACAGTTTTCCATATCTTGGACAAAGCACTTGAGATGATTCAAGTGTAAAAAGATAATTAAGAGTTGTCAAACCTAAAATTTAGAGATGTGAAGTTTTCTTAATTACTTAGACAATTTCTCAAACAAAATGTCCAAAAAGATAATTTGTAAAGAAAATGTAACAACATGCGTAAATGAGACTTCATATTCATTGAATTTGTTCTCGGTAATGATTTTATACAAGGCATGTTAATTGTTATTTGGATTTAGTCTTTTTAGGAATCTTGCTGCTAACCATTTTAGAAGAGATGATCATATTTGTACAACTCTCTAGCAGAAGCTTACAAAATTTCTTATACAAATACTATCATTAAAATTTTGTGTAGTACTCATACAAGTTTTCCTCCTGCAAGCAAACATTTACCTAAATGCACATGTTCCATTTTGAACAGTGATGACCAAGTCGGCATATACGTTAACGCAAATGGTGACCGTGATTCTGCCATACAAATGTGGTAAAATACAATACATTCACAAATTTTAAATTAAATACTATGATATTGATATCTTATAACAACTAGGAAATTTTGAATCCCCTCACCAAGTAACACTCTTAGTTCACACAGAATCTTGAATTTTTTTTTTAAAAAAAACTAACACTTTGACAAAACAAAACCAAAAAACCCAAAAAATGAAATCTCACAATTACTGAATCACAAATCCAATAGCTAAATTTTTTTTTTTTAAACACAAATAAAAATAAATCAAAAGAACCATTCGAGCTTCTCCTCTTTCCTTGTCTTTGATAAAAGTCTCCTCATTTCTTCCTAGTTGTTACCATACGTCTCTATCTCCTCACAACCATTTCCCTATCAATTTTCTCTGTGATTTTCATATGAAAACTGTCTTTATTTTTGCAGAAAATTAATAACCTTCTCTTTTTTTTCCCTGAAACATCGAACATATGACCAAAACACAGCTACTAGCTGACATAAGTCCCAATCCAGCCAAGCCCACTGATGAAGAATGACAATGTCTGAAGAAACAAGTAGATGAAGTAATTGTTCTTCCCATGCATAAAGTCATAGCATCCACACACGAACAAGAACGCCGCGAATCCAAGCTCCAATGTATTCAATCTGATACCAATAACTCATAGTCATTAAGATAGTTTCTTATAATATACATTTTTAGATATAAAGTAATACACATACCGATCAGGCAATTTGAAGATTCTAGGGAACCTCTTAAGCCCTTTTGTGTTTCCTTTAGCGTTCTGACCGCTTCCAAGCTTAGCAGTCACCACCCATTCGTTAGCCCTTCCTGCCTCAAACAGACCAATGAGAGTGGCCTTTGTCCGGTGCAGAGACATAACATTCTCGAACAGAATCCAATAGAACAGCAGAGTAAAAAGCAAAGTAAAGAGAATCAGTATAAGGAGAAAAAACTTCAGAAGCTAACACAGTTACTTGAGATACAAGCAACATAATAAGTTAATGACTTGAGATACAAGCAATACAGTTTACCTTGGAGTACCGACGGAATTGAGAATAGTGATAATGGAAGGGATATAAACGGAACCCCAAATCGGAACTTTAACTTCGGGAACGAGAATTGTGAGAGGAAGAACAACGCAGTAGAAACAAAATGTGACCCAATGTGCAATGATTTTCCTCACAAAGAAGAAACTGTAGATCACATACACTTTCTTCCAGAATCTCACTTTCTGTGCCAGATCAGTAAGAATAGGATCAGACTAAAGAGCTTTAGAAAATATTCGAGTTAGCACAAGAAAAAGAAAAGTTAACTTTTATTACCTTGTTTCTTACGATCTCCATAACCATTTTCCTAAAGAGATTTGCAGGTCCACAAGACCATCTATGTTGCTGGAAACGAAAGGCTCTAAAAGTACTTGGAAGCTCACTTTTCACCTAGGTACAATATTAAAAAAATGACTCATAACATAACTTGTGATTATAACATAACTTGTGATTCAGCTGTCATGTGTTTAATAAGATAAGTTTCGTGTATACCAACTACTTTTTCTGTGTTTTAATTTATTTTAACTATTTAATAATTAATAATTAATTATTATTCTTTATCAAAAGAAATAATGATTTAATTGTTATATTTATGGAAAATCATAGATAAAAACCTGAAGGTCACCGAGGTAGAGAAATTTCCAACCACGAAGACTTGCTCGGACGGCGAGATCCATATCTTCCACGGTGGTCCTATCTTTCCACCCGCCGGCTTCATTTATCGCCGCTATTCTCCAGATTCCGGCAGTTCCTATTATACATTTTTTTTTCATAAAATAAACTTTAGTATATAGCTATGTATATCAGTTTATATAGATTAATTATGAAAAAAATATTTTAGAAACAAAATTTAATAATTGTACGACAATAAACACAGAACTATTTCATGTCCTGAAAATTTAAGATCCACCTTGATTTCCAAGTCATAGTGTAATGAATGTGTCCCCTTACACTAGCTACTAAATAAACTGAACACATGGTCTATCAATTAAACTAGATTTTTCAAGCTTGCAAATCTAACTTATAAGACAAGGCATGGCTATAACTATTAAGTATTATTACTACACCCTCTACTTGCTTCACATTTCAGATTCCCACTCTCTTTATAAATTAATATGATTCCTTATAATACATATATTTCTCTTCGGTTTTTCTAGTAACAGTTGTACGCTATGATAAAATACATTAAAATAGAGTTTTGGGTCCACATAATGTGCTTCAATTGGTCGGACAAGATACTAACTCCATCACCCTAAACTTTGATATTACCCACATCAATAGACATAAAATATTTAACTGCAAAACTCTTTAATTTATTTTCACCATAAAAATTCAATGATGATTTAGTAATCATTATATAATTTAATTTTGTTACCGTTAAAGCCGAAAAAAGCATGCGTTGAAGAACCAACTTCTTGCTCCACAGTAAAATGATAGTCCAACGACATTTCTTGCATCCTCGTCAATAAGCATTCATCCGAATTCACTGCAAAATTATATAATAAGAGTAAACAATACATTAGTCCTAATTAAATTATATAGTTAATATGATAAACAAAGCTCTGTTTATTTTTAATTGTTTAATAAAAAGAATTTCACGAATGTGGCACTATCAGGAAGTAACGTCATTATCTTTTGTTTTTAGCTTTAATAAATCAATCATATTCATATAGCTTTCTCATTTTAAATTCACCAAGTTGGACTCATGCTTAAGAAACTAAAGACAAAAAAAAGGACCTATAAATAACGTACACTAAACAAGTGTCGGCAAGAGAAACGCAAGTCCACAGTAAAGTCACATACTCCCACTGTACACTAATACTTTTACTAATACTAACAAGATAGGTCCCACAATTGAGCATTTAAAGAAAGGCAAAGAGCACGTGGAATGAACCAGAGTCCCGACAACTTCAAAAGACGAACAGTTTACACTCGCCTTCATTAGCCCAAAACCGACCCGACTCATTAAATTGGATCAAACTGATACGAAATTACGAATCATCGACCGACGGATCCGAAATTACGGAGCAGATAAGAAACGTGACATGAAGTAAATCAATATAAGAAAATTTACGGGATAACTTTTAAAACGGCTAATTTCGACAGCCTCGGTAATATCCGTTGACCTGGAGATTAAATTGACCCGGTTTATTGAGAGTTGTTCTAATCCTGTGCAGTAAGGTGTACGTAACTTTAATATAAACAAACACAACGGTTTTCCACGTGTGTTATTTTAGTTGGTTTGAGTGAAAAACTAATACATTACTGCAGCTACTCCGCCGACACAAACAGAACTCTAACCCTACTTCTTCAATCAGACAATATAACAAATAAATAATAATTATAATATTTCAAAGAAAATACAAAATTAATGAAAAAGACCACTTCAAAAAGCCAAAAATAAAAGGCGATATTAAGGAAAAAGAAGTTTGCAAGAAAAAGGAAAAGTCAAGAAATATAACATTAAACAAAAAAAAAAAAAGACAGTGAAGGCCAAGGAACTATACCACCGACACCACTAATGTAGCTAACGAAACCAAAACCACGAGCTCTCATTTAATGAAACAACATTAAATTTTTCATAAAACATAAACTAATTCAGTAGTAGTATTTTGACCCTGACACTTGACAACATTATCATATGTCAATTTCTTTTAAGAATATTTTCTAATATAACAACTAGTCTAATAGATCAATGAAGAAATATACTTCTATTGGTAGCAAATTGATGATAGTCTAGCATTATTTATGAGAAATGAATGTAAGTAAAATTACCAAATCGCCATCGAGCCTGAACGAGTGCAATGTTAGGATTGTGGATGAGAAAAGGAATGCTCCGGCGAAGAAAATCGGGTTCGGGTTGAAAATCGGCATCGAAGATGACAACATATTCACAATGTTTGACATAACTTCGTTTGAGTCCTTCTTTTAAAGCACCTGCTTTGTAACCAACTCTATTTTCTCTTATTTGATATCTAATATTAATCCCTTTACTTGCCCATCTTTGGCACTCCATCTCCACCATTTGCTGCACATTTTATGTTTTTTCATTTAATCACACATTTTTCGTATAAAAAAAGATATATCTATTAATGTTTACAAATTTATTACAGTCGGTTAAAAGATTTCCTCTTTTTATTTTCCTACCTACCGAAAATAAAGAAAAAGTCTTACGTCTCTTTTCTCAGAAAAGGAAATCTTTTGAAGAAAAAGTGATAAATTTATGTATTTAATTAGAGAGTGTTGTGGAAAAAATAATGGAAGCTAAATTTTCTGTGAATGGGACTAAGTAAAGATAAAATACTAGTAATACCTTAACAGTAGGATCTGTTGAGTCATCCAATACTTGTATTACAAGACGATCGGACGGCCAAGATAGTCCACTCGCTGCTCCTATTGATAGCTTATAAACCTGTAGACTCATTAACCAAAAGGCAAAAATCACGGACAAAGAAACAAATCTTGTCAAAGCTTTTTCACTTTTAGTCCACTAATTTTGCTATTAACTACAAGTTAACCCCTAAACTATGGGTTTATACACAAAAAATCCCAGAAAACAATTAGAAAAATTTGTAATGGGTCTCGCCGTTTCGGGATCTGGTACGGCGGAGGAATATGATTACGTGGGGACAAGTGATTTCCTGAGGTTACTTTTTCTCGAAATCTTAAAACATGATAGCAAAACAGAGGAAAACAGAGCTATGAACAGAGGAAAACAGAGCAATGAACAGAGAGAAGAGAGAGAGACCTCTCGTTCGTTGAACATGGGAATTTGAACGAGAACAACTGGGAAATTGGAGCTACCGAGCTCTTCATCATCGTGAATAGGCTCGAACTTGTAGCGTTTGTCAGGTTTTTTCCAGAAGAGTTTGACGAGGACGATGACGATTCCCATGTAAACCCTCTCACATAAGAGCATGAGAGACATTAGTAAACAGAGGTAAACCGCTAATTGAAGAAGAGGGACAATCACTGGTGCTTTTACAAGCTCCCAGATCATGCCTAGTTGGCCTGTGATCTCCATCCTTACGCCGTCGAATGTCTCCGGCAACACAAACTTTGGTGAAACACCATCCATTTTCCTTCTTTCTTCTCTGTCTCTTACAGTAGTATAACAATGGCGGTTTTTTGCTCTGTTCTGTGTAATGGGGTTTATGGAGAGAGAGAGAGAGGGAGACTGGTTTGAGAAAAATGGAGTCTTTTCTCTCTCTACAGTTCGAGAGAGAGAGAGAACACTTAGGAAGAAAGAGAGAGAACAGATGGAAATGTGAGTTAAGGGAGAAGAAGAAGAGAAGGATAAACCAAGAATATAAATGGTGAAATTTTTGTTTTTAACACGCTTATTTTATTAATTTTGAAAAGATTATTATTATTATTTTTTATTTATTTGTTTTCTTCCATTTGTAAGATCTTTTTCCTTTTTTTTTATTTTATTTTAAGGGATTTTCTTGTAGTAAAGTTTTAAAATAAAATAGATACCCCAATGACATTTGGGTTGTGTCCTTTTTTTTTTTTGGTTGTGAAAGAAGTTCTGAAAAAAAGAAGAGATTTGGGTTTTCAGTTTGAGGGTGTTCTTATTTCAGAATCTGTGCCTGCCAATGGTAGGAGATAGATTTCTAATGAATTTATTTTTGCTAACAATTATTAAGGATTTGCTGAGTTTTAACTTCTTACCATTTATGGGATTTGGGGTTTCGCAGTTTTCAAAAGTTTTTTTTAACAATTTATTTATTGTAGGTCAACTTTCAAGAAATCACCTTTGTTTGTCAACCTATTATGAATTCACTGTAACTTTTATTTTTATGGGATCTTTTTATTTTATTTTTTGGAATCCTATTCACTTTAATCTTGTCAAATCTCATCTTCACAATTAAGCATATTGTTAATAAATAAATCATAAATGTTAAGAAACTACGTGTCCGCTAATGGAACGTTAACCATATAAATTTATATAGATAGTTTCACATTTATGAAGAAAATGATTAGCTTTTAAAAAAATAGAAAAGGTAAATATCTAAGCATATACATTAACATACTTTTCTCACTTTTAAACTGCCAATGCAGTAAATATTGAGATATTAACAAAATGCAATGCGTTTAAAATAGGAGAATATCTAACCAAGTGACATTGTGCAATAATCATTTATTTGAAAAGATAATAATATAAAATGTCTTTAACCCAATTACGTGCATAATTATTCTTTATCAAAAGAAAAAGATGCATGATTATTTTGGTAAATCATATATGAAAAAATGCAAATGCATAAAAATTACACAAACCTTCTTAAACTGAAAATCCGATCCACATATATGGTGGTATGGGTACAAATTAACTGGCAATATCCTATCTGTGGATCTGACAACTTGATCTATGCACTCATTTTAAAATAGATTGTATCCTCCTTTGGTCTCACATTTGAGAAGGGTTATGGATCTTTTTATACTAGTGGCATATTCTAAACTTATAACGTTCCTTATATTTTCTACTACTAACATTCCATCGCTTTGCTATATATCACTTCTAAAGAGCTTGCCAAAAAGCAGATTAGATTGTGCTCTACCTTCGAATCCAATGTATATAGATAGAGCTAAGCCACTAAAATATCATTTTATCCAAAATGAGACAACCCCAGTATTGAGAAAGTATTAATGTCATAAGTGCAAATACCAATAGAATAAAGATTTGTTAAATGTTATGGTTTTCTATCCGAAGAAATAATAAACGTTAAAACTTATGTGAGGTTCCTATATATCTTTATTCTAAAACAAGTTCTGTAAGAGCTTTTGATTAGATACGTATATAATTAACTTGTTTTAGAATATTGCCGACTGTTGTTGAAAAACCAATCGAGAACTTAAAAAACATATTGTGAGAATTCATCTATAATCTTTAATGTTAGTGTACGATCATCTTTCTTTAAATAATAATAAGACATTGCTTTGGTTGGAACGGCCTTGCGCAGCCACAACTATGAGCAATTATTAAGGATTAAAGCCTGACTTGTAATGACATAACTAGCCTCGCTATTGTTACCTCATGCCTTTTAATCGGACTACATTACTCCACTTTTTCAGGTGATGTTTCAACTGTTTTCACGATAAAGTTGTGTCATTAATTTTTTGTTTTCCGTCTCTTTTATCTTAGATTTTTTTCTTTCCAATATGATGATTCAAAAGTAGATCAGCAAGGCAACAATTTTGTGTTTGAGGGATGACTAGGAGTCTAGGACTTGTTGTTTCTTGTTTTTTTTTTTTTTTTTTTTTTTTTCTGAGAGAATTATATATAAGCTACTTAGACAAACAAATAAGCTCATGTCTTCGTCAATAGCTAAATGATTTGTTGATTTTTTTGCTTAAACTTTGGAAAATTAGCATGTTGATCATTATTTCTAACTACGCGAGTGTAACACTACACACTGTACTACAAAAATTTAACACGTACGTAGCCACAAAATTTTATCCTAATTTTTTTCTATACACATTTCCTATTGTATTGTATAACATTAATTCATAGACCTTGATCTATCGAGTTCATAACCAATCTAGAAGCTGACTAATTTGATAAATCTAACTAATAGTTGACCAGTTTGACCCAGAAACCAACTTCAAACTTAGAAGTTTTCATGATTCTTTTGGATGGAAGTAACCAACTCTTGGATCGACTTTGAAGTTAGGTATCTATCTAATTTACAGCAACCACTACACTGAGGAAGCAAATTGTGTGAACATGCCTTAATGGTGATTTGGACAAATTCAACACATGTGTAGTCTACAGTTTACAAAGTTAAGCTAATATAGTCTATAGTTAATTTATTGTAAATTAGATTTTGAAATCATGCTAAAATTATGTGTAAGTTCTATACATCACGGTAACACTATCAATAACTTAGTTTAGTGGATAATAGTTAATTTCATAGAAAATAATATTGGTTTAAAAGAAAACTAATATTTCTTACTAAATTGATATAATAACTCATAGACATCTATATTTAAACAAAAAAAACTATTTTATTTCAGTAGTGAACGTATCATATACACACAAGAGAATGTCAATCCACCGTATTTACAGGTTTAGTCCGAATGAAACCAATGCTCACGGTGAGGGTACAATTTTGGAAACCCCTCTTTGAAGTTTTTACATTATAACTCAAGATTCATCTAGTTAACATGGGCCACATGCATTGATAAAAGTTATAACATGTGAGATGCCAAATATTATATCAAAGCATTTTATCTGAAATAAAATTTCTATAATGTTAAATATTTCTCAATAATATTTTACTTAATGTAATATAGTTAATAGTTGTTGCCTTCAAATTCAAACTGTAGTACTTTTAAAGGAGACGGGTATTGATATTACGTCGTCCACGTGATCAAATTTGTTTAAGGACATTCCAGAAAAGACTTGTCACAAGCCGAAACGTTGGACTGAACCTTTGAAAGTGAAATTGATATCGAAAACAAATTAATCTGTTTCTCAATAAAGAATCTACTGTTATAATCAATGTTTTAAAATTCTCGGTGGTAGTCGGTCGGCGGGAATGGGTGTAGCGTCTAAAAAATTAATCGGGAAATAAACGGGGATTAAATGGGGATTAGTTTTATAGGTTTTATAGTATTTTAAACTTATTTTAATTTATAAATCCTCACTAAATTTATAACTTTAATATAATATAATATTTAAAGTTTCATAAACTTGTCAATCTTTCAAATATTTAGATTATTTCTAAATTTTTACTTCATAAAAATAACATTCATCATAGATATATTTAAAATATACAATTAAAGTTCTAAATACACATGAAAATAATTTTGTTCATAGTATTAAAGTAATTAAACTAGTAATTTTAACAAAAAAATTAATTTTGCGTTGAATTTTTTTATATTTTTTTAAATTTTTCAGAAAAATCAGAAAAATCGGAAAAAATCGGCGATTAATCGGATTTGGACCGATTCATCGGCCGACCGTGGAACCAACCCGATTTTAGGAAAATCGCGACGGTCAACCTTCACCTATCGTCTAGACAGACGATTAATCGGCTAAACGGCCAATTTTTAGAAGAAAGGTTATAATCATGTGGATCATCACTACCTATTAATTATCCATTTGGGTGCTTAAAAGTTTAATTAATAAATAAAGATACACAAAATCAAAGTTAGAAAGTATTTTACAGTAATCAAATTAAAAGATAGTAATTCGTTATAGTTTTTTTCCCTTCTAACGTAAATGTGGTTTTTTAACAAAACTATTTTTTTTTTGTTAAACCTTTTTTAACCATGCGAATTGCAAACTATCCATAGATTAATAAATAAGTGTACTTTAAACATATGCAAAGAATTTTGGTTTTGTTGGTCTGTCGAAAGCTCCTCAATCGAAGGACAAATGTCTGTGTAGATTATGCTGTTTTCTTACTTTTTTTTTGGTTTTAATAAGCTATTTTCTTACTTAATTAAGGTTTCTTTGACAAATAAGCGTGTAATGGCGACATATATATAATATGGATATTACAATGTAATGTATCCTCCTATCGACGACATATCGATGTGCTGCTTTAAATTTGTCTCCTGATTTTATTCAGTTAGAGCTCAAACTTTCATATTTAGCATATAAATTTAAAATTACATATAACTTCAAGATAGTTTGAGCATAGTTTTTCATGCACCTAGTAATATAATGTTTTTCTATATATCACTGGAAATATTTAAAGTATGTGTTACAAAACGTCACATATATTATATATGCAACATCAAAATCGGTAAATATAAATTTATAGTGGAATTTATTTAGTATCTCTAGTGGAATAACCAAACTGACTGGGCTTTTGCTTTTGGGTTGATTTCTTTAATTTTATTTGTATTAGGAATTTAGTATAATATATTTTTCTATCTGAGCCAATTTATCACTATACGTCTTTCCTTTTCCTCCTCCATTCAAGGCCTTGATTAATGATGCACTTTTTGTTTAGTTTTAACAGGAAAAATAATTATTTTGATTAGACTCACCTCTCATGAAAACTAAAATTTCTATATAATAAATTAATTTGATTAGCCTCATTTCCCTCACGTAAACTAAAATTAGTTTGAGTGTTATTATAGTCAATAACACACGTCATTAGAGAGCAAGACTTGACGACTACACCATAAACTCTAGAAGAAGAGAATTTAGCATACTGCATCCGATCCAATCGGGTTAATGTGGATGTATGGATACTGGTAAAAGTACAATAATTGAGTTCAAACTTATCAGTTCGTAAATTTGCTACGAAGATGACAAAGCACGCTGTCATAAAAGTTTGCTACGAAGATGACAAAGCATGCTCTACAACAATAAAGATTCCTAATATTTTGTCTTAACTCTTGCCAAATGAAAAGAAGAGCACATTGTCTACCAAAGTGAATAATTTGACTGACTTTTAGATTCTTTATGATGTATATATATTTATTTATACTTGGTTCTCACTGGGTAGATCGATCTACTTGGTTAACTGTATAATAAAAAGTAGAAAAACAATCTGCACTCCAATTGCAGAGAGCTCTCTATAATAATAAACAACAAAACCCATATAGGCTTAAGATACACATGGAACCCTATCTGCACTGCACATTTCCCAGAATTGGGACCAGTGTCTATCATATCTCTTGAAGAGAACAAAAACTGTTTTAGATTCGTTACAATCTCGGATTCACTTTGCGTAGAATGTGACAAGTTTCACATATGTAGAATTGTATGGTAGACTTCAGGCCTTAGACATGAGAACAGTTTCCAATAGTTTCAGGTGAATAACATCTTTAGTTCCTCTATACGGGCACTTCGTACTTCTTGATCCGTTAAAGCCCCAGAGATCATTCTCTGCTTCCTCGCCTGAACCGCCTCCATTCTCTCCTCAACTGTTCCCTGAAATTCACAAAGGCAATACAAACATTTTCACAGAAGTTTCTAATAATCAGTACTCAGCAAGAACGTATTCTGATTTTGGACATATTTTCAATGATAGGTTTTCATATGGTAAATGAGGACTAACGGCTGAGAAGGAAGAATATACCTTAACAATGAATCTTCTGATTTTGACTTTCTTAGTCTGTCCTATACGATGAATACGCATAACAGCTTGCTCCTCCACCGCCGGGTTCCACCATGGATCCTATAGGATACATTTTTGGTTTTCTTTTCAATCAAATATTCTAGGCTTTTGAAACCCAAGTTGGCCATGCACTACTTAATTTTCATATTATGAATGAGCTATTACATGGTTTTAGATTCTATAGGAACTAATATGATCTTTGAGTGACATTTATAGATATGTCATACCATGACAAAAGCATTGG
Organism: Nasturtium officinale; assembly: GCA_963854855.1. Taxonomy (NCBI): domain Eukaryota; kingdom Viridiplantae; phylum Streptophyta; class Magnoliopsida; order Brassicales; family Brassicaceae; genus Nasturtium; species Nasturtium officinale. The sequence goes on from OY978509.1 coordinate 5,917,458, forward strand.
ATGCAGCTGTTAGATTTATCCCAACCCCACCAGCTTTTAGAGACATCAACATCACCTATTCAACAATTTAAGAGGACAAGTGTTAAGTTCAATTTGGAAACTAAAAAGTATAGTATTTGAACATTTCATAAATGTAACGTGACTTCACCAACCAGGATACTGCCATCTTCAGAAAATTCGTTAAGGACTTTTTCCCGTTGCTGCTGATTTAGCGTACCATCAAGACGGACAAATGAAATGTTGTTTCTGGAGATGGAAAAAGATAGATTTAAAATTTTGCTATAGTTTAGGTTCTTGAAAACTGCCATAGTAAGCAAACATTAGTAAGACATAATTGGTATTACCGAGAGAGGGGAATTTGGAGGAGATCGAGGAAAGCGGTCCATTGGCTAAAGAGAATGCTCTTAGAGCCCGAAGAACGAAGACTTTCAAGCTCTTGCAGAAGAGCAGTGATTTTGGATGATTCTACCCAATTATTTTCCACGTCAACCTGGAATCTACTTTCGGTTGGTGCTGTGATGAGTTCTTGTTTGCTTACAGTTTTCCTGCAAAACAAAGATTCATCATTACGGCCACATTAGACCGAACTAACTTAGTGAAATCAACAACAAGGACATCAAATGAAACCAAACAATAGCAGGAAGAACTTCAAGATACCTACACACAGGACATAACCCACTAGCAGAATTCCGCCAACTTGCTAAGAGACACTCACGACATAATCTATGAGCACATGGTGTTAATACGGCATCCTCAAACGCCTCAAGGCATATTGGACAATCTCCTTGCTCTCCTTTGCGCAGTTCCTCTACCACCTCCTGAACAAAAGCCACTGATGGTACATCTTTTCCTTCCCCTTCTAGACCAGAAGACTTTCCACTAAGGAAACGTTTAGAGAGCTTATTCAGATCAGAGTATATTGCTGTATCACCACGACTGAAGGCATGAAAAAAAGAGACTGTTATAAAAATATGGCAACTGCATCAACAAAAATGTCAAATAGAAAGAAGGGCTATGGTTGTATGTTTTTTATAACAAATTCTCCATATCGATATAATATTCTATTGGATATTTATAGTAGGTTGTGCAAACAAATTAAGCAGATTGAATATGAAAAGTTGTCATTGATATATAAGTCATGAATGTTAAACTAGCACTGTGTATCTCTACTTCATTTCAAAGTAAGGGCATAAAGCCACACCTCATTACTAAAAATGGGTGATCACAACACTGTCGGAGACGCAAAAGCAGTTCCAGAATCGAAGCATAATTATGAAGAACTTTGCCTTGTTCAACAAATTGATCGAATTTGACCTGAAAAGACCCACCGGCATTTTCAGTAAAAGGCTTCTTAAATTAAAAGTCGAGTAAATTACTAAAGAATCCTGCAAACAAACATTACCTTGGATCTTTTAAATAGCGCATCATAGAAATCCCTCTCAGACTCCGAGAGTTCACAGTATATGACCCGCACATCAGCAGGGGGTAGAACAAGAATCGGCCTAAAATAAAATAAATAGATGCTTAAGATTAAAATCAAAAGAAAAGATTATTTGTTATAAGCATCAGGAAGTTATACGGATGACTAAATTTTTAGCTAGAATTCCCACCGTCCCTCTCGATCTGTGCTAGACTTGGTTCTCCTAAGCATGATAGGTTTTAAGATAGATTGAACCAGCTTTAGCCCTCTCTCGTCACCCTCTTCGAATGGCTTTTGGACAAGTTTATTCCACCTAAGAACAATTATGTTCCAACCTAACAAACTTCAGTCATTCCATACCAAATGTGGTGTGTTTCCAACCAAATATAGGTAAGGAACCTTACCATGCCCAAGTTCCCCATGGCTCAATCCTTAAAAATCGAAGGAGGCTGTACAAATCCTCCAGATTGTTCTATTAAAGAAGATAACATGTTAAATGAACACAAATTCCCATATATGATGGACAAATCACTATCCAAGATCCACTAGCAAGAAATACAAATACCAATACTGCAAGCCATATGAAATGCATCTTCAAAACAAGTTGTGAGATAGAGTCCAGACTTGTGTACAAAAAACATGCACAAGAAGTTGATATCCTTCTAGCTGAGATTTAGACCACTCGAAACTAAGGTGAATTAAATGTGCAGCTACTAAAATTATTTCAGAGATAAAAAGCCAGTGTTCCAAGATATTAGGCCTATAGGACCGTCAATAACATAGATTTTCTTTCTAAACCTTCCACAAAAAGATCAATCACCTGAATAGGCGTACCCGTAAGACACCAACGCCGATCAGCAACCAGAGCTGCAGCAGCCAAGGATATTTGGCTTTTTGAGTTTTTGATGATATGTGCCTCGTCAAGAACAATCCTAAACCATCGAATTGCATAAAGTCCTTCACTGTCAGCTGAGTTCTAAAAAGAAGAAGAAAGAACAGAGAAGATAATAAAATGTTTTTGCAATACAATTGTACACTATACATGGTATAATACATGACCCTAAATAAGAATTTTTATGAAAGCTACCTCTGTGGAAAATTCAGATGTTAGAACCCCATATGTAGTGATTACCACATCACTCTGGGATAGAAGTTTTGCATCCTTAGGCCGGCTTTGCCCATAATGAACATAGACAGATAGAGACCCAGGCTTTGCATGCATCTCAATCTCTGACTGACCACAGAACAGGAACAAAAACAAATCAGCTCACAAGGAAAGACAAAAAGAACAACAATTTTGATGGATAACCAAACTATAGTGCGAACATACATCAAGCATGAAAATAATTATTAGTATCTAACATATATAATACCTTCCACTGGCTTAAAAGTGTCATCGGACATACAATCAGGTTACCACCATTCTCAAGTGCACTTTTCTGTTCAAGAAGCTTTTTATTAAAACCTGGAAATTTGGCGGCCTTCACTGTGGGACTAGTGAAGTCATCTAAAGAACTGCTAATCAGTTTGTTTTCCTCATTAATGGGGAATAGAACCCCAGTTGATGAATCTTTCCAAGAATGGGCAAGCATAAGAGATATGGTCATTACGGTCTTTCCGAGACCCATTGCGTCTGCCAAAATCTGCAAAAGTGTCATAATATTATCTTGTTACAGAACAGCTATATCACAAAGTGACAAAATTCAGGTGAAATAACAAATAATTGATTGTAGGGCTATAAAAGCATACTCCTCCTCTTGCCATTTGAAGTGTGCTAGGAAAGTGTATTGTAGCATCACCGGTAAAAGAATTTACGTAGACAACAAGTTCCCTCCTATTGAAATAATACATATAATAAATATCTTATCTGACTCGCACTAAATTTGGCAGGCAATAGAAGCATGGCTTACTTGTCTGCTACATAGTATGCTTCCCAACATGGGTGAAGCATTGTCGCTGCCTCATCACTGCAGTTTCCTTTCTCCAGTTGGGTCATCCAGTGAAGTGCCTGCTTTTGATATGGACGAAGCTCGCACAGAAGTTTATGTGGAGTTTCCATTTCCTAAAACAAAAGTTCTCACATAATTTGTCAAAGAAATTTCCAGTGTCGAATATAAGTAAGTCAGAAGTATTGGAAATAAGAATACCTTTAATCCGGAATTGTCACCAACACCAACAATGTTATCAAGATCACCATCGCTGATACACTGCTCATTTTCATCTCCGTTTGCATCTTGATTAAGATTCTTGACCTTGTTTATTTGAGGCAACGAAGAAGGAATAGCAGAACCATCCTATTTCCAAAGGAGCAAATAACGAACTTGAAAAGCAAGAAGTCAAAGTTTAAGATGCTGATGTAATAATCAATTTTTTACCTTAGAACTCGAAGGTCGCTTCCTAGTGGACAAATCCTCGGGAGTAAACTCTGCCTATAAATTATGAAGGAACTATGAAACATTTCACAAATAACTAGCCAACTAAAATAAAATCAAAGAATAAAAATATTTCTCTGCAATCTCAAGAATTTGCAGTCACATCATATGAGAAGTAACAGCAATTTCCAAATAATCAGCAATTCAAGGTGCTACATGAAAATACAGACCATTACCTTCTTAAAGGGAATGAAACCGAGTAACCGAAAGAGATTTGGGAGAGGATGGAACACTGATTCCTCTGCCGTATTACTGGCTGCCTTAAATGAAGTCGCACTATGCTTTTGAAACATAGAACTATTAATGTATACGCTGTTTCAAAAGCAAACCACTTCAAAAACTAATGCACCTCCCCAGATATTGTCAAAATTGTAACACAAAATTTTGTATGACTAACCTTACTGAAAGAAGAATTGTGTCCATGATGTTCAATGCTTCAGGCGCCGACTTGCAATTCCCTTCTATCCTAATTTTCTTGTCTCTCACAAGCGGTAGAAGACACCGAGCCCACTCATTTGGTATTCTACCAATCTGCCACCACAAGAACCCATTTAGCAACTTCCATCTCATAAACAAAAAAGTTAGAATCTTTTTAACAAACCTCTCCTGAATCTTTTGTAGAGAACCTGACGATATCAGAACCAACACGCAAAGCTGGTCTCCCTCGTCCAAAGCGCTTCCCAGGCGTAGTAGTCTCAGACTTTGATCCTTCACTCTGCGGAAACGTGAACATCAATTTATCACCGGACTTCAATTTTCTTCCTTTACATGTTGACAATCCCGCCAATTCAGAACAGCCCACAAACCACCACTCATCCCCTGAAACACTCTCTTCTCCACCATTAACACTCTCTTCTTCCTCAACGCGATGATTCGCTGCAACACTTGCTTTACTATCACCAAAACGACAACTTTTGATGACGTTGTCGACCCTCTTCCTTACATTAGAGCTGCCGGGGCTAGGAGTGAGTATATCAGGTTTGCTGAAACTTGGAGTGTCGAAGATTATATTGATCGCTGCTGTTGGATCAAGATTCGCCATATGCAAAGCCCTAATTATGGCCATATCTGAGTAATCGGAACCCACTACTGATCTGACGGTGGAAATCATATCGTCTGAGACTTTCGTCCCCATTTAAAAACCCTAACTTTAAAAATGTTGAAATTTCGAGAAAATTTTCACACAGATTTGTGGCTAAAGAAGCCGAAACAGAAAACCCATGTACAGAGCGATTAAGAAACTGAAGTAAATTAACGACGGCGGAAGAGATCAACCGGACCAGCGAAACACGCGTAAATTAGCGACGAGTCTCTCTTCAGTATCTAAATTCCCGCCATTATATTATTTTTATTTTAAATAGATAAAAATAAAAAAAAAGGAAAAGATAAAACGATGGCGTTTTGTTATCAAACTCTAGCAAAGGTTTCAGCATCAATAGTCTTCTCCTTTATACTTTATAGATCTATCGCCTTAAATACATAAAGACCTTTATCGGTATACTTCTCCTTTATACTTTATAGATTTTTTTTGCCGGAAAAAAAGATCTATCTAATTCCAAGTTAAAAAGTAAAATTGAGATTTCACATTTATCGGTATTGTTGCCACAGATTACGATTTGCCAGGAGTTGTGAATATATTCTTAGATGGTGGTAGTGATGTGATGGAGCTAGTTCTAATGGGCTCTAATTGGGCTTCGTTAAGGCCTTTTATATATTTAAGGAGAAAGAGGTTATCGACCAAAAAAAAAAAAATAGTGTATTGTTAAACTTTTCTTTCTCCCTTCAACTCTTCTTCGTCATCTCCTCCATTTTTTTTTTTTTTTTTTTTTTTCCTGGTGGATTTTGTGATAAAAGAGTGAGATTGCGTTTGCTTAGAAAGGAAGATCGATAATTGAAATCTGGGAATTGATTCGGATCTGATAAAGGGTGGATTTTGATGGAAGCTAAGGTTACTAGACCTAGAGGTAGACCGAGGAAACGTCCCAGACCAGAGGATCGTAATGGGGTTTCTTCTAATCGAGGAAAGAAGCCTGTTTTGGAAATGAAAGTTTCAGTGCCTAGATCTCTTCTTGGTCGTTATGTCTTGAAAGATTTTGATGACACTGGAGTTTTTCTTGGGAAGATTGTTTCCTATGATTCTGGCTTGTATAGAGTTGAATACGAAGATGGTGATTTTGAGGACTTGGAAACTTGTTTACTTCGTCAGTTAATTATTGAAGATACTTACTTTGATGATGAATTACGTCTTAGAAGAGATAAATTAGAAGACTTTATACTGAAAAAGGATCAAAAGAAGATAACAGATTGCCTGGAGAATAAAGGAGGACTTGAGGTGTCTGCTAATTTTACTAGCGCTAGTTTTGTGGCAGAAGTTGAGACGGGTGGTTATTCATCTTGTGGTTTACCTGAGTGTGAAGATAACAGAGATTCAGACAATGAGACTTTGTCTCCTCTTGTTTCAGTTCCACCGCTGGATCTGCCTTCTTCATCTGGAACTATTGGTATCCCTGAGGAGGGCGTGGTGCATCTATTATCTGTTTATGGCTTCTTAAGATCGTTCAGCGTTCAGTTATATATATGCCCATTTGGATTGGATGAGTTTGTGGGAGCATTAAATTTCTTAGGACCGAATTCTTTGCTGGATGCCATTCATGTTGCCTTGATGCGGGCACTAAAGGGTCATCTTGAGAGACTCTCCTCAGAAGGTTCTGAAGTGGCTTCAAAATGCTTGAGGTAATTGTTGTTTACAGTTCTCAACAGTTGTCTTTGTTAACTTATTTTCTTGTTTTTGTAACTTTTTGTGTGTTGCTTTTAAGTTAATTTTTCCATATCCTTGGTTATTTCAGTGCAGTATTTATTCTGTGAGACCCTAGAGTTAGTTTGTTGGGTATCTGAACATTATTGTTGTTGCATTGCCATCTGCAGGTGTATTGATTGGAGCTTGCTCGATGCGCTAACTTGGCCTGTTTATTTGGTTCAGTACTTTGCTGCCATGGGACATACAAGTGGGCCTCAGTGGAGAGTTTTTAATGAATTTGTTGTGGATAAAGAGTATTATTCGTTACCTGTAGTGATGAAGTTGAAGATCTTGCAAATTCTGTGTGATGACGTCTTTGATGTAGAAGATGTAAGAGCTGAAATCGATAATCGAGAAGAATCTGAAGTTGGATTTGATCCTGATGGAGTTTCTGCTGATCTCTCTGAAAATGGACCTAGAAGGGTCCACCCCAGATTTGCTAAAACCTCAGCTTGCAAGGATAAAGAGCTTGGTGAATTTGTTGCAGGGAACCATGGGGTAGGCTCAATGAATGAGTCAAAAACTTTGAGTTCAAGATATACTGATGGTGGTCCTAATGGAGTTAGCGCAGATATGGATGGAAACAGTGATGAATGTAGGCTCTGCGGCATGGATGGAACGTTACTGTGCTGTGATGGATGCCCTTTAGCATATCACTCAAGATGCATTGGTGTGGTCAAAATGTATATACCAGACGGGCCATGGTACTGTCCAGAATGCACTATCAACAAAATCGGGCCAACTATTGCTCATAAGACTTTACTCAGGGGAGCAGTAGATTTTGGAGTGGATCCACATGGACGACTCTTCTTGGGTACATGCAATCACTTACTGGTGTATGTTTTCGATGCCTTATTTTAGATACTTTTTCTTTTCAGTTCTTTATCTCCATATTCATTTAGATACCTGTGGAAAAATTTGTTTCTGTAGTTAAATAATTATCAGCAACTATTTACATATCAGCTCGTCTAGATTTTGCTTATAGATGGAGAACCCACATTGCTTGAATAGTTTTGTTGACGCTGATCAACATTTCCTTATATTGCAGGCTTGAAATTTCTGTCCATGCGGGTGCAGATATCAAATACTACAATTTCATCGACATTCCAAAAGTTGTACTGGTTCTTTTGTCTGCAACGAACCATAGACTGGAATATTTGTATATATGCAAACAGATCTCACTATACTGGGATCTGCCTGGAGGTGTGATCTCTTATCTGAGAGAAGTGGAGACTGATTTAGCTAACATGCAAAAAGAAGGGGCTGATGAGGTGTCAGACAATATTAAGCTCTGGAGTGGAAGTAGTTCCAGTGCGGTTGGCCTCCACACAGCTGCTTCAGGCTATTCTGGTGGTCTTGTTTTTGGAATATCAAGTGGAACACAAGAGAATAATTTGGTTGCTGGAATTACACATAGGGGTTTATCATTTAAACCTCATGCTTATATTAATCATTACACAAATGGAGAATTGGCTGTATCAGCTGCTGCTACTTTGGCTGTCCTATTGTCAGAGGAAACCCATGAACCTGATATACACAAGTTTAGTAATGCCAAGAAAGCTGCATCGAGTAACATCTTGCTTCAGGTGAAAGCATTTTCGTTAGTAGCCTCGAGATTCTTCTGGCCAAGTCCTGATAAGAAGGAAATTACCAGGGAAAGGTGTGGTTGGTGTCATTCTTGTAAACTCACATCAGCAAGTAGAAGAGGATGCATGTTAAATGCAGCTGTATCAGGTTCCACCAAAAGTGCTATGAAAATCTGCAGTGGGCTTTTTCCTCTAAAGAACGGGGAAGAAATACTTTCTAGTATTGCAGCATATATTCTCTATCTCGAGGAAAGCTTACGTGGTCTCATTGCGGGGCCATTTCACAGTGAGAGTCTTAGGAAACTGTGGCGTAAGAAATTAGAGGAAGCATCAACATGCAAAGCTATCAAAGCCCTCCTGCTTGAAGTAAGTAATTCCTTTTTCTTTCTGAAACATTTCTGTTGTTATTCGCTTTCCTTTGCTATTGGAAAATAGTTTACTTTTTCTTGTCATTTGCACTGTTCAGATTAGATATTGTCAACGGTATAGTGTTGTGTCAGCAGTCTTTGGCTTGTCATTGTATTTATTATGTTTTCATTGGCCTGATGTGGTTCAATTTACTTGTTTGCAGCTTGAGGAAAATATTTGCAGTATTGCTCTGTCAGGCAATTGGCTTAAACTAATGGATGATTGGTTGATAGAATATTCCATTTTTCAAAACGCCCCAGTTACTGTTGGGGCCACACAGAAACGTGGACCTGGTAAGAAGCGGCAAAGGAACCAGGCTGAAGTGACAGCCGAAGGTTCTAATGATGACAGCTTTACTTGGTGGAGAGGGGGGAAGTTATCAAAAGTTATACTTCTGAAGGCAGTCTTGTCGAAGCCAAAGATAAGGAAAGCAGCTTGGCAAGGTAACCTGATTTGGTTATGTTTTTGTGCTTATGGTTTTAATAATTCTCACATAAACATAGGTTGTTTTGTTTTAGTCCTACTTTTTTATACTCTACCGGAGATATTCTATTAGATTTTCCTCATGAGATGATGCTAATTTGTTTGTTTTTCATCAGGTGGTCTGAAAAAGTTTCCTGAATTCAACTATGGTGATGGCTCCTACATTCCTAAAAGAAGCAGGCAGTGTATTTGGAAAGCCGCAGTTGAAAGTAGCAAAAACATTTCTCAGCTTGCCCTTCAGGTTTGTCTTCTGCCATCAATGGGTTTTCAAAGAATTTTGTTTGTATGCTCTTTTTGTTATTCGTCTAAAATTCAACTGAATCTGGGCCAGGTTAGGTACCTGGATATGAATATAAGATGGAGTGAACTTGCACGCCCAGAGCAAAATGTGCAAGATGTTAAAGGTCCAGAGACAGAGGCCACTGTTTTTAGGAACGCTAGTATTTGTGACAAGAAGATCATAGATAGCAAGGTTAGATATGGAGTCGCCTTTGGAAATCAAAGGCATCTTCCGTCTCGTGTCAAGAAGAATGTCATTGAAGTTGAGAAAACTGAGGATGGAAATGAAAAATTTTGGTTTCATGAAGCACGCGTTCCGTTATATTTGACCAAAGAATATGAAGAAAGTTTGCATAGGGTACCTGTGCCTTTTATCAAGAAGCCACCAAATAAAATATCAAAGCTCCAGAAAAAGCAACTAAAAGCTTCTCGAGTGAACATATTCTCTTATCTAGTCTCTAGGAGGGACAACATGGAGAAGTGTTCTTGTGCGTCATGTCATCTTGATGTTTTATTGAGGTATTTTCCTTAACTTTCTTCATTTTTTAGAATGCTTCTAAAAAGAAAATCTTATGTACCTCATTATTTTTTGTTCCTGTCCGCTACATGTCTCTAGGGATTCAACAACATGCAGAACTTGCCAAGGTACTATACACTTGCTTTCTCTTTATCATTTCATCCACGACCTGATTATTTTATATTAAATTTGGCAAGAGAATAGTAAAATGTGGTTTTTATTTTCCATCGAGTAATTTTACTGAAGAATAGGTAGTGATATGATCGTGGAGTTTTTTTTTTTCCTATGCAGGTTTCTGTCACAAGGATTGTACTACGATTACACAACACACAACTGGGAATGTTGAAATTTTGGTAACCTGCAAACGGTGCTACCTTGCAAGAGCCCGTTCAATAATCAATATCAATCACAGACATCCAACAACACCCACTGTCCTGATCAACAGACAACTTCCAATCGCAGTCACTCCAGTCACTAAAACACAGATTAAGCCTGTTAATCAACAGATACAAGCTTCCAACATTCGTAACAACACTTCAGAAGTTAAACAAATCACTCCTGACTCCAATTTGGCACCGAAGAGTAAACACAAGACATTGTCTTGGGGAGTCATATGGAGGAAAAAGAACTTGGAAGACACAGGTGTTAGCTTCAGACATCAGAATGTTCTGTTGGCTGCAAGAACTGATCAGCCCAATGAGGAACCAGTTTGTTGGCTCTGCAAACTGCCGTATAATCCTGGTCTCACATATATTCACTGTACAAGTTGTGACAGTAAGAATAATTTACTCAAAATCATATACAGAATCGTTCATTTCCTTAATGCCGTCATTTTGTTCTTATAAATCTAATCCTACCATCTGTATGCAGAGTGGTACCATATTGAAGCGATTAAACTTGAGGAGTCGAAGATTCCTGAGGTAGTCGGGTTTAAGTGTTGCAAATGCCGTCGTATACGATCACCTGATTGCCCTTACATGGATCCCAAACTGAAGGAACAGAAGCAGATGAAAAAAGTAATTTTCAAGAGCCAGAAACATGGGCAAGGAAATATCGGAATGGATTCGGATTCTGAAAGAATGTCTGAACCAAAAGACTCGATGCCCTCTACTCCCACGTTTCCCTTCGAAGATGCATTTATTCCAGAGGATGATCCTCTCTTGGGGTCAGTTTCAAAATTCGTACAAATTACGCCTAACAATTTGGATGTTGAATGGAATGGGGATGGTTCTGTGCCGGGACCCCAGAAGCTACCAGTTAGGAGACAAGTGAAACGTGAAGACACAGACGGGAATAATAATGTTTCTTATTCCGAGTTCTCAATGCATGGTGAATCGCAGCCTTTTGTGAAACCAGAATTGGAGCCAACATTGCCTGTCATGGAATGGGATGCATCTGGCAACAACAACAACTTGGTTGAAGGGGAGCTAATGTTTGACTACGAAGACATGGAATTCGAACCCCAAACATATTTCTCGCTGACTGAGTTGCTCACAACAGATGATAGTGGCCAATGCAATGGATATGGTGATGACAAGGATACTTCAGGAAACACAGATAACCCAAACCCTCAGGTTGAGACGACGGATCAGTGTAGAGAATTTCTGTATGACAATACAATTCCATGTCAAATATGCATGCATGTGGACCCAGGACCTGATCTCACTTGCCAGACTTGTGCTATGACATTACATTCCCACTGTTCTCCATGGGAGGAGGAATCGACTTGCACCGGAGGTAGCTGGAGATGTGGTCGTTGCCGTGAGTGGCTGTAGGCTGTAGCGGGCGGGTTATCTCCTCCCAAAGTCGAGTTTCCACTCGATTCTTTTTTTTTTTCTTTTTTTTGGCTATAGGCTAGGCCCCATCTGCTGCTGCTGCTTTTAGGGGTCTTTTTTGATGACTGCAAAGTATTATTGTATTGTCAAAAGAAGTAAATTAAGTTCGTATGAAGATAAGTAGGTCTCCTTTTAATTGCAGAAGATAAGCTCGTATTATTTTTGTCGCTGCAAAGGAGCGTCTGAGTTCTTTTTGATGCCCCTTTTGCATTAGAATTGAGACATCAAAATATTACGAAGTTTGGACCATCTTTGCAAGACCTTATGGTCGATAAAATGTTATATACCAAGACTAGCCAAAAAAGGAAAGAGAAGAATGGAATGTTCACCTGTTGATGTACGTGAAAAAGTGGTAATTCATATTCATGAGATTCTGGTTGTGGTAATGTCAATATTTGTTTGGACGCCGTACATGTACAATCATTGCGTGGATTCTAGGATATTTTGATAATACAGAACAATAACAACATCCTCTGGAAAAAATAAATCATGGAGAAGCAAATTGAATGAATATGTGCAGGTACAACCACAAATACAACCACAGATCTCACAAGACAAATGTTCAGAATGAATGCAAAATTTAGCAGCTAACTCAACTCGCCCAGCTGTAGACAGGCACAAATATGATCAAAACTACCTTTTCTTTTCAACCATCTCTCTCCCTCGGCCCTACATTTACTCTACCATTGTTCCACATTTTAAGCCATTACATCCTACAATAACAAATGAAAACTTTTTCGGCATGCGCAGGTATTTCTCTTTCCCCAATGAATTTAAAGTAAGCCAGCCAGTAGAGCTCCTGGATCATCAGCTAAGGCAGCTGGGCTAGGTGGTTGAGCTGCAGGCGCTGGTGCTGGTCCAGCTGTTGGAACTAGAGCTCGAGATCCCAATGGAATAGTAATTAGTTGTTCCTTGATGAATTCTTTCAACCTGTTGTTAAAAGAGGTAAACAAATGCAGAGGAAAAAAGCTACGTAAGCGTAGAGAGAAGAGGCAGAAATGATCATACTCAAATGTAAGCGTAGGATCTCCCGAGCCTACTGTCAATCGCATCTGGGTTCTGTCTGCCGGGTCTGTTTCAATTCTTGCCTGAAAATCAGAAAACACGGACAATGTCACACAACAGACTTTTGAGAGTGCCATAACGAGCAAGTGAAACTTGGTTGAAATCTAACCAAACAGATCATGGCTCCTGTACTTTCTGAGTAGAAGGTTGTGCTTGCCACTAAATTATTAGGGTTTGGATCCTACAAAAGGAAGCCATACAAGTTAAGTGCAAAAAGCATGAGGAATAGGGAATTGAAAACGTTAACAGATTTACTTACAAGCCCAGGGCATATCATCACCCGGAAACTGTTGAACAGATTCGCCATTTCTGGAAGAGCTAGAGGTCTTACACCTCTAACCTGAAAGATATAGCAGATTCAAATTGTGATGACCATTGGTACAGGAGTCAAACCTATGCTACATTAACAAGGATATCTAAAAGTTTTGGAAGTTATTAGTCAGAGAAGGTTTGGAAATACATACAACTTCCTGAAGTTTCAAGGGAGGCCCTGAAAGTGATCTCCATTGCGGGAAGAACTCTTCAGATGTCAATTGTATAGGTTGAAAAAACTTATTCAAGGTTGCCGGGATCCGTAACTTGGCACTGACCTACAAAACATCCAGCCGGTCAGCGGTCAAGTAGAGGCACAGAAACTAAATAAGCCATTTACCAAAACAAGCCAAGAAAGGTTGCAGCAAGTACCACTTTTGTACCAAACATGTAGGAGAAATCCAAAACCGCAACATCCCTACTAGGGCGGATGTTCATCACTTCAAGTGGAGATTGTACCTATAACCACGAAAGAAATTGGAACACTGAGCAAAGAGTAAGGATGTGAAAAGTAATAAATCGACAGGTTGAGTAGTTAAACTGAAAATGTCAACAGACAAACTACCTGTGCCCGAGGAGGAATTGTATCAGGTACTGGAGACAATTCCAGTCTTAAATGAGCAGGGGGTAGTATTAGAGGTTGGACTGATGTAAGTGGAGCAGTATTCTTGTTTCCCAAGAAAAGCACAAGTCTCCCTTGGTGTCCTCTCCATTCAGCTTTGATGCCGATCTGAGGAATACCAACAATCAACAAAATGAAGAACATAAGATATAGAAAAGTTTGATCGTTGCAATCACTATTCCGGGTTCGTGGGCATATATATAAGCCACCACGGACAAAGACGCTCAAAAAGGCTTTGCCTATCAGCAATTTGCATACCAGAATAGATAAAAGTAGATAGAAAGGAACTCAGATAGGATAAATCAAACCTGGATATAAGGATCCTCATATAAGACACCACTGTCTTTCAAACATAAAGCATGAAACCTCTCGGAGATATTTCCGATCACCTGTAAAAGAAAACAAAACTGAATAAGAAAACAATTCAAACATGCAAATGGTATCATGGAATACAAAAATAGTTAGGTATTAAATGTATACAATGTTAATCACGACAAGTCCATCAAGTTTGACAGCTGCAACATTATTCGGTGGAATAAAATCTAGAAACTCAGAGAGTGGAATAGGGGAATAAAAAACTCAGGTAGGATTCCATCTAATGTAAACGTTATACCTCTTCCAAGTAATAAATACAAATAAAGGAAATAGAAAAATAAATTGGCCAATGGTTAAAGAAATTGCCCAATAGTAAGAAAAATGAGCAAGAAAAATTAGAAGTATAATTTGATTCATGTTCTGACTTCCAAAAAGAATAAAAATGAATCCATGTTAAATCCTACAAGGCCAAAGAAAGCAAAGACAGAAGAAAACAATACCTCCACTGTTTTTGTTTGCTCTTCAACAGGTACAATGGCAGAACCACCAACTTCCTCTGGAACTCCTTCTACCCCTATGGGACCATGTTTTTCAGTTGAGACATCTCCAGGTGAAGCCTCTATAGCAAGAGGACCGAGCAGGTCGCTAAGGATATCGGGTGGTGGAGTTCCATTTGGCTGAGGGAGAGATTGGGCTACTGACTCAGGGTCCTGCTAGACATGCCAGGAAAAACAGAATGTCAAATGTGATAAGATGAAAGTATGTGCTATAGGTAAAGCATGTGAAAAATGTCTCGTCAATTAGGGCCTACAAAGAGAAGTACTCACTGCGCTTCCACTGACACTTGGAACCTTCAAAGGTGGAGGTGCCCCATTAACAGGCTGTGGGTCAGCCAAAACCAAAGCATTTGAAGGCTGTTGTTGTGATCTAACCTTGATAGCACTCTGGTCTGCGGTATCTTCAACATCTTCTCCCTTTTTTATCAAGGAAGACTGTTGAAGAGACAAAAAAAAATCCAGCATAAAATTTCTTAGTGACAACATCCAATCGAAGTAACTTAAAGGAATTGTAAGATAATCTGCAAACCTGGCGCTCCGGAAATTTTGGCATCTCAGCCAATACATCCATAAAGGCAGCCCCCTTTTTACTTAATTCAAAATATTCAACTGCCCTCTGTTGTATCTCCACATCAATACAACTCTCATACCTGGCAAAACAGAATTCTTTTAGGAAACTTGATTTGGCTTCCGAAAAAAAGAACATAACATAAAATGACTAGCAAAACACTGGGGAAGGACAACAAGGTTAGCAAGTCTCACTTCTTAAATACAGCCCAAATTTTTTTTTGCAGTTCTGGATCCGGGGGTTGAGTATGCATAAGAAGCTTTGCATATGTGGAAAGAAGAATAGGAATGGTGGGAGCCCTGAGAGAAAAAGAAGCATTTTAGGTATGCCAAAACACAAGAAGAGCAAAATGCAGGATTTGTGTTGTCCTTACGATACTCTGGGAAGCTTTTCATGTAAGATGCTAAAGAGTTCACTTGCACTGCAACCAGGTTGTCTAGCTAGAAGGTGACCATACTCCCCCAAAATATAAGCACTGACCTGACATGTAGAAAGAAATTTAATTTATTGTTGATAACCAATATTTCGATTAAATTTTGTTAACTTTATATTTTGCAAGCGATTTAGATACGGATAAGATTGTGTAAGAATGTGTATCAAGGTATCAACTCCACTTTCCCAATTTAGTATATATTATAACTCATCCGTGTTATGCAATACATAACAGAACTTATTATGAGATGCGAGGATGTACAACCTTCACCATTGTCCCATGTATTGCAATTTTATCCAAATATTCTCTTGCTTTTGATGCGGCGTAAGGCTGTCAGTTAAAAGAAACGTGTAAGCAAGTTTACAATGTCATGATGAATAGAATAAACAATAGAGATATCCTAATAACTTTAAATACCTGCAGGTCTTCATTATTTGTTACAAACTGAACCACACGAAACCAAATGTCATCGCTAACAAAATCCCCAGCCTTATCGATCAATTGAAGGATCACATCTACATACCTGTGAACATCAAAATCAACATGTTGTGTAACAAAAATTGACCAATTGCTTGTGTAAGTAGTGATTTAAAGGTCACACCAAATGGTTAATGCATGTCACTGCAATCAAAATTGTGTGCATAAAAAAGTGTACACATACTTCTTGTCGAGTTCTTCTTACCATGATAGATCAGGAGCAAACTTTTCAGCAAGAATAGCAGCTTTAAGTGATAATTCCTCGCGCATAGAAAATTCTGCTGTGCTAAGATACTGCAATGTATTTTTGTGTTTCAAGTAAGCTTAAACACCACAACTAAATCATTCCTTTCTGTTAAACTTAACAAGTTAAAAGGAGAAGAAAAAGCAAGAAAGAAACAACAAGACTTACCTGCAACAACTCTTCGACGATATCCTTAGCATTTGACACATCGCACATCTCATATAGCAAATCAAGAGCACGTCTACGAATACTGCAGGAAAGTTGAACCAAAAATGAATCTGATACTGTTAGCAAAAGAACCAAGATAACAGATCAAAATTAAAATACAAGTCCTGGAAGCTTCCAGGAAAAACGAATAAGATCTTATGGAATTTTGTACTCATCCAATCAAGGGGATAAGACCTTATGGAATTTAGTACTATATTGAACCATAGAACTATGACCGACCGATTTCATGATCAAAAATTGTTGTACTGGTTTCAAATTAGAGTATTAAAGAGATATTAATTCGGGTTCACAGGCCATACAAGCTGATGCTGAGATGGTAAATCTAAACCAACCTGATGTCCGGATCTTTCAAGGAAGTGATAATCTGAGACTGATGCTTCTTTATGATATCTTGAACGTCTGTGACCCTCAGCATTCGTGTCATATTCTCCTGCAACATTGTCAACAAATGCATCATGATAAGCCACATGATGCACCACCAAACACTTACTGTTCTAGCTAGGCTTAGATGCAGAAAGTGGGTATTCGAGATCTCACCAAGCCTAGATATCTGATGTTGGGCTCACGGACGGAAATAAACTTGCCAAGAAGTGCAACACACTGTGACATCATTTCATTCTCAGCATCAAGATGCATGACCTATATCGAAGCACATTAACAAGTTAGGACGTTTGTTGAGTACACTCAAGTTAACTATCCATGATAAAGCTAGAGTAACTATCCATTAACATGTAGTAGTATTTACTAATATACAAGAAAAAGAACAAAATATGAATAGTGTACAATTAACAGCAAGCGATTCAAATACTAAAGTTTTTCCAGCAAAGTCAAAAAGTATATTTTAGAACATCCATGCACACATCACAATTCTGTTCTCAGAAAATCAGTTTTGACAGGAAGTTGAGAAGGTATTGGTAAATTTCATGCATCAACATTTTCCACAGCCGTCTGACAAACTAACCAGGGATAGAGCTTCAAATAGCACAGCATGAGATGCGTTGTTCTTATTCACATTTTTCACAACATCTGTCCCCATTAATATCCGCTGAAGGACCTGAAAATTTCATGAAATGCCATCAGAGAAAATTTGAAGACAAAAATATAAGAGATTTAGGTGAGAAAAGGTGAACCTCAAAGAGGGATTTTCTGGTACTTGGATCTTCAATGGCTGGAAAATATTGAAGAGCCCTCATTGCCTTCACCTGTGCTAACGAAAGAAATAAAAGTATCAAAGACACCTCAACTAAGCAACAAAACCACACGAAAGCTGGGGCAAGCCTCTTTCATTTGCTATTTCACGCAAAATGTAAAGAATGCATGGGATGAGAAAAAGGATGCAATTTGAAAAGGTTCAAGCTATATTAAACAAGAGTGAATAATCTGAGTTAAGACAAACCTGGAGCCAAGGAGACGGGATGCCATAGTATGTGTACTCCTGAGGAACGTCCTGGTTTCTAGCAAGGCGTTCCAATATTTTGACACATTTAGGAAGACAACTTGAGTATGCCTCATGATTATTAGATACCAGAGATACAAGAAGACTAGTGGAAGACGTCAAGACACCAAGATCTCGTTCATCCAAAAGTTGTGCCATACGATCCGCCCTGGAAGTACACAACAAGGAGAATGTATATGATAAATACAAAAGTAAAATCAAACAACCAGTAACCCAGAGTGTTCATACACACCAGCCATCAACGTTGATGGCATCAGGATTTTTCCGGAATAAGCGCAGTAGGCACAGTGCCGCTTTTTTCCTTACGAGAGGTCTGCAACTACTTGAAATCTGCAGCAAACAAGCCCCCTTAACATCAATATGTTTACTTCTATTGGAAAAAAAAACATAACCAGTCGCCTTTGGGAGTCACTTACAAGTAGCTTTTGAACATCAGGTGCCAATGATTCAGAAAAATCTCTTCCACCAATATTTCCAACCTACAAGAAAAAGTAAGCATGGCAAGGTACGAGTGCTTAAAAAAAAAAGAGAACACAGGTTTAATGAAGTGAAGGGCTTTGCACTACAAAGTAATAGAGCACAAAAGACATAGTATATCCAAAGACTTTCACTGAAGCAGTCATTTAACTGCACTGCAAGACCTCACTACTATGCTTTACGATCTCAGCACAGTATGGACAAAAGACCACATACCAAAGTCAACGCTAGGCATTGGAAAGCCTCATTCCGACCAATAATATCGTTCCGCACTGTATTTATTGCCAACCTCAAAAAGTCATGGTTCTCATTGAGCAAGCAAGATGTAACAATGTAGCCAACCTGTAACCATGTGTGAAAAGTTCAATACACGCAAATTAGGAAGGGATCATACAAAAATATAAAATTGGCAATACAAACCCTTGGGTTACAACTCATGGTAACATTTTTTTCTCTTGATTAGAATTGCTAAGAAGTTATAATAAAATAACTCATGCGCATAAATAAATGTCTCCAATACTTTACCAGGTCCAGTCAAAAAGAATACGATGCAAATGCGTGAAATAGTATCTAGATCTAACTTTCCATGATCTTCAGTGAAATTTCCTCTATTTCAGCTTTGATTACTAGATTTAAAGCAAAATTATACCCCCACCTACAGCGATTCTCTTCTCCTTGCCTTTGAAAACAATAATTTCATTGAGCAAACAAAACATTGGCTTACCAGTTTTTCTGGATACTTTGGCGCAGATATAAGAGAAACGGCTTCCATATGGCCAAAATCCACATCGTAACCTAGCATATGTATGTAAAGCATTTTCCAGACATACTTCTTCTTTTTATATGGTGTCAAAACCTGTTAAACACAAGATAATATAGAAAAGTAATCAAAACCTGTTAAACGCAAGATAAATTCATTTCTAACATGAAACTCGACAAAATAGATTCGGTGGCCACACAAGGGCTAAAAGGCCGGTTACAGCTCTGCTACGTACAGTATGTAACCACCAGAATTTCACTCAAATTTTCTAATGAGCTACTTACAGCTAAATCTACATCGTAATGAGCTATTCAAAAGTTTCTGTGACCTTGATTCCTTTCTTTCGACCATCACTACATAACCTAATTTACTGCCACGCCTATCTTTCCTTGTAGTTCCTTACTATCTTCAGATATTCAATGTTCTCATATATCTTGATTGATCACAAGGAAAAAAATAACGATGTTCCCATATTCAATAGTAGTTTATTGTCTCCCATTTCTCGACTTGAAAGCAATAACGATGTTTCAAAGGGTAAAATAATGGATAAAATCCAAGTATATGAGCTAGCTGTTGAATGGAAACATTACACTACTTTCCATCCGATAAAACAAGAAACAACAAGCTCCAAAACTATCCACTCGACGACTCTGTTTTTCTATTGTCCGATAAAAGACTAGCCCAGAGACTGCATATTTGTTTCAACTACATTCTTCTATAACTCGCTTATCAAAATATTGGCTCTAGCAGTCGATTGCATTGTAACTGAGTCTAGGTAAAACAATCTCAGAAGAATAGGTAGACGAAATATCCAATATCTATCTCTAAACAAATACAGAGCCTCAGCAGATAGTTGGACACTGAATTGCCACTCAAAACGAGAACAATGATAGCTTAACAAAAAAAAATGGAGATAATGGAACATCCGCTCCTAACCTTGTCGTTCTTGAAACATGTACGTATGTTTCCGAGCTCCTTATCAACTCGAAGTCGCTCCGCCTCTTTGTTCTGGCAATTACGTATGTCACTGATGAATACAGAGAGGCCTCTCATTCCGGTCATGGTGGAGCTTAGTGTTCAGATCGACAGTCCTCAGAGGGGGCAGATCAAACTCGCGCGAAATCGGATCTAAATACGAAGTGAAACGCAGAATACAGCTCAAGTATAAGCAATTCGCGGAAGCGGAGATCTAAACCCTAATCTAGATACGGAAAATGGCAACTCCAATGGAAGAATTCAAAAAAAAAGGAGAATGATTTACAGAAGAGAGCCTGCGGGGGAGACGAAGACGACTTTAATTTTTCTTTATTTACATTGCCTTTTTTTTTTTAATTTGTTTTGCACCAAATATAGAGAGAAAGATAAATTACATACGAATTTACGCGTTTAGTCATTTGTATTTGATTGGAGGATTTATAAATCCGCGGACTATTATGTCAAAAATCGTACCTTCTGTGTAAATGGTGGACGCAAGCTTAACAATGTTGTCGCTGCAGTCAGAGCTACGTCCGATTTGAAAGGCTCCTTTTAGTCCAACATTTCCTATGAAAATGCATCTAACTATATAGTGCTTTGTTTTCGATTGGCTGGTTGAAGGCAATTTATTTTTTTTAAATAAAAAATCAACAGTGCCAAAAAAAAAAAAGCCTTACACTCAAAAACACTTTTACATTCTCAAAAAGGGTGTCTTTATGCAACATACTCTTCTATTTAATTAACCCTCTCTCTTTCCCTCTCTCTCTATCTCTCTTTCCCTCGGCCCTACATTTACTCTCCCATCATTCCATATATTCGCCATTACATTCTACAATAACCAATACAAACTTTTCCGACATGTGCAAGTATTCTCTTACCCTAATTAATTTAAAGTAGGCCTGCAAGTAGAGCTCCTGGATCATCAGCTAAGGCCACTGGGCTAGGTGGTTGAGCTACAGGTAATGTTGGTCCTGGTCCAGCTGCTGGAACTAAAGCTTGAGATCCCATTGGAATAGGAATTAGTTGTTCCTTAATGAATTCTTTCAACCTGTAGTTGAAAGAGGTTAACAAAACAAATGTCGAGGAAAAAGCTGTGTTTGAGGTTTAATTTGTGCTAGGAGAAGAGGCAGAAGTTATCATACTCAAATGTAAGCGTAGGATCTCCCGAGCCTACTGTCAATCGCAACTGGGTTCTGTCTGCTGGGTCTGTTTCAATTCTTGCCTGAAAATCAGAAAACACGGACAATGTCACATAATATACTTTTGAAAATGTCAAAATGAGCAAGTGAAAATTGGTTGAAATCTCACCAAACAGATCATGGCTCCTGTACTTTCAGAATAGAAGGTTGTGCTTGCCACTAGATTGTTAGGGTTTGGATCCTACAGAAAGAAAACCATACAAGTTTAGTTGATGTATACATGTGCAATAAGAATGAGGAATGAGGAACTGAGAACGTAAACTCATTTACTTACAAGCCCAGGGCATATCGTCACCCGGAAACTGTTGAATAGATTCGTCATTTCCAGAAGAGCTAGAGGTCTTACACCTCTAACCTGGACGATATTACAGATTCAAATTGTGATGACCATTGGTAACGACTCAAACCTATGGTGAACTAACAAGCATATCAAGAAATATTGGAAGTTATTGGTCATAGAAGGTTTGGAAATTCATACAACTTCCTGAAGTTTCAAGGGTGGCCCTGAAAGTGATCTCCATTGTGGGAAGAACTCTTCAGATGTCAATTGTATAGGTTGAAAAAATTTGTTCAAGGTTGCTGGGATGCGTAACTTGGCACTGACCTACAAAAGATCCAGCCCGTCAAGTAGAGTCACAGATACTAAATAAGCCACTCACCAAAACAAGCTAAGGAAGGTTGTAGCAAGTACCACTTTTGTACCAAACATGTATGAGAAATCCAAAACCGCAACATCTCTACTAGGGCGGATGTTCATCACTTCAAGTGGAGATTGTAACTATAACCACGAAAGAAATTGAAACACTAAGCAAGAGTAAGTAAGGATGTGAAAAGTGATAAATCGACAGATTGAGTACCTGTGCCCGAGGAGGAATTGTATCAGGTACTGGAGACAATTCAAGTCTTAAATGAGCAGGGGGTAGTATTAGAGGTTGGACTGATGTAAGTGGAGAAGTATTCTTGTTTCCCAAGAAAAGCACAAGTCTCCCTTCGTGTCCTCTCCATTCAGCTTTGATGCCAATCTGAGGAATACCAACAATCAACAAAATGAAGAACATAAGATATAGATAAGCTTGATCTTTGCAATGACTATTCCAGGTTTGTGGGCATACATAAACCATCCCAGCCAAAGAAGCTCAAAAAGTAGAAAGAAAGGAACTAAGATAGTTTAAATCAAACCTGGATATAAAGATCCTCATATAAGACACCACTGTCTTTCAAACATAAAGTATGAAATCTCTCGGCGATATTTCCGATCACCTGTTAAAGAAATCAAAACTGAATAAGAAAACAATTCAGGCATGCAAATAGTATCATGGAGTGCAAAAATTGTTGCATGTATTTATTTGATATTAACTGTAAATGTATAAAATGTTAATCAGGAAAGTCCATCAAGTTTAACACCTGCAGCATTATTATGTTATAACCAACCATGCCAAAAAAGGAAGAAGAAAATAATACCTCCACTGTATTTGTTTGCTCTTCAACAGGTACAATGGCGGAACCATCAACTTCATCTGGATCGCCTGCTGCCCCTATAGGACCATGCTGTTCGGTTGAGACAGCTCCAGGTGGAGCCTCTATGGCAAGAGGACCAAGCAGGTCACTAAGGAGATCGGGTGATGGAATTTTTGGATCTATATTACTTAGATTTCCATCGGGCTGAGGGAGAGATCGGGAAACTGACTCAGCGTCCTGCTAGACATGCCGGGAAAAACAGAATGGCAAGAGGTAATAAGATAAAAGTATGTGAAATATGAAAAAATGTCTCGTCCATTGGGGCCTACAAAGAGAAGTACTCACCGTACTTCCACTTACACTTGGAACCTTCAAAGGCGGGGGTGTCCCACTAACAGGCTGTGGGTCAGCCAAAACCAAAGCATTTGAAGGCTGTTGTTGTGCTCTAAGCTTGATGGCACTCTGGTCTGCGGTATCTTCAACCTCTTCTGCCTTTTTAATCAATGAAGACTATGGAAGAGAAACAGAAAAAATCCAGCATCAAATTTTCCAGAATAACATTCTATCAACGTAATTTTCATGGAAACATAAAATAATTTACAAACATGGCGCTCTGGAAATTTCGGCATCTCAGCCAATACATCCATAAAAGCAGCCCCTTTGTTACTCAATTCAAAATATTCAACTGCCCTCTGTTGTATCTCCACATCAATACAACTCTCATACCTACCAACACAAACCTCTTTTTAGGAAACTTGATTTGGTTACCAAAAAAAGACAGACATAAAATTACAAGCAAAACACTGGGGAAGGACAACAAGGTTAGCAAGTCTCACTTCTTAAATACTGCCCAAATTTTTTTTTGCAGTTCTGGATCCGGGGGTTGACTATGCATAAGAAGCTTTGCGTATGTCGAAAGAAGAATAGGAATGGTGGGAGTCCTGAGAAAGAAGAAAAAGCATTTAAGGTATACCCAAAGACAAGAAGAGCACAATGCAGGATTTGTGTTGTCCTTACGATACTCTGGGAAGCTTTTCATTCAAGATGCTAAAGAGTTCACTTGCACTGCATCCAGGTTGTCTAGCTAGAAGGTGACCATACTCCCCCAAAATATAAGCACTGACCTGAAATATATAAAGGAATATAATTTATTTTTGATAACCAATATTTTTATATTACGCAAACAATTTAGATACAGATGAAATTTTGTCAGAATGTGTAACAAGGTAGCAAATCCACTTTCCCAATTTAGATTATATTATAACTTATCCATGTTATAGAGTACACAGAGAGACTTATTGTGAGCTGTGAGGATGTACAACCTTCACCATCGTCTCATGTACTGCAATTTTGTCCAAATATTCTTTAGCTTTTGATGCGGCGTAAGGCTGTCAGGTAAAAGAAACTTGTAAGCACCTTTAGAATGTCATGATGAATATAATAAACAATAGACTTATCCTAGTAAATTTCATCACCTGCAGATCTTCATTATTTGTTACAAACTGAACCACACGAAACCAAATGTCATCGCTAACAAAATCCCCAGCCTTATCGATCAACTGAAGGATAACATCTACATACCTGAGAACATACAAATCAACATGTTGTGTAACAAAGATCGACAAATTGCTGGTGTAAGTAGTGACCTAAGGTCACCATATGGTTAATGCATATCACGGAATCAAAACTGTGTACATAAACAAAGTGTACAAATACTTCTAGTCGAGTTCTCCTTACCATGATAGATCAGGAGCAAACTTCTCAGCAAGAATAGCAGCTTTAAGTGATAATTCCTCACGCATGGAAAACTCTGCAGTGCTAAGATACTGCAATGTATTGTTGTGTTCCAAGTAAGCGTAAACATTACACAACTAAATCATACATTTTTGTTAAACATCACAGTTCATAAGTAAGAAGGAGACTACAAATCAAGAAAAATTCAATTTGAAGTAAGGTCAACAAGACTTACCTGCAACAACTCCTCAACGATATCCTTTGCATTGGACACATCGCACATCCCATAAAGCAAATCAAGAGCACGTCTACGAATACTGCAGGAAATGTTTCTAAATTCACGACTACTCTAGAGAAGGAAAAAAGAGGTATATTGACCCATAAGAACTATGACCAATTTCATAATTGAAAATTGTTGTATTAGTTCCAAATTAGAGTAGTAAAGAGATAGTGATTTGGGTTCACAGGCCATACAAGCTGATGCAGAGATGACAAATCTAAACCAACCTGATGTCAGGATCTTTCAAGGAGGTGATTATCTGAGACTGATGTTTCTTAATGATATCTTGAACATCTGTGACCATCAGCATTCGTGTCATATTCTCCTGTAACATTGTCAAAAATGCGTCCTGATAAGCCACATAATGCACAACGACACACTAAAAATTTACTGTGTTAGCTAGGCTTAGATGTACAAAGCGGGTATTCGAGATCTCACCAAGCCTAGATATCTGATGTTGGGCTCACGGACAGAAATAAACTTGCCAAGAAGAGCAACACACTGTGACATCATTTCCTTCTCAGCATCAAGATGCATGACCTATATCAAAACACATTAACAAGTCAGAAAGTTGCTCATTAAGCCAGAGAACCGTTGAGAACACTTAAGTAGACTATCCATGATAAGGCTCTTAGAGATAGAATTGAAACCTTCAATCAGAGCATTACTATTTACTTTAATACAAGATTTAGACCAGATATATAATAGCGTACAAGTAACTGCAAGCAATTTAAACACTTGAGGTTATTCCAGCAAAGCCAAAAATATATTTTAGAACATCATCAGCCCTGTTTTCAGTAAATATGTTTTGACATGAAGTTGAGGAGGTATTGGTAAATATCATTCATCAACTTTTTCCCCAGCTGTCTCTCAAACTAACCAGGGATAGAGCTTCAAACAGCACAGCATGAGACGCATTGTTCTTATTCACATTTTTCACAACATCTGTCTCCATTAATATCCGCTGAAGGACCTGAAATTTCCATGAAACACCATGAGAGAGAATTCGAAGACGTATATTGAGATTTACAAAAGAAAAATTGAACCTCAAAGAGGGATTTTCTGGTACTTGGATCTTCAATGATTGGAAAATATTGAAGAGCCCTCATTGCCTTAACCTGTAATAACCAAAGAAATTTAAGTATCAAAGATACCATAATTAAGCAACAAAACCACACGAAATCTGGGGCAAGCCTCTATTTTCAGTACAATTTCAAGCAAAATGAGAAGAATGCATGGTATGAAAAACAATTATGCAATTGGAA
The DNA here is from genome assembly GCA_963854855.1 of Nasturtium officinale. Classification (NCBI taxonomy): domain Eukaryota; kingdom Viridiplantae; phylum Streptophyta; class Magnoliopsida; order Brassicales; family Brassicaceae; genus Nasturtium; species Nasturtium officinale. Next base: position 5,943,640 of record OY978509.1, read on the forward strand.
AGGGTTCAAGCTATGTTAAACAAGAGTGAATAAGCTAAGCCAAACCTGGAGCCAAGGAGACGGGATGCCATAATATGTGTACTCCTGAGGAACGTCCTGGTTTCTAGCAAGGCGTTCTAATATTCTGACACATTTAGGTAGACAACTTGAGTACGCCTCATGATTATTAGATACCAGAGATACAAGAAGACTCGTAGAAGACGTTAAGACACCAAGATCGCGTTCATCCAAAAGTTGTGCCATACGATCCGCCCTGTAAGTACACAACAAGGAGCATGTTTATGAAAGATGCACAAGTAAAGTCAAACAACCAGTAACCCAGAGTGTTCATACACACCAGCCATCAGCGTTGATGGCATCAGGATTTTTCCGGAATAAGCGCAGTAGGCACAGTGCTGCTTTTTTCCTTACGAGAGGTCTGCAACTACTCGAAATCTGTAGCAAACAAGCATAACATTAATATGTTTACTTATATTGAAAGAAAAAAACATAACCTGTCGTCTTTGGGAGTCACTTACAAGTAGCTTTTGAACATCAGGTGCTAACGATTCAGCAAAATCTCTTCCACCAATATTTCCAACCTACAAGAAAATATAAGCATGGCACAGTAAGAGAGCTAAAAACAAAGAAAGAGAGAACACATGTTTAATGAAGTAAAGGGCTTTGAATTACAAAATGGTAGAGCACAAAATACATGATGTCTCCAAAGACTTCCATTAAAACAGTCAGTCATTTAACTGCATTTCTTAATTTGAAAGACCTCACTATGCTCTAAGATCTCAACACAATATGGAAAAAGAACACATACCAAAGTCAATGCTAGGCATTGGAAAGTCTCATTCCGACCAATAATATCGTTCCGCACTGTATTTATTGCCAACCTCAAAAAGTCATGGTTCTCATTGAGCAAGCAAGATGTAACAATGTAGCCAACCTGTAATCATGGGCGAATAGTTCAATACATGCAATTCAGGTAGTGAGCATACAAAAACATAAAATTGGCAATGCAAACCATGGTATCATTTGTGTCTCTTGTTTAAGAATTGCTAAGATGTTATTAATAAATAACTTATTATTACTACATAAATCATGTGCATAAGTAAATGTCTCCGATACCTCACCAGGTCCAGTTAAACTGAATAAATTCCAAGCACCTAGTTGTGAAATAGTATCTAGATTTAAGTTTCTATGATCTTCAATGAAACTTTCTCTATTCTAGCTTTGATTTTGAAGCAAACATATACCCCCAGCTACACCTACTCTATACTCCCAGCCTTAGAAAACAATATTTCGTTACTTGAGCAAACAAAACGTTGGCTTACCTGTTTTTCTGGATACTTTGGCGCTGATATAAGAGAAACCGCTTCCATATGACCAAAATCCACATCGTAACCTAGCATATGTATATAAAGCATTTTCCAGACATATTTTTTCTTTTTATATGGTGTCAAAACCTGCCAAATATAAAACCATATGGAAACACTAAGAAATTCATTCCTAACACAGAACTCGAAAAAGTAATAAATTTGGTGTTGCTCCAACTAGCCACACATGGACACTACAGGCCGGCTACACCTCTGCTACTTACAGAACTGAACCAGAATTTCACCCCAAAACTTTTTACAGCAAGCATAACCTACTTTGTAATGAGCTACTCAAATCTTTCTGTAACTATGATTTCTTTCCTTAGACAAACACTACATAGCAGAATTTCAAGTAGAAAGCAGTATTGATGTTCCAAAGGGTAAATAATGGCTAAGCCCCAAGAATATGAGCTAGCTAAACAACGAAAATATTATACTGCTTGCCAAGGTAGACAATTTGTGAGAAGAAAAAAAACATATACTCTCTTTCCGATAAAGAAACTACAGGCTCCAAAACTATTGACTCAGCAACTCTAGTTTTTTCAGTGACTGCATATTTGTTTCAAATACATTCTTCTCTAATTCCCTTATCAACCTATTCGCTCAAACATTAGATTGCATTGCAACTGAGTTTACATCAAACCATCTCCGAGCAATAGGTAGCTGCAAAGGAGAAATCTCCAATACCTCTAATCAAATACAGAAACTCAGCGGATACTTGGACACTCATTTGCCACTCAAAGTGAGAATAAAGATAGATTAACAAAAAAAGGACATAATGGAATATCCGCTCCAAACCTTCTCATTCTTGAAGCATGTACGTATGTTTCCGAGCTCCTTATCAACTCGTAGTCGCTCCGCCTCTTTGTTCTGGCAATTACGTATGTCACTGATGAATACAGAGAGACCTCTCATTCCGTTCATGGCGGAACTTAGTCTTCAGATCCACCGTCTACCGCCGCCGCCGCCTCACACGGGGCAGATCAAACTGGCGCGAAACCGGATCTAACTATGAAGTGAAACGTAGAGTACAGCTCAAGCGTAAGCAATTAGCGGAAGCAGAGATCGGAACTCTAGTCTAGATCGGAAAATAGCAACTCCACTGGAAGAATAGAATTCAAGTCATCAGTAGAAGAGAGCCTGCGGGGAACGACGGGAGATGACTTTTATTTTTATTTATTTACAACTTTGACTATTCAATCTTCTGTATTTCAGTTTTTGTCTATTTTAGACAATTTCAGTTTCTGTATATTTTAGACAAATTACGAATTCACGAATAACGTATGCATATGAATTTGGAAATTCCGAAATTTACGCGTCTAGTTATTTGGACTTAAATTGGACAATTTATAAGTTGGCGGACTATTTTCAATTTTGTCAAAATTCGTCTTCTTCTACGTTTTTGGTAAAATATTTACTGCTTCTCTTCTTTTATGTTTTCACTGTTTCATTTATTTTCCGTTTTAAATGCTGCGTTCGGTCGCGGTCAAAGCATTCAATTGGTATTTTTAATACCCATGGGAAAATCGGGTTGTGAATTCGGGTCGGGTCATGTAGTTGGTGTTTGGTGTAGATATTTAGCCAGTCCCACCACAAATACTAATGGGACCGGATCGAGTAGGCTAGAAGTTGTCGGTCAAGAGAAAAAAAGGATTATTGATGAAATAATTGGATTATTAACATAATTAATTTACAGAACAGGAACACAAGAGAACAAAAGATGAGGATGAAGCAGTTGGATGACAGTGGTGAACAAGCTGTCATTCATAAGATTCTCCATCTCATATCATCTATCAAATGATCCAGCCATCAAACGTGTTCTAAGAATATTTTGATTTTATTTTTTTCAAACATGTAAAAGATTTTTTTTACTACTTTCCTTATTATACTCATTAGTTCGATTTACATATTTATCTAGTAATCTTTTAATATCTCCAACTACCAACTGCATTCTCAACTTTTCCTTCTTGTTCTTTCAACGGAAAAAGGGGGTAAATAAATGTCTTGGTATTACAAGAGTGACTGAGTGACTTGTCTTTCCATGTAAAGTAAAAAATGCCATAAATGACGTTTAGTTACACAATTCGCCAAATCTTTTGATCATATTATAAATTTTTTAACAATTTATTTAAACTACATGAAATTGCGATCATCCGAATTGGATCCTGGGATAAAAATAAATAAACTTGTAGCAATACCAGTTATGTATAAAACGTAGACAATGTTGAGTCATTTATTGATTATATGATAAAGGAAAATACACTAGAGAACAACGAGACTCCATGAGAAACTCAAACTGAAAATATTGTATCGGTTACGCTCGAGTAATTTGGTTAGAAGAATCCGGTCCAGATCATGAGCCACATTCTCTTTTTTTTCTAGCTCACGGTTAAATAACCTAATGACTAACGATATTTCAGATAACCAACATTACCACAATCTCTATATTAATATCCGGAGGAAACCGATCCGGTTAATTACTGGACGCCGGATAATTTAGCCCAATCCACAAATTGCATACCGCCATACACATTGTTAGCAAACCGGACTCCCACAGTGAATGCCATAGCGACAACAGGGATGCGTTTGGCTGCCGTAGAACCTTCCACGACACGTTCGAGGCCATTGACGATTTGGTAACGCGCATTGGAAGATAAGCCTAGGAACACACCTGCTCAAGAACACAACACAGTGAAGAGAGTGAGAATCTGTGTAATCAACACTTCAGGTTTGTCTGAGTTTTGCAATTACATTACCTTTTTCCTAGAACTGGAATCTAATTTTGCAAACAGCATGAACAATATAGCAAATAACTTCACCGAGAATTATAAGCATAATCGATTCTTGGTATCATTAGGCATTCGAAATTTAGGTTCTTTAGTTTCTAATATAAACTAAACAGGGTTAAGAAACTAATGGCTGATGAACCGTAAAAAAAATGATGGTTTCAAGACTGCAGATTTCATTCAACATCAGAGGCAAAAGCTTCGATGTTCTGCAGGACAAATTTCGAGATCAAAAGTAAAACTTACCCCAGAGAGCAGCGCTTTCGAAAAGAGGTGGAATAGGGATGTCTTCCTCTGATTTCTTTACACTCCTATTGCCATAGAAATCCCAAGTTTCAGTGAAGGACCATTTTTTGAGCGGTCAAGTGTCAAGATCAAAATCATATAAAAGCAGAGAGAAACACAAAAATATTCGTTTTATGATTGAGAAAGAATACCGTTTTGCCGTCATGATCATATTTGCAATTCCCTGACCAATGAGACCGCAACTGAATCCAACTGACCCATACAAGAGGCCCTGGATGAAGAATCACATAGATTAGTTAAACCAGATGTATGGAAGATCCAAAAATAACATTGAAGCAAAGTTTCTTCCCCATACCTTGTAGAAGAAAGTTGCAATGCGCTGGGTAACCGAGAATTTACAACCCGGTCTTTCCGCTTCAAAAACACTTCACAAGAACAAAAAACAAATCTTAAGTACATCTCACGACAAACATACAGCCAATTAACCTGGCGTTAATCCCATAGGAAGAGTTAATTACGATAGGTGTTTGGTGGGAAGAGTGAAACCCATTTGAACATTACAGGAGCCAAAAGTGAAGAAAGAGAGAGGCAGACAATGACAATCTTACCTGCTAGGAAGGGCTGCACAAGAACGCTTGAGGTCTCTAAATAAACCTGTCGACGATGCCACAGACGGCTTCCCGATACGTGCATAGGGAGCCAAAAGTCCAACCAAAGCAACATCAACCACAAGACCAACCAAAAGATCAGCCGCATACAACTCAAACTCTGACCAGAAATCTTCCCCTCTCTTCTGTACTTCTGCAAAAGTTGCACAGCAAGAATCTATGGCTATCTGCATTCAATCCACAAAACAAGATCTTTACATCCAATTCTTAGACACAATCCTTATATATGGTCCGATGTTAATACTAAAGAGAACAATAAAACATATAATCAATTAACGAACCTCGGTTCCAACTTTAAAGAGAAATGAAGGATCTGCAAGCATTCTGTTTCGTAGCATTGCACATGACCTCATCAGAAACCCAAGCGGCCAAATAGAACCCTACAAATATTTTCACACTCAAAACATTAAATCATCATACAAAAACACAATCAAAATCAGAATCATTCCCCATTAACTCCAAAAGCAAAAACCTGTAGATCAAGGTAACGAAGAAGAAACAGTTTCCGAATCCCCACAGATTTCGCAGCCTCCAACATATCCTCCGGTAAAGTAATCCCTCTACGTTCAGTCTCTTTCATAACTTCATCAAACTTCAGAATCGGACCAAACTCTTTCTCCTCTGCTTTATCTGCTTCATCCCCTCCATCATCACCTTCTCCGTCTCCGTCTCCGTCTCCGTCTCCACCTCCACCTCCATTACCACTATTTCCACCGCCGTTGTTATTCCCATTCTCATCGCCGCCACTACCATCACCATCGTCACAATCAAGTTCCGGCTCCAAATCGCTTAAAGTCTCATCCTTTACGCCACTATAAGCCCATTCCGGTACCGATCTACCAGAGATCTCCCCTGTAACCACATCCGATCCAACACATCGGTTTCTCAATTTCCGAGAAGACAGCTGCGAATTCAAATGGATCCGTCTAGGTTCAGTACCAGAGCTTCTTGGGAAACAAATCGATCTAATTTCAAACCTTTGTCCGGCTCTGCATTGCTTTCGCGGCTCTACACTATCGAACACATCGTTGGAATATTTTGAAATGTGGGAAATTTTTAGAGATATAGACATTAAGCCTAAGTCAAAATTATCGATCTACGGATGAAAGATCAAATACCAAAGATGCTTAAAAGCTTCAAATGTCTGGAATTTTTTGGAGTAGAAGACGAAGAAGACGGAGTAATATATGCTATGTGTTTAATCAGTTGGTGGAGGTTTAAGGGTTTTGAACATATTATTGCATTAATGGGAGACGACGACCATGGGAGGAGAGAATGATCAGGCACGGTCGTGTCTACAGAAAACTTAACAAGTGGCGATATGGTATTGGTTAAAAAAGTTCGGTATGACAAAGCTGAAAGAGAATAGACTATTCTCATTTATACAGAATCGGCCCAAATGTGTACATCAGTATTTAGTATTTACTATTTAGTATTCAAGTTCGGCTTCATGATTCATAGTTCTGTAGTTATTTGCTTGTGTGTACGCATTTTTTTACGGGCACAAGACAAGAGTTAGTCAAGCAGAACTACAATAATTGAGTAAAGTTACACATTTGACAAAATAAATGTCCGTATTCGTCATCCTCCAGACAAGAGACTCAAATCACTCCCTGCGAAGAGGAGCTGAGAAGTGAGAGCTTTTGAGGTGAGTCGTAGCAAAGTTCGATTTTTTCTCCGAGAATTTCAAAATTTCTTGGAGAAATATAATTCATCCTATGTCTTCTCTTTTGTGTATGAACTGAATATTTGCTGATAACGATTTATTCTCTGAAATTCGATTCCTTTACTATTTGATTAGAGATTGTTTGTGAGAAATCGTATTTGTTTGGAATCTGATAAAATCAAGTTTAGATTTGGTGATGTGTTATGTGATACTAAGTATCAACTCGTCAATCATTAATGATCCGAGCAGGGAGCATTAAATGGCTGAAGCAGTGGTAGCATTTGGATTGCAGAAGCTATGGGAGCTTCTAATTCGGGAATCCAATCGGCTAAAACGAGTCAATGAACAAGCAACCGAACTACAAAACGATCTGAGACGGCTAAAATCGTTTGTGAAAGATGCAGAAACTAAAAAAATAAAAGTGAGAGAGTTAAAAATTGTATTGAAGAGATTGTAGAGATTGTGTATGATGCTGAAGACATCATTGAGCGTTTTCTTATAAACGAAGACAAGTTTGGAAGAGAAAGAGGGATTAAGAAGCATCTAAAGAATGTTTCTTGTATTACATTTGCTCACCAAGAGTTTGGTTTACAGATCAGAAGCATAATCACTAGGATCTCTAAAGTGATAGATAATATGGAGAGTTTTGGAGTGAGAGAGATCATTGACAAAGTTGAAGAAGAAGATCCAGAGACTTTTATTCGGGGGATACGACAATCTTTTCCTAGTGTTTCTGAAACCAGCCTTGTTGGTGTGGAGCAGAGTGTTGAAGAACTGGTGGGTCATCTTGTTGGCAAGGATGGTGTTCAAGTAGTTTCTATATGCGGGATGGGTGGTATCGGGAAAACCACTCTTGCTAGAAAAGTTTTTCATCATGAGATGGTGAGGCGTCATTTCGATGGATTCGCTTGGGTGTTTGTTTCACAGGAGTTTAGACAAAAGCATGTGTGGCGGGCGATATTACAGAGCCTTAGGCCAAAAAATCAGGAACAGATCATTGCGGAAATTTCAGTGTCTGGACTCCAAGATGAGCTCTTTAAACTACTCGAATCCGAAAAATGTTTGGTTGTCCTGGATGATTTGTGGAGCAATTCAGCTTGGGAGCTTATGAAGCCAGCATTTCCAACTAGATCAGGTGACTCTTGACCATTACTCATAATGTTTTTATGTAAAAATGTTAAATAAACAAAAGAATCTGTCCATTTGGTGTCTACTAATATTGAAAAAATGGTTAAATTTTGCAGGTAGCAAGATATTACTCACTTCTCGGAATGAAGCTGTTGGTTTACATCCAGATTTAAAATCCGTCATCTTTAGGCCTAGATTCCTAACTCATGAAGAAAGCTTGGAAGTTTTTAAAAAGATAGCTTTGTTTGAGAGAAACGATATAGGTATGTCCTTAACTGAGGAGAGATCTTTGCAGATGTAAGTAATCCAAATGCTAAAAAGGAATGAGCTAAGAGTCATGTGTTTTGTGTATAGAGTTTCAGGTTGATGATTTAGAGGAAGAGATACAACAAATTCTCAAACATTGTGGAGGGTTACCATTAGCTGTGAAAACTCTTGGAGTTTTGTTAGCTACAAAACGTACAGCATCCGAGTGGAGAAAGGTACACAACAATATTGGATCTTGTATCGCAGGAGAGAGTAATGAAAATGGCGGCATTGGTAGTTTGTTGTCTAGTGTGTTATCTTTGAGTTATGAAGATTTACCTTCTCATTTGAAGCACTGCTTTCTTTACCTATCCCATTTTCCGGAAGACCATGAGATACAAACAGAGACATTGTTCAATTACTGGGTCGCAGAAGGAATATTGATGGCTACTATTGTAGATTTAGCTGAGGATTGCCTCGAGGAGTTGGTTAAAAGGAGTATGGTTTTAGTAGGGAAGAGGAACATTGTGACATCAAGAATTGAATCTTGTCGTCTGCATGACGTTGTTAGAGAAGTCTGTTTGTTTAAAGCCAAAGAAGAGAATTTCATACAAGTTTTCAGTGGTCAGAGCCTTGTCTCGAATGCTTCTAACGCTCCATTACCTGTATCCACCAACAGATCCCGCAGACTCGCTGTACATTTGGTTGATGATGAGGAAGACGAACCTAGTATATTTCAGCAGAGACAGATTCAAAACCCTAAAGCAAGAACCCTTTTGTATATCACTAGGGATTTCAGTCCTTGGGTATTGTCAACTGCGAGTTTTCGAGGTTTGCGATCACTTAGAGTCTTGGATCTCTTTGGAGCTCAATTCAGAAGACGCAAGTTACCTAAGAGCATAGGGAAGCTCATCCACTTGAGGTACCTGAGTTTGAAAGAGACAAACGTGTCTGTGTTACCGTCTTCTCTGGGGAATCTAGAGCTGTTGGTTTATTTGGATTTAGAGATTTATGAGACAATGGTTCACATACCAAATGTCTTAAAGAAGATGAAGAAGCTGAGATATCTTATGTTACCCGACGAACTAAGCAATAAAACGAAGTTGGAGTTAAGTGGTTTAGTGAAGTTGGAGACCCTCAAAAACTTCTCACTAAAGCACAGTAGTGTGAAAGATCTCATCAATATGACCAAACTTAGAACTTTGTGGATCTGTTGTGCGTCAGATATCCCTGGAGAGGAAGTTTTACCTTTGTCGCTTGGTGCATCACTGAAACACTTGGAGGAGTTGATGTTGTACAACAAAAGAAACAGCCAGGTCCAACCCTTGAAGATAGATGCAGGAGCCTTTGTTTCAGGTTTTCTAAGACTCAACCAGTTAAGATTAGATATAAAGATAGAGAAGTTACCTAATGAACTTCAATTCCCTGCCTGGATCGCCTCTGTTTCGTTATCCTCTTGTGACCTACCAGAGGATCCAATGCCAGTTCTTGAGAAGTTACACAACTTGAAGATTCTTAGTCTAGAAGTGAATGCTTTCACAGGGAGAAAAATGGTCTGCTCGAAAGCCGGCTTCTCTAAACTGCATACTCTAGAATTTTCGATGCTTGATAACCTTGAAGAGTGGGTTGTAGAACAAGATTCAATGCCATGTCTTTGCCGCTTAGAGATTAATGATTGCAGAAAGTTGAAGAGTGTTCCTGATGGATTAACATACATCACTTCTTTAAAGGAGCTAAGAGTAGGATGGATGGCGAATGAATTCAAGGATAAGTTAATCCAAGGTGGAGAAGATTATTACAAAATACAACATGTATCTTATGTTGTGTTTTACAATTTCGGAGACGTATAATTAAGAAACAAGTAAAAGAACAATGATCAACATTAGGTTCTAATCTTATCTTTTTTTGGTCAACGAGTTATTGTATTTTCATGACATTCACTTTTCTCAAATCAAGTAATGTGCTCTTGTCTTTGTAAAATCTTTTTGCATAGACAGTGTTTTCAAGTTGTTCTTCACCCAAGCTTTTCTGAAAGAGTTGCCACAAGATCTTCCCGAGCTTTCTCTAAGGTACTTGTGAGTTTTTCGGGCTTTCTGCCGCCTGCTTGAGCGAAATTGGGCTTTCCACCGCCTCCTCCGCCACACATCTTAGCTATGGAACCAATGAATTTCCCTGCTTTAACTCCTAGAGACACTACTCCAGGACTAAATGCAGCCACTAAACTAACCTTGTCTTTTTCTGGAGATGATCCTAGTACCACAGCCACTGGATCTTCCAACATGCTTTTATCAAATGCTCGGCTGCACTCTTTAATGAGTCAGCATCAGTGTCATCCATCGACTCAACCAGCACTCTAAAACAAATGAAACATTCACAGGAAGAAATTATAGTGTCAGATCATCATGTGTAAATTCTTCTGAACACACATCATATAAACCATTTTAGCAGGAAACAGTCACCTTATGGTATGTGAAGTTCCTACAGTAAATGCTTTGTTTGATATGACAGATGCTTTGTAGACAGCTGCTTTTGAACGCAAGTCTGAGGCTTCTTTTCTAGCAGCACGCAGTTCTTCTAGAAGATTCTCCACTCTATTTGTAACATCCTCTGTTTTCACCTTCAGATTAAAACCAAACAATATTTGGTTATGTCAATATTAACTACAACCTTGAAAGCAGCAAATATGTAAATAATACTTTGGAGAGATTCGTTTTATATTTGGGTTGATTGTTTGTTTCCGTTACACACGCATTCAAAGAAATAAATGAAAACTCTTTAGAAGCGGAATACCTTGAGAGTCGAGCATATACGTGTCATTTGAGAATCTCGTGAATTTATGTATTCAATGAATGCTTCACCTGCAACTGCTTCGATACGCCTGATTCCAGATGCAATGCCCTGTTCTGAGATAATTTTGAAGGCTCGTATATCTGCAGTATTTCCAACATGAGTGCCACCACAAAGTTCCATGGAGACACCAGGAACTTCTACTACACGAACCTGCAATTAATGTAAGGGTTCTCTAAGTCAAGTCAAATCAACTTATAGCCAAAATGTCACACTTTATACCAATGTGGTTCTCATTATTCCAGGCTTTATGAAGCTGTTTGACTAGTGTTTTGATGTTTCCCAGAGCAAATATAATCTTTGAATTGTTAATAATGACAACTCTCTAACCTCTTTTTCATCATATTTTCCCCCAAACATAGCAATGGCTCCATCTCGTTTTGCATCAGCAAGAGGAAGGACTTTTGTTTCAAGTCGTGTAGCATCCCCAATCCATTTATTGATCAGGCATTCGATTTCCTCAAGCTCATTATCATGCAGGGACCGATTAAAATTGAAATCGGATCTGAGGCGGTCAAAAGCTACTAATGAACCAGCCTGTGATGTTTCTTGTCCTATACTTTCTTAAGTTCCGATTGCAGTAAATGAGTGGCCGTATGGTGAGCCTGGAAAGTTGACAAAAAACGATCAAGAAATTGAAAAGGAAAGAGTCAGTTCGGGGATATTGGGATGCAAGATGAAATTCAAACGCACCTTCGCTCTTTGCCTCAGGTCTTCATCTACTGCTGCTTCCACCTCCTTGCCAACTTCCAGAGCTCCACTTTTTACAGTGCCCTTGTGAACAAAAAATTTCTGAGACTTCTGCACATCACTTACCTCAACAACAGCATTGTCTTGGTTTCCATCACTGTTAGCATAAAGAAAACCATGATCTCCAATTTGACCTCCTGATTCAGCATAGAACGGAGTTCTGTCTAGCAGAATCTCTACATCACTGCCTTCAGAAACTCTTATCACAGGCTTCCCATCCACCAAAAGAATTTTTACAACAGCACGAACAGAGAGACTGTCATATCCAAGGAACTGAGTCTGCAATATTTTTCGTGATGTCAGCATCGTCTTCAACTGTCAGTTTTACAACATTGTGAGCAGCTTGAGATTGACGTCTTTGATTCAGCAACTTTTCTCCTCTTTTCAGAGTTTTTTTAAAGTGAAGTTCCTATTATATAATATCCTCAATGATGTGTGGGGCCTTACGTTTTACATCTGAATCAATATAAGTGCTTAGTTCGATCACTTTTTCAGCAACCATTGGCAAGAATGCTCCCATCAGATTACCTTTTCCATCTCCACTTATTCCAAGAGACTTTCCTTCCGAACAGCCCTTCTTATCAACCTCCTTACTACATAACCTCGGCCAATATTTGAAGGCGCAACACCATCTGATATGAGATAGACAATTGCCCGAGTGTGATCTACGATCACTTTTAGACTTGTTTTTGCCTGGTCATTTGCAGAGTCGTACGAGATATTCGTCAACTCTGAGACCTTTGCAATGATTGGAAATATCAAATCTGTCTCGTAGTTGTTTGGAACCTTCTGAAGGATTTGAGCTATGCGTTCCAGACCAAGACCAGTGTCTATATTCTTCTGTTTCAAGGGCTCAAGCAATCCATCTTCCGTCTTGTTATACTGCATGAAAACCAAATTATAGAACTCAATAAATCTGGTATCATCCCCAAGATCAACATCATCATCAGAACCTCTCTCAGGATGGAAGTCATAGTATAACTCTGAGCATGGGCCACAAGGACCAGTTGGTCCACTATTCAGCTTCATCCATTCTCTTTATCCGATCAACATGGACACCAACTTCATTCTTCCAGATTTCAAAAGCTTCATCATCGTCTTCATAAATGCTAACCCAAACTCTATTAACAGGTAGCCCAAACTCTATAGTTGATAACTCCTATGCCCATCTTATCGCCTCTTTCTTGAAGTAATCACCGAAACTAAAGTTCCCAAGCATTTCAAAGAAGGTATGATGCCTGGCTGTTCTTCCACCTTTGTGCAGTGGCTGCACAAGGAACCTGTCTAGGTACCTGCAACATTTTCAAATGTCTCACCAATCTACATTATCTTCGAGTGTCTAAAGAGCAATCTGTAAATGCATTAAACCAGTAATGTTTGGCTTGGATTATATTTATACCTTTCCAAGGAAAATAGGCTTAAACTGAAGCATTCCAGCAATTGTTAATAAGACAGTAGGGTCTTCTGGTACAAGAGACGCACTTGGAAGCACCTTATGCCCACGAGAGGCATAGAATTCAAGAAACCGCCGCCGTATTGAATCTCCACTAACATCCTTGGACTGATACTCCTCCCTAGCATCCTCAGACACTGGCTGAACTGATACTAAAATCGACATAGTAAAGATATTTCAATCCCCCAAATTCAATGCTGGTAAAAAAATGTCAAAATAACAAAATACATAATCCTTAGAAAAAGAAATTCAAGAAACAAACAAAACAGGATATATGAAAACAATAAGTGCAAAACCTGATGAGCTCTTAGCAATAATCTGAGCTGATAGAGTTGATTTGGGCAGCAAGATAGCAGGAGAAACACCCAAAGAGGTTCTGGTAACAAAACCTGCAAACCCAATTATCAATAATTAATGCAAGCATGAGATGATTACAGAGAAACTCGCATAGAATACTGAAATCAAAGCAAACAAGAAGAGGATAAACGAAGCTCAGGAACTTAATTTATCAATCAAAATGAGTGCTTTGAAACAAGTTATATCCAAAACTGATATTTTAAAAAATGATTACTTTACAAGATAGTGACAATTTCATGGATATAAGGTTTCTCCAAAAATAAAAATAAAAAGCCCCGAATTTGGAAATGTCTCTGCTTAACCGATAACGAACTCAATTTCATCAATTAGACAAGCTCTATTGCAAATTTATGGTTTTTAAGCAATTAAAACTCAACAGTTACATACCCAGTAATCTAGGTTAAGTTTCTACTAGCTGTGCATTACGTTAATCAAGCTCTTCACTCAATGGAGTGAACACGTTGAGCTCGAATCCAGAAAAGGAGAAAACTTACGTTTAGAAACGAAAATACAAGAGGGAGGCGAAAGCAGGATTGGTCTAAGAGGAAAATCAAAGAGATGAACTCTGGAGAAATTCATCGAGAGTACATTGAGTGACAAGTTTCAGAGCGAATAAAGACACTCAAATATGATTGTGGTCTTCAACCATTTTATCCACTTGGTTGTTTTGTTTTAAAAGTTATCTTCAATGTATTACCAATCATATCTCAGTTAGTTACCCTATACAACTATATACCAGTGTTACCAGTTACCTAATACAATTATTTATCAGTCGTACTAAATATCCAGTATACTTATATATCAAATTTTAGTTGTATTAGTTGTACCCCGAATCCTGAATTCCAAATTCGAATTTGAGTTGAATTTTAGTTGTATCAGTTGTACCCCGAATCTTGAATCCCAAATTCGAATTTGAGTTGTGCGTACGCGCACGGACGATCTCAAAACACTAACCTATCATACTTTTTTGATATAATATAATTATGTATATATACATATTTATTTAATCGGTTTTCGAATTTTATTAAGAACAAAATTATCATTTTATGGAAAGAAGTATTTGAGATTGTTTTTATATCTCAAACTGTAATTGAGAAATTCGCCCCGGAATACATTGATTCATTGTAGTCGACACTTCTTCATGAACTTTTAGGTTAGAAATTAAGTTTTATCTCCCCTTACTTATAAACTACTCGTTAAGTTGGGAGCGGGAGCGATTTTTATACACCGGTGTTTGTAAATCGAAGAGACGTCTGTCTGAGAGTAGGGAAAGACAAGTGTTGGAAAGAAATAAAATGGCACACAAAACGTAACTCGAATATAAATGTTAAGTCAAATCAATGCCCGAGTCTCGCAACTACTTTCTTTCAATGTGTATCTTTGCGAAGTGTTTTCACTTTTTTCAGAGACACATCAATGTGTTATGTGCATGTACCAATCATAATATTTGAGTCCACCTAATTCTTTTACATTTTATATAAATACCCCATTATAGATACTATATAACAACACTCTTGCATGCCAGAATACTTTCACAAGCATGGGATTCACATAAGAATCAAAATCAAAAAATACATCACCACAATCATTATCATCATCGTTATAATCTTCATCTTTTTAAGTAGAAAATGATGGCTTTCTCTCGAGAGTTGGTGGGAGTTTTGTTAAATAATCTTTATGTGGTGTTTGGGTCTTTAATGGTTCTTGAGGTAATGATGGTGATGAACGCACAGCCACTGGTTCCATCGATGTTCATATTTGGTGATTCGGTGGTTGATGTTGGCAACAACAATCATATCTACACAATCGTTAAATCTAACTTCCCTCCTTATGGAAGAGATTTCACAACCCATACACCCACCGGACGATTCTGTAATGGAAAGTTAGCTACTGACTTCACTGGTAATTTCTTCTTTTCTTCCTCAGTTATTTGAATAATATATATAGTGACATACATACATGCATGCATGTGTCCATTACACTTGATCAATGTTTTTAATAGCCTGTAATAATAGATGCAGAACCATTTAGTTGACTCTTGAGAGTAATTATTCTTTACATCCACCTATATTGATGTGAGCTTAAGATTTTCAGCAAATCTTTTAAAAGCTAAATCGTTATTTTAAGTTACCTAGGATAATGATTGGATGCTACCATAATTACAAAATCGAAATATACGGATCCTAAAAATACAATGCTATAGAGAAAAATTAAGAGGCATGACTTGGATGATGATTTCTTCAACTTAAAGAGTGACAAAAAAAAAACCCATATTAAATTTGTTGCAGGGGGGGTGCAAACAATTTATTGAAATGAAATATGAATAAAACGATGTACATGCAAAAAACGTCTAAATTTGTGCATGTACTTACTGTAATAAAAAATGCTTAATTTTTGTTAATTACTAACTGAAATAATTAAAATTTATTTATGCATGTGTTTTATTCAGCTGAGAATCTTGGGTTCACATCATACCCACAAGCTTATCTAAGCAAAACGGCAAAAGGCAAAAACCTTTTGATTGGAGCAAACTTTGCCTCTGCTGCCTCTGGTTACTACGATGGCACAGCCAATCTCTACGTTAGTACCATTTTCATCTAACAGATAGATTCAATTTTAATACTTGAAATATCTCTTCTTAATTAATTTCATTGTTGATTATGAAGAGTGCAATATCATTGGCGCAACAGCTGGAACATTACAAAGACTACATAAGCCGAATCCAAGAAATCGCAGTCTCGAACAATGCAAACGCCAGTTCCATAATCTCCAATGGCATATATGTCGTTAGTGCAGGGAGCAGTGATTTCATACAAAACTACTATATAAACCCTCTACTCTATAAAGACCAATCACCTGATGACTTCTCCGATCTCCTTATCCTCTCTTACTCCAGTTTTATTCAGGTTACTTTTCTTCTTCTTTTTTTTGTTTGTTTATATCATACGTAAATGAGAAATCTAATAGAATATTTTTCAGTAATAGTCATATATAAAACTTAGTTGGTCAAATTTTGTTTTGTTTTGGTCTGTAGAATTTATACTCGTTAGGAGCAAGAAGGATCGGAGTGACCACACTTCCACCGTTGGGATGTTTACCGGCGGCCATAACTGTAGCGGGCCCACACGAAGGTGGATGCTCGGAGAAGCTTAACAACGATGCAGTCTCCTTCAACAACAAACTCAATACGACGTCGCAAGATCTCAAGAGAAACCTCATTGGACTCAATCTGGTCGTCTTTGATATCTATCAGCCTCTCTATGATCTCGCTACCAGGCCATCCGAATTTGGTATTTTCATATATTTCAAAGCATAAA
The DNA here is from genome assembly GCA_963854855.1 of Nasturtium officinale. Taxonomy (NCBI): domain Eukaryota; kingdom Viridiplantae; phylum Streptophyta; class Magnoliopsida; order Brassicales; family Brassicaceae; genus Nasturtium; species Nasturtium officinale. The sequence goes on from OY978509.1 coordinate 5,960,468, forward strand.
ACAAATTCCTAATAACATGGTTAATTATAGAATGTGTGTTTTATGTAAAATTTTCAGGATTTGCAGAGGCAAGAAGAGCTTGTTGTGGAACAGGGTTACTAGAGACATCAATACTTTGTAACCCCAAATCAGTAGGAACATGTAATAATGCAACTGAATATGTCTTTTGGGATGGATTTCATCCAACCGAAGCTGCTAACAAGATTCTCTCAGACAATCTATTGGTCTCTGGCATCTCTTTAATCTCCTAATCATCCATCTATCTATCTCTGCTTTAGTCTCAAATTTCATTTTGTTTTGTTGTCATATGATTCCATTTGAATCGAGATTTATGTCAAAAGACAGTCAGTGCAAACCTCTGTTTCTGAATATTTGAGTGAGTTTTTTCTTGTTGCACGTCTTTTCTTCTTGTGTACAATTTAGCAGCCTGTGTCCTAAGTAACCTTTGAATATTTGAAAGACAAGAAAGTTTCTAACCTGAATATATCTGGTCAAAAGTACCAAGTAAAGAAAAGGAGGTTGAAAATTGTCAAGAAAACGATTCTTCATGAATTAAGATCCATGAATTGATCTACAATTGAGACAGAAGAAAATTACGAGACAAACCACTCTGAAATTCTGAATAACCCCAAGTGGGAAAAAAAAAAAAAATCGAGTAACAGAAGTATTGTAAGATGGATTGTACTATGAAAGGTTTTGAGTTTCAGACTCTCTGGATCATTTGAAAAAGTAGTGGAATACAAACAAGTTTTACACAAAAAAAATTACTAGAGATGGAAAATAGCTTACTCGATATATCTGTGACAACAATCTGATAGCCTTTTTAACATCATCTTTGTTCACAGAGTACTTCCCGTTCACGGTTTCCTCCTGTAAATTCTCTTTGCGAACATTCCAGTTGTTCAATATCGACTCTATCTTCTGTATCTGTTGTTGTTAAAAGTCCACAAAAAATTATCTTTACAGGCCACCTTCGTAAAACAGAGGAATATCAAAGTGGATACAGCAATTGTTAGCGCGCTTGTGGTTTGAAACTTCTAGATGGATATCGAGAAGATCATCTTCTATGATATCTGAGTGGCTTAAAAACCCCAATTTGTACTGACTCTGACAGAACGTGTTTATCTCGGACTCGTTAACTCTGGCAAGCAACCTCGCAATAACATTCCAAAGAGCTCTTCTTGCTTCTACGTCATCCGAAGCAAATGGTAAAGTACTAAATAAACCTTCCAAGAAAGAAAAAAAAACATGCTTGTGCAGATTCTTAGTGTCAGACAGAGACATGAAGCACTAGATGAACAACCAGCAATAGAAGGTTATTGTGGGGTATCATCAAGAAACAACTGCCCCACAAGTAGACTCTTATATGTTTCAACAGACCTTCATGGCAAGCAAGGGGAACATTGGTGCTCTAACCTCATGAGGCGGAGGTTGAGGATGATGCGAGGGAAGATTGTTTTCTTTAACTTGTTCTTCTTCAGAAGAATCTTCTTCTTCAGGTTTTCTTCGTTGCTTCGCTTCGTCATCGTCCATTGAACCCCTCTGGTTTTGTCTTCGTACATTTAAGATTTAAATAGTAAACACGTTTTACTATAATTATCGGATTCAAACTTGTTGATAGTGATTTCTATTTTCTAGTATATTTTCGTATTTATGTAACACACTAATTTGTAAAAAATGCCAAAAACTAGAGAATAGATGATTCGGAAATAATTGAGAAGGTGACAAGGCATATATTGATATTTCTTTCTAAATTATTTTAAAAATGTATAATACAAATTGGATATATGTATCTAAATTTTATCCTTTTTAATCTAAAAAAACAACAAAGAATCTCTCCATGACCAAAGCTTCCTCTTCTACCACCAACAATGGCGTTAACTCCTTCTTCCTCAACACTCACTTCTCTCTTCAATTTCTCCGATCATTCTCCATCTCTTCATTTTCTTCTTCCCGGATCAGGATGTCCTTCCTTTTCTCTCCAGCTATCGGCGCTGAATAGAACTCCGATCTGCTTTGAAGCACTGGGGATTTTTTCGAGATCGAAATGTTTAGCCAAGTCTCCAACAACCGCTGAAGACTTCGTCGGCGATTACGAATCTCTAAACGTTAGCGACGATGATGTTAGTGACATTAGTAGCACTGACGGAGATAACGTAGGAAGAGAGGATGTAAAGAAGACCATATCTTCTTCTTCAAGTGATTCTACCTCGCTGGGAATTCGTGAGCCTGTTTATGAGGTTTCATAATTCTCCTTCTCTGATCGTTTTTGCCAATTCTAGTAAATTTCAGATCAATCGCATTTCAGCTTAAGGAAATGGAAGTGCATATTCATCTTATATATATATATATATAGGATTCTGATTGAATTGATTATATATTGTTACTCAAATCTGAAAAGCTATGAGTAGCTGTGGTTGAAGTTGTCACTTGTTGTATCTCATCAAGTTTTTGAATTTACATCTGCTACAAAATTAGGTCGTAGAAGTGAAGGCGACTGGAGCAATATCTACAAGGAAGATTAACAGACGACAGCTGCTCAAATCCAGTGGTGAGTCTAACATTGACTTGAATGACCTTAAGTTTAATATCTACAAATCTACTGATGCGATAGTCCTTTTCATATCTCTACTCTTTTCATCAGGTCTTCGTCCTAGAGATATCCGAAGTGTTGATCCTTCACTGTTTATGACTAACTCTGTGCCATCTCTATTGGTAAATATAAGCTTATACAACAATTTCTCTTTAGTTTCTCTACCATAACAAGATTAGATAGAAGATAGCTTTTTTTTACCAAAGCTCATAAAAGGAGTGGAACAACCATCTCTAGTTCTCTACTCATCATCCTGTATTTTGTTTTCTATATTACTATTATGTAACCTTTTCTTATATATTTTTTAGGTCCGTGAACTTGCTATTCTGCTAAATCTGGGCTCCCTTCGAGCTATAGCAATGCGAGACCGTGTCCTTATATTTGATTATAACCGGTAATCGTGGTTGCAGTATGTATATCTCTTTTTCGGCAGATCATTAAATTTTGTTTTGAGCATTGCTAATGTATATTTCCAGAAGAGGAGGAAGGGCTTTTGTTGATACATTGATGCCTCGTCTCAACCCTAGAAGTATGAATGGAGGACCCTCTATGCCATTTGAACTCGAGGTTGGGTTTGCCTCTTACATAAGTTGATGTGATGATGATTTATATATGTAGTTTTTTGTGGAAACAAGAATTATATGTATTGTACACAGATCAAAGATTATGATCATCTCTTTAGACCTGCATAACTTGTGTTCGTAATAATTTCTATCATTTTGGTGTTAAATTTTCATTACTCTGTTTTATTGAAGGTTGTTGAATCGGCACTAATCTCTAGGATACAACGATTAGAGCAAAGGCTTATGGACATAGAACCCCGTGTGAGTATAAAAGCTAGTGAGTATATTTCAGTTAGATCTTCTTCTCTTTGACTGATGGACTATGACGTCTCCATGACTCTTTGCTTTTTGTACTTCAAAAATAAACTGAGTTGTGTTACAGAGGATGAAATTTTCATTTTCCAGACGCACAATGCATTTTATTTTGATATAAGTTTGAGCTATGGAATCACATTGAACTGAGCATGATATCCTTTATACGTTCTGAGATAAAACTCTGTAGTTTTGTCCAAGGATTGGCTTATGGCTTTTAACATCATTCCTTTTGTGCCATTTGGTTCAGGTCCAAGCTCTTCTTGAGGTTTTGCCCAACCGCTTAACCGCTGATATATTGGAGGAACTTCGTATTAGCAAACAAAGACTGGTAAACTTCATTTAGTAGTTTATATATATATATATATATAATATTCTTGATTCTGTTTGTTCGCTTCAGAAAACTCAATGTGCGTTTCTTTTTGTTGTGCTTTTGTTTATACACTTTTGGAAGGTTGAATTGGGCTCGAAAGCTGGAGCTCTTAGACAAATGCTCCTGGATCTTTTAGAGGATCCCCATGAAATACGCCGCATGTGCATCATGGGAAGAAATTGCACACTTAGAAGAGGAGATGACGATTTGGAGTGTTCGGTGCCCTCAGATAAGCAGATTGCTGAGGGTAAGACTGCAAACATTTCCTCAGTGAATATTCAATTTAAACAGGTAAATTTATCGAGATTCATTTTCTTTGTCTGGTTCCTTTCAGAAGAAGAGGAGGAAATCGAAATGCTCTTGGAGAACTATCTGCAAAGGTCTTGACTTTTTACTCTTGAAGCCCACTGATATGTTATGTAGTGAAACTATGTGGCTTCGTATGTGCAGATGTGAGTCATGCCATGGGCAAGCAGAAAGACTTCTGGATTCTGCAAAGGAAATGGAAGACTCAATTGCTGTCAACCTAAGGTTCTGAGGATAACACAATCCTCCTTTCTTTTAAATGATTAGGTATTTTTTCCATGATCCATTGTTGTTTTTCCAGTTCTCGGAGGCTTGAGGTCAGCAGATTCGAGCTGCTTCTTCAGGTTGGTACATTTTGTGTTGCAGTTGGAGCTCTCGTCGCAGGTATATTCGAAAACTGTTTATGTTTTGTATCCGTTTTCTCTCGAACCTTTGAACTGTAGTAGAGGCTTCTTTCTTTATTTTTTGCATTTAAACTATACCAAAACTGAACTTATTGTCTGCATTCGACATTCACCCCTGATGTTTGAATTCAACTACAAAGAAATGTTGCCCGATGAAAGATGAACTCTCAAAGCCAACAATTCCTATTTATCCTCTGTTCATTGTAAAGGGCTTATACCTTTTGTTTCGGGTGCGTGCAGGTATATTCGGCATGAACTTGAGGTCCTATCTTGAAGAACAAGCTGTAAGTTACAAACCCTCATCAAGTAACAACATATATACAATCAGTGCTATCATTTTACCATTATCATCTCGTGTTTTCGCAGTCTGCATTCTGGCTAACAACAGGTGGAATCCTCATAGGCGCTGCAGTCGGCTTCTTCCTCATGTACTCCTATCTCAGTAAACGCAAAATATTTTAAACAGGTATACCCGTATTCTCTTCTTCCCGCTTCCGTTTTCCTTGAAAATGAGGAACAGAGCTCAAAATGATTGTACACATTACAGGTGAATATCCGTGAAGAAAGAGAATTTCGTCACACATTTATGGCATTAGGCCCCTGACCAGTACTTAGAGTAAGGTGAGTTCGTAAAATGTCGATATGTTTATTGTGTGGTCTCCATTGAAGCCCTGACTTGTGTGTTGTGTCCTCTGCACTATTAGTTAATGTTAAATCAATGCATCATCTAAGTTGATTCCAACAATTTTAAATCTGTTGTTTTCAGAGTGAAGGGAGAAAAAACAATACAGTTTCTTAATCTTGGATTCCCAGATAAAAGATTCAGAGAACAAATGCAAAACTTTTTTCAGGGACTCTGTTTACTTTAACTGCGTATGTCACGAGCAGATTGACGACCTTCTCTCGCTGAGGTCTTTGATTTTGAGCCATCAATGGCGATATTACCAAGACCAACCTCCATCGCTTCCCTCTCATCCATTTCCTTCGTTTTATTCTCATTGAGTGCTTCTTCTTCATTTGGTTTTTGTGGACTCAGTGGCGGTTTCAGTGATCTAGGGACTGGATTCATCCATGGGTGTGTTAGGCACTGAGCGGCCGTTGGTCTCTTCTCAGGTACAAATTCAAGAATGGGAATGATGAACTCTTGCATAGCAATTGCGTCTTCCTCGCTGAAGTCATATTTTTCCATTAAGACCTTGCTGAGTGGCCAAAATCGTAACCGCCTGATGTGTCTTAGTTCACCCTGTCGGTTGAAAAAATCCCGCGAATAGCGACCACCTAATGCAATCTGCATTAAAAATTAAAAATCCCCATTAGAAGAGCTTCTTATCCATCACAATTCTCACCTCGAAACAATATTGATTGGTATAAGAACTGTGTTTCTCAGATTTACCTTGCGTGGCATCATCCCAAGAAGTTCCATCATCAATGCCAAGTGATCCTGAAACCAAAAGTCCATTAGATTTAAGTTCTATTGAATACAGGCAGCGAAATGATCTTGAGTTTATTGACAGTATAACATGAGAAAGCGAGTAAGAGATATATACCTCATCACGCTCAAAGTTTTCACCACTGTGAGGATCGAAGAGAACATCTCCGGTGGCAAGCTCAAAACAAATACAAGCAAAGGACCACATATCCGCAGAGGTTGAGTATTTAGAGCCAAGTATAACCTCAGGACACCGGTACTGTCTTGTCTGAATATCACTCGTAAACTGTTTATAAGTCCAACAAGCATTCCCAAAATCCACTAACTTACATTTCCGATCAACATCCGCAAGCAACTTCTGCCTCGTGGCTCTACTTCCTCTCCTATTCCCCCGACTCTTTTGAATAACATTCTCTGCGTCTTTTATTCTTTCAGAACTCTCTTCCAACCTCTCATCAGTTGAATTTCCATTTGGTCTCGCCTCCGAGTTAGAGTCTCTCTCATTTTCCTCTAAACCTCCCTCTCCACCACAACCTTCAACTACAGTAACCTTCTTAGCTTTCTTACGAATCTTCTTCTTCTGATTCTTAGTCAAATCCGCACTATATGTGTAACTCTTCGGTTTCTCTTTTTCCGCCTCTCTCTCAGGAACAGCCTTGTCCTTACTAGTTGGAAGAACAAGAGGAGTAGCCGATCTCCTAGCATCAGCTTCAGGGTCTATGGTTGAACAAAGAAGAATATTCTCCGGCTTGATATCAGTGTGAATAATAGAGAGCTCACGATGAAGATAATCCAAACCAACTAAAATATGAAAACAAAGCTCCTTAACCATATGAACAGGAACACCTCTGTAATCACTATACTTAATAAGCGACAAAAGATTATCTCCTAAATACTCAAAAACCATACAAACATGTTGGCCATTAGGACCTGCATGCTTGAAATGATCAAGAAGCTTCACTACACATTTGTTATCTTCCACATCACTTTCTGCAATCTGTTTCAATATTTTTATCTCGTCCATAGCTGCCTCAGTATAATGCTGAGCACTCTTCTGAATTTTCAAAGCTACATATCGCTACACAAACAATGAAATTGAAATCAATATCCATAAAGCTAACACATATTGACATCAAGCCAGATCAATCTTCTTAACAATGCAATTCATTAAAAAAATTCCCTAAAAATGATTATCTGACTCACAGATTTATGAGTGTCCCAAGCGAGCCAAACAGTGGAGAAATGTCCCCAACCAAGCTTACTTTGAACAACATAAGATCCATTCTTAAACGTATCACCGATTCGAACCGTATGGTAACCTCCTCTTCTGTAATCTTCTCTTCCTTCGTCCTCCGATGAGTAATCGCTACCATTACTTTGACGTTCACCGTTCTTTTCATCCGCCATCGCCGGAGTTTATGGAGAAGAGTGTAATTGAGACGCAATTAAATCGTGAAAACGTGTCACGACGATAGTCAGATTTATAGATTTAGGGCTTTCGTTGACTCTGTCTGAAAGAGAGTGTACGCAAGTATAATCCACGTGCATTTTTTGTTTTTGTTAAGAAATTTTACAAGCAGTTAATGAGATTTTTTTCCTAATGCAAAATGTAAAACGACACTTTCTCATTAAAAATGCTAAAATCTCTACCAGTTTTTATTTTCATCGTCTCCGCCTAAGAATCTATTGTAGAACTTAGATCCTCTGGAGACTGGAGATATTTATATGGAATAATATAAAACAGCGAGAAAAAAAAAGAACGATACACACAATCCACTATATAAAAAGGAATTATGTACATCCAAAACTCTAACAATGGTAAGAAACACACAACAACAAAGAAGTTCACTTTTCCTCTGCTGGTCTACGCTGGTCAGGAGAAAATTACTCTCCGGCAACAGCAAATAACACGCCGACGACCACCAAATCAAACATTGTACAGAAGCTACATATAGGCAAATCTGTAAAAGCTGTGTGCTATAAGAACATGTTGAATACCACCATTGGTAACAGCATCAGAGTGTTTCCGAAAATGTCCAAAGACAGCTTCCTTGGCGCTGCATTGTCGCTAAACTGTCCTGCGTTTACATATTCGCTTCTTCCACTGCTGCTAGTCGCCGAGACATTTACAGACATCGAACCTGTAGAAAGAACAAAGTTGAGAGATATTTAAATGCGGAAAGATTTGATTGCTTATGGGTGTCATTTGGGTTGAAGGGATGAGATTTACAGTCGTAGTTTGCCCATCCGATTCTCTGACCAACGAGGTCGTAGACAAAGATTTTGTCTTTAAGAACCAAATCTGCAGAACAAAGATGAAGAAACCCATGTTTTCTTAGATTTCAAACAACAAAGGCTTAAGCTTTTGATTCGTGTTACCTCCAAGGATCGTTATCCCCTGATTCTGTATCTTCTGAAAACCGATGCACCACACTGCAGTACCACCCTAGAAAACATAGTGCAGAGATTAATATTAAATCTTGAACAACCGAAAAAAACAAGATTCATATGAAAGGTTGATGGAAGCGTAGTTAAAAGTACTTACGACATTGTTCTGCTGTATGAGGTAATCCTGAGGATTCAAGAACATGGATGCTCCACCAGCGAAGTTCAAGCTAACTGGAGGAAATATGTCTGCCACACTGATCATCACAGAACCATGAAAAAAGTTCAGATTTTTTCACTACATCGGTACCAATTAAGAAGACATGGTTAGCAGTAAGAAACTTGTTAAGAAGAGGATAAACCTAGTGGCTACTACATAACATTGATTCCCTTTCGAGACAACGGGTCTGACAGACTGTGAAACAGCATTTGTAATCTGAAAATTTCCATAAGAAAGATGACATTTAAGACAATATATCAAGACACAGTTGCAGAGTTTCAAGTCAATGGGGTACAGTTATAGTACCTACATTTCCTAGATGGTTCAGTTAACGAAAAAGGATATAGCAATGGATCGTTTTATGACTTACAGCTTCAACAAATGGAACATAGGCAGCTTCAGAAAGGTACGCCAGTGTTGTACCTGTATCGATGATTGTTCCCTGACCGTTTGATGTGGAGAAGACCGATGGATTGATAGGTAAAGCCTGTCCGTTCACGGAGATGCTCTGCAGATTCACATTGTAATGAGGCCTGAAATTTTCACACGCCGTAAAATAATGCTTACAAATCACTCTCTAATGAACATTCGAACAACTCTTTTGAAATGAAACAGTTTCAAGAGATAAATGGAACTAACTGTGAGGGAACAAGTGGAGTAAAGACCATGTTTGGTTCCACAATTTCTCCAAGAACCAATATGCCTCCCCCTCCATTTTCTCCTTTCAAGCAGTGAGAGAACACTCTCGGAGCTAATCCCTGTGAAGCAAGCTGGGAAATTACAGACATTCCTTCCTGCCCAAACCCAAAGATTCCATCAACCGCTCTATCCGACTTAACTAAATCTCCCGTCTGCGAGGTGCTACATCTGTTCCACATAGCAACCAACAATAATAAGTGTAATGGCCCATATTGATGATTATTGACAAAGAATTTGCTGAAATCACTCACCCAAACACAACCTGAGCCGTTGAGTTTGGGACCAGAGTGCTTCCCACAATCATATCAAATTGCAAGGTATCAGAGACATAGAACCCCGAGGTGCCACTTCCATCTCCATACTGAAAAGTGTAAGCACAAAGATTGTTCTGAACAGAACAACCTGAATCAGAGGACTGAATACCCCAACTACATCTTTGGTCAGAACACGAAACCGGTGTTGCTGTTACTGAACTCCCTGGATCAAAGAAATTCAACGGAATCTGCCAACAAAAGAAGCAAAGCATCTTATCAAAATCACAGAATTCAAACTATACCAAAATAATGAAAGATTCTAGAAGCATTACTTGGAGTCCACTGGTTTGAGGACAGCCATTACAAGAAGCACAGCTAACCCACAAAACATCACTTCCTGTATCAACCTGTACATAGAAGTCTCTAGGAGGAGATCCCAATCGCAATTTCGTATAGTATAATCTGTTAAAAGTCAAACACCAAAATTAGTTTAACACACAACAAAAGAAAAGAAAATAACTTTTTTTTATTGAGATTGATAGACAATGACTGAGATGTTGTTTCAAACAGCTTACAGGCATATAAATCTAGTATTCAGATATTGACAACGAATCAATCAAATCCATAAAATCTCCCCCAAACAAAAAAAAGGAGAGAGTTTTAAAATTACCCAACAACGAAAGGATCAAAAGTTCCGTCAACCGGAAAATCTATAACTCCACCTAAGGACTGTAACAATCTGCCGTGTCTAACTCTGTCACGGGCCTTGAGCTGACTAAGCTCCAGCTCATGATTCGCCGGAATCACTCTTTCCAGTTTTAACGCCGCCGGAAACCCGTAAGAAAAAACCGCCGACGGTAATAATACCAAACAAATCAGAATAGCCGCCATAGCTTTCCCGAGTTGGGTCTGCTTAAAGTGTTAACAAAAATCTCTTATAAATTAAAAAAAAAAAACATATTTTTGCCTTGTGGGTACGTCACAGAATGAAGAATCAAGACGTGAGCAACTACGGGTTAGTAATCTGGAAATTCATAAAAACAGAGGATTTGCAGATTTGTGTTTGGACCGTGTTGCTTTGTCTTTTGGGAGAGACAGAGAAAGATAGAGAAGTAACAGTTGATAAACAAGAAAATATTTAAGTGTACATTACGCTAGTATCACATGTGTTTTAATTCGATTTATTCTACTTTTCTATTCATATCTTTGTTTTTATTTTTATTTTATTTTACATCTATCGATTCTTGTACACATATATGGAGTATTAATTTAAAATGATCTTCACTAAAAACTGATGAATAAGTCATATCTTTGGCGTTATAATTTAATATATATATATAATTAAAGATATACATATTATTAACTCGGATACCTGGCACATTTAAGAAAATCGATACTCCTTTGAAGATTATATATTTCGAAGTGGGATTCCCTTTTGGCTCACAATTTAAATTTCCTCTAAATGTCAATTATTGCGAAGTCAATTATCTATAAATATATATATATATATGGCTGCTGTTTATCGTAAGCTAAATATATCTTTGTCGGTAAAAAAGGAAGACATATCTGTTTCATTTAGGAGTGGAACTATCATCAGCTTTTTCTTTAATACTTTTTAAGACACACATATAATTTCGACCGGAATTTAAGTGATAGATTTGAGATTGTGACAGTTACTTAACAGACAAGTATTTACTTATCAAGTACAAAAACTCTAATTACGTAGGTAAATAAAGTATTAGGGCTGTTAAAAAAAAGTTAATGGAGACCAGTCAATGGAAATGGAAGGTTCTTCCTTGGCATCATTTCCTTTCGCTTTTGTTTTTCATTTTAATTTCTGGTTACCTAAACCACATAATGCGTACTTTTGATGCACATCATGCTTTACTTGTATGCAGCAGGCAGCTACTAATTATTTACACGGCAAAAAAAAAAAAAAAAGCAAGTGCGTACACATTTGTGTATACAACTATACATGTTTGAAACTTGAAACTTATCCAATAAGAAAACAACAACTGTTTATACTTTTGACGTAGCGTTCAACATTGGATATTTCCGACAAGTTGAATTAAGGCCAACGACTCGATTGGTTTCGAGTCGAATGTATGCCATACATAGGAATATCATATAGACGACTCATTCGTTCTTTTAATTGGGTAGCATGTATTTAATATTATATTTGCTGTATATCTTTCTTTAAACCTGCAAAATATGTGTATATATATATATATATATATATATATTTGTGTGTTGTATTACCGAAAGCCTAATGGCTTCCTTTGATCTATGCAGAGAAATATATATATATATATATGTTTTTAGTTGGATACATAGTTTTACCTTTGATCCGTTTTATTGAATGTTTAAAACTTTAAAAGTTTATTTTTCATGGCAATAAGAATTTTACGAACCAGATCTTCAGCATACAAAAATGTACTCTCGATCAATGAGCTTTGAATTGTAGCAGTTCGTTCTAAATGGTTATACTCTTTTTTATTTTTTTGATAAATAAAAGCAATACATGTTTTCCTTTGTGGCTAAGTTATGAAGGTGTGGTGTCACATTCCATCGGAATGTCTTTTATATCGTTTCGAGGCCAATATATAGACTTTACTTTTATTTTGCTAGACCATAAATTTGCGTCTTTAATTTACTTTTGCTTGTCATCAACATTTGTCCGCGACTTTCAAATAATTGTATCTATTGTCATGTCTTATATTTCTGTAACTTTTTTTCTTTTAATATGTTGACACTATATGATTAGATATCAACTTACTTGGTACAAATATAACAACATTAATTTATTGGTCTCAACCCGAACCATCTATAATAAAGACAAACCAAGAACAACCAAATGGGCTATAGTATTATAATCTCGGTTTCGCCATATAAAGTAATGTGAGTAGTGTTACACTACTAGTGTAGTATGTGTTTTTTTGGGTATAATAGTGAAGTATGTGTTGTGGTCATTTTACTGATGAAAATGAAAATCCATGCGTACTACTTACTGGTTTTGGTTTTGGTTTCGGATTCCGGTTTCTTGTACCAAATTCTACTGTGCCACAGTTCAAGATCCAACAAAACTCTAGCCTAAACCCAATAATCTATGGCTATAATATCGATCTTCATATAACCAAACTTAACCAATACAAGTACCAGTTATTCATTTATGTATATTATTATTACTATAACCAAACTTAGATTGATATGTTAAGATCTCCTAGATCTTGTTGGTACGTTGAAATCCAGGCATCAATTATTTTAATTTCTTTCTCTCTTTGCATCACCAGCCACTCCGGGTCTTCTTTACTCGCCAAGCCAATGTCTTGACAATGTGAACCTGCTCACATGCATTAAATTGTTTTACAAACATTTTAATCAAAAAATTATCCGAGAGGTCAGCATACTCGTAAAACAACTTGTTTGAATAAATGCTTAATTAAAACTAAAAATTGATAGATTACCATTTGTTTTTATGGCGACAACAGTATCTGAAATATCCTCCAAAACTCTGGATATATATGAAAAGAAATATCATAAAACCTTCTTCTTATTTTTTTATGATACACCAATAACTTATTTAAACGGTTATAAACAAATTATTATGTTTAGTTACCCGCCAACGCTGTAAGGATCTGACAATCCATTAGAAAAAATGATGTTGCTACCAAATTTCCGGAGGATTAACTTGACATCCTGCAATATATATGTTTCATAGTAAGTTGTAGCTAATTATTTTCATGAAACTAATTAAAATTTGGTTAAAGATAAACGAATTGATAATAAATTTGTGATTCATCTTTTTATTTTTTAATTCAAAACTTACATTAACTAAACAAAATCAATACAGTTATATAAATCTATTCCAACAACTCTATCAATTTATTATTGTTGTTCCTAATTTTTACAGAAAAGCATGTGTTGTTTTTTATTTTGAGAGAGAAATTTTTTTGACTAAAGATATGCAAAACACGGAAAATATTCAAAATAAAAGACAAAAAAGCTAAACTAGAAACAACAAAACCATTATTTACAAAATAATAAATAATTTAGCAAGAACAACTCCCAAAATCCAATTTAATTAGTGTACCTAAATGATGGTTTAGTGCCTTGTGTCATAGACTTGAGTATTATTTATATGACTTTGACTTGAATATTAATTATATTACTTTGAAATTATGCGATTAATTAATATTATACATACTCGAATGCCGAAGTACGATGTGATCCAATGTGGTCTCGGAGGGACACCATAATAAGATTCACAGCCGTCAATGAAACTGGTCATATTAAACGGTGACATTGGGAACATTGTGTCTTGTTTGTCATGTCCTGCTGGCATAACTATCTCGGTGCAGCTCTATATAAAGATCATTCATGTAGTTTAAATTCTACAATATATTGCTTAGATGAATTATAAAAAAATAAATTAATACAATATTTAATGTTATATATATATATATATACTATCGGGTTATACTATATATGGCTTTTGATGCGGAATTTACATACCTGCCATTTCCATGCGATGTTATTGTTTGTGGGCCGCACAAACATATTGGTATCATAGCAAGTTTGGTTGCCTACTAAAGCGACCACAGCAGCAAAAATCCGGTCAAGTATATCAATTTTACGGTTTGGTGGATTATCGTTGATTGCGTTGCATATCTTGGTTACCCGATAACCATTGTTGTACTGAACAGTTTCAGCGTATACTGAGTCTAAAAAGTCTTTGATATTGAAGCTTGTGCTCAATGGACTGAACTAAAATAATTTTGAGGAATGAACGAATTAAGCGTGTATTCAATATATATACTTCGAAGTGTAAAGAGTAGATTAATAGAAAACTTATTAATAAAAATAAAAAATAAAAAATTCTTACGCGCAAGTTTTGAATTTTTTGCTTAGGATCAAGAGACCGTTAGTTTTGGCAGCAACTCTATCGAGTTCTTTCCATGATTTACGGATTGTGTTATAACAGCTTTCACTTGTTTCCTTGTAGAAAATATGTTAAGAAGATATAAATTAAACTACGAAGTATCCATGTAAAAACAAAAAAATTGTGAAGAAAATAGTTGAAATGGATTAGTTATGATAAACAAAAGTCTCCTACATGTTGATATGATCTAAGAATTGAATAATTGATTATTACCTTGAAAACTTTGGTTACAATATAATAATAACCAAATTTAGGACGAGTATCTTCAAAGTAGAGAAGAGGAGCTGAAGATGCTAATGCTCCAAGTGCTATGTGTGGATATTTTAGCCTGAACCATGCCGCTAACACTAGTTGTAGCATGAAAAAAAGGATTATTTAAAATACCTTTGTTTGATTGCATCATATAATGCTGTTTAATTAGTATAGTTGAGAATAAGGGAGATATAACGAGTGACATATTCCCCTCCATAAAAGATTTCATGTAGTGACATTGCTCAAGAATAACTATATGACATATGTTATAATTTGTACGTATGATATATACACTTATGAACATAGACTTACTTCCACCATATGATCCTCCTATGACGATGATAGGGCTGTGTTTGGTGGAGTACTTCTCCTTAACATGCAAAAGAATCGCGGCGTAGTCTGCTAGGGCTTGAGCTGCGTTCAAATACCCCAATGTACTTGCGTTCTTCAAGGCTTCTTCTGCTGATCCAAATGGCATCGACTTCCCATAATATCTATGCTGCATTATATTTCATATGCAAATATAAACAAATATTATAAAAAGATTAATCTAACCGCAAAAGTATATATAGAAACACACACACCTCTATGTAGACAATGAGTGCTTTTAAACGAGGACTGTTGTCACGAAGAAAACCGATGCCAGACAAATCAGAGTCTAACGATGACTCCTCTCCAAGAAACGCTAAGATTGGTGCGTTGGCTTTAGCACCAGCCCAATGCTTGGAATCTATAGCATATCTTTGTTGAAAAGTCATGTAGCTTTTTGGTGTGAATGTGAAGTGGTCGAGGGTTTGGTTAAAGTAGAACATTTTAAGGTCAGATTCATCTACTTTTTGGATTGATCCATCAGGTGCAGTCTTTAGCGTTTTTCCAGAGGAGAACCCAAGTCTAGCAATTTTGGAGTGTGCGAGAGAGATGAAATAAGAGGACGATGTTAACAATATCAAGAGAAGGAGAATTGTAAATGGAAGTGACATTTTGAGAGTGTTTCGTTTTATATTTGAAACTTAGTGTGGTTTATTAATGCTCACTGAGTTGGTCTCCCTAGCTCATGTACCAAAACCATTATATAGAACAAGTTATAGGGCGCACTATATTAGATACTTGATGAGTTTCTACCTTTTGAGGCAATCGTTTTCTAAATGACGTCAAATATGTGAATATTTATATAGGAAATGTGATGTTTTAAGAGTTTTTAGGAAAACGTGTTTATATTTTGAATTTAAAATCACCAAAACTTCCGCTATTTTTTGTGAATTTTTTTCATTATTAAATTAGAAAGTCAAATCTGGTCAAATATTCTTTTGATATTCAAAGAAAGAAAATTAATCTAGTTAATAGAGATCGTAATAAAAAACGTACATGATTTGATCACTGCAAATGACAACAACGTACTTATTACAATTTGACGGGTTTTGAAGATTCCAAAATAAACCGATATGTAGTCTTCCTCTTCCAAGTTCTTAGAAGCGATAACGGTTAAACTAAATGAACCGAAACATTCATCTGACCATTAATCAATATATCATATATCCGCTTTCTTCAAGTCTCTCACATTTTTGTTATCAAAAAAGGAAAAAAAAAATATTAAGCAAAACGTAATAAGCATTTAACAAAAAAAAAATGTTTCTCACTTTTTACAAAACCTTCACATTCGCATGCACTCAAAATAGAATTTTCTAGTGCTAATTATTAGACATATGCATTTGTCACACCATGAGCTTTAGTTAAGTCTACCGATATCTTGGCTTCAGAATTTTGTTGCTTATAGTTTTCTATATTTTTATCAAAAAAAAAAAAAAAAAATTGTGTTGCTTAGGCTGACTTGCTTTGTATGTAATCTCTCAACTTTCATAACCATCCATTGGATCAATTTCTTCCCTGGCCGATCAAGGAATAATATTTTCTATGAATCGTCTATGAGGGAAAAAAGGAAAAAAAAAATTTCTTTTTGTAAAAATAATATGTACAAGCTTATATATACCCATTATTGCCACCTTATTCTGCATTTCATTTTGTAGCAATAATATTTAGAAGGGTGTCAGAAGTAGACGATAAATGGATGTTGTATTCAAGTAATCAAAAGAAAAAGTTACATTCCATTTTAATGTAATGTTGTCATGTTGGTAAAGGTTGCGCGTGCAAAGCAATGCGCATATATGTTCATTGGCACCACAAATATGCATGCTTGCTTCATAAATCTGCAATCAATTTCTTTTATGTCAATTTATAAATACCATAAGTTATCATACAATGGTGCCTTTGGCCCATTCTTTCACTTCATTTGACCAACTATTAGTCTGTAATTAATCGAATATTAAAATTGGTGACATTGTATCTACAATTTTGTATTTTGGAAAGTAGCTTGAAAATTATAAATCTTGGGGAAAATATGTTTAATGGTAAAGTTACAGAAAGTTTTTATTGATGCTCCAAAATAAAGTAAAAATAAACACTTCTTGATCAACAAACAAATATTCTTCATTTTTTTTCTTCTTTGAAGATTGCTTTCTAGTGGAGTCCCTTTTTCCGTCTAATATAATTTTGTGGTAATTCAGTTTTGTATATATGAATGACAAAAACATGTGGCTTCTATCCATCATTACTTGCAAGTTTGTAAACGATATAAATCCTTCATTTACATTAAATAAATGGAGATTCTAAAGGTCACAAAGAAGTGTAGTATAAAGTTATGAAAGGAGAATAATGGTTGCTCATTCTATTCACACAATTTTGGCATGGTTATTTCTATGCAATCCCAGAGACAATAGAACATCTGAATTCACCTGATAAGAAAAACATTAACGACGAGATCATCTACAACTATATATGTGCACAGGTAAACTATGATGCCCAGTATATTTTGGATATATTTGAAAGCTAGGGTAAATTTGTTACATGCAATACTCAATTCTAAGATTGGGAAAATTCTCAGGACATATGTAATGTATATTGATTGCGCACATCTACAAAAATCATGTCTCTACAAACACAGTTCCGTATTCAAAGTTAGGTCTGTTAAGAACGCGCGAATCAGTCTCCTTCTAACACCAATATTTCATTGATATATATATATATATCAATGCACTCAAATACAAAATATATAATATAATAATAAATATCTTCCATTTGTTATGATTCTCATTCACGTGGGGACAATTTGCAATTGAGTCCAACATCTTTGCTTGTACTGGGTGCAACTTTCATTCGTTCAACTTTCATTTTTAGTTTTATAAAAAGAAAAAATTATATATATTAAAATAATTAGAAACTGTATTTTTTCAAAAAAAAAAGTTGTTCGCGTTTTCCATGATAATGATAGTCTTCCACAAGGTTAGTTAAGAGTTCAAAATGGCTAGTCTGTGTTCACATTTGCACATAATAATTTGTCTGTCTCTTTCATGCCAACAATTTTAATCAGAATCACCTATTTCTCTTATCCTGCATGTATATATCCACGGTGCTTTGACCGAAGATAGAGATAAGAGTTATTAATACTTGGTTTATATTGTATAATTATGGTAAACATGTTTTATTCCAGGATATCATCGTGTCCTCAAGAAGTTGGTACTAGTTCGATCAAAAGAAAACGAACGTAGATTTCTCTTTCGATTCCAAAAGATAATTTTGTGTAATTAATTACCATTTTCTGAATTATTTTCCTATTCCAAAAGATAAATTGATTTTCATATCAGATTAATTAGTTCTTCTATGTCTTCGGTATTTAACAGTATTTACCAGTGAAAAAAATACTATATATATAATATTCAACAAATATTAATTTAAATTTCAGGAGTACACGTTTTTTCTTAATGCGTACTGTTGTTGGAGTTTTGGAGATATATTTGACCCCAAAAATATATATATGTAAATTTTCGTTAATGCATAAACGTAAATCAACAATTAGATCCGCATCACATATCAGAGGATAAATAATACGAATAATAGTGTGATAAGCCAAACTAACTAATCAAATATCAGCATCACATGAAATATTTTGGGCATTGTGTGACTGCGACAAAGAGACCGTGACATGAGAACACTCAATCTTAGCCGTACGACGTGCTGACTTCCATATCCCGACTTTAAACCTAACCTTCGCCTTAACATACACTTCAAAATCGATCTTTCCCAACGAAGATTGAGCCCTCAGTTCTTTACCATTTGGTTTAGAAACGGCGACGTTCTGTGCAATCAACGTATCATCAATCTGCATAACGTTCATCCGCGGTTGGTGAAACGGCTCTTTTGTATCGAACGCGATGGTTTGGTCTTTGAATTTCACGAATATCTCGACGGAGTTGTAGTAAACCGAGATTCTGTGGTTAGGGTTGTTTGATCGGATAGTAAATTTGAATGTAGCTGACATGTGATCATCGTTGGTTAGGTTAAAGTTTTGGACCGACGCGTTTTCGACACTGTAATGAATTTTCTTGGGTTTGTTTACAAGCCATGCTATGAGAACACCTACAGCTGCGATAAATATTAGGGTTAGTATGACGAGGAAAATGTAGCAGACAAGGCCACGGTGGCGCAGTGGCTGCGCTGGAGAAGTTATCGGCGGCATTGGTTATAGCGAGGTTTGTGTGGTTACACATTGGTTTATTTGCGTGTTTGTATATATAGAGTAGATACTTGTGATGCAAGAAACGTTGAAAGTGCCTTGGATTCTTATGTTCTTTGCTTCAGCTGTCGATAAATTATAGCTTTCGAACATTTTGTTCCATCCATCTACTTTGCTTTTTTTAATTTCACGTTTTAAAGCTTATAAGCATTTGTAGCACAAACTGACAAGTGGGACATAGATGATATATTTACATATCTACCAAAGAAATAAGATAATTCTGAGAACAAAGTGCAAACTATATATAATTGTTCACAGTCTTATTAAATACATGTATATTGGCCAGTTGTTGATGTATGCTCAAAAATTTCATCCGACAGTAAAGAATCGAATACTCCATTAAAGATCGACCAATCCAATTCCTATACAAAAATTTATATCCCAAGTTTAACCCCGGTTCATTCAAGATCCGGCCCAATTCGACTCTGGTTATTTTCAACCCTATTTTCACTTGTTATGTATTACTAAGTTCTTTTTATTATAATGCTTAGTTAATTTATTTTTTAAGTGGTTAGGGTATTTCGGTCATAAATTTGAATTGTAACCAATTCTGGTAGGAGACAAAAATAAAGAATAAGAAATATTGCAATTCAAACAAATTAAATTTACAAAATTAATTATATCAACAAAAGTAAACTAATAGATGTGTATGACTAAAAATGGATTGGCAGTATGTATATTAAATCCAGTTCTGATTTATTTCTTCTTAATAGAAAATTATTAATTACTTTATTAGTTAAATGAACAGATCTTTAAATCATAAATTTGCATTGTTTTCAATAACTGTAGGATATAAAACAAATAATCTCTCTGATTCATTTTAAATGTAATTTAAGGTTTTTACACACAAAACAACAAAATAATTGATTTTCTATTTTACCTTTAATTAAAATTCATTTGTTTTTATTTTATTGGTCAGGGCATTAAAAAAATATAGACAAAGTTGAAAATTTTATCAAACATCTCTATTAAAAACATAAAACAACAAATAATATGCTAAAATATAAGTAAAAGAGATTGCTCAAACGGAAGTAACAAAAGTAACAAAATTAATTGACTTCAACTCAAAACAAACAAAACTAATAAATGTATTATGGTTGCAAATTTAATTAAAAACTATCATAAATTTCCTTTATATATATATGAGGCAAAATCATATATATCAAAAACAGAACATATTTTCAATTTTAAACATAAAGAGCAAATATTGTAAAAGAGAAGAATGAAGCAAAAAGTGTGTATGATGATGGTGATGACATTGATAATGATAGGATGTGATCTAAAAGTATGCAACGGAATAGAAAACATATCAAAGGAATGTAACAATCAACGAGAATGTGCAAAATGTTTCTTAGGTTGCAACATAAATTTCATACTGTAATGTTCTATGCTTATGTACTAAGGAGATTAGCATATATATTTATGAAAATGAAGTGGTGTTTCCAATATATAGTTTAAGCAATGTCTCACTATATTGTGAATTTAGGTACTATCATAATTTGCATTCCATTCCAACAAAAACTATATCATTACAGTGATTTTCTTTAAAATTTTGAAAAAAAAAAATTAGAAAAATGAGAAGTAGCATGAAAGATATTTTTTAATTTTTGCCAAATGTATAACAGTCTAGTAGATGAATTACTCTTAATTACATTGAAACTTTGGTTACTATTGTATAGTAACCATGTTTTGGAAGTGCATCATCGAAACAGAGAAGAATGTTAAAGCCTCCATTATGCGTAGATATTTTAGTTTGAACCACTCTGTTGACATTATGTGCATACATCATGCATGAACTCCTGTAACTTCTCTAATTAGAATAAGTGGTCAATGGTTTGTTCAAAGAAAAATATTTTGATCCAAAAGTACCTTAGAGAATTGTTGTTTATTTTCTCCATATGTGTTATATATAATAAAATAAAATAAAAATAGTATAGAATAGAATATTAGAAATCATGATTTTTTACGGTGAGCAGAATTTAAATATCCCTAGATTTTGGTGTTCTTTATAATGAAAAACTTATTTGCCACCATCGTTTGGGATGAAAACTATGGTTTATCACTACATTATAATTATTGAAAACTTTGAAATGTGAAAAATATATGTTGAAAGAAATAATCAAAACATAGAAGAAAAAAAAACAAAACATAAGAAAAAATTATGCAAAACATAAACAAACAACAAACATAATTATAGGGTTTTACGACATATCATACTTATTAATGTGTGTCGGGGTTGGTGTATGGGTCCCTGCTCCGGATTGTCCAAGATGCAGTATTTAGAAAATAAATAAATAGAGTGAAACAAGCTTTATTGTTTTGAAACCACAAAGATCGAATATTTTTAATGTTAGAAGAAGTTTTTGATTCTTATTAGATTCAATTTTGAATAAAGAATTGTATTTGTGTCTAAACTTATATATATGTCACATGATTGATGTGTAAGCTAGAGGTGGTTGATAAATGGGTTAGAATATGAAGTATAAAAGTTGAGGATGCAATTACTTGGAAAAAAGGAAGCTGATAAGTGATTACGTGGTAATGAACTCCACTAATAATAATTTGGTAATGTTTTCACTTAACTCTCAACAGTTGTAAAGAAAAAGAGTGCATAGACACGGTTCAATGTATATTAATTGTATATATTGCAAAATATTATTGATTTATATAACACAACCTAATGCCTAGTTAAGTCGATGTCGATATGTTAAGATTCTTAAATCTCTTTTGTAGGTTGAAATCCACGAGTCGAGTGATTAGGATCTTTCAGTCATAAATTTGAATTGCAACCAATTTTGGTAGGAGACAAAAATAAAAAATAAGAGATGTTGTAATTCAAACAAATTAAATTTACAAAAATAATTATATTAAGTCAAACAAAAAAACGAATAAATGTGTATGACTAAATATTGATTGGCAGTATGTATATTAAATCCAGTTCTGATTTATTTCTTCTTAATAGAAATAATTAATTACTTTATTAGTTAAATGATCATAAATTTGCATTGTTTTTAATAATAGTAGGATATAAAAACATAACCCCTCTGTTTTATTTTAAGTGTATTTTAAGGTTTTTACACCCAAATTAGGAAAATAATTAATTTTCTTTTTTACTTTTGATTTAAATTTATTTGGTTTTAATTTATTGTTCAAGACATTAAAATAATATAGACAATATTGAAAATTTTATCAAACATCTCTATTAAAAACATAAAATAACAAATAATATAAAACAAACTTCAAACTCTAGAACAATACTTAAAATGAAACAGATGGGTACTAATAAGATTGCAATTCAAACAAAAGTAACAAAATAAACTGATTTCAACTCAAAGCCAACAAAACTAATAAATTTATAATGACTTCAAAATCTAATACAAATAATAACTATAAACACAAATTTCCTTTATATAATATAAGGCAAAATCATATTTTCAATTCTAAATATAAAGAACAAATTTAGTAAAACAGAAAAAGAATGGCGCAAAAAGTGTGTATGATGGATTGGTGGTGATAACGATAATGATAGGATGTCATCAAAAAGTATGCAGTGGAATGGAAAACATATCAAAGGAAGAACCTCACACACCAAAATCTCCCTCGCCGTACATTTCTTACACTCACATGATACACTTATATTTAATTTCATTTATTTTGGTTTTAAAATAATGAATTAATTTTGATTAAATGTATATGGATGTTTTAACATATATGTGTTCATAATTTATGGATTATGCAGAATGGATTATGCAGAATTGAATCAATCAGGCCCAATGGAGTTCCAGATCCTGTATGCTTAAGAAATTGTGCAGCTAAATGTCAAAGTCAACAAGAATGTGCAAAATGTTTCTTAGGTTGCAATGTAAATTTCATAACTTAAATTTCGTACCGTAATATGTTCTATGCTTATGTACGGAAGAAATTTACATAAATATTTATGAAAATAAAATGGTGTTCCGTATATATAGTTTTAAGCAAGATCTCACTATGTATTGTGAATTTAGGTACTATCAAAAATTGTATTCCATTAACAGTGATTTCCTTTATAATTTTGACAGAATTTTGAAGTTATTCCAAGTGTTATTGTATGTATTAGAAAACTTGGTTCGGATCGATTGACCAACGTTTTTTTATTATAAAACGTAAACTAAAATAGCTTTAGAATTTGAGTAAACAATTTTTTTTGGACTTTGAACTTTGTCCGATAATTTATTGGATAAGAAATCTATAGACCAGGCCCATTTCAGTAGTCTTCAGCCCAATATCTATTTCCCAGATCTATACGTCCAAATCGCTGGTTTATTTATTATACCCCTCCGCGACTCGGTGACCCGATCCCCAAATTCGTAAATGTCTCACTGAGTCGACTCGGCTGCCTTGTATCCCGAGTGAGATCTTCTTCCTTCTGTGATTATTGGTACGTGATTATTTAATCTTTCAATTAGATAATGATCTGTAATAGGAAGTTATCGCGAAAGATTGTAGTATTCGAATTGGTTGGTTGAAATCACAGTTTAACTGGGATTTTAGGTTCATGAATCTCGATGTTCTCATCACTTAATTCTGAATATCGAAACTAAGTAACTTGAGTTCGAATTAGCTTGTTAGCTTCGAATTTTGAATCGTTTAAATCATAGTTAAATTTGAATTTTGATTTCAGGACTTGTTCACTTGATTCTTGACATAGAAATGTAATATTTGTTGATTCAGGATTTAGGGGTTTTCTGATTCTGATTCCTGGGAATATTTGGATATTTAGTGCTTGTTTAGTTGTTTTAATGCTGCAAGGTCATAGTGTTTTTTTTAACCCCAAAAAAAAAACTATTTGTGTTTTTGAGTTCATTAATCATTCTCTATCTCTTTGTCTTATGTATGTGATGGTCTGAGGCTGATTCCAATTTCATTTTTATTTTCTGTCTAGAGTTTACAAGGCTAAAGGAGAATAAAATGGCACCATCGCGTAACATCATTGTAGCTACCGGTCTAGTTATTTTCGCGTCTGCAGGCTTAGCTTTCCCTTTCTACATGGCGTAAGAATCTTCTTTTCTCTATACTGTTTAATCCTTTTTCTTATGTTGCATGACATTTTTTCCTTTTGGCTCTTTAACTTGGTTGAAGATCGTCGAAAAAACCAGTGATCGATCCAACAAAACCTTTACCTCCTCAAGCAACTTTTAGAGGACCTTACATAAACACAGGTTCACGCGATGTTGGACCTGACCATCGAACATATCCAAAGAAATGATGTGATTAACTCAAGAGGTTTAAGCAGCAGTTTCAATGTGAGCTCTAGTATACACTCTCATAAATTTATTCCTAGACAATTGTATTTTTTTACAAGTTTGTGATCAAATCAATCTAAGTTGTTACACCATGTAACTGAATCCCAAGAAAACAGCTTCGTTTTAGAATTTTGATCTTCATATGCAAATATAATTGTAACAGACATAAACTACAGAAAGTTTTAACAATGCCAAAGTTTTAAAAAAACCATAATTCCCAAACTACATATGCTTAATAAGATACCCGAAAGCATAAACCCTATATAACATTCAGATTACTACAAACTCCCACCATTACATAAACGATCCAAGTCTAAGAACTAGTGAACTTAGTCACGGCCTTGGTCCCTTCGGAAACAGCATGTTTCGCTAACTCTCCAGGCAAAACAAGTCTCACCGCCGTCTGAATCTCCCTTGAAGTAATCGTCGGCTTCTTGTTGTACCTTGCAAGCTTCGAAGACTCACCAGCTAGCTTCTCGAAGATGTCATTGATGAAGCTGTTCATGATTCCCATGGCTTTGCTTGAGATTCCAATATCTGGATGAACTTGTTTCAGCACCTTGAAGATGTAGATCTTGTAAGTCTCTACGTTCTTCTTGGATCTCTTCTTCTTTTTGTCTCCGGCGACGGCTGATTCCTTTGGTAGTTTCTTCCCGGCTTTTGGTTTCTTCTCCGCAGCTGCTGCTGCCGCTGTTGATTCTGCTACCGGAGCTTTCTCTGCCGGCTTCTTCTCTGCTGGTTTCTTATCACCTTTGGCCATTTTTAAAGATAGTGAATTTGATGAAATTGGTTTTATTCTTCCTCTGATGATTTCGTTTTCTTTATATAGGAAAATGGGAAGTAATCTGATTGGTTCAGATTCTGTGACGCGGATTGTTGACGTGACGGTAAATGTGCTGTGCGATATGGAAGGGGCTTTATGAATGGATGGTTCAGATCTATTTACACTTTAAAGCGCGAGCGGTTTAGAAAATATTTTCCATGTATCGAAATTCAAATAATTTCGTTTGCGCCTTTTATAAGTAATGAGCGCCAATTTTAAGTTGTTTTGTAGAAAACTAAAATTTTTGGCATGGATTGCTGACTTGGCTTCTTTTTTTTTCCTATCTAACGATGTGCGGCTACGATGACGTTGCTCCCAACTATATTTTGTCTTGTGCCTTAAGTTCATAGCATTTAAACTTCTTTTGTATGTTTGTAACATAATTGGAAACTTCCTCAACTCTATTACAAACAAAAATAAATCCTAAAACCACTGTTTTTTGGGAAATTTGTGAAATATGCAACAAAACCAATTTTTTCTTTTAAAAATGTTAATTTTTGAAATCTCTTTCAAAAATATATATTTTTTATTTATGGTTAATATCGATAATATCGCTCAAATAATGCTATGGGCGTGAGTTCATCTTCACTCGCTGCACAAACGCCTTTGATAGACACGACCTTTCACCGTCCAACATTGGTGGACAATGTTCGAGCTATCAGTTGACGCTGACTTTCATCTATGAAAAGAAAACATAGGTTTTTTGTCCACCACTTACAATATTTGATCGCAAAGTATCTTGTTCATATTGTCTATCTCTAATTGTTCTCCACTAAATTCAGATTCATAAATATTTTTCTTTTGCGTCATTGTAAATAGAATTCCACATAAAGATCTCAATCACGTGGATAGTCTCTTCTTACTAACTCCCCACTCGTCGCTGTCATAATCACCTAACTTACTCTGATCTGAGTTGCTAGCAAACAACAAAACTTTAGAATGTCCCTTGTTGACACATTTGTCCACCGTTGCAGTCGATTCGGCTCAGCAATCTTGTCCACATTTTTTCGCAGTTCTTTTGTCTCGACGTTTTCGTCCCCCAAAGAACAAGGATTTCGTCCTCTGAAAAGAATAAGACGAAGGTCATTCTTGTAAAATCCACTGGATATGTCATGATATAAGAAGGCCCCAAAAGAAATGGCAAATTTAAAAGATTTACCGAGTTTGTGACATATTTCTTTATATTATTATTTTTTTTTACAAAATTAATC
This sequence comes from Nasturtium officinale, assembly GCA_963854855.1. Classification (NCBI taxonomy): domain Eukaryota; kingdom Viridiplantae; phylum Streptophyta; class Magnoliopsida; order Brassicales; family Brassicaceae; genus Nasturtium; species Nasturtium officinale. Next base: position 5,987,140 of record OY978509.1, read on the forward strand.
ACTAACGTCTACAAAACTGTTCGGCCATATTAATGCATTTGTTTAACAATCATAACCAACATCATTTCTGACACTAACATTAATCTACAAGTCATTGTGATACATCTTCATATATTATCTCGGTAACATTAGTTTAGAAACCCAATAAAAGGAAAAGGAGTTGAATGCAGAAGTCGTAAGTCTTAGAAATCTCAAGAACTCGAATTGGGCCGTGATCCTACACAGTTTTTATCGTCGGCTGCTGCTGCGGCGGACCATGGGCTGGTACGTGGCCCAAAAACAAGGAAACGTGACTCGTGAGTTTGTCTTTCCTAGAGAATCTAGTTCCACAAGAGCAAACCCACTTGATATCCCCACAGTGCTTTTCGTGCGTCCTTATATCAGACAGAACCGAGAAGTGCTTCACACTGCATCTCCTGCACATATACATTTTAGGACAATGACTCCTCTTGTAATGGTTCTTGGCGCAAATCACGGATTTCAAAGGTTGAAACTTTTCGTGCCTCTGGTTCCATCTACACCCTTGTTGAGGGCACGAGTAGTAATGTTTCTTCAACGAGTATTCTCCTTTCTTTTCTTGGCTTGTTGGGCTGATCAAGGCCTCGCGTGTCTTGTACTCGTCTCCGTGTGCTCTCATATGCATCCTCAAATTCGCGTCTCTTTTAAACCCTTTCGCACAAATCTGGCAGTAATGCGTGTATTTCGCTAGTAGATCTGCTACGCCTAGCTCCAATATCTCGTAGTTCCCGGAACTTGGTTTAGAACGATGATGACCTTTTTTAGGGTTTAGGGCTTCGGTGCCGTACCACTCAAGATTCTGATTCCTAAACAAGATATCCCCTCTTTCTTGGACACCATGAAGATTGGTAGATTCTTGTATAAAATCATAAGTCGGGTCGATTTCTTGTCGGGAAAACTCCATAACCATTGCATCTGCGGTTTGATTATCGTCATCGATATCATTATTGTTGTTAGATCCGGTGGGAAGTTGTTGGCAAGTGAACAACATGGAAGAAGCAGCCGTGATGATTTCTTGTACCAAACTTCCCATGTTAGCTATGGCCATAGACGTTGACCCCGAGGATTGGTTATTGTTATTAGTAGAGATCATGAAGAAGCTGACCAGAGATTGGATCTGATGGACTTTATCTTGTATGGTAGAAAGATTGTATAGAAGAGAGAGTGACACTTCGTCTTCTTCTAATGACTTCGTCCCGGCCGTCACGGGATTAATGTTGATTGGTTTTGAGGAAGTAGTGGTCGTCCCGGAGAAACTAGACATCGACCCTTCTCCTTTATTCAAAACATGATCTTCTTGATTCATCTATGTATATGAAGAATCTATATATCTTGAACTTTGTTCTTAATTTTTCTGTTGATTTTGATGACTCCTTAAATTCTTTGGTGGTATCTTTGTTATATATATATATATATATATATGCCTGACGGTCTAGAGAGAGATGGATTGAAGAAGACACGGTGTCTAAGACACCCTACCCGCTACCATATAAATAGTTGTGAATTGTGACATACATTCACACAAAAATAAATACACGCACGCACAAATACTTATAATAGCCCTAAAGTATATTAAGTTTAGCAAAAAAAAAAAATGAAAGATAATCTATTGAACCTGAAACCTTGCATTTAATAGTGATTCAAAAATGTATAGAAAACATATTCACTATATATCAGAAGGTAAAACTATTCTAAATTTTATTGCAATTGAGAGCTTTAAGTATAAATTTAGTTTTAGAAAGATGTTTGAGATTGGTGTCTAGCTATAGATATTCTTGGATCTCAATCTCGTAACTAATACATAATGAAATCGAAAACCGTGGGTTTTATGGACAGTATTTAGGAAGTCATGGATTATGGTTTCCCTTTTAAATGATCTGGCATATATATGAATTATTTAAATAAGATTAAAAATGGATTTATAAAAGTATGTGATGTGATTAACCCAGAAGTCAACTACAGAGAGCAAAAAGGACCACCCCCATGTAAAACCTCCCTCACGTAAAACCTTACTAAGATTTGTCAGCTATATCTTAAAATAAACTAAGAAGGTCAATACCAATGTAATTAAATAATGATTAACCTAAGTCAAGTTTTAGTGTTTTTTCATGGCCTCTTCTTCGTGTGTATTATTTGGATATACATTTCACATAACTGTCAAGCTCGCTCACATAAGATCTTATGTCACATCTAATCCTTTAAAAACATACAGCATCTACATACAGTCCCCTAAAGAGATTCTTAATTTTGTACTCCTCCAATGGTAAATCAACATTACAAATTGTAAGCATTGACCGATACCTTATAAGTCTCAAGAGATTAAGGACTGATCTTTGCTGCAATTTCGTTGGTGGGTTTCAGCTTTTTAGTTTCCTCCGCCTCCAGATTCACATCTCTCGCCGCTATCAAACCCAGAATTGATGTGTTGTTGCCTTCTGCGAGATGGAAGAAAGAGAGATACTTTTGAGAAAGAAAAAAGTTACCACCCAATTGCATACTGTCACATCATCGTTAAGAACCGGTGCTAAAACTACTCATTTAAGGATCGACTCTTGAGTAATTTTCTATTTATGATTTAATTTTATTGTTTTTATGTTAAGCACCCTATCTAAGAACTACTTGAAACCCGTCATTTTATGTTTACATGCACAAGTACACGCGTGCTAATATGATCGGAGATTTCAGGGAACGTTAGAAATGTGGCCATTGGCATGAGTTGCAAATTTACTTATGAGTATCCATTATTTTTGTTTCGGAATAAGTCGTTTATTTATGACTTATTGGAGTTTCTATGAAGTGATGAGTGATTAATGCTGTTTTATTTGGGTTGTTTTTGGTGAACTGTTTGTGGAAGAATCATCAATGTCACGTTAATTAACTATTTTCAAGTGCGAAAAGAAGCTTGTATTTGAATGACTTTAAAGTTTAAACTTTAGTATATATAATTATTTATTTTGACGTTCAAAAAGAATTAAGTATAATTTTACTGATTCCATTGAAAGCCGAATGTTAGTATAATTTTACTGATTCAGTTAAAAGGCTAAGTTACGATTTGATGAGTGAGCTCATGAGTTAGTAATTTTAAAATTTTAATCATCCATGAATTAGCTGATGATTTTTGTATTATTATTTTAATTTAAATAAAAAATCCATACATGTTATAAATAACACATAAAAATATGTGTAACTTGATTTAGGGTTGTGAAAAAATAATTTAACGTGCTATTTATATATACATGAGATATATTTTTAGGATTTTGGGTTTAAACCAGCACCAGAAAAAAATTCAGTTTTATTATTTATCAGTCATGATCCATAAATTCGATCGGTTTACAAAATGTTTTAATGGATTTTAAGATATATTCGATCTGAAATGGAAAAATTGTAAGTAAAATAATAATAAATAAATAGTAATTATACATGAAAACGTTTAAAATTCAATAACACACTGAATGAAACTATCCATGAACCGTTTAACTGTCGTAATTACTTATAATTTGACTCTCATGGGATGATTAAGTATCACAAATACCCTCAGGAGCAAATACCAAAATCAGTTTTCATTAAGGGTAGTTAGATAATTTACAAACCAATGTTGAATGTGGTGTCTTTCTACTTCGCAAATACTTAAGTAAGAGATAAACAGTATAATATACTAAGTATGGTTTAATAACGATTTTGATCTTCTATGTTGTGAACAAAGTCGAATTAGCGTTCACCACAACATATACCATTAGGATGTTATGGTGAATCGTATTTTTATTTTAACTTTATCATAAATCAGTCTTATTCATTTTTATATAATTATCTCTAGAGGAAGGAAACATATTCTTTTGAACTATTCCACATGTGACAAATAAAAGCAAGCCGAAGACCTTGTGACTTTGTCAGATAAATGGAAAAAAAATGTAGGAAAAACAAGACACAAAATAATTTCTTTTGAATGAGTTTTTCTGGACGATTACAAAATCACCCAATCAAATTAACGGGGGAAAAGCAAGAACCAGAGATTAGCTAGAGATGTAATGAGATAAATACTACTTAATATAGGATAAACTCTATGTTTATGGCCGGAGTAAAGACCAGTATGTAATTTCTTTATTCATCATTTTCTCCTTTGACATTGTCAGTTGTAGTTGGTGAAATGGCTCGTAATTAAATTAGCAGAATTAAGTTGTAACCTGTAAATAACAACAACAAAAAAACAATAATCAAAAATCCTTTTAATAAGTCGCCATCGAAACCTGTTTCTCGTTAGGTTCTTCTTAGTCCATTTGCAGCTATTAATAGGGGTTTAAAACACAGATGGTCATTTCTTTCTTCAGTTCTGTTATCCAAACAGTAAAAAATAAATTATAACATATAAAAGTCAAATATTTGTAGTCCCTCTCGTATCACATTACCCCTGCAATCCAACTTTTTTTTTTTGCTCTCTTTCATTTTTCTTTTGTTGTTCTTTTCTTGATCGAGGTTTTTGTCATCAATGGAGTATGGAGATAATAAGATGCTTTACCTGAGAGACACATGGAGAGAAGGAAACATGATCTGTGATGTCTTACCTGTTAATCCTAGCTCCAATGGTATTTGGCCTGAAAATAAATTCTCAGATCCTAACATCAATGTTGGTTTCTGGAATTACACGTTTCCACATTTGCAAATGATATTTCTTATCATCTCTTTACTCTGGCAATTCTTGCATTTCTTCCTCCAACGTCTTGGCATGATTCGTTTCACTTCTCATATGATTGTAAGTATATATTCAAAATGATTCTTTCTTTATTATCAAGATTCCAAATTTTGAGGTTTTGTTTTTTATCATTTTGTAGACTGGTGTTATCTTAAGCAAATCGTTTCTTAAGGAGGATACAGCAGCGAGACGATTCTTCACTACAGAAGATTACAAAGAGATGGTGTTTAGTCTCACTGCTGCTATGTCTTACATGATGTTCTGGTTCTTGATGGGAGTTAAAATGGACATGGGTTTGATCCGAACCACAGGAAGAAAAGCCATTACTATTGGTATCTCCTCTGTTTTTCTCTCGACTTTGGTTTGTTCTGTTTTCTTCTTCGCAAACCTAAGAGACGCAGGAACGAAACAATCAGATAATACACTCAATTCTTTGGAGTCCGTTGTGATTTACTCAATCCAATGTCTTTCATCTTTCCCTGTTGTTGGAAACCTTCTTTTTGAGCTTAGACTACAGAACTCAGAGCTCGGTCGTTTAGCTATGTCTTCTGCTGTCATCAGTGATTTTAGCACCTCGATTCTTTCTTCTGTTCTCATCTTTATGAAGGAGCTCAAAGACGAACAAAATCGGCTCGGGAGTGTGTTTATAGGAGATGTTGTTGCTGGTGATCGTGCAGTGAAACGAGCAGCGATAGTGGTTCTCTTTGTTTGTATTGCTATCTATGTTTTCAGACCATTCATGCTCTACATTGTTAAACAAACGCCTTCTGGTCGTCCGGTTAAGCCAATCTACTTAACTATAATCATTGTTATGGTCTCTGGATCAGCCATACTTGCTAATTGGTGCAAGCAATCTATTTTCATGGGACCTTTTATCTTAGGTCTTGCTGTTCCTCATGGTCCTCCTTTAGGTTCTGCTATTGTTCAGAAGTTTGAGTCGGCTATATTCGGAACTTTTCTTCCGTTTTTTGTTGCTTCATCTTCGACAGAGCTCGATATTTCGGCTTTAATTGGTTGGAAAGATCTCAATGGGGTTATATACGTTATGGTAACATCTTTCGTTGCTAAATTTATACTGACTACTATTCCTGCTTTGCTCTACCGTATGCCAGTGGAAGATTGCTTTGCCCTTTCTCTAATCATGTCTTTTAAAGGCATCTTCGAGCTCGGCGCCTACGCCTTAGCTTTTCAAAGAGGGGTATGTAAACAAACACACACTATATATACATAATCATTTTATATACAAAACTTAATCTTATGTTTATGCTTTGAACATTGCAGTCTGTTCGTCCTCAGACCTTCACTGTTGCGTGTCTTTATATAATGTTGAACTCCGCAATTATACCACCGATCTTAAGATACTTATACGACCCTTCGAGGATGTACGCAGGGTACGAGAAGCGGAATATGCAACATCTGAAACAAAACTCTGAGTTAAGGATTCTGTCTTGCATTTACAGAACAGATGATATAAGTCCAATGATCAGTCTTCTTAAAGCTACTTGTCCGTCTCGAGAATCTCCTTTAGCAGCCTATGTTCTTCACTTGATGGAGCTCGTAGGACAAGCTAATCCAATCTTCATTTCCCACAAATTGCAGACTCTTATAACAGAGGATTCGTCTTATTCAAACAATGTACTCGTGTCCTTTGAGAAGTTCCGCAAAGATTTTTATGGATCGGTCTTTGTAAGCACTTACACGGCCTTATCTATGCCCGATACGATGCATGGAGACATCTGTATGCTTGCTCTCAACAACACTACTTCTCTCATACTCCTTCCTTTTCACCGAAATTGGTCTGTAGATGGTTCAGCTATCATTTCAGACAGCAATATGATCTGGAACCTTAATAAGAGAGTTCTTGACGTTGCACCATGTTCTGTTGGAATCTTTGTCTACCGAAGTAGCCATAGACATAAAACCATCAATGACACAGTTTCAAACTTATCATCCTTTAATATCTGTATGATCTTCCTAGGTGGTAAAGACGATAGAGAAGCCGTGACACTTGCAACACGAATGGCCCGTGATCCAAAAATCAACCTAACAATTGTCAGAATGAACACTTCCGATGAGAAAGCACGAGAAAACTCGGAATGGGATAAAATGCTTGACGATGAACTACTTAGAGAAGTGAAGATCAATACAAAGGCAGACATCTTCTATACTGAAAAAGCGGTTGAAGACGCGTCTGAGACACCTGGTTTGTTGAAAACGATGGCAAGCGAATTCGATATGTTCATAGTGGGAAGAGGTAAAGGAAGGAAGAGTGTTGTCACTGAAGGGCTTGAAGAATGGAGTGAGTTTAAGGAGCTTGGTGTTATTGGAGATCTATTGACTTCACGAGATCTTGACTGTCAAGCTTCTGTTTTGGTTATACAACAACAACAACTTATGATTTAGGTTCTTATATACACAATAATTTGTACTTTTTTACCTTTCTTTTCGTTACAGCCTTAGAAATTCAATTATAAGAAGAGTATTCTTTTGTAAATTTTATTTAGTCCATTCAAATTTAACTTTTTGGAAAATCCACTAATTAGTTCTGTTCATCACAAAGAGCGATGGATCTTTTTATACATCAAACATAATACGTTTTGGGCCAAATACCTTATTTTCCAATCCTTATCGAAAATCAGGTTTTTCATTTGAATTGTTTTAACAGTATAACACCAGTAATAATTACCGATCTCCTTTGCGCGGATTCATAGAAGCATAAGTCGACAAAACCCTTATAGTTCATACTCGTGGCAAGAATAACAGATTCTCTTGTAGGTAACCTGCAGATCAAGTAAGGTATAAAAGAGGCAGTCCATTTCACGACCAATGTAAGACCCACCATAAATATGTTAAAGGATATGTCATCGAACTCAATAACCATCTTTAACACGTCACCTTTCATGGTCATAGCCGCGATTGAAATCGGAAATATCATGTTTGCAACCAAGCTCTCGAACTTGGCTTCTAACGCGGATCCTAGAGGCGGACCGTCTGGAATCGCCATCCCAGCCAAAAAAGCTCCAAGAACGTGGATTTGGTTGAAAAAGATGAGTAAATGCTAGCGGCGATTGCGGTCAGGATTGTTGCGTATAAGTACCTTCTCGCTATGGGCTTGCCTTCTGGAGTATTGTCAACAATCCATTGTGCCACAGGCTTGACGATGAATAAGATCACAAGGACTAGGACGATCATAGCCAACAGGTCATGTTTGGCTGTTCTGGGAGATACGTACCTGCAGAACCGTTTTAAACTATATATTATATATCGTGTGATCGTCTAGACCGATTTACCTATCATATAGACATAGACAACAAAAGGTTCTTTAACCCAACAAAAAAGGTTCACTTTTTGTTGACCAATTTTTTAACCATTTGTCTTAAAGTCTTCATATTACTTTGTCGGCCTAAGTCTCCAATTTTTAGAAATTTGATTATAACAAAAGTATATTTAGTGGTGTAAAAAGTTTTTGAAGGAAAAATTTGATTTGAAATTTATAAAAACATATAAGTTCAGTTTTTAAAAGCTAATTTTGATATCTAAAAGTTTATGCGTACACACGATCGACGTCTTGCATACCTGTATGTTCCGAAGTACGTAACGGCCAGCAGAGTGAGAAATCCAATGATATCGTTGGTGACAGCGGTAGATATGGCGAGGCGGCCGAGCTCTGAGTTTGTAATCTTGAGTTCATATAAGAGATGGGTTACGACCGGTAACATCGTTAACGCTTGAACCGCTACAATCAGTGCGTTCTGTTGGGGCCAGCCTGAGGGACATTAAAGAGGGTCGATCTTGTCGAGACGGAAATTTCTGAAGGCTAATCCGCTGATCATAGTCACGAAAAAAGATGAAACCGCGATCCAAACCGTCCGTCTACCGATATTAAATGCCGCTCTCTTGTTAATCTTCACGGTCATCAAGAACGTGAACATTACCAACCCCAACCTAGCCACACCATCCAGCGGTTCGTTCCCGGGGATGTCTAACGATAACCGGTCCCTTGAAAATTGCAGCAGATCAATCAGCTGAGGACCCAGAACAAAACCGGCCTAAATTGAAAACCAAAAGATTTGTTACTTGCGAAACAAGAAATCATGAGCTTATTACTTGCGGGAAAAGGAAATCGAGAGTTGTGCATATTTTTGTTTTTAACTTACAAGCATCTGCAGATTTTCAAAGAAGTCCAGAGTTTTAAGGGTCTTAGTAAATTAATATAGGCTCGACTCCCAGAAAAAAAATAGAAAAAATTCGGAGAGGTTTATTCTTGGAAAAAAAAATCCATAAAAAAAATAAAATCGTTTATCCACGGTAAATTAAGCCTACATATCTGAACAGATCAGTCCGTTTTTTTCCATAACATATTAGATAAATCATGGGCTTGCGTTTTAATGATCGGCCCGTTTATGTATCGTAGCAACAATTCTACTAAATAGGAGTATATCAAAATGTAGTCTATCTAGCAATTAATTAGTGGTGAGAATATAATAGTAGAGTGGACCCATAATGAGTCAGCGATAGGGGATCTTATCCAATCCTATCTTACATTAATAACATACCACAAAAACCAGGTTCTTTACTGCGCGCCAACTGTATTTAATCTAAAACCGAGTGTTATCTTTACGTTTATAAACTCTTTATTTTTGATTAATCTAACCAAGTTTAGGTGATATCAAAATAACTTCCTATATTACAGATTTACTACCATTTCTAGCCATGTAAGTTCAAACTATTGGCTTTTGATTTTCAAATCATACATTTGCACAAAAGGGTTACTTTTATTAGAATGTATGATTAAATTTGTTGTTTTGTCAACATTTTAAGAAAATATACAAAACGTCAAATTTTTATAATCGAGTATGGATTTGTTGATTAGGCATGGTTTAAATCTGGCGTGTTGCTGAGTCACTCGTTTTTCTCATTTATAAAAATATCCAACATTATTTATTTTCGTCTATGCAACTTCCTCCTTTTTTTTTTTTTTTTTTTTTTTGGTAAACATGTTATATGCAACTCCTCTTGATTCTGATTAACAAAATATCAAGACATTTCATCAAATTACGTTTTTAAAAACAAAATCTTTCGTTACTCTCAACGAATTTTCAATTCAATTCTGGGGTTGTGTCAGATTGGGGTTGATTTGAAGCTGGAAAGATCAAAACTTTCAAGTAAAAATGGAGATGGGTCTTCAGGAAAATGAACAAAAACAAGAATCTTACTCTCAAATTGCTAATCTAATGGAGACTGGATCTGGGCATTACGGGTAAGGAACATCCATCGATCTCATTTTCCATCTTTAGTTAGAATTTGATCTTTATTGTTTTTCCCCTGATTTTTTCCATGTGTATGTTTAGGTGCTCACATTATAGAAGACGATGTAAAATTAGAGCACCTTGTTGTGATGAAGTTTTCGATTGTAGACATTGCCATAACGAAGCTAAGGTATCAAACTAATATTAAATGAATTATTTCTATTTTTTTTTTCTCTTCGATTTGATTTGATTTTTTAATTTATTTGGTGAAGAACAAGTTTTAGTTATAGATATGAAGATTATAAAGAACCAATGTGTTTGGTTTGTTTTTGCTTTTGTTTCAACAGGATTCTCTTCAGATTGAACAGCTTCATAGACATGAACTTCCTCGACATGAAGTTTCTAAGGTTTTAACTTCAGATTGTGAATTAATATATTTTGCTGAATTTCTGAGATTCTGTTTGTTCACTGTGACAACATTTTTGGTCTTGATTCTGTTTTTTTTTTCTTCTTTTTTCAGGTCGTATGCTCGCTTTGTGAGACAGAACAAGAGGTGAGTATTCAACATTTTGATATAGGAATTTTATTTGTGTGAACATGTCTCTTGATTTTGACCTCTGAGTGTTTTGTTCAGGTCCAGCAAAATTGCTCTAATTGTGGTGTATGTATGGGAAAGTACTTTTGTTCAAAATGCAAATTCTTCGACGATGATGTAAGCTTTTACAATCAAATTATCTATCTTTTTTGGTAACCGGAGTTTGTGTTAAGATACTAAAGTTGGTTGTTTCAGCTTTCCAAGAAGCAATATCACTGCAATGAGTGTGGGATTTGCCGGTATATTCACTTTTAAACTGACTTTATGATTTGTGCTTACCAATTCCAATAAAAAAATCTTGTGATTTGGTAACTAATGATATTTAATCTCATGACGTTGGTTTAATAGGACTGGAGGAGAAGAAAACTTCTTCCATTGTAAAAGATGTGGTAAGAGAACAAACCTCATATGCTTGTTTCCACAAATGCTCGCATTTTTCTTTTTTTTTTGGAGGTTTTAAGTTTGTTTCTTTGGAACAGGATGTTGCTACTCTAAGGTTATGGAAGACAAACACCGATGTGTCGAAGGTGCAATGCATCACAATTGCCCTGTTTGTTTTGAGGTACTAAGAATCAAATCCACTCATATTTCTTGATGCATCATCATGGTTTCTTCATTCCTACTTTCTTCCAATTGGACTTGATTTGGATTTTTTTTTGTTCTCAGTATCTGTTTGATTCCACAAGAGATATAACGGTCCTGCGATGTGGTCACACTATGCATTTAGAATGCACCAAAGATATGGGGCTACATAACCGGTAAAAAGAACTCTCAAGTCTTTTATACAACCGATGAATTGATAAACAGAGAGTAAATATTTTCTTGGATCATCTTGATGATTTTGTGTAGATACACATGTCCTGTATGCTCCAAATCCATATGTGATATGTCGAATTTGTGGAAGAAACTTGATGAAGAGGTAAGGCTTCATGATCTAATGTTTGATATCCTTGTATAGTCTCTTGTGTACATTAAGTTTTTACATTCGAAACTTTGCAGGTGGCAGCATACCCAATGCCAAAACTGTATGAAAACAAGATGGTAAAACAAATTGAATTCCTTATATTATTGGCTTGCGAGTGAATGTGTATACATAAATTCATTCTGATTTGGAATTAAATGTGAGTCAGGTATGGATTCTTTGCAATGACTGTGGTACAAACACGAATGTACGGTTTCATTTGATCGCTCATAAATGTAGTAGCTGTGGTTCCTACAACACTAGACAGACACAAAGAGGCTCTGATAGTAACTCTTGCTCCTCTGGAGTGCCTCAGGTTGTTGGTTCAACCGGTTAATTGTTACCTCAAATAGAACTGGTTTGGTATCTGAATTTCCCATGGGAGATTATTTGTACTTTCATTCAACTATAGTAATGTTCTGGTTGTTTATAATATCAGCACAAATTCAAAATATGATTTGAGCCAATCCGAGTCTCAAGTCTAGACGATCTAAAATTAAATCCAGATCCAATATGTAGCGCCTCTGAAAACATAGCCCAAAAAGACCATTCATTAAACTTTACTTTCCACTCAAGTTAAAAACATAGCATGTTGCGTAATAGTCGGACATAAGAGCTTAGGGTAGACACGAGCAGATGTTTTAGTGGCTTGTTGAGAAACTTTGAGCTTGAGTTAGTGTCACCTTTTCCTGAGACTGATTGGAATGCTATGGTGGTTGGAGTTTAAGGGAATGTGATGGTCCGTTATAAGCGTCTCCACGTCTCTTAAAAACTACACATTTGGTTTGGTTTTCTCTTTTATGTCTTGTCCTTCTCTTGCTTTGTTAAAATTTTTGATTGTATATTCATACTTCTCAGAATCCATCCGGCTCAGAGTCAATCAATCAATCCACTCCTAAACTTCTGTTACATGGACAAGAAGATCGACTCTAGATCTTCAGGACCCACCCAAACCTACAAAGAAATGGACCTTTTGGTTGATTGGCCTTACCAACGACTTCTTACCCTTTCACCTAAAATATCTCAAAAGCTACAAATCATTCTATGAACATAAACATCACATTAGAGAGGAAACAAATTATGAAGCTAAAGTCTTGAGATTTAAATTTAACATAATATCATCCCCAGCTGTTGGCAGAAGGAAAAATCATGAACACTGGAAAAAGAAAAAACCCTACTTTAAGTTTCACATCATGTAGCCAATACATAAATGTGAATACAAAACCAAAAAGAAAACAGCAAGCATTATCAGAGAAAGAAGCAAAACAGCAAACTCTCTCACTTGGTATTAACTCTCCATTGAGTTAGAGTTAAACCAGGGGAGTTTTTTTCTTTCTTTCTCATCACTCTAAATCTAAACCCTAAATGGATCAGACTCTATCCCCACAATGGAGCACAAATAAAAGCCCTAATGTACGAAAGATCACTCTCATTTAAATCCATAGTGAGAATAATCCTTGACTTGTGTAATGGTATATTATATGACTATTAGTGCTACTTGAGTAAGAATCAAAGATCATTGTAGCTAGCATTGATTCGACTTCTGGTCAATGGAGAAGAACTTTCTGATACTTAGTTTCTGAATACGACCCATCTGAGAATACTCTTTTCCTGTTGATTTTTCCACACCCATTGTTGGCAGTTGGGCATTGGACAGTGACTGGAGGGATCTCGAAGGTCTTAAGAGGCGGTGGTGGGTGACGCCATTGGGGTAATGGACCAGCTAAGAGCAGTGTCTGAAGTAAAGGTCCTGCCTTTATAACAGCCTGTAAAAGCTTACCCTTTTCAGGCAATGGCTTGTCTGGAACCAATGGATCCATAATAATCTCAGTTCCTGAGGCTTTTTCAAGCTGAGATGGTGGTGTGTTCATGAGATGATCAGTTGGTGACATAATGCTCTCTTCACAATCCGAGGATGAGAAGCTCTTGTTGGATACTAGTTGTTGAGGCTGCACTTGTTCGTCTTCAATGCTTGAAGCTCCAGATAAAGGAGGAGTCATATGATTTTTCTGGTGAAGTGAGTGGTTATCGAACATGAGACGTTGAAATTTCTCTAGAGCTTCGTCTCTTTCTTTGATGGTTTTGGTTAAGATGTCTTTGAGTTGGATCAATTCCTCGTTTCTCTTCCTTATTTCTTCATAAGCAAACATCATTGTTTGGTCAAGCTCCAGTGTTGTATACAGAAGAGATTGTCTTAGTTCTTCTGTTGTCTGTAAGAAGTTAAAAAAAAAAAACAATCAGATACACAAAAGAAAGAAACAGAGGAAAAAACAGGGGAACCCTAAATTGAGCATTCATTTGCTTGTTCTAAGGGTTTTGGTCAGAGAAGAAGTAATAAGAAATGCAAAATATGAACACCCAGTTTTGGGAAATTAAGTTTGGCAATTGGAGATTATGCTCGGTCAGGGTAAAAATTCTGTTCTTTTTGACCAAGTCATCAAATAGAGTTCAACATATATCAAGAATGTAGTAGCAACACAAATGCGATTTAAAGAACCATTGTGGAGAATTAAGCTACAATAGTGGTGATTAGGTCCAAAAGTAAACAAAATACATTCTTTTTAGTTGGTTCACTAACAAGATCCTAAACTCATCAAGATTTAACTCACCTAGCTGCAGGTTCAACATTCTGAAAGATATAGATGAATCTTAGCAATTAGGTGTAGATTAGAAGTTTACTAGATAGAGTGAGAACAAGAAGAAGAAGATAAAGAAAATCCTAAAGAATTTTTCTTATTTTGGACAGACATTATGCGCCAAATTAAGCAAAATTAAAATTGAAAGAAAAGGAGAGAAAAAGCAGAAACATGTCACGACTCTCCCCTAGGGTTTAGAGAACCAAAGGAAACTCAAATTTAGAAAGAAAAAACAAACAAACTTATTTACCTTTCCGTGAGAGTAGTGCGGCCAGCCAAGAAGAGCATTGCTTTGATTATCCATAAATTCTACTAAATTGAGCTTAAAAAGATCTTTTGATTCTCAATAAATATTTATGTGTGTGTGTGTGTGAGAGAGAGAGAGAGAATGAATTTTAGTTGAAGAGTTAGGGAGGGAAGGAGTTATATACTACAAAACTTATTGGAATACTTAAAGCAGATCGAGCTTTTTCAGGTAGCTCTCTTTTGAGATTTCAATTATTTAATCAAATAACTAAAAATTAAATAAATTAAATGGTGGCATGCACATGATTGTATCATATCTTGTAACATTATTTCAACTAACGCCACTTTCTAATTTACACCGCACAAACTATAAGAAAATTCTTATCAGTACTGTAAACTATTAAAATAAAACAAAAGATGACACAACTCAAATTCAAAGTAATATAGTCAACTCGGATTTTCACAATATTTACGATCATTTTAATAGTTGGCGAATACCTTTTTGGTATAAAAAATACGATGTCAAACTTATTTTTAATAAATAAATAAATAATAAACGAGCGAATTTTAGACAAAATCTTTCCCAAATGGCAGAATGTACATAAAAAGTTTCAAAACATATAAACTATACAGGTCAGTTCTTAAATTATTCCTATACTCATTTCATGCATATAAGTTTCTTGTACATGAAACGATATGAAATCATCTGAGTGGGTGTATCTTTTTGAGTGTATATACACCTTTTTGTCTTTAATTTTCTTTTTACTTCTTTTGCCGTAAGTATTTGGCGGAAGACCTTAGACCAATATCGTATTTTACTGACTTTGGTCTCGCTCACTCACATTATAGTCTCAACTCTTTAAAAGTCTTTTGTTTTCTTCTTCGGTTTTTCTTGGGATACAACTCCATTTCTTGTCTTTATTAAAGAAAAAATCGAGTGCACCAAAAAGAGCGGGAACGAACGATTCTAAACACCATTTTTGTTTTTTTTTTTTTTTTTCATTTTGTGTATGTGAATAAAAGAATCATAGAGTCAATGAGAAGTGGATTCCATGGTCAGCAAAAGAGACACCAATATATTAAGAAAGTTTATATGGAATCCCTTGTTCAATTATTAAACTGATCACTACTCGTGGAAACAAAAGAAAAGCGCTCACGACTCACATCCTCGTTCCTTAAATGTCACGTGAAAATTACAGAATAAACAGCCCAGACTCTTTTCTTCTTTTCAGTGGATGATAACATCGCTAGATTAAAGCCGGGAGCGAAAATATACATGTCGTTATTATTTTATAGTCAGCCTAAGATGTAGATCTATCGATTATCTAGATTTCCAACATCGATTATCCATTGTGTAGATCTTTTCTAGGTTTAAATTTTTTTGGTAAAATGTTAAAATATATTCATATTTCTGGTGTTTTTAATCTTTGGATGTCATCAAATCAGGGCTGGTCCAATCATTTAGAAGGTCTTAAACAAAATTGAAAAAATCCAACATAACAATCACTTACAAAACTAAATATTCCAAACTGATATAAATTCATATACGAAAAACATATATCAATCATAAGTTAAACAAAATTAAAAACAAAATATTTTTGGTAAATATTATATTTTGTATTCTCTTTTGTAAAATCATCTATCAAAATACAAGAGAAAAAATGTATTACCATATAAATACCAAAAAATCTGACTAAAATTTTTAAAAGAAAATAAAAATAAAAATTCGGGACTCTAAATGCATACTTATGTGGCTTATGACACGGATTGGGTCTGGATCAAATACACGAAAACACGAATGTAAAAAACAAAATATAGTAGTTGACCCAGCAAAAGTAATATATGTTTCTTGTTTAAATTTAAAAGCTGTAGAGGAGAATAAAATTCGAAAACATATTAATGTTTAATTAGGTAGAAAAATATTATTTGATATGTTTTCTTCAAATATGTCTTTACATTTGATGTTAAATTAAAAAAAAATTATTAATGAATAATATATAGGGTGAACGAAAAACCAATTTTATTTTCTTCGGAAATTTATAGTTAATATGCTTTGTTAAAAATAATTAATTGACTTTTACCGAAGTAAAGTGAGGAATGGAATATCTCCATGTTTGGTTCGCTGGGCATGTGTTAAGTGATGATCATGATGGTCATAATATTATTTACCACACGATATTTTCTACTAATTAAGCTAATATTATCCATTAGTGTAAAGGATCATCTGCTTCAAAAGAAAGAAAGAAAAAAACTATATGCAGATGAACTATATATGTTTGTTATATCCAAAAAAGGAAAAAGAAAAAAGAAAAAAAGAAAAGATAAAGTATTTCCAATAGTTAAAGTAGGGAGACAAGAGTTATCATTTCATGGTCTCTTTCACCAACATTAATCTAAGAGCATGTCAAGCAAACCTGTCTATTTATTCTTTTCTTTTTATTGTGTCAAGCTCCTAGCATGTTCTAGTTTGCTAGGAGCTTCTCTCTTTCGTCTGCCTCCGTTTAATTCCTGTGTGAATTGGTCACGCAAAAAGATATCCAACGTAAAGCTTCGTGATTCGTTAAACATACTTGCGATTCTTTCACCTCCAACAGTGTATGCTGTGTATACTATAGACCCTACAAGTTAAATAAAATTTAACATATATGAGCCAATGGTTCTTTTTTTTTTTGATAATTAATGAGCCGATATTCCTAATTTATGAACTCGATGAGTTTAATTTATCTTCAACGGATTTTTCCGACCAAAAGATCCTAAATTTCAAAAGAAAAAACCAGGGAAGTTTTGGAACTGAGCCTATATGTAATTTATAGTCTTCTTAGTCCCTAGAGCATTTGATAATATTTGTTTTGGCGTAAGCCATCCTGCCAATCCCAAACTACGAAAATGTATTACTGAAATATATATATATATGGATAATATGGAAATGATGGAGAATTGATGTGAATCGGATATGCGATTAGATCTCCTATAATATTATATTTTAGATAATTTCATTCTATATATTTTAATTTGTTATTACTTCATGAATAACAATGCATTAAAATAGTTAATTTATTTTGGTATTAGATATGCGATAATCTAATTGTAATTTCAAGTTAGAAAACAAATGAGCGTTGACAGTTATTGATATGAATGCTCATTTGACCCACAATATCCAAATCTATTAATGAGTTATGAATATGATCGTGTTGGCGAGTTGCACAACAAATATAATTCAGGATAAGAGCTAATTATACGAAGCCATAAACATGGGAGCTAACCATAAATGCACGGGACATGCTTAGCTTTCATTCTTCACTATCATTATGAATGGAACAAGTTTGGGTGCGTTTTAGTTTTATCCAATTAATTAAGATCCTTAAACTCCATATTATGCCAAACAAGGCTGCTTATTTTGTCGGCCAATTATTTAATTTCTTATGATAGTTCTAATGAACGGGTGCATAAACTAGTTTGAAAAAGTAAGAAACAAGCAACCCAAATTTACCGTTGTGGCAGTTAAAATGATTCAGTATCTTAATCTGATTCACCATATATGTCATTCAGAAAATTAATCAAATACTGTAAATAACATTCCTTAATATTCTAAAAATAGCATATTTGACATGAGCATGGAAGACTACAATAGATGATTGTCATTTGTCAAAGTCGGTATGTCACTGAAGGTATATATAGAATCGTTTTTGTTTAAAAATGATTTTTCAGCATGTTAATTTTATGGTTTACATTTAAAATGCTTGTTAATGAGTAGTGACAAAAGTGTTGTAGCCTTATGCCTTTCAACACTGTTACAATTTTATTAAACCATGTCCATCCCACATATTTATTGAATGTCTTTTTATTTAATTATCATTAAAATTAAAGATTTTTTTTAAGGGTTCAAAGTATCTCCCCTAAAACACAAATTTTTATTTAAAAAACACTATCTCTTTTATTTTTCATTAATTTATATTTAAAGACCCCACACATAAATAAGAACACCTCCATCAAGTATCTCTCACACAGTTTTTAAACATTAATATAATACAAAATAATACAAAGTAAAAAATATGCTTAGATACGTTTCTCTATTTGCAACTTTCAGAAATGTTTCTCTATATCTTTTTGACAGATGTTTTAATTCAATTGGTCAACCTTCTTTTTTATTATTTTTTAATATAAAATAATTAAAAAAATGATATGAGAAACTTAGGGAGTTTATTACCAATAAAGCTGCTCTAAACAACGTGGGTGATCTTAGTGTAGTGCATGTTTATTGTCCTTTATTCTCGATTTCTGTAAGTAAATGAGTGTCTCTAGGTGAAGTAGAAGGTTTAATATCTGATATAGGATCAGCCATGCACGTATCCTAATCCTAAGGCATGAGTAAAGATGAACTGAGATAATGTTAGTCTTCTTCCTTCTCATATAAAGATCTAGAACGTTGTATAGATCTGTAACAGAAAAGAGAGAGATATGATTGTAGAGAGAGAGATTAAGAGCTCGAGACTTGAGCTGTTCTAGTGGATTCTGGAAAACTTTCCGGTGAGACGTAGGAGCTTGCTCCGAACTCGTAAAAGACCCGATGTATTTCCTTTCTTGTTGAAACACACGAGTGAACGAGAGTGATAGTGAGGTTTGCGATCCATAGAGTAATATCGATCGAGCTCAAAGTCCAGTAGTTGATTTCACGGGTAAAACTGACTCAACTTATTCCAAACCTAAACCCTCAAACTCAGGACTGATAGTGAGGTTTGGACTTATTCCGGAGACATAGCATGATCATTTCAATGCAAATGAAGTCAAGAATTTCGATTTCCATATACATTCACTCAAAAATAGAATGTTCAGATTCCAAACTTCATTCGTTATTTATTAGTGTATAGATACTAAACTCAAACCCCGACCATTTCCTAAAGCTACTAAACCTATAGATTTAGACCACGCGAAATAGTGGTGGTCTAGTGTCTTAATGTATCCTTGGTTGCGAATTCACCTTGGTACTAGACACATATTACTCTATATGCAATATAATTTTTGTTTCATATAATCTCCATCTTCCCCTATTGTTTTCTGCATCATTTCCCTTCTATCTATTTTGATCATTATATTTTATATGACTTTTTCTAATTGACTAATCATTCTTCAAAATTATTATAATAGAGTTGAAACTAAAATAATTTACAAAAATCTACATGTAAATAACTAGATCAAACAATAATAATTTTCTAATTTTAAGTAAATCATCTCATATGGTAAATTATTCATGCATTTTAATTTAGTTTTATTTTCATGAAATATTACTACAGTTAATAAATAAAATTATGAAACTTGAAATTTATTTTAAGATTTTTAAAAAAATATATATATATAAGACCATATATATTTTGGTAAATTTTGATTTATGCGTCTAATTTCTAAACGGTTGTAAACTTGTACACAGTTAGTTTAGTTGTTACTAAAACTCCTAACCAAACAACCCGTGTATACACACTTAAGAGTCCAATATTTAGTATGGGTTACAAAGTCCTTCAAGGCCCATTTTGAGTCTTGCTAAAATCATTAAATATCGAACTAATGATTAACTGCTAAATTAGCTGTGGACAGCTAATAATCAGATCTGTTGTAGCACACTGGTTAATTTCAAATGTTGAAATCTGGATTCGAAGCCCAGCAGACAAATATAACTTTTGCAACATAACTAAGTAAGTATCAGACTATCAGTTAGTAATTAAGACATATGCAAGCATTTGTGGTGGGCACTTGCTAAAGATCCTAGGCCGGCCAGCGTCAACTTGACATGTCAATTGTCACAAATCACAATCGGATTGGCCAGCTAATTTTTTTTTTGGTATATAAAGTATAAATCAAACTTAGTTATTTAATATACTCATCCAAATCATACTAAATCCTACCATTGAATAACTCGAGAGACCGAACCTGAACTACATCACACCCTAGCTCTCTAGATGCAACTGTTTAGAAAACGATACAGAAGACCAGTTCAGGTTCAGGAAAAAAAAAAAAGATAAGAGCTAATTTTTTTTTTTCTTTCCTAATATTACTTTTAAACTAAACGCCGGTCTAACATTTTCCACAGCCCACTAGTCGATCATATTTTTTCACACTATTCTCTGCAGACTGCATCAACTTGCTTTTCATGTAAATTTCATCTTTCCCGCCATCAAGTAATAGAGGAAAACAATATAGACATACAATTTCAATTCAAGGTTGGACTGGTAGAAATTACAATAGTAGAAAAACAAATGGTCAATAGAAGATGTTTTAACTTGCAGATTTAAATCCATACTGCCTTTACCTTCTTCCTTCTGCTTTAAGGATAAGCAAACCCTCCTTACCAAACATGTTTTTTTATAAACGTGTAATATTTATTCAATCAATATAAAATTATATCTACGATTTTTAGATATATTATAAAGAGAGAATGAGAATTTAATCTGAAGAATAATATTGCCGAATCATGAATGCATTGTGAAAAAAACACTGTATACAATTTAATGTTTATTATAGCCAAACCAAAAAGCATCCAAAGAGAAATTAATAAACATAGGGTAGCATTTGAGAACATAAGGCTTTGTACTATATGATGTTGTATCAATATCATCATTGTGATATATTTCACGTTCAATTCAAACTAGATAAAATGCATGTATATTGTTAAAATTTAAACATTTGATTTGTCATTTTTTTGGGGGGTAAAATGTTATGTTTATATCTTTTTAATTGTCGACAACAATTACACATATAACAAAGAAAACCAAAAATCGAAAACTACTAACAAAACTAAGCTTACAACATAAATTGATTTGTTTTCTTTTTCTTTTTATCAACATAATCGATCAGAAGTTTGAAGTGTTCAATTTCAGATCAGTTGATCCAGTCCAAAAAGTAATCCATCGTGAAAAGGTTCCGTATGGATAGCTAGGCGATGCAGATGATTTGACTCTGATGCGAAACTAAGGGTCGATGAAAATATTGCATAAAGACTTCGATGTTCCTTATGATTCAAAATCAAGACTTTATCGTATCATAAGTTGTGAATCAAACGGTTGTGTTAATATATTAGGAGTACCTTTTTCTGTCAGACGTGAAAATATATCACTATTAGACTATTAGTGTGAAGTAGCTTTTGCATGTTACTCTTAATCGCCAATGGTCGATGCCGCACCATCAGTCAAATAAACTACAATTTTTCAATAACCCACCATGTATAACTATAAGTTATTAATTATAAATTTAATTTTAAACAAAATCTAATTTACAATTTTACCAAAGCCAACTATATTTTATAATTACAATTAATATGGAGAATTTGTGAACAATAATTCTGTAGAAAAAAACATTGTCAACGTTTGTTGGCAAAAAAGCCTGTAAACGTTAAATTGGGTAATTGTTTTTTTTTGGGGGGGGTTCAAATATTGGGTAAATTTCTAGAGTTTATTTTATCTTCAATGCTTTATACATGCACGTAAATTCATCTCTGTCATATGGGTAAATGTGTGAATTGGGTTGGTTACAATATTAAATGTTTCATTTAATGTAACCTATATAGGTTATAAAGTGCAACCAATCAGTTGCTGAATTTTAGTAAGGTACTCCATAAATACACGAAAGTTTAACATGAACCAAACAAATACACGAAAGTTTAACAGGAACCGTTATTCATTAACCATTTTTGTCATTGGTCCAACCTCAACCACTCTGATATCCCTAGTAAATCTGAAATTCTCATTTATGTTTCTCTGACGATAGATTTTGTTTCCACCGTGACAAACGTTCAAAATTCTGTATTTGTGGGGATATGTATTGTGTATGGTATCAAGATCAGCCATCCAATCACGTTAGTTTATTTATTTTGTTGTATACCAGTATTTCTATGTTTAATACTTTAGTTATCTTAAGACCATATATATAATTTACTTACTTTGTGGAATTTCAGTATTTCTATGTTTTCCATTTATTACATATTCATTATCTTATCAAGTGGGCAACTACTTATGCATAAAGAAAGAAGATATTGAACTTCTATCGGATAAGACGTCGCCCGTGCTCTTAACGACTTTTCTCGAGTCTTCTTCACTTAACCACTTGTACATGAATTGATTGGTGTGATGATTAATTGACCATTAAAAAGTATACTTACGGAAAATACTATAATTAGAATAATGAAATATAACCTCTTAAATAATCAAATACTCAATAGAGTCAATACTATTACTTTGGTTACATAATTTTAATGCTTCACTGTGTGTTCGTGCAAATTAGTTATTCAAAAATATCATTTAAAGACCAATGATATCCTTGAAAACGAAAACATTATGGCTAAACTAAGGGAATGCTATTACACTACTAAACTAAGAGAACAAAACTAATGTATACAAGAAAAAGCCGACCAAAACATATGTATTTACAAAAGCTCATGCATTTGTATGTGCACAATAACACATTTTTATAACAGCCAAACACTTTCCAATTTACATAGGCAAAAAAACTAATGAATACCTACGAATTAAGCCAATGGACTTAAAAGTAAATTTTTGTGTACAAATGTGTTGCACTCTCTCTTTCTCCGCAGACCGAGCTCCCTTGTAAGCTTTTTAGATACCCTTTGCGCTACTTTTCAAGCCCCCACACTATATAAAGTATTATTAATGGTGTATGTTCGAGTACATATATGATCATTTATTATTTTCAAATCTATATCCTGGATTGAAAAACGGTATTTTATACTCGTTTAGGATGAAGTACGATGTATATTTGGTTGCTCAATTTCTAATAGAAATTAATATATCAAGTTCCCTATGGTGCAATAATTTTTGATAGGTAATTTCTTTTCCCATTTATATTCGTTAACTTATCTACCGTATAAATAAAAGTCCCAGCTAACTTTTTATTAAGTATTAACTTAAATGACAACAATAAGTAATCCAAAAAAACAACAATTAGCTTATCAAGAGACATTAAACAGCAATTAGCTTATCAAGAGACATTAATAACAAAGCACATGCCCCTCACGAACTCAAAAACAGCTCAACTTACCAAATGAGCAAAATAAATTAATACAGAGCTTACAAGGGTATTATAGTCATTTAATACTGTTTACTATCGGTTACGAGACATGACCAGCGATGAAACCGAGACCGTTGCCGAGCTCGTTTCTGCTACATTGGCATCTCCATGTGACCTACTCTCTTTTTCCTCTCTGTACTCTGATTTTTCTTTTCCTTTTCTCTATAACAAAAATTCAGTTTTTTTTTTGTAATGATTTCTTATGACCCTATTGGATTCAAACCAAACCCACACGAGAGAATGATGAGAAGCAGATCACCAATTTTGTTCCAGAAAATGTTTTTAATATCATTCATTGATACATTTCTTTTAATCAAACCCCAATAGAGACCCAACGACTCGTTCTCTACATTTCTCCCAAATTAAAAAGCTCCATTTCATCCGAAGTTTTGATTTTTTTTTTTTTAAATCAAGCAATGTCGCTTGACATAAAGAGACCAAACATAAACAAAACAAAGAAGAAGACAGGTTTCATCGTGAAAATGCAACTTAATAACAACAAAGGAGGAAACAAAAGAAACCTTTTTTTCTTCTTCTTTAGAAATTATTACAGATGGATCCTCTGGTTTTTCCTATCTCTCTATTTCTTTACAACTTACTTCGCCGGAGACCAGTCCTCACCATCAATACATCTCTTATCTAACCACAAAACGTCGTCGTCTCTCCCATCTCGTGCTCTCATAGAATCCTCCGTCATTGAAACCACCTCCACTGGTAAAAAAATCGAATCTTCTTTTATCTCTGCTCTGTTTTCGAAAAAAGAAAATTTCTAAAAGAAAATTTTTCATTTTCTAATTTGAAAGGTGTATTCAGTGGAATGAAGATATACGTTTACGATTTACCGGCAAGTTTTAACGTCGATTGGGTTACAACATCAGACCGTTGCGCCAGCCACCTCTTTGCGGCGGAGGTAGCTATTCACCGTGCGCTTCTCTCTGATTCCTCTGTTCGTACGTTAGACCCTGAAGAAGCTGATTTCTTCTTCGTCCCTGTTTACGTCTCTTGCAATTTCTCAACATCCAACGGCTTTCCTTCTCTTAGCCACGCTCGTTCTCTCCTCAGCTCCGCCGTTGATTTCCTCTCCGTTCGTTATCCGTTTTGGAATCGAACTCAAGGCTATGATCATATCTTCGTCGCTTCTCATGACTTTGGTGCTTGCTTTCACGCAATGGTAAGCTCTAATGTCCTCCCTCCCACTAGTTTCAAAAATTAAAAGTGAGTATTGAATCGTTTTTTGATTTTGTGAAGGAGGATATGGCGATTGAAGAAGGGATTCCAGAATTTATGAAAATATCGATAATTTTACAAACGTTTGGAGTTAATTACAAGCATCCATGTCAAGAAGTGGAGCATGTTGTGATCCCGCCTTATATTCCGCCGGAGAGTGTTCAGAGAGCTATTGTCAGAGCTCCGGTGAACGGACGGAGAGACATTTGGGCATTTTTCCGGGGGAAGATGGAAGTCAACCCTAAGAATATAAGCGGACACTTTTACAGCAAGTAAGTGCGTGCCTACTGAGTTTTTCTTGTTTTCTGGTTGACTTTGACCTTTATGTTTTTATGTTAATTACTAAAATGCCATTTATCGGCGTGTGTTTAGGGGAGTGAGAACGGCGATTTTGAAGAAATACGGGGGGAGAAGACGGTTTTATCTTAACCGGTATCGGTTTGCTGGATACCGATCAGAACTTGTCCGATCGGTGTTTTGTCTCTGTCCTCGTGGGTGGGCCCCATGGAGTCCTAGGCTGGTTGAATCAGCCGTGTTAGGGTGCGTTCCTGTGGTTATAGCCGACGGGATTCAGTTGCCGTTTGCGGAGACGGTTAGGTGGCCGGAGATCTCACTCACTGTGGCGGAGACAGACGTGAAAAATCTACGTAAGATTTTAGAACACGTGGCTGTCACTAATTTGTCTGATATACAGCGAAACTTACGTGAGCCGGCATTTAAGCGGGCTCTTTTGTACAATGTTCCGATGACTGAAGGTGATGCCACGTGGCATATTCTCGTGGCGTTGCGGAGTAAGCTCGATCGTTCGTACAAGAGGTCAAGGGTTTTGAGCCAATGAGAAGTCGACACGTAGTATTCTTTGGCTAAATGGGTGCTAGGCTGGAATTTTCGGACTGTTTCGGAATTTCTCGTCTGGGGTCCACAACGTGAGGCTCGGACACGTGAGATGTCTGCTGAGCTGGCTATCACTCAGTGGATCAAATGTGACAAAGGGAAGCGAAAGTGTAAAGTATTGCTGACGTGTAATTCTTTGGATGAGTAGGCATATAATTCTTTGAATATAAATAAATCTGTTGATCGAAATGCAAAATGAAACCAATCTCAGACTAACATCCAACTGTATTAACTACTCTATCAAATTACTTAACTTACTAACGACGCTTATATTTTATTTAGGAAAAGTAAGTTAGTGTTATTTATTATTGTTAAATGTTAAGGTAATCTATATTTTATTTAGCTTAAATAAGTTTTTTTCTGATAGAATATATTACTTTTACTCAAATGATCGAAACTCAACCCATAACATAAAGGGAGCTCGGATCGGATCGAACATATAATCGCTACTAAAGTAAATAAGAATCAATATATACTTGGAAAAAGATATAATAAAAGGGCAGTGTTTGTAATTGTATAGGGAAAGACAGAGAAATGTGAGTAAGAGACAGCTAATGTGTCAGAAAATGCATATATCAATAAATGTAATAAGTGTATTCAATATATTACACAATATTTTTTGCAGGCCCACCTTACTTTCTTATCTTATGTCTTGTATATATCACAAAACAGTACATCCCATCATATATTATTCCCTATATTATTAGTATTTCACAATTCACAAGTAACCAATGTTTACTTTTAACCTTTACCATGAATTTTAGGATAAAATTATAGTGTTCAATAAAATCGATTACTTATAGTTTTATACAACATATGAACTTGACTGCATTTTTTATATTAATAGTGATATAATCCACAACTACAAAACTACCAAATGTGTCTTAACCACAACGAAAACAATGACCATTAACATTGTTTTGTTTAGGAAGAAAGTTACACAATACCTCAGCTATAAGGTCATTGTCCAAGTTCAATTCTAAGGTTTTAAAGATTGGTTAGAGGGGTCTGGATGCTGCACCTAGAATTATCTAATTTTAAAACAAAATTCAGATTAAAAGGCCTCAAAATGTTTCACTTTACTAAAAGGCCTTAGTTTCTTTTTGTTCATCCTAGGGTTTATATGTTGGGCAGACTAGGACACCATCTCCACACACACACATTAACAAAGAATGAAAGAACAATTGTTTATTTTGCTTAAATAATATTCTACAAAAATTATTATTTACTATTTGATTTAAAACTATTCAGCCAATCATAAAAAACTACATAATACAAATAATCACAAAATATGAAATACATTTAAAATTTACATTAAAACTTATAGAATATCTTATCAAATAAAAAAAAAACATTAAATTTTGAAAATAGTTTATATAATAAGAGAGTGTAAGTATGTTACAATAATTATAGAGACTCAAATAATTGTTTTGCTAGTGAATACTACAGTTCATTTATCGGTTCAGTTTCAACAAAATTGGATTCGATTAAGTAAATTTGATATATTACTTTTTCTTCTTCTATTCAACTCAAAATCCTGAAAGAATTATATTAGTCTAATTTCAATTTCGTTCAGTTAAGTTTGTTTTTCTCCACCCAAAAAGGCAACAACTTGTAGACTCCTAATATTAATTATTTAAGTTTTGGTATACATTTAATGTTAGTTTTTAATCATCATTCTTGGTTTATTAACATTTTTGGTCCGCTAGAAGCATACAATTGCTAGAAGACCAAATATTCTTCTTCTAAAGTTTAAGAGCAACGAAGGTAAAGAATAAATCGCAAAAAATGGAGAGAGTGATGAACATCATAAAGCCAAAGCCTGATCCTAAGCAACTCTTACGTGATTGGCAACGCAAATTGCGTCAAGAGTGTCGTAACATCGAACGCCAAATCCGAGGTTCTATTTTACATCTCTGTTCAATTCGTAATTTAGGGTTTCTGAAATTTGGAAGACTCTGATTGAAATTAGGTTTGTTTTGATGAATCTGACTGATCACACCGAAAATTGCAAGAATTGATTCAGAATCGGATTGGGATCGGATGATTTATTGAAATTTTGAGTTCTGCTGATGTAAAATTCTCGATTTTGAGCATCTGGGTTTGGGTTTGAATGTATTCAGATATACAGAAGGAAGAAAAAAATGTACAGAAAGCTATTAAAGAAGCTGCAAAGCGTAATGATATTGTCTCAGCTAAGGTAGATGAAAAAAGTCTTTGCCTTTGTTAGCTTTGGATCATCTCTTCTGATTTTAGTAATGATGTGTTGTTCTAGGCACTTGCTAAGGAAATTGTGAGTTCAAGAAGAACAGTGAATCGTCTATATGAAAATAAGGCGCAGATGAATTCTATATCGATGCATCTTGGGGAGAGTGTTGGTAAAAAAGCTTTCTGTTTTTTTTTTTTATCATTTCTTATACTATGTTTTGCAATGTGTTAAAGGTTCTTCATTTTTTTTATTACTATCTCTAGCGATTGCTCGAACAGTTGGGCATTTGTCTAAGAGTGCTGAGGTTATGAAGCTTGTTAATAATCTCATGAAAGCTCCACAAATGGCTGCAACGATGCAGGAATTCAGCAAAGAGATGACTAAGGTACCTTTTATTGGTTTCCTTGTATCGTTTTTGATCAAAATCTCACATGTTTAGACTTTAAACATCATAGTACTTTTCTGTTTGAAGACTTGGAGCTTTGTTGTTCACTGATTTATAGTTAGTAGTATCACTGTATATAATCCTGAGTGGATTCTTTGCTACTTTGATATGTGCAGGCTGGAGTTATTGAAGAGTTTGTAAATGATGCCATTGACAATGCCTTAGATTCGGAGGATATGGAAGAAGAGATCGATGAAGAGGTTGATAAAGTATTGACAGCAATTGCAGGAGAAACCGCTGCAGAGCTCCCCGAAGCTGTCAGGAAGGAAAGAAAAAAAGTACCTGCACAGAAGGCGAGCACCTCCCGCGAGGTAAAACCGATTAATTGATTGCAAGAATATGAGAAATGTTTGACACTTTCCTCTAACTCCTGGGAGATTAGTTTCTGAAATAAAAAGTTGGGATTTTTTTTTGTTTCTGCAGGAGGAGGCAATTGCAGAAGGTGTTGACGATGAGGAAGAATTGGAAGAAATTAGAGCTCGTCTCGCAAGAGTTAGATCCTAACTGATTCCAAATGACTCTTTAAACGCATTTCTTGGTTGATATTATCAGCTCTTGGAGGTGATGATAACATAAGGAGATCACAATGTTTTGTATAATCTAATTGAAATACCATGTTTTAAAGTACGATGTAATCATCACCTACTTTTTTTTTGTTAACAAGATTTCATTTGTGGTGTTGTTCTTCCCAAGTTCTCCTTAATGATATAGTTCAGTGATTAAAAACTCGTCGTTTAGGTTCTCCGTGTCTTTTTTTTTTATTCTTTATAAACTCATTCCAGTGTTGAGACTTGGGAGTAAACCAGTTGTTGTAATGCTGTACAAGTTTAGGCGTTATTGATAAATGAAAAATTTAGCTTTATGTAAATTTCACTTAGTTAGTGCTGAATAATTAGATTGTGATATGCATTCGTTTGTAGATCATATTACTTACAAAACGAAAACTAAAACTATATAATTAAATGTCAGGCCTGACACATTCGAACTTCTTTTGTTTTCCAGTTGACCTCTTCATACACGAAATATAAATGATATGTTTAGAATATATACATATTTCAAAAGATATATTATTTGGTAGATATTGATTATATCAAACTAAATTTTGAATTATATAGTTCAAATTCTAACTTTTAGTAGGGTTTAACTAGCACAATTGCACATGCAGTGATACTAATAGGAAATTTGGGTATATAACTAGCAAACCACAACTTAAAACGCAAAAATTCCGAAAATAATATATGCAGAGATTTAATCCCAGTGACTAAATCACTCATCAACAAAGATGAGGAAATTCCAAAATCAAGTAAAAAAGGAGACATTGTTCTAAATTAACATAAACTCAAAACAAATCACAAATAGGTTCTTTCTTAACAATGAGATGATGCTGGAAAGCTTCAATGTCACTTGCTCTGTTGTTATTGCCAGCGCTTTCTTCTACAACTCTGTCTTCCTGTTGGATATTGCTAGATTCCATATGGAGCATTTGGTTTGTTTTATGCAATCTCTTTTTGTTCCTCGCATTAAATCTCTTTTCTTTCTCCATAATGGTCTCATTCTTGTAGTGAATCGATGATACGTGCGCTGCAAACTTTTGGGAAGTGTCGAACACATTGTTGCATTTGGGACATGTATATGGACCGTACGTCTGATATGGTAGACTATGTGTCCGATCATCGTATCCACCATTTTTCTCAGAATTGAATTTTTCAAAATATTTGGTTGGTGTATAACGTTTCTTCACTGATTGACGATGAAGAACATCTTGGTCATGGTGGTGTTAAGGGGAAAAAGAATATAGGTCCAAATGCCTAGGAAATACAGAATTTTGATGCGTGAAAATGGTATTGAGAGGTTTAGGATTCAATATCTCGCACCGGTTATCAACAAAATTTGGAGGGTGAGAAGAAGGATTCAAAATGTTGGGATTCATGGCACGTTCATTTTGGGCAAAAATCAGATCAGTGGTAGGAACAAGAACAGAGTACCCATTTGTTGTGGTTTGAGTTATTGAGAATTGAGAACGATGAGAGTTGCTTGAGATTTGAGAAAGGTGAGTGATAGAGTTTGTGCAAGGCATTCCTAAACTTAGAGACCATGTTTTTCTTCATCTAATAAGTTATGAGAATTATGGAAATCTAAAGAAGATGAAAAAGATGAAAAGACGTGTGAATATATATTATATAAAAGTTGAAACTACTTGATAATAAAAACGTCCAAGTAAGATTTTAGAAATAATATTCGATTAGTGTACGTCAATAATTAATATAATTTTTTATACTAACCTACTAAAATTTTAAAACAAAAATCAACATCTGCAAAAAAAAAATTAAAAAAAAAACATCTACAAAAAAAACAAGAACGTAGTAGAAATTATATAAAATAACGATTTTAGTATATAAAGAAACTATGCATTAACTTTTTATTAATGAATATATATCATAAAAATTAAAAAGTAAAATCAACATCTCCAAAGAATTTAAAAAGGAAAAACATCATAAGAAAAGGAAAACATCGTCAAAAATACAATAAAATAGTATAAATTATACAAAATAACGAGTTTAGTATATAAGGAAATTATGCATTAACATATTATTAATGAGTTTATGCATTAACATCTTATTAATGAATACATACCAAAATTTTAAAAGTAAAATCAACATCTCCCAAGAATTTTAAAAGAAAAAACATCATATAAAAAAAGGAAAACATCGTCAAAATAAACAACAAAATAATAGAAATTATAAAAAATAACAAGTTTAGTATATAAAGAAACTATGCATTGACTTAATAATGAATAATTTTTAAAATATATTTTATTTAAACAACAAAGTAATATAAATTACGCAAAATAACTAGCTTACTATATATGGAAAATATGCATTAACTTATTAACAATGATTACTATTTAAAGATATTTATTTTCGTGACAAAACTATTATTATTATACCAATTGCCTTTAATTTATTAAAGAAAAATATTTAATATTAACAAGAACAACCTTTAAAATTAAGACAATTGGTATAATAATATTTTAGAATCACTATTTAGTTTTTTCATAATTTTTTTTGATACTAATCATTATTAATAAGTTAATGCATAGTTTCCGTATATACTAAAATTATTATTTAAATAAAATATATTTTAAACATTATTCATTAATAATTCAATACATAGTTTCTTTATATAGTAAACTTGTTATTTTGTAAAATTTCTATTATTTTATTGTATATTTTGATGATATTTTCTTTTTAAAGATCTTTTCCCTTTCTAAATTCTTGGTAGATGTTGATTTTAGTTTTTAAAATTTTGGTATGTATTCATTAATAATAAGCTAATACATAATTTTATATATTAAACTTGTTATTTTGTATAATTTCTACTAAATTGTTGTATTTTTATGTTTTTAATTTTTTTTTTTTTTGCAAATGTTGATTTAAAAAAAAAAATTGGTAGGTTAGTATAAGAAATTTGGTTAATTATTAACGTGCACTAATCAAATGATATTTATTAAATCTTATGTGAATGGTTTTATTATCAAGTAACTTCAAATTTTATATATTATAGATTTGATAATTTCTCATTTTAAGATTTTAATAATTACTTTGCACTAATTAATTAGTTCTGGAACTATTATAATTTAAATACGCTATACTGTAGAGGTATTGTCAGAAAAGTCACACAATTTTAGTTAAAGGATTAGATCTTTTGAAGAGATAAAGTATTTTATAATCAATTTGATGGGTTTTCTTTTGATGGTTTTCCCTTTACTATATGATTCATGCTTTGGACATTCTAATCTAGTTATATTTATGATTATTAGTTTAAAGCAATATAACTTAGTAGATATAGTACACCTACACCTCCAGATTTTTTTTCTTCATTTCAATATAGTAGTATAAACCATCAACATATTTGAAATATATCAAATTTTATATCTAATTTAGATAAATTATTTTAAAATTACTAGAACTTTTGATTTAGAAATACATATACACACATATATATATATGTTAAATTTACCAGTTATTAGATATAATTTCGTATATATAATAAGATAAAACAAATTTCCATAGGAAAATTATTTAATATGGATTTTAAAAATTGTAATGATATTTTTTCTTAGATAGGATCTACACATTTAATTATTCATTGTAAAAGTAAAAATATTAATAAGTTAATTGACTTTGAAAATAAAAATACATTAAATATATACAAGAAATCAAACTTTTGAGAAAAATAAAATTCTAGAAAATCATATTTTCAAAGACATAAGAAGTATATAATTTAGTTACTAACTAAATAAATATATATATATATATATAATACTACTAAATTGGGTAATATTTATTACCTTTTCATGTAAAGTATATCTTTAATTATAAAGTATTAATTAATTTTGCTTTTAGAAATTGATATGTTGAAAAATGTTAAACAGCCTGGAAAAACTTTAGTAATTTGTCCACTTTAGTTTGCCAACAGGAGGAACCCCCGAGTTAGAATACAATGAGAGTCAAACTAGAAAAAGTTCTTTTTGGTTTGCATCACCCAATTATAGTTTGACTCTAGGAAATTTTGATTAGTTGTTTTGTTTTCAACTTTCAACAAATAAAAAAATCATTTTTAGTTTGTCAACAAATCTATAGTATACTATTTATTCAAAAAATATATTTACTGGCGCATGATAGATTATCTGCCTATATTTTACTGCTGCGTTTCACGCATACTATAAGAAATGAGTTTTTTAAAATGATTATTGTGGATGCAAATCATGCAATCCTTTCAAGAATGATCAGCAAACTACATAATATATATATATAGCATAATTGCCTTAGTAAGCGGTGACGCATGAGAAATAAAAATTCATGGTGCAAAAATGTTTAAAATATATATCTTTTAATTTTAAATTGGGTCTGGATACCATGGAACACCAATGAGACAACACTGTTATCTCTCTTATGTTAATTAGTCCATACTGTTTTCTACATATGCATTGAACATTACCACTAAAGGACAGTCTCTCCAATTTTATAATATATATATATATATACACTCGAAATTTTGTTCGCCAGCAAGATTTCTAGAATATTACAAAAAAAACTTTTTTTGAGTCAAAATACACATTAATTATGAACATTGTAGAAAATCCATATCTTTTTGAAAAGTTTAGTAGCCAACGTGGTATAGTATAAAAATTATTTGTTAGCGTGCAATTATACGTTATAGCTTTTTCTACGAATAAAATATCAATGAAATGAATATGATACACATCTATATTAAAAATAATTATTAAAAAAAGTTTTGATTGAAACATTATTGGATAGTCTAATAGAGAATGATTCCAAAGACAAGCTCCCTATTTTGATCTTCCATATGTACTAACAAGACAACAATTAGTTACAATCACTACAAAAAAAATACTCCAATTTAACCCTAGACTCGGCAGCTCAAACGGTTAAATAAAAAGAAATTGCACCAAATAGAATGTTGAAAAAACTTTAACATGCTTCACGGCCCAAAAAATCTATGTGTCACATGACGTTTTGATTAACTTACCCTATTTAATTATTTATCTTAATTTCAGATTAATATTAGTTTCGATTAGTTTTAGTAATTACTTATCAACCAATCTACATTATTCGGGCTCTCGTGAACTTGAAGCCCAATTTGGGGATTTAAAACCATTGTTTAGGTAGAGTTTGTATGGATGATTCAATCGATAACTTAATTACCAATGAAATAACTCAATATATACGACTACACGTGTAACTAAAGAACACATTCATTTTACCAAAAAAAAACTAAAGAACACATTTAAGTTCCTTCTGTAACACATGTAAATGTAAGGAAGTACACCACGAATGTGGACACTCTTGTTTGGCCAATTGTGCAAACACACACATACATATTACTTACACATATGTGGAAATGAGTGTGTGACTGTGTCTGCGTGAATCAAACACATGTACCTTAATTGATGTAAACAGTAGATCTATCAGTTGGACATACATATATGGATATACATACCCATCGATGGGTCATTAGCTCTGAAGTTGATTAGTCGGTCCAAAATACACCTGATCATCATCAAAATCAGACATATATATATATATATTATATGTGTCTGTGTGTGTTAAATTAACTAGAGATTTATTCATCCATGCAAGTGTCCATCAAAGTAGTACGAATGAATAATTATGAAGAGTTCTTTTGGCACTTTACTAAATGTAATAATGAAAACAACATTGCCAAGTCAACTCGTGATGATAAGTTTTTGGTTAATGAGGTTTCACAAAAAAATGGGGTTTTGTTTTATTGTCACTTTATAATTAGATAGTTCCGTATAGTTCACTGGTCCGTCCAATGCAGTCTCCTCTTGTTACATGTTTTCTTCCTTTTATCCGTGTAATATCACCACAACTTGGGGACTTTTTTTTTTCCTTTTTACTTTTGAAATTCATGATGAATACTAACTGGTTGATACGAATATTAATGCAACATACATTTTGACGAAAAATCAAATCAAACATATACTGCTGACAAATTTAGTTCATGATTTTTTTTTCTTTTTGCCAACTCAACAATAACTTCTATTTGAACCTGATCTGGTGATAAATACGAAACAAATGGAGTCTCGATCTCGGCTAATCCCGGATATAGAAATGAATAGCAGTGAGATCCTCATGAAAAACGTAACCGATATTTAGAGAAAAAATAAGGGGTTCACTGAAAAAAAAATCAAGAGCGGCACATAAACTTTATGTTTTAAACATTCATTTTGATGTAACAGAGCGCAAAAATTAATGAGTGGAGGCAATCTAATTTTTTAAAGACGCACAATGAACATGCATGCATGTCAATCATGTTGACTTCTCGACACACCCATTGCTATCGAGACAAAGTGAAATATAAATTATTGGTTCTCCAAATAATAATAGTTATAATAATATTAATAATAATTGATAGGGTGAGTCCAAATCCAAGTCTCTTATTAAAAGGGCACAAATTCAACCTCTAGCTACTCCATAAACTCCAAAGGTCCATCTTAAAAAAGCAAGTGAGAGATAACAAATTCTCTCCTTTTATTTTGTTTTTCTTCGTCAAACTTCAACACACTAACCAGAGATATGGGAAGAGCTCCATGTTGCGACAAGACAAAAGTGAAGCGAGGGCCTTGGTCTCCTGAGGAAGACTCTAAGCTTAAAGATTACATTGAGAATTATGGTAATGGTGGAAACTGGATTTCTCTCCCTCTCAAAGCCGGTAAGTTCATATACATGTTCTTAATTTAACTCAGTTTCTTGGCTCGCATTTTCGAGCTTCTATGGCCAGACAAAAGCTTATGCGATCCTTTGTTGTTATTGTTGTTATGGTTTAAGGTTTGAGAAGATGTGGGAAGAGTTGTAGATTGAGGTGGCTAAACTATTTGAGACCAAATATAAAACATGGTGACTTCTCTGAGGAAGAAGACATGATCATTTTTAGCCTCTTCGCTGCCATTGGAAGCAGGTTCTCTATTTAACTTTCTTATCTTTCATTTTAGTTGAGAAGTTAATTAAGATTCACACCAAAAATATACAAATGTAATCAATTTGTGTCCACTTGTTAATAAAGGTCCCTTGAATAGTTCTATACTAAAAAGGTTTTTATGATAAACTCTACTAAAATAGGTTAAAAGGTATTTGTATTTCTTTCTCCTTATATAACTCATCTAAAATATTTTTCCTTTCTTAAATCTATTTTTATTTGATGTATTACTAATAACTAATGATCAAAATTTTCCTAATATCTAAAAATATATATTTCTTAGAACGAGCTAAATAATTTTAGTCAACATTACGAGCAACATTTATTCATCTAGATTGCAATATGTTTCTCCAGCAATAACTACTAATAAACATTTATTGAAACTTGTAGGTGGTCAATAATAGCAGCTCATCTACCGGGAAGAACTGACAATGACATCAAAAACTATTGGAACACAAAGCTTAGGAAGAAACTCTTGTCTTCTTCTTCTTCTTCTTCCTCTCATACATCATCAGCCATGGGTTCTCCTTTTATACACCCTAATTCTCAGGATGTGAAAAGACCATTAACCCCATCAACAACAATCCCTTCTTCCTCGTACAATCCCTATGCTAAATACCCTAATGAAGACCCAACAAAATCTCTCATCTCCAGCATCAATTGCTTTGAAGCTGATGCCAAGCAAAAATTTTCCTATATTAACCCTAGTTATCCTCAAGTTCTCTCCCTTTCGGACAGCAACAACAACATCTCGAGCACGAGTGGTTTCTTGCTCAACCATAATATATGTGATCACTACAACAACCACAATAGTTTCGCCATAGACGTCAATGGAAAGAGATCAGAGATTATGATGAAGCAAGAAGAGATAACGATGATGATGATGATAGACCACCACATTGACCAGAGGACAAAAGGGTTCAGTGGGGATTTATCACATGGTTATTATAATTACTACAGTGGGCATGGGGATTTGAAGCAAATGATTAGTGGAACAGGCACTAATTCTAACATAAGCATGGGTGGTTCAGGTCCATTTTCTAGTTCGATAAGCAACCTAGCTGGGAACAAAAGCAGTAATAGCCACCTACAACAGAAGTTCTTGCCCTATTTCTACACCTAGTTCTTCTAGACTCTCTTGTTTTCTTATATAAATTTATATCTTGGACTGACTGTTAGTAATATCAAAGATTTGATGGGGTATGGGAGGAGAGAGAATGAGATAGGGAGATGATCAGTTTAATGGGATTTTGTGTTTTTGTTTATTATCCTCTCTTTAAGAGATTTCTAGTTAAGAAGAGACACTAAGAGATTTGATTTAATGATGAAACCCAAAAGGATACATTTATGGTTGAAGAGTAGATCTTCTTCTTTGTTTTTTTTTCTTTCGAGAAGAGTAGATCGTATCAGTTTTTAGTTAAAACTTGGAGCAAAGTATGTGTTATATATATAGCCTTGTTATGGTTTCTAAAATTAGATGAAACTATTACTACTTTACGTATAGGCTATAAATAGTACTAGAATATGTTACATATGTAAGACTAATATGCTAAGATAATAACTTGCAGACCGAAGTGTCCAATAGTAAATAATTTGTAACGAGTGGTATTCGTATTTTGAATGTGATGAAATCTCCTGGTGGGTGTATGAAAATAATTCACCAAATAAATTTTGTAACCGTATTTACTAATTCATAAATATAATTAAACTTTGCACCAACTAATTCATTTACAAAAATTTGGATGAACTTACACTAACTAATTCATGATTTTGAAAGGATATTCATTAAAATTTAAGATTGAAAACAAATGAGGAGTCTAATTCCATATTGTTATGTTGGGTTATATCAAGTATATAAGAGTCTGATATGATAATATTTGATAGATGATAAAAAAAAAATGCGTCGAAAGACTTGTTATTTCTTTTAGTAAACTTTTAAGAATTCTTAGTAAAAAGTTTGTGATTCTAATTGAAATGTTTATAATTCTTTCGTATTTTTTCAAAGAATTATTTTCAATTAAACTCAATGATAATTAAACTGTTATGAAAATTAGAAAATCCAAAACATTTATTAAAAATCACAATGTAAAAATTTCAATGGCAAAAATATAAATTTAGCAAATTTAAATCTTAAATAGTGACACTATATTGTAACATTGTAAATCTCGCGAGAACAATGTAATGAGAGTAAGTTTCAAAAACAAAATGTAACAAGAGTGTAAACTAAAATATTTTATTACCGGAAAAAAAAAACGGAGAAGATTTTATTATTAATTAATAGTATTTGTTAAAGGTATAGAGAGAGGGGAAAGGAAAGGACTGTGTATAAAAGTCATAACCTATGGTCAGTGACTCGAGCGGCCAGGAGAAATTGATTGACGGAAGCACAGATACTATTCATTTATTCTAAATGACATTTGTACCCTCTGCCAGATCGTGTTCATCTTTTTCCTTCTGCGCTTATCCTACGATTACTTCTTCTTGTTCTCTGTTTTTTTTCTTTCTTTCCTTTAAAAGGGGGAAAATGAAGAAAATATAAAGTAGGGCCAATAATGTTACACGTCGGCCTAATAGAACGTTAACTAGTACGAGAAAATAAATATATTTTATGAGAGATTATAGAAGATAAAGGTAAAACTAGAAAATTAGATGTTGCAAGGTATTTGGTTTGTAAAAACAAAAAGAGCACCAATTGCATTTTGAACCTAACTAAAACTGTACTAAAGTCAATATAAAAACTATGATAAATATTTATTCATCTAGATTGCAATATCTTAACTATATACATATATATTTTATAACGTTTGAACTTACTAATGTTTTAGTCGAAACAACGAGCAATTCCCAAAACTTGCTAGATAAACGATTAATGTTCTTCTTCACAGAGACGGCTGATGATGAAGTTGGCTCTACAAGGAAGCATCTATCCCATTTAGAAAGAGAGAAATTATCGTCTTTATATATCTCTTCTCAACGAAATTATGACTACTCCTTTGGACCCTCTCTAACACTTATTATTGTTTGCATCGTCCTCTTAAAGGTCGCACCAATCTTTTAAATCCGCTCTTCTTTTCTAATCCAAAACTGTAGCCCAGCTAGCTCTGTACATAGTATAACAATTTTTTAATACTTTGTAAAGTTAACCAATAAAAAAATCCCTCACTAATTCTTTTCATGATTCAACAAGATATACTTTACATTATAGATAAAGATAAGGAGAGATGGATAAGATGACTCGTTGAATAAACTTAAGTAATGTAATTTTTTTAAAAAATGCAAGGCTAATTTAGCTAAAGAGTTAAGCAACTCGTTGAATAAACTTGACAAGAAATGAATTAAATGAACGAAATAAAAAAAAAAAAATCTTGATATCGAACAGGATTCCAAGAATTTCTTTAAACGGCTCATCGATCGAACTCGATTGCATTGAGAAGATTTTGGGTCTAACGTCCAGTATCGGTAGGGCTTCTTCTACTAAAGCCGGTCTTGTAATGTTTGGGCTCATGAATGGCTCTATCTCAGGGTCCAACAAGATCAAACCAATTCCAAGTTTTTTTTTTCCAAACTACACGCAGGCTGCATCGAAGGTGATTCTGCGTCGTTTCGAATGTTAGCATTTCAGAGATTTGTCTATCTCTACCAATACAACAGATGCTCACATTTTTTTGGGTATTATTTAAATTTATAGGTTTTCTTATAGAGAAATTATGGTTTGTTGACAAACACAAATTGTGAAAAGGATAAGAAAAAGAAAAGAGAATTATGAACAAGTAAAATTAAGCAAAATGCCACCTACCTACCTGGAGGTGCAAAGTTGTCCATTTTCACCCATCTGCCCAACTGGAGTTGCAAAATATCCACGTGCTATTTTATTTTATTTTAATAACCACGACCTTATTTTTATTATTATTATAACCAACGACCTCTTTTTTTGCTCCCTTTCCACTTTTATTTTTGTCGTCTTCAATTCAATAATCAAAATAGAGCTAATGAAAATCATCAAAAGGCAGAGCATAAAAAAACTAACATAAAATCAGAAATATTGAGACTCATCATAAATATTGACTAATTAATTAAAATGTTTTAATTAAAATTTTAAAATCATAAAATAACTTTAAGAAATCCACCAAATTAGGTGATGATATCATTCAAAGTCTATCCAAATATAAAATTAATCAAATCTTCCAAAATACTCAACCAATACACCAACTTTAAGTGATTCGTCTAAAACGTGTCTAAAACATTTTCTTATGCGAATTTCCAACAATAAAATATAAAGGTCTACCATGTGAACAACTAAAAGATCGTCTTTAATTTTGTTTTTTTTTCCTGACAGTTTATGAAACAAACCCCCCACGTTATGGGTTTAGGGTGATCGATTCATTCTTTCTAAGAGGACGGACATATTCGATCAATGATTTGTAGTGCTTTGTATTAAATTAATAAATTGTATATTACTTAAACAGGGATTTTAATTCCTTTTATAAAATTTAAAGTGTTATTAGATTAGTGATTTGAAAATATACTGTTATTACTATATTTTTTTTGGAATTTGCCCAAATAAACTTTTTTTTTATTAATCGTCCATCATTCGAAAATTGTTTATTCATATAAATTAGACACTTTTAATTTAAAGGCAGTCATGAGTTAACATTAACAAGGCAAGTCGTATCTAGATTAGGAAATCAATATTGATGTTTTATTAAACTTAAATTCATTCTAAATATTTTAGAATGTTCTTTGTGAATTTTATATGTTCAATAAAAAATTTAGATTACATATTCTACAGTACTCTACTTGTTTCACAGAGTTTAGAATTGATGCATGTTCTACAACGATTAGTATATGTATTCTACTGCTTGGTTTAGTATCCAATCAAGTGAGAAAACCATTCTCGCAAGCTTGGTTCATGTTGAGAAAGGAGAAAGGAAACTACGTTTTGTTCTACAGGCACAGCATCATCGAGTTAACAATATATATATATATAAAGTTTCGGAAAATAGTTACTATAAATTAAACTTCATTCTACAAGACTAATACAATATTCCAAATCTGTATTAACTCTAAGAACTTCTTCACTGGGAGTAGCATTTGTAATATGTCACCTAACTGGAGGTGCATGCATAGCACGTGATTAATATATTTCCGCTTTTACTGATTACTATTTAGATCTCGATCATTTATAATAGTAACAATTTCATGTTTATATTCCCACTTTTAAAACGCTATATATGAACACTTTACAATATTAACTCGCCTTTTTAAAACAAATCTAATGATAAGAAAATTGTTACCTTCCTCGATCCCTTTAAATATATTATTGATAACAAAAGTCTTGCATTTCTCATTTTACATTTTTGGAAAACAGTTGAGAAACTAGATCAAATAGACGTCTCTTTAGTCAAGTAAAAGCTTCACAATAATAAAATTTAACCCATTCAGATTTGTTTCTGTTGAAATTAAAAGAAAAAAAATAGCAAACCATAGTTTACACTAAAAATAGTGACAAGCTTAAATAGTCATGTACTCCACTAATTAAAAAATTTATAATGATATATAAAATTAGAAAAGAGATTTTCTACCTATAAATATAGAAATACTATAATGTACATATTCTCCATCACAATTAAAAACAAGTTCCTCACATCCTCCAAATCAATATCAAAGTGTCTCTCTGTATCTCCCACGTACTCCAGTTATGGCTTCATCACTTTTGACATCCAACGGTATGATCCCAACTACAGGTTCCACGTTAGTTGCCAGGTCAGTATTACCCATTGGATCTTCCCTGCCTTCTCTCTGCCTCAACCGTCCGTACAACAAGCCGACTTTGGTCATCTCATGTTGCTCCTCTGTGTCCAAAGATGTGGCAACTAGTGCCACTGAACTCAAGCCCGTCGTGGAACGGTGGCCGGAGTACATACCAAACAAGCTCCCCGACAAGAACTATGTGCGTGTATTCGACACAACGCTCCGTGACGGCGAACAAGCTCCCGGTGGAGCCCTTACTCCGCCGCAGAAGTTCAAGATTGCCCGGCAGCTAGCTAAACTCCGAGTAGACATCATGGAAGTGGGTTTTCCGGGGTCGTCTGAGGAAGAGTTAGAAACCGTTAAAACCATCGCCAAGACCGTGGGGAACGAGGTTTTTTATTTATTTATTTCCTTCACTCATTATATGATAATATACAGATTACAACTGTATATTAGTTAACCTTATAATTTCTGGATGTCTTAATTAATTAAGTGCTAGAAATCTGACATTAGAAGTGAAGCAAATTTTTTTTTTTTTGGTTAGGTGGATGAGAAAACAGGTTACGTCCCGGTGATATGTGCCATCGCAAGATGCAAACCTAGAGATATCGAGGCGGCTTGGGAGGCGTTGAAGTACGCAAAGAGGCAAACGATACTCGTATTCACATCTACTAGTGACATTCACATGAAATATAAGTTGAAAAAAACTAAAGAAGAAGTGATCGAAATGGCCGTGAGGGGTGTTAAGCTCGCTAAAAGTTTAGGCTTCAATGACATCATATTCGGTTGCGAAGATGGTGGCAGGTCCGTATCTTAATTTAAAACCTTTTTTATATATCTCGATCGTTTGTTTGCGTCCGTCCGGTTTTACGTAAACATATACGTTTACATATCAAAAGAATAATTTATTGGAAAAGAAAATTATAGAAAATTTAGTTTAAAATAACTTTATACATGAAATGAATTGAACCTCTGTAAAAACTAAAATACATTTTTCCTTATTCAGGTCAGAGAAGGAGTTTCTATGCAAAATTTTAGGAGAAGCGATAAAAGTGGGAGCAACGTCAGTGACCATCGGGGACACAGTAGGGTTCACCGTGCCGCATGAATTCGGAGAACTCATATCCTATCTCAAAGCAAACACTCCTGGAATTGATAATGTTGTCTTCAGTGTCCATTGTCATAACGATCTTGGCCTTGCTACCGCCAACACACTCGCCGTACTTAGTTTCTTCCCTTTTGTCATTTAATCATTACAAAATATCTATACACATATTTATAGAGCAATGAGTTTATGTTATGTATATATAGGGTGTATGTGCGGGGGCACGA
Source organism: Nasturtium officinale (assembly GCA_963854855.1). NCBI lineage: Eukaryota > Viridiplantae > Streptophyta > Magnoliopsida > Brassicales > Brassicaceae > Nasturtium > Nasturtium officinale. The sequence goes on from OY978509.1 coordinate 6,029,986, forward strand.
CAAGTGGAAGTAACGGTCAACGGAATAGGTGAAAGAAGTGGGAATGCGCCACTTGAAGAGGTAAAATCGTCATTATACCATATACCATGATCATCATCATTATTATTAATTTACTATCAACGGGAATAATTTTGTGGTATGCTCGTAGGTTGTGATGGCTTTGAAATGTCGAGGAGAGTATGTGATGGATGGTGTGTACACAAAGATAGACACACGCCAAATTATGGCTACAAGCCAGATGGTAACGTTATATATGAGTGAAATTTATGAACATATATATAAAGATATATGATACTAATCTTATACATATGTAAATTCTTGAGTAGGTTCAAGAGCTAACTGGCATGTTTGTTCAACCATATAAGCCCATTGTTGGTACCAACTGCTTTGTTCATGAGAGCGGCATTCATCAGGTTAAGTTTATCTAATATTATATATATAACATAAAATTATATATATATATATATGAGATTGATTTATTTTATATATGGTGTTCAAACATTTTGCAGGATGGAATATTGAAAAATCGCAGTACATATGAGATTTTATCACCAGAAGATATTGGAATCGTAAAATCTCAAAAATCTGGCATTGTTCTTGGAAAGCTTAGGTAATTATCATGTTAAATAATGTTATTTAGTTTTACATAACTAGAACTACATACCATGGCCAACACTTAATTAATTTAAACAACAATGAAAATATGCAGTGGGCGTCATGCTGTGAAAGATCGGCTGAAAGAGGTATATCTCCTTGTGATTCGTAGTATCTTCAATGTTTAGTTTTATAGTGATCAAGTATATATATACGGGAAAGTTGTAAAAAGTAAAGTATATACGGGACAGTTGGACCATATGAAACTTTTTTTTTGAGATATAATGATAAGTCGTACTAATGTGTTCATTTCTTTTTGCCAGTTGGGATATGAAATCGATGAAGAGAAATTGAACAGAATCTTCTCACGATTTAGGGATTTAACCAAGGAGAAAAAGGTTATCATTTTGTATCTTCTCATGTACAAATGCATTATGGTTTAACTGTGAAATATTTAATTACAAGATATAATTAATCAAATATGAATTAGTTTTTTTTCTTCTAAATCTGCAAAAAGAAAAAAAATATCACACTTAATTTATTTCAATTGGTTAATTTGTTCAGAGAATCACGGACGCTGATCTAAAGGCATTAGTACTGTGCGGTGATGAAAGTTCATCAGATGGTAAAAGTATTAACAGCTCTCTACCAATCCCTCAGATTTCGTCTGTTGTTTAAACTTGTGAACATTTTGTTTGTATAGTACGATGATATCAAGTTCCATTTGATATGCATGTGTTGTTGTAATGAATAAATTAGTTATTAATGGAGAGTGTTATATATATATTAATCCTAATAATATTACTATGGGAGTATATTGAGAAAATTAACTAAAAATTTGCTAAAATTACATGATATATCATTTCAATAACAATCGGGTTCTATGGAAGCGCCTATTCCTCTAAAACTCCTTCCATTTTTTATTACAAATTAATTAATTATTCAATTAATATTGATTTTCGAAATATTTGTTCATGAATGTTGGTTTGTAAATGGATTTGGTTATATTAGTTTGTGAATGCATTGATGGAAAGACATTTGCCAAACAGACAAAGGCTATTATTATTCCAAAAGTATTTTAACTTTTTTTTTTTTTTTTTATCGTGTGGTCACATGTTTGGATTAAACAAAAGAAACTAGAAAAGAGTTACGTAAAAGTTGGTTTTGAAGGAGGAAAGAAACACCTAGAGCAAACACATTGTTTGAAGATACATTGTACGATTTTACAGTCCGAACAAATCTTGCGGCAAGAGTGGTTCTTGGTACAAGGCCCTCCTCGTTGTGGTGTGACAACATCTCTCACTTCTTCACTAACCCTTGCTCTTTTTTCCGATGCTTTAGCTACCCACAAACCTACGACAATATGGGGAATTTCAATTGTTCAAAATGAATTTCTAGTACCACTCAATAATTAAACAAAAAAAAAAGTTTGTGTATCAATTATCGCGTAGAAGTTATAAAACACACATGAAAGAGACAAGAGAAGCGCGAGAAGAACTACTTTGCTTAACACCGTTTTCTCCATTATGATAATTTGATTTCTGTATTTTTTTTGTTATATGTAATGATCATTTTGATCTTATCACATGTGTATATATACTTAAATATTGCAATGGCAAGTTTAAAGCAAGAAATTTTGAAGATTCCCGTACCCATTATAGACGATCGATTATTTATGACATCAAATTTCCACAATTTTGGAAGAAAATATTGGTTTCACCCGCTTGAAAAAACAAAATCATGTATTTGAATAAAAATAGATATTTATCCAGATAGTCACGTAGATAAATATATAATCTTGAATTATTATTTTTCAAAAACCATTTATACAAACTCGAGGGTTTGATATTGTTTGAATATCGATTTGTCTCAATTGCGAGAGTTTGGAAGCATTTCACCTTTGCACAAATCTTGTCTTTTATAAACACCAATCACATTAAAGTTCGCATTAGCGAAATTTTCAAAGACAATTGCAATTCACCATTGACTACGACTCTTGAACGAAAGGAGCTCAACAGCTTCTTGCTCAAATTAGGTACTTGTCATCTCCATACTTTAATTTGACAAGTGTGTTAAGATAAAGAAACATACGCTTGTAATATTCATATTTCGTTTTTCGGATTTATTGATTTCGGGTACATGTTAAGTTTACGGTTTCAGTAGATGCGATGACTGTATCTTGTATATAAAATACACAGAAACCCTTCAAGCATCCCGGTTTGCTCAAGACCAAATGTGAATAGAGAAACTCTTTTGAAGGGTTAGAAACAATTGAACCCGATTGATTTTAGAAAAAGAAAACCGTGAAATCAATCAAGTACTTAACAACTTTTTTCACTAATTTTTTCGAAGCCGGAGGTTCTGTAAATCTTAGGGGGTGAAACAGAACAAAAAGTGTCTGAATAAACCGCAACTTACTTGAGGAAAGTACAAGAAAGAAACAAAAACCCATAAACGACCAGTGATGTTAGGAGCTCGAGTGTCCATGTCGGGTGTATGAGAAACGTCGGAATCATGGGAATGATTAACGAACCACAGAACCACCCGGCCGCTAAAGCTCCAATTCTGCAACCACGAAATCCAAACAGATCATGAAGAGAAGAGTAAACTTTTAAGCTTTGGTGTCAGCTAATTCGATAGGACCATGATTTTACCCAATTATACAAGCTCTCCCCAAGCTCTTTGTCTTCTCATTCAGGAAATATACGCAGGCAGCCAACGATACCGCCACCTAAGAGTAACAGCCAAAGATTTCAGCAACAATAGCTTTGAACAGAATAAGAAGAGAAACTCGTCAACATTATGTACGAGTTGAATATTAATCCTATGCTTAGGTGTATAATATAGAGTAGCTGATCATATGCTATATAAGATGATCTTTACGAGATAATAAATAAGTAGCACACCTGAAAAGCAGGACCGCCTTCGGCTGAGTTCATGATACTCCAACCACCCATGAAGGCAAAGAGGAACAGTCTCCTGAATATAGTGTCCATCGGAGGCATTTCAACAAAATCAAGAAGAGTTTTAACCCAGGGAGGAGACTCCTCAACTTTCTTCTTCAACCTTGTTTTAAGATTGATTTTGGTCTTCTTCCTTGTGATAAAACTAGACATTAGAAGCTTCTCAAAAGCACCTTCTATAGATTCTTGGCTTCTCTCATGTCCAGCGTACTGCTGTAAGAGAAAGTTACGAGAAGCCCAGATTTCTTCCTCAGAAGCATATGGACTAATTCCCAGGCGTTTATACGGGTCCCAAACTCTGGTCCGAGGGAACGTGGGGACATTGCCTATACAAATTCATTCGGTTATCAGCGAAACAGAAACATGTCATTATCACTTCTCATTCACATAGCTCTCTCCAATCTCTTAGACTCTCACCAGCCGTCTCAGCAAAAACAGAAGTGAAACACATTCACAAAGAGAATTGAAACAAAATGAGAACACTAAGCTAGCTTTCTACTATCTCCTTATGCTTCTTCTCTGGTTCTTAAAGAATCTTTACATACTCTATAAACTCATTTGACTTGTTCCACACAAGATGAAAAATTTGGATAAGAAACGAGCATTTCGTAATCGAAGCTAGACTAATTTGAGGATGAATTTTAAAATATTGAGGGAGAAGAAGATAATATACCTCCATATGGAGAATCAACGGCGCACTTAGGGCTTTTGAAGCTTCTTGAAACATTCCGAAATGGTAGCAGTGACTTATTAGGATTCCATGCGAGAGAACTGTAATCAGAAAACAACAACGCGATATTTCAATTATGTTTATGTAACATACAGACAAACCCTAAAATTCCAAATCAGTTAAAACGCTTAAATCCGAATTCCGTTTCCATAGCCCCAAATAAATTTCGACGAGCAAATTTAAAATCAATAAGAAGGAAGGTGAAATGAAGGAAGACGAAGGGGAGGGGGGGGGGAGAGAGAGAGATATTACAGCTTCGATGGAGCGATAAACGAAGAAGCTGCTGTAGAACCGGAGAGAAGAAGAGACGAGGACATAGTTCCTCCGTCGGACTAACCGACGCCGTTTTGCTTCTGTTTAGCTGGAAGCTGAACTATGGCTACGTTTTTAAAAAAATATTATATATCACCAACACCAAAAAAAAAGGGAAAGATAAGCTTGTAATGCTATCTTACGCCGCCTCGCGTACATTAAAGAATTATCATTGACTCAGCATCTTTTAAATTTCACGCTCCTGCCCATCTATTTAGTAACATGTTCAAATATCAGCCCCTAATTGTCAATAATGTAACTTCACCCCTCGTTCTTGGTCACCATTACCAACAACACCAATAACTACATAGAATATTAGATTCAGCCATTCAGGGTTAATGATCGTATTTTTTGTAAGTATTGTGTACACTTGATTGATGAATTCACTCACATACGACGGGTCTAAAAATAACATCTTTATTTATGTGTATTGATATAGATATATATATATATATATATATATGGATGTGGACTGTACATACAACAAAACTATATGTTGTGTGTAAATGGCATACAATATGTTAGAATGGACAACAATTGTCAATTGTCTCATAGCTTCGAATTTAGACCGGTCTGAGTAAGCCGTTGCCTTAGAACTCTTCTCATCACTTTGTTTGTGGCCGTCCTAGGTAAAGAAGGCAGAGTCACAACAGATGATACCTGCCAAGATGAAAAAACAAATAACATTGGTAATGACTGCATTTTGCTACACAACAATTCTTATGAGCTTTCTTGTGTTGTGCTGTATTTTGGTTATTTTACCTTGAACAATGGATTAAGTTTCTTCTGGATCTCAGAGTTGAAGGACTCCTTCAGGAGGCTCAAGTCGTGATTTGGTAACTCTGTGCTCTTCAACACAACTGCGATTACTAGCTGCTCAGGACCGCCACTGGAAGGTGGAACACTGATGGCTGCTGTCTCCAGGACACTATCATCAACGGAGTTACAGACTCGCTCGATCTCAATAGAACCAACCTGCACAAAGAACAATCACCATACAATGATTATGATGATGGGCGTACTGTACAGATTGGTGGACTTGTACATTTTTCTGATCAATGCAGATGATATTTCAAAGCTATATAATAATATGTACAGTAAGTTCAGCTACCTTTATGCCACCGAGATTCATTGTGTCATCAGCACGTCCATGAGCACGGTAGTATCCTTTTGAAGTCCGTTCAAATAAATCCCCATGTCTTCGTAAAACCTATCAAAAAGCAAGAAAACCACAGACTTAAAAGTTAAAACCGATACAAACCTCTGTATAAATGTAGCAAGTTTGGTTTACCTGTCCACCGAAGGTGGGCATTCCTTTGAAGTAAACTTTGTAGTAATCTCCATTTAGAAGAGTGCTAGAAGCTCCAAACATGTGAGGACAAAGAGCCAATTCACCTCCTCCTGGTGCGTTTGGAGGCTTAATGAGGAAGGAAACAAAAATGGATCACACATCCTTCAGACCGTGAAATCTTTCAGAAGAAACACTGGATCATCTTTGATACATAAAGTTTCTTACAAGAGAATTGCCATCTTCACCAAGAATGAAAAGCTTGCAACCCATGGCAGCGGTGCTAAAAGCAGCCAGCGACTGAGGCTGAAGCATAGAACCTGTGATAAAACTGCCTCCAATCTCAGTTCCGCCACAATACTCGATTACGGGTTTGTAATGAGCTCTGCCCATCAGCCATAGATACTCATCCACGTTTGAAGCTTCACCCGTGGAACCAAAACAACAATCGAAAAAGTATCAAAATAAAACATCAGTGTTACTGTAGACACAAATCTTCTTCAGTTTACTAATGAAAAAACATATTCATCAAACTCATTTTCTCCTACGAAGTAGCCAATTTTCTAGCCAAAGGAAATATATTTATTTCTGAAAAAACAAGTACCGGCATGAAACATTAAAACTAGTATTCTTCCTGTTTCTCAAAAAAATTAAGTTCTACGCTACAAAAAAACCTGTCAGGCTCAACAACAATCTGAGGATAAACTTTGGGTATTACCGGATCCGTGACCAATCATAGCCAGAGGTAGCATTCGAGTTTTGCCATGTCCGAACAATGCTTGGTATCACGCCTAGCATTGTTACCTCAGCATCCTAACCCCAGAATATAAATATATAGTGAATTCAAGGGCTGCCCAAATCCCACAGTTAACCATGCAAATATACATAGTCATTCATAGGTCTCATTGATGTTTATGGTTTGATTTTTAAGATTATTTGCACAAACGACTTGTTGCTTTTGTCTCTTCTAAGGTTTTCTTTTCTCTCTGTGAAAACCATGACGTTAGAATGCATACTTTAAGAATTACCTGCACAAATTTGGCAAATGCAGTACCAAGAGGTGATCCATTGTATAATGCCATGCAAGCGCCATTTATCAAGGAAGCATAAACGAGCCATGGACCCATCATCCACCCAAGGTTGGTCGGCCAAGCAACAACATCGCCCTGACGAATATCCAAGTGGCACCAAGCATCAGCAGCAGATTTCAGTGGAGAAATGTTCGTCCATGGAATAGCCTTTGGCTCACCTACACCAAAAACCCAAAACATACGTGTTTCAACACCCACATACTCATCTATATGCTATGATGCAGTATGATTGCTTTGGCTTACCAGTGGTTCCTGATGAGAAAAGGATGTTGGTGTAAGCCCCCGCTGGTTTCTCTACAGCAATATATTCCACGCCTCTGAAATAACAGTACAATATATATTCGTTTATATAACATTCAAAAATCAAAGCGTTGTTTAAACAAAATAGATGCAAGTACACTTCAAGATTCTGTTTGGCACAACTATATATAAAGAACAGACCTCTGAGCGAAAGCTTTGGTTTTTACAGCAGAGCATCATAACTAATTGATTGGCTGTTGTTATCAGGTCGTCAAGTACGTTTAAATGAAATATTTTACCCACAAGACTATCTACATTTTCCACCTATTGCAACAAAGTTTTGCAGCTGTTTTTCAATTTCTAACTGGAAGCTATACATACAGTGAGTGTACCTCAAATTTCTTGCTTTCCCCAAAAAGTTGTTCCAAGACAGATCATTCTCACGCAGGTTCATTCTGGCCTATGAGCCTCTTGCTGGGATAACAACTGCCATGGGTGCTTCTGCATCAACGACTCTTCTGCAGAATTGAATAGATAAAATGAGATTTTGCAGCCACCTTCTTGAGATAAAATCAGCCCCGCTGGATTACAAGAACTTCACCTATAGAGGGGAATACTTTTATCCCCACGAATGATCTCATCCTGGAAACCAAAAAAAAAATGAAATGCAAAAATTAAGCAACTGAAGGAGGGGAAAATGGCATGGCCGTTTTCCTCAATATTTAACATGAGAAGAAACCATGTATATGCTGGTTTGTACAGTAACAATCACATTAAATTCAAAATAGTATCTTTTTTCATCCAGGCTACGGCCATATTTATAAATTTTAAGATTACCTTACAATCTGTTAAGATTTTGGCCACAACTTGAACTCAATCAAATCACAAAAGCCAACAATTCACCAGCAAACAACAAAGTTTACACCTTCATTTTCACATCCATAAAATTAAAGAGTCATGAGAACTTTACCTGAGTAAATATGGCTTTTGCTTTTGAAATTTGAAGCCGCGTTGATATTTCACGGGGAGAGAAATTATCGGCTATTGAAACAACTACATGGCCTGCTAAGACAATGGCAAGGTATATGATCACAGACTCCACATTCATTGGCATATCAATGGCGATTGCTGACTCTTCCTCCAAATCCAACGCATTAAGAGCATGTGCCGCAAACCTACATAACAGATAACAGAAGTTTGCTTGATTTTGATATGAAACCCAGCACTGGAAAATGTAATCAGTAAAGGAATAGCTTCATTAAGCATTATTCACAAAAAAAAGTTTTGTAATTATCTAACAAAACCACAAGGATGAGAAATTCATACCAGACCTTTGCTTGTAACTCTTGAAGTGTCATGGTGTTGACAGGAAGATCATCGCTTCCTTGGTCACGCCATCGAATCACAACGTCATCTAATCTTCTCTTGAAACCACTTGTTAAACAAATTCTAGCAGGATTCAAAAAGGCACCAGGAAGCCAATTACCTCCAGGATTATCTCCAGATGTATCCTTCTCTAGAATACACTTAGGAGGTACAGAAAACAATATGTTTAACTCATCCAATATAGTTCTCCAATACACCTAACAAGAGTCAAAAACATGTTATCAAAAACTGATTCATACAAATCAATAGCAAAATACTAAATACTAATATTTACCTCAGGATTTGACACAGAGAATTCTTGAAAACTAGAGAAACTCGAAACTGGATTCTTGTAATTTTCACTTAACAACTCTTTACCACGCTTTTCCAGCAACTGGCCTACGTTAGTTAAAGAAGCAAGCTTCCTAAAAATAAATACACAAAAGCATAGCAAACATTAATATAAAGCAAAAAAAAAAAAAAAAAAAATCATAAGAATCAGAAACATCAAGTTCGTACGGGTCGGGTATCCAAGCGGGTGGGTCAGGTCCGAAGTCTTTGTAACAACCATAATACATCATCTGGTGAAAAGAGAAAGGGAGATTAGGATGCAGGATTCGCCGAGAAATCTGAATCCATCTCTCCGGTGGATTGGAAGAAGCGTGATTACGAATAATCTCATCGAGATCTCTGAGAAGGTTCTCAGCGACATCGCCGGAGAATCCTAGAGCTTCGATATCAGAGCTGGTGATGGAATCTAGGGATTTGTAATTGTAAGCCATTTTTGAGAAGAGGAGGAGCAGAAGAAGGAATAACAAGACATGAATGATTCAAATGATACTGTGGCATAGTGGAGTGGGAAACTTCTCCACGTGTCACCCTGGTTCTGATCTCTGATATTTTTTTTTTTAACTCTTTCCACGTCTGATTGTCATCTTAGGGATAGGAGTTACGTTTGGACCATTTGGTTACTTTTCTCTTTTTTTATTATGTTATGAATCTTTATATTGTATCAAGTACATAAACTTGTATTACATTAATCAATAGAGAGTTTAAAATGTAACATCAAAAAACATATGGTAAATTTTCAAAGGTGACTCAAAGTTGATAAACGGAGGAAAACAACACTTTACATTTGTGTTACTTGTTGATTTCAGTCTAAATACACTATCAATTGGGATTTGAATAGATTTAGTAGGGGAGCTTTAGTTATTTATAGCTTGAATGATATGTAGAGTTAATACGGAAATCAATAGATGATGTTGATGAATGGCTTGAAGCTACAAAACCGCTTTGGTAGGTCTGGGACAGAGCTGAATATCCAATATTTTTGGACAAATTTGGATCCACATCCGGTCGGATGTGTGATTTTAAAATCTGGATCCGCATCCAAAAATTCCGGATATCCACCCAAAAAACTGCATATCCGACCGGATGCGGATATCTACTAATCTTTTTTTTGTTAAAAAAATAATTATTAGAAATTAAATCTAAAAAATAAAAATTATATAAAAAATTATAATTATTAATAAATATAAATATTATTATAATAATATAAAATATTAAAATATATATTAATATAATATAAATAATAATAAAATATTAATTAAAACTAGATCCGGATATCCGACCGGATTTTTTTTCATTATCCGGCTCCAGATCCGTCATTTCATTATCTGGATCTGGCTAGCCAGATATCTGGTTTTTCGGAGCGGATAATACCGGATACCGAATCAGATACCAGATATCGGATAATACGTCTCAGGGCACTGACCTTTGGTCAACTCAACTTCTCTGTTGAACTTTTATTAGGTTGTCGAAATGTAAAATTTGAAGTGGATTGCAAACCACTCTATGATGCAATCCTTGATCGACACAGAGATATAACAATATATTATATTTTCTTGTATATCTGCATTTAGGCGGGCCAGTTTTCTATCATTCAATTTTTGGTAATCCTCTGCCACTATCAATTTTCCATATCAACTATTGCACAAAACTTATCAATTTTCCTTCCAAATCAACTGTTGAACAAAACTAATAATTATATATGCTTCTCACTCACATTATTGGAAGCACTAAACTGAACTTTAAAGAAAAAAAAAAAAAAAGACTTATCTACAAGTTTTTAAGATATGGCCTACCAGATTGTCCGAAAAATGATTAGTTGCGTTTATGTATAATTACAACCAGAGTTCAGAACTATCCTGAAATTTTCCTACTTTATTTGATCATTTTTTTCGACTTTTTCAGATTTCCTTACATTATCTTCTAATTATTACTTCAATTCGATTTCATCTTCGTTTATTAAATATGTGTCCACATCTGATCATCAATGTATAAGACAAGTAATAATTTGAAAATCTTATCAAAAGGTCTCTCCAAGTTGAGAAATAAGGAATATAAAACAACACTTTTAAACTACATATATATATAGATCCTCTCTTGTTTTCAGTCGGAGCTAGGAAGGAACTTGGTTCCGGATCTAGTGCCGAAGCTTCTAGTCCCACCCGAAATAATCCTTGATGGAGACAAGACCTGCGCGAACGAGAAGTTGTAAGAATCAGTGCCTAACCGGCTCTGCAACCATCCTCTGCCACCGGAGAATCCATCTGTCACAATATAGCTGTTTTTAAACCCGAGACTCTTTAACGTTTTCGCCACTATTTTGGCTGAATCCGAGTACCTGCAAGCCAGTAAAAAGACCGATATAAGATAAAATCTTTTTTGGTCTAAAAAGATTCATAAAGACTCGTAAAAGAGCTATAAACTCACGAGTCCATGATGATGATATTGGAGCCTTTGTTTATTTTCTTGAGGTAAGAAATCTTTAGTGCTGCTATCTCTGCTTCAACCCGTTTCGAATTCCTTACAATGGCTTTTACTTTGTTTGGTAGTTCTTCTAATCTGATAATCAGAAGAACAGAGAGTTTTGTGTTTCTTTCAAATATTTTGTGGTGTAGTAGATATAACAAATAATAAGATCAAAGCTAAATAAATACTTACGGAATGGCGATCAAATTGTTCTTCGCATTCGAAGGAAGACGAGGAATACCGGATTTTTCCTTGTCTTTCTCTGATCTTATATCAACCATTATGTAGTTCTTGGTGCAGAGAAGATCAAGTGTTTGAGCCGCCGTTAGATCACCTTCAATTCAAAAACATAAACCACAAAAAAGAACAGATTAATTCTCAACTTTTGCTATGTTGAATTAGGCTCTAGATGCAAAAATAGATCACTTCTTTGGTATGAATCCATATATTCAAAAAGTGCCGCTGAATTGAGCTCCTAATTAACAAAAAGTCATTAGCTTTGAGCTCAATTCCGCGGCATTAAGTGTTTCATCAAAAATTCTCAAGGTGATGATCTTTTTTGTGTTATAGGCTCAAAAGAATGATATACCTTTGTAGCCACGAAAGTTAAAAGATACGGCAGACAAAACAGGAGGAAGAAGAAGGTACGCAATAAACGCTGCACCAGCAGCAACTACAATGACATTAGGATCAGCTGAAGAAATCGTCTCAATGGTCGATGAAGCAATTGGCTTAGCATCTATAATCACTTTTGTTGTCTGTTGTGCTACATCTGTTACTGTCTACATCCCAACCAAAACAACACAAACCACTTAAAAACCTAAAAATCTGAGTTCTCCAACTAATTTGAATGTTAAAATTCTAACCTTTGCAGCATTAAAGACAGGCTCTGAATCAAAACCAGAGCTTTGCATTGCTTCTTGAGCTTTTTTTGAAGCTTCTGAGAAAGCAGGAGATGCGATTTTTATCGCTTCTTCACCAGCTTGCTTTGCAATGGGCAAAGCAGTGTCCAAAGCTGGTTTAAGAGCATCTCCTACTACTTGAAAAACACGCTGCGTTGCATCAAAAATACTCGAACCAGTTTCTTGAACTTGGTTGATTGTTTTTTCCACCTGTAAAAAACAATAACTCATCAACACAAGGTGACGGGTTGATCCTTACAAGAGTAAGTTAAGTGAGATAGTATACTTCAGTGAGAGAAGAAACGATTTGGTCCTTGGAAATGGAAACAGCAGCTTTGGCTTCATGAGGAGGAGATGCGAAGAGAGATAACAGAGAGATTGAGGTTGATGTTGGAAGCGAGACAGAGATTTGCCTTACTGTCTTCTTACAAAATGAAGAAGAGGGAGAAGAAGGAAGGGTGAGTTTTGCAGATAGTGAAGATTTCATAGCCATCTCCGCCATAGACATGGTTTCTCTGCCACCACCCTTTTCAAATCAATGTGACAGAGATAGAATCTTCTTGGTGCTTTCTCTTCAATGTGTAGTCTGCAAACTGTTTCTTCAGCTTTACCTTTTTTTCTGAAGATTAAATTGAGTTTCTGGTTGAAAGGGGATTTGAAAGATGGTTTGTGATTGGTCAGACTAATCCTACGTGGCAATTGGTAGTGCAAGGTGAGCCACTCGTTATCCGATCCGAAACCGAATCTTTGCTGTCTTGCAAGCATTTTAATGTTACTATAAACTATAAGCCTAAAATGATATCAGAGGTAACAAATTGAATCCAAAGCTGATTATAAATAACATATTGAATCCAAGTATAACAATAATTCTGAAGTGGTTATTTTTATTTACTTTTAAATCTTGGAAGAGCAAGAAAAAATGAATACATGTTTGAAAACATTAGAACAAATCAAATGAAATAGAAAAATCCAATAAATTTGTGTTCTGACTTCTGTCAAAGCATCGGCCTAGAAAGCGATATCTTATTATTACATATCATTATCATCACAACTTCTATATAAGAACATAAGAGAAGAACACTATTTTTCTCATGTTTTAACCACCCTTCAGAGTGAGAAGGAATCTAAGAAAGACAACAAGTCTTGATCTTGAAGAACAAGATTCTCCTTTTCTTGCCTAATTTGAGAATGGAATCATGTTACTATTTGAAGTTTTCTCCAAGGAATTTTAAAACCCACGAGCTCAGGAATCCATCCTCTTTATCAGATTCCTTCACCCTTTTTTCTGGACTGCCAAAGAAGAGAACACAAGAACACCAATGAATAACAAAAAGTGTCATTTTCAATTGATGATGTCATTAGATATAGACACTAAAGTTTCGGGAGCGAATTTGATTCTTTCTTGAACATCGACTTTCATAAAAGAAACTAATGCAAAACGAACAAGAAGTAGCATGGGTCTTGCTAATCACTGACTGTCACAGTACTCGAATCCTGATCAAAGGGTTAATTACATGCTCTAGATTGTGCAATGTACCAAAGTTTTAGAGTAATGATTACCATGTTCTATATGGGATATCTTATCACTAGACAAGTAATGCAATGTCCAGGTAAATTAGCTTTTTAAGAGCCAGAGAAGAAAGCAAAAAAGAAGGAACCCATAACAACATACATAGCAATGATCAAAGCCAACAAATAGGAACAAAACCAGTGGCAAGGGTGATAAAATAATATAAGCTAATCTGCAAACCTGAATTGGTTATGTCTCATATTAGATGAAGAAAAGTCAAAATGGAATTCAAACCTTGATCATCATCAGATTCAAGACCATTGTTAAAAAAAAATACAGATGAAGAAAATAAGCTTGCAACGTTATCATCAAAGAGAACAAAAAAAAAATCATCTCTATTTTACTTGCTCTCATAACCATCAACAACAAAACTCATTTAAAAAAAAAAAAAAAAAAAAAAAAAAATCGTAAACAAGAATATGAGTTGATTTCGTTTTCCCACGATTTCTCAAGAGCTAAGATCAAAACTTTCAATAAGATTTGGGAATAAATTTAAAATCTGTAGTTAAATATTTCGAATCCAAAACTTTCTTCTCAGCATTAAAATAGATTAAACAAATCAGAAAGAGCAAGCGCTGGATGCAGAGGTTTATCGATCGATTCGTGTTTTCAATGTAATTTATTTCCAAACATGGAAACAAAGTTCCCCAGGAATTGATCGATGAACCGCTGCCTCCAGCGACTTCAGTACTCTTCATCATTAGAAAAAAAAAAAAAAAAATCACAGATCTGAGAAATAGCAAATGATTGATCTCAAAAGATTAAAAGCAAGTAGATAAGAGGTAGATGCAGAGTTAAACAAGTAGGAGGTGGTGTATATATAGACTAGAGAATTAGAAACATGCATGTGAGAATATAACTGGGACGAAGAGATCTTGCAATTGGATGAAGTTGGAACAATAATTTGGTTAGTAAAAATTTGAATTCAGGAATCTCTCTGATGACTCACCCTTTACCGTACATATTTCTCATCCTCATCTTTTGTCCTTTTGGTCAAAATAAAATAAAATTTGAGTCTATGATTGACAGACTCATTATTCTTTTGTGTTTTTTTTTTTTTTTTTTGCAACCTTTTAATTTCTTTTATATTATAATTTAGAAGTAATATACAATAAAATTTCATTGCTTTTTTACTGTTTTTTTAATAAAATATGAAAATGGTGTTTGATTCTCAAATAGTAATATATCATTTGTCATACAGACTTTAAAAAAAAAAATAGTGATAATCTCTCACACAGAACATATACTTTAAAGATATAAGCAATGTTTGAAAAAATAGTTTATATATTTCTGAACTTGTAGCTCAAAACTAGTTATCCAATAAAAATATTAAAAAAATTGAATCAATAAACCCTGAATCTGTCGTGAACCCTAGTTCCTGCGGCTTTCATCTTCTTCTTCCTCCTCTCATTCTGTAATCAAATGTTTGATATTGCGATGAGAACACTAATCTCACCATCTCTCACGCCCTTCTCTCTTCACCTCCCTAAACCTGCTCTCTTCTCTAGCGTTCTTCGCGTCTCCCAAAACGCACGATGTTGTAGCACCATTTTAATCTCATGATTTTGATACAATTTTTTAATTTAAACCCTCTAGTTTATATATTCAGCATTAAAAAAGTAAAGAAAAATTAAGATTTTCTCTAGTAACACAACAAGAAATCTTTTGTGTGCTTTCTTTATAGTATTGTACCTTTATTTATTTTAACTTTTTCAAATATATATTGTGGCTTATATAACCGAATTACCTACATAAATAAAAAAAATACTTACATAGATTACAATATTGTACCATACCATGCTTGTATTTACTATGTAATCGAAGATTGAACGACATTGCAAGCCAAATAAATAAATAACATTTACCAAAATATAGTCAACAGGCCATCCAGTTTCTGTCTGCCTCGTATTCTGAAACAATGAATCCACAAACCAAACAACTATATCATATCATAAACTAAGCTCATCATTTGTTATCTAACCTGACCATCGAGACAGGGCAGAAAATTATTTACTGCATACCCTCGAAACTGCTGTTTTCTCCTGAGTTTAGCCCAGTCAACAGCTCTGATTAGATTTCAGTCTCGTCGTCTTTGCTTCTCCCGCCTTGACTCTTTCCGTTCTTCGTCTGAGCTATACCTTGAAGAAGATGACTTCTTGCTCTTGTGATGTTTTGAGTGCTTCTTGTGGCTACTTCTCTTCTCTCTAGAAGATTCTCCCCGATTCCTTCTTGATCTTGAACTTTGCTTATCCCGGTTGTTGTAGTCGATGGATGAATCACTCTCTGAATCATTGCTTTTATGTCTAACCTTCTTGCTAGATCGTCTATTCCTCCGTTCATCTCCTGAGGATTCACTCCATGATAGATCGTTGCCACCACTCCGTAATCTCTGTGATTTCTCTCGCGTTTTTCTACTCTTTTCTTCTTCAGGCCTGAGTGTGAGGCTGTTCGTCTTCTCCTCCGCTTTCTCTTTCAATCCAGATCGCTCAGGTCTTTTGTCAGAAGAAATTTCGTCTTTGCTTTTGGACTTGCTATCTTCTTCCATTGGCCTGGTTCCTTCGGCGTACGTGACATCAGAAGGTACTTCGAATCCTAGTTCTTTCCCTAGAGATTCTAGAAAATCACCAGCTATAAGTCTGTTTAATGTGGTTGCAGCCGCTTCATTCTTCTTTTCTTGACCCTCTTGTCTCTTTTCATTCATTGGTTGATCACCATCATCTTCAGAATCATCAGAGAAAATGGCCTACAAGTGAACACATGATCGTAATAATTAATCGACTGAAAATATCAAATTGAGTACCATAGACGTTCACAGACAACGACAGCCTCTTTACCTTGTATAGATCAACAGGTCTCTCCACATTCTCCACTTCTACCTCGACTTCAGGCTCTTCTACTGATGTCTCTTTCTTGGGTTGTTGTAAATCAGAGATTTGACGTGCGGAGAGGCTTGCTCCCGACCCAGATGCAGCTTTCACTGTATCCGGCAAGAATATGAGAGAATCCATTTTGTTTCTCGCTCGAGGAGCAGTTAGCGGCTGTAAAATTGAAGGGAAAATGTATTGATCGAATTAGGTACAAAATTTTACACATAAGCAAGAACATTACCCTAAAAATTGCATAACCAAATGTGATAAAGTAGAAAGCAGTGTTTCTCATATATATATTTTTTTCTCAACATGCACATCATTCACTGTTAACATATCTTAACACAACTGAGGAAAATTGCATTTGATATCGTTAGGATCATGATTATTCAAACCTTCTCCAATAAATGTGTTCCAGGATAAGAAATGATCGGTTTGATCCAGTGTTCACTGAATTTAAGCTTAAAATGACATTCCACGAAGCAGAAGCAAGGAACCACTTATTTACCTTTCCCATAAAAGGATCAGGGAGATCAAAACGTTTGCACAAAAGCGGTGCAGGACGCCATTGGAACTCTTCCCTTTTAGGATACGTCTTACTCGATTTCATGTCTACCACTCCACTGTCTTTAATTTGCTGTAAACAAAATTTTACGTATGAGCACAAAACTCCCAATGTACACAGGATAACTGAAATAAAGATTCTGTAAAAATACCTCTGTTCCACCGGAAGTAAACTGCAGCCCTCCTGCAAGGAAGTCGATCGGCTGTTCAGTAGCCCGTCTGACCTCCTTATAAGCTTTCCCTTTCTCAATTGCCTCAGCTGCAGCCTCAAAGTCCAACCTCTCCTGAGCACGAGCTGATTCTGACATGCTGTTAACTCTGCTGGAGTCTGTTGTACGTAAACCTCCTTTGTATTTCTCCTTGAGAAACTGCTCAAATCTTTCTTGTTTTGCCAGATCATCTTTGAAGGGCTTGACAACCTCGGCTGCCTCTTGCTATTACAAGGAGAGAAAGACTAGTAGAGAATATCAGTGCAAGGCGAACAAAGACATTATCATTTACTTGAAATACATCTACCAAGTCTAATCAAGCCAAAGACTTATAAGTTGTTAACTTACAGATGAAGCTGATTTGGTGAATGTGTCAGAGAGATTGGTCGGGAATTGGAAAGAGCCTCCAGAAGAACCAGAAGTATCAGTTTCTTTTAAACTTCTCTGCAATGGTTTTTCCCCTAATAAGCTGCCACGTGTTTCTGCAGTCATTTTCTGCACACTTGGAGAGGGCTTAACATCTAATAGAAGCTTACTTTGATCACTGCGCTTTTGTTGCTCCTCCCACAACTTTCGTATGTAGTAGTCATGACCGTTACCTCCCCGAAGAAAATCAAACAACTGATTTGATTGGTTCTTCTCTCTAGAAAGATCCTCGTACAATCTCCCGCAACGGGAAACAAAAGTTGCAAACCCCTCGATCATAAGTTTCAGATTACTATCTGCAGGCGAAGGAACATCTGGAGGAGCAGAAACAGCTGGCTTTGTTTCAGCCTCAAGAGGACCAGAAAACTTATGCCGGGCCACAAAATCTTTTGGGATTTTCGGAGGATTAAATCTAGTATAATATACAAACACACAAGATAAAAATTAGACGATCTGTGCATATGAAAGTATATAGTCGTTATCATACAAGTCGGAAAGCAAGAGCTCCACTCGACGTGCAATGTGTAATGACATTGAGTTAACAATTTCCTCACGTTTGTATATCATTAAAACATCAATTTGAATTACCTCTCCACATTGTAGTCAGAACTTGTAGCAGCTCCAAAACCTGGCAGCACATCATGCTCTTTTGAGGTTAACCTCAGTATATTGTCATTGCTCGGTCTTGCTGGCTGTGAATCTTCAATGACGTAAGTCTGATCAAAATTTGTAACCTGAAAGAAAATAGAAAACGCTTCGGTTTTGCAGCATAATATAAGAAACAGGTTAAACCCATAACTAATACTTATAATTGTCAAAAAAAGTTTTTCACCTTTAAACAGTTATATTATTTTCCAAAAGAAATTTACATTTACAACATACAGGAGCTATAAGTTAATCACAATGGACAATGGTTTGCCTCCTCAAGAATGAAAAAAATTGACCTCAACACTTATGTATATATTAACAGAGAACAACCATGATTAGTAAAATAGCTATTCTGTCCTTACCAGCATATACATCTTCATCCTCATCACCAGGTTCCTCAAGTGCCCCAATGCCAAAACCCTGGGCAATCTTTCCTGCTGATTGTTCAACACATATTAGTAACTAACACAACTCACGAGTAGTTTGCACGCAACAACAACGCCAAGAAAAAGCTGGCATAGAGATACACAATAGATGCATGTAAGTATCTTTATGCAACGAAAAGCAGATTAACAAAAAAAAGAAAAGAAAAATGGTGAGTCAAAATCTTACATTTTGGTCCAAATAGTCTTTCCTGCATTGACAAAGGTTTTCTGAAGCCAGCCTCCTTACTGGAAAACAAGCGAGATCTTTTCTTTTCTACGGATCAAAAAAATGAGATGCATGTCAGTGACCAGAAATGCCCTGTCAGCAGAAACATCGTAAATGTCACTACTAGATACCTCTAAATTCAGGAGCATGCTTAAAAGGATCGTATCCTAATCCATGCAAGTTCTGCTTGGGATTGAGAACATATACCTGCAACAGAGCAAAGAGGAACAAAGAATATCATCACAATCAATGTAACTGAGGGTAGTTTCTAAAGAACTTCTCCAGCAGATTAAAACCAGCAGTCACAGTCCTATGTTTATTATGATACGAAATGTAGAAGAGAAGTTCAAGCAAAATATAAACAGTAGATGTATGACACCAGTAACAATTAACAACATAAAGGTCGTTTGCAGAGAGAAACTGGAAAATTAACTCACAGGAGTGTTTTCAGAAATTTTAATATCTTCATTAAACTGTGGATCTAGAGAAGTTTTCACTTCAGTCTCCGAAACCAGTGGGTCAGATTTATTCTTCGTATTCTCATCAGTAGAAAAGGCTAAGAATGCTTTTCTAGCTTCTCTACGAGCATCTGCACCAAAAATAGTATAAAAGACAGACACATGTTAAAAACATAGATTAAAAACTGAAAATACGGACCTAAGAGTAAAAATAATAATAATCACAATAGAGTAGCT
This sequence comes from Nasturtium officinale, assembly GCA_963854855.1. Taxonomy (NCBI): domain Eukaryota; kingdom Viridiplantae; phylum Streptophyta; class Magnoliopsida; order Brassicales; family Brassicaceae; genus Nasturtium; species Nasturtium officinale. Next base: position 6,049,915 of record OY978509.1, read on the forward strand.
TAATCTATATTTCCAAAATAAAAAGGCGCCCGCTGTTTTATCGGTGTACAAAAGAAGGTAATGGCTTAGTACATGTTAAACAAGTTCAAACCTGAACTAGCACGAACATCCTTTACTGAATGACCACGCCGCCATCCCATCTTTAACAAAAGTTTGATCCCTGAAACAATAGAAAGAAGATGTATATGAGATCAAGATCTCGCTACTTTATGCATTAGAGAAAATAAAGAGAAAGAAAAGAGGTATTTACAAAATATTAAAGAGGAGAAACTAACCTATTGACTCTGAAACTGGAGCAACAAGTTCGTCCGGCACTGGGCCAGGAATGGCTGATGGCCTAATACATATCAACGTCATAAACTATAAAGATAGCAAATTCATAGCAACCTCGTAGAAAAACAGGCTATCACACAATCTCTAAAAATTACTACCCATGCTAAAACAAAATGGAGCACCACTGTAAAATCAGCCTAAACATAGCTCGTAAGAAGCTTTCAAATGATTGCAAGGTGTAGTAGAAAAATTGATAAGAAAGAGTGGGATATCCGTCCACCCTTGAATTCTGGCCAAGCTACAAAAATGCATGAGAAGTACTAAGGAATATGCCACAAAAGTAGATAGATACCTCTCATGCTGTTCTTTATCAGCTTGCTTGCGAGAATGTTCTGCTGCTGTAAAACCAAATGTGTCAAACTGTGAGCTTGCAGACAGAGACTGGCCCTCCAACTCCTGAAATGAAAATGCATTTAAAGTGGCTTAACATACTTTCATAGTGCACGTCTTCTACATAGAAAAATAAAATTTCCAAATTCACTACCCATTTCACCATTGATAAGTGTAACAGAAGGATTGTAATATGAGGTAATCAAACTTTGACGAGCTTAAACATTAATGACTTGAATTAAAGCTTTAACGGATCTAACAAGGAGAAGAAGATGAAACATACAGCCTTTTCTTCTTCATCTAGAAAATCTGAAATACTTTGCTTTCTCGCTCCAGCTCTGTTCTTCCTTGATGAGGTAAACGACTGTGGCGTCCAACCTGAAATTCATCTTAGATTATAAACAGCAAAGTCCAGGTACAAATCCAAAAACAAGCAGGTAACTTGAATTTTACCCTCTTTTGACCCCGCTGTATTGTAATACCCAGCAGAATATCCACCAGTAAATGCTCCATGAAACCTTCTCCGGCCTTCTTCATCAGTCACCTGAGTATGTAAATAACTCAGAGATGTTAGCAGCTTTTCCATAAAATATAACTCGAGAGTACAATAAGTTTGCAATCATAGACAAAGAAAGATGCCAACATTTAAAAAAGCATAAATCAAATTACCTACAAGGCAAACGCTTAAATGCAGATTATCAATATCCACAGACACATTAATAAGCAAAAAAAAAAAAGACAACATCCAACAAAATTTCAAATACACATAAATCTAACAGGATTCTGACTAGTATTAATCCAGCTCCACTAGAGACATTCACTTCGATTCCTTTGCCTAAGGTTGATCCCATTCCCAATTTACTCATAACTTGTCAATATATTAAGCTCCCACTACCCTAATTACTATTTCAAAACTGTGAAGAACAAAAGCTGACGAACTAGAAGATCAAAAACTCACCTCTTGCTTCCAAGCCGGAAGAGTTCTAAGATTTCCTGAAGCTCCAGCGACTGCTTTCTTCTTCCGGCTGGCGATTTCTTCCTCGCGCTCTATTGGAGTTCCATGAAACACGAAGTCCTCTTCTTCCGATCCCATCACCACGAAAAAGAAGAGCAGCAATCCGAAGGGTTCGTTCCCAAATGAGTCGTGGAGACAAGAATCAGAGACTGGAGTAGAGAATGATGAAAGAATATATGGGCCTGGTTCGGGTTCATTTTCGGCCCATTTTGGTTTTTGATTTAAAATCTAATTTAAGGGATTAGAATTACCTTCACGCGCCGTCTCGTAGCGTTGTAAAAAAAAGTGGGATTCACGCGCTTTGCATCTTCCGTTTCCCCTAATCGACTCTGTTTGACAAAGACGAAGGAGAGAGAAACATTCCTCCGATAAGATCCCGTACAAAGTAACCACCGCCGTATATCGCCATTATTCGGTTGACTCGTCTGCTCTCTGACTTAGATCTTGCCTTTAAACCGTGTTGACTCAGTTACGGTGAGTCGATTATCCTATATCTCTAATTTTCTCGTTTTTCATCACTCCTTGTACGGATCTTCACATAAGCATATGTTACCTTACCGTTTCATCTGATTAATTCTGTAGTTTAAAACGATGGATCCAATGGATATAGTCGGCAAATCCAAGGAAGACGCTTCGCTTCCAAAAGGTTAGCTTCTTCGATCGTTGTATCGTTACCTTGTAGATTTTGCGATTAAGTTGTCGATGTTTCTGATCTGATGTTATGGCTCATTGAATAGGATTTGTAAACCTAGCTCGATATATATGTGCAGGTTTCATTGAAAACTGCTTGAGGATAATATGATTCATGAGCAAATCAAAAACTTGATGTTTTGTTTATCTTACTGAGAATATGTTTGTTCTTCTTATTGTTTAGCTACGATGACTAAAATTATTAAGGAGATGTTACCTCCAGATGTTCGTGTTGCTAGAGATGCTCAAGATCTTCTGATTGAATGTTGTGTTGGTAAGATCATATCTCTTCTCTTCCCGTTCATCAATGATTCGTGATATTTTTTCCGCACGAGTTCTTGGTTTTGTTATTGTGGCTTAACTATGGACATTTGCTTAAACGGTTTTTGCAGAGTTTATAAATCTTGTATCTTCGGAATCGAATGAAGTTTGTAACAAGGAGGATAAGCGGACTATTGCCCCTGAGCACGTTCTCAAGGCACTTCAGGTTCTTGGTTTTGGAGAATACATTGAAGAAGTTTATGCTGCGTATGAGCAACATAAGTATGAAACTATGGTAATAATTCTGTTACTTTCTTGTCCTGGTCTTAATAACGAGAAGACGAAGAAACCTTTAAAATTAACTGTCAATATTTGCAACTCTATAGCAGGACACACAGAGGAGTGTGAAATGGAACAGTGGAGCTCAAATGACTGAGGAGGAAGCAGCAGCTGAGCAACAACGTATGTTTGCGGAAGCACGTGCAAGAATGAATGGAGGTGTTCCGGTTCCTCAACCTGAACATTCAGAAACCGATCAGCAGAGTTTGCAAAGCTAATTGAAAACCGAAAGGGTTGTAGGCAAAAAGAAAAAACGGAAGCATCCTTTTAACATTCCTTTGTAAGTGAAAATGCGTATGTACTATGTTTATATGCTCTTAGTATAATACAATGTTTTATGATCTAGAAACACTTGTGATGCAGATGTAATTAGTGTAAGCAATCCTTGTTTTGAGTTATCTTTGTCGTAAGTAGTAACTAAGCATGATGGGTCAGGTCTTAAACATAGTATCTGATGAGGAAGTTTGATCCAAATTCTAATGTTTGTAGGTTGGATGGGCATAGTGATAAGTGTAATTGTACTATTCTAGTTACTAATATTTGTATACGTTGATGGATCTTTGTGTTTAATTCTTAAATCGTTGAAGTTGTTGCAATTGTTATCCAACAAGTGACTCAATCTCAATTGATCGGATGTGGATGTGGATGGGTCGGTAGTTCGTTCTTATTTCTGAATATGTCAAATTCCCGTACTTTTAAAATGTGTGTACAACTTTTGACATATAATTTTTCTTGCTGAAGCCGATGTTTATGTAAACATTTATATGATCATAAATACAAATCAAGGAAAATGCATGTAATATTTGGTTCTATTAGGTGAAGTGTCTAAACTATAGAAGTTGAATTTTTATTGAAGTATCTATCGTGAAATGGTAAAGTAAAGTTTTGCTATTGAGATTAGAAAACTGTAAATATCTCATACTAAATATATCACCTCCTGATTTTAAATTAATATATCTCGTATGTTTTGTCTCCTTACATTTGTAAATAAACATATGTTACCCCTCCTCTGGGAGTGACTGAAAATTTTGAATCTTAGAATGTAAAATTTGCAGAAATTTTGGATTTGATTTTATTCCGAACAAAGTTGTTGATAATATAGGAAATTAAGACTTTCAATAGTAACCGAGGTGCCTTATTCCAGTGGGTTTGAGAAAACTCCTATGAGAGATTATGTTCATCTCCATTAGTCGAATTTTTCGCGGCACCAGTGTCAGTAAAAAAACAAATGTTACTATTGAAAATCTAAAGAATAGTTTACATCTAAAAAAAAAAGTCAAATTACTCATTAGATATATTTACTAGCATATTAGTTTCTTACCAAAAATATAATACAGTGACATAATTAAAGCAGATAAAGTCCTGGTGATGGAGAGAGAGTCGGAGAAGGGGAAGGTAGTTCAGTAGGAGGACCATCATCGGAGTGACGTGTCAGTTCGCTGGTAACTGTTTACTCTGCACCCGACAACTATAATAAGAGAATCGGAACAGTCCTATTTCATATCTTTATTTATGACGTCACAATTCAAATATAAAAACATTTTTATTTTAATTCATTCCTTTGTATTGTTACAGGATGGTTTTTATTCTTTCATACAAGACAAAGCCTGTCGAATGTTGTATGCCTCTCAATGGCCCGTCACACCAATCTTTGTTTTGAGAATATTTTGTCTGAATCGAGACTGTAAAACAATAATAGTGATTCACCATCAATGAATAGTTGAATATACGAAGCACTCCGGTATAAAGCCACACAAAATAATATTGGACAAAGACGTGAACCCCAACAATGGTTGAATTCATATGTTTTAAGCATCTGGTTGAGATAAAAATTGGTTCATATGAACTTAAGAAACCTCCATTAAGCATCTATGATCCAATTAATATCGAGTATATTTTATATGTTAACTTTTTGGAACGACGAACTGGTGGAAACCTATACTGGTTGTAGTCATAAATAGAGTATCCTGCAATATTGTAGATATTATAAAGTGATGAACTTGAACTTTGGTCCTTGAAAAATTATACAACATGCATGATTTATATTTCGAATGGTATTTGATATTTTCTTATAAAATTTATTGAATCGATACAGAAAAATAATGATAAGACGTCAAGCCGCGTGTCAGTCAAATTATTTCCTTGTTTTTTTTTTTACCAGTATTAAAAAAATACTAAAATAAACAGCTTACAATACATATATATTACTGCCAACATTTATACAAACAGTTAGAGAACTGTTTGCTTTCTTGCTAAAACATTGATAATCAATCTTAACAACAAGAACTGAAAAGCTGGCAAATGAAGATTACAAGCTAGTCAACAATCACATGCACTTGTTTTGATTTGGAATGTCTTTTATACCTGTTTGTTTTTGAAATCATAATTTTTTATTTTCTTATCCATTCATTTGAACCTGTTTGAAATCATTTACGAATCTTTAATATGATTAGATATAGGGTAAATGTACACTAAAGATTTGATATAAAGAAGAAGAGCACAATATTTTGGTGAACACTTTTTAGTGTATAAAGATTGAAGTCAAAAAAAGGGAGTGAGTCAAACAAAATTGAGGCTCTTTGTGATTACCCCACATCGAAAATGAAACAACACACATACTTTGTCCCCAGATTCCTTTCTTTTGTCTCATTTCTCGTGTTTCTCCCAAAGCATTCAACAAAAACACACAATCTTACTACCCACTTTATTCTCTAAGTTTATAAAATCCAATTTATTTTGTTTGTAAACTATAAAAGCCAAATATTAATATAACAAAATAAACCAATATCCACATTTATAAATTCACCACAAGATTTTCCTAAAATAACCATCACATTATACATTTGTTTTCTTTATATTTTTTTCTCACAAAATTAAAAAGTTTTTTTTCTTAATTCAGTTTTTCCTCTCCTATTTATTAGATAGAATATAATCAGTTACTTAAACATTTTAAGTTTCTCTAATAAATAGTACTTCCAAGTCGAATCACTTGACACCTATCTTGAACTAAAAAGCAAAAGACAAATCTACGAATAAATGAAACTGTTATATATTTGATATTTCTCTTATTTTTGTCTACTTTATTTTCCAAAAAATACATTAAGAAGGATGAAATTGGTGGGTCCAGTCACAGTGGATTCTCTGTCAATGTAAGTATTATCTTCTCTCTCACACACACACTCACAACGACAAGAGAAATAAAGAGGCTTATAGTCACCAAATAGACCAAACCCTGAAGTTAAATTCACACCAGCTACTTTGATCATTATCATATCCTTTCTATCTTTCTCTTTCTCTAAAAGCTCAAAGCTTTAGCTTCTTCTCTTTCAATGGCGAAAGGAAATTCAGAAGATTTTACCTCTAAGAGACACCATAGTTTTCACTGGACAAGAAAAGTCGGATCAGATGAAAACGACGACGTTTCTTCTCATAATTCTCTTCCTGAAAACACTAAACCCGTTTCCAAACACTCTTCTTCATCTTCCTCTTCCTCTTCCTCTACTGTTATCACTCCTAAAAGAAAGCTACAATCTTTCGCAGTTTCTCGTCTCCGGTCCGTTATAGCTTCTCTGAGTAGAGCTCGACCCGGTAACCATTCCGGACTCGGGTCACGGGTAGTTGGTACACTTTTCGGATCTCGTCGTGGACACGTGCATTTCTCAATTCAGAAAGATCCTAATTCATCGCCGGCGTTTTTAATCGAACTCGCTACTCCGATTAGTGGATTAGTTAAAGAGATGGCTTCAGGACTCGTTAGAATCGCGCTCGAGTGTGACAAGGGGAAGGAGGAAGGAGGAGAAGACAAAAATGGAAATCGCCGCCATGGACACGGAGGAGGAGGAGAAAAGACGAGGACGACGGTGATTTCACGGCGGTTGGTGGAAGAACCGATGTGGAGGACTTATTGTAACGGGAAAAAGTGTGGATTTGCTACGAGGAGAGAGTGTGGCGAGAAGGAGAAAAAGGTTTTGAAAGCGCTTGAGATGGTTTCCATGGGAGCTGGGGTTTTACCGGAGACGGAGGAGACATCCATCGGCACCGGCGGCGGAGGAGGAGATATAATGTATATGAGAGCGAAATTTGAGCGAATTGTTGGATCGCGTGATTCCGAAGCTTTCTATATGATGAATCCTGATAGCAATGGAGCTCCTGAGCTCAGTATCTATCTACTCAGAATCTGAATAAGACGAACGGAGGAGGACCAAAGCCTCTCCTCCGGCAGGAGGGTTTATGGTTAAAGTAAGATTTTCCGGTTTAATTACTTAAACAGTCGGTTAAGTGGTTAAATGAACCCATGTCTAATACTCAAATCGAAAACGATGTCTCTATGATTGCAATCCTGATTAGATGTGAATGTGATCGATCTCGTGTTAGATCAGTTTTTCTTTTTCTTTTTTTTTTGAGGGGTTTAGAGGCTTTAAAATTTGGTATATGTATTTGGACCGGAGGATTTGTAAATGTATAAATTTCGTTTAAAGAATCTGTAATCTTTTGTCCTTTCAAATGTTTAATATTATAATGAGGGCACCGAGCCTGTAAAATCTTCATGATTAAAGACTCGATTTTGTTCCCATTCCATCAAGTATTTGAGTCGCTCAAATTATGCTTTAAAGTGAAAAATTATCATTGGTTATTTCTTTGATCCAAGAATTATTAGACTGAATAGTATGGACCATTTGGACCATACACGATAAAGAATACATGTATCGACTATAATGACGCATTATTTTTATTTCAATAGTCATTCTCTTAAAGTTTCAAAATTAAACCTAATTCGGGATATTTCTAGACTTACTCTCACTAAAGCATAGTTATTAATTGAATACGGGCCTATGAAAAATAGACAAAGAAACAAGAAATTTGGAGTACATAGACTAAATTTGTATCGTTCAAATAACTTCTAAGATTATTACTGCTTTTGGGTGTTTAGATAATGATCCGTGTTATTACGCAGTTATGTATCACTATTCTATTAGTAACCAATTTAATGTTAAACTTATAAGGGTATTACCGTCATTTAATAGACGGAATCAGATGTACAATTATTTACTGGTGTTGTATGTCTTTTCCCTAGTTTCAAGGCTTTGCCTTTTGTAGCTATCAAATTCCAAACTCTGTATTATTATTTAAACCCTGGGGAGCCTCTGCTTTATCCTTTTTTTTCATTTTCATGATTCAAGAAAATCGTATAACTATAAATAAAAGTAAATGTTGTTTTAAAGAAAATACTCTAGACTAAACATTGTCTTTAACCAAAAAAAGAAAAACAGGTTCTTGTACATTCAGAAAGCACATATCCGATTAAGATTACACTACACGATACTCAAGGAAAGTGTCTTTTTTTTTTTTTTTTTTATTAACGTTAAAGAACAGGTCTTGCTAATAAGAAAATGAATTTTATTCATGAGAATTTGCAAAAGAGACAAAAGCTGATGATGCCTGCAACATTAAGACCATAATAACAAAATTAAATCTTAAAGTGACATGTTGAGTCGTTGATTGCTTTATATATCTTTGCGCAGTTACTAAAATAAATTTTAGCTACAATGAAAAACTATTTGTAAATGTGTAGTGTGATTTTAAAGCAAAATTGGTGTTTAACAATGTTATTTTTAGTCTGAAACTAACACCATCTCTGTTTTATTACAAGTGTCATTTAATTTTTATTAAATCATATCGTTTATACTATATACACTCGCGAGCTTATTTCTCTAATTAACAAGTTAAAAATATGGATTAAACTAAAATTTGTTGAAAATTCTACATCAAAATACAAACAACACTTTATTAAAATAATTTGAAAACTATAACAAAAATTATTACAAAAATGGACATAGTATAATTTTGTTAACTTTTGTTTATATATCTCAGTCCCTAGATACATTCAAAGCTAGTGTATACATTCAAAATTTTGGACAATATATACTGTATATTAACGTCTTAATTTCTGAGTTTCATTACAATTATAGTTCGTTAGTCTTTTAACTAGATAATTAGTTAACATCTTGACTGATGTTCTTAATTAATTATCAGTTTTTTTTTTTACTTTTGACCAATATCTAAATTAACTGGACATTTTGGGTCTAAAACAAATTTCTGAAGGAATTTTCTGTAAGATGTTATTTTCTATCACTATTAACAAAGGAAAACTGGAGTCGTGGTGTAGTGACATATAAATTATCCTACATAGTTCATGTCCATGAGTCCATCTATTCAAATTTAAATTATGATCAAAATGATTAATCATTTTAAAGTGAAGGACAAAAATTAGTTAAAAAGTTTTGGAATCTGTTAGTCTAAGAACTAACGATGGCCAAAAATAACTAGCGATCAATGGTTCAAGTCTTACGATGTTTTGATTCTAATCCGAGTTTAAACTCAACTTTCTACAATTGCCCCGATTAATAAGACAACCAGTAATACACATTGAGGATATATACTATTTCCAAGTTGTAATGTGTTAAGTGAACAAATTTCTCCCACCCCTACCATTGACGGCTGTGGCTAAAAAGCGAGCCAACTAATGAAGTAATGAGTAATTATACTTTTGCTTTAGATAAAGAGCCGGCTTTAGCCGTTTTTACTCTCTCTCTCTCTCTCTCTCTCTCTCACTCATCCTTTTATCTCCTTTGTATTCACATTTTATGTGTGTTTTGAGTGAAATTCTTATTTCGAAAGTGAAAATATAAGGTATGAACAACTATCTTTACGACCTACATAAGTACTTATGTTTTTATATTGCTGTATGTATAAGACATACATATACTGTTGTAAACAACATATATTCTATTCTTTTACAAGGAAACTATACGAAACTAATATAAATAATTCTTTTTTCTTGCTGCAAAAAAGAAAAGAAAAGAAACAGCAGATTGTTGCTTAATATTTTCGAAAACACTACAAACATAAAAACAAAATTCACGTTTATAGTGTTTTTCAAAAATACTAAGCAACATTTTTATACCCATCAAATTGTTAGATATTCGTTTATTGTATCTTTTGCCAATAAAATTAATAATTAAAACATGGAAATGTCATTTAAATTTTTTTCTATAAATCTATAAACATTTAGTGTATTGTTTTTTAAAACTAAATAATTAATATGTGGTATATCTCATTTGATCTCAAATGAATTAATTTTAAATATGTTATTTAGCTTTCATTGGTTAATAGTTTACAAGAAATGACTTGCTCTATGATTTTATTTTGATAATAACTTATTAATTATCTACATGTTTATTTTGAGTTCATTACATGGTAAATTATATGTTCTATGGACAAATCTGTTCTTAATTCCATAAATACCTCATACGAACGTATCACCATCTTTTACATGTTCTTAAAAGGCCTTGAGTTCAAAGGCCCAGAAAAATGTCAAAAAGATTTTGTATGTTCTTCACATTAGTGACAAATCGTCATCAATAAAATTTGTATAGTGATGTGTTTTTTTCTTGAACTCCATTATAATTTCAACCCTTACTCCTGAGTCGATGCATTCCAAATTCTTCGAGATCATAATCTTCATCTCCATGGATGGCGCTATGATCTTTCTTTAAAGAGAAAACATCAAATTGAGGATGGATTCACTTCTTCTCGAAGATTTTGGTCAGAAGGTTGATTTGACACGACTAATTCGGGAGGTTTTGTTAAACTATCCGGAAGGAATCAAACCACCGAGCCGAAGGAGCTAATTCAAAACGCTGAAGACGCCGGAGCTACTAAAGTCCGTCTCTGTCTTGACCGTCGGGTTGACGGATCGGATTCTCTGTTATGGGACTCTTTAACATCATACATATTTAAACATTTGTTAAACTAAAAGTCTAAAACCATGTTAAATGATCGAAACAAACAAGATTCGTGTCTCAAATAAGGTAAGACAATCATAGGAAGACACGTGTAAAAATAGTGGACTAACGTAGACGTTAGTGAGATAAGAAGGAAAGAGAAAAGGATATGTGTACGAGAGCGCGGGAGTGAGTTAGTGAGATCCAACAAATTTACATCAATGGCGTCTCTGCAACTCTGCGACAATTATCTCCTCTTCAACCCTTCTGTTTCTCCTCGATTCCTATCTCAACGCATCTCTCATCGCCTCATCCCTACTAAGGCCTCCGCTTCTCCTTCTCCTCCTCCTCCTCCTTCTTCTTCTTCTTCTTCTTCTTCATTGTCTTTTACTCGACGGGAGCTTCTATACCAATCGGCTGCAGTAACACTCTCTCTTTCTTCCATTCCTGTAAAAGAAGCTAAAGCTGATGAACAGTTATCCGAATGGGAAAGAGTGTTTCTCCCTATCGATCCCGGCGTCGTTCTTCTCGATATTGCTTTCGTCCCAGACGATCCTAGCCGCGGTAACTCCTCTCTTTTTTTCGTTGTTAATTTCGGAAATTTTTAATTGACTTATTAGAAAAATTCAATTAGGGTTTTTGCTGGGAACGAGACAGACTCTATTAGAGACTAAAGACGCTGGGAACACTTGGTCTCCACGCTCTATTCCTTCTGCTGAAGAAGAAGACTTCAATTACAGATTCAATTCAATTTCCTTTAAAGGTAAACAAGGATGGATTATTGGCAAGCCTGCAATTTTGTTGTACACTGCTGATGCTGGAGAGAATTGGGATAGGATTCCTTTAAGTTCTCAGCTTCCTGGAGATATGGTATTATAACATGGTTTCCTCTCCTGCTTTTAGCTTTTAGAGATTACGGATTTTGTATTGCTTTGTGTTTGTGTATGAGAATGTGTCTAAACCTTTTTGTTACAATGTTTGTTGTAGGTGTTTATAAAGGCCACAGGAGATGAGAGTGCTGAGATGGTTACTGATGAAGGTGCTATCTATGTTACTTCAAACAAGGGATATAACTGGAAAGCTGCTATTCAGGAAACTGTGTCAGCTACTTTGAACAGGTTCTTTCCCCTCCCTTTGCTTTATATTGGGCGATTTCGATTTCGTATTGTGGTTAATGTAGTATTTCCTACTGTCTGGCAGAACTGTCTCAAGTGGAATCAGTGGTGCTAGTTACTACACGGGAACCTTCAGTGCCGTTAATCGTTCACCGGATGGAAGATATGTCGCTGTTTCGAGCCGTGGTAACTTCTTTCTGACATGGGAACCTGGGCAGGTGAGCCTCAATCAACGCTATTTGCAGCATTTACTTGCTGTTCAACTTTTAGTCCTTTTATGACATAACTGGGTGAAGTTGTAGCATTTAAGTTGTAGCCATAGTCCTTTTAGTCCTTTTAATGTCTTTACACAGGATAGATAATCTCCATTCTTCCTTTTTTTTTGTTGTGGTTTGGTTGCTCTTAGAACTGTCATTTACTATAGTATTGGTACATTGCAGCCTTACTGGCAACCACACAATAGAGCTGTTGCACGAAGAATTCAAAACATGGGATGGAGAGCTGATGGTGGTCTTTGGCTTCTTGTTCGTGGTGGAGGACTTTATCTTAGCAAAGGCACTGGGGTAAGTATTGCAACAAGACATTTCTCAAACTTTACGTGAGAGGTTCTGGGTGTTATGCCACTTTGAGGATGAAACCAAATCCAGTCATGAACTAAGAAACATAGTTTGCTTTCTGTTAGCTGCTAATCCATGGACCAAAAACAAGGAAAATAAAAAACACTGTTTCCTCGTAATTTGAATTCTCTTCCAATGTTCCAATCAATTCTACACCTGACTTTAATCTCCACTGTTACAATTGCTCAGATCTCAGAGGACTTTGATGAAGTTCCAGTACAAAGCCGTGGGTTTGGCATTCTAGATGTTGGGTATCGCTCAGAGGTACTTGAGATTACAGGATGATCACTCAAATCTCTGAATCTACTCAGAGTTATCTTTACAACAATTTGTTTTTTGTTTTATTTTATTTTTGGTAATTGCAGGAAGAAGCATGGGCAGCAGGAGGCAGTGGCATTTTACTGAGAACAAGAAATGGAGGCAAGTCATGGAACCGTGACAAAGCTGCTGATAACATCGCAGCTAATCTCTACTCGGTCAAGTAAGTCTAAACAAACATAAAAACCAGTCTTTTTAATTACCTCATTGTTCCTCACTCATCTCAAATCTCAATCCTTTGCACAAACAAACTAATCACTTTCCATAATTCGTTTTTCGTTTGTTGCAGATTTGTGGATGACAAGAAAGGATTTGTGCTAGGTAACGATGGAGTCTTGCTCCGATATGTTGGATGAAGAATGTGGCATTATAAAGGTGAATTGAAATGGTTCTGTTTTAATCATCTCTGTAAAGCCTTTTGACTGCGTTTCATACCTCATGACACCTATTGTATACATATCCTTCTTTTTTTTTTTTTTGGTTCAAACATATCCTTCTCAAAAAAAAAATATATATATATATAGTTTTTTTTTTCAAAATAATAAGAGTATTGCTTCTTCCGGAAAATTTTGTTTGACTGGTAGATGGATATGGATATGGATTTGATCTGATCTATGGTTATAAATTATTCAAAAATATTTTTATTTAAAATTTGTGTAGGCAACGAAGAATTCAAATGAGAAGAAACAATATTTCCCTCGCCGACATTATACGGAGTTTGTTTCTTACTTTGAACAAGGAAAACTTTGTCTCTTTCTTAAATCGTCAATAAATTAATGTCACACTAATCATATAAGAGAAACATACGATTAAATGAGGAAAAAATCTATAATGGTATGGTAGTAATGTTATAAACTTTCTTTTCGTGTGAATTTATTTATTTTAGCTATTGATAAGCTGGAACGCGGTTACATTTCAAATATTTATAATAATTAAAGTTATCATGTTCGTTTTAAAAAAATAAAACAAAAAAATTCAGTGTCGTTCCGGTGGCGACGAGAGGGGAAGAGATCGCTTGCTCGCGCGCTCGTTCGCTTATTTCCCCGGAAAAGTCGGGAAGAAATGTTACAGCGAACAAACGAGAAAATTCAATTCCTTTCACTCCACGAGTTTCCACCTCTCTTCTCAACGTCTCTCCCTCGTTTCTAGTTTTTCGTTTTTTTTTCGATTTTGTTGAGAATTTTTCTGACCAGATCTAGTTTTAGATTGTATACATCAATGTTGACAGATCGAGGGAGACGTATTTCTGTTTGCAATGGGAGTTTTGAGTTTAGCAATAGAAAATTCCGTGGTGATATTGGTTACCGTCAAAGGAGTCCTTCAAGATCATTTGGTTCGAAAATCCTGTTTATTACTTCACCGACCTCGTCTCCACCGTCGCCGGATTCTACCGCCGCTGGTTATATCGAACACCGGGTCTCCAAGTTCGATACTCTCGCCGGCATTGCTATTAAGTATGGTGTTGAGGTATAGTTTTTTTTTTTTTTTTTTTTTGCTAGATATTTTTTGATATCAGCTTTACATGATGTAATTGTTTAATCATATTCTACGCCTCCATAAAATTCTACGTCTCTATAAAATTTGAATTTTATAGAGATCTGTTTCGTTGTGTTATGATATCTTTAATTGTTTATGTAGGTTTCCTACTACAGTGGTAAAAGATTTAGAATTGCCTTAAAATTGCACCTTTTTAATATGGAATTGATTTCAAAAGTTAGAAACAAAGCATTTCTCGTATTGTGACACTCACTATACCAGTTTCTGAGTTTATGCTTTTGATGCTGCATTTGTTTTGTTTTTCCCACTCTGTCCTAAAAATGTGGTATTTTAGGTTGCAGATATAACTAAGTTGAATGGGCTTGTAACTGATCTTCAGATGTTTGCTCTCACGTCGCTTCGGATACCATTACCTGGGAGACATCCTCCTTCTCCATACTTATCTAATGGCTCCTTAAATCATGGGTACTTTTAGCTTCTTGATTCTCTGTTCTGTGATTTAGATTTCCATCTTCAGTGATGGGTTCTTATTGCTGTGAACCATAGATGTTCAGCTGAGTTGTTTAGCGTACATAAGCTGTAAGTTGTGCTGTTTAGGAAGTTGCTAAACTAGTATAAGTTCCTTAATGTTTCTTTTAATGAAACTTGGGAAATGCAAGTGGGTGTTGTTCTTGCTGGATAATGTTTTAAGGGACACAATGATAGCAGTTTTTCAAATGAACCGATTTGAATACCTATTGATCCTAACAAGTGATTGCACTGTTGATCATTAGCAAACTAAGAGGGGTATTGGGTACAAGCGATCCTTGTAAACTGAGCAGTTTTGACGTTTCAAAATCTGTTTCTATCTGTGCCAGAGTTTGTGCAGAATGGGCTATGACCTTTTAAAGTATACATTGATCTTGAATAGTAGCATACAACTTACGTCTTCGAAATTTTGTCACCTTAATTTAAGAATGAGGAGCAGAAAGCAAGTAAGAGAGTGAGTAAAGATGTAGACAATTGAGTAGAGTCATGAATGATAATGTTCATAGTCTACTGATTTGCTTTTAAGTGCATCCATACATTAAGTAATCCTATCCTCATGACTGATATATGAAATCTTCTTGCAGAGAGGGGTGTTCCGAGAAAGCTTCACCATCAGCAAGCAATGGCAACCACCAGGACGTATTTGACTTCTTCCAATCTTTGAGGCTCAAGCCTTCAGAAAAGAAGATTTCTCCAGCCATGAACTCCTTACAAGGTTACTATGGACTGAAACCAAAAAACAGAAGAGCTTCTGAAGGATTTGAAATGGCAATCTACAAGAAAGAAGCTTCCCATCTCCAAGACGATGATAAGTACCTCACTCCCTTCCCAGCCACTAGCACTCCCCTAAGTCACCACAGAAAATCAAGAAGCTTGGTAGATGCAGTTATTGCGGAGGTCAACCAATCATCCAACCCTTCAAAGGCAGGAGGAGGTGAAGTGAATTCTGATAAGCCAATGAGAAGACGCCAAAAATCCGAAGCCGATTTTAGTTCCCAAACCCCAGAATTGCTGCTGAAGGCAGAGAACAGAAGCAGCAATGGCGGGTTTTCTGCAATAACTGGGAAAGGTTTAGCTCTGAGATCCAAAGCAGTAAGCAGAAATAATTTATCAGGAGATACGGAGACGAGTAATGTCAATCCCGTACCAATAAATTTGATAAATGCTCCTTCAGGAGACAGCTTCTCAAGCGTGAGGAAATCATGTAGCGCATCTAGTCTGCAAGAACAAGACTGTAACAGAAACGGTTCATCGCTATGGCCAACCACGAACTGGACTCTGAAACCTGATTTGCTCACACAAGCAGCTGCTGCTAGCTCCATTTTTGACGGATTGCCTAAGCCGTTAACAGGTCGGAGAAACAAAAAGGCAGTGGACTAAGGTAAGTTAGGTTCCATGATCCATCCGTCTCGTTATTGACCGTCCAACTTTTGGTTCTGTAAATCCAAAAGCAAGACGTCGATAGCTAATTAGATTGGGGAGAGTAAATAGAAGTAGAAAGTGTATCATTGCATTTCATTTATTGAAAACAATAAGGTATTAGTTTGCGACAGTGAGATTCATCAAATTAGGCATTATGGTTTTGTTGGAGTTCACCAGATTATAACAATTTTATTTAACCTGTATGTTAGATGAATAATGGAAGGTTTGAATTTGAATATTCAGATTATTTATTTGATCAAATATTTTTTTTTTACCTAGAAGTATATGATTTTTTGCAGACTAATTATAAAATACTAAAAATTGCTTTTAGTTTTTTACAATTTAAACTGGTTTATGTTAAATGTAAATGTAACAGACTAACAGCTGAAAAGATAATTGCTGGGTTAATTAACATTTCCAATAAACTAAAAAAAAAAAAAAAATCGAGGAAAAGAGGAGAAAAAACGAATCTGAAAGCCCTAGCCTTGACTGGAGCTCCATTTCTGGATCAATTCAGTCTTTCTGAGCAGAAGAACAACCCTAGAGTTCCGATGATGAGGGGTTTTGTTTCCGGCGCGAAGAGGCTATCAACCCCATCGTCGATGGCGACAACCACTGCCATTGGTAGAAGAAGCTACAGTCTAATTCCGATGGTTATTGAACACTCATCGCGAGGAGAGAGAGCTTACGACATCTTCTCTCGATTGCTTAAGGAGCGTATTATCTGCATCAATGGTCCCATTAATGACGACACTTCTCACGTAGTCGTCGCTCAGCTTCTCTTCCTCGAATCTGAGAATCCTTCCAAGCCGATACATATGTATCTCAATTCACCAGGCGGCCATGTCACCGCCGGTACTTTCCGTTTTCTAGCTTTTTAATGGTTAGCTTCTTTATAATTCTTCAGTAGTGTGATTGGGAATCAGATTGCTAAATGCTACTGCTTTGTCAATGCTTTTCTTGGTACTTAGTATAGTAGAAAATTGAATATTGTTCGTTGATACTTGTTTTGCAATGAGGCTGCTGAAATGTATGACGGCTTCTAGCTTGAGAAAGTTAAAATAACTGCTGGACATTTCAATGTCCGTAGTCTCATGAGTGTCTGGTTTGTGACGAATTGACATTTTCTCAATCTCAAATGTTGTTTCTGATGTATTTTTGGTGATCCATCTTTTATCTTTATCCTTGATTCAGGTCTTGCAATTTATGATACTATGCAGTACATTCGTTCTCCGATAAGCACAATTTGTTTAGGCCAGGCTGCATCAATGGCTTCTCTTCTCTTGGCAGCGGGTGCCAAGGGGCAAAGGCGGTCGCTCCCAAATGCAACTGTTATGATACATCAGCCTTCAGGAGGATATAGCGGACAGGCTAAGGATATAACGATTCATACCAAACAGATTGTTCGTGTGTGGGATGCGTTGAATGAACTGTATTCCAAACACACGGGTCAATCTATTGATGTGATTGCGAAGAACATGGATAGGGATCATTTCATGACTCCGGAAGAGGCTAAGACGTTTGGAATAATCGATGAAGTAATTGATGAAAGACCGTTGGAGTTGGTGAAAGACGCAGTCGGAAATGGAAGCAAAGAAAAGAGTTCAAGTTAGGAAGGAGACCTGGTAAATCAGAGTAATAAATTTCTTCTTTGCCTTTACCAGTTTTGCTTTGCTCCCGTTAGATTACTTTATTCTATGGATGAAGTTATGATCTGAGGGCAGAATGTCTCAAACTGTTTTGATTCTTTCATAAATCAATCATGACTATAATTCAAAACTCATTGCCTTGGACGTTTTATGTGGTCTCATATCTGATTTAGCTAAATGAATAATTGGATAAAGAGTGTATGTGGGTCTTAATTCCATGTGCAGTCTGATGCATTACAAATATTTGATTTCTGCACATTGTTTTAAACTAACTAGAAAGTCTAGAACAATGAGAATTGGTTTAGTGTCAGAAATCACAATCTCTTAGATGATTGGGTTATGTGAAAATTGATGATGTGTCTGTCTGCTGTTGTTCTTTAATTGATACTCGTTGCCTTCATGTTTTTGCTTATTTTTGCCCACAGCTCTGAGGATCATCTTTTTTTATCTACCCCATCATGCCAAAACCAGATATATTCTGAATTGCCTTTTGTTTTTTTAGAGGTTGAAGTTAGAACACCATCAGTTCTTTTATTCTATTATTTTTATATGGAAACGTGAAAGAAAGTGTTAACAAAAAAAAAAAAAAAAAAAAAAAAAAAAAAGGAAATATCAATGTATGACGAGTGGCTTAATATAATATGGTTAGGACTTACGAATAGTGAGAGATTAAAATGAAATAAAAAGTAAAATGGAAAATAAGGAAAAACTGTGTTCGATTTCGATTTCCTTTGTGAAAAAAAGGAAGAGGAAAAGGGAAAAAAAACGGCGACAACAGTAACCAAAGTTTTGTCACAAAAACTTCATCCGTAAGTTTATCGCCATTCAGCCCTAATCACATCGCCAATCAATCTCTCTCGCGACCGCTTCAATCTCTCTCTTTCTCTTTCTCACTCAATCTTCGCAAATCTCTCTCGCGACCGTTGTTGTTACTCGTTTCGTGATCCCTAGCTGTTTCTGCTGCTATCGCAATCAGAATAGGAATCGTAGATTCTAATTGGTCCTCGGGGTTGGATTGGATTGTGTAATTCTGTTCGGTGTTTCTCTAATCTTCCCTCAAAATTAGGGTTTATAGCGGTGTCGCCTATGGCTCCTGGGCGTAAAAGAGGAGCAAGCAAGGCCAAAGCCAAGGGGCAATTGATTCTCGGTGATCTGGTTCTTGCCAAAGTCAAAGGCTTCCCTGCTTGGCCTGCTAAGGTGCTTTCCTGATTCCTGAACTGGGTTTTTTTTTTCTCTTCGTCACAGATTGTTGTTGTTTTGTGTCTAATTCAATCCCATAGTCTTTTTAGTCCACAGTTATCATTTTTTATTGGGGGGTCTTTTGTATTTAATTGTTAGTAATTATGGTATCTGATTATGGGACACATTAGCTTTTTGGGAATATTTTTGGTTGTCTGTTTATTTTGCTGCGTATCCAGTGATTTATGGTTGAAAATCCGTTGGTTGATGAGCTCTAATGTTCTTTTTCGTTTTGTTGAGCGTCTTTATCATACTAGGCTTTGTAATTAGGTTGTTTTAAGATTTACCATAGTTATTGTTCTCCATATTGAGCTGGGTTTAAACTCTGTTAAATCATCTCTGTAGTTGCTCCATCAGATTTCACGGTTGTTGAAGTAAATTTCGTTTTGATTTTCAGATCAGCCAGCCGGAAGATTGGGATCGTGCCCCTGACCCAAAGAAGTACTTTGTTCAGTTCTTTGGAACAGAGGAAATGTAAGCAAGTCTCTGATATTTATACTGATTTTTTGATTACTTGATCCATGGTGTTCTTAAAGTCTGGTACCTTCTCATTTAAAAAAAAAAATATATTTTGTTGCTAGAATTAGGCCGTAGATCTCAGTTATCAGGTGTGCTTATACTGATTGAAATTACATATTTTTCTTGCCATGTTACCATGTGTTTGATTGTCTTTTTTTTTGGCTGACTATATCTTTGTAGTTGATTTTTGTCTTTTGCTTAGTGATCATTAATTAAGTTAACTTCCTTTACTGTAGAGCTTTTGTTGCGCCGCCTGATATCCAAGCCTTCACTAGTGAGGCAAAGAGCAAACTATTAGCAAGACGTCAAGGTAAAACAGTCAAGTACTTTGCACAAGCTGTAGAGGATATCTGCACCGCATTTGAAAAGTTGGAGAATCACAAGTCAAATGTTTTGGGCAATGATGATCCCCTGGATGCTGTTGAGCCTGGTGTGACAAAGGCTGAGATAGTGGATGGTGGAGCAGATCATATAGTCACTGAGTCTCATGGAACTGATAACTTTGATTCTGGTGTGACAAAGGCTGAGACAGGGAAGCAAGATTCATCTCCATTTCTGGAATCAAAGATCGCAACCACATCCTCGGGTAGCGATTCAATAGAGCATGGTTCGTATGACCCGAAAATAAAGGAAGAAGGTTGTGACAAAGGAACTGATAGTAATGCTTGCAATGAACATGTTGGTAATGGCCAAAAGAAGCTGGCTAATGGTAAGCGAATAAATAAGGTAGCAGATGGTTTGGATAAAAAAGATGTAGATACAGTTCATAGAGACAAAAGCAATAACTCACATTTGCCTGATGGTCGCACTACTAGTGGCAAATCTGACTCCAAGAAATCCAAAGGTCTGTTGACAGAGAGATCTAGTTCAAACGCGTCTGCTGGTAAGCATGAAACTTCACCTGGCTTCAAGGGTGGGGTTTCCGGAAAGAAAAGGAGGCTTGAAAGTGAACTAGGAAAGCCTGCACCAAGGGTAGATGAAAGCTCACGAGCTGCTAAAAAGCCACGATGTGAAAGTGTGAATGATAAAGTTAAGTGTGAAGTGGAAAATGAATCTGATTCTACTGGCGCTGTATCAGACATCAAGCGTGAAACTGTTTTAGGATTAAGTGCTTGTGGAGGAAATTTACAATATGATAAAGAAGTGGTTGCATATACTAAACGCCGAAGACCAACAGTGGAGCATGCTACCTCTCCTTTTGCTGGGTCTCGTGATAAATCTGGGAAAGGTCATCTGGAACAGAAAGACCATTCCTCTTCTGTTAGTAACGTTAAGGTTCTAGCTGCAGAGTCGCAGAAAAAACGAAGGGCTGTTTGTATTTATGATGAAGATGATGATGAAGATCCAAAAACCCCATTACATGGAAGACCAGCCGTTGTTCCCCAAGCAGCATCAGTTTTGTGTCAGAGTACTTCTACGAAAGCTAAGATTCCTGCTGTATCTATGGGGAGTACTGAACTAAAGAAGTTGCCTCTGCGTAAACATTGTGAGGATGCATCACGTGTATTACTAGATACTGCAAAAAAATCTACTAACAGCCAACCTATGGTAAAATCCATCAATGAATTGCCACCAAAGGATGTCAAGCAAATCTTGCGATCTCCGAAGATGTCCCCTCAGCCAGTTTTAACTAACAGGCATGTTGCAGGACAGCATAAAGCTGCAAAATCATCTGTGAAAGTTTTTGGTGTTGTTATGGCAAAGAAGCCTCAGAGTGATTCTTCTAAGGAGGCAGTTTCGGGATCTGATAAAGTAAGCTCGTCTCAGTCTCAGCCATCAAATCAGAGACACAAACCAGCTGCAGTTGGAGAGAGGCCAACAATGGTTTCAAAACCTGTATTACGTTTGAATGATGCTGATGTTTCAAGAGACACTTCTGAGGACTTGTCCGCTGGCATGTATGTCACATTCTGTCTGCTATCTTTTTGTGTTTATGTCGCCTGTTACTTACATTTTTCTTTTCTTTTGCAGGCTTGATCTAAATCGAGAAAAGTGGGGTGCTCCATTTATCAGTGTGAAGACCCCAGATTCGGCTTCATCTATGAAGGATCTAATTGCAGCTGCACAAGCAAAAAGAAAACTAGCGCATTCACAAAATTCAGTTTTTGGGAATTTGAACCCTAGTTTCTTGAGCATAAGTGATACACAATTGAGGAGCCATAGCCCATTTGTGGTTCAGAATTCTTCAGCTTCTGCTGCCATCACAATGCCATTAGTTGTTCAAGGATATCAGCAAGATTCTTCTCCGTCAAGTCATGTGCATCAGTCCTCATCAAGAAATCAGATTGAGACTGATGATAATGAAGAGAGAAGACTTAGTTCTGGGCATAAGTCAGTTGGAGGTTCACTTAGCGGTGGCACTGATGCTGCTGTTTCTCGGGATGCTTTTGAGGGCATGCTAGAGACCTTATCAAGAACCAAGGATAGTATTGGACGTGCAACTCGCCTAGCGATAGATTGTGCCAAGTATGGGCTTGCTAGTGAGGTAAGATGGTTGTTTGTTTTCATTATGTTTTTCAAATTTTTGAGTATCTTCCACATAAACTTATTGGATGTTAGGCGTGGCACATAAAATGCTTTCAAAAAATTATTTGCAGCATTTGATGTGTAACATGGCTCAGATAATAGTTGCTCTAATTGGGAATTTCGTTTGTGTTTTATCTAGGTGGTGGAACTTCTCATACAAAAGTTGGAAAGTGAATCTCACTTCCATCGTAAAGTGGACTTGTTCTTTCTCGTTGACTCTATCACCCAGTGTTCGCACACCCAAAAAGGTGAGCTTTCCTCTTGAATGGAAGCATTACATGTTCTCTAATGTTAATGTTGAGTTCCCTGAAATGCTAATGGTATTTAGAAATTGTTGTGTATTTTTTTTACTGCATTCAAAGAGGGTAAGATATTTTATTAGCAGAAGTTATTTCTTCCTAAAAGACAACAATGACTGATGCTTTTGAAATATTTTTGTAGGTATTGCTGGTGCTTCTTACGTTCCTACTGTGCAAGCTGCTTTGCCACGTCTTCTAGGTGCTGCTGCTCCTCCAGGGGCTGGTGCTAATGATAACCGTCGTAAATGTCTGAAGGTACTTTTACTATTTTACTGTTTGCTTGTTTCTAGGTTATCCTTACATTTTGTAGGCTAGAGTCAGTGACCTCTTTTCGCTTTTTTAGGTTCTGAGGTTGTGGCTTGATAGGAAAATTTTCCCTGAATCTATTCTGCGTCGTTATATTGATGAT
Organism: Nasturtium officinale; assembly: GCA_963854855.1. NCBI lineage: Eukaryota > Viridiplantae > Streptophyta > Magnoliopsida > Brassicales > Brassicaceae > Nasturtium > Nasturtium officinale. The sequence goes on from OY978509.1 coordinate 6,072,805, forward strand.
ATTGGAGCTTCTGGTGATGATGCAACGGTTGGGTTTTCCTTGCGACGGCCTTCTAGGTCCGAGCGTGCTGTAGATGATCCTCTCAGAGAAATGGAAGGGATGCTTGTTGATGAGTATGGCAGGTATAGTAAACGCTTGTCCTGTTTACTAGTGTACTCTCCCGTTTTTTAATATATTGCTTATGACGAAAGAACAAGTCAGGAAATTTACATCACCGAAGAGTTGTTAGAGATAAGTTTGGTGCCATTCTGTAGAGTGTTTATGAAACATTTGCCATTTTCTCTACAGCAATGCCACATTTCAGCTGCCTGGGCTTTTTTCTTCTCATAATTTTGAAGATGACGAAGAAGAGGACGATCTTCCTACATCACAAAATGCAAAAAACACATCTGCTGGAGAACCTTTCAATGCTTTAGACGACTTGGAAATGCTTGATAGTTCGAGTGAAAAACGCCATCAAGTTTTGGATGATGTAGATCATGAACATGAAATGGAAGATGTATCTGGTCACCGGAAAGATGTAGCACCGTCCTCTTTCTGTGAGAATGAGACAAAGGAGCAGTTGCTGGATGCAATAGAACCAGTTGCAGAAAAATCAACAGAAAGGCCTCCTCTTCCAGATGATTCTCCTCCGCTACCTTATGAATCACCTCCATCCCCCCCTCCTCTACCACCTTCTCCCCCACCTCCATCCCCCCCTCCTCTACCACCTTCTCCCCCACCTCCATCCCCGCCTCCTCCGCCTTCCTCTCCGCCTCCATTGCTGCCACCACCACCTCCTGCAGCGCAGTTCCCACCTCTTCCCCCGCCTCCTTCTCAGCCTCCACCACCACCGCCCCTTTCACCTCCACCTTCACCACCACCTCCACCGCCACCTTCACAATCTTTAGTGTTGCCACCATCATTAACAACTCAACCGTCCATAGCCAGCCATCATCATTTACCACTTCAACCAGGGTTTCCTCCCCCAGCATATTCATTATCCCATCAAACATACCTAGGATCTTTGCAGCAAGACCGCTGTAGCAATTTTACTGTAAGTTCTCCGATTGATTTTGTTTGATGTTATTCATAGTTGCTTCATATAAAATATTGCATCTCTTATCATTTACGTTTAAATCCCTGGGCATCATGTGCAGGGTGATCAAATTGGCGAAGGGCCTGGAAGCTCTTCACGTGGAATTCATGTTGAGGGGGCTGGACAACCCGACATTTTTGTGCAGCAGTCATCTAGCTTTTCACCAGCAGGAGTGTGCAGTTCCAGGGAACCTTCATCATTTACTTCCTCCAGACAACTAGAATCTGGGAGCAGCGATGTACATTTTAATCCTGAAGCTTCTTCACAGAACCAACGGTTTCAGCCGAGCAACCCTCTGTCCCAAAGACTTATGGTTAGGCTGCCTTCAGTACTGTCCAGTCAATTTCCGTATACTAGCCATGTTCAATCACAATCCCAGCATTCCTACTCTCATCCCTACTCTTTCCCACCACAACATGATGATGGACGGCGATACAGAAATGAGGAACCATGGCGGATGCCTTCAAGTGTACATCGTGCAGAAAATCAGAGTGATGCCTGGATACGTGGAAGAAATTCACATCCAGGCCTTCCTAGAGTCACAGACAGTATGTAGATGCTTAAATCCTTATAGACCCTTTACATGTTGAGGATTATTAACTTACATGATTGCTTGTAATCACTGCAATACATTTGTTGATTATGATGGTCCAGCTTGTATGTTTTGTCATGGCTTACTTCCTTGAGATTGATGGTCTTACTTGCAATTCCACAGATTTCTTTCGGCCGCATCCAGAACGTCCACCTTCAGGGACAATGAACTATCAGCCTTCTTCTGCCAGTAACGTACAAGCTGTCCCTGCAATTCCAGGTGAGACTATCTCAATCAATGCATCTGATTGTAGATTCTCAAAGACACAGCCAGAAACCTTTGTGTTTGCCTTACGATTTTAAATGATCCATTTAAGGTCATGCTGCTTCCCAGATGCTACCATCTGGGCCAGACATACCTACTGCGACTTGTTGGAAACCAGCTTGAAGTGAAGGTGTAATTTTTTTGGCCCTGTTAGTATCAATGGAAAAGAAGCTTCCGGTGTCTCATTAACAAGGCTAATCCTCTAGGTTTGATATTCTAAATTCTTAAGTTAAGTCTTCTATCAGTGTTGTCATTAAACAGTTACAGTTATACTACTTTCTCTTCCATGAAGGATTTTTTCGGATATATCGACTTCCAGAGGCCTAAAAAACTGCTGCATACTTTTGCCAGGATTCTGTATATTGTATTTTTTTTTTCCTGACAAATGTATCTGTTGATCATATTCTTCATAGTTAGGTTCTTGTTTTTTAATTGTTTAGTACTTATGTTCCTCAGTTTCTGTAATTATGCCAATCACAATGTGCTTAAAGCTTTACAGGTAAAATGAAATTTGAACTTCCTAGTCAAACTTTTCTGGTCTCAGAGAAATCTTATTGAAGAATACATTGCTAAGAGTGTATTTGACTAGTGAAACAGAAATAGGTGGCAAGAAAGCTTGAGTTCACTCCTTGTTGGTTCCTAGACTTGGAACCTCTTGCTTTTTCTGTATCATGTTCTTTGAATGAGTAACGCCCCTTTAGGTATATATTTATGGTAGCTCCTACTGATAGACCTTATATACTTTCTCCAACACTACAAAATTTCCTGATTCTTTCTCCAACACTATAAATTGTTGTTCTCATGTCTTTTCTCTTCTGGAGATACGACAAGTCTTGCTGCCTCGTGTTTTTAGCAGGAGCAAGAAGCATGTTTTTCTAAAAAATTGTGGGTCCAGTCAGTCCATTAATCTCCCTATTTCTATCTTGGGCATTCCTGTATTGTGTTATCAAATTCCTTTGGGGATAGGTTTGTCAGTTTGTGTATACTTAAGTGTTGAGTGACTCGTGTCATGCGATGCCCTTGGAACAGAGCTGAACAACCTGGAACGCTGGCCATCGTCGTGATAGCAACTGTGTACAAGCACACGAGATAGATTATACATGGTCGGTTTTGCAAAAGTAAGAGGTAAGAAAAAATGTAATGGGCATGGATTAGGGATTTCTGTCTCACTTGGAATGGCTTCAAGCTATTCTCGTTTTTCAGGCATTGACATTCTGAGATTGGTCCAGGGGCGAGAGTTGCAAATCGTTGGGAACTAACAAGGCTTTAGACGATTAAGATATTCATTTACCGATTCGGTTTCTAAGTTTGGATGTTAGCTTAGTCAAAATAACTTAAGACCAAGTCATTTAGGCTTTGTAAATGGAAGAAATGTTGTTTTACCAAAATAATCAATATGGCTTGTGATTAACAGAACACATAGGCTTCCATAAAAATTAATGCCAGTTGAGCTAAAACGTCTGCATTTTGCTCTATCAAAAGATGCCAAAACTATTTTTGGGAAGTCAGCCATAGTTCGATTCAAAATCTTAATATTACAGATCGATATGTAGTTGAAAAAGAACAAAAATCAAATACTAGCTAAGTTTACAGTTTAATAATTATACAGATGTACGATCAGTGATTGAAATTTGTATAAAGGTTTTTTTGTACACTGAACCTTGTGTTTTAACCCTCAAAAAGGCTCTGCAAATTTGTCACGCAGTCAGAATTGTAACAAAACAACGTCAACACTATAAACTATACAACGTGTGCGTCTCATAAATCAATAAATATCAATCGTGATGGTATGTATGTATAGTTTTTTTAGATGTGCATAAACATTTACCATGTCAAAAAAGATACGAAACAAAATCAACGAATAAAATATACATACACTGCACACAAAAAAATATATATAATATGGAGAGAATGAAACAAATGAAAAATGAACGTTGTCACAGCAAAACGTGATGTTGACGAACAAGAAATCCTTCCAAAACTACCTTTTTCTTATAAGCCTCGGAATTCAAATCCAAACCACCTTGAAACGACCCGTCTTCAGCTTTACTGCTGCCACCACTGCGACTGCGTTTGCGTTTGCGTTTGGCGGCCGTATCAGCATCTTTGAGACGAGGGAGAAAATAACACCAAGTGGATGTACAAATAATCGCCAATAAACGTCCCCATATCAACATTATCATTAGCGTTAGCATTATGATTGATATACCAATTATCGGGTCCAAGCTACCCACCCGACACCCTTTTCTGACCCGTGATGACTTCTTCTCCCTTAATTCCTTTGGCTCTGACCCAGACCCGACGGTTTTAACCGGGTCATATTTGCCGCCACGGATTGTAGTTGATACCCGTTCATGACACGTGTCGTATCCTAAGAAACTCAACGGATCCGGGTTTATGTCTCTTTGTTCGTTCATTTCTTTCTGTAAAAATGGAAAAAAATTCAAGAAAATAAAACCTTGTGACTATTTTTCATAGATTAACCTCAAAATCAAAATTCACCAAAATGTTGAGTATAAAAAAATGTAGTTCAATAAGAAAAATAAAATACCTCATTACTTTCATGTTCAACGGACTTAAAACCACTTGTCGCAATATTCTTCGGATAAGTCACATGACGTATCACACGGAACAGATTTTGCTTATCATCTTCAACAATCGAGTTGTGTTTCTCCATCTCGTAAATCGACCCGTTCTTCAGACGAAAATTTGACGGCCGCGAAAACCAACGAGTTCTCGTCTTCTTCTTCATCTTTGTCTTCTGCGTCTCTTGAACGACGTCTAGGATTGGTTTGTCTGAGTGAATTTTCAAGGAAATCCCGAAACAACGGAGAAAATAAGAAGACGCAGAGCATGTTCTCTCTCGGGCCTTCCTCTCTGGTTTTCCCATTTAACTCTGAATCGAAGGATCCAAAAATGAAACATTTGCGTGAAGATGTCGAGATCATGTATATATATGATTCGTAACTGTTCGAATTCATCCCATTTTTTCAGTTAAATAATATAGTTTGTGTTTAGTGTCCGCACGATAAAATAATTATTTGTATCTAGTGATGTTTTTTATTTTATTTGAAGGATATATTTGTTTATCCACTAAATTTCTAAGTTCAGGTTTGTGCCTTGGGAGTTAGTGGGTTATAAACAGTACAATAAATATAATAATATGATGTCATATGTTATAAGTTTGATTTTTTTTTGAAGAAAAATATTAGTTTTATACTAGTTTATTTTTTAACTTGTATAGATTAATTATGTATTACAAATTAAGAAGTGAAAATCATAAATCAGCTAACTTTAACCAACAGAAGTATTGTATGGTAAAAGTTATTACAAAAGTTCATTGTTAACAATTTAAAACTATCTTGGGCATAATATGGTGTGACCATTTTTTAAAGAAATATATAATAATAATAGTTGTGACGAGCTTAATCCAACTCTTTTTGCACAGGGTCGATCATATCTAAACACCAACTGGAAATAAATCTTAAATTTCGAAATTTTAGATTATGTCCAGTCTTATAGCTCTATACTTGATCCTAAATCTTGAAAATAATCAACTTCAAAATTGGAAATTCAAATCACAGAAAGTGAGCATACTAGTGTAAATTAATATATGCATTTATAGTCAAGGAATAACATTGCAACTTATCCTTTTCTTACTTTTTAGCGTCGGACGATATCCAATACGAAATTCTTAGTGAATAAAGAAGGTTCAACACGATAAATATATAAAAAAAATTAGGATTAGAAATCAAACTATTAAGTCGATAGAGGATTTTACTGGTAGCCAACCAAAGTTTTTTTTAAGAGTTATGGTCGTGTCCACGTTTCTATGTTCTACGTCGCCAGTTTTTCTCTTACTGTCTTTTTTTTTTCTTTTATAATTATGTTTGAAAGGTTCAAAATAACTTCAAACTGGACTTTCTTTGATAAATTTCTAGATAATGTACTGATTAAAGCAAGTTGACATAAGCTCGCTGTTTCGCGGTCTTAAGTTTTTTTCTGGTCTGGGCCCAAACCCACTTAAATGTTATTCATTGGTACCATAAGAAGTTGGGTTATTCTGGTGGATGACTTTCTTTCGAGTGTAAATTAAGAAAATAGTTTTATAAATTAAAGTTGTAGTAAATATTGTTTTTGTTGATGTTAAAACGACCAAAGTAACTTTTTGGTTGTTGTGGCTCAAGCAGAAAAAATGTATTCTGCATGTGTGATTATGATTTATACATATGTAAAAATATATATATATATATATACATTACTTTGGCTCTCGATCAACAACTCCATGTAATATGTGAATGAACTAAAGCATTTGTTCCAGAACACAACAGATGAACGCTGTACACTAACATTAGACGAACTAACAAAAACTTTTCTTGTATTTTGTCGCCAGGAAAAAAAACCGTTTTTGCATTTGTTGAAGAACAAAAAGAAAGAACTATATCCTAACAAGTTTGAAATGATTTTTGGAGACCAACGACGTTTAAAAATATCAAATCTGTCACGAGTCACGACTGAATAAATAATGGATTTGATGGTTACAATGGACAAAGGGATAACAATAACATATTGCTACTAATATATATATATATGTATATATTATTTTGCTGGTGTTGAATGCTAGTTAAAAATCTTCTGTTTGGATACTTGTTTTTGTAATCATCTTTTCATCCAGACCCGAACCAACATATGACCCGGCTTGTTTGTCTTTTCATAAATCTCACCAAACGCGGCAAGTTTGACCCGGCCACGTCAGCGTCTCTCTCAACCGTTTTTTCCGTCGTTTCAACTTAACAGCTCGGCGCAAAACGCTGATCCATAACGGAAAATTCTTAAGCGGTTCCGCCAAACACGCCACTATCTCCGCCGTTATTTCGCCACAAGACGGACGAGATTCCGCGTCGGTGGAGACGCATCGTGCTGCCACACGCAGCAATCGAAGAATATTCATTCCATGAAAAACAGCTCGTTCTCCGCCGCAGATTTCTGTGATCCTCCCTTCGTTAATCAACGGAATCGCCCAATCTACAATCGACGACGGCGAACGAGAGACTTCGATGGCTTTTCTACAGCTAACAATCTCCAACAAAACTACGCCGTAACTGTAAACATCAGTCTTCTTACTTAGTTTCGCCGGACACGTGTAACACGGATCTAAGTATCCGATAGTTCCCGCCGGCGCCGGTCTCGTCTTGTCAGCCAAATCAACGGCGAGTCCGAAGTCCGCAAGCTTCGCTTCCCAATTGGAATCGAACAAAATGTTTTCCGATTTGATGTCACGGTGGAGGATACCTTGTTCATGGAGGAAGTGAACCGCACGCGCGATATGTAAAGCGATTTCGATGCGTTTAAGCCACGTGGGAGGAGGGTTAGAGGACACGTGTAACAACTTGTGTAATGATCCGTTTGGCATGAACTCAACGACCATTAGCTTTTTCTCGGCATGGCCAAGAAAACTCAAAACGTGTGAGTTGTGAGATAATGACGACATGACATTAATCTCGTTTTCTAGTTTCGTCATTTTATCTGATTTGGAGAAGAATGTTGATGAAAGAGGTAACGTTAACGAAGGTGTTTTAATCGCTACGACTTTGTCACGTTTGTTATCATCATCATCATCATCTTTTGGATGAAGAAGTCCTTTATAAACATAACCATGGCTTCCTTTACCGATGAGCCGTGAAAGAGAGAAACCATCAGTGGCAGTAACAAGGTTCTCGTAATCGAACTCCTTCATCGCCAAGTTAAGAAAAAAGAAAGAGGGTTGTGTGATGTCTGTGTGTAAAAGAATAAAGTTGTGTTAGATGATAATTCGAATATTATTGAGAAAAGCAAAAGGAATAATACAAAGCTTTTTTCATTGTTTTATAGAGTAATGATGATAATGACGCTTTTTCATATTCCTTACGGACATTTTTCATGCTTTTTAGATAGTTGGGTTCAAAGTTTAAGGTTAAAAGCTGAGTCTCCTATGTTAAACAACTTATCTTTATTTTCATATATGTTTTGGGTCAAAACGTTTTAACCGGTAGGTTTTAGCTAACCGCTAACCGTAGGACAAGAAATTTTCACTTTACGTTTGTTGTTCTTATTGATTTTTTTTACTTTTGTTATAGACTTATTAAAGAATATCAATGAGTATGTTTATTATCATGTTCTCGTCATTGTTGCATTTCCGAATTGAATGCAGCTTCTGACTCAGACAATGAACATATGTTTTTACTCTAAATTTAAATTTGACCAATTAAACTGTTCTTTTCTTTAAATACTACTTAAGTTGTTGATCAAACTTAAGCAAAGTGAGTTCTTAAAAAAGAAAAAAGTAAAGTGAATGAAACAAGGGAAACAACTATAAAGCACTTATTTGAACTTGTAACATGTCACATGAATTTTTTGTTTTCTTCGTATCTATTCCTTTTGCTTTGCAGTTTGCAATAGCTTACCATGTACCCGCCGCTCGAAATTATTGTAACCTTAAAGACTATTTCTTGATAAATCACTAAGAAGACGGAATCCACTATCCAGACTGAGTAACAATTATTTCTAACCATGAGTATGTAACCTTTTGACTAGCCTCAAAGACTGAGGTGGAGATCCTTTTATGTTACATCTGTGGCAAGGAATCCAAACGCAAGATAAATAATTCCAACAATATCTTTGATGATCGAAGACAATTTTACATGCAACTTAAGCTTATAAGATAAGAGGGTGTCAGCTTCATAGAGTTTTGGAAGTCTCCCTAAACCCTGAGCATTCCCAGGGGCTACAATATATCGTTCAGGTCTTGATTCTGAAGCAGTTAAAACAAACTGCATACATAACATACTGTTTAATTAGCATTAGCTATTGAAAAAGAGATAAGAATAATATTTTGAAGCACTCAGTATTTCCAATAAGGTAGAAAAGGGTTACCAAAACCAGTAAAGAATGCTCAGTTGTCAGACGAATCCCAGAAAAGTTCCACTTATATTAACAATGAGAACCTCTGTTTTATGAGTTCTATTACTAACTCCATTACTGGGCAACGTTGCATAGCCTCAAGTATAAGATGAAACTAAAGATCACAAGATGTTTTGCAACAATAAAAGGCTTTACATCCATGAAAGAAATAAGTAATTCAGTACAACGACAACAGCCTAACCCTGCTTCGTACATAGCCCATACCCGAGAATATAAGACGTATTAGAAACCAGTTACTTTTAGAAAGGAAAATGTTAGCATTTGCCATGTGTTAATGACACCAGAGTTTCACCTTGACTTTAATTAACTCTTATGCTGAACTTAGAGTCAGATCTATCAGTTGCCTCAAATCCATACTTTTAAAAATCAGATAGTCCTCGTAACCTCAACGTTCACAGAGTACAAAAGAGATGAAACGAGAAATCTAGACTAACATAATGAAAAATTTAAAACTAAAATGTCAGAAGTTTCTCTAATATATTTGTATCATATGAGACAGCCTGACCAAATTGCAAATTGATTTAGGTCATCCCAAAAACCCAATCCTATTCTCTGCAATTTTAAGCAACATCTCAAGAATCTTGGTGGATAATATGTACACTACCTTTTCATGTCAAGATAACAGTACATGAGCTTTAGATAATATTTATAGGTAAATCTGTTTGATTTTGTTATTTCTGCACATGTATTTGAATTATACCGTCTTAGGTTGGGTGCAAATGATGCACAACAGAGAATGTTTTGAGTGAATAGAAGTGAAGTACAGGGTGGGCCGGATTTAAAGGCACCCAACTGAAATATTCGCTTTATTGATTTTTTGTTATACATATTTTATATTTAAGTATATTTATTAGAACCGTTTGCTTTATATTTTGTCTGCGGCCCCAAATTTTCAAAACTGACTCTGTGAAATAAATTGAGAGATATGCTGAAGATGAAGTCGCTCAAGATGATATATTATTATTATTATTATCACCATTCATATATTAACCATACTAGAGGATATTGCGTAACCACAACAAGTAAACAAACATGGTGGTCTGCTTTGCCGACCAGCTCGCCTACTGCGGTTTCATACTCTCGGAATTCACTTTCAAATTAATTATTGTCTCCGGCAAACTTTTAAGTTTTTTTTTTTGTTTTTAAATCCAGTAGCATTTTTGATGTAGTAAAATACTACTGCTATTACTCTTTTGATTGTTCATGGTTCATTAATTGATCACTCTGAACTTAACAGAGGTTTGAGACACATGCAAAGACTGTTGCCACGTGACGTTAACTGGACTTAGTAATTAGTATTAATGTTTATTAATGTGCCTGAGCATTTATGTAACTGATCATTCAGCGAATACTATATTTATCGTCTACATATGTTTTGTATCGAATATAATGATTTCTGCACACTTTTATTTTATTTTAAATGTTAAACAAATGTTACAAACTAATCTAAATTAGCTGGCCAATAGCTTCGAAGAGAGATAACAAAACTGGAACTTGAACGAGACAGCTTCTCTTGCTAATTCTGCATTTTTATTTCTCCTAGCATTTTGATTTTCAAATTCGAAGCAAGAGTATATCAGTATTTTGACTATTTTCACCGAAAAACTGTTGGATTCTTTAAGATTTTAAAAAGAAAGTGTTAGTTTCCAATTAAAGTTTCTCAAAAATCTCTAATTTTCTAAATTGATTATCTTCAAATGTTAGTGGACATAATAAAAATATTATTTACATGCAGAAAATAAAACAAATAATTCCAAAGTAATAAATTTGTTATGCTATTACAAGCCCCACCACCTATTTTCCTAACAACATACCCACAATTGTCCTCTTCCCCATTTCCACAAACACATAAACCCATAGACTATACACATCATCTAATAACCAAATTCATAAGGAAAAACATAATTGAAAAACCTCAAATAAACCAAAAATAAGTAAACAATCTTTTTCTGATCACCAACTTAATCAATAAAGAAAATTCAAATATTAAAAACACTAGTTAATTAATACTACCCTCGTCAATGGACTTGACATAGTATTGATCTATCTCGGAGACACTCCTATTGATCAAATTCACCATCAAACCATGTTTCATGTACATTGTGAGTGCCAACTTCGGCTCTACCTTGTGACCATTCACCACCTTCACCTTGTACCGATAAACTATTGCAGCCGCCGTAGATTTCATCTGATAATAGGCAAAATCTTTGCCTAGACAAAGGCGTGGACCGCCGTTAAAAGCCGTGAATTTATAAGCCGACTCACTCATGAACCGTCCATCTCTTAGCCACCTCTGTGGCCTAAACTCACGACAGTCTTTTCCCCAAATAGCTTCCATACGACCCATTGCGTAAATCGCGTACATAACTTTTTCTCCTTTTTTCAATATCGTTCCATCCGGAAATACGTCATCTTCTTGGACCTGAATTGTAGTAGTAAATTTCAGCAACACTATAGTGACCTTACGCACAAGTTTAATATCACAGAAAATTTAATATGAATGAGTTGGTTGTTAGGTCTCATGGGGAAACAACATTCTTATGTGTTACCAAGAAGTCGAAATGGTAGTTATTTATTTCTTCAAAGAATAAATGATTTTTGATGTAATTGTGTTTTAATTAGGTGTTCTTCCCCAAGAACTTTCATACTAACTTTATGTGGTCACACTCTGTTTTTGTTTGTGGTCACATTATTAGGTAACCAATAACAGGATTTGGATTTTTGTTTGATGTCATCAAAAAGGTTTTTAAGTAGTTTATACTTTATACGATCGAATGTTAGAAACGGTTTATATATCATATATGATATATCTTTTCCACTCTTGAAAAGAACTATAATCCACCAATAGTTGTTTCTTAATTTTATTTGTTCGAACTTTAATCAAACTGGGTTTCTTGGGAAGCAATTAGTAAAACTTAGGTAAAAACAGAACACATAAAGTTAAAAAATACCTCTTTGTGATCCACAGGAACTGAAGGATACAATCTGAGTGCTTCAGACAAAGCAGCTTGTAAATAATCCATCTTCTTGATCTCTTCTGGTCCAAACACAGGGTCATAATCTCTCTTCTCTGCATTTGCCTGGTCATCTCTCTGCCTCAGAATGTTACAAATCTCAGCCATGATTTTCTCTTCCACCTCCGGATTCTTCTCTAGCAACCAGAAGAACCAGCTCAGAGCCACCGACGAAGTATCTCTCCCAGCGAGTATGAAGTTCACACAGATATCGCGAAGAAACTTATCTGAAAATCTCTCTCCCTTCTCATCTCTCAGACCCATAAACACCGTTAAGAGATCCGATCTTTTTGTGGTTTCGCCTTCAATAGACAGTTCTTTCTTCCTCGTCCTAATAACTTCTTCAGCAAAACCATCCACACCCTTTATTGATTCCTTTAGCTTCTTCTCTGTTCCTAAGTTAAAATACCTCATGAGCCTCCACATACAGGTAGGCATGACGAATCTCACAACCGCAGCTTCAGTCGCGTCCTCAAAGGCTTTCGCAAAGGGTATTACAGGTTGATCAGGACCTAGACATCCTGGATCGACTCCAAAAGCAATCATGCATACGTTATCAAACGTTAGCCTCAACAATACGTCTTGTAGATCTATAGGACACGAGCTCTTGACCGAAGTCTCAAGAACCGGTAGGAGTCTCTTGTGAACTAGCTCATACAACGAGTGAGTAGTTAGTTGTCTGAATTTAGCTGAATGAAACTCGATGCTAGCGGTTTTCCTCTGCCTCTGCCAAGTTTCATTATCCGCATTGAATATTCCGTCGCCTAAGAGATCTCGGAGGTTGTCTCGGAAGTAAGAACCTTTAGGGAAGACAGAGAAACGGTTCTTGAGGAGATGTTCAACGTTTCTTGGGTCGCAAGTGATAGTGCTATTGAGGCTGCTAAACCAGGGACCTCTAAATTGGAAAGTTCCGTTCTGATGACAAAGAACATCGGATAGCCAATCGTATACGTTTCCTCTTATACCAATAGCTAGAGAAGGAAGCATCCCGAGAAACGGCCACACAGGAAAGCCATGGTGTTTCTTCTGACGCAAGGAATGTATTGCGACAAAGATGAAAAGGGCAATAAGGAGCTCAAGAACCTGAACATTTCTCAGGAGAAACAGCTTCCGTGGAACCAGTGGCTCACTGGAAGAAGAATAAGAGAAGAAAGCATCACTGAATGTGAGGTTGTAAGAAGAACTGAAATTCATTATGGCAAAGAGGAGAGAGTGAATCTCAGAAATGAAGAATCAGCAGAAGAGTTAAGAGAGATTAATATCAATGGAAGTGGTTAGTTAGCTAGTGGGTGAAGAATGTTGGATGAGTTTCTTGTGGGTGACAAAAAATTTGGCTCTCGGGAGAATTTGGGTTTGATTTGGTGAACAGAAAATAATTGTGAACTTTTATATTCAAGTGCCTCTAGATTCTCGTGAATTTTACTTTTCTTTCACTATAAGTAGGGTTTTGATTCCATTTTTGGGAATTTCGAAGGTCGAATATTTATGTGGGTTTATATAAAATAAAATAAAAGAATAGGGTTTCAGATTATGTTTTTTGACCAAAATTGTGAAATACCTTGGGAAAGAAGATGAGAAGTGGGTGGCGACTGGTAACCTAAGTAAATATAGTTAGCCTTTTGATTCCGTCCACGCTGCTTTTATACTTATGACGACGTAATTAATGAATTGTATATTCCCAATATACAAATTAAATAGGAGAAATCATTTAGAGAAAATAATAATTCTTCTTCGGGTCATCTTATCACGATTTTGAATTTTTGGTAAATGGGTTAATTAAATAGATGGCTAAACTTGTAGGTATACAGTTAGGTAATAATAGTTGTAAGATTTATCTAGATACTATTTTAAAGCTTTTATAATTTGCCATATACAGTACTTACATTGTATGTGTGAACAATTTATGGGTCTATTCATTAACATCCCGATGTATACTGCCTTGTTAATTTTTTTTAAAAATTACTAAGTAATAGCATTACATAGTATATTAAGACGTGTATGATGGTACATATTGTCTATGTCAGTAGTCAGACACATATACAATTTTGAATGAGGATACGTGGTACTTTAACATGTAATGCATTTGTTTAAAATTTGACCATGTACCGTTCCTGTTTTATAAAGGTAGTTTTAGTCATTTTACTATTTGCCAAACAACTATTAACGGTATTGGAAAGAGTAAACCCGGATTTAAATTTGTTCTGTATCTTACTCTTCAAACTCCATTAAAAAAAAGATTTAACACGTCCAACTTTAAAACTTCGAACCTTCTTTAATTTTTAACCAAATTTTGGTGATTTTACTATCTATCTCACTCGAATTTTCGATCCTATTTAACAACAATTTCTATCTGATTTACTTTCTGTAGTGATATATATTCGTATATGATATTTGTTAATATATCTTTTTGAGATGTCTTTGTGATGCCCTGAATGTTTATACATAAACTTTACTCGATCATTTTACACTAAATTAATATAAAAATATTATACATAGCATAGGCGAAGGACGTGGTTGCTCAACAATTCTACTATTTAATAATTGATAATTGATGATTAATAATGAATGAAAATCCAATGTAAACGGAAAAGGGAAAAAACAAAAAATGGCAGCGAAGATTATAGAAAGGCCCTCAAAGCAATATCCTGGGCCCATTATCAGGAAATAGGCCCAATCATGGTGAGGGAACCATGGAGAGGTGTCAGGTGCGCTAACGAGCAAGTTAAGTACCAGCCATCTTCATCAGTTGAGGTTTCCGATCCAAGCTTTTGCGATTCCTGATGTTCTTCAGCTGTTTCTAGCAATCTTATAACAAAGAGGGTGGAGAATCGTTTCTCAAAATTGAAATAAATGGCGTCTATTTTCAACAAATTTCAGCAGGTTAATGAATCTCTTGCTTCTGTGTTTGATCCTCTCGAATTTTCCCGAGAAATTTTCAGTTTCTGGGTACGAAGAAAGTTTGATTTTTTTGTTTGTTTGGATTAGTATTTTCGATTTACAACAATTTTTATGAAGAAAAAAGGAACAAGGTTGAAGAGGAATCATAAAGTTTCGTTTTTTAATAATGTGAAATGTCTTATGAAGTAGCTCATTTGATCAATTTTGAGTATTCTCAGGATCATTTGAGAGGTTAGGGGTTTCCAGGGTTTTAGTAAGAGTTTAGGGCAGTGGTGATTGACATTTGGAATTTTCTTCCTTGTTGCTTTTTTAGTCCACTGGTCGTATAATTTGTTTGATTACTTTGGGTTTTGTAGGCTGTTGGTGTTCTTGCTAAAAGTACCACATTTGCTAAGAACCCAAGGCAACTGCAATTTGAAGCAGACGTTAATAAATTGTTTATGTATACAAGGTTCGTTTCAGAAAATTCCAAGTCTGATTTCTATATGGATTTCGTCACTCTCAATAGTCTTTAGCTGTTTCTTGTAAGTTATCAATACTTGTAAAATACATCCCCATTTTTCGCTCATGAGTACCAATTGTGTTTAGCTATCATCGGTTGGGACGAGAAGCTGAGGAGACAGATGCAGAAGAAATCATTGAGATGGCTGGTAAAGCCACTTTATCTGAGCAGCAGAAGCAAGTTCAAGAGAACATTCACTACCAAGTTGAAAAATTCTGCTCTCTTATGGATGGAATCCTTCTTCCTGATGTTACCAAGAACGAGTCCGGTTCACAATCGACAAACCCTCCTCCTCGTCAAAGCGGTCTTTCTTTCGCCATTGGTAGTAATACTGCTAATACAGCTGCAAATAAGCCCCGTAAGTGTTTTATTATACTTTTACTTAGTGTGTCAACTGGATACTCTTAATAGTTTTCTTTATTCTCACTGATTTTTTCCTCAGCACAGTTGTTCCCGAGACAAAGCCATTGAAACTCGCTGAGGTCTCTCAGAGATTAATGGATCAAATGGGCTATACCCTTGAGATCAAACCGTCTGTAATACCTCACCAAGATGCTGGTCAAGGTTGTTTCATCAAAGGCGAAGCAGACGTTGGAACCGTCTTAGCCTTTTATCCTGGAGTTATATACTCTCCCGCTTTCTACAGGTACATTCCCGGGTACCCGAAGGTTGATTCACAAAACTCGTATCTCATCACGAGGTACGATGGAACTGTGATAAACGCTCAGCCTTGGGGTTTTGGGGGAGAATCTAGGGAAGTATGGAACGGGTCCTACACACCTGTGGTCAAAGCAAATACCAAAACCGCAGAAAACGGGTCAGACAAGTTATGGAAAGTGTTGAGCAAGCCTCTTGAAGGTTCAGGTAAAGCAAAAGACGTTCTTGAGAGGAGAAATCCGTTTGCGTTTGGTCACTTAGCTAACCACCCAACGAAAGAAATGACTCCAAACGTTATGATATGTCCTTATGACTTCCCCTTGATGGAGAAAGATTTGCGACCTTACATTCCCAATGTATCTTTTGGGGATTCTGGAGAAGTAAATATGAAGCGATTTGGAAGCTTTTGGTTTAGGACTGGGAGTAAAAATGGGTTAGATGCTCCGGTTCTGAAGACACTGGTTTTGGTGGCAACGAGGGCGTTGTGTAATGAGGAACTATTGCTTAATTACAGATTGAGCAACTCTAAGAGACGACCAGATTGGTATAATCCGGTTAATGAAGAGGAGGATCGGAGAAGATGGAGCTAAACTTCTCCACTTCTCTTATAATGTGTTCTTGACACCTGAAAGGCTTTGTTTCTAAACTATACTGTTCGGTTTTCTTTGGTCAGTACGTCTTCGTTTTGGCTGAGTATTTTTGTTTCCTTTTATTTTTTGGAAGATTTCATTTTAATATTTTTGGTTGTTCTGCCTTTAGATAATGAAAAAGGGAAAAAATCTTAGATATTTGATCTTAAGTTAATATTGCGTTCAAGGACACGATTATTATTAATTTTTCAAGTTTTCGGTCAAGTTATTGTCAGAATAATTAATTAAGCGTCGAATAGATTTTTGAAAAAGACGATAAGTCTTTTATTTGCAGAAAATTTAGGCACCTAGGACAGGTCCACATGGAAAATTTCTACAACACACATCGTTTAATCTAGTAGATGTTAAATATTTGGCAAATAAAAGAAATATGTAATACATAGACAAATTTACATGTCTATATAAAATCTGAATTCAATTATTTTTCACTATGATCACACAACTTTTCATTTCTAAACATAAAATTCCTTGTTATTAGAAGGTAGAACCGTAGAAATACCATTACTTGACCAAACGGTAATTGACTTAATTGGAAAGTTAAATGTCATTCCCTTTATATTTTCATAATTATCATATATAGTCCAATTTCCTTCTTCTTTTTTTTTTTTTAATTTTACAAGATTCCTTGCTAAGTTCAAAATTTTAATATTTGTGGAATAAAAATACAAGCAAAACAGTGTTTGGTCAAAATCTCTCTACGAAATAATCTTATGAACCGTCACTTTCTTCGCTCGCCTCTGCTTTTTATTTGGATCCTTCTATTCCAATCCATTGACCAATCACTTCATCATCTATAATTTTCTAACATTTTTTAAATTATCTTTTTGGTTTATATATCAATCATAACAATTCTATTCAGAATCGATGTTGGAGAGACATATCACAAGTTGCGTCTGTACGTATTTTCTATTATCTAGTCTAAAAAAAAGAGAAATTGCCCATAAAAATGGAAACTCAAACAAACCTTTCTATTTATATAAAAACAAATTGCTACTATTATTGATAACAAGACATTTTTTTTTTGTTATTTTCACATTTGATATGTTCAAATGTCTTCGTCTTCTGAATTTTTTCTTTGTTGGGGTCTAAAGTCTTATGAAAATAGTTAAAAGTTAAAACACACGAATTATCATAAATTTTCAAATAGACTTATATCAAAGACAGAGCACAAGTTGACGTGTGTAGATATTTCATCTACTAGGGTAAAAAAAAAGAGAAATGCCCATAAAAATTGGAAACCCAATTTTTAATAAATCTTTATACACATCAAACTGAAAGTGAAATATATTATTACTTAATTATGGAAATAAAAAAATCTCTTACTTTTCAAGATTTTGATTTTTCTCATGTGTCTTATCTTATGAAAATGGTTACCACTCAGTGAGACTACAGAGTGTTCTTATCTGTCTCTCAAACCATTATCTCCCACTCACCACATTATATAAGCTTACACAGTCACTACAAAATTTCCACAACCAAAATTAAATTCGATTTTATATGATATTGAGAATTCGATTATAATAATTAAAAAATATGAGAAGTTCTCACCATGTGGTGTTCTCTGTTCTTGTCCTATTTCTTGTGTCCTCTCTTCTTGGCTCATCTTTCGCAGCAAAGCCGTGCAGCGACGGTGACAATGGTTGTCTCCGGTCAAGCGTTTTGGCCGAGCAACGAGCTGATCAAGTGAGGGAGCTTCCAGGACAGCCGCCGGTGAATTTTCGGCAGTACGCCGGTTATGTGACAGTTAATGAAACACATGGAAGAGCATTGTTCTATTGGTTCTTTGAAGCCACTAATAATCCAAGCAAAAAGCCTCTACTTCTTTGGCTCAATGGAGGTAAACTAAACTAACTCACATCCACTCGTTTGTTTTCTCTTCTATATAAGTCTCGATTGGTCTCTCGTTTAACTGTAAATTTCTTAGTGTAAAAACTCAAGGTGAAAGGATTACCCCCCCCCCCCCCCCCCCCCCCCCCCCAAAAAAAAAAATATAAGGTGTATCATGCTTCCTGTGCATTTCATCTACTTGTTATATTGTATGTTACGTTTTGAGTTTAGGAACTTTCATGGCTTTTGTGATAATGCCAAGTTTGCTAGACCAGACATCATACTCCAAAAAAAGGAAGTACATGTTAAAGGCTTAACGCAGCTATAAAGTTTACGACATTGTTTTTAGTGAAAGTTCATTTATATGTCATATCCATAACATCGATCAGTAAGAGGATACAATGTGGATGAAATTAAAAGAAAACTATGTATTGGATAATTAGCTTTATCTCTAATTGTTTTAGATAAAGAGATGAATAAGACATTTTTCTTGTTAATTATTAGTTTACTTAAGGGGTTGCAAGAAGAAGGGGTTTCTTATAGAAAAAAAAACATTGTTTTCTTCTCATAGTTGCTCCTTTGTTTCACCTGGCTTTTTTTATTTTATTTTGGCCTCTCAAACAGCTAATCCTTAAAAGATTTTGTAATTATACCTTTACTCTAGTAATATAATTAACATCTTATAAAAAAACATTGTTTTCTTACCAGCAAAAAAAAAATCACGTCCATATTACCATATACATGTAATAGATTAAAATAATTCACACATAAATAGGAATGTATGTAGTCATTTGTATGCATGGAGACATATAAAAAAGGCAACCGGGGGAGAATGTTAGGTGAACGTTCCTAAGAGTAAAGATGTATCTCATTTGGCACGATGTCAAAATCAATGAAACGTATGTGTGGTTAGTAATTATCATCATCACCTTCATGATGAGCTTTGGTTTTGTGGGTTAAACTTAAAATAATTTTGGAAGCTTGTAATGATTCCACATGTTTGTTAGTTGTTACATGAGCCTATATATGCTGGCTCTATCTTTTATATTTTTCTTTTAGACTCGTTTGCTAAATATTCTAGAATAAAAAGTTGGTAAATATATATAGTAATAACAACAGTTTCTTATATTAGTTGAATTCATATACATGTGATGAATAGAAACCCTTTCAACAGTTTTATATAAACAACACCTTCATAGATTTAGGCTTTTATAGGGTCCCGTGGGCTCATGAAGCCCTTTACTTTTAATATTGAGGTACAATAATTATTGACATCAAAGTTATGCATCTATATATTATCTATCATCTTGCTAGAAAAGTCAATTCCATGAAACTTAAACGGTCGTTCAGTCCATTTCGTTATTATTCACCAAACACTACACATGGTCCATGCACGTACGCACGCCCTAAAAGTTTCTCAACTCTTGTTTTTATTCGTGTGTTTCTTGATAAAGGAAAGATTTACAATATAAGCAACAAACCCCTTTAATTAAATGGACCCAACCCAATAATAGTAAATAGAAAGTAACATAGAGTGAATGAGTAGGCTGATAGGAATGATAAAAATGTAAATATAGGACCAGGATGTTCATCGGTAGGATTTGGAGCGGCAGAAGAGCTAGGACCGTTCTTCCCTCAGAACTCGAGTCAGCCTAGTCTCAAGCTAAACCCATACAGCTGGAACACTGGTATAGATCATATCCATAACTTTCTCAATATTCACATTTTTTTTTGTTAATCATGACAATTGAATTAATACTTTTGAAATATAATATGTAGCGGCTAATTTGTTATTTCTGGAATCTCCTGTTGGAGTTGGATTCTCCTACACTAACAAAAGCAACGATATAAGTCAACTCGGCGACGCTGTCACAGGTTCAACTATATCATATATAATTTATTAATGAACTACGTATCAGTTTTGTTTGTTCGTAAATTAAAGATTGTGTATGATTAACCAGCGAGAGACTCGTACAACTTCCTCGTCAACTGGTTCAAGAGGTTCCCTCAGTACAAGTCGCACGACTTTTACATCGCCGGAGAAAGCTACGCCGGTAAATTAATTATAACCAAAGCTAGAAATATAACGACGTCGTTTACATGTGCTTATAGCAAAACCCAAAATATAAAAATGAATTGTATTTGTATGGAATTAGGCCATTATGTTCCTCAACTTTCGGAGCTCATCTACTATCAAAACAAGATTGCGTCCAAGACAGATTTCATCAATCTAAAGGGTTTAATGGTCAGAGATTTTCTTAACTCAATCAATAATTTGTAGTTGCACTTGCAATCGAGTGATTTATATATGATGATGGCTTTGACAATCGTATATATATACAGATAGGAAACGCGTTGTTGGACGACGAAACAGATCAAAAGGGAATGATAGATTACGCATGGGATCACGCGGTGATATCAGATACATTATACAAGAAAGTGAATGAAGAATGCAATTTCAAATTAGAACATGTGTCCAAGGAATGTAACGCGGCTTTAGATCAGTATTTTGCTGTATACAAGATCCTTGACATGTATAGTCTATACTCTCCAAAATGTGTCCTCACCACAAGGAACTCATCTGTATCTCATTCAGTAGCCGGATACCGCCCCCTTCCCGCGTACCGAGGCTTCTTTCGGCCCCGTATCATCTCTCAAAATGTATATTTCGTCCTAATTTTCACTTAGAAAATTTTACTTCATGACGGATTTTGTCTGACCGGTTATATACAGGAGGGATGGAGGAGGATGGGTGCAGGGTACGATCCATGTGCATCAGAGTATAC
The DNA here is from genome assembly GCA_963854855.1 of Nasturtium officinale. Taxonomy (NCBI): domain Eukaryota; kingdom Viridiplantae; phylum Streptophyta; class Magnoliopsida; order Brassicales; family Brassicaceae; genus Nasturtium; species Nasturtium officinale. Next base: position 6,094,033 of record OY978509.1, read on the forward strand.
AGAAGTGTATATGAACAGAAGAGATGTTCAAGTGGCACTTCATGCTAATGTCACCAACATCTCTTACCCTTGGACTCATTGCAGGTATTATTACCATGTTATATCTGGTTTATTTTTCTTTGGATTTGGTTTGTGAATTGTCACACCTACATTTCATATATATATAGTTTAACCAAAACAGTGATAAACCGGATAAATATATACTTGGTGTTCAATCTTAACTCAATGCATATGGTTTACTATGTGTAGTGACACTATCTCATTCTGGGTTGACGCACCCGCTTCTATGCTTCCTACCTTAAGAACACTTGTTTCGGCCGGATTACGCATATGGGTCTTTAGGTATAAGACCTAGCTACTCCTTGGTTTTTTTTTGTTAATGTAAGAACTTGGAAAATTTCTAATAACCGGTTAAAGTATTATTGGTTAAAAAGTGGGGATACAGATGGAAGAATCCCAGTGACCGCAACGAGATACACACTAAAGAAGCTAGGTCTTAAGATTGTTCAAGACTGGACACCTTGGTATTCAAAACTACAGGTTTGGTTCCAATTAGTTACAAACTCATAAATTTCTTAGTAAAATGTGAGAATGATTCTAAAAATTACTTTTTTTACCCTGCTGTTAATTTAAAAAGGTGGGTGGGTGGACGGTGGAATACGAAGGGTTAACGTTTGTGACGGTAAGAGGAGCGGGACATCAGGTTCCGACGTTCAAACCTAGAGAAGCTCTTCAGCTTCTTAACCATTTTCTAGCCAATAAGAAACTTCCTACTTTTCCTTTTTGATCTTTTCTCTACACACAGATTTGATCATCATTTCTATATAATTCTTTTAAAAAATAATAAACAGATTTGAGAAACACACTGGCCATCATGGTTCCTTTGATATTCAAATCGATCGATGTCAACGGACCAATATGAAAAAATCAAGTTTAAGAAATGAAGATATTGATAGCAAATCACAATAGCTTATTCTCTGCCTCAATCTCGTGGCCTCTGTTGCGTTTATAGTTGCTTTTCTTTTCGTTGACTTTTGTCTTTATAAATGGGCCATAAATCTTCTAACATCAACATCTCACAACAAAAATATATTTTTAAATGGGCTCTGATTGTTAGAGGCCCTATACGAATATTTCTTTGCCCATCTGATCACGTGTGGACATGATTCAAGGATTCTATATATAGTCATCAAAACCACACAAGATGGAGATAGTCATTTCCCTTTTGAGTCTGTCTGTCTAACAGTTTATACTGTTTTATATAAAAGTGAGTATGAATAATGGCTATTACTAAATGGATAATTAAAAATTATGCTACTTATCCATTACAATCATCTTTGCTCTCATGTACATCTAATGGGCTGGTTTCAGTTTGAAGGTAATAATAATGAAAAATTAAAAATACTTATTTCAAATGTTATACATTGTTAAAAATACGTTAAATTCAATGTTAAACGCATTCCCCAAATAAATGTAGAGACTCTTGTAGTCTCTCCACCATTGAACATGCTCTATTATCAGCATAACCCTTGACAACTAACAACGCTTGTAATTGTGTACTTGATATGTAAATTTTATAATTTTATTTGTTTTAAATTATGTAAATGATTCTTCATCATAATGCAATAAGCATTAGTTTGAAGTATAGTATATATCGTTATTGTTACCTTTGCAGGTGAACAGCATACATGATCTAAAGAGCGATAACGATGTACGTATATATGTATCTAGTAAGCCTAAGCTTCTTTATCTTCTTCCTTGGATTTTACAGCTTCCACAAGTTGGAGTAACATTGCTCCAATGAAGTACCAGGTAACACCGGCTAACAAAATCTGCTGCCATGGGCTGTTAACTATGGACAAAGCCAGCGAGCCACCAATATGGTCTTTGATCTCAGAGGCGGCTCTATAGCTAGCTTGGTATTGAACCAAGAATATTGCTACTATGGCTGTCCCAAGTGGGAATTTCTGTATCCGGAACTGTCTTCTATATTCTCTTCTACTTGTAGAACTCTCTTCTAATGGAGTTTTCTTATGATTCACTTTTGGAATCGAGCTAGCCTTGGAACTGTTGTTGTTTCCAGATGAAGGAAGAGCTGGATTTGATGGAGTCCAATAATCTTCTCCAAGCATGTAACCTGATCCTTTTTCTTTGCTTTTCCCGCTCTGTTCTGCTTGTTTCATTGCTGCCACTGCATCTTGAAGCTTTCTGATATCTGGATCAACCGATTTTTTTCGTTTGGTAAAAGTTAGACTCATGTTTGATTTTGGACTCAATGGTTTGGTGTACGGTGATGATCTCCAGTATAGCCAATTTGAAATAGACCTAATTGCTTCTACTGCACTCATTCTTACTTCTCCCTGCAAAACATCCCAACACAACTACTTAATATCTGACAAGTAAGTTTATAGTTGCTGCTCAGGACAAAGGAAGACTCACCTGGGAGCTCTCACTTGTGGTTCTGCTCATGGCATGAGCGTATCTTTCTTGGAACTTCTTGACATCAACAAATACGTTAGAGACACGCTCGCCAACAGTGTTTCCAATCCCGATCCTCACGTTTCCTCGTGGTTGCTTTGACATAAGGAATTCTAATGGCGCAAGGTCAGATCTCTCCACCATTCTGCACATCTCATCAAGAATCAATCATGCTTGTACAGTTGTTATATATATATATAGATCGGAGTCGAAACCATTACTAAATTTACTAGTTATGTGCTTACGAGATACAGTCTATTGGGCAAGCTTCCATGGCCTCTTTGATTTTTGATTCAGGATCAGCCCATTGAGCAACAACTCTAGCTCTCCCATAAGCATTTTCAATAGCAAAAGTTTTCTCTGCACATAAAGCACACTTCAAGCAACCAACACACTTAACCTCATCAACAAACACAGCTCGTTGCTCTGTTTCTGATCCACACCAAACCGAGTACATCGGTTTCCCTGTGTAACCTCTAAGTTCTTCCAGCTTTGCTTGTTCCTACAACAAGAAGAATTCAGATTTACGTGGTGTGGTCTTGACAGAGACTACAAGATAAAAGAATCAATAGACGATCATAAACCTTGTCGTAGGCTTGGCGTGAGATCGGATCAGAAAGAAGCTGGTAAGCCTCGTTAAGGATGATGGCCATGTCGTGGCCTGGAACTCCGGCGATATCGGGATGACAACGTTTCTGCAGCGTACGATATGCTGCTTTGATCTGAGAGTTATCAGAGCTCCGGTCAATACCTAAGAGGTCGTAAAGATCAAAATCTGTGATAGAAGATGATGATGATGATGAAGACGAAGTAGCTCTACACTTGAGCTTGAGTGGTGATCTAATGGTGGTGAGTTTTTGAGATGGGGTACATAGCCATCTAGTAGTCGATGGAGGAAGAACCGTCGGAGTAAGAAGAGTCGTCGGCATTTTATTTTCGGAAGTGGATGAGACTTGGAGAGAAGCAAAGTTGTTGAAAATATCTATGGGATCCTATTTTATTTTTCCATCTATCTTGGAACATATTTATTTAGTTTTGGGATGAAAAAAAAAAGCAAGTTCTCAATTGAGAGTTGTATCTTTTTACGCTAAAATGAAGGATATTAATTTGAATAATAAGATTGGAAAAAGAAAATTCTTCAAAGCCGACAAAAAAGTTGATTGGTGGCAAGAAAAAGAGTTGTACTATTATTAATTTATTATGATATTATCCATCTATAGGAATGAAAGTTTAAGGCTGAGGATATTTTGTTTTACCTACTAAAAAATGTCTTTTACTTCATACATCATCTTTTCCAGGTACTTTATAGAGAATCTTACCATTCTAAAACTTTTTTTTTTTTGTAGAAATTAGAATATCAGTTTCTAAATTTACGAAAAGTTTAAAGTAAACTGATAAATCCAAAAATTATATTTGTATTATGCTCTTAATTTTTCTATGGGCCTTTTACAATGAAACTCTCATCTAAATGGGCCCTGTCGGGTATTGATTCATTCGAGTCGGCCCACAAGCTTCCGTCCCAATGGACGGCTGATTCTGATTCTTCGTTCCATTTCTCGTCTATAGGGTTCAGTACGAGAATTCGGATCGTAGATTTTAAAAATTTCCGATCATTGTACAGCCATGTCAAGGCAAGCCACGAGACTTCTAGGATCTCTACGCCGTCCCGGCGGCAGCAGCTCAGATGTGTATCCGTCATGCAGCTCTATCACTTCGTTGACTCAGTCTCGCTTCTTCGGAACGACTCCTCCGCCTCCTGCTGCTGTCTTTGTCGACAAAAACACTCGCGTCATCTGCCAAGGCATCACCGGAAAAAACGGAACCTTCCACACTGAACAAGCCATTGAATACGGCACTAAAATGGTATTGTAATTGCTAAATTACACAAATCCTTTGTCATCATCACTGCTCTTGTATTCGTGCAATTCGGATTCAGTGGTTAGTTATTATGCCAATTTGATTTTACAATGGAACTCAAAGAATTTTGAACCTGAAAATGGTGGAGCAGAGATCATAGAACGTTTGGAATTGGTTCATTTGTGTAGATGAAATTCTGTTGTTTTGTTTTGAAAATCATTTGCTTTAAAGCTTGTGATTAGCTAATTTTAGTTTGTGTGTTTTCGTTATTAGGTAGCAGGAGTGACACCAAAGAAAGGTGGAACAGAGCATTTGGGTCTACCTGTTTTTAACACAGTTGCTGAAGCTAAAGCCGAAACCAAAGCCAATGCCTCTGTGATTTACGTTCCTGCGCCTTTTGCTGCTGCTGCTATCATGGAAGGTTTAGCTGCTGAGTTAGATCTTGTTGTTTGCATTACTGAAGGAATTCCTCAACATGACATGGTAATAATCCTTTTCTTTTTGTGGTTTTTACTCTAATACTTTTTCTATAGGTTTGCCCTGTAAGATAAGCAGCTCTAGTGATTTCTCTGGCTTTTGTAATGTAGGTTCGTGTGAAGGCTGCTCTTAACAGTCAATCGAAAACTAGGCTGATTGGCCCTAATTGTCCTGGGATTATTAAACCTGGTGAATGCAAGATTGGGATCATGCCTGGATACATTCACAAGCCCGGGAGTGTAGGGATTGTTTCTCGATCTGGAACTTTAACATATGAAGCTGTAAGGTTCTTTGTGTTGTTCACCTTCATGTTTGCCTCTCTTTGTCTCTGCCTTTCTCAACTTATAATCTTCCTGCCCTTTATAACTCCTCTAAATCCATATTATTATTACATAAGAACCAATACTCCTTTTGATTACTAAATTAAGCTTTCACCGATGTCAGCTTCTTAACTTTTTCGATGATCTTGGATTACTGAAAGACCTGCTTTTTAAGGAATTCTAATAATTGCTTTTTTGGTTTCATGCAGGTTTTTCAAACTTCTGCAGTAGGTCTAGGCCAATCTACGTGTGTAGGAATTGGTGGGGATCCTTTTAACGGCACAAATTTTGTTGACTGCTTGGAAAAGTTCTTTGTTGATCCTCAAACAGAAGGTCTGTGTTTGTGGACACCATTGTTTTCTTTGAGTCACTTACCATTAATATGTAATAGATAATCAATACTTTACCTGATATCCCGAGACTACTAGTTCTACTAAAAAGTGATGCATTTGCAGTAATAGATTCAAGGATTTGTAAATAGTGAAGCCTTTCTCTTTCTGTTTATCGAGATGTCACTTAATGATTCACCGTTCTCGCTTTGCTGTGTAGATTAGTTAAAGACTCCAACATTGTTTTGTTACTAAGAGAGAATGGAATGATTTTCAGGTATCGTACTCATTGGGGAAATCGGCGGTACTGCAGAAGAAGATGCTGCTGCTTTGATAAAGGTAAACCACAATGCATCTTTCTAAAGAATCAAGAGTTGCCATTTCTAGATTATCGAGAGTACTAATAACATTTCGGTTTTTAATCAAACAGGAAAGTGGTACAGACAAGCCTGTAGTTGCTTTCATTGCTGGACTTACTGCACCACCTGGGCGTCGAATGGGTCATGCAGGAGGTAAATACACTCAGGCTCTTTAATTCAGCCACTTTCTTTCACTCTAACCCGAGATTAAATCTTGTATTGTTTTTTTTTTGGATCGATGAAGCCATTGTTTCTGGTGGTAAGGGCACGGCTCAAGACAAGATAAAGAGCCTAAGAGACGCTGGAGTTAAGGTGGTTGAGTCACCAGCTAAGATCGGTGCAGCTATGTTTGAGATTTTCCAAGAAAGAAGTCTTTTGAAGTGAAACTGAATATTAAAAAATGTTTCGGTAATCAAATCAGTGAACCTATACGCCATTATATTTGTTGAAATTTGGCCTCTTTGTTTTGTCGTTCTTTTCCTTAAATTACAAGAGATGACTCGGATGAGAATGAATCGATTTCACGGATTTCTTCTTTTTTTTTTGAGAAACAAATTTTGTTAGTTTCGTAAATAGTATATGAAGAAGATTCATAAAGTTGTTTTTATATAGGGAAAACAATTGATAAAGGGAATGGCTTTTAAGAAAGAAGACAAACCAAAAGATAAGAGTTGTATTGGGTCATAACTATCAATGGTAATCCATGAGGTTGGAAACAAACTATTATCAATGGTTGTCACTTGTCACTGATCACATAAAGACGCTGACTTCGGACTATTTGGTAAAGTTTGAGTAAGCCTCTCAATAGTAAGATCAAAACATTTATCAATTAATTTGGCAAAGGTATATATATATATATACTAATACAAAAAGGAAACAACTATACCTGTTATATACGTATGTCAGTATGTGTATGTACTAGACAAGCCATAAGCTCATACTATATAGCATGGGGACACAACAGAAGAGGGGTAGGCGAAATGACGGACATAGCCTTGGACCCAACTCTTCCTCTTTTATCATTAGTTTCCTATTTTAGAAACTATAACATGTTTCCTGGGAGTCTCTGACAGAACAGAAGAGACGACTGACGATTTCTCTCTCTGCTTCCTTAAAAAACCTGTGACCCAAAATTCAAAAGAAAGGACTACTATAGAATTCAAACGTAATTATTGTATATATTGCTTCAACACATTTTTTCAATTACCAAGGATCTTATCAAGTCACATATAGGTAAATTATTTACGGAATATCATGTTATAATGAAATTCTCTCTAAGTTTATTTCGTTAATAGTCCATTGATTTCATCGGCTCTGTTTGGCATATTTGCTAGAAACACTAAAATGATTCATTCAATTGTTTATGCTCATATTTCATATCATCAAACAAAAAAAATTCTCGATCTGACGTAGCTGCTAATTAATATATGGCATTGTTAGAAACGATCAGAATAATAACTCGAGGGTCTAGATGTCAATTTCATTTTCAGAATTTAGTATATATCCGAGTTTCGACATAAAAGCTATTATATATAGATCATCAAAAGAAAAAGAATCAGATGTCATCCTATAAAATTTATACTATATTAGAAACTCAACATATTGCCCACAACTCTTTTTGTCTTGCTTTGTTTGGTGATATCGTTGTTGTATAATACATTTTATGCTTCTTTATTGTTTTTTCTCATTTCTGTAATCAGTTTATTACCGAATTCTGACTTGAGTTGACAGGAAAAGGAGATACACTTTATCACATGTAATCTAGCTAAATTACACGTAAAGTGATGTTACTATAGAAATAAAATCATCAAATGGAATATGTATGCACATATACATTATATATATATCGGCAGAGGAGGTGGGTAGGAAAAAAAAAGTTACTTTCATGTATTGTTACACTTTGTCCTATCCCATTTGGCTAATCTCTCTCTTTTGCCTTTTTCCTTTTGTGGTAATTTTCTTTTCCTTAATAACATTTTTCATTAAGTTTCCAATTTGGGAATTTTTTCGGAGTTACATCATGCATGCCAGATCAAAGAAACCTGTGGTTAGAGATTTTACTACAAAGGATATTTCTGCTAATAAATTACCAAACACTGCCCTTACATGTCTTGTCTAATTACAATTTGACATTTAAGTTATTTAATTTTGATTTTTCGTAGCTTAACTTGTCTTCTTCTCCTTTTTCTGTAGTTTTTAAAAAAAATATTTTTATTTTTCTTTTTTCTGTAGTATCAAAAAGAAATTATTGTTAATACTTAATAGTGCAAGTTATTTTTGTACGTTTATATTTAAAATTAGCTCAAAAGAAAGAAAAATTTGCAGAGAGACTTGAAATATTTTAAGAAAGTATTAATTTTTTAAACCTTAAAGTTCACTATAAAAATAAAAGTAAAAAAAACATAATAAATGGTGAGCATGATACAGTATGTGCAAAATTAAAGCGCACTAGTTGTTTAACGCTGAACGTAGATGGTGACCCAATACGTCGCAGTGACAACTTAAAACCCCTAACTGTGATGATGTTATTTAATAAGCGAGTCATTTGCAACACCTAATTTACAGAAAAGCCTAATAATATATGTAAGAAAGCAGGAAAAAAAAAATATAGAAAATGGTGAGCTGAAACAACACGCCACAACACAGAATTATATAGAAAAGAGAAAGTGTAATTAAGGATATTATTCCGCATTAATCTCTCTCCTTTTTTTTGTGGCATCCAACTTCATATACTACTGATCTCCATTTCCAGATTTCCCAAGAACACAACTCAACAATAAGTACTTTAAAAGCTCTCTTTCGCTCTCTCTATATATATATATATTTCTCACTAATTCTCTCTCTCTGTCTCCCTGTTTGCTCTCTCTATCACCTCTCGAATTCACACATGAAGATTCAAGAATCAAACATCACCCTTGAAATGAATCCTGTAACTAACTCTAGGGGTTTTCTCAGATTCTTGATTTTTTGTAAATTTGGTTTTGAGTTAATTAGGGCTTCTTTTTAAGTTGAATTTAGCTTTCATATACATTTGAATCAGGAGGAAGAGAGAGGGAAGAATAAGAGGAAGAGGAAAGATCAGATGGGAAGAGGGAAGATAGAGATAAAGAAGATAGAGAATCAGACGGCGAGGCAAGTGACCTTCTCCAAGAGAAGAACTGGTCTTATGAAGAAGACTCATGAGCTCTCTGTTCTTTGCGACGCTCACATCGGTCTCATTGTCTTCTCCGCCACCGGAAAGCTCTTCCAATACTGCTCCGAACCTCACAGGTCAACTTCTTCTTTCTCAAATTTAGGGTTTCAGAGATCTAAACATACAAATGTATGTATCCATCTAATTAATGAGGAATGAGATATATATCTAGCTCGTGCTTGTGAACAGACAGTTTTCATCATTAGTATCTGAAGTAGCTAGTCGGTGCCATGAGTATGTTTAAGATTTTCATTTGGCCCAGAAGTTAAGAATCTCTGATGTCTAAATATTTATCCTTGCGGTATTTAATTTTATATATAACATATGTACATGCATGTATCTTATCATATTTAATACGTATGGGTCAAATTCTATATTTTCTACTCCTGCCAAACAAAAAACATTATCTGCAAAGATTTGATATTTATTCATCAAGCTTTTTCGTAATGAGATCCCAAATTATGTAGTACATTTATAGATACATCTATATATATATATATATATATATATCTTATAAAGGTGTGACAGTTATAAGTTTTAGATGTAAGTCATGACAACAAAATTATTACTATCATATAGCCTAATAATATGAGAAGAAAGGTATGCGAATAGTTAAAGCTTGCTTTCACAAAACAAAAGGGAGGAAAATTAACACCGTTTATTTTGTTTTTTGGTAACATGAATTCTTTTCTTTTTTTTTGTATCTGAGTTTTGTGTTCCTCTTACAATTATTGAATTCCTTGACATATTGCAAGATCATTAAATATACTAATTTGATCACATTTTATATATACCAATATTGAATAGGATGCCAGAACTCATTGACCGGTACTTGCAGACCAACGGATTGCGACTTCCTGATCTTAATGACGACCGGGTAATATATATACATCCTTTGTATTACCAACTGACAACGAAGAAAATCACAAATCTTTTTAAGAAATATTATATTAATTAATCAGTTTGGATTTTGTATGTGTAGGAGCAATTGTACCACGAAATGGACGTACTAAGACAAAAGACATGTAAGCTTGAGCTCCATCTGCGATCGTACCATGGACATGACTTAGCCTCAATTCCTCTTCATGAGCTCGATGGACTTGAGCAACAGCTCGAACATTCTGTACTTAAAGTCCGTGAGCGTAAGGTATAATATTTAGTCATACTCATACGGATTATACTTTTTGTTTGAACTCTCTTCTCTATTTCTAATGTTAATATATTGAAGAATGAGTTGATGCAGCAACAGTTGGAGAATCTAAGTAGAAAGGTCACTCTCTAATAACTCTTAATAATTTCCTCTTTCAAATCCTTATTCACCTAGTTTAATGATCTTTACTGTGTCTATATCTATCATCAGAAGCGGATGCTAGAAGAAGACAACAACAATATGTACCATTGGGTATGCCATATGATTTCTAAATTTTTTTAATCTACTTGCACTTATTTGATTGAATGACATGTTTTGTTTATTGCAGCTTCATGAGCATCGTGCATCAATAGAGTTTCAACAAGCTGGGATGGATACGAAACCAGGGGAGTATCAACAGTTTCTAGAGCAGCTTCAGTTCTATAATGACCAGCAGCAGCAGCAACAAGAACCAAACAGTGTTCTTCAGCTTGCTACGCTTCCTTCTGAGATTGATCCTAATTACCATCTCCAGCTTGCTCAGCCTAATCTTCAAAACGATCCAACGCCCATGATTATTTAAATCTCTACAAATAGATATCTACTCTCCTCTCTCTCTCTTAATACGGAAAATTATTGAACTTTTATTACTTATTTTGATTAAGGCAATGACTTCTTTTGTGTCGGTTTTGTGTGGCCATATATTGGAACCTTGTCTGAAATACAATTCACTTGAGATCTTGGTTATATAATTAATCATTTTTACCATACATTAATTAATTTGCCAACTTGTAGATATCAATTTTTACGCAAACGCAAATGTATTCCAAGTTATGTTTTGTCAAAATTAAGTATAATGAAACATCAGAAGCTGTCAAAACGGGAAATTAAGAGATGTTTGTGTGGAAACTTAGGATTATATGCTAGAAACATATTGGCATTACCAAAAAGAATAAAATCCCTTATGTTTGATAATGCTTCCTAGTGAAGATTTTACCGTTTCTTGGTGAAGACTGAAGACAATTTTCGAAAAGATCCATGAGGTTTCACCACGCGAATTTGAGATGAACGGGTCAGCTAAATCCAGGCCCGTCTTAGATTCTAGGTAGCATGAACTTTTGCCTAGGGTCTATGCCAAATTCAAAAAAAAAAAAAAATCATCAATAAAAGGGCCAAAAATAAAATTAAAAGGCTTAAATTTTTTTAATAAGATAGAAGAGTCTCTATTTCTATTATACCTAGCCTCCAATTTTTGTTTGAGATGGTCCTAACTAAATCTGTGATCGGCTAAAGTATGAGTGAAAGAGAGGATTTACACTATTCTTAGATTTTTCCAATAAAAAAGTAATGAAAGAATCCAGCTAAGAATCTTTGTAATGTCTGACCACAGATTTTTACTTAAACATAGCTTTTGTGTAATCCCTAAAATAACTCTTATAAATACTCAGCCAAGGTTGAAAAAAAATTCCAATCCATTAACTTTTACAGAGGAATTCGAAGACGACTAAGAAAAGAGAAGGAAGTTTCAGAAGATTTCAAAAAAACAGAAGAGCAAACTTCTTCTTCTTCTTCTTCTTCTTCTTCTTATTCTTCTTTCTTTTTCTTCTTCATTTTCACTCTGTTATCATCACCACAAAATTTGACTTCTTGAACGTTACAAGAACCATCTTCATCATCAACTAAAGCCCAGCCTGCGTTTTTTTTGGCTTTATCGTCTTAAATCCATGGCAGGAGGAGTATGTTTAGGCGAGAGTTGCCATGGAGAAGACTACGAAGGCGGTGTTACCGCATTTGTCGTGATGGCCTGCATTGTAGCTGCAATGGGCGGTCTTCTCTTCGGTTACGACACTGGTATCTCAGGTTTGTTTCTTCCCAACCAAGAAACCCAAATTTCTTCCTTGTTGCTTCTTTTGTTTTTCATGGTGGATTTATGTCTTCAGGAGGAGTCACATCAATGGATGAGTTTCTAACGAGATTCTTCCCTGACGTGCTTCGTCAAATGAAAAGCAAACGAGGAGATGAAACAGAGTATTGTAAATACGACAACGAGCTTTTAACTCTCTTCACTTCTTCTCTCTACCTCGCTGCTCTGTTTGCTTCTTTCCTTGCTTCAACCATCACACGGCTTTTTGGCCGGAAGGTCTCAATGGTTATCGGAAGTCTTACTTTTCTGGCTGGAGCTCTTCTCAATGGTCTCGCTGTCAACCTCGAGATGTTGATCATCGGTCGGTTACTTCTCGGTGTTGGAGTTGGTTTTGCTAACCAATCTGTTCCTCTTTACCTCTCTGAGATGGCTCCTTCAAAGATCAGAGGAGCTCTCAACAATTTTTTCCAATTAGCAGTCACTGTTGGGATCTTAGCCGCGAATCTTGTCAACTACGTCACCCCGAAGCTCAAGAGCGGGATCGGATGGAGGTTATCTCTCGGTTTAGCTGGAGTTCCGGCAGTTATGATGCTCCTAGGATCCGTTTTCTTGCCGGAGACTCCAAACTCTATGCTTGAACGTGGAAAAAAAGAAGAGGCTAAGAAGATGCTGCAGAAGATCAGAGGAACCGTGGATGTTGAGCGTGAGTTTACCTATCTTTGTAACGCGAGTGAGATCGCGAAGAGCGTCACGAATCCATGGATGAACATAGCGAAAGCTCAGTATCTGCCGCAGCTCACGTTGTGTAGTTTCATCCCATTCTTCCAGCAGCTAACTGGGATCAACGTCATCATGTTCTATGCACCTGTTCTGTTTAAGACCATAGGTTTTGGAACCGACGCCTCTCTTATATCCGCAGTCATCACCGGTCTTGTCAATGTCCTCTCCACCATTATCTCCATCTACTGCGTTGACAAATTCGGACGCAGAGCTATGTTTTTCCAAGGCGGTGCCCAGATGATTTTGACTCAGGTTCGTTACACTGAAACAAATGAAAAATACTCTGTTTTCAAAAACAGAGTACTGTAAGTAACCATTGACTTGTTTTGCTTTGGTTTCAGATGGCAATTGGTTCGATGATTGGATGGAAATTTGGTATCAAAGGGGAAGGAACGTTGTCATCGACTGATGCGGATATTATCTTGGCATTGATCTGTCTATATGTTGCGGGTTTTGCGTGGTCTTGGGGAACCTTGGGATGGTTAGTGCCGAGTGAGATATGTCCATTGGAAATTAGATCAGCAGGGCAATCGATAAATGTTTCGGTGAACATGTTCTTCACCTTCTTCATTGGACAGTTCTTCTTGACTATGCTTTGCCAAATGAAGTTTGGTTTGTTCTACTTCTTTGCGTTCATGGTCTTGATCATGACCATTTTCATTTACGTCTTGTTGCCGGAGACAAAAGGAGTTCCGATTGAGGAGATGGGGAAAGTGTGGAAAGATCATAAGATCTGGGGGAAATTTACTCAGGAAAATGATGGTGGTAATGATGATGATGATGATGTTGATGATGATATTTACATTTTTAGTTCAAGAGCTTGATCGAGTTATTTCGGATTAAGAGTAGTAGGAATTAACAAATTTTTGTTGACATAATGCTTGTATGTACTCCTATGTGTGCAATTATAATCAGGAAATCAATAAACAGGTGTACATATTTTGGGATTCATTTTCAAATCTTTTCCGATCTTAAAAAATGCTAAAAAGATATTATATATAATGCCACGGCATTATCAAACAATTCTCATAATTTGTCGAAATAATACAAATTTGACCATAGAGAAAAAAAAATATATATAAAAGTGATTTCTTATATAAACTGAAAATTGCATTGTTTATGTATTTTCTGTACTACATGTGTCAACTTAACTAAATATCATATGAGTCAACTCCCTAACAAACGAGACAACTAGTCAACCTGCCTCCTGACAAACTAATGTTATCATCTATTATCCAATACTGGTTACTTATTTCTTAAAAAATAATATAATTCGCATGATTTATAATTATCTGCCGTTCTATACTCCACAACATTCCTATAAGATAGGATTTCAAGTTTATGGGACACTCTATATAAAAGCAGACATGTTGGCACATCGCTCCATGGCATGGCTGCAAATTTGCATTGACTCACAAGAATTGTAAATTAACAATAATAAAATCCGTTTAATTAGGGTACAACGGTACGAAAATATTAAAAACAAATAATAGCAAATGCTCTCAGATGTAAGAATAGAAATCTCAATAAGAGGCACCACATAACAAAATCTTGAGGATCTGCCAAGTAGACTAATCACTTATTTTCAAGGTCAGAGTCAAGTAGACCAGTAATACACAAAACAAAAAATATTATGATATATTAAAAAAGTGGAAACAAACCGTCTAAATAATGGTCGTGGGTTGTTTGTATAAGTTTTTGTTAATTTATCGCATCTCACGCTTTAACTAGTTAAACAATTCATCATATTAATTAAGTATAGGAAGTATAACTTACAGTAAAGTTTCTTGAAACATATGAACATTTATACAATGTTATTGTAGTCTACGAAAACTTCTCCACCTTTTAAGCCTGTTTTTCTAATTCTTTTATTCAAAGAAGAGATGAACTTTAACAATACCAAAAAACGGAAAAAATAGATGCATAAATATATCGAGCAAACTGCATTAAAAGTATATATATATATATATATAAATTTTATCATGGTGTCGACAAAGGAATTTCGAAACAATAGAGATTTCGATTTTTTTGCCATTTCACGTAGAACACGTGATACCGTGGCGATTCAAAGTGGTGGGTGACTAAAGACATTTCCAAATATAAAAGAACAAAAACTATAAATTAATAAGTGTTGACATCAAAGTCTACTTACCAATCTTTTCGTTTGTTTTATGGAAACAGCTTTCTTCTTCAAAAGATTAATATTCACTTAACTACATAAAAAGAAACGTTCACATTAAGCTAAAACCCCGTAATCATTTCGTGACTCAATAAATTGTAAACAGGTGACGTGGCAAAGATAAAACCATGGAAAGAACAATTCTTTTTAAATGCACGTAGCAACCGAAGGACCCACCAAGTTAAATTCTCACACCGGAGCGTGGTCCCCACGCGACTCCTTCTTCACCGGAGTGTGAAGTCGCGTGAACTCCACAGCGTCGGGACAAAAATAATGTCCTCTCAAAAAAGCAAAAAAAAAAAAAAAAAAAAAACAGCAGAGAGGGTGAGCTGTGAAACGGGACCCACCACCCCATGTGCTCCTCCTTCCTGTCTCCACCAGCTCCTGCCTCTCAATCATTAGCTTCTTCTCCTCCTCCTTCTCACAGTGAGCAAACAAACTCAACACAATACTCAGAGATCGAAGAACCATGTCCACCAACACCGACGGAGTTATGATCTCAAACGGAGCAATCATCGAACAACAACAATCATCCGTCGTTGTGAAGAAACCACCGGCCAAAGATCGACATAGCAAAGTCGATGGAAGAGGAAGAAGGATTCGTATGCCGATTATATGTGCAGCTCGTGTTTTTCAGCTAACTAGAGAGCTTGGTCATAAATCAGATGGTCAAACTATTGAATGGCTACTTCGTCAAGCTGAGCCTTCAATTATAGCTGCTACAGGAACTGGTACAACTCCGGCGAGTTTCTCAACAGCTTCTGTCTCAATCCTTGGCAACTCAACTTCTTTATCTTCGTCTCTTGATCATAAACCCACTACTTTACTTGGTTCTTCACCGTTTATACTTGGCAAACGTCTCAGACCCGCCGATGAGGATAATAATTCCGGAGGTAAAGATGAGACATTTGCTACTCCGGCTGGGTTTTGGGCTGTTCCGGCGAGGCCAGATTTTGGGCAAGTTTGGAGCTTCACTGGAGCTCCACAAGAGATGTTTTTACAACAACAGCAACCACTGTTTGTTCATCAGCAACAACAACAACAAGCTGCAATGGGTGAAGCTTCTGCGGCTAGAGTTGGGAATTATCTTCCAGGTCATCTTAATTTGCTTGCTTCTTTGTCTGGTGGATCTCCCGGGTCGGGTCGAAGAGAGGACGACCCACGTTGATTCGGTGTTGTTAAGAGAGGCCCTTTTAGGTTTGAGGGCAAATTTGGTATATATATTATCTGTTGTCATCATCAATCATCGCTTCTCTTATGTGTGTGTTTTAGGTTTTTTTTTTTTTTTTTTTTTAGAGATTGATTTGATTTCAGAATCTCTGGAAGTGATTTCGTTTAGTGTTTGGTTTTGTTTCTACTTTCTAGCTTTTTAAGTAAGTTGAAATGCTTGTTTTTTTTATTAGATTTAATTAGGGTTTAAGAATCTGGAGTTCTTTTTAAAATTTCTTTTTGGAGAGCCAAGATTAAGGGAAATTCAGAAACCACGGAGGTTTCTTTCCCCTTTTTGTGTCTGGTTTTTCCGGCGAGACAGAGCCGTCGTAAAAATTCCAGATATATATATATATATTAATATTGATATGGTTTGTCTTTTTGTTGCTAATTGTGTAATGTGTTACAATTGTGGTAAGCATTGCGCAAGCTGTTAACCACGTTTATTTTTAATAAATGTTTCCGACTTAATATGTTCATTCTCTACATTATTGTTATTCATAAGCTTTTTATGTGAGTATAATTGTCTCGTTAAAATCGAACTGGAGAAATGATAATCTCTATTGTTTAATGGATATATCGTAGACTCGTAGTATATGTATTGTATTGTGGTTTAAGAGGCTTTTTGGGGTTTCGCGTTCTGATTTAAATGCGAGAACAGAGGATTAAGTAATAACAGACAAATCAGTTGTGTCTCCTGTCTGAATTCTTCAATTTTGTTTGTTTTCTTGTTTCATATGAATAATTCGTGTACTACTGTGTTTTTGGAAGTTTGGGTTGTTTATCACGTTACTCAGCGAACGATTAATTCATCTATAGTATTTTTCTTTTAATTTTGAAACCATACGGCGACACTCGACATGATATCCTTTAATTAATTTGTCTATATCTTCGTCATAGAAACTTGCTTATAAATCGAAGTTAAAAAAGAGTTAAGAGTATCTTTTGATTAAGATTAGGTACATAATCATTATTTTTAATTATAAATGTCGTGTATATATGACTTTAAACTACAGATAAATTCGGATTTGATTATTTATTTGGGTATGTACTATTGCCACATGATGAATAGTTGCTTGTTTTGACATTGGCAAAAGCATTTTTCACTGACGTCACTTGTAATGTAAATCTTAGTGAAGGACATATACGAGAAATAAAGAGGATTACGAATAAAATAATTCATTTCATTCTTGAATATTTAGTATAATTTCTTAGTTCTTATGCAAATGTTACAAACTCATAAAGTATATTCCGTATCCAGTTAATGACTAATGCGGTGATAAATGTTTCATTTGTAGGTTTCTTTTTTCAAAAAGGATAATTCATTTGCAGATCATTGTCTCGATACAAAAATATTTGGAGAATACTGTCAAAGTGATTAGATAGGTTTCTTTGACTTATTTAGGTCGCACTAATCAATCAAAGAATCAAACAAATTTTATCATCAAAATAAGAATCCATAAATGGAAAGATCTCAACTAAAAAACGGTGTTTTAACTTTCTTAATTAGTACTAGTGATTAACACTTAGCTACATTATTATAATTAAAATAATTATATGTGGGGATCTTAATAATCTACTCGTATCGAAAACATCCGTACCTTTTATTGTCGAATCATCTAAGTGATCCCGTCCCCAATAATTGATGTGGTCCCATTCTTTTCTGATACTATATTAATTTATTTCCTGAATATATTTCGCATTTTGGACCGACACTTGTAAGTAAATAGCCTCTCATTCACCTCTACCGGCTCTGTGCCGTGTTAAATCAGTAACATAAATGTACTGTCAAATACTTTCCTTTCATTCTCACTTTTAAGAAAATTTATGACTTAACATTAATCTTACAAGAGTTCTGGAATTTGGGATTTCATCCGACCATTAATAGTCGAGTAACGACTTTAAAGCAAACAAAAAAGGTTTCTAACAAAACATAAATATATTGTAGTTCACTTTTAATCGTATGTTTATTTCCTATCGTTCAATTTAACTATAATCAAATTCAAAATTCCTATCTTTCTTGGCTCTACTAAGGTTGAAAATGATAGAAAACGACTATTAAAAAAAGAAAAAAAAAATCTAAGGAGTGTGAATATATACTCAAAATGTTAAAAACTAAGTATGCAATTATTATATTTAAGATCTGAGGTTCGATCTGATTCATTTAAAAAATTCATATATTTGAAATCCAAATTCGGATCCAAATAGTAAAATCTCGGAATCATTTTCTAAAATTATAGAGAGGGTGTTCAACTATTCATCTATAGCATTTACATCCCACTTAATCAAAATTGATGGCTCGATCAACATGTCCTATGACAAGAAAAGATAAAATAAAAATAATGTAATCTTATATATTTACAGCAAAATAAAAATAAAAATATAGCTACTTAAAGATAACAAGAAAAGTCATAAAAGCATATCAAATGGGCCTACATGGGCCTTAATACTTCGTCTATACGCTAACTTCACTTAACGGGCCAGAGTCTTCTCGTCTCGAAGCTTTTGACAAAAAGAGTTAAGAGCGACTCGCAAACTCGAGGACGCAGCTGTGACCTGTGAGAGAGACAATGGCGTCGTTGTCGTCATCATCGAGAGGAGAGCTGGAAAAGATGGGAATCGATCAGCTAAAAGCGTTGAAAGAGCAAGCAGATCTGGAAGTGAATCTTCTTCAGGACAGTTTAAACAACATCCGTACAGCCACCGTCCGTCTCGATTCCGCCGCCGCAGCTCTCAACGATCTCTCTCTTCGACCTCAAGGTCCGTTTCCCTTGATTATTTTTACTTTCACATCTCATTTGATGATTCAAAAAAAAAATGAATTGTTATTAGGTAAGAAGATGCTTGTACCACTCACTGCTTCTCTCTATGTGCCTGGAACACTTGATGAAGCTGCTAAGGTTCTGGTTGATATTGGCACTGGTTACTTCATTGAGGTAATACAGTTGTATAAGCATTAGATTTTATGACTTTGTTCAATTAGGCTAGTTCCTGTGTAGTAGCTCAAGTGTGTTTTGCGTTTTTTTGTAGAAATCAATGGATGATGGAAAAGACTATTGTCAGAGGAAGATCAATTTGCTGAAATCCAATTTTGACCAACTTTTTGAGGTACGTTTAAACTGAAAAATGCATTCGAATTAGAATTATTTCACTCTGTCTTAGCTACTTTCAGTTGCCTGATTTGGTTATTAGATAGATTCTCTTCATTATAGATTTAGGCCTATAGAGAACTGTCCCCATAGAGAAGAGTTACACAGTTCTCATTCACCTTTACAAATATTGTGAAGTGAGCAAGTGGAAAAGAGTTCAACTTGAACACAGACTGATTCTACTACGAGTTCGGTTTTTACCTGAACCTTTCAGTGATTGATCCATTGTAAATAAATGGTTGAGGGCTGAGAGTTTCATGGCTACTATGGAATGCAATAGACATAATCGAAAAGCCCTTTGGTTCCTTTACATTGC
This sequence comes from Nasturtium officinale, assembly GCA_963854855.1. Taxonomy (NCBI): domain Eukaryota; kingdom Viridiplantae; phylum Streptophyta; class Magnoliopsida; order Brassicales; family Brassicaceae; genus Nasturtium; species Nasturtium officinale. The sequence continues at coordinate 6,113,672 of OY978509.1, forward strand.
TAACACCACCTAGAGCTGTGCATGCATACGTGATAGATACTAAGTAGAGTCTTAGGCAATTCTATCGCTGTTCCAATACTTGTTACTAGTTTGAGTATTGTTTCTGTATAAAGCAGAACGATACTATGATCTCTCCTTTTCATTTGCTTCAATAATTGTTGACATCAATCTTGCATCACTGCCGATTTTTTTTCCAAATACCTATGTTTACTTGCTACTGCTGTATCCGAGAGATTATAGTTATTAACTTGAAGAATGTTCATTCAATGCAGGTCGCGGCAAAAAAGAAAAGCGTGGCAGATGAAGCCGGGATGGTCTTGCAAGCTAAAGTTAAACAGTTAACAGCTGCAACCACGTCATGAATATTCTTCTTTTCTAGTACTTTTACTGTATTGAGATTGCAAATGTTTTTGTCTGACCAGTTATGTTATGATTCTTATGATAACTATTGGCGTGTGTTCTGTGTGGTAGAAGAACATGTGCTGTAATTTTAAGGAAACAGTAGCGACAATGAGAAAAAGGCTGTTTCTCATAAAACGAGAGAAAAGAGACAAAGTCATGATGTTATTGTTGGGGAAAAAGAAACAACTGAACCAATGAAATACAATACAACTCTTTTGAGTAATTTTACGAAAAGGAGGCTCTCTTTTGCGTATTGCTCTTTGAGTATTATCATCTGTGATCCGCACCAATTGCTTCGTGGATCGCCTTGAAACCATCCCTTTCTAAGCAACTCACTAGTTCCTCCTATTGCAACAAAAGACGTGAATATTAGTATTAATAGTTATTATGCTTATAATAAGGAGAGGTCTTTTTGACACCAAATGCTTTTAAGAATTTGGTCTGATAAGAGTTTCAACTCTGCTCAAGTAGTTTCTAGACTTTCTCTATGCTTATTAAACTTTCTTAATCGAAAAAGGAGCAGTTTTTATGGGAAAGAGTCAAAGAGATACCTTTATTTGTGGGATGAGGGCAGGTCCTCCATACGCAAATCCCGTGTACAGCTGAACAAGAGTAGCTCCAGCTCTTATTTTCTTGTAAGCATCCTCACCACTAAAAACACAAAGATTCAGCATAATCTTTTTTTTTTTGTGTTTCTTTTGTTCTCACAGCTAAAGCATCTGAGGACTGTTCAAAGACATTACCTACTGACCCCACCACAGCCTATCAGTGGAATCTTTCCCTAAGTAAGAGAACATGCAAAAAATCCACAAACAGAATCAGAACTGTTTTAGTTCGTTGGTAGATTAGGTAGATGATCTTTTTTAGGCTAAAAACATACTCGTGTCAAAGTGTACATCTCTCTCAACATGTTGGTGGAGGGATGAAATAGCGGTTTTCCGCTTAAACCACCAGCTTCTGTTGACACGGGGTTGTTGCTAACAGGATCTGGCCTTGAGACTGTGGTATTTGATATGATCTGTAGGAGAAACAAAGATAGTATCATCCCTGAAAGCTTTATACTTTGCAACACACACTGACATACAATAGAAAATAACGACGACTTTTCTAATGCTTTTGCCACTTTTGTTACACTACTTTAAACAGATGGCACTGATGAAACAAAAGTTAGTTCATTGTAAGAAGATAACTTACCAGCCCATCCAAGTGAAGGGCAAGAGCAACCTACACAAACCGAATATAATGATGTAAGAGCCATTTACTTTGTAAGTATAGAATGTAATTCGTTTTCAAATACAACGCACCGCTGCAATATCTTCAAGCTCTCCTCTTGACAAATCAGGAGCAATCTTCACAAGAAGAGGAGGTGGGCCCTCATCACCCCATTGCATCTCATCCCTAGCAGCTTGAACCTTCTTTACAAGGTCTTTCAACTGTTTTCTTCCCTGAAGCATGCGTAACCCTGCAGTATTTGGTGATGAAACATTGATTACCTGTAGAGAATATGAAAATTAGAAACAAAATTTCTACAGTACATTAGATCAAATGAATGCTCGATATATCATGATAAGAAGTTCTCACCAAGTAATCAGCATATTGGGATAAGTTATGAACTCCTTGGACATAATCCGCAGCAGAATCCTCACTCGTCTTGTTCTTTCCAAGGTTGACCCCAAGAATACCAGGTCCAGATTTGCCCCCTGGTTTTACTTCATCACTTGGAGACGACGAGGTGCCTGATGTTTCTGCCAGCATTCTTTTACCATGTTGAGCACCCAACCGCTTTGCAACGACAACAATCCCTTCGCTATTAAATCCACACCTATTGATAATCGCTCTGAGAGAACAAAATTATAGGTCTCTTAATTGAAACTTCTGATGATTCAATCACAAAGGCAATTATTACTGAATGTAAACAAGAATTCATTTGAGATTTCTCACTCATCTTCTCGTAATCTGAAGATGCGTGGTTTCGGATTGCCTTCTTGTGGAACAGGAGTTACGGAGCCTACCTCAACAAAGCCAAATCCAAGTCCTAGCAATCCTTCAGTAGCCTCAGCGTTTTTGTCAAATCCAGCAGCAAGCCCAATTGGGTTTGAGAATTTCCTTCCCCAAACTTCAAGTCCCAAGATTGATGGATCAGGCCTCTTTTCTCTCGGTACCCACCCACGAGCTGCAGCCGAAACAGCCAGTTTATGCGCAAACTCAGCATCAAGAAGAGCAAAAAAAGGATTCACAACCTTTGTTGCGTTGAACAGCCACCCACTGTCCAAGACACAAGATAATCAAAAGTCAATAACAAAGTGATTCCCTCAAAGTAACTTCAAGGTAGCCTTGGTAATGTTGACTAACAAATGAAAAAAGATGTACTGTTTCAGGGCACTTATTTAAAGTAAGTACCAGAAGGTTGCTTCATCTGCAGTACTCACATAAGCTCCTCCAGCTATAGCTAGACCAATGGTAGCTCCTGTCAATATCCTTCCCTAAAAATTTCAAACCTAAACATTTGAGAAATGTGAAATCGATTTGCTCTTGTAAGAGCAAAACTGGTCTCTTCTACAATACAATACCATCTATAAAATGAAAAAAAAGACATCAATGATTTAACTCTACTACACCAGAAATAAGCATTGATAAAAACAAGAACCGATGTAATGCAAATTCGAACTCTTCTATTTAGCTTCACCAAAATGAAATTCCAGAAACGAATAAGATTCCAATATTCGTTTCTGGTAAACCGCAAAAGAAGATTAATTTATCAATAAATTCATCAAAGCAACTTACTTTTTTGGAAAAATGAGGTACTTTAGGTGCAGAGGAGGCTCCAGGAGCCGAAGAACAGTTTCGGGTCGCTCCAATAGGATTCAAGGAGACCCTTCTGAACAAAAAGTCTCTTCCCCATTTGGCTGATGAAGTTGCAGCCCTTGCCGCCATTAAGATGGTTAAATCGAAAGTGAAATCAGATGGAATTGGAAAAAATGGTTTCTTTGAAATCTACAAGAAGAGGGTTTTAGGCTTTTAGCTCACTGCTTCTTCACACAGAATACGCTTGTGCTGTTCTGTTACAATGGTTCGTCAGTAATTTGCTAAAACCCTTGCTTCCTTAAGCTTAGTCTTTCCGGTTCGATTTATCGGTTTAACTAGTTAACCGGAGGGAAATCTTTTAGGTTTATAGCATTAACCGGATCGGAACAAACAGACTGATAAGGCCCTTTGTCTGAAAAAACGAGCCCGAGAGTGAAGCTCTCTGTGTCATCTTATCCTCCATAGACGTAGTTCGAAGCAGAGGTGATTTTTTGACGACGATAGTGGAAGGAACAATGAGTTCTAGTGTTATGTCGGCAAGTTGTTTCTGTACAATTTCAGATTCTTCTCTACGTTTGAAATCTTCCAAGCTCGTCAATCTGGTTCGTTTCATTTTCATTCCCTTATGAGACATTGAAAGACATTTTCAATCACTAAAGCTTTCAAATTTCGGATTTCCCCCTCTCTGTTTAGAGTAAACAACAGAGAAGACGCTTTCTTAGGTCTCAAGGGGGTTTAAAGGTTGAAGCTTACTATGGTCTAAAGACACCTCCTTATCCACTTGTAAGTTCAAATTAGCCTGATCTCATTACTTTGGTAGTTACATTTATCTTCGTGTTTCTTACGAAGTTTCTATGTTTTTCTTCTGTAATCTATTTGATGTTCTCGATTAAGCACAGAATTGAGGAAAGTTTGTTAATTTTGGGTGAATTGTCTGGTGATAGTAGGCAAACTTGTATTTTGATCTGTGTATATTCTCTCTTGCAAATTACATGGTTATTGATTTTAGGGACTTTGGTGATATGCCAAAGAAGATGCTTTAGTTGAGATTTTTTTATTTGGTCAACATAGTTGAGATTCCAATCAGATTTTAAAAACAAATGTGAATAGGATGCTTTGGAACCATATATGAGTCGAAGAACACTAGAAGTGCATTGGGGTAAGCACCATCGAGGCTATGTGGACAATCTGAATAAACAGTTAGGGAAAGATGATAGACTCTATGGATACACCATGGAAGAGCTTATTAAGGCGACGTACAACAATGGGAATCCTTTGCCTGAGTTCAACAACGCTGCGCAGGTACTTACTTTATAAGTTTCTTGTACTAACATCACCTGAGGAATTGGCTAATGTTGGGATGATGTTGTTGTTTAGGTCTATAACCATGATTTCTTTTGGGAGTCGATGCAACCTGGTGGTGGAGACATGCCTCAAAAGGGTGTTCTTGAGCAGATTGACAAAGATTTCGGTTCTTTCACAAATTTCAGAGAAAGATTCACTAATGCAGCTCTTACTCAGTTTGGTTCCGGCTGGGTCTGGCTCGTCTGTGAGAAACTCTACAAGCCTTTCACTTGTTATTAATAAACCGGAAACTGTAGAATGACACTGAAAGTGAAAAATCTCGATTCTTTTTTGAAATTTCAGTGAAGAGGGAAGAGAGAAGACTTGAGGTGGTCAAAACCTCAAACGCCATTAACCCACTTGTGTGGGACGATATTGTATGTTAGAGTTTTATTAGTTAGTTTTCTTGTTAAATTCAATGTTACCTCTTGATCACATCTATTTTGTTGTTACAGCCAATCATCAGCTTGGATGTGTGGGAGGTAAACTAACTCCTCTCTTCCCTCATACTCTCAAGAAACACTTTAAAAAATGGTTTTTCTAATGTCTTTCTTTTTTTCTATTCTTACTCTGCAGCATTCTTATTATCTGGACTACAAGGTAAAAGCTAGTTCAATTTCAATCATTCTTTCTTCTTTTTGTTTATTCAAAAGGCTAAAACGAGTGTTTACAATTTTGGTTGCTAGAACGACAGGGCCAAATATATAAACACTTTTCTGAACCACTTGGTGTCGTGGAACGCTGCCATGAGTCGAATGGCTCGTGCAGAGGCGTTTGTGAATCTTGGTGAACCCAATATCCCAATCGCTTAAGCTAAAAAGCAGAGAGAGTCCATGTGAAGAAAGCAAGAGAAAAAAGTCCTTTAAAACTTGGGCAGTCTCATTTTTGCAACAGAGGTCCCAAGTCCCAAAAACCAACAAACAAGAGCTGCTTTCTCATATATTTGTTCCGTGAAATTAGCGATAGTTTTCTCTTCTTTTCCCTTTGAGAGTCTCTCCACCTTTAAGATCAATGAGTAGTGTGTGTAATTGGAAAGTTGAGGTTTTTAAATATCTTAATGGTCAATTTTAACCCACGTGACTGAGAGTATCTGTAGGTGTCTTCTTCTTCGTCTTCTTTTTCTTTTCTCTCTTCAATTGAGTTTCCTACTTCATTCGTAGGTGGGTTATGCAGTTCTTCCATCCCCTTGGGTTTGTTATCGAAAACCGGCTTCCATTACTGACACACCATGCCTCCACCTCATTCACAGGTCTGTGGTAGTTCTTGAAACAAATCATCATAAGCTTTGATCAAACAGGAGATAAAAACTCTCAACATCTTTCTTGATTAATGAAAACGACAGAGATCTTTATTGACACCAGCGTCACGCAGCTATGTCAGATGCTACTATCAGTTATCTTCTTCCACACATCGGAATACATTCTAGCCATTGCCATTCATGGAGCATCAAACGTAACTCTGGGGTCGCTTTTGATCAGCAAGCACTACGCTTTAGCAATGCTCATGGCGCTACTCGAATACCTAACTGAGATTATCCTCTTCCCGGGGTTGAAACCACACTGGTGGGTCAGCAACTTTGGACTCATAATGATCATCATTGGGGAAATCATCAGGAAAACAGCAATAATAACAGCGGGAAAATCGTTCACACACCTCATAAAGATCAACCATGAAGACCATCATAGTCTTGTGACTCATGGTGTGTATCAACTTATGAGGTGTCCGAGTTACTGCCGGTTTCTCATCTGGTCGGTTGGGACACAGGTTATTCTCTGTAATCTCGTTTCAACAGTCGTGTTCACGGTTGTCGTGTGGCGCTTTTATGCTCAGAGAATACCATATGAGGAGCATTTTCTGAAGCAGTTTTTGTTGGGATACAGTATATAGAGTATGCAGAGAGTGTTTCTTCTGGTGTTCCATTTGTGAAGTGAAACTTGAATTTTTTTGAACATACGAGTTTAGTGTACCAAAGTCAAACACAAAGACTTGTTGCGAAGTGCTGGAAAAATATTTGGGGATATACAAGACCCTCTTGGTGAAAGTGAAGGTTTTGTCGTGGACATAAAATTTACCATAAGGTTTAACTGTTTAAGCGACACCTGTCACCCGGTTAAGCTTAGCGCCGGCGAAGAGTTTCGGAGAGCAAAGTTTTTTTTGTCTGGGGGGTTTGGGAATTTGAATAGGAGACCATGTTGCGCGGAGGCTCTTGTGCCTCCGTGCATTTGTGGGACCACCGTCATCCTCCTAGTCTCGGTGCTAAGGTTTTTCGACAATCTTCATTCGTGTTCAGAACTCCTTCGGCTGAATTGCAGCAGCGGATGAAGTCTTTTTGTAGGTCTCACTGCGAAACTCCAGGAAAATTCCCAGTTGCTCATGATTGTTTCAAGTATTGGAATCTCGCTGTTGTTGTATTTTTCTCTATCCCGTAGTTGAAATCTGATTGGTTGATGTGAAATCTCCTGATAAGTTCATAGCAGAGTATTGGTAATTTGGTATATTGGGAGTTCAGAGACTAATTGGAACCCTTTACAGAGTTTAAATGTTTTTTCTACTCAAGTTTTAAACTTGAATTCTTTTGCTAAAGTATGTGTCTGTTTCTTCTTCCGAAGCCTAGGAGAAGATGATCCTGAGCTTCCAGTTGAAAGGCATTCGCCAATTGCAGGTATCTCTTTGCTTGTCTAAGTCTTTAACTGCCTTCCGTTAGCATACCCTTTTAGTTTTGGTTTATTGATAGGATATTGTATTTTTGTGAAGTTCCTTGCCATTTGCGTAGAGGTTTGTTGGATCTACGATTAGAAATTTGGTGAAGATATTCACATATAGGATCACAATAGATGTTTAATGTAGTAAATTTCCCTATGGTTTTATGCTTAAGTATCTACTTAGTTTCTTAGCTTGGGGTTACTGGTTATTGTGAATCTTTGTGTGTGGCATTTAACATTGTCTGTCTTTTGTTTTGACAAAAAAAAAATCACATTTTCAGGAGGCATTGTTGCTCTAGGGAAGTTTGATGCTCTGCATATCGGTCATCGAGAGCTTGCAATTCAAGCTGCAAGAGTTGGTACACCATATCTTTTGTCTTTTGTTGGAATGGCTGAAGTATTCGGTTGGAAATCTAGGTAACGTCTTTTCTTCAGATTTCTCTCTCCAATTTCTCAATTAGCAAAGCATCCCCATCAATCGAAGTTAGTTAAAATCAGTAGACCCTGACTCTACAGTCTCTACTGATCATCTCTGCAGATAAAGTTTGGCTTTTTAATCTCGTTGTACCCTCTTCTATGGCAACTAATGTGCAGGGCACCAATAGTAGCCAAATGTGATAGAAAACGGGTGCTTTCCTCTTGGGCATCATGTTGTGGGAACGTAGCACCAGTAGAGTTTGAGATAGAATTTGTCAGCGTTCGACATCTTCACCCACAACAGTTTGTGGAGAAGTTGTCAAGAGAGCTCAGAGTCTGCGGAGTTGTGGCAGGTGAATTCCAAACAAGTATCTCAAAAGTTCTCTCCTTTATCCGAAAATTCTCATTCCAAAAACAATTCTTTCCCCGGCAGGCGAAAATTACCAGTTTGGATATAGAGCTTCTGGTGAGGCCTCTGACCTTGTAAGGTTATGCAAAGAGTATGATATTAGCAGTGACATCATTAACTCCGTGATGGATAAGAACCAAGTCTCTAGAAACGCAGACACAGAGGAAGACTCAAAGTCAAAAGAAAGAGGACAAGTCTCGTCTACACGAGTCCGTCATGCTCTTGCTGCAGGAGATGTGAGGTATGTAGCAGAGCTCCTTGGCAGACCACACAGGGTTATCTCAAAAGTAAGAACACAAGACATAACAAGCAAAGCTGGGAGAATCTCACTTCAGACATCATCGCTACTAAATTTACCTCCTGGTAATGGAGTTTACAAATCATGCTCGCTTTTAGTTGGTGATGAGCATCCAATTTCGTGCAAGGTTGTTGTAGATACATGGAATCTCATTATAGAAACAGAGGCAGTAGAAGAAGTACGTTTCTCTAAGTCTCAACAGTTTCTGCTCTTAGGGATTGAGTTCTGTTGATTCACACATTGATAAACAAAAGTATCACTTTTTTCCATTTTAAGATAACAGAATTAAATATCTGAACTTTGTCGCCAGTTTCGACCAGGACGTTGCGGTTAGGATATGAAACTTCGTCAAAATATGAAACTTTTGGTCTTATTATTAAAAGTAGTGTTTTGAAAGCTACGGTGAATCTGAAGAGTTGGTGGAAGAAGACAAGCAGCTAAATGTTCCCCCCCCCCCCCCCCCCCCCCCCCCCCATCTCAAAGTCGTTGACTTTAGTTGTTGAGTGTCTCTTACTGACCAAGCCTAACAAACCGCCATTGGAACTTGGAAGTGATATCATTGAACCAACTGTTAAAATCCCTGATTACCCATCCACCGAACATGGAATGATTTCAGAGGTGAGGATCTTTGAGTCATTTCCTCAAAATATGTGTTGCTTTCCTTGAACCACACGATCCGTATGATGGCTCATCTAATGCCCATTTAATCAACAAGAGAAAAGAAGAAGGTAGAGAGAGAGAGAGGGTTCTTCATTTCAAGTAGCCCTAATCCTAATTGGAGATATCTTTAATTTTGTCTTTCTCTCCGATCATGTCTTCGGTCTGCGTCAATGATGTATTAACCGACGACGAGCTCAGATGGGTATTGTCTAGGATAGACAGCGATAAGGATAAGGAAGTGTTCGGTTTGGTCTGCAAGCGATGGCTACATCTGCAGAGCACCGACCGGAAGAAGCTAGCGGCGCGTGCTGGTCCACATATGCTCCGCCGTCTCGCCTCTAGGTTCACTCAAATATTCGAATTGGACTTGTCTCAGTCAATCTCCAGGTCGTTTTATCCAGGTGTCACTGATTCTGACCTCGCTGTCATCTCCGAGGGATTCAAGTGTCTTAGAGTTCTCAATCTGCACAACTGTAAAGGTACCTATCAAAATTTTTGGATTTGAACAACTAAAACTTATTTTTATTTTTATCTATTTGGGTTCCATATCTGGTGAAAGAGGTCTGATTAAAGCTGAAAGGAAGAATTTTTAATGCAGTAGAGGGTTTAGATTTGCTTACTTCTGTGCTATTTGGCTTTGTCGTTTTGTGGGTCTTGCTTCTATAGGATAAAGAAAGTGTTTCAACTGTGTTTGCTATCTAGTTGTTGAGCTTTTGTGCACTCCATCACCTTTAAGTGATTCAAGGTTTGTTACATCTCCGCATGATTAGTCTATTAGTTTGAGAGTCTCCTCAGATAGGAACCTTCCCCCACTGTATTGGTATGGATGTTGTGTCTGTATGAACTTCTTTGTTTTCACAAGTAAAACTTTTATCTAGTAATAAATTATATGGCTTTGTATTGTCACAATGGTGGACGAATCCTATGGACCGCAGTCTTTTGTTTATATCTTTAGGTGTTGTAAAATTTGGTAATGCTTTTTGACTGTTTGAGTATTGATTCGTCTTCTGGGAACAGGTATTACAGATAATGGGTTGGGCTCAATTGGACAGTGTCTTTCGTTACTGCAGTTTCTGGATGTATCATACTGCAGAAAGCTCTCAGATAAAGGATTATCAGCTGTTGCAGAAGGCTGCCATGATCTAAGGGCATTGCATCTTGCAGGTTGTCGTTTCATCACTGACGAATCGCTGAAATTGCTCTCTGAGAGATGCTGTGATTTGGAATCTCTCGGGCTACAAGGTTGCATCAATATCACTGATTCAGGCCTTGTTGATCTTGTGAAGGGATGCAGAAAGATAAAATCTTTGGACATCAATAAGTGCAGCAATGTTGGAGATGCCGGAGTTTCCTGTGTGGCGAAAGCTTGTGCATCTTCCCTCAAGACGCTTAAATTGCTGGACTGTTACAAAGTCAGGAACGAATCTATATCTTCCCTGGCACAGTTTTGCAAGAATCTGGAAACTCTGATAATCGGCGGATGCAGAGATATCTCTGACGAATCTATCATATTACTAGCAGATTCCTGCCAAGACAGTCTAAAGAATTTGAGGATGGATTGGTGCTTGAATATATCCGACTCTTCCCTTAGCTGCATTCTGAAGCAGTGCAAGAACTTGGAGGCTCTTGATATTGGTTGCTGCGAAGAGATCACAGATACTTCTTTCCAGGAGTTGGGGAGCGATGATGTTATGAGATTGAAGGTTTTAAAGGTGAGCAACTGCCAAAAGATCACAGTAACAGGGTTAGGCAAGCTTTTGGAGAAATGCATTTCCCTAGAGTATCTAGATGTTAGGTCTCTTCCACATGTGACAGAAGCAAGGTGCAACGAAGCTGGCCTGGAGTTTCCCTTATGTTGTAAAGTTAACTTTTCTGGAGGTTTAATCGAGCCAGATGTTCTGCTTTGAACATTGCTGTTGGGATTCCGTTACTTTGTTTGTCAGGAAATTCTTGTCTGCACTAAACCCTCTGTGATATCTCTGTCTCTCTCTATATGTCTCGTATGGGTACACTTATGGCTTATGATCCATTATTGAGTACTCTCTCAGCTCTTGTACATTTTTGTGCATTAAATATTTGGTTGTGGCGGCTCCTTTATTATTTTTCTGTTGCTTTGCAAAGTGTGTGTAGTTGTCTTTGGATCTGCTTCTCCTTGAGAGTAAAGGTTCACCACTTGATATTTGAAGACTCTAATTACTATGTAATACAATAGAGCAGTGTTTGCCCTAAAGCTTTTGGTGTAATCAATGAAGCTGTTTGATTTGCTGTTGTTGAAATGGAAGAAGACTGCTAGTTATGCTGGAGCTTCATTGTCGGTTTTATTTCTCTTAGGGAAAGAATCCTGTGGATCTAAAAGCTTCTAAATGCTTTGAGATCAAGACTATGAAATGGTCTTATGTAGTCATTCCATATTATTCGACGTATCCCATGGCAGTTCTTTTGACATGTTTTGCTGTAAAAGAGGACTTTAATTAAGAAAAATACATGGGATCAGCTATTCAGCAAAAAAAAAAAAATGAATTTGTACAATATTGTCAGGCTCCTAACATTTTCTGATTGAAACAGGTGAAAGTGTAAATGAAATATTTCCTCTTCAACCCGCACTAATTAGCTCCTCAGAGAAGAATACTGCAGTTTATTGCTCACCATCGCTTAACGCCTGCTCGAGACAGTTGAAAGCTTTCTGGTAGCTCAAGAATCCCATGAACCAGAAGTGAAAGTTATCGACTGTGACTACTTCTAGGTACTTTTGAGATGGCTTCTTCGTGTTCTGACTCTGGTTCACTCCATTGATCTTGCATAATGGGATTGAGACTTTGTAGTGAACCCTAGTGAGAACTCCTTGAGGGGAAGCCACTTTGATCGATCTCTCGCTACAGAAAGCAATCTTCTTTGATGAGATGAAGAGTAGGCCTGGGATGGGACCCGCGGTTGTGGATAGGTAACATTGGTAAGCCTTGAACAGTTTCTCTTCATGACAGACTCTAAAGAGCCGTTTATAAATCTTCTCTAAGCCTCCCATTTGAATGATCTTAGCTCCCAAGGATAGCTTTCTCTTGACTGTTTCGGTTAGCTTTGGTCCTAACTTGCCCTGATCTCTAGCTCCATCAGTGAAGCTGTCTGTTTTCTTCTTTCGCAGAATCGACTTTCCTCTGCCTGTTAATAAATTAAAATAACTCTTGTTAGCCTCTATTGATTGCCAAGAAAAAGAAGACCAGTAATAGAGAGAAAGGTTAAGATACTAACTTTGTTGTTTAGATTTATTCGCAGAAGTTGGGATTTGGAGCTTGTTGATGGAAGATGGGTCAGGAAAATAACCCATCGTAGCACTCTTGGCTGCAGAAAATGCAATAACTTGTTGATGAATGCTGCTCTGTGTCATCTTTGAGCACTAAGTAGTGATCTTGATTCTTTGATTCTTGTGAGAACGAGAGATAGAGAAAGAGAGATTGTGAGTGATTGTGATGATGAAAGTCATGTTGGTGGGAAGGTATTTAAAGGGAATGACAAAGAGAGAAGAGGGCAGTTGAAACATGTTGAAAACCTTTGTGGTAAAGTATGAGTCATGGATGGGTCATCAAGTCACAGAGATAAAGCCACTTTATTTGGGGTTAAAGGCAATTAGAAGAAGATCAAGCATATGCTCTGTTTTGGCTTTTTGCCAGATATACATCATATACATAATAAATAAAGGTTTTGCAACTACCAAATCCGTTTTAGAACAAAATTTATAAAGTATTTTTCAATGACTGATGAAATGTTTTTGCTTTCCAAATAACAAAACAAGTCAGGAGTGCAAAAAGGGTCAATGGATCTTCTTAAATGTCTCGAAACAGTTTTCTATTAAAAATTTTAGAAGCAACCATTTTATAGATTGATATTGAATCTAAAATCACATAATATTACAGATGCCAAAAGAAAGTTAAGAAAAGTAATATGATTACAAGGAATGACGTTGGATGCCGACAAGCTAGCTTTTTTTAACCATACAGGTTGGCAAATAAAACACCAAGCTTTTCATTTTTTTTTACTTTTAGCCTGATTTTGTTCATAACATATATCAATATATGTATTGAAGACAAGAAGAAATGTTTCCTAAGATATTGGAACATGCATGAAACAAGAAAAAAAAATCAAATACGTAACGCTTTGTGAATATGTTAGAGAGAGCAAACTGACTCATGCTGATGCAGAAGGAAACGTCGTGGCTTTGGAAGCTTTCTGAGTTGGCAAGGCATTGTAACTTTCTGACGCCTTTTAGTAGTCTAACTTGATGATGCTAGTCAGTTAATAAAATATGTGTTCCCATCTTTACTTATATTCATCTCTTGCTCGTGTCATGCAATGGAAAAAACAAAAGGAGTAAAGCAAACGTAATAAATGGTGTCTGTCTTTTATAGACTACATATTTCCTAACATTCTCTGATGGAAACAAAGTGACGAGTAAAAATGGAATATTTTCACTTCATCGTTTAGCGTCTGCTCAAGCCTCAAGACAGTTCAAAGCTTTCTGGTAAGCTCAAGAATCCCATGAACTATAGAATCAAGACACAATGAGTTGATATAAACATGTAAGCCATATGAAATCCAATAGTCGAAAATTCAAAGTTGCCAAGAATATCACCTGCAAATTCATAGTTGCCGATGCCTTGATCCCAAGTAGAAGCGTAAGAAAGCCCTAAATCCCTAAAGGGAGAAACGAAAATTTCAGTGACAACGGTGGCGATTTCACACTTTCTTTCATTTCAATCAAGATACATACCTGCAAATTTATATATTTATTTGCAAACAATACTATCACAAAATCGGCCAATTCATATATACATCAAGAATCCAATTAAACCGAAATTATACATAAAATTTTATTCACGAGAATTTATATTTCCATTATCATTTTGGGCCAATACATTTTATAACTTTCCAATTTGTTTAAATTCATATAAAACATATAATGATTGTATTAGTTAAAACGATGTATTGGACAACACCTTACAATTTTGAAAACAAAAGAAGAAAATATATGTAGTTTTGTTTTTTGGAAATGAGGCGACCACTTCCGCGAAAATAGTCAAATGATACATATGATTTTGTAGTTTCTTACAATTCTTTTATTATATTCTCGTTCAATACATTATACATATAAGACTTTGATGATGAACACGACAAAGTAAACATATATATATATATAGCACATAGGTTTGTTCGGTGTGTTTTATCTTTGGTTGATCTGTTAATTTAATATTTGATTTGATGCAGCTAAAAATAAATCTACGCGGAAATGACACTGCACAGAAGAAAGTGCATTGGCAATTGGCAGGGCCAAACCATTTACATGCACAAAAGTCTGGAATCCACTGACCAGATGATCTTTCTTTTAAGCTAAGGCAAAATGTATCTCACATCATATTTCTTTTACTTTTTTTTTTTTTTTCTAATTTATATACTTTTTGTTTATGTCAAATTGCATCACACACGTCGGAAACTATTAATGATAGATTTGAATGTGATCCCTCATGTCCTAGTGATATAAATCTTCTTTTCTTTTATATTTGCTACTTTTCTTTGACCAATCGAGCATTTTCCCAATACCCACCAAGTACCTTTTTCACTCTTAGTCGACATAAATATTCAATACTGCTCGTATAATATAGTCAAGATATCTTATCCCGCTTAAGATATGCATGGACCCCGAAAATGACGAACCGTACTATAAAAGCTTGAATTGTTGTGAATGTGATGGTATAAGTAGAAATATTACGGTATAAATGGGTGATGACATTTTGAACAATGAATTAACACGCGGAGTAATATTATTTATACCTATTAATCATACGTATACTTGCATATCATTTACCAAAATAAAATTCATATTCACACAAACATTTCTTTTTTTAAGTTTTGACCCAATCACGATTCTTTCTTACAGTAGAATGTAAGCTATTTTAACCTAACCTCTACAATATAACTTTTCGTACAGGTATTAACAAGCTATATAGAGATATGTAATTTCTTTTCAAGATTATATTTATATCCGACTCGGTCTTTAATAGAACCCGTATGTTCTGATTCCGGTTTAGATTCTAAAGTGGATATTTTTTTTGTTATTTTGGAAATTTTCATAACTGTGATATTGTTTGACTTACATGTATTGGATTTGTGTAGACAAAATTATGTCAAATACAATTACAACGACTCAATAATGGAATCAATATATTAGATTTAATCTTAGTTAAATTGTTTTCAGTGATGAATATCATAACAGATAGAAGTTTATTCAGGGTTAGGTAGAATTGACACTACCCAATTCGAACATACATGTATATATATATATATGCATGTTAGTTGTCGTTATATATATGACATATATGAATTCCTTGAATTTAATGTCTTTATAACAACTGCTGAATCATTCATGGCATAGCAACTACTAATCATTCATCTTTACGCGTTTCATATATACATGTACCGAGTTATAAACATCCATAGTTTACAAATACAATGTCCACTTAGTTTATCATGCATATATATATATATATATATATAAACTCATTGGCCACATATTTATAAGTATGTATACACCATGTGCATATCACATGGGTGACGAATTGATGAAACAACGATCTATATTATATGGTGGGAATGTGGGATCCATTCTAAATGGATTTCCTTTTCGGGTTTTTATTTAACTTTTTTTTTTGCTTCTTTATTGCGCTTTATACTAAAAATATCAAATATAACCGATCTTTCTTATCTTAGCATGAAATAAAAGAAATAAAGGCATCAGAAAGTCACAATGCCGACACATAAAGTCCCAAAGCCACGACATCCCCTTCTGCATGACTCAATTAGCTCTCGCCGATTCCAAAAGCATTAAGTAATATTTTATTGTTTCACGTTCCAATTAATTAGGAAACATATCTTATCTCCTATACATATATATAGATATATGTGGAAAACAAAAATCAGAGTACAAAGGAAGAAAAGAAAGAAAAAGCTTGGTGTTTTGCCAACTTGTAGGTAAAAAAAAAAAGGCTCGTCGGAATCTAACGTCAGTCCGTGTGATCATCTCTATTTTTTTTTATATTACCTTTTTGGCATCTTTAATCTAAAATTTGAGTTTCTGTTTTAAGAGATCAACTACTATGAGTGCATTGGACTAAACATTTATGGGTGGTGGTAGCATTAAAAAATTGTAAGATTTGTAGGATGGTTATAATTTCAAATAATCGGGAAAATAGAAAGATGTACGATCGTTACATACAATTGGTAAAGTTTGAGTTACGATAAAAACAAAGATCCTTTGAACTACCACTATTCTTGCATACAATTTCTATCAAGAAGACTCAAATGAAGTAAAAGTGAAGTAATGATACTTACAAAAATCAAATGATAAAATAAATGATACAATTTTATGTGTTTACATGAAGCAAATCCTCTATATAAAGAAGAAAGTAACTAAAATCATTAAATACTTTACTCTATATGCATGCAGGGAACTTAAGAAACAATGTCACTAAAGAAAATTATAGGATAAACGAAAAAATAATAAAAACTCTAGATAAGATAATAATCTGAGTGTTAAGGCAGAGGAAGCCGAGAAATTATAGTTCGACTGGTTAAGAATTCGTGTTTTAAAGTGACGGATTAGGCTAACAACAACAAGGTCACCTTGTCCCTATGTCTGAATTGTTTCCATTGCTTGCACAGTTGCACTTATGTTCCTACTTCAATTTCTATATGAAATCTTTCAAAATATTTAGAGATGTCAAAGACTTTAAGAGGCCTTTGAACTTTCAATATTGATAGAGCCCTTTTGTAAATCAAGTTTATTATGTGGAAAGCGGGGGAAAAAACCAAACCATTTCATCAGTTGTCGAAATTATGTCATAAACACGGATTTTGGTAGTTGCAAAGCCTTTCTCTATTTGTATATCTCCTTTAACTAGAGGAATGTTGACCAACAAAAAAAAAACTAGAGGAAATATTAAGGTCGAAAAAAAGAAAGCAAGACAGAGCATATGCTGATCTTTCATATATTGCTTTTAACCCCAAAAAAAGTGGCTTTATCTCTGTCTTGATGACCCATCCATGACTCATCCTTTACCATAAAGGTCTTTAGTCTCAACGATTCAATGTTTTGTTACAACTGCCTCTTGTCTCTTTATCATTTCCCTTTAAATACCTTCCCATCAACATGGTTTCATCATCACCATCCATCACTCACAATCGCTCTCTCTCTCTCTCTTTCTCTCTTCTCACAAGATCAAGAATCAAGAATCAAGATCACTACCAATCCTCCAAGATGACATTGAGCAGTGTTCATCAACAAGTTATTGCATTTCCTGGAGCCAAGAGCTCTACAATGGGTTACTTGCCTGACCCTGCTTCCATCAACAAGCTCCAAATCCCAACTTCTTCCAACATTTCTGAACAACAAAGTTAGTATCTTCGCCAACCTCTCCATTGCTGTTCTTATTTATCCTGGAAAAATGGATACTAACAGTTTTTTTCTTTCAAACAGGCAAAGGGAAATCAATTCTGCGAAAGAAGAAAAATGAAAGTTTCACAAATGGAGCTAAAGATCAGAGCAAGTTAGGACCAAAACTAACCGAAAAAGTAAAGAGAAAGCTATCCTTAGGAGCGAGGATCCTTCAACTGGGAGGATTAGAGAAGATCTATAAGCAACTCTTTAAAGTCTGTGATGGAGAGAAACTCTTCAAGGCGTACCAGTGTTACCTATCAACAACTGCAGGTCCCATCGCTGGCTTACTCTTCATCTCATCAAAGAAGATTGCATTCTGCAGTGAGAGATCAATCAAAGTGGCTTCTCCTCAAGGAGATATTACTAGGGTTCACTACAAAGTCTCAATCCCTTTGTGCAAGATCAATGGAGTGAACCAGAGTCAGAACACGAGGAAGCCATCTCAAAAGTACCTTCAAGTAGTCACAGTTGATAACTTCGACTTCTGGTTCATGGGGTTCGTGAGCTACCAGAAAGCTTTCAACTGTCTCGAGCAGGCACTAAACGATGATGAGCAATAAACTGCACTGAAGAGAAAATATTTCATTTCTACTTTCACAAGTTTGAATCAGAGAATGTTAGGAGAGAGCCTCGAAGAGACTGAAAATATTGTTTGTAAAAATTCATATTTTATTTATTCGCTTTACCCATATTGTTTTCAAGTGTAGACATGATATGAATATATTATTAATTTGTGTAAAATCAATTTACAGCAAAAAAACAATTAAATCACTATCAGCAATCATTTTTTTTATTTATCAAACCCACCAACAGAATTTGCAATAAACGAGGCACAAAAATTGTGTTATGGTTTCCATTTAAATGCAAAGACAATCGCATAATCTCCTATAGCTTTCTGAATATGAAAATCGACAGGAATTAAATAACCTATACTCTTATTGTTGAATAGCTTTCTAAATATGGCATGTTCAATAAAGTCCCTATTTAATATTGATCTCCTATTTAATACTGGTATTCAATATATTTCAGATTTTCATAAGTTTTTTTTTGTTTTACAGAGACATGGAGTATGAATAATTTAGATATAAATATGAAACTACAGTTAAAACTACAATCAACTTCTTTTTTCAAAATTTATTTAGCTTGAAATTCCTATAACTGCTATTAATTAAAAAAATATGTTTTCCTTGGATTTGAGTATGTTTAGTCAGAGTCTCAGACAATATTTTTATCATAAAAATGTGATAAACATAATATATTACCTGGATGTAATAGTAGACATAATATATTACCTGGATAAAAGTAGATGAAAACTCCAAAAATTTCTCGTAATTATCTCGTGGAATCATGTGCTTATTTTTCTTTCTTAGGGATACTATATCTAATTATTATCTATAAGAGAACATAAAAATGGTTGTTTTTTTAAACAAAATTTACTCTTACAATAGGTATATGAAATATCTAGTATGCATAGTTTATATATCCAAAGGAACCAAATAACTTATAGTATTTTTTTCGAATAGCTTTCCAGAAAAAAAGTTTTAAATCGGTTCCAATATTAAATAACTTATTTAATTTATAAAATTGGCAGTATATTAAATCGGTTCCAATATTAAATAGAAGATTTGATCAATGTGAATATTTGGAAAGTTATTTAATAAAACACTAAGTTATTTAATTCATTTGAATATATTTTGTTTACTTTTTATTAATCATTTTACAATTCTCTTGTACCTTAAAATTTTAAGCAGTATTTCTAAGAACGAAAAAATAACAATATGAATCCCGGAGATCAATCTAGTTTTGAGAAACTTCTCAAATACCCATATTCAAGAGATAAAACTAATTACGAAAAGTTTTTGGAGTGTTCATCTCCTCATATTCCTATCGAGTATAACATCAAGGTAATGAATTATGTTTATTATTATTTTTTAATAAAAGTATTGTATGAATGAACATAATCAAATCCAAGGCGAACTAATTTTTAATATTAATTTCAGTTATAGGGATTTCAATAAAATGAATTTGAAGCAATTAAAAAGTTTACAGCAAAAAACAATTAAATCAATATCAAAATCGATTTTTTATTTATCAAACCATCAACAGAATTTGCAACAAACTAGGCACATAAATTGTTATGGTTTCCATTTAAATTTGCAAACGCTTTTGTTGTTGTTAAAGTGGTCCTTGATTTATAAACATCTATTTTCTGAAAACTAAAATTCATGAGTTAATTACTCTTCTAAAGCCTATTTATTTTATTTGATCTCATTTCAATTCTTCAGAAGGATTTAAAATCGATACCTACCATGCCTACTACTGGCAGTTTTGATTTTTCATTGTTTGGTTAAGTGGAAAAACGAAAAATAAATAGATTGGTAAAAAAGAAAAAAAAAAATTGACCCAAAAAAATGAAAAAAAAAATAGATTGGTCAAAGTCTCAAAGATAATGTGCCATATTAGTAAGCCTAATTAATTACATTGACCAATATTTGCCAAAATTCGGTCACTTAGATTTGACTATAACATAATGGTCAAATACAAAACTCTAAACAATACGAGGGATTTATTAATTAAAAATATATATATATATATATATCTTATTCCAACCCGGTTTAAGGATCCGAGTAGGGTGATCGGGTTGTAATCTAAATTCAAAGACCCCAACTTCAAAAATCTGTGCAGAGCATTGGCGCTAATTCTTCATCAGCATTAGCTCCAGGAGGGGGAGCAGAAGAAGAAGAAGAAGAAGAGAGAAAGCCTCGCATTTTGCTCAGGGAAATTTGGTCTGCATATGAAGAGTGGAGCTCTTATGGTCTCGGAGTTCCTCTTTACCTGGGAAACATCAACTCCGATGTAACTCACTACTATTTTCCTTCACTCTCCGCTATTCAGATCTTCACCATAAAACCCTTCTCTGGCGATGCTTCTTCTTCTTCTTCAAGGTTCGAAATTTTTGTCTCTCTGTGTCTTATTGCTTCATGGGTGGCAATATCCGATGTGAAAGTTTGTGTCTTTGAGATGAATTAAGACTTTTTTTTGTTTGTTGTTAATTTCTGATATAGCTTTGTGAAGTGTTGATGATGGCTTAAATAACTAGTAATCTTACATTCCTAAAGTTTGTTTACTTGTTTATGATTAGAATTGAGACTATTGTATGTGGTGCTAGTGTGGTACGCTTTCAAAGTAATTGATTTTGAATGTAGGAGTTCAAGTTCTGCTAAACCTGACTCTTGTAGCAACTCTAGGCCTGGAATTTTGCGTCCTGAGTTTTTTGGCAACCTTTATTGTGAATATAACGAGAGAAGAAAGCCGCATCAGAGGGGTCCTCTTACTGAGAAGGTATCTTATAATTATTATTTCTTAAAACTTTTGATGTTGGATTGGTTCTCCATTATCATTGATCAATGCAAGGTGTTTTGTTTTGTTTGTTTATATATTTTGTAGGTTGGTGAACTAGCTGAGCAGTTCACTGGATTGAGTAGTCTGACGAGTTCAGATCTTTCTCCATATAGCTGGTTTTCTGTAGCTTGGTATGTGTAGTTTCCTTTTTAGCTTGTTCAGTTTTAGCCTCTTCTTACTTAATTCTTGAATATGTTGCTAAGTGATTAGTTGATTTTTCACCCTGTCCCTATGAGAGATATTACTATATTAGCTTGACAGTTCAAACGAGTTCTCAATAAATAGACAACTTTCTTTCTTATGATTTATGACTGCATTCTTCTCATGATTTATATTCAAGAGGTTGGTTGCTGTCTCACTCCATATAATAAGTGCCATGATATTGAATTTGGTTGATTGGAATTATTTTAGGTATCCCATTTATTCAATTCCATTAGTGAGACCTGAGATGAAGGAATTATCTGCTGCTTTCCTTACATACCATTCATTGACGCCAAGCTTTACAGGTACTTTGGTCGTATGAGAAATAATATTACCTTTTCAACCCAAGCTTCTTGTTAAGTTGTATTCTACTGTGGCGTAGGAGGACTTGTGATAGTGATAGAGTGATAATCATGTCTGGCAATTATCTTCATATAACTAATAGAGATGCAAGAGAATAATTTATTGAGATTGATAATTTCTAGTCATAACTTGATCATAGAAGTTTCCTTTTGGGGAATCTAGGTTTGTAATCTCTTTTCTCTAGTTTTCGTAAAGAGGGATCTAATTGGTAGAAAGAAAAAAAATATATATCCTGCAAAAATAGTTGTAGATGTTTTTTTTTAACTCCTGACTCTATTAGTGTCTCTTGGATATAGATAAAAGGGATTTTGCATCTATTTTGATATTATTATCTTGTGGATTACAAAAGATAGAAAAGTTGCATCTTTGACGTATAAGTCTTACCAAGTATAGTTTTTGTTTGTGAATTTTCAGAAATAATTAGTAAAGATGATAAGAAGAATGAACTAGGAGTAGCAAGTGTTTTACTGCCTCCATTTGCTGCAGTAACACACAACGCCTTCGGAGACATGTGGATAATGCATGGGACTTTAGATAGTCAAATGATGGCAAGGCGTGAAGAATCTGCGTCTTCGTTGTTGAACACTATGGGGTTCGATCACGCTGACTTCAATTTCTTCATGGCAAGACGCTAATTTTTATATTATGAACTCTGTTTTATAATATTTGTTTATGTTGTGTGTGACAATGATACTACATGTTTATCATGGTCTCTTTTAACAAATGGTACTTTGTGCTTTATAATCTTTTGTTTGTGCTAATAAATCATACTGATAATTAAGAAAGTTCCAAAATCAAAAGCATGTGTAGAAAGAGAGAGAGACAATGCATGTGAGAGAGAAATGTTTCATTTCCTCTTCTTCTTCTTGTCATCTGCTCTAATGAGCTGAACCGGAGCTGCTGGTACTCTAAACCACCATTCTCTTAACCGTCTCTCTAACCGGTCACTACTCGCTTTCCTCCACCCAACTTCCCTCGTGAACCACTCTACAAACGCAATCGTTGTTAGGTACTTCACCGGAACAACCGCCAATATAACTGCCACTATCACTGGCGATATAGCCGTTGTATCTGTAGCCTGACAACATATAGTAGAGAGCTGTTCTGTTAACCGCAGAAAACGTTTTATTTTAGAAATCATCGAGTTTTGATATAATATACCTGAGGTAAAACTGCTAGAGTAATGGCTCTTATTTTGAGGAGACCAACGTTGACGGATTGGATTAGGGACTCGAACTGGCTAATTGCGTCTTGGAGCAGGAGTAGCTGCTCCACTGCGTTTTTACTTGGTGGAGCTTTTACTCGAACGGCTTGTGGTTCTTTCCCTTTGTTGAATTGCTTCCGCCACAACATTACTAAAGGATGAAACCAATCCACTATACTATAGCCACTACGACTAATATAGACGGTAGTATGAAACCAATCCACTCATTGCACAACATAACAGGAATGCTGGTTTCGTTACATTTATCACATGTCTTTTGCGCAACAAATCAAAATTTAGATTCGTTTCTGGCACGAGTTATCCTGTGATGCAACTCTTGTCACCATGTCTTTGTAGCTTAAATCTTACCTGATAATCAGATAGCTGAATAAGATCATGAACACTGATGATTTATAAGGATGTTTCCAAGAGGCTAAGAGTAGTATATGCAAGCCTAGTTTGATGAAAGGTAACAATAGCTCCTGCAATGAGACTATCGGTTAATAGCAACTATAAAGCAAAAAAAAAAAAAAAAATGAAAAGGCGAAGAAGAAGTATCTCGTGATACCTTAATTACTGCAGCATTAGTGTCAATCCCTTCTACTTTCACTTGTTCCACAGTCGCCTGAGCAGCTTCAGCTCTGTCTGTATCTAGGATTGACTGTTTCAGAGCTATCTCTAATGGACTTGTCTCCCCAATACAAAAATCTCCTACGATTGTCATTTCTTCACCCATATTTGTCCCAGTTTCTAAATTCAATCCAAAATGTTCAAGTAATATGAGTGAGACTGGAGATAAGTTTGACGGCCATTTCATGTACTGAACAAAACCAACATCAGAATGAACATTGGTGGTTATACGGGAGACACGGCTGGATAGAGTTTCTAAGACCATATCTCCACCAGGAAGACTTTCTGCTAGGTTAAATATAAGCAACGTTTTGTATTGGGAAGAGAAGACTTGGAAAGCTTCCTTTATAGCACGATACCGGAATATGCCAAGGATCGCTCTTGCAAGTATTTCTGATCGTTGAATCCCTTTAAAGTTGTAGTTTCGAATGAACCATTGTACACGAAGGATCTCCAAGCATATTCCCAACCAGTAGTCTCGACGAGCATTGCCTTTAAACTCTGTAAATTCAAAATATACAGGCTCTGGCCTGTACAAGAAACAAACAAGATAGAGCAAAAAATGTAAATCCATGAGCACAGATTTTGTGAAGGGTCATAAATGAGACAGACATAAGATTGTGGTCTACTAGCACACGCACACTATAATTGATTTATACATGATGGCTTTATCAAAGATACGAGCACCCAAAGGCCCAGTCAACTCAGGTTTGATAACCTGTTTTGTGTCTTCAGTGAGATCATATCGCATGGCCTTCTCACCACCACCCATTGAATCAAAATATAAGGCACAGTTTGTAAGTGTCAGTTTTCCTACAAAAGGAAATGCTTGATAAATATAAAGATGGAAACAAAACCAATCAAATTAAACCACGATTTTCAAGTTTCTCTTTTTGCTAAAAGTATAATGTAATGCCAATGCAGAAAGTTAGCATAGATAAAATGGCTATATGCAGAGATCTCTCCAGAAGTTCACCAGGCCATGCTGAGATGCCCACGTGTTTAAGAACTGGTAAAACAGGATTTGCACCATCGATATCAAGAACTATTTCTCCCTTGGCAAGCTGAAGATTAGCAGCTGAAGGTCCTAGAGAGCTTTTTGCAGCCTTGAAAATTCTACAAATATAAGAAGGGGAAGAAATGTAAGAGGGAAACCAGCTATTTTACAGAGATAAACACTGGCAAGAAAATTAGGGCGAAACATTTCTCTGTAAATTTATCTCATTTTTAATTGAAGCCGTCATATCCAAAAAAGACTCATTCATGTTTTGGATACCATTAACTGAGCCACATAAAAATTTCAATCATCTTCAAACGTTAGCAAGCAATACTATTTTCACGTAATATGTTGCCAGTTAAGGGATTATTAGATGTGCTTGAAGTACATAATACGTAAACTGAATACTAGAGAAGTCGAGTGAAGTATTTAAAATACCAAAAAAAGATTACAAAAATTTACAAAATCTCCTACGTTTTATAACACGAGTCAATAAATGCAGAAAATCAAATAGAGGGAGTGGTTCATCATACTTGTCAAGTGTGCGTATGTATCTGTCATAGACGAGAAAATGAAGCCTGTGGCTTGAAGAGCTAGTCAGTGCATCAAAAAGATTATGTACAGTTATTGCATCTGCAATGGCAAGACAAACCGGAGCAATTCTTGCAAAAGCCTCCTGTCCGACAGACTTATTTTCATCAACCTATTTAGAATATTTTGCAGAGGAAAAGCCAGTAAAAGTCCTTTCTCATAATGACTAAAGCGGAAGCAAAGGAATTCAAAAATGGTAATAACCTGCATTGCCATATTTGTGGGACTTGAATAGAATAGAGACCAGCTGTCATCATCCTTTGAGTCCTGCTTGGAAGGAGATGCTGCATCCTGAACTCGGAAATGAAGGAGACAAGCATCAATCAAAATATTTGTGGTAAAAAAACCATCAAGATGGCAACTAGATATAGAAATCTCACTTTGTTAGCCTGGTCACTTGGTGTCTCCCAAGCAAGCATGAAGCATCATATCAAACATTAGCTGACGAAACTCTTGATCACTTAAGTAATCAGGTTTTTTCATCACTTGGTGAAGTGCTTGGAAAGAGCAAAACTCTAAAAAAATTCCTAGCATATGTCAAGAGTTGCTTAACACTCTCAGGTAACTCTACACCAAAATGATGTTGCAGATCTTCTGTTGAAACTTTAAGAATCCTGCAATTATCAAAAACTAAGCCCTGGATCTGAAACTCAACTGAATCTGGAAACTGTAAAAGAATCTAAGGGTTATTGAGAGGGTACTGTGAACAGCGAGAGACGACGGAATTGGCGAGGAGAGATAGCTGAGGAATAGGTTTCGGGGAAGCAATAGCCGACGGAGAAGCATCTCCATCACGACCGGAGGAAGATTTCTTCCGCTGGAATAATGATTTTAAAGAACTTTGTTGCGTTCTCACGAAATTCTCCAGCATTCCGACTTTCGCACCACCACTATCTTCTTCTTCCATTGAAATCACCACTAATTAACCAGATCAGATTTGGTTATTCGAACCCCTTCTCAGATTCCTCTCTTTCCCATTTTGCTTTTCTTCCTTTGCAAGCTTTTGCAGACTTCTACTACACAATTATGTCTTCAGACAAAAGATCTTCATTCACTTCATATTCAATCTATTCACGCTTAGCAGATCAATTAGCTGTGGTTTTAACTTTTAACTAACCGAAAGCCATTATTAACGTCCAATGTCTCAAATCAAACCAAATTTAAACCGTTCCGTTATATTACGAAACCGAATTAAACCTAACTCTGTAACATTAACCCTTTGGTTAAGCATTCCTGGATTAGGAAGAGATCATCAGCGAGCGTATAAGATTCAGTTATGTTTGTAAAGTTTATCAAGTTAAAAACTTAAAACAACCAAAAATCGTAACTTTTGATACTAAAAAAAAAGAAAAAAGGCCACTGTGATCTCACATTATACAACCATCGATTATGGTCTTCTTTACGTTTATTCTGTTTGTTATCTGAAGAGAAAAGAATAGCTTCTGATCCATTGTTGTTGATCTTCTATAGTTTTGATTTGCCACTACGAGGCGGGTCTTTCGCCCAGAGAGGTGGGATGATTCTATGCTCTTGCACAGGGGGCTGCTCTTCCTCTTTCTCTGTTTTTTCTTCGTCTTCTAGAACCTCTCTAGAGAATGCATCCGGATTTGCTTTGATACAGCTTTGTAATGCTACAAATGGATGCACACAATCTGATCCCTGTAACAACACATCCAATATCCTTGTGAAGCTACAAAAAAACGTTTCAAATTTTCCAAAACGAAAGAAACAACTATCATCAATAGGATCATTTCGAGGTCATATATTTGACTTTTTGAACCATCATATGTCTAAAACTAAAAAGACAACGATCACCAATGTTTATGAGCATTTTGGTTGAGGTTACATCATTCTAAAACAATCTAATATGTTGAGTAACGGGTTTACCTTTTCTTCAGCAGTGCTCTTGAGAAAGCAAAGAAATGCCTCGGAGAACTGAGACCCGCAAGAACCATTACGCAAATCTGCTATGCAAGGACAATCCAGTGCTCTTTGTGCCTTTGCTTCAAGAGACTGATGGAATTGGTATTAGTCAGATAACTAGCAAAGTGATAAATAACTGAATAACTGAACAAAGTTGGAGAAATAACCTCATTTTCATTAGCATCCTCACCAAACGCTGCAGCTTCTGTGATATTGAAGAGAATATAATAATTTCAACGACAGCAGAGACCATCAACAACATCAACTCTTCTAAAGCACCGAGACAGTTGAAGTGTGTCTTGAGGATACAATGAAAGAATCAAAAAGCTTTCTTTAAACCAAAATTACATAGACAAAGACTTGAGAATCTCCCAATTCGTAAAAACTCGCCTATGCTACAATAGGATACATATATACTCTCAAATCTCAATCGTGAAACTAGGTTGAGAAAACCGAACCTGCAAGGAGAGAACCCATAGGAGACGACAACGAAGTATTATCGCCATCAGAATCCCGCGGGAGAGGGGCGTTCGTCGTCGTCGTTGGAATTTCTGATGAAGCAGAGTTCTCGACACTTCGAGCTTGACCCATTTCTTCCTCCGCCGCTCAAGAGATTCTGTAAAAAACCTCCGTCAAGAAGTTGGTTAGCCGCCGACTAGAAGCAGACCCCTCGACGAAAGGCGTCGACGTTTACGGTCGGGTCCGAGTTTCCAAAATTGAAATCAACATATGGCCCAGATTGTCGACACACGTTTAAATTTTTGTTTTAGAATTTTCCAGTTTTTAAGCATTAAGCCATTAAAACTTGAACCCAAATAATTATGGAAAATAAAAAATTTTGCAACAAATTTTTTTTCTTATAAAATTTCATTTAATGAATTTTAAATCATCAAAACGAAACAATAAATAAAAATTATTTTTGGAATATGTATTATTTTATTTTGAAGAATATTGCAGTTCATAACATAATGGAAACAAAACAAATAAATTTTGTGTGCAGTTCAATGGAATTATCAAGAGACAAACTCAACTCTGCTTTTTGGAAGCGTTTTTTATTCCTCATCTAACTCTAAAAATCCATAAAATCGTTGATTTGTTATTTACAAAGTTAAAAACAACTCTTTTTACACGAGCTCTTTTGACAATCAATGTCTCTTAGTTACAGCAAGCACAAAAGTGAAGCTATTCTACAGAAGGTTTTTTTTATATACCTAGCTCTCTCGTGAAACAGATATAAAGAGTTTTGAAACATATGTAAGGTCATAATCAAATTTATACTAATTTAGATAGGGTTAATTTTTGGAATTAATATTTTAAAAGAATTTAGAAATGTCAATTATATTTCGAGTGAGAATGTAAAACATATATTTCAAAAGATAATTAGATTATGTCTCAAACTCGACTTCTTTTAAAATACTAAACAATCACAAACATATCATTATTGCAACACAAACATACATGAAATGAGAAGTCCAAAAATATATGGATTAAATCAAATCCAAAATATATATTTTCACTATTTAACCCTAAATAGGTCACTAAAATTGTTTGTATGTTATATTTATTTTTCTCCGAAAACCCACCAAGAAATTTTTTAATTTTTCCTAGCAATAAAAACAGCTAAAAAGAAGTATAATGACTTGAATCTTAGGTTGTCAAAGTGAAAGTAGGGTCGGGGTTTTTAATATAAAACCTAAAAACAGAAAATGGTTTTGTAAACCCTTTTCAATAACGACTCCCATTCTCATCAATTTTGGCTGTCAAACTCTAAACACTTTTCTTCCATTTAAATTTTGAAGAACTTTCCTACTAGTATTTTAGATAATATGTAATTAATAGAAACTATTTCATTAAACAGTTTAAATTTTGTTGACACTTTAGAAAACTAATGATAATGTTTAAAAACAATTTCTAAAAATATAATGTAAAAGTCAAATAATATTTAGAGCTAGGGTCACTAGATTTTTAATTAAGAGACAGTAAATAAAATTATAAATTATAGTAGTAAATTGTTTATATTAGGGCCCTTTATATTATGCATGATTTGTTCTACTTCAAACTGAGTCTAAGATTTTGCATGAGGAGATCCAAACTCAAGTTAAAAATTGATGTTTTCAATGCATTCATTGAACTTGAAATATTCTTATATTAAATTTTGAGTTTGAAACTTAGTTGATACCCACATAAGCATCAACCAACTCTAATTTTGGCTTTTGATTATAAGATGAGCTTGAAACTTAGTTGAAACCCATATAGTGCTCAAATAGCTTTTGATGATAACATAAGTTCCCAAGTTTTTTTTTTGATAAATCATAAGTTGTGTCGTGGTTATTCTGTCCATGTTAGAGATTTGTGTCTTAAGAAATATAATCCATGTTACTTGCATAATTATATTCCACATATAAGTGTTAGAGCACTAGTATTTAGGGGATTTCTTCATGAATAAAAATAAATAAATAAAACCAAAAAGTGAAGAGAGAGAGAGAGAAAGTGATAATCGATTTTTTGATGTAAAACAATATGAGACACCATGTGTTCAATTTTCTTTGAATAATTAGTTTTTTATAAGTAAATTTTCAATTACTTAATTAAATTATATTAAAAATACTATTATCATATTTGTAAGAAACATGGAAATGCTCTTTATATCCATTTTTAGTAAACATTTGCTTGTAACAAAAATAAACGGAATTGTAAGAAAATCGACACGTAGTTATAACAATATAATGTATATAAAAATATTTGATAAAAAATAAGTATTAGATTTCAAATATTATTAACAGAACGGGTTACATGACCCAAAATAGAAAATCGTACTATATAATCTCATAGAAATATTTGATGAAAAAAATATTACTTTCATATATTATAAAAAAAATATTTAAGCATGTAAGCTTATTGCACTATTGCATTTTTTTTTTTGGTTAAATATATTCAATACTGCATTCCCAACGTTATAGATATGTATTGTAATCTCGTAAAATAGTTACATAACCGTATTACAAGTCAAATTTAAATTTGTTAGTGAGTATAGGTAGGAACGTAACATGTGACTCTGTTATAGATGATATGAAAAATTACATTATATATACATATGTTTGGTCACATGGACCGTTCTTACATCAAGCCGCAATTAACGCTTTTAGCATACACTTTAGTGAAATAAATTAAACAAGTAGAAATCAAAGTCTTACAGCAGAAACACGATATATGTATTTGGATTATGTACTCTACATTATCAATCCACCCAATCATATTTTTTCTTGCTCTGACGACGATAAGATATAATACCTTACGAGAACAAAAAAAAACTACATACCGAATGATTAGAGGCTTATATTTATCAAAACTGTTATATGACCTATCATTGATTTTTTTTGAGTAAATATTAGTTTATCCTTTTTGGTTTCAGGTTCACTTAAATATACACGTTCTAATAGAACTTTATAGATTAAAAATTATTAGATCGATCACGGATACTAATATTATATCTATATATTTAAAATTTATAAATTAAAAAACTAGTATATATAAGTAAATTATTCAAAAAGTGGGTAATTTACTCGAGTATGACACTATTATATGTACATACATATTTTACTAGTCTATAGCATTATCATATTTAATCAATAAACTGTAGTTAAAATGAAAATAATGTATCGGGTAACAAGTAATCAATAGTCTGTCTTGTTGTTATTAAATTAGTTTTGGTTGAATTATCATTTATAATTTTATTGGTGTATAAAAAGATTTTTTGGTGACCAGGACTTGGGAGCTGTGTTATTTTCAAAAAAAAAAAAAAAACTTTCTAGTTTTTTTAGCACTGCCACTAAAATAATGTATAAGTAGAAAATGTCAAGAAATTGACAAGGACATTGTTGAATATTTTAATGTATGAATTGCAGGCCTAAATTTTCAACGATCCATATCTAATGTTTTAGTTTCCATCTTGGTTTGTCTTATAAGGTGATTAAATCAACAAGTTTCCAAAAATAGCAGGGCTATAATTTTCAAATGTCTTTGATTATAAGTTGCAGTTCAAAATTTTCAACTAACCATATCTAATATTTTAATTTCCATCGTAATTTGTTTTATACAATATGAAGAAAGTATATTTATCTCAAATCAACAGGTTGGCAAAATGAACATAGCTATGAAGCAGATTCAACCATCAAAAAGTACCTCCTATAGCAACCCATCCTGTCAAATGCTAAAAAAGTTTGGTTCTTCACTGGTTTAATAAAATCTCTCAAGAAAATCCAAATCTATAAATGGATCATATTTTCTAATAATACGAATTCATTATAATTCACGTGATTTCAATTATCATGTTAATTCAAAAATGCTGAAGTATGTATTTAATAGAAATCGATAGTTCAACCAACATAACAAACCATTTAGTATTATATTATAGGCACCTAGTTATCGTCTATTGATTTCTTTTTCTATACTAAAAAGAATCTTTATTTGTTGCATTTTATCAATATTCAAAAATGTAAAGACTACACAATATCATATTAAAAAGCGAATACTTTACAGATATGTCTAATCCAAATTTAAGAACTTTATTCGAAATATTTTTTTATTGGTTACACCTTTATTATGAGATATAAACAGTGGCTTATATCACGAATTCACATGAATTTATTAATGATGTTTCTTGAGAGCTTGAAAACAAATACAGTGGGTTTCAACCAAAAAAAAAAATCAGTGGATTATAATAGTGAAAAAAAACGAATGTTAAACAATTTTTCAAACTGATTTGCGCTCCAACGTTCGAAAACACAATTGGGATCCTCGTGAATAATCCAACGGTCACAATTCTCCATGTGAATCTCTTCAAGACCTTTTGTGTAAAATTTCAAAATTTTAGTTTTGTTCTCTTTTTCACCACTACTATAAGTAAAGGTGGATAATTTTTCAAGATCCAACCCAAAACTATTCCACCAATTCTTAGATTTTTATTTTCTTTGATTAAAGTGAAAAGAAAACAACTTTTTGCATCTCTTTATATAAAAAAAAAAAAAATTGTGTGTGGGGGATTGATCATTATAACACCTTCCTGTCTAAGTGAAGGTACAATAATAAAACAAAAATTTCTTCATTCCAGTACTTTATCCCAATTCGAGCCAAAGTAACTCCTGTCAGATCCCTTTGTCTGAAAAAATATCTTATTTTTAACCATTTTTCGTTTAACTGATCAAAACCCATTGTCACAAAATGCGAAACCTGAAATGGGTTTTGAATCTCTTGTTTATTTCTGTTCTTCTTCATAATTTTGTTCACTCCTCATCTCAAGTAATATGCTCAAGCCAAGACAGAGCATCACTTCTGGGTTTCAAGTCAAGCATCATCAAGGACACAACAGAAGTTCTGTCTTCATGGGTTGGTAAAGATTGTTGCAATGGAGATTGGGAAGGTGTTCAATGCAATCCGGCCACCGGAAAAGTCACTGCCTTGGTGTTGCAAACATCCGTGAAGGAACCTACTCTTTACATGAAAGGCACATTATCACCTTCACTTGGTAATCTCCGATCTCTTGAGATTTTGCTTATTACTGGAACCAAATTCATCACTGGTTCAATCCCCAACAGCTTCTCTAACCTCACCCGTCTTAGCCAGCTCGTGCTTGATGATAATTCTCTTCAAGGCAATATTCCTACTGGTTTAGGCCATCTTCCAATGTTGCAGGCTCTTTCATTAGCCGGAAATCGCTTCTCAGGTCTTGTCCCGCCAAGTTTGGGGAACCTGAGAAGCCTTGACACAATGAGTTTGGCTCGAAATTCCTTCTCCGGTCCAATCCCAGTGACTTTCAAGAACCTTCTCAAACTGCAGACTCTTGATCTCAGCTCCAATTTGTTATCTGGACCAATCCCAGATTTCATAGGCCAGTTTCAGAATCTAAACAATCTTGATCTCTCCAGCAACAGATTATCCGGGGCGTTACCAGTTTCTGTTTACAGCCTGGGGAAGCTTCAGGGCATGTCGTTGGAGCACAATGGTCTGACTGGACCACTCTCAGACCGAATCAGCAACTTGAAGTCACTCACTAGCCTTCAGTTAAGTGGCAACAAGTTCGTTGGTCACTTACCAGCATCCATTACAAGACTGCAGAATCTCTGGTATCTCAATCTCTCGAGAAACCAGTTCTCTGATCCTCTGCCAGTTGTTGTAGGTAGAGGGTTTCCTTCTCTACTGTCCATTGATCTGTCCTACAACAACCTTAATCTTGGAGCAATTCCAAGCTGGATCAGAGACAAGCAACTCTCAGATATCAACTTAGCTGGTTGCAAACTGAGAGGAACCCTTCCAAAGCTAACAAGTCCGACCGCCTTGACCTCGCTAGATTTGTCTGACAACTTTCTGACTGGTGATGTTTCAGCTTTCATCACAAGCATGTCCAATCTTCAGAAAGTGAAGCTCTCTAAGAATCAGCTCAAGTTCGATCTCTCCAAGCTCAAGTTGCCAGAAGGGGTCGCTTCCATTGATCTGAGTTCAAATCTTGTGACGGGGTCGCTTTCAAGCCTGTTAAACAACAACACAAGCAGCTTCTTGGAAGAGATCCATCTCACCAACAACCAAATCTCAGGGAGGATTCCTGATTTCACAGAAAGCGTGAACCTGAAAGTTCTCAACATAGGAAGCAACAAAATCAGTGGACAAATCCCAAGTTCAATATCAAACCTTGTTGAACTTGTGAGACTAGACATCTCGAGGAACCACATTACAGGAGTCATACCTCAAGCATTAGGACAGCTGGTTCAGCTCAACTGGCTCGACCTCTCGATCAATGCACTTACAGGAAGAATCCCTGATAGCTTATTGAACATCAAGACAATTAAACATGCGAGTTTCAGAGCCAACAAATTGTGTGGGCTGATTCCACAAGGAAGACCATTCAACATCTTTCCTGCAGCTGCTTATCTGCATAACCTTTGCCTGTGTGGCAAGCCATTACCACCTTGCAGGAAGACAATCAAGTGAAAAAAAGCACACAATTTAAAAGTGGCCAGTCCAATGCTGACTTTATCTGAAATCCATATCACTTTACACGCTTCTTCAAAATAGATGATATCTTCTATTTGTCTTTCACTCATTTCTTACAATTCTATTGTTTCAATCGTATCACTTTTATCACTTAATAAATAGTATCACTTTTATCCTTTAAGCACGGATTCTAATTCAGTGGTAAACTTTTGGTTCTATAGCATTGGTTAAACAAAGAAACAACAGTTTCATTACTTGTCTAAACAAAAGGAGAAAACCATTTCTGTGAACTACAAAAAAGAACCATTTGCTCACGACTACCTTCAGATAAGTAATTTCACGATAATAAAGACTTAGAATTTACATTGTATCAGAGTGATAAGAAGTTAAATCCATTTCAATAAGACCGAGCTTAACATTTCTAGTAGTCATCCAAAACATCTTCTTCCACTTCTTTACCTTCAGCTTCTTTGTTATCATTATTATCTTCTTTCTCCTCAGTCTCATCAGCTTCTTTCTCCTCGGCTTCATCAACATCATCAGATTGCTTCTCCTCGTTCTCCTCCTGAAAGAGTTACCAAATAATCTTAACATTCAAGATTCAATGTAATAAAAAAAAAAGCACAATCTACCATTAACTATGAAACACATACTTCCTCATCAGCATCATTGTTCTCCAATGACTTGTTATATTCTGCCTTTAGTTCAGCAGCTTTGTCCAGGTAAACTTTCTTCTCCTAAATGATCAATGTTCACAAGCATAGTAAGAACCCATCACCACAATACTAAGCAACAAACAAAATTAGAGCAACTCACTTCCTCAGTCAAAGACTTCCACTTTTCACCACCTTGCTTTGCAACCTACAAATCATATACAATAGCACTACCTAGTAAAAATCTCATAAACACTAAACATAGAAGTCAAATACAGTAATGATTCCAGTTTATATAGTCTTACATCCTTAACATTAGAACCAGGATTTTCCTCTTTAAACGTTTTACGGAAATCACTCCTGCAAAAGGGAGAGACATATATCAGCATCAACACTAAGAGTACATAATTATCAACTAAAATTAAGTCAGAGATAATGAAACATTACATGAAGATGAAGAAGGCAGTAAGAGGTCGCTTAGTCTTGTTAGAGGTAGAAGAGCTTTTCTTCTCATCTTTAACCTTTCTAAGTCTCTTTGACTTGGGTTCATCAGAAGATGTCTTCTTCCTGAGTATAAAGAATATCAGTGAATTCAAAATCACATAAAGAAACAATAGATTGAAGTCAGAATTAAGGCTAATGAGTTTATACTTCTCTGCAGGTTTTTTCTTAGCCTCTGCTTGAGTCTCCACAACTTGAGCTTCTGAAGAAACAACAAACGCCATAACGAGAAAATATAAATCCAATGAATAAACAATACAAATTAGAAAGTAAACATGAGAGAGATAATTACCCAAATTCACTCTAATTTTGGCATCAAGACTGCAATTGTGCATGCTTATAAGCGCTACGGCTACACTTTTGTTACATCCTTCACTGAAATTCCAATAATCATTATAAAAAATAAATCGAACAATACAGATCACACTTCGAAATGAATTAACTCCGATTTAATAGATAAAGAACGAACCAGAGAGCAAAAGCACTGCCATCTTTGGCGCGAAGTAAGGTAGTAGAGGTGTTATTGCTGCTAGTGTCCGCTTCAACTCGTTTCCTCAGCTTTGCTGCGTTAGATTTCGTCGATGCTCCAGTCATTTTTGTTTACCTTTTATCTTGGTCGAAAATAAGAATAGAGAATTCGATTCGGTGATAAACTTTACAGTGAAGCGGTGGAGAAGAAATAGGGAGAATTTTAGAGGGAAATGAAACTTGTTTTCTTTATGTTATGGCGCCAATCTTATCCCGCGAAAAATATATTTTTTAGGCTTTGACGCGGATCATTGACCTGGCGATCTAAATCCAGCCATTAACGGTCCTGATCTGGAGATGCTTATATGAAACATTTTATTCGCGATTTTCTTTGTTTCAAATGGGCTTTAAGGAAATTGAGGCCCATTTATTTATTAAAACTCAAATTATGTAACTATGTTATATGAATTAAGGATGTTGTTTTGTATTTAGTGACATAAAATTATGTTATGTGAATTAAGAATTTTTTTTTGCTTTAAATTACATTTTATCATTTATCATAGAATATTTAAAAATTTAGGATAATAGAGAAACTTCAAAGCCGTTGGATAGTTTGATTGAATTAGAAATTTTAGGACAGGCTTACATACATCACCTATTATTTTTTAACCTTTAATACGGTAGCCGATAGGTGAATAGTTTGTATAGACAATTCTCATTAAAACATATTATATTTGCGGTTCTTTGTTTTGATGGGCTTTGCGGCAATAAGGCCCAATCATGAATCAATGGTCCGGCCAGATTATTTTTTTTTAAATAATTATATGAAGTATATATATATATTATAAGAAAACGAATAGTAAAAAAAATGTTAACGGTAAAAGTAAGAAAAGGCTAAGGAAGATAGGCATGTGGGAGGGTGTTGCAGAAGACTTTGTTGATGTGAAGCTGAATTTACAGCTTCTCGCTTACTGTGCCATTACCTCAGAGAATCTCACACCTTATTTTCTTCTCTTTTATCTCTCTCTTTCAAATCTCATTTTTTCATTTTTACCTTTTTCAGATTATACAAAGACATACATTTATATTAATCTTACAAAATAGATTCGATATTTGCGACTGAATACACATACTCACTCTCTCTCCCCTTTTGTTTTCAATATGATAATCATTAGGAGATTATATAATAACTTTCAGTTTTATTTCTTACCTACAAAAATGATTGTACAGAATTAATATAATTTAATATCAGAAACTCCCTCTTAATCAAAGAAGTAAAACGATAGTTTGAAATATCAAATATATAAGTTGGTATAGCTCGTTGGCTTGCTTGTTTTTGCGATAAGAGCTTACAATTCTCTTTTTCTTTATTTCTCTTGTAAGTGGTTACTGTTGGTTGATATAACAATCTTAACATTAAACCAATATATCATACTAAAAACTAGCCTAAGAGAAGATGATTAACTTAAATAAGCTGTTAATTTTTATCTAATACATAGAATCAAAACAAACAAAGAAACATATATCACACAAATGGATAAAGAAACCAACAAAAAGACGATAATATAATGTCTATTTGGTTAAAGAGAGTCGAAGTTAAGAGAATAGCTGAGAGGATCGTAGCTGAAACTGATGAGTTTCTTATTCTTGTGTCTTGGTGATGATCTCATCTTCTTCTTCATCTTCTTAATCTCTGCTTTGATTCTACATAAAATGCTTTTTACTAGCTTCTTCTTCTTCTTCCCAAGCTCCATTACCATTAGGCATCCCATTTTCTTTAGCTTTTTTTTTTATGTATTTGTCGAAAGTTAGAGTTGAGAGCGAGAGAGAGCTGCAAAGGTACAGAGTGGATAAAGTCAAAATGTGAAGATATAAAAATTAAGGAGAAGGAAGAGTACTTATAAAAGCATTATCTCTGGCTTTGTTGTTAGAGCTGTACCAAGAGGAGGAGTGAGTGATGTTGAGACGTACGCAACATAGAAGTGGCAGTTGGGAAAATGAGACGTACGCGGCGCCAGAACTTGTATAGTTGCATATATATATTTTCATGCGACCAACTATTTAATTTGTTTAATTACAGCAACTTTTTATCGACTTAAAGAGTTAGTACTACATAATCAATGTAATTGTGGAACAATCGTCTCATGATATCTAAATTATTTAAATACGTATTTTCTTACTAGCATAAGATTGATTAACAATTACACATAAATTTTTGTAACATTTAGTGGCTTTATATTGTGTTGAACTATTTTATTTGATTGCGATTTAACTATTAGAATACCCACATAATAAATTAGAAGATGCATACAAGTATTAACAAAAACGCTGACCCACTTTTAAAATTTTAACAATATATTTTCACAATTTGTCAAAATTTATCGAGTTTGCAAATTGCTGTGTGCTTCATTTTTATTTTGATATCTTTTAAGTTACACTGCTTAGAATTACGTGACTATTTTGTTGGCAAAGTTTGTTCCGTTAATCATTAGCCCATAGTTACATATACGCATTATCAAGTGATTAATTTGTTTCTTTAGAGAATCAAATCATTAGACATTACCATAGTATATGACACCTATATGTACACCAAACCTTACGTAATGTCAAAGCTCATAAGTTTTTTTAAAAAAAGCATTACATGCATCTCGAGTCCATACAAAAGATGGATTATGTCTTCACCAAAAATTGGCCTAGCACCAACATATATAAGAAAATGAATCAGTGAATGTAATATACCACATGTTATTCAAGATACTTACATACAAATTAATCTTAGGTTCTGGCCAATAATGCGATGATAAAAAGAATCGAGGAAAGAATCTAAATTTACAAAAGAGACAAACGAAAATGAACAGTTTAGTATCGGGAAAAAATGAAGTTCGTAGAAGGTGAAGAAGAGTAAGTTGTACAGCAAAAGCCTGTTTGGTCGTTGTCTCTCACCGTAACGCAGAGCAGTAGCAGTAGCATGGGCATGTGATTGCTTCTCCACAGTCAATTTCATATTTTTCCATTTCTTTACTTATTTTAAAATATATAAAAAGTTGAAATTTATCTCTTTTGTTTTTATTATGTATTTAATGACAATTCCATTACATCGTTTTTGCAATTTCGTTTTCTCAAGAAATCTATAGTCTGTTGGGTTTATTGCAGTTACTAGAGATTGTCCTTTTTCTAGTTTTGTTTTATTATGTCTTTAGTTTTGGTAAGTTTTTGTTTTTTTTCGTTCTATTTTTTTCACTAATTAAGCGATTTCGCCTCTATCAAAATTCAAAACTATCACTTACCTTAACATAAAATAAATGTAAATACTCATTTTGTTTTTTCATCAATCCTATTTCCAGATTTTCTTTTCCAAAAAGACATGGACTGTAAAGTTCATTTTTTTTTTGAATATTATTGGTTTATAGTTACAGAAAATTGTTAATCGCAAAATGATGCATTTATAGTCAATTTTTAATATCTGAGACAAGTTAAGAATATACATAAACATATTATGAAGAGTGTTTGACAGACCCTAACTTTTGGTACACAGAATCAAACTTCAAGATCTGATCCAAGAATTATTTCTTTAGAGGTGAAACAGCTTTGCTCATTCAGGGTTGACTCCTTTTTGCTCGGTCACATAACCAGCTAGTTGGCTCATAAATTAAGAACGTCGAACAACATAAGATTGAAGATCGATTAAATCCAAGAAACCACGAAAAATTCTATTGCTATGTTCAGAGAACACTGAACATTTCTCTTTCGTAAGAGCATAAACTCAAGTAAGTATTCATATAACAGCTAGAAGAACAATACACAGCCTAAATGGCTCACTCTTTCTCTCTCGCTCTCCCTACACAACAAAGTTAGAGCAATTCAAAGATTAGTGATTAGAAGCAGCTAAGTTGGGAGGAATTTTTTAGCCTTCCAAACGCTTTTGGTTAACTTAGTAACTAACACCTTTTTTTATGTTTTGTTAGACTCCCTTTTGAACCAAATCCACCATAAAAAGCAGAGGGTTGGGACTTGGGAAGATGTTGCAGATCCTTCCATGAGGAAGACGGGCTTTGCTCTGCGTTTTTCAGGGTTTGTAAGACTCGAGAGTGATTATGATGAAACATCCTGAAATGCTAGGTTCAGTTCAAGCACAGACTTGGCCACCAAACCTTCTCTTCTACACAAAAGTAAATCACAGCTACATGTGAGCCATATAGTTAACTATGGAATCTTCATTGTTCACTAAGTCACAGACGCTTACCTTGCTAGAGAGGGAAGGCATGCTTTGATTTTCTCTAGTTCTACAAAGCAACGACTGTAGCGCTCGATCCTATATAGCAGTAAACATGTGTTGATTGAATTCTAAGAGAGTATGCTATTGAAATTATGATACATGATAGCTTAAATAAGAACAAAAGGTTGAATACAAGCTAACCTTTGCTCAGCCTCGATATCCACACCAACAGACGCTGGAGCTGACAGTGATGAGTAAATTGGTGACCCATACATTCTCACTAGCTTAAGCAGCAAGTCCAGGGAAACGCTCAAATGCCTAAATATCAAATGGTGTTGCGAACTTTGTGAGAACAAACTAAGAATTCTTAATCCAATGTACCGTATATATGACCGTAAAGTAAACCCTATTTAGTGTATATTCCATTGCATCCATGAGACATGAGAAGCTTAGCACGAAGACTCTGCCATTTTTAATAAGAAAAGTGAATGCTTACTGATCCATTTCACTCCCTAGAAGAGCTGACAGAAGGGGAAGAAGGCAGGTACAAGTATCCAGTGTCAAAATCTCATTTCTCTCGGTTATTATACCCAGTACGTCTGCAGTAACCTGTAACCAATGAATAAGAAGGGATGCGTGAGCAGATAACCTTTTTCAGATATCCCGCTACTGATACAAATAGGAGATACTCACAGCATTATCAGCCATCTTCTCTATGGAACCTATTGAGTTTTTTACATCATTCCTTGCCCAATATCTACGAACTACCTGAAAATTTGGTAAATCGATTTAGGACAGAATAAACTAGGTGTCTTTACAATCCCTAAATCTTTAAGAATCTCCTGGCATCTATAAAGTCCATCAACAGTGGGAAGGTAAATACGTGAATACAAGCAAGCGAGAACCAACATTTTCATTCTAGCTCCGTACTTTGTCAAAAACAGGAGAACATCATGTCCAGCGTTCTACTCTCAGTTAAAATGATACAAATAGAAATTCTAAGCATGCTAAGCGGTTGTGGAAATACATAAGGACATGAAAAACTCAAAATAAGTATTAAAGCTATTAGTCTAATTAGGACTGAGCCAACAACATTGTCACAACTTGATTGGTTTCATGTTACCTGTAACTTAGCCAAACGAGACTGCATAGAGCTAACAAATTGATCGTGCTTCCCCATTATGTCTTCAACAATATTATCTTCCGAAGGAGAATCGATCCCTTGTTCAACTGGCATATGGTTCCCTCTCTGCTTGAACTATACAAAAGGAAATACAATATGTATTATCTCTATATCTCAGAGGAAGAGGAGCAAAAGCATGAGTAGATGTGTTGTTGGAAATTAGTAATCACGGAAAGTCATGTTTATGAAGATGCTCTGAAGCAGTACCATTTGAAATTAAATAAATTAGAAATAGTGATTTCCTCTTTGTTCATTACTCTTATTCCGGTTTCCCTCTTTTGTTGCAATTTACAGCCAGTGTGTTATTGCATCAAGATCTCAAGCTGAAAATAGAAAGATCTAAGGCCATTGTACCATATTAGAAGGGCAGATGTTTGGAGCAGGCACATTTCCACTCAAAAAATTCGTAACAGGACCCTCGAAATTTGAAATTCTTCCTCTTCTCTCCCTATTAATGATGAGTGACTGAAATCTTCCTGATATGTTAAGAATCACGAATGAGAACCAATTCATTTGCTAACAAAATATGAAACCTGGGCTGAAAAAATTACCTCCTTTCTGACTTTCAGTGGGACTTGGGTCTCTATTTGATTTGTGGCTTGCCATGTCATCTGAAACAAAGACTAAAGTTTAGAACTGAGATTATCATCTACGGAATATTCACATGGGCCAACTAAACAAGTGAGTTGGTATCTGAAAATGTTGCACCTAAAAGCAGCATATTTTCTTTAAAATGGATTCCTTCAACTATTTGCATGCTTCTAACTGGAGTAAGAACCTCATAAATACTAACCCTATAGGAACATTCAAGGGGCCAATGTACATAAAACTAACAGTTGACATTCATATTAGCACCAATAGAGGTAAATTATCCAAAGGCACAAAAAACATACAGTTCTCGTCGTGGTTTCTTGGAGGTGATCCCATCCGTGACCTTGAATTACTCCTGCCATATTTCTTGTATCTGAAATCTCTAATGTTTCGCTCAGATGCACCTCGCATGCCATCCTTTCCATCACCATCTGGTATGTTATTTGGTTCTGGCTGAGGCTCGGACATTTCAAGAACCGAACCATTTGGCATATCTGGGTTACTTTTGCTGCTAGGCGACCTCCGTGAATCAGCCGCCTGCAATGAATAAGGCATGGTTCTTGCAATTATGTCAAGTTCTGCTCTGGATTCAGTAGCCTGCTCTATTCTAGGGTCTGCTCGGGGGACAATCACCGGAACAATATCTGCTGCCTTATTGACAGGATTCGCCTTTGGGTTAGCTTTTACAAAACTCCTCCTTGAGATTGCAGCATTAGAGAGTGTGGTCGAAATACCCGATGCGGCTTTTGAAACACTGGTTAGAGTAACCCTCTGAGGAGTGCCTGGTAAACTTCCCGTGGCTGCAAACAGCAGATAAAATCAGTAATGGCATATCATTTAATCAGCACTGTAACAGAAGTAAGAAAAGAAAAATAATAGAAGCAAGCATACATGACAATGTCTTTGACTCTTTAGAAACGTCTGAATTTTGAGAAACCGATAACCTTCCGAGAGGCTTTGATTCCTTCATCGAAGAATCTGAATTTTGGGATGTTGATGACCTTCCAATGGACTTTGTTTCTTTTGTCGACGGATCAGAGTTCTGAGAGACAGATAATCTTCCTAGAGACTTTGTTTCCTTCAATAAAGGATCTATGTTCTGGAAAACAGACAGCTTCCCCGGAATAGTCTTTGAGTTATTATCATTGAGAACTACAGAATCTCTTCCTGAGCAAGATCTTTTCTCGGTATGATCATTTGACTGAGCAGTGTCTCCAGCCCTACATGGCCCAGTACGCTGACCATGCATCCAAAAATGAGTGGGTTCGTAAAAACTAGAGCCAATAGCTGTAATTAAACAAACAAACAAACAATATGTAGGGAGAGAGGAATACCGAGAGATCTACAACCCACACGCCTACACAACTTTGATTGTATGAGCAACCAAGAAGCTTCCCCTCGTGAACATTCATATCTGACAATCTTGACCATCCAACATCCACTCCATCATGACATCTAATTGGCTCCCACGAGAAAATCTACAATTAGCACAGGATTAAACCAAAGAAGTGAAGTAAGGAGAGTAGGCATGTTTATTTTGAAAGCAAAGGAGTAAACATACGCAAAAACCTTTAAAATATGATTTGTTCGATTATCATTTATGTAACCCAAAACTACATACTGTCTATCAAATAATTTACCTTGAGACTTTCTTGCAATCCACAAAGCACAGTCTTTCCATCTGGATTGAAGCTCAGGCAACGTACCCCAGCAGTCTAGTGAAAATGAGAATATTAGAAGGCAGAGTAAAAATTAAATGCCACCAATCTGTCCAGCGTAAAACAAGTAGTACCTCAGGTCCACCAGAACCAATTAGCTCGAATGTTTCCAGATCCCAGAATTTTACAGTCCTATCAGCTGAACCTATTACCACAAACAAAAACACACTGCTTTAAATGGTTGTAATTATATTAATTTACATCTTCCATGTAATCATTTAAGTGAATGTTGCCAAAGAGAGAGAGAGAGAGATAAGTAGTCAAGATTAAAATCATGTAGTTGGAATTCTATTGTTATCTACTCAACATATAGTACCATTCTGAAAAAATCTCTTTGTTATCACACACCCTCTCTAACAGTCCAAAAATATGAGATATGCTTAAGGTACATATGTTCTCCCAGATCTCTAAACAAAAAGCTAAGTTGGCCTAAGTTTCAATTACGTAACAAGTAGATGAAACCAAGGCACAGCTATCTTAATACTCGAGTCTGGCCAGGCTGGTTCCCGCAACATACATCTGTGATGATATACTCTTAGCCTATATTATCCCAACAGCGAAGAGCTTCGGTATAAGATATTTTCAAAAGTAAGACAAACCTGTTGCCAGCAGAAATTCATGAGGATGAAAATCTAGGCTTTGAATTTGCCCTTCATGACTCTTAAACTCGTGCAACAGTTTTCCAGCTGTTAAATCCCACACCTGGTAAAGACAAGCAGCATATCGGATCCATTAAACACCGAAAGATTCAAAAAAAAAGGGCCCCTGGTAGATTTCTTTTCAAGTTAACAGGAGAGATTAAGCATCAGAAATAATTGGTCAGATGGTCTATTTTTGCAAAATTCAATATGTATTCAGCTCAAGTGCAGAGAGAACACTATACACTCGCAAGTAATCCTCCACACTTAAAAGGACACTAAACACTCGCAAATTTACCTCCACACATAAAAGGACTACAGAGCGTCATCCAAATTTGAGAAAAGCTTATTTACTTTCAGGAAGGACTCTAGAAAGCAAGTTCGTAGTCTAGTTCCAAAAGTGCAGTTTCATTGATCCAAATTCTCCCAACGAGAAATCCTAACTTATCATGTCGACTAAACAGTGTGATTCCCTCCGCAATAGACAAGATAAAATCTCATATCCAGAAATGAAAAATAATCACCAACATGAAAGCAGCTACCAACCTTGACAATGTTGTCCTCTCCTCCAGATACAACCCAGCGACCATCTGGGGTGAATCTGAGTACATTGACTCCTCGAGTGTGACCCTTGTAAGTATGGATGCAACCCTTTTTTCTTATATCCCATATCTTAAGATTTGTGTCTAGTGAGCCAGACGCAAAAAACTCACCAAAAGGGTGAAAATCCACCGAGATGCAATTTGACCGGTGACCAGTCAGAGTCCTGACAACTACTCATCATTGCAAGTGAAAGAATTGCATAAGTAATCACAGAATTCAAATCGAGTCAAATACGAAGTTTTTTTTGGAACTACTAAACTTACTCTTTGCCTCCTCTAAATCCCAAAGTTTGATCGTACCACTAGCAGCTCCTGCTGCAACTTTGACCTCCGAGGCATCAAACGTCACTGAATCAATTCCGCTGGAGTGC
This sequence comes from Nasturtium officinale, assembly GCA_963854855.1. NCBI lineage: Eukaryota > Viridiplantae > Streptophyta > Magnoliopsida > Brassicales > Brassicaceae > Nasturtium > Nasturtium officinale. The sequence goes on from OY978509.1 coordinate 6,158,430, forward strand.
CCATACAAACTCTGACCACAAACATCAACAATAGATGAGATGTTGACAAAACACTCAGAAAGAGAGAATCTGCTAAACTTGTCTACTAACTTATATAAGCAACACAAAATGCAGCAAGGCAAGCCAGGATAGAGAGAAGCAGCAGACGGAGAACTAACCAGAATAGCATTGGGCTTACCAATAGCCCAGAGATTGACCTTGTGATCTTCCCCACCTGTTACCAGAACCCTTGATGATTTCCTTCCGATCTTAAGACAATTGACAGCAGCAGAATGTGCCACAAATTCCTCTTTGAAACAAACAAAGTCAAGGCATTCAAAGCAATGGTAGCAGATAAAAGAGTAAAGTCAAAACTCAACTTGACTTATTGTCTTAAATTGAAACAGACAAGTCACGAGAGGTCTTAAACTACTCCAGGGGGAAGGTACAAAAATCAGAAGATGAACAGAGATCTCGTGCACATGAAATAAAAGCAGCAGATCAAACACGCCATCTGTATCCCCAAAACAAACCCTAAAAATAAAATACCGAGAAAAAGTTGAAAAAGCAGAAAAGAAGGAAAATTTGTGTAAAAAAGGATACGCAGCTTGTAGGCTCGCTTGGTGGTCATGGCGGAGACGAAACCTCTGCAATGGAGAACATTCAAATTCAACTCTTCACCATACCTTAAAAAAAAAATCTTAAAAAAATACAAGAAAGCAGCCTCAAGATCTCCGCTTTCTCAGCAGCTGAACCAATCTGAAATCTCGAATGGGAGATAGATCAAAAACCCAGAAATTAATCATGTGGGAAGGATGATAAAAAGGAGAAGCTACGAGGAAATGAAGCGCCGTACCAGCAAAAAGGTCTTAACTTTGTTCTTCCAAAAACGCCAATCTCACTCCGCTTGATTTGTCTGCTCAACGGAAGATTAATAACAAATTTGGTGAAGTTAAGAAATGAAAAGGGTAAATTGGAAAATAAATAAATGAGAAAGGAAGAGTAAGAATAAGCTTACTCGCAACGTCGTTGTTCCCTTAGAAAAGAAGAAAATGTTAAGAGAGAGTTGTTGAAAGTGATTTCTCAATCTTCAAAGGCGAAGTAAAACAAGAAGAGAGAAAGGGAATGACAGAGAGCAGAGCACAAGCAAAGAAGAAGAAGAAGAAGAAGAGAGATATAGAGAGACGAAGAAGAATCAAAAAGGAGGCGCAGAGAGTCCTTTTTTTAACCTTTGTTCATTTCTAGTTTCTCCCTCTCTCTCTTTTTCAAATTCCCATTTTACATTTTTTTTCATTTAATTTTGGGTTCCTCATTATTCATGTATCTCACTTTCATATCTTACGACTATCATCATTTACTTTTACATTTTACTATAAATAAAACAAATTATTCAAATTTACCAATCAAACCTGTTCTCTTTTGTTTTTTTGCTTTTATCATCAAGGTTTGGTTTTGATTGGCAACGTATATGGATATACAAGTTGGGTGCAATTTGTTGATGTTTTTCAGTTACAGTCAATGAAACATGGTTGAGATAATGAATGGTTTTATTAATAGGTAGTCAAAATTACCATTAAATTTAAAATAAAAACGTTTTAACCTTCTAATTTATCCATGATCCAAAACTGTTTTTGAAATTTAAGTCTTTATTCACTTATTAAATAACGATATACTATGTATTTGACCAAAAAAAATATATATATTATTGTTTGAATTGTCTCAAAACGACACTGTTTTCAAAATAAAAAAAGAGCATGATATAACCGTTCGTTTAATAAATACTGTAAATGTTTTGAACTTTCTAAAATTAAAATCCTTTTACATTAATTTAAAATATATATTCTTTTATAATTTGTTTGCAGTTTTTTAATTATTATTAGTCATCAATCATAATTACGATTGGGCATCTGTTTCAATTATACTTGTCTTCTTTCTTATTAATGTTTCCTATAAAATATATCGATGCCAATAACCTTATACTAAATGATATCTTAAGTGAATGTTTGGAATGAAGATGTAAACTCCGACTGTCTCTAGTTTCTCTTTACATGTGGTTCTCAGATGATATTAATTTTGTTTGACGATAGGCTCCATCAATTAGGAGGTTCACTTATGGAACGTCTTATCACTTATTAATCATGAATTTTTGAAGTACTGCGGCACAATGTAAAAATAAGATTCATTTAAATAGGCATCTGAATCATATGATAGGCCTAAATGCTTAAAATGAACGATTTGAATCATATGATAAACTTAAAATGCTTTAGATAAACAATTTAGGATACGTAATTAAAATAGATGATTTCTACGGGAGGTTCAGCTATAACGGTTTGGTTCTCACTAGTGAATCTCTAATTAACTATTCAGTTCTCATAGAGTATAGTCAGTAAAACAAGAAAATATAGGATACTATATTCTGACTGTATGAACAAACTTATACTTCTGCATGCATATCAAATAATAGTTTTTAAATCAACTAAAAACATTAACAGGGGCTTACATATTGCACAACTGAATTCATGGTTTGCAGATTAATTCTTGAGAAATATATCGATCGTATTTGAATACATCTGAATATGAATCTACTGTCGGTGGTATAATGGAACTGGAGATGTAATCATCAATATGTGATTATTGCTTAGATGATATATAATTTATTATCATGGACCCCTGTTGATTAGGTTCAAAATTTATGTAAATAAATGTTTCACTGATGTTTTGTTTTGCCGAACTGCTGTCTAAAGTAACACAAGAAAATTCGTTACAAGCAAATTTATATCATAATCTACCAATCTATACGTAATCCATGAACTAATTTATTTTCCCATTTTGTTGATAACGTAGGTTGAGGATAAATAACCAATCCAATAGAAAAATATAAATGTTATATTCATAATAATGAAACAAACAATAGTGACATTAGAGAGACCAACGTTGGATGAGCAATAAATAATGGTAAAAGGTTAGGCTTGAAAATAACGGACCACCTAATTCGATGGGAGCCTTCACAGTTCACAGTTCACACACAAGTACACAACTCAAAATCTATAAACAAAATAAACACATTCAGTTTCTATCAAATAATAATAATAATACTAATAATAAAAGTTAATAAAAGAGTTAAGTTATGATGTTTCTATATAAAAAATTTAAACATGATTTTGCTGTCTATAATTTATTTTAAAACTACAGACTGGAGAATAATTAATTGAGTTAATTGACATTTCATTAGAAAGAATCACATTACATTGACCTAGAAAATCGAAAACCTTTCCAAAGAAAAAAATCATTAGGTCAACAGCTGGTAGAAGTCAGCTAGGTAACATAAAAAAACAACTTTCTGCATAGATGTTAATTAAATTAAACATTCGGTAGAATAGTGTTTTTATTTGGAAGTTGATTGTGACAACATTTATTTAAAGACAAAATTACAGACAATTAACCCATAAATTTTCAATCATGCCATTTAATTTATTTTCATCATTTTGTAATTCCTACGTAGGGAAAAGGATAAACAGAGTTACAAATAGTCAACAGGCGTTTAATGTATTTTAAGAGAGTTAACAAAAAAATAACAGAAATTTACACAGTTACGAAAAATTAGTCAACACTTGGTTGGGCTCAAATTTGAGAAATTTAAAGAAGTAAAAATATTTAGTTGGAATTTTTGTTTAGGAGACACAAATAGTTGAAGGTTTTAGTAGAAAAAAATTATTGAGTCGAGGGTTTTAATGGTATTTTCCTAAATTTAAATGACAGCTAGATGTTGAACGTACTAAGAAACATATGAAACAAATATTCTGAAAATTTGTAATATTTATGATTCAATTTGTTTTGGCTTTTTGATTTGGTTCGATTCAAAAAATTCTAAATATTCAAAAATACAAATATTCGCAAATTTTTGTGATATTCGTGAATTACTCGATTCGATTCATTAAAATAATAATAAAATAATATATATATATATAATTTTTGAATAATCAAATTAAGTTCTATAAACTAAATATAATTATTATATCATAAAATAATACATTTACAAAACAAATATAACAACGATATAATATATTAAAACAATATTTTCTTACCCTCGCAACAAATCTACAAACAAAATATACTCAAATAAAAAAGAAAATACTAACACAGTATTTAATATATTTATATATATACAAAACTAATTAATAATATATATATATATATATTTATAATTACATAATATATATATATATATATATTCGAATCTAATCGAATATTTGATATTTTCAAAAATGATATTTGTTATTTGCTTCGTTTTTTACTAATAATATATTTTGGTATTTGATTTGTTTTAAAATTTTATGAATATTTGATTTTTTCGAATGTAAACGAATATAACTAATATTTTGTCTAGTGCTACTTACAATTACGGGTAGTGGGTATAAAGCATTTCGACTAAGTTTCAAAAAAAAAAAAAAAAAAAAAGTTTTGACCTGCCTGTCTTTTTAATCGGCTGCTTGCTTTTCAAAATGCAGTAGCTAATTCGTATAAAGTTAAATCAATCATTGGCATCATGGCCTGCCCTAGATGTGCTGTCTCTAATTAAAACCGAGTTTCGTAATCCAATTATTTTCTTCATATTTTTATTTGGAAGCTCGAATCTCCATCCACTCCTATCTTAATAAAATCTTACAAACGTTGAACGTTGGAAGACGTGATTCATGGACGTTAGAGTCCAGCTCAACAATAATATTCTTACATAAAATCGTAACATATTACTAAATAAATTATTTTCCCTCCGAGAATAATGACAAAATTCTTAACTAATATCTATGATGTGCTTGACGACATCTAAATTTGATGCTCTACCTAACAATTAAATATATTGTTTTCGACAAGTCTTTCAAGTTTACGAGAATGACAAACTGATACGGGCCGAGAACTTTAACAAATGCATATATATATATGATACGGGCCGAGAATATTAGTTACGAAACTAAAACGGCCGTAGAGTTACACAAGTACGTATACCAAATTACTTCTCCTAAGTTCAAAATTCTTACAAACAAAAGCAGAAATCCATGAGGCCTTACAGACAAGTTCGATAATCTCCTAGATCAAACACGATAGATGACGACTTGCTCAGGAACAAATAATCTAAAATTGCATTCTCCTCTGACTCACTACAACAAATAACACACCATTACCAGTCCCACTACCACGAGTCTGACCTATTTACAAATCTCTCTTCCAAACCTAACATTCATATACTAAAGACATGTGAATCAAACAAAGATTTGCATCGTAAAATCATCTTAATACCTGATAAACTATTTCAAGTACAATCCACACTATATGATAATTCCCACTCAATACCAGCTAGTGGATGAGACCTTTTGAGAACATGATACTCTCAACAACCTTAGTCTAATGTCCTAACTCAATCTAGTAGACTCAGTCTCATCTCCAATCCCGAATCACTCTTTACCATCATGATCAAAATCCAATCTTTTTTTTTCATTTCAATATACTTCAATAATCATACTAGTCTCAATTCCAAATCCCTAAATCTAATAAACTACTATCTGTTATACTTATATATATATTCCACATTAGATCCTAAATCACCCTTATGAATCAAGATCCAACTTGTTTTTCCATTTCTTCCAAGTTAGAAACCAAAAAGACGAGATAAAGGCAATGAATGAATCAACGTCAGTTGTGGTGAAGAAGCTTTTATGTATATGATTGCTAAAGGTATACAAATCATCATTCACAATGAATTCTCCATTTCCAAATTTCAGTGAACACAAACATTCACCTTTGTTGTTTAATCAAGAATCGATGAACTCAAACTCATCTTCCTTAAGATGCGCAACAAATTTAACAAGACCACGACCTTCAATCTCTTTGAAGAACTCAACCTTATACGGAAGATTAGCTGAGATTTGTTTTCCTTTCCAAACGGCGACGTAATCCTTTAGTTTACCTTCCATATCTTTCAAATCAACCTCCGGTACTCGATTTACATGATAAACTTTCAACGGTGCGGTTACCTTAACCCTAGATCCTATCTTCGCCTTCGCTTCCGCTTCGATTTCTTCATCTGATGACGAAGGATTGGCCTCTGCGTTCACCGAATCAGCTGATTTCACTGCCACCTCGCATCGAATCGTTGTCATTCTACAACTTCTTGTTGAGTTTGCGCGTTTGATTCGAGATTGAGAGGCGATAAGCGACAGAGGTGTGTCGATGCAAGATTTGAGAGACATGGGAGCAGTAGTACAAGTGGTGGACGATGAGAGGCAATCGTGAGAGGCTGGAGGTCGACCGGCGGCAACGATCGCCGGTGACATAGCAATGGGGCTACTCATCTCAGTCCGATAGAAGGATATGTGTTTTGAAGATTGGGAAAATAAAAATTCTCTTTCATTTTTTTTTCAGTTTCGTTCTTTATATACTTTCAATTTCAGATTTATGTTATTATGTTTTTTTTTTAGTTGGTTAAAAGGCTTTCTAATTTATGTCTTTTTGGCTTTAATGTTAAGAAATTATGGTGCTAAAGTATGCATTTATAAAGTATTTTGATGTCAAAATATGATTTACATATTTTTCTGGATGCTATTTGTGTATGATTTTTTTCTGGATACTAATTGGAAAACAAATGAATAAATGTGTGAATGAAATGGATAGTATAACTAAAAAAGGTCAAGGAAATTAAAAGGATAAGAGTGAATACTAGGAAGTGAAAATGAAAGGAGAAGAAGACTAGCTTGAGAAAGACGTGTGTTCTTTCACGGGATGAGGAACGTGCGGCTTCAGGTTAATGTAAGTGATGCTTTTAGAGTTCCCAGTCAGACAAACAGAATCTATATCAGCTGTAATATTCTTCGAATGATAATCTTATCCGTGTACTCTTATTTTCCTATAATCTACGTGTACCACAAAACTGTATTATGTAGATAGATATCAACAAATGAGATGACTTCTATATTTAAATGAGACGTTTAGAGAGTTCACCTAGTTAAGCCAAACGTTATTGGATATATATCCCACATAACTCATATGTTGTGGTAGACAAAAAGTTACCAATTAATAACATCCACATTAGATAGTATAACTTTGTTTATTGTTCTTGTCAGACCTTCACTTTTTTGGCCCTTGGATTTTTCAGATCTACTGACACCACAGAGCAACAACACTCAACGCCAAGCATGATTAACAGAATCGCAGTCTAGAAATCATCAATTGTGTTACAGATAGACAAAAGAAATATGTTTGAAGTGAGTAAACAACAAATTCAAGAGAAAAGAAAAGGAAAGACACACAAATGTCGAAAAACACATACAGTACATATATAATTCAAACACACAAAAAAGGGGTAAAAGAATATACAAAGGGTTTAGGATTTTATGTAACTTATGGCACAAAAGGATGGATTCGTATACTCTCTCATGTTACTTCTCTTATCACATAGACACGTACTTGTCATAACTTGACACATGACCAAAACAAAAACAATAAAAAGAATTCCAGATATATAAACTTCCAAACTCTCTCCATCCTCACAATTTGACGAGATTAAATATAACTACGAATGTCGTTCAGGAGCGTTACCGATCAGTCTGCATTGTTCCGGTAGCATAGTCGATCTCACTTCTCCATGCAATGCAAACAGCTCTCCATCTATACCGCAACTGTCATGCGTATTTTTCCCCGCCTTTATCTTCACCGACTTCACCTGCAATCGTCATGCATTTGATCAACTACACTCTACCTCTAGACTTATAATACATATATGATAGCATTAAATTTGACCGTTTATTTAGCATTTCCTAGCAAATCACGAGCTGCAGAAACCGTGAATAAGTAAGTTAGGAAAGACAAATTACCTTTACACACTCGACATACGGAAGAGAAAGGTGTCGACCTGTTTGCAGAAGTATAAAAAACCTCAGCAACCTCAGTCTTCCACACCCATGAACCAATATCATGTCCATTGTACCATCGTCATATTCTGAATTGGGAGCCACCACTTGAGAACTTTGCACTGTCCGACAAGCATGGTTACAAACCATGATGCCAAGGAAATGTCCCTTTCTAGAAACCCATTTTTCTTCAAATCTCGGTGTCATGGTCTCCCTCCTCAGTCCTGTCTCTATATCGTCAGGAGGGCCAGGCAGCTCGATTGAGTTTTCGACATCCCAAGCAGACGGTTCAGAGTCCCATTTGGGTCCTGCATCCCAGATCGGACCCGGATCAGATACTGTAGATGAAATATCTTCCCTGTCATGACCACCGGTATTCCCCCATGAGCATCGGGTTGGAGGATCCTGCACAGATGTTAACCCCATCCAACCTTTATCTATTCTCGACTTTGACCTTGTCCTTGGCCAATTCGGGGTTGTTGACTGTGATGGAGGATGAATAACCTCTGGCTCAGCTGTCACGTCTCTTCTTCCAGAGGACATGCGTTTCATTTTAGGATCTATTCCGCGGACATATTCAGACGGCTCGGTGCTAGCATGTGTGCTGCTACACGTGTCTAATTCGCCTATGCTTGGGGTCATTATGGAGTCAATACTTGATAAACTGGAGGCTCTAGGCATTCCTTCTTTGCTTGATCTCCTCATTACATCCGTGTAGAGATCATGCACATCAACAGTTTCCTTTTCAAGTCGACTCTTGCCTTCAGTATCCTCTTTTTGTGCTGGAAGATAGTCCACTTCATAGCTATAACTTGGCAAACACATGAACTTGAGGAATCCAGCAACAAAGTAACGCAAAGGACCAAACCGTTTTTGGTATTTTTCAGAGAGCTCCAAAACTGCAAAGAGATAATAACAGCACGAAATAAAACCATGTATTTAGAATAGGAAGTGAACGCCACAAACATTTTATGCATGGAAGTACTGATATGGGCGAAAGAAATACTTTACAACAATATCGTTTTCAGCCTCTAAACATCAGAACAGAGCAGTGCATATTCTGTGACTATCACATATTGCTATGACAAGGAAGCGTTCAGGGAGTCAACATAATCTTTACTCTGATGCAGTTGAAATATTAAAAGATAAACTCAAAAACGACGATAAGGAAGATTCATCAAATTCTCCTCTGAATATAGGAAAGATTCAAACAGTAACAGACACAGAAAATGAAAAAGGAAGCTAAAAATACAGAATCAAAACCAACCACAATTGAGAAACTGTTAATCAATGCAAGCTCTTATAAGACAAAGCACTAAGGTATTTTCACTTACCATCGCTAACAAAACCATAGTAGGAGACAGTCATTCCAAAGTGTATAACACCCGTACGGATCCACTCAACAGCAAAGACATCAGTAGCTGTTAGACCACCCTAATCCAAAAACAAATCCTTGGAGCTATGAAAACATGAATTAAGAAGCTAAATAATGTTGGTAACCTGATAAAACAAAGCAGGGACGAATAGGACACTAGCCAGGAGTACCTTCACTATCGAAAGAGCTGCAGAAATAGGATCTCTAACACCAAGAACAGTCCAAACTAACGAGTTATCAGAACCAGCAGGTACTATTCCAATCGGGATAGAAACTCCTTCTTTTTGATTGCTCCGAGTAAGTAGACCATTAAGAACCTGCAATATTGGAAAGGGCAGGCCATGAGATGAGAGTTCATTTCAAGTAAATAGAATCTAGGAGATTTTAAACATCAAAGGCTGTGTTTGGCATGCATCTTAATCTACCTAAAGGGTTCTACATCAATCGAAAAATCAAGAGTGAAAGTTCTCATGTATTTCAACTCGAGCAAGTATTTTACTATAAGATGCATCCAAAGTCCTCGCTCCGGAGGATACTAAACTAATGATTCAGCATGCTTTCAAAGTGGTGTGAGCACGCTGAAATAAGCCAATAAAGTTCAGTTTCAATACATGAATTGGTTCAGAAGCAGAGTAAGGCATTATGGTATGTAATAGAGCAGATAAAATAAGTATGGTATAACACCAACAGCATTTCTTGAACTTAACTCTTCAAGAAAAAAGAAAAAAAAAATGAGCATAGTTTAGGAAGGCTAACTATCACACCTCATTGATGATTCCATCACCTCCAACACAGATTATTCCTGGAAGAATTATTAAGATCACATCAGTTATAGAAAATATGTACATTAGTAGCCAGATTTACGTAAAACATATCATTCAGCGATAGACTAAGCAGTGGTACCGTCTGAGCATAAGCTAATATCACAAGTGGAAGCCAACTCTCTCGCATGTCCTGCTTTAGTTGTTTTGACAACTTCCAACTTAATACCGGCCAGCTAATACAGTTAACAAAATCACACACAAGATACAAAAAAAAATGATTGTTTTAAAAAAATGCAAAATGGGATTGGAGCAATGGAATTGCTCACTAGGGCACAGAAGATGTAGACAACTTTATTCAAAACCTAAATTCTACTAGTACCTAAAAGTGAAAAATAATGTGATGATGTAGGACGACACCCTAACAGAACAAAAAGATGGAAATGATACCTTGAAAATTGGTTCCACTATATTATGGAAAACTTTGATAGAGCGTCCATGTCCTGACCTAGGGTTCAATATGACAAGCATTTTGGGTGCACTCTTACACCTAAAGACCAACTCAGGAGGGGTATCAATGGGGACCGAAAATAACTCAGACGAAGTCTGTTTCTTTGACACTAAAGGATGTGGCAAACAGTTGATAAAACATTGTTGATCTGCAAAACTGGCCACCCATTGAACTGCTTCTTCTACTGTAGGTGCAACAAAGCGGAAATCCTTGCGGCTTCTCTTTGGTTTCGAGAAGCAAGAAAGGCCACAAGAACCCTTTCCCATTGGGTAGGCATGCACAGTGAAATGCCTAAGACCAACATTGTATGTCAACTGGAGAAAATAACAAAAACATAGATTAGTTTGTTGTCTGAGTTCTTTTCAAAACACAGATTTAATGACTCCATAGACGGAGATAGTTTACCGAGACAACATCGTCAAGCTGTAGCATGTCAGAACCCCAGACCAAAGCCTTGCTAGTAAGCTTTCCATCAACAGCTTTTTTATTAGAAACGTCCGTGGCAGATGGTTGCTGTGTCTCCGTAGCATCTTTCCCAGTAGCAGATTTTCTCTTATCCAATACAAGCTTGCCAGCGTAAACAAGACTACCTAACAAATCCGATTTCTCATCCCCTCCAACGATATCAATCCGATGGTCATCAGGTTTTGGTTTCACCTGTGGATCACTAGTAACCTCACCGCGTCTAGAAGATGCCTTCACCTTCTTGCTTCTTTTTTCAGGGAATACAACAGGAGATGACTGCTGAGATCCACCAGTAGCTATTTGAGAGCAAAAACCTAAACGTCTAAGCGACTGTTGTGCCTGAGGAATGGCTACTTTTAAAGAAGGATTCCGATTAACGCCACTCTTCTGCATATCCTAAAGCTAATGATCTCTCTGCTCTTGAGTTCCGGGGGCGAAACAAATAAACAGTGATCGAGAGGCATACACAAAACCAAAAACCCTAAAAACTCCGAAGAAACCAAAACTATATCTCGATCGAGCTGGTCAACGAACAGATTCCAGAGAGAATCAACGCAGCGAAGCCATTCCAAATCCGTAGCTAAATATCAGATCCATTAAAGAATTTCCTGTAGAAAATTCGATTCGATTTATATGCAGCATTTGATCAAAATTCAATCAAATTAAGAACACTACTCAACAGATCATGCAGAATCGCAAGCAAATGATTGAAAAAACGAATATGAAAACTTAACCAGAAGACAAAATGAGAGCTGCTTATAGCTATTTCCCGTCTTACCTTAGCTTCTCGGCGAACAAAAGAAGACGAAAAGGAAGAAGACAAGTGTAACAAAAGTAACGCCGCCGGATCGGAGGATCTGAGAATCGTCAGAAATGAAGAGAGGTGGCGGAGAGAGAGAGAAGAAGAAGACGGTAATGGCGGAGATGACTCGACTCTATTTCGATTTCGATTTCGATTGGATTCGACTCGACAGCTGAAACCTATGGCCCCCCTCCTTTCGGATTTATTTCCACTACAGAACCTTTTTTTGGACTTCTCATTTCCAACATTTTAATTTACTAGCGAGATTTCAAATATTAAAATATTACTAAATTATTCATTTATTTTTAAAACTAATATAATTTATAAAAATATAATTATCTTAATCGTAAACTCACTAAATAAATGCTAATTTTTTAATAAATAATATAATATTTTCAATATTTTTATAATCATTTTTCATCATTAAAGAAACATTATTTTCAAATTATTTTTGCTCTCATATAACTAATAAAAATACAAACTTATTCTTAACATATACATAAAAATTATATTTTTCAGTTCTTATACTCTATTTTTTTAAACTCTATTTTCTTATCAATTATATATTTTTGACTGTAAAACTTTTTAAAAGAGATACTTAGTTGAAGTATAAGGTTTCTATGACTATGACATATAAAATTTGCTTTATATATATTTTGACACTTATTTTATCACTAAATTTTTATTCTTCTGATAATTTTTCAACATTTGATATTTTATTAATTTTAATATTGTTAATATAAATTTAATTTATTTTTTCTTATTTTATGTATATTTCTGCTATTAACTGTTATTTATAAAACAAAAAATATTTAACCATAATTTTAAGAATTTTTATTTTTTATAATCTTGGTTTTTTAAAATTTTATTTACTTTTATCAGTTAATTTCCTTATTTTATATTTATTAATGTTTTACATTTTATTTTCTTTTTATCATTAATTCCCTGAATGATCATTAACTATAATGATTATTAATTTTTTTCCTTATACTATAATAAATGTTTTTCAAAAAAATGACATGGATTTATTTCATTGGATATTAACATGATGTGGATAGCTTCATTGGAGAGAAAACTCTGTCATTATATAATAGATTTTATTTTCTCTCTTTCCGAGCATATGTTTTTAATTTATTCAACTTTATATTTTAGTCTCGCAATTGCTTTATTCTCAAGATAATCACTTTACATTACTTTCATTAGTTTACTATGATTTTAATCCTAATTTAATATTTGATCTTTAGTAGTTAGATTTGTTTTAAAAGGGTTTATATTAATTAGATTTGGAATTTGTATGTACTGTTAATCAAACCTTAGTATATAATGTTCTTCTTCTAATATTATATGTTTTATTTTGAATTTAGTTATATTAAACTCTTTGAATGAATAATATCAAAAAAATAAGTAACAAAACTTATATATTATCATTAAACTTTGAAATTCATCTAAGTTAAAGCATAAATTTATAGTCTTGGTCGCATTAATTCTATTGAAAATGAAGTCAAATTTGTTTTCTTATATTACTATAGGTGAATTGAATAGTTTTGTGGATAATGCATATGTTTTTAAATGTAAGAAATTTTAAATCATGTTTTAAACTAAAAAGGTATGTGATTTCTCATATAAGTCTATGTTCTTAAAATGATTGTTAGGTTCTGGATAACCCAAGACTTGACATGACTTTGGTAAATGATTGATTGAATAACCGATGATTGTTAATTAGTTTGAATTTATTTTTAAAAAATAGCATGTTCAATATATAACATGAGATTTCAAACATTTAAATTTTTATTTGAATAACATTTTATCTGGAAAATATTAAAAAAACTCAAATCCTCCCAACCCCCTATTCCAAACTAATCAATAAAGTTTTAGATACAGCATCAAACTTAATTCTTAATTAAATTTTTTTATTTGTTTCTGCTAACATTGAAAATAAAAATATAATTTTATTGATTGTGTTTACGTGATATGCATATAAAAGTAACATTAAATATGTGTATTTATATTTACCCATGCAAAAACGACAACAAATTTAGTTACAATTAAATAAACGATGACTTTAAGTGTTGGTGGGTGACTTTAAGTGCCTGGTGGCATAAACATAGTGAAAAATTTATACAAAGTATACAAGTGACCAGTGACATATTTTAGGAGCTATAAACACACATAATTTACAAATGATATAATTCTATTTAGAGAAGAAAAAATCAACACCTACGATCACCGACTTTCAAATTAGCTGGATATTTGATATATATCATTATTGATTTACTTATATTCGTATCAAAAAAAAAAAGAAAAAAAAAAAGAGAAACAAACAACTATTGTTTCAAATAAACAATTTAAAATCAATAAGAAAGTCAACCACCGTTATACCAAATTTAGATATGATATATTTTTTTCTAAGTGATTGGCGACGAACTACTACTACGATTTGTACTTTACCATGTTTTCCATACAGTTAGATGCCGAATATGCTGAACAAACAAGATTCTTCCATGGTTAGCTTAGCTGTCGATATTTTCTTGCTTAATTAATTAGACTAGAGTAGTATCTCGCGCAGGATGTGAATATTAATATATTACCAAAATCAATAATATAGATGGTTTTGGAGAATGATATGTGCTTATGTTAATTAATTGATGATTTAGCTTATAGTAATAACCTCATAATTAAAAGTCTGATTAGAGAAGGAGTAGTGGAAGAAGTTGGTAGATGGAATATGGTCCCGGCCATTGCATAAAGAAGTCACAGAAAATAATAAAGTTTAAACTTATATTATTGGTTTGGTTCATTCAATTTAGAGTTCGATGTGGCGACCAACAGACAACGGATGCTTCGTGAACAAGAATTGTTAAAAGGGCATCTTCTCATTCTAAAAGCTGGGACGTGAAAAGGCATTATTGCTTTATTATTATTTCTGTATTTACTTACATAAGAATGATAACGATAATGATGCAATTAATTCTGGGTGGAATATAAATTGTAGTGTCATAGTAGTAGATTGTAACACGTCTTGTGCAAATCTTTTTACAACAAAAAAAAAAACAGAAAACAATACATTTTTTTTTGTTTTGAAAAGTTTTAAAGTGGAAATTTTTTTTGTTTTGTTTTTGTTAACGTAACGAGAATTATATTTTTTTAATCCGTCTTGCGTCAGGATGTAATGATATAAAATTACTGACTAAGAATATATTTAATTAAAAAAATTATTTTGTTGATATGTATTTTTAGTAGAGTGTTGTAGAAATGTATTTTTAGTACAATGCTTGAGTTAATTTGAATATTATGTAGGTGTTTTTAAGTATACGCTACTATTTTTCTTGATCATTGGTTTTGCATAGCTACATTCGGACATAAAATTCCAAGAGTCATGATCAGTTGATCACATATTTTTTTCTTGTTTTAAAAACCGATTTGAAATGAAATAGTAGGTTAAAAAAACGCCAAAAAAACGTTGCCACATGTTGGGTTTTGCTCAAGTCGTGTGACTCCCAATCCAATTATAAACTTATGATTAAAATTCAAATTAAGCAACAGTCATTAATGTAGACCAAGGATAAAATAAAATGACATCTCAGGTTCCAGAGAAGTAAATGAAATCGTTGCAAGTATCGAGACATGAAATAGTTATTACCGTTTATAATCAGAAAAATAGATAATTTAGTGTAGCAGCAATAATACATGAGATGAGCATGTTAAGGTTTAAGGCCCATTAACTTTTACAAATGCAGGTAGGAAGGGTATAATAGTAGTTTTATAGGAAAAGAATTTGGCGCGTGAAGAAACCGAAAAAAGAAACTTATTGGAGTTTCTATTTTTAGTTACTTTCTCGACACTCTTCTCTCTATATAAACGCTTACCAAAGCACTGAGAATTTTGTGAAAACTATAGTTATTAATTAATTTCCTCGATTTCTAGCGGGGTTTACTAGATTTCAGTTGAATCTTGATCTGGGTTTGTTAATTCCACTTCCAGTTCTTTGATTAGCTCTCTGAGATTTGGGAAATTTAGGTTTTGTTCCCTTTCCTTTTTTTCTGTATTATCGAAGTGATCTATCGATCGAACGTATAAGATTTAGTTCTGTCTCGCAATCACTGAAGTCTGAAGCTTGAAAATGGTTTTCTGAGAATTCTCGTTATCTTCTCTAAAGCTTGAAGTTTTATTTTTTTACTCACATTTATGTGTCACTTGCAGAAGCTTACTAAACATATAAACTGAATGCGGCTTATAAGTTTTTTAAAAAGCCATCTTGAAAATGAAAGCTGAAGCAGCTCTTCAATTCCCTAATAGACACCGAACACATTTGTGTTTCTTCCCTAAAACACTGATTAAGGATTTTTGTGTGTTGCACTCAATGTATGAACCTGAAACATCTTTTCTTTGTAAGAATCCTTCTCAAGTAACATACAAGAATACGAAACATAAATGGCATCTTTGCTTTGGAAAGAATCCTTCTCATGTAACATACAAGACTAAGAAGTAAGAAACATTTATTCTATCAAGAATACATTGATAGAGTAGGAATAATCCTTAAGTATTTTAAAATCACTAACCTAAGGTGTGTAAAATTTGGAATAAATTAACTTATCTCCAAACAGTTATCCTTTAAAGTACAATTGGTGACAATTTTGGAAAAAAAAATCAGATATTATGAAATAACTGGATTAATTATGGAAAATTGATGCTCAAATGTTAAACTAAGTCCTTTTACCAAAATTAAGATGCAATGCATATTTGGAATAGAATAGGGATGGAATTGAGTGATCTCACCAAATGCACGAACCTATCAAGAACAATACAGCAAATCTGATTAAAAAACAATAAATCGAATGATATAAAAGAACATAGAGTGTCCATTGGTCTCTCGTAGTCACTGTCTATAGACTCTAGAGTTTGTTTGTTTTTTTCTCTTCACCGTACCACGACTCTTCCGGATCCTACATTATACCGGTGATTCAGCTTTCCGTCAAATCTATCTCGAGGGTCGTCACCGATTCGACGATTCTCACTCTTACATTAAGTTTTTGTCTTTTTTTTTCTCGTGACGTTTCATATTCCCGTCAAAGTTTGCATTTCGTAAGTGTAAAGTGTTTTTTTTTCTCTCTTCCTCTCTTAATTTTCCAAACTTGTTTAACGGAAACTTTGTCTTAATAGGTTAATTTCTGTAAATTGCAATCGAAAGGTCTGACCTTTTTGTTGTTGTTTGGTGGAACTTTACAGGGTATAACTTAAGATGGAGGTTAGCAATGAAAAGGTGAAAAGTTCGAGTAAGAAGAGGTTGAGAAAAACCAAAACTTTGGAATTTGTAGGATGGGGTTCCAAAAATCTCATTGAGTTTCTTCAGTCGCTTGGTAAAGATACCTCAACCATGATTTCAGAGAATGATGTTACAACGATTATAACCAACTATATCCGGGAGATCAACCGTGAAAATCCTTTGAATACGAAGAAGAGGAGAAAGACAAAGATGGTAGCTTGCGATGATAGGTTGCGTTTGCTTTTTGAGTGTCAGAAGATAAACATACACAAAGTCCCTGGTTTGGTAGAGAAGCATTATGTAGAGAATCAGGATGATGACTCGTACTATGATGATCTCTATGCTTCAGAGGATGATAAACAAAAGAGATTGGGTGCATCTGGTAAGGTGAGTAAACGGACGGAAAAGGTTGTGCAAAAGCCGAAAGGCTCTTTTGCTGCAATAGTGAAAGATAATATTAAACTTCTGTATTTGAGGAAGAGTTTAGTAGAAGAACTAGCAAAGATTCCTGAAACCTTTGAGAGTAAAGTGATGGGGACTTTTGTGAGGATCAAGAATCCCCTTCAGCTTGTTCATGTAACAGGTAACTTTCAATTGATTTCAAGTGTTTCACTCGGAGGATGATTGGGTTATTTGTCTTATTTTAGCAATGGTATCATTGATCATATCTCTTAGATAGTCAGATTCATAACATATATATTTGGTCTGTTGTAGCCTTATATGAGGTTAAGATCCTTTTTGTGTTTTTGTTTCCCTGTTATCTAGGTGTGAAGGAGGGAAATATGCTTGATGGTTATATTCTTCAGGTTACAAATTATACGTATTATCTAGAAGATGTTGCTACCTCTGCCCTATCAGATGATGATTTCTCTCAGGTAATGCATTCAGAACTATGATTGTTCCACTTTTGTGTGGTGACAATCAGGGAAACAGTTGATCCAGAAATTGTTATTTGAAGCTTACTACTATCTGCTGATATCTTTTCTAAATGATACTGAATAGTGTGCAAGACAGTTCTTTCTTTCTTTGAGTATTTTTCTGTTTTTTTGTGATTTCAGACCATAAGTCTCCAGGTTGTCCTGTGTCTTGAAACGGGCAATGGGCTTCTAATGTTGTAGTGATCTGGAGATATGCTCTCTTATGCCATGGTCTTGTTTGAACTAAAGGCTAATCACATATCCGTTCCAGCAAATATTGGTTTTACTTGACATGTTATCCTTTTTATGATTTATCATATCTTTATGTTAACTTTGGCAGGAGGAATGTGAAGAGTTGGATCAGAGAATGAAGAATGGCTTTGCTAAGAGACTTACAGTTGTAAGTTTCTTTTTGTAGTTAATGGTACCTCAGCAGTCTACATGCAGACTTGTCGTTTTTGGAGCTTTCTCTAGTAGAATGTTTTTATTATTCAATATTTACTCCTGATTTACTTCTGTTCTCTAATTAAAATCCAATTTAACCACGGACAGGCAGATATGGAAGAAAAAGCTCGAAGTTTGCATGAAGACGTGACAAAACATGTACGCCGCTAACTTTCTATGTGACATGATATCAAAATACTTATCCCCATTCATTACCGCATCTCCTAACCTTCTCCTTTTGAAAGTGAATATTATGATACCTTATGCAGCATATTACTCTTATCCAGAAAAAAAACTGATTTTTGTTTGTATTTCCATAACTAACTCTCAACTTTTGGTGGGGTTTTTCAGTGGGTTGCAAGAGAACTTGTATTGTTACAAAGGCGTTGTTATCATGCCAATGAAAAGGGATGGCGAAGAGAATATCCTTTAGCATTATTTGTATTTTAAAACATGTATACTGTTTATTTAATTCGATAAGAATCTTTTTCTTGACTACTTAGCTATTACACTATTCCAGTATCTGGAAAAAAAGAAGCTTCTTGAGAATCCAGAAGAACAGTCGAGGCTATTGCGTGAAGTTCCCGAAGTTGTTGCAGAAGAATTTGAACCTCTGTGTGTAGATGATGATGGGAAAATAGAAAATGACATCATCGTACCAAACATTGAGGCTCTTCAAAGTGACGAAGAAAATAAAGCAAGTGATTCACCAGTTTCTAGTGTTCAGAAATCTCTAGAGAATTCCAAGTTTCTTGATGGAGAAGACCAACCAACACAGACTGCTTCTGCAGGTGCGTCCCATTCTTAGTAACTTCGGTTTTTCGATAGGACTTTAAATGGCTGGATTAATATTCTCATGTTCGTCATTGCTTTTGTCCAACCGCACACTTATCTAGATGATGTGTTCTTACACTAAAGAAATGAATTGAACACCTATCTTGTTCTGTTTGTTCTTAATAGTTAACTAAACGGTATCCAAGGACCGAGATATTCTAGAAATGATAATGTTTTTTTTGTATTGCAGGTGACAAAGATCTGCATGAAGATCTGGAGGAGCAGCCAGAAAATGACAACACACAGAACAATGACACTATCAGTGAAGGAGAGATGAATACCAAAGTCACTCAGCACCAGTCAAGTATTCCAGTGATTGATCTCTCTAACCAACCTCAAGCTCAATCAACTCCACTAGAGATTATCGAACTGAGCGATGATGATGATGATGAGGTCCATGAGGAGGCAGATAAGGACAAAGCTTACCAAAACTATGATCCAAAGAAGGTGATGTGGTTGTATGAATTCCCTAAAGGAAAAACACATGGACCATTCTCTCTCACAGATCTCAAAAAGTGGAGCGACCAAGACTTCTTTGTTGATGTTCCAGATTTCAAAGTATGGATGAAAGGAGAGAGCAAAAGATCTGCAGTGTTACTCACCAAACTTCTACCTCATTTCAAAACCTAAATTGAAGAACTTGAAAAAAGCTTAGGATTGTGCAGTTTATCTATCTGACAAAATTTGTTTTTTTGCACAGTTGTTGCAGAAACTTTTTTCATGTAAAGATTCTGAATTTTTTGTTATAAGAAAAAAGTCTCCTTTTAAAATTTAACGAAGCATAACTTGTTAAGCTGGAGATTCTTTATAATCATATGAAAATCCTAATTAGTTTGCATAAATAGTGAGAAGCGATTTAAATAATAAAGTAATGAAGAAGCGATACATGATTTAGCGATACTAAAGTTTCTACACAAGTTTCAATACATTTATCTCAAAAACATGAACTAAGGTTATACACGAAAATTTTTGACCAAAAAAAAAGGTTAAACAAGTAAAATCAGATTATTCTTCCTTAATCGGGGGCTGTCTTTTTCTTGCAAAAGTCTTGTTTCGTGCTCTTCACACCAACTACAATCTCTTCCCAGAACAATCTCTCCCAAACTCAACACAAGCTATGCACAAACTCTGTTGACTGTTCTAGTTTCTCTGTTTTGAGAATGAACACATTTTCTTCTTATATCTAAACGTCTCTTTCCTTTTCTAATAAGGAATAACATAGATTTCAATCACAAAGTTAATGTTAGAAAATAAATCACTGAACACAACTCCATATATAAGGAAACACTTATAATTATATAATCAAAGTGAATAAATAGCAAACAATATAAAATTTCAATATTTTAGCCAACATGATTAATTTTCTGCAAGTCAACAACCAAATAAGGAATATAATTAAAGAAATATAAATTCTAATAATAATAATAGATAACTATAAAAATAAATCACTAAACACAACTCCATATAAGGAAATACTTTTAATTCTACAATCAGTCAAACTGAACAGATAGGGAAACAATATAAATTTCTAAAATTTTTAGTGAAGATAATTATTTTTCGTCAAACCCAAATAAGGAATCTAATTAAAGAAATATAAATTCCAATAGTAATAGATTCAACATATAGTTTTAGTAAGTTAACTTAAAGGAATTAGAGGAATACTTATTCAAAATTAAGAAAAAAGTGAAACCTATATAAAAGCCCAAGAGGTCACTTACCAGTCCAGAATTTAAAACTGAGAGAGAGAGAGAGAGATCGCTTGAAGACGACGACGAAAGGGACGAAATTTTCTTCTCATTCCATTCTGTTTTTCTCCTTTCTTATTTGGGTTTGTCATTTTCGTTTGATTGCGCAATTAGTTCTTATCATTTTCTTTGTAATCATTACCATATTTTTCTAAATCTACACGCTCAATTTCCATTTTTTCTCAGAAATTTCCTCTCAATTTGGAAAATGTTTGGGGTTTTGGTTGTTCCTGTTGCATCGGTGTGCTAAGACAATAGAGCGGAAATTTGAGTTCTTTGGTCAAGTTTTTGGGATTTAATCAGCTTTGAGTGAGGAGGTGAGGATGGAGAACAGCAATGAGGAGAGATTGGCCGGAGTGGGACTCGAAGATTCTTCTAACTCTCCGGAGAACGAGTTTAAAAATGATAGCTTTTCACAGGTCATCCAATCTATTAAAGCAGCAGAAACCATCATCAAGCAGAAGGTTTAAATCTTGTCTCTCTTTGAAAAAAATAAATTCAATTTTTGTGGGAAGTTCTGTATTGGCCTATCTGATTTGTTATAGAGATATAGCTGTGAATTTCCTAGGGGATAAATAAGTATCTGGATTGTAGGATTTGTCTCTCGTCTCTTAGCATTTGCCACTGTACGATCATGGTTTAGTCCCAGTTTGATTGATTCCTTATTTCTCTAACCAGGCTGAGGAGACAAGCGGTCTAAAGGCTGAACTTCAGAGAAAAACTTTAGAACTTGCTAAATATGTAAGTATTTTCTTATGCTTTCTTTACTGGTTGAAGGATAAATATTTTCACGTATTATTTGAGGATCTTTTCCTTTAGTTATGGTGATACTTCAATGGTATGCGTTTAGTATCTCTTATATCATGTCTGATCAATTTGTGATTTACATGGTAGTTTTGCTTGTGTTCTTTGTCTTGCTTAGAAATCAGATGAATCCTTTCCCACAACATCTAATCTTGGAGATCACTCAAATACTACCACTGTGTCCCGCCTGGTTCACCCCCTTGTGAATGCTAATGGCAAAGAACCTGCTGTGAGTGACCGTTTTGAAAGCCATTCTGAGGGCAATATAACTACTGGCATAGTCAGAGGAGTTATAGATGGTGCTGGTCCCTCTCAATTTAATTTTTCACCAACAATATCATTATCTCCTATGGGGTACTGAAACAAACTACCACTCTAGCATGTGCTGAGTTTACTTGTTAATCTCATTGTTTAGATAAATTTCCATGAACACAAAGTGAGTAATTCTTTAGATCTAATATGTTCTAGGATGCGGTTGGAACGAGAGCATGCCACACATGCCAGCTCGGCTACTCATAGATCTATGGCAGTTGCTGACGTAAATCAAACGGGCAATGCATGGAAGCAGGTCTCCATCACACTGACTACGTATTGTTTTTTCTTTTGTTGTAAATGAAAAATTGTTCACCTGACTATGTACCTCTTTTTCAGGATCTCACTCAAAAGGTCCAGGAAAACGAACAAGAAATTTTGCAGTTGAGGAAATATCTTACTGACTTTTCTGTAAAGGTGAGTCTTGCTCGACACGGGAGACAACACGGCATTATTGGGCTTTGATGTTACTTACGTTTGTAGTTCCTGGGGATTTTGTTTGTGATTGAGTCAGGTTTCCTTTGTTGTTCTGGGCTTTCTCTAGTTTTCCCCTTTATAAGTGAACAGAAGTAAAAATCATCTATGGTTTGGATCAATAAAAGTTTGCCATAAACAGAGTAGGTTATTCATGGGAAAGATATATTTGCTGCTACTTTAAGACCTGAAAATATCTTACTCTGTTTCATCAGAAAAATGGCAAACTCCTACTGATCCAAGCCATCTATAATTTTTTCCATAACTTTTATGTTCGCTTCGGAAGGGCACAAAACAAGAAAATAACCCTAAACAATCAGCTCAACCACAATTAAAGCCCAGGCAACCATAAGAGTAAATGACATAATAACATCGGTAGCTTTTAATGCTTTCTGTTAGTTCATCCCTTACCTTCTTTGATGTTTTTATTGTAAATTATCTGACTAACATTTTAGGTATTTTTTAGGAAGCCCAAATTCGTAATGAAAACTATGTTCTGGAAAACCGGATCGCCCACATGCGTCTGGTTGGCCTTTCCTTCTTATTTCGTTACCTGTTTTATTCATCTCGTACTATTTTTTTAGTTTGGAAGTTGTTTTGAAGCTCAAAGATTCTTGCTGTTGTAAACAGGCACTTGATCAACAGCAACAAGATCTTGTTGACGCCACATCAAAAGCTCTCTCTTACAGACAAGAGATAATCGAGGAAAATATACGCCTAACATATGCCTTACAGGTACTATCATCTTTTCCTTGTGGGCATATGGTAATAGTTGTGTGTTTTCTGGCTTATGCCTTATATCCTCATCAAACTGTTACCAAAATGTCCATCGTTCAATTTCAAAATAGGATTTGTCTTAGGCCCTCAGTTTCATCATATTTTTGGATCTCAACATAGTGCAACTGGTATATACATATCTATGCGAAATCTGGTTAACTTTAAATTGAAGCAAAAGATGCCTTTTTCCAGGCTACAGAACAAGAGAGATCTAAATTTGTATCATACTTGTTGCCTCTTCTATCGGAATATTCTCTCCAACCGCAGGTTTCTGATGCTCAGTCTATTATTAGCAATGTGAAGGTGAGATCCAAAATCTAAAGTGCTGCCTCTTGCTATCTTCAATTTTTTTTTGTTATAACTTGTGTCGGATTCTTAACTCTTTAGCTCTTATCATTGACTTTTAAACTGCATACTGTAGCCGATTAGTTTGAGTGTTTTTGTTGCATTAGACTCAATTCAAAAGATCGGTCGCATCCTTCCCTGCAAATGTTTCAAATCCACAGCCCTTGAAATTCATGATTCACAATATAATGTAAAATATATATCATGTAAAAAGATCTCATGAGTAACTATTGATTTTGCCTCTCAGTGGCATATTTAAACTATGCATCGTTTTTAGTTCCCTGTGCACATGGCCATTACTTGAAGTCTCTTTCAGTGCATTTATGGCTTATCCTACATCAATAGTTAATACTTTAATGCAGCTTGGTTTACATAGTTTTCAGCTTCATGGATAAGGAAGCATAAGCACTTGTATGGAAACCTAGAATTTATTTGGAGTCATTGAGTGCCAGAGAGTATAGAAAATTCGAACAGAAAGTTAAATGAATGTTAATATTCCCGACTGATAATGTTCCCTGCTCCATTATATTTGAAAGTGAGATTGTCTTGCATTTTTTTCTGTTAAAATTAGTGAATAGTTATGGTCATTTTTATGTAGGTTCTGTTTAAGCACCTACAAGAAAAGCTCCATCTTACTGAGGTATGTTATCCGCTGTTAAATCTCGGTTTCTGCTTCATTTGCTATTTCAGTTTGTTCCTAGCATGGAATCTGCTGTATTGCCCAATGACCTATGATAGATGATTGTTTCTGATATTTTTCTTTTACTAGACAAAGTTAAAGGAGTCAGAATATCAATCAGAACCTTGGCAGTCAGATGGGAACCACTTAAATGATTCCCCTTTTGTCCCGTGGCGGTCAGCTGGTGTAGCATTGACCCACTCCGTATGTTCATATTTCTCAGTGTTATAACATAAGCTTGATTGAATTAAATCTTAAATTTCTTCTTGTGTTTCCACCAGACAAAGGATTCCATGTATTCCCATAATCACACAACCAGAGACTGGAATTTGGAGCGCCAGCATCAAGATGAGCCGAGTGGCTCAGCTGTGAGAAATCACCATCTCGATGATTCTAGTAGATTTCCACCTCTTGTGCACAGGTGAGTTTGTCCCTGCTAAGATTGCTATTCCAAACTGTATGCAGACTACGAGCACACTCCCAATATTTCATGAGGTCTATACATGTAGTTGCTAGAGCATTGAATATATCTATCGCCCAATGGATATAACAATCTTGATTCACATGTCTTGTTAGGTATTTGAACGGGTTGGGTTGGCCCATATGAATATCACTAATGTCTTTTGACGCTTGAGTCTTTCCTGTTGACTTGGAAAATTCCTTGTTCTAAGCTAATCGTTTTTTTCTCTAAGCTCACATTGTTTTAACTTCTTGTTCACTCTGGCCGATATGATGATTTCAATACTCAAAAGTATCAAATTAGTCATACGCCAAATAAGGTGTTGTTCTTCATTATGTGTCTTATGTCTTGATTTAACTTTGTCTTTGTTAATAACCTTTTTAAGTATGGTTACGATTATGATCAATTTCATAACAATTTCTTAGTGCTCTCCTGGTTGTATGCACTGTTGGATAATTGTCTGCAATGTTGAAAACAGTTCAATTATTAAATGCGTCTGCGTTTCGTGTGTACCAGTCAGTTGGCTGCCTCTGTGATGCTCTGTGATCCTGGTCTGAATCAAGTAGACGAAACTCAATCTAAGCATGTTCAATTTCGTGAGCCTATGAGCAAGTCAGTGGTCGATGATGCCAATAATCCACCATATGTGTTTACGTTTGATGGTCCAAGCTCCTCAAATTCTCCTCTTTTGTCTCCCGTTCTTGAAGAACGTTCTTCTTCCGTTTCTGAGGGTAATGATTAATAATTACTAATTCCATAACGGTTTTTCACTTATCAATATTTTGAACCACTGTTGACAGCTGGGGAGGATGAACCATTACCAGCCATAGAGGACCTTCAAATTTCAGGAGAACCTTATCCTGGAAATGAGCTTCAGGCTTGTGGTTACTCCATTAATGGAACCACAAATTGTAATTTTGAGGTGCGTGCTCAATAGAAAACAGAATCGCCTTTTTATTTATTTATGTTGATTTGCATCTAATGTATTTTCTTCTGTTCTCCCATTTGTAGTGGGTATGTCACCTAGAAGATGGATCTGTGAATTACATTGATGGTACATTCCCCTCCTGCTGTGCTGACCGTATCTTTATTTTTGAAGTTTCTCTTCCCCTTTTGTTTCTTATAACCTCATATGGAAATAAGAATTTTGTTGAACTTCTGATGCAGGAGCAAAGCAGCCAAATTATCTTGTCACTGCTGATGATGTTGATTTATATCTTGCTATTGAAGTTCAGCCTTTGGATGACAGTAACCGCAAGGTTAATATCTTTCTGTATGAATGAGATTATAGGTTGAGTAGTTTTTTTTCTGCCAAACGCGAGGATTAGAATTGTGGTATTTCTATAATTCTGATCTGGATTTCCATTATTTTCTCGGCATCTTGTTTTGTGGGATATATAATATGCTAAAATCTTTAAGAGTTGTGCTAGATGTGTTTACACTGTTGTCTGCTGACTTATTTTTTTTTTAGATTTTCATGTGGTTTTCACTTTGCAGTATTCATTTGCTTCTTTCTGGTTTCAGGGGGAGCTTGTGAAAGTTTTTGCCAATGATAACCGCAGGATCGCTTGCCGTAAGTTTTATCTATAACTTAGAGAATCACACTCTTGAGTTCCTATAAAACTAGGCCACCTGTCACTTTACGTCTTGATATTTCAGATGTTAAGTCTTTTGTTCTTGCAGAGCTGTTTCTTGTTGGTTGTGTAAGACACAGTGGTTCCCTTAAATCTGGAGGGTTTTTTAGAGAAGTTAATAATATTTCTTGTAAGATCTAAAGGGCAACAGTAATCCTCTTTTTGTTTTCACAGATCCAGAGATGCAGACCAATATAGAGAAGACTCTTCTTACTGGTCATGCTTCATACAAAGTTTTCTTTGGGGTATAAGACTTTTTCAATTTGCATATTTTGGCTTTGTATTCGCTGGCTTTTCTTGGATTATTTATTCCTTCACATGCATGTGGCTTTGAACAGACTGGTTTCCTGGATATATGGGAAGCAGCTACACTGTCTATCAAGAAAGACAGTTACAGCATCAAGTGTAATGACGATCTCACAATTGCAGAAAAGTTCTCAGCTTCTACTGTTGTAAGATTTATGCCTTATTTGCTTATATCATTTTTCTCATAAATAAGTTTGTGCCTGTCTGTGAAACGTGTGAAGGTTGGGTAGAGAGAAATGTGCAGCTTTGCATGTTGAAAGAGTTCTTAGACAGGTTATGAACTTATGATGCATGCTTATTCTATTTCAGTGTAAAGCAATCACAATGCTCCTAAAAGCAGTTTCTTGTCCCATTTTATAGGTTGAATTCTAGTCGCTGAATCAAGTATTTGTCAACATTTTGTTACTTCTAAAAAGCTTTGCTTCGTACATGCATGTGCATTAAGCATATTGTAGTTTACTGATTTAAATGTCTTCTCTACAAGAGCACATAGTGAACCCATATTATTGCTTTCAGTTGCTTTTTTATACTGTTGTTAGAAAATGTCCAATGTGGTTATGCTAACGAATTTTTTATTCAGGTGCGTTTATATATAGGGAAAGCAACAAGCTTTGAACTAATATTAAAATCTTTCTTCTGATGCCTCCCTAGGTAACAATTCCGTTTGGGCAACCTGCAGAACTTGTTATCACTGGTTCTGATGGTAGTGAGCAATTCTTACGAGTAGATAATGAATCAACTGAACTTAGCTGGTAAGTAGAACGTAACTTTCTCAACAAAGTGTGAAGCCAAAGTTAATTGGTTTCTAGGTAGTTATTGAGTTTAAAAGCCGATTTGTATCAATCGGCATGCATTTCAGCTTGGTTCATTGGTGTTTTAGCTTGTCAGAAACTTAATCTGGATCAATCAGCATATGCTTGGTCCGTTGATCCTATCAGATATACCAAGTCCATGAATGTCAGTATGATTTGACACACAAGTGTGGGGGATCATATCACACTTTGATCCATTAACTGATATGGTCGTGTATTCATATTGTTCGTTATATGTATGTTTAATGTAAGCTTTTAATCTTTGTCTTTTGCAGCTCAAGAGATGAAATAGTAATCACCCTGAGATTATTTATCAGGAGGGTAATGTTCTTCAAAACAGCTAATTCATTTTTTTCTCTTTCTTTACAATCTCTAGAATACAAAAATTGTAGCTGCCATAAAATCAGATACAATTAAGTAGATGCAAAGAATTCAAGTTTAATTTCTGGAGACGCAATGGCTGATTATTTTGGTTTGCTAATTCGTTGCAGGCTCTGCAGAAAAAGAAGCGAAAGAAGAGAGTATTTTTGTTTAACAAGTGAGATTTGGTATATAGTATTTTATTGTCTCTACTCTCTAGCTCTTGTCAGCTGCAAATCAATTAGATATAATGCCTTGTTAAACAGATTATTCAGGTGAACTACCAATATTTGTTTATACATATAAAAACCCAATTAAATTTACATCTGATTTCTCTCTCTCAATCCAAACGTCACTGCTCTGCGGTCGCATTACATTATAATTTATTGACCTGTTTGATGACACTAAAACAATTGGCCACAAGGACTATTTTACAAAAAAGAATGATAATTCTTAAAGAGATATGATACAACAACAATCAAATACCACAAATATTTGCTAAATTTGAGATCAATCATATATTCAGTTGTGTCGGAATTTAGGCCGCACTGTTATAACTCCTGGTCTTGTATCGTCAAATCTATATCTGCAAAGCAACATCTTATTCCTCAGCTTGTTATTCATTACATGAAATGGAAGATAAATAGTTTATTTCACCTGTTATCTTCAAGGAATGTTTTCACAGCTATAGGAAGTGAAGCATGTCCACGACTGTGTTTACCAATACCTACAATGGACATAGATCATTATGCACAAACCCTTCTACAATACCTAAACAAGGGAAAAATCAATTCACTTGATGCTTCACAAACAGAAATTCGCCATACCTGTTACAACCTGCAATGAGTTTCGTGGTTCTCTGGAAAAAGTTCTTTGACAGTCCATGCCTTCCACATCTAATCTACCAAAAGGCTCTTGTGATGCAGATCGCAGAGCTGCATTCTTTGACCTAACTCTGTTTGGTGATACTGAACGGTTCACTGTGAATTGACCTTCGATCATTTGCAAACGCTCTTGTAACACTTCAACAGCTTCTGTTGCATGGAGACCATGCAGGTCCAACTTCCACATGTCGTTATTCTTATTTGTTATATCTATTATCTTCTTGGCTGCCTCGGTATTTAGCTTCTCGGCTGTTAACCAATCCTCTCTTGCTTTCTCTGAATGCTGCTTGGCAGAAGCATGATCATGTCTCTGGAAAGCACTTTGGGCAGCTCTTGAATGGTTGGAGGCTGATCTGTTTAAAAGAAAGTGAATTTCTCAATAGCTGATGATACACACTATCTTCAAGGATAAGCAAGGTTGGACTCTGTATTGAGTAGACAAAAGCTATCAAGTGATAAATCGACGATCCCCATGAATGATAAACAACTCGGTTTAAAAAAGGATACACACGCCTTCGTGTACCTCATCATTTTCAGCGCATCCTTTCGATGACTCAAGTAGAGATCATCTTCTTTCCATTCAGGTTCTATAGGAATGGACTGAAGCCGCGTAATGATACTATCTAGTTCAGAAATATCATCAAAAAGCTTTTCACCGTCAAATGCATTCACCAGAAACGAACTTCCATCACTCTTTTGCAAATCATACTTGCCAGCATCCTCACATTTAGACCTTGCAGCCATCTTCACCAAACTTGTAACAGTTCTCCCAAATGTTTGATATTCAATCTTTGAAGTTGGCTCCTCAGCTTCATTATTGTTACCTTTGTCCGCTGATCTGCCAGCAGAAGAAACCATTCCTTCCAAAAAAGCTAAGGCCATCTCAAAATTATATTCTGTAGATAACAAAATATCCCTTATCAAGTTATCGTCCGCCCACCTATTCATTTCCTTCAGCTTCATAAAGGCTAAATCATGACTGTTAACTGGCAGACTCAAAGCACCAGGCTTTTTGCTTCTACAACCTCCAACGCTTTCTCGGTTTCCACAATCTTTCTTCTCTGTCAATGCCGGGAATCTCGAAGGGGGTAAGAGCACAGACGAGAAAGACTGTTCAGAAGGTTCATGATTTCTTCTCAACTTTCCTCTTACATCTAAGGATGTATTAACACTAGTTGAAACAGGCGGGAATGGATCATCCTCGATATTGCTTTCGAGACCTTGTTTCTGTCTCTGCTTAAGATCAAATGCAGTCCAACCAGATGATTTACCTTTCATCCATGACATCTTTGTACCACATTAGCTCTCAGTATTTGATTATCGCTCATCTCCTATCACATTAATACTTAAAGCTTCAATCTTGAGGTACATTAAAACGATTTCAGGAACTGCAAAATAAAACAAAACTCAAAACGAATTTTCATAATGAACAAAAATTTAAACAACAGGTTTCAAATAAAAGATCTAATCTACATTCTATTTAGTCCAAGACAAGACTAATCCAACCATTTCTGCAATTCAACATAAGACAAAAGCACTATCCAGAAAAAGAAGAAAGAAAAAGGAATGGCCTTTAGAAGCTAAAGAAGCGGCCAAAGGAGGTGGACTAACCTACGGCTAATGTTAGGAGCAGTAACGGTTTAGAATCTGATCGGAGGCTATAGACGACCGGTGATAAGATTGACGGAGAAGGAAGCAATAGAAATTTGTCGGCCAGCTGCAAATTTGCATTTAATTGCGAAATTGACCTTGTCGAGGTTACGTCCAAGTTGTGTTTTGTCTCAGTGTCTGTGTCTCATTTAATTTGCAAATTGTCATATTTTACATTTTACAGGGTATGAGAAAATCATATGATAAATTAGTACATGTGAGACTAGTCAACGATTCAAAGCCTTTTTTTGTTGGGTTATCATAAACTCGCATCTTAGTGGGCCTTTAAGCCCCATATAAGTTTGAACTCTAAACATTTGGTTCAACTCGGAAGAGGTCACAAAGTTTTCCTTTTACACTAGTTTCACATTCTACCATTCTTAAGCTACGCCAATTCTTAAACCCGATCTGAAGTCAGCTTGAAGTTCACTTTTTTAATATAAAGAGTAGTTACATAAACCACTTAAATCATCCTCTCTTTTTTTTTTGGTAAAACACTTAAATCATCCTTAAGCTATAACAACAGTTAAAATCCAATCTAAAATAAGTTCACGGTAAATCCAATCCAATATTACTTAACCATTTTTTTGTTTGTTAGGTTAACCATTTTTTTTGTTTGTTTGTTAGGTCAAACATTTTCTCTTTACTTAATAAATTATTTAATATTCTCTAAGTTACTACGATACGCATTTTCTTTTTCATTACTTAATTAAATTTTCTTTTATATACGTTACGCATTTATTACATGAAAACATGAGGTAGGTAGAGGTTTTCAACGATCAATATCAACTACGAACCTGGTTATTAAATGGGTTAAAATATCATATTTAATGTACCCTAATAAATTAGACACAGTAAATGCTTCTCTTTTTGTTTGGGTTATCGTACCCTTACAGGCTTACACTTAATATGAATATTATTATTATTATTATTTTTAACTGTGTATTGATTTTTGTAAAATACACAATAAATTTAAATGAAAATATAAACACAAAAAAATAACTGAGACAATACATATTTGTTAACTTAACTCAGTTCAAATATAGGACTATAGGAGGCTAGAGCTCATATACAAAAGTATTCGGTTCTACGATGAACCATGTATTCTTTGCCAGAAAAGCATGATTAATTCTGACTCACTTTTCACCAAAACTACTCAACAACTTTTCTTTACTATTGGATGGTCCTCACCTGCCGATATTCTAGAATCTCACCGTACAAATAATCACTTTTATAGTTCGTATTCAACTAATCTAATAAATGATTACACAAGCTGCTAGAATGTAAGAAACATTTATATTTTGGCATAAACTTAAAATTTCACCAATTGAAGATAACGTCTGAAAAAAATAAAAATAAAAATGTTTACTTTTTGTTAAAGAGCACAAAAATAATGAAATGTGCATGAATTTGACACAACTTTCTAACTTTAAAACAAGTTTGAAGAGCAATACAAAGACATTCACAAGTATAACACTTGTTTTACAGTGAAAATAGACTTAAAACATACATCATCAAACGTTTTGAACACTTGAACATTTAACGACAACTTAAGAATAAGGACAAACATGGCCTAATGGAGAGCTAATTTAATAAAGTATCATTATCGAGGTAATTAAGAAGGGTGATTAAGCGGAAAGTGAAGCCACGCGCTCCGCAACAAAATCCTTGATCCGCGTGATTAACTGATCCGACTCCGGCAATTCAGGGAATATATAAAACGCATGGAACATGTTTGGATACTCGATTAACGTTGCTCTTTTCCCGGATAACTTTATCCACTCACAGTAGCTTCTCTGCCAATCTTTTAACGGATCAAACCCGGCTACAACTACCATCGTCTCCGGATAATCCAGATCTGATATATCAACGGCGTTTGGTCCACCAACGTTTACCGCTTCGTGATCCCGGTTTGAACCTTCCGGTAGCATCGCCTTCCAGCACCAGTCCGTTCTATGCGTTCCGACTAGAGGAGCTCCCACGAGGCTAATCTCCGACTCCGTTCTCTCTTCACCGCCGAAGAATGGTTGGATGGAGATAATCCCGATGAGTTTAACTGCGGTGAAAGATCGTTTCTCACGGCAAAATCGGATCGCGACGTTGTGCGCGATGTTTCCTCCAGCGCTATCTCCGGAGAAGAAGCATTTCGACAGATCAGCATTCGCCGGGAGAATCTTACCGTGGTTCTCCTCGAGAAACTTCAAAACGTCGAATCCGTCATCGTATTGAGCAGGATAACGGTGCTCCGGAGCGAGACGGTAGTTAACGGAGATAACATAAGCAGGTATATTCCTAGCGAATCTACGGCATACGTTATCGTAAGGTCTCGCATTTGGGTTTAGGAAGGCGAAACCACCGCCGTGAAAGAAAATAACGACGGGGATACGTTCACCGGAGACATGTGGAGTGAACAACCGGAACCAGAGATCACGAGATGGATCAACGAAGAAATCGGAGGTAGAGACGTTGTTGATAGGCTTAGGATTGGGAGGAGCGGGAAAATCGAAGAGACGAAGGAAACGGCGGTTGATAGTTCCGTCGGGACGTCGAGCGTTATCTGTGAAGGTGGAGATAACGGTGAGAGCGATTCTGGTTTTTAACGGAATCGTTAGCTTTTGTGAATCTATCGCCATTTTTTTTTTTGTGTATGTGAAATGTGAAATGTGAATGTGCTGCTGAAGAAGCGTACTGTGATTTAAGAAGATGTACTTTGTAATATATGTACAACCCTAAATTTTGCCAGCTGTAAATTCGATGTTTTTTTTTAATTGATAAACATTAGGAATGGTAAACATAAGTTATAACAACCAATGAAAATTCATGATTTCGTGTGAAAGGATGTTATCAATAGAGTTTTTAAAGGAAACAAATCAGCTAAACAAAGGAAAAAACAATTCTTAAATCTTTGCTTAAGTCACTATTATCTTTCTTCTTCAACAGTGTTGATGAAGTCATCTCACGTGGGCAACGCAAATGGAGTCTTGAAAACAGTCGACATAATCAATGTTACACATCTTTCGAGGAGGCAAGCAAATCTATGTCAGAAAGTAATTCACTTTCATTCAATTCTACGGCAAATTTTACAGTACTGGTAATTCATGGACAGGTATGTTAAAATAAAGCAGAACATTAACGAGTTGATACATGATGCCACAACAACTAACCAACGTTTTCAACCAATAAATAAGCTTTCCATTCACCGGAAACACAAAGAAACAGGGGATGAGTCCCATGTTTAGGAGATTTACCGACAGTTTTTTCCATCTTGCATATAAAATGAACTCTAGATATGTTTTCCCTTATATGAAATGTTGAAATTAATTGAATAATTTGGTCAAGAGATAATCCAGAAAATCAAATCTGAAATAAACTGCAAGAAGAAGAAATAAATCTCTGACCTTCACGAAAATAACGAAATCACATAGTACAGTACAAACTAATTAACTGGTAGGAGATAAAAACATAAATAAGAAGATTTAGAAGAAAGCAAGGAGATGCAGAAGAACAAAGCTCAAACTTTCTGGCCAAATAATTTGAACCAGTTACTACTGTCATTACATGTAAGAAGCTCTC
Organism: Nasturtium officinale; assembly: GCA_963854855.1. NCBI lineage: Eukaryota > Viridiplantae > Streptophyta > Magnoliopsida > Brassicales > Brassicaceae > Nasturtium > Nasturtium officinale. Next base: position 6,192,497 of record OY978509.1, read on the forward strand.
TAGAAGACAACAGTGTCAAGCATAGTGCCTAGTGTCTGAACAATGTTGGATGACATCAAGTTGGAGATATGTTCTTCCAGATGCTTCTTTGCGTCTTGTCTTCCCACATTCACAATCGCAAGCTTCTCTGGTGACAGCTCGTCCTCCTCTTGAACCGCCTTGTTATATTTAGCAGCCAAGCTCAACATCTCCTGTTAAACACCAGATAAAGACAATGTTAATGATCATAATTATGAAAAATGCTCAACCAAATAAAAAGATACCCCATTTTTTCTTACCTGGACCGTCTGTTCATTTGTCTTGGAGTGGGTGTCAAAGCGTCTTAGTGTCAGGCCATCAGTCCATTTCTTCTTGTGGAGGTTAAGTAACATCTTCTCCTCGAGCTCGTTCTTCCTATAGTTGATGGCTATTGAGTAATAGTGTCTGTTCAATCCATGAATCAAGGCCTGCATAGTAGTGAAATCCAAATCCAACATCAGAGAGATCCTTTGATTCTGTACCAACTAATAAAACAAGAGACACACGTTTCACTGAAAGATCATCACCTGGATCGATGGTTTGTTCAGGTGTCCAAGGTTGGACGTCGTTTGACGGGGTTCCTGTCCAAGCATAATGGTCTGTGGATTTATTGAACGGAATGCATCAATCACCACTTTGCCCTTGACACTTTGAATGGGATCTACCACCACTGCTACAGCTCGCTGGTTCAAAGCTTCAAAACTCTACAAAAAGCAGACATTGAACATATATAGTCCCATCCAAAGTTCAAACGTACAAAATGAAAAAGTTAAAATCTAATATAAGAACTCTACAATGCAAAACCAATCACAACAGTGTCTACAAAGAATACAATTGAGTAACATTGCTAAAGTGCTCTAGCCAATAAACAGTATGAAAAAAATAAAGAAAACAACAAATTGTTTGAGTGGATTCACAAACACAACCAACCTGTTGGGTATTAATGTCAACTCCAGAAAGCCAGCAGCCAAATCCAGGATGTGAATGATACCAACCAACCACCATCTCAGGTCTGAAACAGAGATACAAGAAGAATGAGATTATGAATAGTAAAAACTCAGCTGAGTTGTAGAGAAGAAAGAACTAGTCAACCTTCCAGTCTGTTTAAGCATGTCAAGCATATTAGTTTGGAAAACATGATCAACAGCTTCAACACTAACACCGGTACCACTCTGAGGCATTGCAAAAACATCCACAACTCTAACAGTGTACTCATCCACGAACTCTCCAAGCATCAATCCCATAACTTCCATAGGAACCCCAGCTCTTCCTGCCAATTTCCAATCAAATCTCTATTCAATTCCACACTATTACAGATCTATTAAGCTTAGAAACCCTAGAATTCCAGAGCAAAGAGGGGCAAGAGGAAAATCATAGAGACCGAAACAAAAATCATAAACCCTAAGCAGGAGGAAAGTCAATTTGTGCAAAGGATTTGATGATTACCGTGTTTAAGCATCTTGAGGAGGGCGAGAGATGAGATGTAAACTTGTTCGGATGTATCAAGCGTCGGAGAATCGGGAGATGCGTGACCCAAACCACCACCAGCTCCGAAGATACGTTGTAATCTCTCCATGATAATCAGTCGTCTTTTTCGAGAGTTGTTTTTCTTAGTTAGCTTCAACAATGGGATCTTATTAAGCCTCCACAGTTTTCTTTGTTAACAAGACAAGAAGACGGAAATAGATCTTTTTCGATTAGGCCAAACTATTTACATATAACTCCTCCAAATTTTCCTCTTTTTCATTGTAGACCACTAATAATACTCCAACTGACAAATTTGATTTTCCCATTTTTGTCAGAAGTTTTAATTTCAATGGACACAATGGTTTTGAGAGTTTTATAATTCGTAAATGTTATTTTACTCAACGGAACACCATGATTATAGGATTATAGCTTTCGTGTACTGCAAACTTATAAATTCTCATTGGTTATTATATGGCACCTTGAAAAGGTCATAAGATGAATGAAAAAAACGAAAACGAATTCGTTTCTGTCAGCAACAAAGGTTCTTCAACAAAACCTTACACATTATCTCATAGCTCTTGACCATAATCAAAATGGAAAAATTCAATAAATCGTTTTGGGAGCAGCAACATTTTTGGAACGAGACTGTAAAGAGGTTGTAACTTAAAGATCAGGCATGCCCTTTCCAGTTTTAGCATCATATGTCTGTTCCCAGACATATTCCATTGGTGTGTCCTTGGGACCAGCTGCAAAAAAAAAAAAAAAAAAAAAAAGAAACGAAATGTGCAAATTGAGTGGTACAATTCGAAAAAGTGTATAGGTAAATGACATATTTAGAGATTTTAAGCTTCAACGTACCAGTAGTGGGTCTTGGTGTCGCCCTTATCTTAAGAATCTCTGGGCGAGGAATTATGGAACCAGATGTGCCAGTGCCTCTGGCTACTCTTACTTTTGTTCCATCCTCTAAGTACTTTACACCAACCTTGCAAGGTCTCCTGAGGTAGAAATGATAACAGAAAAAAAATAAGAAGTCGAGTAATTGAGGACATTAGTAGAAAAGTGAGATCATACCCAGTGACAGGATCAACAACTTGGACATTTGAGGCGTGAAGAGGAGCCTCTACTGTGAAAATTCCACCTTCGTGATCAGGGCCTCCCTTTATATGCTTCTTGATCTGCAAACAAAAAAAAGCATAAGAGAAAAATATATACAAGATCTAGAAAACATGGTCTCAAAAAAGTAGCCAAAAACTAAAGCTGAACATCCAAAACGAAAAGAGTGCAAACAGAAAAAGTCAAGACATTTTAGAAGCTAGTGATATGATTCTGATTGAATAATAACACTAGTACATACTTGAGAAAAGCAATCAAGGAAACAAAGATGAAATTGAACATCAAATCAAGAAGAAGGTTAGGTGATTGAAGAGAATCTCACCAGATTCTTGCCTTCAACAATGACACGATTTTGGGATCGGATGACACGCTTAATGATACCAGTCTCACCCTTATCTTTCCCACGAATTATCATTACCTATGCATTATAAAATAAAACCTCAGCAACACAAAGATCAAGCGAATGAAACAAGTGAAGCATCCATCAGAAGAAGAAGAGGAGTCTTCCTCACATTATCCCCTCGAAGTATCTTCCAGTGTCTGATGAGTTTCTCAGCAGCTTTCCAACCCATCTCTTACACAACAATCCTGGATATTAACCCAAATAATAATTACTACTATACAAATATCATTCTGAAATGAGCATCAAGAACCCAAATCAAAAGGCTATCACAGTTTTGAGTATGTTCAGCTGAGATCGATGGAATCCTTGGAAATGGGAAAATCGAATTCACAGGGGGAGGGATACAAAAGCGAGCTTGGTCTAAGAGGAAAATCAAAGAAGCTTGCCTGTTAGAAATTAATCGCGGAAGAGGAACCAACGGCGTTGAAGCTTTGTGTAATGCCGACGGCGTTAACGACGGTGGTGGAAAAGTCTCGGGAGTATTTTGATTTTGAGTGTGTTCTAGTAACTACTAACTAGTACTAAACATAAACCCTACAAAAAAAAAAATCCACGTGTCGTACAACCACCAACCGGTTTAAACCGGATCGGGTGTTTTAAAATTGAGATTGGACAGAGGCGTAACGAAATCATAAGGCAAGCCCCATCGAATCACGCGATCAATTCCCTCGTAGGTATACTCCATTACTCTCTCTATCTCCGATTCTTCTTGCTCCATCATTTCCAAGAGATAGGAAGCTTTCCAGTTCTAGGGTTCCGTTTTCATTCGTTCCTACAGAGACTATTGTCATCGGTACCTGAGAAATTGGATAGAAGTTGAAGGTTTTATTCTACGCTTTCTAAGAGTTTATTATGTTTGTGATTCCTAATTGATTCCCAACTTATATGAACATTTCAAGTTTTAGGTTAAATTTTCCGACTTCATTATCTTTGATGCTTGACAAAGCTTTAACTTTTCTTTCAAAGCTTCACCTAAATTATCATCTGTGGATTCAGATGCATAACATCTGCTCTCTCTCTTTTTGCACTCCTTCGATTGGCTGTTTAATTTCTTGCAAGATTTTTCAAGCTTCTAAGCTATCAAGGCTAGGGGGGGGTCAGAGCAAGTTTTCATTTGGTTGTTGTCACTTGTGTGATCTGGTATCTACAGCTTCAATTAGATTACTAACTTCGTTGTGGCTCTCTGCTGCAGTTGAAGAAGAAGACGAAGAAGAAAGAAAATGGAGGGTTTTGTGGATCACTATATAGTTCTAGGGTTACCCTCTGGAGAGGAAGCTCTGAACTTTAGCGAGAAGGACATTTCAAAAGCATACAAGTTGAAAGCCTTGGACTTGCATCCTGACAAACGCCCAGATGATCCTCATGCTCATGACAAATTTCAGAGGCTTAAGACATCTTATGAGGTTCTCAAAGACGAGAAAGCCCGGAAACTGTTTGATGATCTTCTTAGACTCCAGCGTGAAAAGCTACTGAAGAAATCACAAGTTGATTCCAAGAGGCGTAAGATGATGTCAGACCTGGAGGAAAGGGAGCGTGCTGCTTTTTCTCCTGATCCTACGGCTAGAGCTTATGATGAAGAAGAGAGAATCGCAAGGAAGCTTAAGGAGGAGATAGATAGGATACGTGCAAGACATTCGAAGAAGAGCGGTGGTTTTGAAACCCCAGAGAGTGGTGTAGATAAAAAGAGAAAACAGGATGCTAGTGGTGCTGGAGCTAGTGTTCAACTCGATAAAGAGAGAATGTTGAAGGTTTCTTGGGAAACAATTGGTGAAGGGTATACAGCGGCAAGGCTCAGAGAAGTGTTTTCAGAGTTTGGTGAGGTTGAAGATGTTGTTATTAGGAGTACCAAGAAGAAATCCTCTGCTCTTATTGTAATGGCTACAAAATATGGAGCTGTGAGTACTATCAATAACTTGGTTTCTCTCTTTTTCATTGTATGTCAAGAATCTAATCATACAATTGTGTGGCGACCTCTCTCATCCTAATCATACAATCAAAAGATGGACTGTTTCAATTTGTTTTGTTTTTTCTTATAGGTTGCAGCAACGAGAACATTGTGTGGCGACCTCTCTAATCCTTTGCTGGTTGTACCTCTTGAAAAAGCAGCCCAAACTGATTTTCTGACCGCTAAGAAATCTGCAGAAGCAGAACCGCAAAGTAACCTAGTAGGTGCTGGTTATCAAGCTTATGAAGACTCTGTCATGCAAAAGCTTCGGAAGGTATCTTCTACTCTCCTCTAATTCTTGTTGATTCATTGAAACTTTAATTTGTTGTTTTCTTCTCAAGAACTCACAAATTTTACTTTCTTTCAATATTGAACAGGCGGCTATGAACCAGAAACGATGATGAATTAAGCCACATGATCAAGAATTAAGCTGCTTCAACGCCATAGTAGTTTTATCGGGGAAAAGAAAGAAAGACCATAGTGTGATTGTTCTTAGACATTGTGTACATCCGTTTTCATAACAAATTATTGTTGTAGAATCTAAAATTCTGCAAATTCTAGCCTGGAAAAAGCCCTACAAATGCTTCAATATATCTTCACGACCACATTTGAAGCTTCAATTGTAACTTTAGTCGTTTTCAGACTTTTTTGGTTTTGAAGAAAATTTTGGGGTTGTATTAGATTCTTTATTAGTTGGAATGTGATGTTGTAGACAGAGTTGTGTGTTTGTGCATGACAATATGTGTTCCTTCATCTTCATCATCTATGTCCATCACTATATCATATTTTTTTTTTTAGCTCAACTACTTTTCATTAGCCCAAATCTGAAAATACACCCATGCTGGCACTAAAGAGTCGCTTGTATTGTCCAACGTCATATGAAGGATATATATAGATATTACTGGTTCTGTGAAGGCCCAACACCCCTAAAGAGATAATGAATATGTTCTGTACTTGTTTTTCAAAAATTGATTGAAATTTGAAACTCTGTATATGCAAAAATTGAATGAAATTTGAAATATGCACAAAATAAACGTTTCAAATACATATTATTTAAGTTTTTCTTAAATATATGTTTGGGAAAAGTGGCAATAGTTTACAGAGCTATAAAATATGTTTTGGTAGGTAAAGCTATAAGCCTATAACTACTTTAGTATCGAAGAGAAGAAGACATTTTTGCCTTTGTTTAGTGCCTGACGTAGATACATTATTTATATTTAATCCCCAAGAAATATCATTTAAATGCTAAAATTTATATTACCTTAATTAATTTTGTAAAATAAAATAGAAAACTTGTCGGTATGGTAATGTCTTATAACTTTGATTCATCTTTCGTGTAATTTATTCATTAAAATACTTAGATAAATATTTGAGCAAACTGAATACATTAAAATATAATATTAATTACAAATCAATAAATTTTAATTTTAATTAATAGGTAAATACATTTTCATTTAAGAAGAAATATTTGTTTTCTTCATTCAATCCAAAACATTTTCACTGAATTAGTTTTATTTCCCAATTTTCATTTTATGTGGGAAAAAATCTCAAATGGAAAGCTATTATTAGCTAATCAATCATTTTCCAAAAAAGGTTCAAGAAAATGGTTTTATTATCTCTCCAAACTCTTGACTTCCCTCTCTTCAATGTCTTCAACAAGTCAGTTTCTTTCTTTATCCAACAGTTTCTCTTCTTCTCCTTCCTCTGCTTAAACGAAACGCAGAAGAAATCAATCAATCAATCAAACTCTCAAGAATATGGCAAACAAAGCAAGAACCAGATGGGTCCTTCCTTACAAGACCAAAAACGTGGAAGACAATCACTTTCTTGGTCAAGTCCTTGGACAAGGCCAATTTGGTACCACTTTCCTTTGTACCCATAAGCAGACAGGTCAAAAGCTTGCTTGCAAATCCATATCCAAAAGGAAGCTCCTTTGTCAAGAGGACTACGATGACGTTTTGAGGGAGATTCAGATTATGCATCACTTGTCTGAAAACTCCAACGTTGTCCGAATTGAAGGAGCGTATGAGGACACCAAAAGTGTACATATTGTGATGGAGCTCTGTGAAGGAGGTGAATTGTTTGATAGAATTGTTAAGAGAGGTCATTATAGTGAGAGAGAAGCTGCTAAGCTTATCAAAACTATTGTTGGGGTTGTTGAGGCTTGTCACTCTCTTGGAGTTATGCACAGAGATCTTAAGCCTGAGAATTTCTTGTTTACTTCTTCTGATGAAGATGCTTCTCTTAAATCTACAGACTTTGGCCTCTCTGTTTTCCACAAACCAGGTCTGAATTGCTCTTTATTTTCCTCTAGTTTTCGTTCATGATTGTGTTGATGGTGTTTATGAGTAATCTATATCATTATTACTTGATGATTTTTTGTCACCATCAATCAAAGAATCTGCAGCTATTTACTGAAGATTTGATTTATGGAAGAAGTATCAGACTCTCAATTTTTCTGTTTTTTTAATAGCTTGATGTTCTCTAAAATGATAAAACCGGTTGGGTTTTTTTGTCGAGTTTATCTATTCCTGAATATGATGAATGTGATTTAGCTTAGCAAAATCTATTAATATTGTTTGAAAAAGCACATTGATCCCATCTTTCAAATGCTGTGACTGTGAGATTGTGTGTGTGTATGTATGTGTGTTTTCAGTTGAATTAGTTTGATATGAAGCTTTAGTTTTACAGGTGAAACCTTGTCGGAACTCGTTGGCAGCGCCTACTATGTAGCACCTGAGGTCTTACATAAGCAATACGGTGGTGAATGTGATGTATGGAGCGCTGGAGTTATCCTTTACATTCTATTATGTGGTTTTCCTCCTTTCTGGGCTGGTACATTTACAGTGCCTTCTTTCTCTCTTTCTTCATCAAAGATTATATAACCGCGGAGTTTCCATCAAGTGCTTACTCTTTCATGTGTCCTGTTTTGGTATCCAGAGAGTGAAATAGGCATCTTCAGAAAGATTTTACAGGGAAAGCTGGAGTTTGAACTCAACCCTTGGCCAAGCATTTCAGAGAATGCCAAGGATCTTATAAAGAAAATGCTTGAGAGCAATCCTAAAAAGAGGCTGACTGCTCATCAAGTGTTGTGTAAGTTGTCGTGGCTCGCAGAAAGTTAGATGGATTTTTCTTTTAAGCTGATTCAAATGTTCTTCTGTCAGGTCACCCTTGGATTGTGGATGATAAGATTGCTCCTGATAAACCGTTGGACTGTGCAATTTTGACCCGCCTTAGAAAGTTCTGTGCAATGAACAAACTTAAGAAGATGGCTTTACGTGTAATTGCGGAGAGACTATCTGAGGAAGAAATCGGTGGGCTCAAAGAACTGTTCAAAATGATAGACACAGATAACAGTGGGACCATCACATTTGAAGAGTTAAAAGACACTGTGAAACTTGTTGGTTCTGAGCTTATGGAATCAGAGATCCAAGAACTCTTGTCTGCGGTAAACTAACGACTCTTTTCTTATTAACCTTCACTTTTAACATCTTTGTTTTGGCTGAAACTGATATCTAATATGTGTTAGGCTGATGTTGATGGAAGTGGAACAATTGACTATGGAGAGTTCTTAGCTGCAACCGTCCACTTGAACAAGCTTGAGAGAGAGGAGAATTTAGTGGCTGCATTCTCCTTCTTTGACAAAGATGCAAGTGGTTATATCACTATCGACGAGCTTCAACAGGCGTGGAAGGAGTTTGGTATTAACGATGCACATCTTGATGAAATGATCAAAGACATTGATCAAGACAATGTTAGTATAGTACACAAACATCTTTACTGATCCCTAACTTTGGAAAAATGTTAATGGTGGTTGCTGTTGTTGCTTTTGTAGGATGGACAAATAGACTATGGAGAATTTGTGGCAATGATGAGGAAAGGAAATGGCGTTGGAGGGATTGGCCGGAGAACTATGAGGAACTCTCTCAACTTTGGAACTGCTCTTCCTGGTGAGACAATGAATGACTAAACTTTTCATTTTCTTGTAAAATTTCGTAGACTTTTGTAGCTAACATTCCATACGATTGAACTTATTGATTATGTTTTATCTAATTCTGCATTTAACTAGTTTTTCTTTTTTTCCTGACTAGTATTTAGATGTAAGTTCTCTAGTGAAATTGCTTTTTCATTTTTCACAAAAACAAATAGAGTTGACTGAAATATGCCTTTAAAGTTGGCATTAATCTTTAACAAAACAATTCCAAAAGTGATACCAAAAACAAAAAGAAACTAAGACTATAACTTAGTATTCTAAAATCGGTTTAGAAGATGAGAACCATAAAAGAATAAATTAGTTTGTTTTCTTGTCTTCTTCGTCTTTATCAGTGATCAACTTCTTCTCTGCAGTTTCATCTTCACCTCCAAAACCGAACTCGTTAACACGTGTCTTGTCCACAGGGTAAACCCACCTTTGATATAAGTATATCAAGAATATCACATCTGAAACACATAGGGCGAGAGAGAGAAATTATGTAAGCCTGTTTCTGAAATCTTAATCCAAGTAGAGAGATGATTGACAGATTTTACTCACCATCTCTGAAAACAGAAAGTCGATGCAGAATCGGCATTTTGATAACAAAGGCAAAGAGATCGTCTATGATGGTGTTGAGGAACTTGTAAGTCATCTGCCTCCATGGTAAATGTGCCACTGATTTTAGCTTATAGTTGATAAATAGCTGAGGGCACATCATGATGAAACCTACAAAATATACAACCCAAACTCAAAACAATTTCCCAACGAGAGATTCTCAACAGTTTTATTTTTTAGGATGGTGAAGGCTTTTACCGAACATGTAGACACAGCTTGTTAGTGAAGACAAGATCCAAGAATACCAGCTCTTGTGGCGTTCGTATGCGAGAGAATATATGGATAAGCCCACAACAAGGAGAAGGAGTACATAGGATAAGAACTTGATGGCAATGTCATCATACTCCTTGGTTTTGTTGCTCGCATAAGATTCACGATCATGGAACCTCAACCTTGGAATCATTCCACTTCGATCAACCTGTTAAGTTTGAAATGTTTTGACAAGGCTTATATGCAAAGCAATAACATCAGAAATGGATTATGAAAATATTACACGTACCTCTATGCGCATGGCTTTCCCTATTTTCCAGAATTCAATACAAACACCGACTCCAGAACTAGCCAGAATCATCCATGAAGTATCGTTGTCAAGCAAGTAGAGGAAGATGACAAACTGACAGATAAAGTTCAGTACAACAGACTTTGCAGACAGCCCTTCCATAGATTTGTTTTTGTTCCAGAACTGGATATCTGCAAGGTAGGAAAAAGATAAGTGAATATCAACAATCTTTCTTACAATCGTTAGGAAAAATCTGGGTCTGACTTACCATTTTTGAATGCCAGGAAGTCAAACACTGAATGAAGCATCGAAACACACATTGTGATACCCAAAAGATAGGGATTTCCTTCCAAAAACACCCTCTGTAATAAATTAATTATACATAAAAAATATATTTACAATCAGCTCCAGGAAGAAACCAAGAATCATGTAAAGACAAATAATCAACAGTATCTCCATAAAAATTAATAATACCAAAACATACGTTCATGTGTGAAGATGCTGATTGACTATAAATGACCATATTTACCTTTAGTTCGTCAGATTCACCGTCAAGCATGCTTCCATAGCTACGCTGCATCTGGAAAGATTGGTCAACTTGCTGAAACAGTTGCCACTTCATCATACTTATGGGGCTTATTTCCAGATGAAGTGGTACTTCTGAGACTGTCTCATTGATTGGAATCAACTTGTCCCTTAGCAGCCAAAACTCATTGAAGTAAACGGTAGGAAAGTAATTTCCTGTGCTAGGTTCTACCAGTAAGTCTGCAAATCTTAAGTTAAGTAGAGCAATAACACACATTGGGCAAGCAGAATATCACAAATACGAAAATCCTCTTATAAAACTCCCATTCTACCAATTAACAGCAAAGAATTTATTGGAAACACAAGGAAGATTTTACTTTGCACCTTATGCAAGGAGATGTGGTACTACTTTTAACCAGACAAGGACCAGAATATTTATCAAATTTTCATCCTTTATCTTTTAAGAAGTTTGAACCAGTTACGCTAAAAAAGGTATGAGATAAAGCATGGACTTCAACTGTTGAAGAAAACATATGCAAACAGAGTTTTTCTCCGAAATAATAATAAGCATTTCATCCATATGCCAAAAGAAGTTGAAGGATACGAGGAGCAATGTTTGGTGGTACACCATTCTGTGAATAGCTGTAATAAAAATGAAAGAAGATATTAGTCTATCAGTATGGATGCATATTAAATTCAATATTGACAGAGTCAAAAAGAAAAGCAGGCGTGTCATCCCATCAAATACCACTTGTTTTGGTTAATTATATTTCTTTTTATGGAGGAAGTCAATGCCTCTCCCCTGCGATTGCTTAAGGTTATACCCATATTTGATAAATTTAACTAAATGCCTAAGGTTTTCAAGATTATGCTATTTTATTTTAGACAAGAGGAGGTATCACATGATGTCAACATGGAAGGTGAACCCATCATTAATATATCTATGTTTTCACTTTAGCCTGCATTGAGTGTCTAAAATCAGAACCAACTTACTGAGTAAAATCATCAACCAGGTTAATTGTGACATTCGGTTTCCAGAGGGATACCCATTCCACAGGAACCTCTTCTTTCAAATCCGAGTTCTTATCACCAACTTTCTGCGAAGTGCGGTTGTCGTAAGTACATAACACATGTATTGAGTTCATCAAAGTTGAAGACAATAGCATAAAAACTATAAGCAAATTTTCCTCAGCGAGACATACCTCAACTTCTGTTTGTGATTCAGAAGAGTCTTTGGCATTACCCAAGAGACTCTTCTTCTTATCTACTTTTCGCTTTGGAAAGTATGTTGCAACAGCTGAAATAGTGAAAAGACCACTCCAATTCAGATAGTTGCAGAAACCTAATAATCAATTCTTGTCGAAAAACGACTTTTTAGATTAGAAAAATAAAAAGTCTTACCATGCGTCCTGCCAAAACTATTAAGAGGCTGGTATTCCGGGTCACTGGGGTCTATGGGGAATCCAGATCGAGCAAAGAATACATGAGCATACAGACTTCCATTATTCTGTAGAGTCTGAAACCAAATAACATTGTAACTTCTTAATGCAACATATGAAGAAACCAAAATATATTAAACGGCCAAGCATATGAATTTTTATACTTGAGATGGATGATACTTCCGTGACAAGGTCCTAATACTCTCTGGTGTCCATACAGCATAAGGTATATTCGTCTCATGCCAAAAAAGCGCACTTTCATTGCCAAAATCATTGAACTTGTCTTGCTCTGATAGATAAAACCACATATCCTGGAGATAAAACATTAATTACACTTAGAATCAAAAAAAAAAAAAAAAACTTGAAAACCCTAATCCTCTAAACAAACAGTGTTTATACATACACAACTCTAAGCACCCAAGCAAATAAATGTGTACAGAAAAAAACTCTGCGTGTTACATACGATTTGAAAGAAAGAAAAAAGTCAAATCCAATTTATGAATCTGGAGCTGTTCTTAGTATAAAACTTACCAATGATTCGCCTTTGTGAAAGAGATTAGTCATGAGGTGTGACTGAGTAGTGGCTGGATCCATAGGTTTCTGTTTAGGTGAAAAAAACTTAGAAGCAAAATACCAGAAGACAGCGATTCTAATGATCCCGGAAATCGTAGAACCGAACCCACGTTGCTGTTGCTGCTGCTGCGGTTGAGCAGCTTCTGCCACCGCCGCCGTTTGTCCTGCCGGCGGGGCCATATTAGCTAATCGAGAAGGAGGATTGGTTTCGTTAACGGCGGATTCAAAGCAAAACTGAGATGTGAATTCGTTGAAGGAGACTTGTAAAAGCAGAGCTCGATTTCGGCAGAGAGATATTTATGGATTGGATTGGGATCCAAATTTATATTTATTTTTTATTGTTTTGTATACTTATAAAAATAAAGTCTGAAAGAAGAATGAATAAAGAAAAATATTTGGTGACGATGCTCTTCCAATACAAATTGTCAAATTCAAATAGCCAAGTAAATGCGTTTTATGACACCACCACGTCGCTTCAGACTAAAGTATAGTTGCATCTTAACACCTCTGTATTTAGATGTTTTACTATTATTGCCCAACATGTTCGAATATGTCAACTGTGCCCCTATAGTTTACTATTTTTGCCCAAGGGTTTGATTCGCCAGCTTATGGTTCGGTTCCGTTCGGCTGCTTTGGTTGGTTCTAACCGCTTATTCAAGATCTACTAAATCCAAAGTGCTTATAAAACTTGGTTTTGTCACACTAACTAAACAGTAATGCCTCCATACCATTCTTAGATCCGTCTTAAAATTGGAGAATAACAGTCCCTAGTCTCCTTAGATTTGCCCGATCAAAATGAAGTCTCTCAAATCTCCTTACAAAGGCAAAACAATAAAACTAGTCTTGTCTTGTGTACCAGACCAGACTGGTCTTAGTCATCTTCATCGTTAAAGTTGCCATGCTTGTTCATAATCTGTTCCAAAGCCTTGTCAAGCTTATCGGTCGTCTCCAAGCCTTTTATAGAAGAGTTTCCAGATTTGTTCTTGTTTATTTTGGAAATGACCTCACATTCACCTCCATCATCTTGTGAAGGAGCCAGTTTCGACCCTGCAAGACCTTGCGCCAACTGTCCAACTTGTGGCTGAGAACTACCCTGATATATACTCTTTCTCTTAGACTTTGGTTGCTTCCTCATTTTTGTATATTATTAATTGACTAGACACTGAACATCTTCAGAAATCGATAGTTTACTATTGATAGTCGATAGATCATCTTCATGTGATTTAGCAATAATAATCAAAACAAAACTAAATCATATGCCACGAGGATAAAATCTCAAAATAGGGAGAAAGAAATTATTCAAGTAACATTACTCAATAGCTTTCATTGTAGAAAAAGAGTCGATAGAGAGAATGTACAGCAAAACCAGTACTATTCAAGCATCTCTATATGACTTTAGTTATGTCCTACCTGTTCCTAAACTCTCCAGATGCCTACTTACCTCTAGTCTCTTTGTTCCTTTGTTTTGTTCAATTTTAACAGAAACCCTGTACATGTCTCTAAGGGATTCTATGTAGGTGAATCGATTTGTTAGAGCGGAATCACTGATGAATCTGTGTCTGTCTTAATGGTAACGCCAGTTGGATTGATTCTGTCCCTGAAGAGCAAGGACAGCGTTTGATAACTCTGTCAGCTGCTGCTCTGCTTTCACTTTCCAAGTCACCAACTCCTTCAAGGTTTCCTGTATCAGAAGATGCAATGTGTTCTAGTGTATGAAGCAAAGACTATGTGAGAAGATGGGAGGTGGTAAAGAAGACATCTACTTAGAGACGAGAAGGCTCTACCGGCTACTGATCATCTAACTCATCTAAAAACACCAGACTGATGCTATGTTTTGACACCCTCACCTGAGATTGGATAATTGGATCATCAACATCTGCTTTTGGACCAGCAGTCATCAAAGAACCTGGAGTCAATTCAGCTTTGTCCTGATTCGAGCTTCTGGATTCACCTCTGGTCATGCAGTAAAATATTAGGCAAATATGATAATAAACCATAAATGCTTCACTGGGACCAAAAACCAAGCAACCTTTCTAACCTCTCTGTCCTTAGTGTTTCGATGTTGGGCAACGACTGTTCCTCAAACAAGGTAAGGTCTGTGCAAGGATTTGGTGGAAGCGAGTATGTATCAGGCCTAACAGCCTCTGGTAGACCATCGATAAGGTCATCCCATGGTTCAAAACCATTCCCTGTAAAATCATCCAAACTGTCACTAGGAAACATATGATGCCAACTCTCAGGAACTGAACTGAATGACGTGCTTCCATTAGCTTGCAGATTCTTCAGCGAGGTTGAAATTCCCACCAACTGCTGCTCTACTTTATCTTTCCACGAACTCATTTCCTTGAACATGCACTGTGAAAAAAAAGTGAGATATGGTAGACAAAAAAAAGCTTCATCAGGTTTAAGAACATCTCTGATCAAGAAGATTTAAACAAAGACTATCTGCTTTTTTTTTCGACCTGTGTTGACGTCAAGGAATTTGAGATCTCTGCAATTTGCTTATCAGTCTGTACCCTCCAACTCATAAAATCCTTGCGCAGTTTCTGCAGAGAAATACAAACAAACAGAAAAGTTTTCAATCTCTAGTATGCACATCTTAAACACATTCCTCCAACAGACCCAAAACAAAATGATATCAAAGTCACCTCAGTTTCATCAGCATGATCTGGCAAATTTTGCTTTGATGCAAGTTCTTGGATATCACTGTTTACCACAACAGACAATAAGATTCAAAGCGCATAATAAACTTTCAAAGAAAGCAAAAATATTAAAGCTAAAGAGTATTAGAAACATATTATACCTCTTGAGTTTCTCAATCTCTCCCATAAGAAGCTTTGAAGAGACAGCAGATGAATCATGTGATGCAGTCTGAACCTTCCACCAAGAAGGGGGAACCCAATTAGGATCAGGAATTCCAGATTCAAGTTTAATATTGACAAGATCAGCACTCTCTAACCAATACTCCATAGTTCCATCAGTATTGTAACACCTCCTAAACCGTTCAGCACCATCTGGTGTGACTTTACCATCAATATGCTTCAAGGAATGGTCCAAAAGCCCAGTATCACCAATCTTCTTACGAGCAATAATTCTCAACTGATGTCGTGAAACAGGTCTCTCAAAAGAAGCACCTTTTTCTTTCAATACCTCAGCCAATGTTTGCTCAGCAAAGTTAATCCTTAATCATAAAACAAGAATACAAAAAAAAAACATGAAATCAAAATCAGAAATAAAAAGCAATGATATTAATTTAAAAAAAAAAAAAAAAAAAAAACAATGATAGTTCTTAAACTACCTTTCATTAGGCCATCGAGTAGGTCGAGTCGCTGACACAGGCTGCTTGATTTTCTGAGCCTCAAAGGTGATATCAGATTTACCTCCACGAGAGAGTCGTTTACGTTTCTGGATTCCACAGGTAACAAGAAGCTCAGGTTCTTCTTGCTTCTCTAACTTCACTTTAACCATACCGTTACCAGAAATGTTACTTTCTTCATCTTCTTCTTCTCTCTTAATAATATCTGAAGCAACGCGCTTGTTATTCACCGAACCAGCAGCAATAGCAGAATCCTTCACTTCGCTTCTAAGATTCCTCTTTTTAGAAAGCTTCCCGAGATTTCTGTAAGACATTTCAAAAAAGAAGAAGATAAGAGTCACAAATCAAGCTCGAGAATCAGCAGGAAATTAGAAATGATTGAAGAAATTAAGAAGCAGAGAAGAAACGCAACATAGAGTAAATCGAAGCTAGGGTTTTTTCTCTCTTCGGAGGCGACATTTTTTCAACAACCCCAAAAAAAAAAACACTGAGACGGCGTTACTCTCTTTTTCACAGCATTAAAATCACCGCCGCCATTGAAAAATCACGGATGGCTATTAAAATTCAGTACAGGAAAAAAAACAGGACTGAGATTTTGGGATCAGAGTAGTTCCGATTGAGGTAGAGAAGAAGAAGAAGATGAAGAACCAGAAGAAGACAGAAATGAAAAATTAAAAAAATTAAAAAAATAAAGACAGCAGCGGAGTTGAGAGAGAGAGCCCTAAAAACTTGTCTTCTTCCCCCTTTTCAATATTCCCGTTGTTTGTAGTTTTCTTTACTTGATTTTAAATCTAAATCAGTATAATAACTAATCACGCACTGACACGTAGCCCGTGGACCGTTTTTTACAGTTGATTATTTTTACTCAAATGTCTGTCGTCTTTTGCTCTTTGTACGAATACACGTTACGTTACGTTACGAGGTCTAAAGTAAAAAAAAAAAATTATCTTAAATCCTTTTAGAGTTAGTTCTCAAGGATATGAGATGTGTTGTTTACAGAGAGAATAGCAAAATAACTTAAGAGATGAGAAGAAGATTTATAACTGAACTGTGAAACATAAACAAAATGTCTAACCAGAGAGACTTCTATAAGAAATGCCGCAAAACAATATCCCAAAAAAAAAACGAACAACTTTCGAGTATTACCTGAACCTAACCTGTTACGCTCTCTTACACTTTCTTTTTCTTGTCAAGATTTGCAGCGGCAGCTCTTTGCTTATGTTTCCATGAAGAGATCTTACCGGGAAAAGCCCATCTGAGCAACCGCTCCCATGAGTAGCAGATGATGAACATAAGTGAAGCCCAGAGGAGAAGTTTATCCCTCAATCCTTCAGGTAATGGAACCAGCTTAAGTGAATCGTTCAGGTCTCTGAATAGATCTGAGGCGATCACAGTGAAGAACCCTGCTCCAGCAATGAGCGCGTAGAAGAACGGTTTGTTTTCTCTGATACTCTGGTTAAAGGGATGTCCCATGTAGTTCACAGCAAATGTTGCAACCTGAAGCATCATGCTCACCATGTACGACACTGTGTTCACCAGATTTGGATGGAAACTTGCATCTGGTTCGATGCACTCTTCCGGCATGTGTTTCTCAGCCTCCTTCACGGAGTAGATCAAGAAGGTCAAGTGAACAGCAAACTGTCCTAGAAGAGAGAGGAAGAGGTACAAGGAGAAGACACTTGGGTGGGGTCGCTCTGAAGATAGGGTTTGAAGTGGTCGGGCATGAGAAATGAAGAGGAAAAACGCAGCTGTTAATACTCCACTGATTGTAGCCTGGACATCACCGAGCTTTACGCCGTCTAAGTACATAACACTTAGGACATAAGCCGTGGCGAGACAGTTCAGACCAAGAATTTTGAACATCTGAAGAGTCGTCACAAGTGTACTACGACCCTGTCGGATTATGTCCGTCACTGGGGCAACTGACGCATGTTTAGCTGTGAAGGGTGATGCCATTGATGCATCTCCGAGTTTGACTAGGGGGGCTGACCGGCCATCTGCCTCATCACTGTTTAGTTCATCCATCATCTTTTTTAACTTTTGTCTCTGCATTTCCGCAGCAGTTAAGTGGCGGTTGTGGGGTGTCTTTCCTTTCGATGATCCTTCCCCATTCTGAATCACGGTTTTGCTTGCTGGTTCTAATGGCAGTTTGGACTTTTTTGACTTTGACTTTGTATCATCTTTAGAAGAATCCGACGGAGACGAAGGAGGTATAGTATTCAGTAAGGCAACTCCAACATGGGCCTTGAAATGTTAACCAAAAATAGTGAATCAAAATAAAGCATATGCATCACTTTCTTCGCATTTGAAAAACTAAGCTCAATCTGCCCAATAAAATTCAAATCTGTGTTACCTGCTTCAATGCTCCAACATCATTTGTCCCGTCCCCACACATCAGAGTCCCCCTACCTACCGCTTTGAATGTCGTCAAGATCAGCTCCTTCTGCTGTGGAGCAACTCTAGCAAAAACCTGAAAAAAGAAGATTGATTACCGCTTCAGACTATTATTTATAGGCACTAAGAAATACCAAGTGACAAAGATTACAAAGGTGTGTCTACCTTAACAAAAGGAATGACCCGCAGAACAGATGATGTAGCCTGTAGCATTTCAATGCTGTCGCCTCCAATGCATAAATCATGGGCCTCTGCAAGGGTTTCGATCTCTTTGTCACTGAAAAAAAAAACCAGATCATCCTTTCCTAGTCAGAAGCAAGAAAACGACAATGAAAGACACCGCTTCAGTGTCAGATCTTTACTACTTGAGCAATCATCATAGCAGAGTAAAATACTTCAAAGGCAAAAACCAAGACTCACAAAAACTTCAATGACAATTAAAAAATAAAAGGCAACAAGGAGAAAGAGAGACTATTGTGACAACATATACTGCTGGTATCATGTGACTACGTAAGATTGCACAAGATGAGAATATGAATTTGCTTTAATTCTACAGTAACTGTGATTAATATTGACTGCACCTGTAGGGTATGATCTCCTTCTCATCAGGCGACACCCATTTGTATTCATCACCTGTCCTCGATCGACCAAGAATTAAAACTGGGTTTGATACAATATGCACTTTGCTGGCAACATGACAAGCTGTCAAAGCTTGATCACCTGTTATCATCACCTGGAATTATGAAAGCAGGATAAGACATCTCGTGTCTCTGATTATATAAGAAAGAGAAAGCATCCAGCAAAGCAAAAACACAAAGACTATAAAAAGGCAATCAAAGAACACAAATCTATAATCTACACTCAATTATATTTTTCTTAATTGAATAATGAGGTAGCTGCTTTGGAGGTAATTTGTACTGAGTGAAAAAAGAACTGAATGAACCACTGGTAGTAATAAGAGGTCCACTAATCTATGTGTGAATTACCAAGTCATGGGATGAATTCTTCAACTCCAACAGGACGGTGGCAGAATCTGATCTAATGGGGCAGTTGAAGACCTGTGATGCGAGATTAAGCCATAATGAACCAACGTTGATACCGGACCATCAGTTAGAATTCAAACATATGAAGAAAATAAAGCTGCATAAGTGCATAAAGCACTATTCCATTACCGCAAACCCAGCAAAGGTAAGGTCACACTCAACGGCATCTCTGTCCATGTCTCTAGCTTCACTGACCTGGTTATCATAATATAGAATACGTGTAAGGTAAAACTCAAAACATGTGTAATACAGAACAAAATACTGGCTATTTATATTGTTAACTACGAAAAGAACAAATCAAGAGGCATGACAAGTACGAAAGCACAGATAACTAACTATTCCACCTACAGATTAAAGGATTCCAGACTTCTAATATAAATTTAGGTTGTATATTAGAGATTCACACAGACAACTCAATAGATGAGCAATGAAATTACATTTTCTATGTCCATAAGGCATATTACTGACACAGCTTTCTACATGAATCAAGTTTTTCAAGAAGCCAATAGGCTCATGAGAGCATGAATAACTACCATCATATCAGGAAGTCGTTTAAATGCAAGGGCTAGAACCCGAGATCCTTGGCGTGTGTATTTCTTATATGTTTCGACATATAATGCTGGCACATCCACAAGCCTATCTTGGATGGTCTCTGGTGCACCCTGACAAATTAGTTATATATAAGCATCGAAAAATTGGATTTGCTGATCAAAAAATTACTGTACAACTACAAGAATGATGTATTAAGCAAGACCTTCACAAAAACGAAATATTCCTCCTGGATACGAACGATAACTGACATTCTCTTCAGATGCGAAGCAAAATGGTATCTCTGCATAATCTGCACCGAGTTGCCATTTCCTCTGCAGTAGATAACATATTACAATGGCAACAAGCTTATTTATATGTGTGCTTAAGGCTCTTTAAATAGATACTACAAAAAAACTACCAACTTTCAAGGCTTGCTTGTGCAAGCCTATTTTCAAGGTTAAACAGAACTAGAGACTGTCAGCTATTTAGGGAGAAAACACTAGGAGTAAAAAATAATTAAAGCAGAGACTAAAGCATTAACCCAGGAAATATTAATACTATCAGCTAATATTTTCTACGTAAAGAGTAAAGTTTAACTCCCATGACCACTAGTCAACTGCTTCACAAGTAGACATCATCTACGCAGTCCAATAAGAATGCCAGAATATGTAGAATCTAGAAACATCAACTTTGAAGAAGAACCCATTATTTAAAGCAAAAGCCCTTATTCTAAAAATCTATATGCATAGTATTCACAAGGCTAAATAGCCACCAAAGACAGAATCAGAACAAAACCATAAGAGATTAATAAATATGTCAACAATCACCTTCTAGGCAAGGCCTTTTCATCAGCTTTGTAACTCCAGTCAATTCCTTTAAGAGCAGCCTTCTCAAGGGGATCACCAACCTAAGTATTGAAAACGAGAATAACATGACAGATTTTATTATGATGATTAATGATGCAAAAGCAAAGGACACGTTGTTTCAGAAAGATTATCACTAGTGAATGAATCATGTATTGCTCGCAATTGTACACTAACATTCATTTCAAACTATCTTAAGTGAGTATACTACATGGAAATCAAATATTGGAAACATAATGTGCATGGATCAAAAGAATCTGGAGAATTAAAAATCCAACATTTGCACAAAGATGAAGTTTCAAATCCCAAAAACAGGAACAGAAACAGAACTGATACCAAGAAATTGAGTTACTCATACCAGCTTGTTGTCTACAAAGACCAAGGCATGACAAGAAGCCAAAATCTCCAATGTACGTACAGGAACCTTGCTCATGTCAGTCTCTGCTTCTTCACAGTCAGACAGGCCCCCAACTCCTCGGAACTCCTGTGTAACAGCAATGAAAATGAGTTTATCATAAACAAAATCAAGCAAGCATATACCCAGAAATTTCACTTGACCTTACCATGTCATCTGATGTGAGTGTACCAGTCTTATCGAAACAACACAAATCGACCTGTCAGCAGAGGAAAGTGTGACACTAATAAGACAACAGTACAGACAAGAATGAATACTAATTGCTTGCAGAGTGCTGAACGCTCAACATATAGAGTAGTTAACTCCAATAAATGGCCAAATAAATTACAACAGCTACCTTCCCAGCAAAAGGGATCCTAAAAGGCTCTGTGCAAAATATCCCACGACGTGCAAGAGCAATTAATGACGTATTGACAGCAATCGATAATTCCATAGGCAATTCGGGCGGAATCACTGAGGTGATGATAATTGAACAGCCTAGCAAAAGCTTATATTTGCTCCTAGTAGGATCCTCGAGTCCCTGCAAAGGAAGCTCTCTCATCATTAGTATAAATACTCATATTTATTTGAATAAGAACCTGAAACATATATTGGCGTACCTTTACAAGAACATAACCCGCAGCTATCACCGCAAATACAACTAGAAATAATATGAACAGACCACTCTCCCAGCTGTTTGCCGTAACCTATTTTTTTTACCAAATGGATCAGAATAATCAAAATTTTCTGACATGCTGAAAATGAAAAATAAAAAAATAAAAAATAAAGGAAAGATCTCTAACCCTCTCTGTTGAGAATAAAATTGTCCTCATTAATTTTCCTTGGCTTGTCTCAAAACCAGTTCGGAGAACAACAGCTAGGCAGCCACCATCAGGAGTCTTCAGAGAGAAGGACTGACCCCAAACATTATATTAGTACGAAACTGAAACAAAGGTTTGGAGACGGAAGAAGAAATGGTTGATATTACAGAGACGGAAATACCCTGTCAGGTGAATGTTGCAAGATCTTGGTCCCGCCAAATAAAACATGATTCTTATCCCTTTTGATCGATAGCTTTTCATCAGATCCTATGCCAGCAATTGGAACCTATAATAGCCACATACAATCTCAGTGAAACATAGGTCACATAACATATGGGCCTTATAATGCAAGGGTCTAAGCAATATATTCATGGTGAAATAAGTACTGTTCGCTAGTTAATAATGTTGATTCATAGTTTCAAACAACAACGCAAGAACCTATAACATTATCAGAATGACAAGATTACAAAAAAAAAAAACAAATTTACTAAATGACAATGTTATAATTCTGAACTCTTCAAACCCCAAAGTCCAGAGTGGAATACGGAAATTAAGCCATATAACAAACAAAGATGAAGCTAAGAAAATACCTTCCATTGGGGAGTTGACTCGCCTGTCAAAATGGCTTCATTAACAATAGCACTTCCTACCAGTAAAAGCATGTCCGCTGGTACTGTCTTATCCTCTCCTCCAGTGTGAGTCGAAGGTCTCCCAATGGAAACAATATCTCCTGGCAGCAACTCCGTACCTAAGAGGCTCGCCCACCTAAATTTTAACTTTTTCAGACCCAGCAGGAACACAGAAATGATCTTCAAGGTAAACTTGGATGGTATTCAATTACATACCTCCCGCATCGATACACCATCACAGTCTGACTGTCCACCCTAACCCGTCTTAGGTCAGTTAACGTCTTCAAGCGGCTTTTTGCCATTGTTGACTCGAACATGAAAAGCATAAATAGCGTGAACACACTGTAATACCAGAATTCATCCAAGCACCAAAGACCAACACAGAAAACCTGGAAAAAGAGGAATCAAATTATTTAGAGCAACAGCAATCATTATGAATAAAAGGGATTATAAGATACATGCATTATCAAGTAAACAACACCTGAAATACAAAAAATGGTTCCATGCAGTTTTCCTTCATTAGCTTCTGGAATGTAGGTTGCGGATAATCAAATCTGTAAGACACAGAAACAAAGTATTAAACCAGATAAAAGAACAAATCAATACTTTGAATGTATTCAGAAGAAGAAGCGTTTAGAAAAGAGGTTGGTTAGACACAATTAGAGAAAAAACTGAACTAGCAATTTAAGAGACATTCAGAAAATAATTGGCAATCACAAACATCAATTATCAACCTTACGGTTAACATGTGATAGTTAAACGCAAAGAAAAATTAAAAGGCGACTTACACATTCCTTCCCCACTTCTCAGTGGCAGTGGCAAGTTTAGCTTCTGTACCATGGCCAGTACATTTTAGATAATGACCGAATGTTTCCTTTGTGGGGTAAGGAAGCTTGGAAAAGACTCCTAATTCTTTTGAGAATATAAAACGCTGTTTTCTGAAGTCAAAGAAAATTTCTTCCGTATCTCCTGAGGATGCTGAACCTGTCACCTGCAAACAGTAAAAGACAAACTGTTAGAAACATGAGAAGTAAGGGTACTGAAAAAATCAAGCCTTTAAAGGCCAAAGAGGATTCAAAAATAGAATAGGGCTAAAATTCATTAAACTTAAGGTAGAGTGAAATGGCAGAGACATATATTATTGGTTCGATGTGGGAAAAAACCTGAAGATTACATATACATCCCGAAAACCAACTAGTAACACAAGAAACAAAAAGCTACTAGTTTAAAAGCCAAACGTATCATGGAGACTATTTTAGTAGCAACTTAACTACTGAACAAAAATTCTTGAATGAACTTACTTGGCTACGACGAAAATGAAGAGGCACAACTTCTTTAGAACCAGAAAATTTGGCTGGAGTAACTTTACATGCATCTGCCTGGCTGATACTGTTAACCTGTGAATCAATATAAACCTGTAACTCAGGATTCATCTAAGATTTAAAAAAAAAACCGGCGTGAAGAGCCCTTAGACTACAAATTACCTTGCTAAACTGGACAAGGCACTTAAAATCTACAGACCACGCAGTGAAAAGCAAGACTAGGATGTGAGAAGCAGCAAGCCCACCAAATGCGATGAGAGAATCAGTGAAGTCTATGCTAGGAAAGATTGTAGTCAACCATAGAGCATAAAGAATCGCAAAAGGCCAAACGTCCAAACGCCAAACCCAATGCTTCTTCCTACACAAATCAACCTTCTCCACTACCTTTCCTCCCACACGAAAGCGCGACATCTCAAAACCAAAAAACTAGTTCACCGTCAATCGTCCTTGAGTTCTGCACAACATACAGTTGCAGCTAAGTAATTGCATCACACAAAATCAAAAACTCAAAACAGCACAACGAAACAAAAATCTACAGATTCTAATCATTTCAAAATTATGCATTAGAACAAAATAATTGCCTGGAACCTATTGAGAAAATAAGACATTGAGCCAGATCTAAGAAGAGGAAGAAGAGAAAGAGACGAACCTTGAAAATGGATTAGCTAGAATCGAGAGATGTAAAGTAGGGCTTTTCAATTCACCTGCTCAGATCATAAGATCGAATCACGACATAACCAGAACGAACCAATCGCCTTTTGGTTGTCTTCGTCAACCTCACGACTCCACGATTGAGGTTTTTCTACAAAATATACCCGAGCCGCTCTAGTTTCAGTTCTTGATTTTTTTTTTTTTATATTCAAGGCCTCTACAATATATTTGTTTTGACTTCTATATTTTTATTTTTTTATCATCTCTAATTTATTTTTTTCTCAATATTATTTTAATTTCTTGAGGTTTTATGTCTTTCATTTTTGCGTATATATAGATGATAACAAATATTTGTATGTGTACTTTTGTAACTAAATTTTTTGAAATACATATTTCTAAGCTTTTTTCTTCTTTCCTTTTTTTTACTTTTTATTGTTAGATGTTGTTATCATGTTAAATACCATAGTTATCTTTAATTAATATTTATCTAGGAAAATAAAAATAAAACAATATTAATTTAAGAGTAAATCATTCCAAAAAAATATTTCATATTAATAAGAGATTGGTTTGACTTATATATTATAATAGTATTGTTTATATTTCTGATTTTTGATGTTGATTTATATTGCAACAATCTCTCATTAAGCAAAGGTTCACAATATTTAGTTTTCTCTCGAGCGAAACTTTCGTATTCAAACACCATCATCACTTAATTTATAAGTTTTTCTTGAATAATTGTGTCATATTAACGGTTTCCTCCAACAAGAAATATGATGGTGCACACTTAGGTCCAATTTTTCTAAACCTTAACTCTGATATTATTTATTAGATTTTCTACAACTGCAAGTTAATTTTTCATTAGTATAATATTGTCTTGTTTTGCGGTAAATGGCCAACTCCGAACGAATTTGTTTTTTTTTTTATGTTATTGTCGCAATGTTGATTTATATCCCTAGAGAAATGAGCAAATCTGCGCACCGCTCGGTTCGAGCAGTTGAGAATGGGCGCGACGGTCCAATTTTTGTGCCAAATAGTTTTGTAAGTTGACATGGTCAACATAAACCACCACATTTTGGGGTGGTTTTGATTGAAACTATTATAAAAGTATAAAACCAAGCATCCTTCTTCCCTGCTTTGCATACTCGATATAGAATTTGGGTAGTTACCATACATAGATATTTAGAAAACAATGTCATAGTTTTAGGATATTTTTTTTATAGGAAACAGTGTCATAAATAAAGAAAATCTATAAGAAAGAGTGAACTTGTTCGGAAAATGAAATTGGATATAACACTTCTCAAATAGTAAAGTTAGGGGATACATTTTCCAACATACTGAACTTAGTTCGGAAAATGATTTTATTTTTCGGAAAATGATAGTTAATGATCAAAATCAATTTTTATTTAATTTAGACAAGAATCATTTGAATAGGGAGAATAACTTTATAATATTGTAATTGGAAAATAAGAAGTATTTATATCCAAAAGATATTTTATAATTTAATTACAGTAACTGGAAATTAAAAGAAGAAGAGAAAAATTAACTCCCCGAGTAATTAATCTTCGACTTCACACACTTGACAAACTCAGACGACAGCGAAACGGGGTACACCAAGAAAGGGTACAAAGTCAAAATAGTCAAATAGGGTTCCTTAAATAATTCATGTAGCTGCAGTGTTTTTAACTCCTTGTACATTTTCATTCTCAGCCTTCCGATCGTTATCACCGATACACTTGTTGACCGATCGAACGACTGTGATCGCTGCTGGTTCAGGAGACGCCAGTGAACCTAGCTTCAGCATATCGATGCTGATCTCAGGCAACTTAGCTGATTCAAGTTCTTTCTCAACCAAATCCGACGGCGTTTTGCAGTATTTGTAAACCACGTAAAGTATCATTTGAAGTGCACCGAGAACAAACCCAAGCACGTTCGGGAACTGCCAAATTGACAGAAATATAAAGAGGAAAGGATCATTTATAAGTGCTCAAAGCAATATAATTACTTTTATCTATTATATATATGAACTTTTACGCTTTATATAGATCTATATCAATATGTTTATGTATATATATATATATATATATATCTTTGGAGGTTACGTACGTGTAGTGTATTATCTATTATGAAATTGAGTATGTAGATAGAAGTCATTTATCTAAAGATCAAATCTTTAAGGTTTTTCTTTTGTAAAATACAAAAGGGAGTATCTTTAGTGTTTAGTGGGATTTATTAAAATGTAAAACGACAATAATACCGAACGAAAGGGTTTTGCTTTTGTGAATCCATATCTTACTTTAGCTATGATTAGCTTCATAGGCTCAGGTAAATAGAAACAAAAGCAACCACTTCAAGCAAACAATGATAATGATAATGATGATGACTTACAGCAACATAGATATCCTTAAGAGCAAGACCATAAAGGAGCCAAACGACAGCACTGATGGTAAGGGACAAGGATAAGCTAAAGGGCATGTATTCCACACTTTTCGTCTTTATCACCGTTCTCTGTATTTTTAATTTAGAGTTTTAAATTAATCAAAACCATATATTTGTTCATTTAGTGTATGTGACAGTACTAGTTACTTATACTACTTACGATAATGCTAAGCGGCGCAGCGAAAACGCAGACTGAGAATCCGACACAGATTCCTCCAATGATCTTCGCACGTGTGGTTCCTTTTGATAAGAACTGGCAGAGTAGGAGAATCAAACAGAATCCTCCAAAGTTCATTAGCAACAAGAGCTTCACCGTGAGCATCTACACCATAAATATTAAAGGTGGTCAATATATGTTAACATATATCGCATGTAAAATTTTGGTAATGAACATACTCGGGCTTTCTTGGATGCGAAGGCAACGAAGATGGAGATGTAGATGGTTTCGATGAAGCAACCAAATGAGTTGATGGTGACGAGAAGGAAGACGTCTTTCTTCTGAGTAGCATAGTAGAGCCAAAGCATGGCGCTGAAGAGCGCCACCACATAGGGAAGAGATTGGAATCCTTCTGTGGTTTTCTTCTTCCATATCCTATAGAACGTTGGCCTGCATATCCATATTGAACCAATATCTAAAACTTAATTTAATTTCTCAATTTTTGTATATCATATGATCATTATATATAATTTGGATGGTAACATAAACATATTATATACTCATATTTTTGACTAAGGAAGAAACAAGAACATAGTGAGGTAAAAATGTAAATGCTTACACGGGAGAGAGGAAAACAGCAAATGAAATGAGG
Source organism: Nasturtium officinale (assembly GCA_963854855.1). Taxonomy (NCBI): domain Eukaryota; kingdom Viridiplantae; phylum Streptophyta; class Magnoliopsida; order Brassicales; family Brassicaceae; genus Nasturtium; species Nasturtium officinale. Next base: position 6,220,276 of record OY978509.1, read on the forward strand.
TTTCCTGAAAAATACACGATTACAATGAAAGTAGTGTTAATTAATTCATCGGATTTGAACGGATACCAAAATCTGGACATAGGTTTTGGTGATAATGTGTTTGATGACTAAAAATAGATAAATATGGGGAGATATGAACGTTAAAACTCATACCGAGCAAGCCGAAGGCAAAGGCCCATGTGTTATCAGTGTTGAAGATAGCCATGAATGTGGATCTTTGGTTTAGAGTTTTGTTTGGAAAGGAGAAGAAGATATTTTGGAAGTAAGATCTTAGTTTGTAAGTGGTTCTCTTATATCAAATAATAATGGCACGACCTTAGAATTTTTGGGTCTTCAAGTATATATAGAGGAAATTTTCTAATGAAACAATGAGGATGTGATCAGTGGGAATGAAAAAAAAATTATGTTTATTCAAAATTTCGAAACACCAAAATAACTTTTTCGCAAATAATGCATGTCGATTTCGGTTCAGACCAACCCTTTCTTTTAAGGGCTTTATGTCTATATTCTACCTATAATTTCTCATATGCCTTAGATATGTAATGTGAATACAGATAAGTGTTAATTTAACATATTACAATATTAATTTATATGGTTATACTTTATATTCTCAATCATCAAGAAGAAAATGGGATAAAATTACGAGGTTCTCGCTTAAATTACGTTACCGAGAAAATTAGTTCACGTGACATTGTACGTAATAAAATTGCCGTTTTTTTTTATCTAAAATTAGTTCACTTATAACTTAATAACAGTTAAATCGAATAATCAGCCCACGAAATATTCTTATAAATATCACTGACGGTAGGCGATACCATTTTTTTAATTAGTTCTATGTTCTTTCAAATTCAAGCACCTTTACAGATTTTTTCAGTTTAAAAATATATTTACATTCACATCGAAATTTAGTTGCATCGACAAATATATTTTATCATCACTATATAGATATATCTTTGCCATTTGTTTTATAATGTTTTACCTGACCAATGAATTAATGTAAACTAGAAAAACCACAAGAGAAAGGAGATGGAGAAGAAATCTCGACGTACAGAGCAAATGAATGCGTTAGATCATCTGCAACGGTGAACTGAACGAGTGTCTTTAAAATTTTGAAGTGAAAAAATATGAAACAGTAAAAAACAATGTCTGTAACTAGACACTAAAAATTCAGTATTTGCCAGATGTCATTTGATTGAAAGAAATATTATTTTTATTTTAAATTAATTTTAAATACATTTTAACGGGATTTACTGATGGATAAGGTCTTACAGTCGAAACTTTTTGGCAAATCATGGTAACCATATCCCTTGTGATTAGTGACGTGGGACTATGTTCCATGCAAATATTATATATTTAAAAGATACGATAAATAATATAAATAAAACATGCATGAAGATAACGAGTACGTCGGCTTTATCTAGAGGCCCTATATAAAAAGAGAAATAAGTAAAAGATATATTGAAGAGGATATATGAAATGATTGGCCGAATTTGTTATTGCCGCTACATAAATATTAACTTTTTGTTTTAAATATCACATTTTTCAGCAATAATGTTATATTTTCTCGTCTAGGATTTTTGTTTTTGATGTCTAATGTTCTTGTTTACTCTTCTTTTAAATTATGAATTTGAACGTGTAATTCGAAAATAGGAACGAATGTTTAACTAACAATAAACTAGTTTGGCGTAAGGAATGGTCCAAATTTGTATGTTAAAAGGCATTCAAAATTTCAGAATCATTTGCTAGTTATAATGATGCATTAATCACAAAATCAAGAAGTTTTGACAAGATTTGCGAAGTAAGGAGGGTGTCTTGGGATACAACATTATTTATGTGACTAAAGACAAAGGCTGCGGGATCAAAAGAATGTTGCATTATTTCTAAAGACAAAGGCTTGAGACAGAACTTATACTCTATCGACTTTTAAGTATCAAGAGAACTTCCGGAGATATTGTAGTTAGCTAGCAAATATTCATCGCAGCTTAGACTGTTGTAAAAATCTTAGCATCTCTAAATTCGATACAAATTAAGACAATCCTGAAGTACTCTTGATTGCCAATAAAAAAATAGTACCAACTAAATTTTTAATCATGTCTTCTAACTTACAAGCCCATTTGAAGAACAATATTAGTAAATATCGATCGAGTTGAAGAATTAAAAACATTGCACAAACGTCTCTTTTTCACTTTTTATATCACATTCTAAAAACCCCCCCGCCAAAACAGTTTGCATGTTTTGGTATAAAGTCGACGCGAGAATAAGGTTTTGCCCTCTACACACGAGTTTTCTGACTGACATCGATTGGATTTATACTTCCTTGTTGTAATAATTGTTCTTGAATGAGACCATGAGTATTATATAAATCCGCTTATAATTTAAAAAGAAAATGACAAAGATTATTGAAAAAACCATCTTTCGTTGGGACACACACCGGTTTGGTAATTCCACGATATAAATTTATAAGGTTTCCAGCCAAAAGATAACTCTAACATAAAATAAGATGGTGTTTTCCAATTAGATCAAACTAATTTCGAATCTGTACTGTAAACTAGAGATGTTCTTTTTAGCAGAGTAATTATTGGAATCAGAAAGAAAAACATTTGAAAATGTTTTAATAAAAAAACAGGAGATAAGATTTCCATGTAACGTACCCATTTTTTTTTAACCTTTTTAATGTGGAATGATGTCTCTAATTATTGAAAGCTTTATTGGACAATATATGAGTGATGATTCCACTCCCATGTAAAGGAGAACGAGATAATATCGATCCTTTGTTGTTGTTGTTTTTTTCCCCTTTCCCTATTTTTTCTCTTTCACTTTAAAAAATAAATTAATTAATTGTTTCTATTTTGTTTTTTCTCACACACTAAGAACAGTGATGTTTATCTTCCCCAAAATCTGATAGAACACTTGGCAAATTGTGTAGTTGTATACTTGTATTCCTATTTGTTTTTGCATATTTTTATTATGAAGTTTCAAGTTTTAATTTGCGCTTCAATCTTTCAAAAATAATCAATACTTAAAAAAAAATCAAATTTTAAGTTTTTAAAAATTATCAGAAAATTTTGACCATTAATATTCATTACTGGTTTGATTACATATTTAACTGTAGTTTTTGTTAGTTAATAATATACATCACGCAGATTTGAATCCAAGTGATGGTACAACAAGAACAAGTACAACATGTATTATTTCAATAGTTAAATTAAGCTTAAATGTTTTAATATATCTCATCAAGGATATTTATAAAAAGCATTTGCATGCCGTCTAGGTGTATGGACGTATTTAAACGAAGGTCTATAAAAAACGAAGGTTTATCTATTCCTTCATAAACTATATCAATATATGCAAATTAATTCGTTATTTATTCGGAGTGGACTGAATATAATCTGTCCTATATTCAATTGTTGTGCCACACACACAAAAACAAACAAATAAAGCAATTGTATTCAGTTCGGTTTGATATTTTGCTATAACCGGATCAAAATCGAAGACCAAGTGTAAAATCCATCGAAAAAGGAAACTTTCGTAACTTAAACCAAAGCCAATTTTAACCGAAAACAAATTGTTTTTTTTTTCCTTCTACTGGGTTCTTTTTGTTGCAGGCATGCAGTTTTGATTGGTTCATCCACGATGAAAAGTAATCATATAATTATAAACCGTGAATCCTAAAACTTATGTATATATAAATATAAACAAAATTATATTGATTAACAAAAAAACCAAGTCATATATAAATCAAATCGAAATGTGACAAGTAAGAATTGATTTTTCTTTTCTATTCTCTTGGTTGGTCCATGCACGATGATGATTTTATTTTTGAATTTTCCCCCGGCCCTCATCAACCAATCCATCGGAGTGATGTAAGTACTGTAACCCTCTTTTAAGAAAAGAGATAATCTTTTGGTGTTAACAATGACATATCCTAATTCTTAGAAATCCTTATTTGGCTGCTATTGTGGAAAAAAACTTGTTTTTCTTTCAACTGTCATTCTCCCATTTTCTCCTTGATGCATGATTCACATGGAAAACAGATAGCTGTAACGGAGCATTTTAAAGCTTACTACATGAAATCCAAGTCTATAGAGAATTTAGGGGTTTCAAACTGTTGGAGTGTAACGAACGTCCCACATAAAGTAAAAAGTATCTAATATATAAAAAAGTCAATCACTAATTAGTTTGAGGCCTTTTGGAAAGGAGTCCATAAAGTAAAACCGTGCGGGCCTAAAGAGTAGACCCAAAACAGACAATATCAAACTAATAGTGAGTTGACATGGGTCTTGAGAAGCTTAATAAATGGTATCATAGCCATGATTCAAAAAAGTGGACCTGGTAACCGATATGGAGAAGTATTCTATGTGACACGATTAAGAAGAGTTCTCGAGAAGAAAACTAAGTATCGTGGTCCGTGGTTTAGAGGGGAGATTGTTGGAGTATAAACCAACGTCCCACATCAGAAGATTAAATAAGAAGTGTCTAATATATAAAGAAAGTCAATTACTAATTAGTTTGAGACATTTTGGGAAGGAGTCCCATAAAGTAAAACCGTGCGAGCCTAAAAAGTAGACCCAAAGCGGACAATATGAAACTAATAGTGAGTTAAATTGGGATTTGAGAAACCCAATACAAACCAACTTTTAGGGGTGGACCATGGGCAAGATAATTGCAACAAAAAAAAACCAAATATATTTATCAAAAAAATTTATATAAATAGTTAATCCTGAAATGAGTAGAAATTTATCTTATAAATCATTTTGTAATTTGAATTGATTATTTTTAACTAAACCGAACTATGTAATTGAATTGAAATCGAGACATACTAAACTCATGAAACAGCATCAAACCGAACCAGACAAAAAAACTAATAACCAAATAAAGGGAACCGAAGCCAAACCGTAAACCAGATTTTCCAAACATACAATTATGTCATTCCTCAAACATACTACTATCAAGTAAATAAACTAGAGAATAATAACAAATTAATATGGACGTGCTTTTTCAAAAGAGATTTTTTTCTTTTTCTTTCCGGTTTCTAATAATTTGTACAATGATAGAATACGAAACATATACAGTACAATCTTTATCTTCTGAGGGACGAAAACACTCAAGGGAAATATGTAATATTATTTTTACTTTTGCAGCATCTGGTTCTATGGTGTAGTGGTTAGCACTCTGGACTTTGAATCCAGCGACCTGGGTTCGACTCCCGGTAGGACCTGTTTTATTACGTTTTCACTATAAAAAGTTAAAATTTTTGATACCCAAGCTTTGTTTTTAAGATCAGTCAGGTCCAATAATTTCAATAACCCAAAGCTGATCCGACCCATGTATGAGGTTAAATTAGTTGACTCCAAGGCCCAAGCTAGTGTAAAATCCCCTCGCAACCGAACAAGAGTAAAGTAAAGTACATGCTTGTTTCGTAATCTCATGAATTGTCTTCTTGAGACATAACATGTTCTATGCTTTCTTGGTATTCGGATCTCTTTAACGGAAATTTGTTCAACCATTCATAGGCCAGCTCAAAGAAACTCAAAAATATTATCGTCTAGATAAATTTTATCAATTAATTTCCTTTGAGAAACTGCTAATGTTAGTATAGTATGAACACCTCTTCTAATTAGCCATTAGTTACATGATCCAAGGTCTATTAATTTTAGTTACAAGTTTCAGGAATAAAATCATCAGACAGAGCTGCTAGTTCGGTTTAAATATAGATATCCCTAAATGATCTGTATTAATAATAATTAAATATTTTAGTATTATTCAAAACTTTTGATGTTCCGATCCCTTCTTAATCTTTTTTAAGATTCCAATTATAATTAAAAAAAAAAAAGTGGAGATCTGGTCGTTGTAAATTGATAGAGCGGAGAAGAAGAAGAAGAAGAAGAAGAATTCGGAGGTTGAAAAACTGTGAAAATGATAACGATCCCTTATCTAACCGCCGTATCAACCTACTTCAGCTACGGTTTACTTTTTGCTTTTGGTCAGCTCCGTGATTTCTTCCGCCGCTTCCTCGATTGGTGCCTCACTTCCACCAATCTCCAGGTCTCTTTCATTAACTTACATCTTCATCCATCTACCAGTTTTCCTCCTCCTTACTCCTCACTCTCTCTTCCATTTTCTATAGGGATATGCGCCCATCTGTTTGGGACATGAAGATTTCTATATCAGACGATTGTATCATCGGATTCAAGTACTTTCATTTTTCTTTACGTTTTTTCTTCTCTTTTGTTAACTGTTTGATTTTTTTATTATGTTGAATTTTATGCTTCTCAAGGATTGTTTTGAACGACCTATATCGAGTGCACCTGATGCCTGGTTTGATGTAGTTGACCGCTACTCTAATGACAATAACAAGACGCTTAAGTGAGTCGTCTTCTTCTTCTTCTTCTTCTTTTCCTCTGTTGGTTTCGTTGAGATTATGTGAATTACAAGTGTAAGCTTTGAATTCCCTTATTCAGATTGTAGCTGATGAGTTTACCTTTGTTTAGGCGAACAACAAAGACTAGCAGGTGCCTCAATTTGGGGTCTTATAATTATCTTGGCTTTGGTTCTTTTGATCAATATTGTACTCCTCGTGTGATTGAGTCCCTGAAGATATTTTCAGCTAGTACTTGCAGCTCTCGTGTTGATGCAGGTACGGTTTCTTTGCTGCCTATAGAGTCTACTACCATTATTTTTGTTGGCTCTGTTTTTTCCTGAAAAAAAACTTGTTTTCTGCCATTAGGAACTACATCTGTGCATGCAGAACTCGAGGAATGTGTTACTAGGTTTGTTGGAAAGCCTGCTTCTGTTGTTTTTGGCATGGGCTATGCAACAAACTCAGCTATCATTCCAGTCTTGATTGGAAAGGTATGCAAGGATTAACCCTTTTTTTACAGAAGCCTTTTTTGTTAGCTTTTCTGAAACCAGCCATGCTTAACTTTTTTTTTTTTGTTTTCAAGTAATATTTCGTGTGACACCTTAGTGATATGCAGGGAGGGTTGATAATAAGTGATTCTTTGAACCATAGTTCGATTGTCAATGGTGCTCGAGGTTCAGGTGCCACTATCCGCGTTTTCCAGCATAACAGTAAGCAATTGTTGTGTTTCAGCTTCAGAGGTTCTTTCCAAATAATTGGATGGCTTACTATTGCTTCTTTTTGTTTATTAGCGCCTTCCCATTTGGAACGAGTTTTGAGAGAACAAATTGCAGAAGGTCAACCTAGGACACATCGACCATGGAAGAAAATTATTGTTGTTGTTGAAGGTATTTACAGCATGGAAGGAGAGATTTGTCATCTGCCCGAAGTTGTTGCCATATGCAAGAAATATAAGGTGAGGCAATATTCCTGAATTACCAATTGTGGGCAACTGAAACCGTATTTTGTGTGCAAAAAAAGTTACCTGGTTCACTATGTGGCACATTCAAGACCGCATTACTCTTTGTAATGCCATATTTTCTATACACATTTGGAGTTTTATGTTGCGTGAAAAGATACTCGTAACTTGTCTTCTATCCTCGCTCCAGGCATATGTTTACTTGGATGAAGCTCACAGCATTGGGGCAATTGGTAAAACAGGAAAGGGTATATGTGAACTCTTGGGAGTTGACACAGCTGATGTAGACGTAATGATGGGAACTTTCACGAAATCTTTTGGGTCTTGTGGTGGCTATATTGCTGGATCTAAGGTTAGCAAGTGTTTTACATCTGTTTTCGTTTACTGATCGTCTATTTGCAAATCTTCTGCGGCCTAAGCTTGTCTTGGTAAATCAAGATGACATTTTAGTTAAGATCAAAAAGAAACTAGATATTCATAACCTTCACTCAAAATCGAAACTTACTTTGAACCTGTTGAAATTGACTAAGGTTATCATCTTCAATATCTATACCACAGATATAATGTGATGCTTAGGTAAAGTTGTACACTTGTCAAATTACACAAAACACTAATCAATTTATTATCATTTAATGTTCCCAACTTCTTTAGGAGCTCATCCAATATTTGAAGCATCAATGCCCAGCTCACCTTTACGCAACATCCATACCAACTCCTTCCGCCCAACAAATCATATCTGCCATTAAAGTTATTCTGGGAGAAGATGGTTCAAACCGAGGTATTCTAATTTTTTTTTTTACCATCGTTCCACTAATTTACCTTTTTTTTTTTTTTTTACAAGTCATTGAGCATATTAAAACTACCATTCTTTTTCAAATACCGAACAGGGGCACAAAAGCTAGCAAGAATACGTGAGAACAGCAACTTTTTCCGGGCTGAGCTGCAGAAGATGGGATTTGAGGTACTTGGAGATAATGATTCCCCAGTCATGCCAATAATGCTTTACAACCCAGCAAAAATCCCATCTTTCTCAAGGGAATGTCTGCGAGAAAAAGTAAAGTTGTATTTATTCAAATCTAAGTATCATTTGAGAACTCGATTAACAAAAATTAAATCATTAACTTGGAACCTGGACATTATGAACAGGTGGCAGTGGTGGTCGTGGGTTTTCCAGCTACACCTTTACTGCTGGCTAGGGCACGTATTTGCATATCTGCATCTCATTCAAGAGAAGATCTTATAAGAGCCCTCGAGGTTAAAAATTTTACTCACTTGCATTTTATTACCTGCTATCTCATGTCATGTGAAAAGCCATACCAGGCTAAGTCATAACCCTTTTTCACGCACATTGCCCGCAGTTAAACATACACTATGTCTGTCTCGAAAATAGAAAAGAAAGGGTCTTATGCTTAGATAGAGCTTGGTTTCAATGCAAGACAAGTTGTGAACCAATGTGTTTTTTTGTGTTGGACAGGTTATAAGCAAAGTAGGTGACCTTAGTGGAATCAAATATTTCCCGGCAGAGCCGAAGAAAATAGAAGAGACGGAAAATGACATCAAGCTGGATTGAATAATAACACAATGAAATAAGAGATGCATCATGCATCCAAGGAAGACGCAAGCAATTGCAGTGTAAGCCTTAACTTCTCCACATCTCTCTGATGTGAGGCTCTTTACATACAACTCTGATTTCTCCAGGCTCAAGCCACAGAGTTTAGTCCACCTTTCCGATGATGCTATATTTTATGTGATTCGTGTTCATGTACAGTAATCTGGTTGAATTATCTGAGAGTTCTTTTACTACTCCGAACAGCAACTGTTTGCTATGCTTTCATGAATGTATTAAAAGGTTTTGGATAAATGGTCAATAAGTTCCCAACCATAAGACACCAAAACAACCAGAAGGTACAACAACAATCACAATGAGTAAAATCCTACTTCTTCTTCCTCTACTACAACTAATTCTAACACTAACGTGACTAAATGTTACATTCAGACAAACACTTCAGACATTGCAGCTTACATTGCCAATGGCTGTCACAAAAATACAAAAACACAAGAGTTAAACCCCTGGATCAAAACTCTTAAGAAAACTCCTTGCCAAGCTTCTGTATAGCACAATACATCTTCCTTCTAGATCCAACAGCATTGATTCCCATATCCTTAAGATCCTCCAATGTCAACAACGGTAACACTTGTTCATCAACTTCATGCATCTCAAACATAGGCCAATATCTTGCTAACCCTAATTCTTGTAACCATATCTTCACTCCTTCTCTTCCTCTCCAATCTCCTGACAACTCAACTTCCCTATTCTCATACCTTCTTCGATTCTCCCGAGTCCGTTCTTTCATTGGACTCTCTGAATCTTCCCTGCTGAAATCTCTAAACCTTTCTTCTTCCTCCTCATCTTCTTCTTCCTCATCTTCTCCACTAAATTTCTCGTCTCCTTGCTCAACGCCATCAAGTTTCGTAGCCCAATTAGACCTAACTCGCTTAGCTGAAGCTGTTGTCGTTGTCTCCCCACCCGATGATTTGACCCATTTATTAACCCGCCAAGTCCCAATAGCAATTGGATCTTCATCTAGGGTTCCGGTATTCTCATAACCGGAGCTCAAATTCGTCATAGTTCGAGTCCTTGACGACGAAGATTTCCCACTCTGATTCGTTGGCTCTTTTCTGTTACCACCACTCGGTCTCCACTTCGGCCGTCGCACTTGCGAATCGTAGGCAGCAGTAGCCACGTGTTGGTACTGCTCGCCTCCGATGTCTCCTAACCTAACACTAGGTCTTCTCAATCGTTTCGATCCGACTGAAACAGCGGCGGCGGCGGATGTTTCCGGTGCTTCCGCTGGGATAATCGCCGGCTGGATAAAACTGCCATTAATCGGGTGACCTTCTACTAACTGTAAATCAGCCATGGGCAGTTAAAGAGATTTGAAAGAAGAGAGAGTTTGTTTAGTGTGAATTTCTAAACTCTGGAACCATATCTTGCTAACATGCGCTTTTTCTGATTAGGTTTTATCTGGATGTGTGAGAGAATCGTCCTGAGGAAGAAAGACGGAAAGAGAGAGAGATGTGCAGAAAGAGGCGTTTGAATAGTGGACACGTGTCTGTGGACATACTTCAAAGCTCTTTGACTTTAGTTTTGTCTAATTTCAATTAGTGACTAATCAGAATTATAAATTTTGATCACTACTTTTGGTCGATCTTCAAAATGTAAACTTATGATTACGAACGACAAGATGTTGTAAGGAGGAATAAAGAAACGGCAAGAGTTTTCAGGTGACAAATGAACGCGCGGTGCGTGGCGCGTGGTATCATTCTCAGAAATGAAGAACCTTAACTTCTCTGCTTCTTACAATCCAGTGAACTTAAAGTTTGACATGATGAAATGTTGAACTTTTTTTTTTTTTTTTTTTTTTTTTTTTTTTTGAAATGGTGAAACTTTTTCAATTTTCATGGAGATTTCCAGTGCGGGTTTCACTTGTAGATCCTATTTTTCTGTTCCTACTCTCCACTATCACTGTTTATGGAAGGTGAACTCTTTGAGCTATCTATATGAACATGTAATACAATTATAAATATTCGATTTTGCTATATTTTTCTTTTTAAAATTCCTTTTTTTTTGCTCTCAGATTTGGTTCAACACTGTTGCTTCTGCAATTGAGGCAACGGATGAGTCTGATGGTTTCACCAAGGAGGCTGATCGTCAAGACAAGGTTGCTGATGGAACAAGTAAGCTAAGTCCATGATTTTAATGGGTAATCTTATATAATGTTACCACTATACTCTATTATACATTCTAGTTATTATGTCAAACATTTGGCGGGGGTAGATACTAACTAATTCTTGAGCTATTCTTACTCTTTTTGTGTGAAATCATTTGGATATTTCAACCTTTTCTTGGAGTTATTGTTTGCTCAGCACAACGCTCGTCATTTTGATATCTTCTTTTTTCTTATGGCTTTCATATATAGGGATTTATTCCGACATAGCACCATCCAGGCATGAAAACTGGTCGGCTTGGGCACCTCTTTTGGACTTGATCAGGTGGGGGAGTGATGAGAGCAAAACTGATAGATTTTTAAGTGATCTAACTGGAGAAGGAAATATCGAAAGTATGCTTTTCAGTTGAAATAGGTTTGAGAGAGCTAGCGTCCTTAAAGGTATCTACCATCGTTTCTGAACTTTTCATCCACCTTACTTCATTTATAATCTTGAGTTTCCCCTTGAAATCTCCTAATGCATTTACAATGAAATTTAGGTTGAGTATGCTGTTATGCTTGCAATCGCCCAGATGAGAACACCAAGTTTGGTTCGTCAAGGTATGTATGCTATATATCATCCGTCAATTAGTACACAAACAAATATTCTTCTCGTTGTTGTGGTGATACTCTGTTCTCCCAACTTACAGACTCCAAAGGGCACGGAGAACTCAGATTTGTAGAGACATACGGTAAAAGAAGAGTCATATGCAAATGATATCGTATCCGCATAAATTTTAAACATGATGAAATTCTTCCTATACTATCTATCAACTTTCTCAAATGCAGAGTTGAGAGAAGCGGAACAAGAAGATGTTGCATTTAAGCAGGTAGTTTTCTTTATGCCTATAATTCATAACTGTAAAGGTCACGTTGTTGCCAATAATGTTCAATAGTTTATGCATATGTAGGGTTGTAAATAAATTTATCACGCTGTATGTTGATGAACACATGTGGTTTGGTTATATATGCAGGCTTGGCTAACGTACTTCTGGGGTAGAGCAAAGTTTCATGGTGTGGAAGAAGAAATTGCTGATGAACGTCTCCAGTTTTGGATCAGCCGTAGTGAAGGAAAATCTCCGACTTCTCAAGACGTCGTCGACGGTAATAAACATATTAAATTGAATTTTCCCTTCTGTCCTAAGTCTGATTCTAATATCAGACAGACACCATAAGGCTAAAAACTTGTTATCTTTTCAGTGGAAAGAGGTTTGCTAGAGCTAAGGAAACTAGGAATAGAGCCACAACTATGGGAATCTTGCCGCAAAGAAACCGAGATAAGCTTCTTCCAGCTTCTTCGTCTCCTATATCTACTCTCTCAAATCACAACCTGACTCCTAATTTATAGATATCAATAAGTAGTATAACAGAGAAGAAACAAAACCTCAAAAAAAACTGTAGCATATTGTAAGCATTCAACTCAAAAAAAAAAAGAGCAAGAGAGCTAAAAGTCTAACCATTTCTGAAAATAAACACAAGTCGCGGGGGAAATAGCACCATCGGGTGAACAAAGCCCTATGCTTGGACAAGCCCCACAAGGAATGGAAGCAAAAGAAGCTCCAGCTCTGACTTCACCATTACCAGAGTTTTTAGAAGTCAGTCTGTAGCAAAGGTCTCCGATTCTGGTAGTCGCAAACTCATTCAATCCAGTACTCTTAACCTCCATAATGACATTATCCAAAACCAAGTTCTTAAGAATCTCCTTAGTCTGATCAACACTCAACTTCTCCTGTTTCCCAAAATAACTACACATAACATCCAAAGTAACAACCCTATGCTTATGCCTCTCCAGAATCATAACACATTTAGCCTTTAAATCATCGATTTTGGAGAGATCAAGTGTTCCATCAACGTACCAATCTCCACCTGTAAGCTCTTTAGAAGGCTCAAACTCCATTGCTATATAATGTTTGTAACCTTTGTTGTTCATGTTTGGAACTTCTCTGATGAGATTCTTCTTCTTCAGAGAAGCAATCAATCGAGGAACCAAAGTAGGTGGGATGGTTTTATCTAATTTCAATTCGAAAGTAGTTGCTCCCATTCCTTGATTCTTCCTAATCAGATCCAGCACTTTCTTCTCGTGTGGTTCGTTCATATCACCTCCCGATGATTTCGGATCCGGACGTTTTCGTTTACTCATCTTCCTCAAAATCACACTGTAAACAATCAAAACTTGATCGGAAGAATTGTATATCTACACGAAGGAGATAGATCAGATTCAATTTACCTTGAGGTTTTGTTTCTCCGGAGACGATAGATTCTTGGAGATGATATTTTAAAAACAAACTCGGCGAATTTAGAGGCTTAAACCCTAGTTCTGTTTTTTTCTTCTTAAATATTAGACGAGAGAAAGATTAATAATAAAAAAGAAAGGAAAATTGACTAACACGTATTTATGGTTATTAATTTCCAGAAATAAGTTGATAAAATTTCCTGAATTATAGTGTTTAATATGAAAATACATAGTAAATAGGAGTTTATATAGTAATTAATGAAATATAATAAGGATTTTTCTTATAGTTTTAATTCTTAATGATCCGTCTTCTTCTTTATTTTTTTTTTTCGTCGGAGAAGTATTTCGTCAGATACAAAGCTTGCAAAATTTAAAAGAAATTGTCAGAAGAAGCTTTTCCAATGGCAGAAGATGAGAAAAAACGAGATCAAACATTTTCTCAAGTAATCCTTAAACATCTATCATCATCACCCCCACCTTTTTGCAACCATCATTACATTTACCCCCACATTTTTTTCTCTGCAGAGCCAGATTTTGATTTTTTATTTTAATATTTTTCCGATTTCGTGATCTGAAATTAATAATGGTGATATCTCAGGAGAAAGACGACGAGAAAGATCTCGACCTTTGCCCTGACGACCACGAGTCTCCTCTTCCTCTCACCGTCACTTCTCGTGTAAATTGCTCCATTCCTGGATTTCGTTAGCTTTTGGTTCTCTCGTTGCGTTTTGAAATTAGAAACTCTTTATGGAAATTTTCAGGTATTGTATATGTTAGGAGACATAGCAGCTGGTCCAGCTTATCGGTTTACTCAATGGTTGGATTTAGTTCGTAAACGAAGTGCTACTTACGGATACTCCGGCTTCCCTCACCGTCTTCACCGCCTCGATGATATGCTCACTAGGTTAAGACTTTGTTTAATTCTCACACATTTTGCTATGGTTTTGGAATTTTTATTAGAGAAGCTTAGAACACATTATTCACATGAGAAGAAATTTGTGGTGTATTGAATAGGAAATGACTGTTAACACAAGTATTATCCAGTGCAGGAGAGAGTAATGCTGATCCTAAGAGCCCACCAAGTAAACAGAATTCTGAAATTAGTTTGTGGGAAAGGCTTGGTAAAGCTTCTATTGTGGATATCGAATCCAGTTGTTTTTCATGGAACATGTTGTCTTCACTTCACCATACTGAACATAGTAGTAGTAATGATCATTCTGAAGAGGACCAGTATAAACCGCTTGAGGTAGATTTATTGTTATGATCTTGGATTGGTAATTTGAAATATTACAGGAAGATGTTTTCGCATTGTATGTAGATGAATTTCTTATGGATGCTTTGCTTTTTCTCTTTGTTACAACCACAGGTTACTGTGAATTCTGGGGGAGTTGTTTTCTTTGCCCTATTCAATCATTCTAGCTCTGAAGATGCTTCTCAGAAGGAAGAAGCAGCGGTTATAAAATTTTCTTCTTCAAGGATGGCCACACAATCAGAACGTCTAGGTTATGAGTTTTCCAAGTGGCTTGGGGTGCAGATTCCACAGGTGCCACTTTTTTTTTTTTGATGTACTGCAAAAATTAAGCTCATTTCACTTTCTTTTGTGTTCTTTACGTCTTTTCATTAATGAGTAATTTTCATCCGACAGGCTAGAGTAATTCATAGCTGTAATCCTGAATGGACACTGATCAAAGAAGCAACTGAAAAAGCACAAGCTAAAGCTACATTGGAGGGAGATGAGGTTGGTGGAATAACATGTTCTGAACTTTTGGAAGCCCTTGAGCTCAGCCGTTGTCTTCTCTTAATGAGGTGAAAGCACAAGATTCATCTTTATCCTTTTTAACTTTTCTCCTTTTTAAGACTTCGACCAACAACATCTTGATAGTTTTTTCATCCTTTGCTTTAGCGTTTAACTACATATAAAAATCGACCATGTCCAGCTGTCCACAGATTTTAAAATTAAAGAAATTATAAATTTAGAGTATACCATTTAATTTTCTATTTTGAGAAAGATATTAAGCTTTTATGTTCCTAGATATAAAGTACTATAAAATAACACATATCATAAATAAAAAATATGAGGTGGAATCATTTCATTGGACAAAACTTGATAACAATAGTTGAACAGTTACAGAAATCTAGTCTTGCCTAATGACAATAGTTGACAGAAATCTAGGCTTTCCCTAAAAGGATAATGAGGTCAATGTTTTTATCCCACAATTTCAAATTTAATAAGTGATGTTTGCATAAAATCCCTCTTCTAAGCGCTGCATTCTCAATTTGATGGCAGTTATGTTCATGGATGTCCAATGCTGGAGAGCATGAGTAGTTTTGAAACTGAAGAAAAAGCAGAGAGAGCTGCTGCAGCACTAGGAAGAATCTTGGTGCTAGATCTTGTTATTAGGAACGAAGACAGGTTACCTTGTCGTCAGCTGAGATGGCGTGGCAACCCTGCAAATCTTTTATTAACAGACAGAATTATGTCTTCAACAAAACATCCTGAATGCTCATTTGAACAAGCTTTTGATTCAGCGATCAAACGATACCATCCAAAGGACTACAGATCCATTCAAAGGGAAAGAAGAGCTTCTTCCCTAGATAGCAGATCCAGATTGAGTGTCAGTGATCAAATGTTGGTCTCGCAATCGTCTGATTTTTCTGATATTTTCGAATCACCTAAATCCTACGACACTGGTTATATGAGTCCAATGTCTGATAGATCTGTAGCTGCTGATTTTCACATTGTTGCCATAGACTCGGGTGTTCCACGGCGTCCCCCTGCTGGAAAACGGGCAAGCGACCAAGAAATTTATCCAAGATTAGTAGAGCTGCTCCTCAATAGTAGCCAATATTCTTCGAATTTGTTAAATGAAATTACAGAAGGAAGTTTAGGATATCCCCAGGCAGAAGATGGTGAAGGAACATCTAATGTTCGATCTGTAGTAACGCCAGGTGTACGTGAGTTTCAAAATGGTTTCCGTGCTGGTCTCAGGGATCTGCAAGAATTTCACATATTCCTTGTCACCCTTCATCAGAAATTGGATGTGTTGCTAAGGGCATTTTTCAGTATGATGGACAAAACAATGTATGCAGAATTTGACAAAGAAGATTTTGCTGTTCCTGAATCGCCTTCACAACCTCATGGGCACGAGATGAATCAATATCCATCTCCCTCAAAAGATCGGATGCCGGGTGGTAACAGCTCAGGCCACAGTGAGTCAGATACGCAAAAATCAGTCCCTAGGACGCCAACTTCTGAAAACAAAGAAAGCTCAGATGCAGATGCTTCTTCGCCTAAGTCACGGGAAAGTTGGCACGGAAGATCTAGTAGAGGTGAAGAATCTCTTAGTTGTCAGCGTTTGGCAGCAAAGCTCTGCGACTTCCATAAGTTTGCAAAGGTTTGTCGCTTCGAGCTTTGATCACAATGTCCTTATCAGTAAAGTAGGCTCAGATTTTTTAAACAAATAAGCGTGTCTTTTGGATGGAAATTCTCAGCCATTTTCTCTTCCTTCAATTTTAATGGTGCTTCCAGATTGATGCTGAATCTAATAAAGAACTAGACCAGTGGAATGAAACACTGCGGAATGAAGTTATGAAACTATGTCAAGAGAACGGTTTCAACACTGGGTTTTTTGAGGGCAGTGATAATAACAGTTGCACCGATGCTTACGAGCTAAAGGTATTGTGAGTTCTTTAATTTCCTTTCTCCTGAATGTGATTGTCATTTCAATATATGGTTTTTTGCCTCTGAATCCAACATTCTCTCTTGTTTCCCTTCTCCTTCATAATAGGTTAGACTTGAGCATATTCTTGAGAGGATCTCATTGATCTGCAAAGCTGCTAATACAGAGAAACCGTCAATGATACAAGACAATCTTTTTATCGGGGGAGGACTGGCTGCTAGGTCCATTTACACTCTTCAGCATTTAGGTATAACTCATATTCTATGTTTGTGCGCAAATGAGATCGGGCAGTCAGATACTCAATATCCCGATCTCTTCATGTACAAAAATTTCTCAGTAAGTAAATCATTCTCATGTCTTTTGATTTAGAGTATTAGTTACCAAAGGCATTGTTAAAAGGAATTGGTAAAAATTGTTTCTATAAAGACGAGCGTTCTCTCTTCTTGTGTCTTCCCTTTGATCAGATGACCGACGATGAAAACTCAGAGATCGAGAGCATCTTTCAAGAAGCTCTCGATTTTATCAACCATGGCGAAGAAACTGGTGGCAAGATTTTAGTTCATTGCTTTGAAGGTCGGAGTAGAAGCGCAACTGTAGTGCTCGCTTACCTAATGCTCCGAAAGTATGTTCTTGGAGACAGTTAGAATAGTTGAAAATACGATTCAAGATCTGAACAAAATTAACAAGAAATCTTCAGTTCTTCTTCTCATTTGTTTTATTGGTGGGATTAATAAACAGGAACCTCACACTTTTAGAAGCGTGGAGAAAACTGAGAAAAGTACATAGACGAGCTCAACCGAATGACGGATTTGCTCGGATCTTAGTTAACCTCGACAAGAAATGTCACGGAAGAGTGTCAATGGAATGGAGACAGAGGAAACCGACAATGAAAGTGTGTCCGGTTTGTGGTAAGAACGCAGGTCTAAGCAGCAGTTCTCTGAAGCTTCATCTCCAAAAATCTCACAAGAAACTGTCTTCGGGAAGTGTTGACAGTGCAATGAACATGGAGATTCAAAAGGCTTTGGAGGCTCTTCAACTCAGTACTGGCCGTGGCTCAAGTGTTAACTCCAATTCTTTTCAGTCTCTTTCTGGTTAGAAATTTCGGTTAAAATTTATCACTGGTTTGTCCCGGTTAAAGTCTCTAATCGAACATCTTTCACTATTTTATTATTAACTGATCTGTTTTTTGTTTTTATTTTATTTTGCTGTAACAATCTTTGTACTTGGTATATAACTAAATAAAGAGTTTGATTTTACCTCAAGCCATATGCATGATTAGGCTAAGAAATGAAAATTCCACTAAAGCAATCCTAAATCAGACAAAGCCTACACGTGAATGACAAGAAGCACAAGGGTGGGTAATGGAATTAATGAAGCAACACTTCACTCTAATTCCACTAAGTTGGTGAAGGCTAGAAATGAAATTGATATTGCAAATGATTGGGGTTGCTTGGCCACTGACGAGGGCAAAGAAGAATGATGCATCTCATAAAGAGTTTTAGGGACTTTGCCAAATACATTATGAAAAGATTTGGTGTTAAGTAGGAATTCGTCTTTCTTTTTTTTTTTTTTTTGTGTTTACAACGTAGGATTTGGGTAGAGATTTGGTTAGGAAATCATCAGTTTTTTTGTGTTTAAGCAATTATTTTTGTTTTGAGTTAGAAAAAACTATATTCATGCACATCACATAACCAAACCATTCATACTAGAGATATATTAAATGTTTTTATCAAAATGAAAAAAAAGGTAATGAAAACATAGAAAATGATTATGAGACTAGTTTAATTCAAGACCTATTATAATCGAATTAAATATTAATAGTAACACACTCTTGATTCCATTAGGATTTGTGTAAAACTTTGATTTCTCATGCTTTATCTTGAAACTCTTTTACCAAATATAAATATAGCTAACGTCAGTTGTGATTATATGAATTATGCTTGGCTCAAAAATATTTATAGACTTGAGACCAAAAAAAAAAAAAATTGTTCTACACTTACTTAGACTTAGAGCTCATATATATTTTTGAAAATTTCAACAATTTTTTTTGGTCTATCCGATAATTTAAATTACTTTTTAAAAAAATTATGTTCATGCACAAGACTTAAAACTTAGAAGTTAGAAGTAGTCAAACATGTGGACAAAGGTGAAAAATATATTACTTGACTATAAGAGTATTATTTGAAATCTATTAAATAAGTAAGTAAATCTGCATTTTATTTTTTTCCTCTTTAGTAAATTTGCATTCTAAGTTAGAAAAAAAAGATGAAAACAAATATAAAATTTTTAAAAACTTCCTTCACACCCTCGGATTTGTGTGAAGCAAATGTACTTATCCATGCTTTTATGTTAGACTTTGCTCTAATCCTTAATTATTCTTTTATACCCTCAGAGTTGCGTGAAACACCTTTGGTCTAATCAGTTTTATATTGAGAAGAGTCGCTATCAGACATTGACAAGAGTCGCCATCAAACTTTGGTCTAATCCTTTAGAAACTGAAGTTCGACATTGATAAGAGTCGACATCAGTTTCTGTTCTTCTCAACCCCTTCGCCATTGTTTAAAGGTATAGTACTATCTGTTCCTCTCTTGTGGACATCGATGTGTGGTAATAAGGTTTACGTTTGCAAGAGTGTAGGAAATAACGATAAATAAGCCATGAAAATAGGATGTGTTTTTTCTAACGATCTTAACTTTCTAGGAATTCCTCAGCTCGCTTAATATTGGAATTTTCCGTTGAGTCTTGATGTTAGATTTGTCAGAATATTGATTTCTATGTGTAATCGAGGGTTTGATATTGTGATTTGTTTTGGAATGAGGTCCCATAGCGTGACATTTCTTCATGTCTTTTGGATGTTGCTACGTCGTTTCTCGTTCATGTAATGTATAGTTTACGATCATACTTTGTTCGAATTGTCGTTTATATATCCACAAATATAAACGTTCTTGGGGCATGCATTGATTATAGAGTAAAGTTTTTATATATATGCTTTATGAATGCAGTAGATTTTATAATTTAACACCTTTTGCATTCATTTCTTACTCAGTTTTCTCTGATTATTTGATAACAACTCTCAACAAGAATTTCTCTCCATCTTCAGGTTTCTACAATGGACCAAGACTACAAATTGGTAGTGAAGAGATGGGAGAACATGGACACCGACATTTTAATTAGGATATTCCAGAACCATTTTAGCATCGATGAGTTAACTTCGGGATTAGCTCATGTCTGTAGCGGGTGGCGTGTTGTAATCCCGTTATGTGAGATACGGTGGAACTCTCTCCCCATAAATGTATCACTTTTAAAGATAACGTGAACTTTGTGTTCGTGGAGCGTCGCTTTGATTACATACATCGCAAAAAAGGTATGTCTTCACTATTCACTATCTCTTTTTTCAAGTACTTACTTTGGCACAAGTCTCGTCTCAACCCTATACATTGTTTAGGAGTTCTTGCTTTATTGAACCATACCTACTGTCATTATTTTAACCGGTCGATAATAACTTCGTTCTACTTCAATTGTTGTAGGTGTCCAAACTTGAGACGCGTAGTGCTACCTTCTTGGGACAGAATAATCAATAATACGAGTTTATGTGATGCGTTCAACTCTTGCAAAAAGCTTGAATCGCTAACAATGCCGAGCTCCACAGACCCGCATATGTTCTTTTCATTGCTCGACAACAGAATGAAATACAAAGAGCTCAAGGTAATGGGTCCCATCGACCTTTTCTTCGCTCAGAATATTGTGGCTTATCTCCCAAGGCTGAAAATCCTTAGTCTCAGATGCACCACACTAACAGAAGACGCCTTCGATAGAATTTTGGATAAGCTAAAATGCCTCGAGGTTTTCAACCTCACTCATTCTTTCATCCTGGTGGACCAGCAGAGAGAGATTCACGAGGTGATAATGAAGAAGGCATGGAAGCTGAAGCAGTTTTTGACTTGTACGGAGGAGGCGTGCGTTATCTGCCAGATGGTTATGAACGACCATGGGTTAATGAGGTGGTCTATTTGCGAGAATGGGCTATGGAAAGCAGACGAAGTAAGCTCTCTTCATCTCTAAAGTGTACTCTTAAACTCTAGATGTCTTTTGGCAATATTTCTTGTTATGTCAGGTACCTTACTTTTAGGGCTATGGTGTTTTCTTGGATGTTGTTGTAACTTGTGTATCAAGTTTACCAAAATTGTTTCTGTTGTATGTTGTTTCTCTCTCAAACATGGTTAATCCATTTCAGATTCCGTTATCTCAAAATAGATTTCAGTTTTCTTTTTTCGATTTATGTTTAGATCCAATAAACCTAGAGAGTAATTAATTATAATATCCGCACTAAATCTACTATCGGGATTCTGGCTTATCATTGTAAAGTAACATTTAGAAAAAAATAGATCACCAAATGGAAAAAGAAAAAATCTTCATATAAGTGAGTTTATATAATTATCTATTTAAAATATTTTTTTTTCAAAGTTTCAACTTCAGTTCTACATTTATTCGTACATTCTTAGTGAAAATGGTACTTTTTTCTTCACCATTTTCATTTACATTTAATAGGTAAAAAAATCTTGCTATTTCAAAATTTCAGTGAGGTGATATTGTGAAAAAAAAATGAGACATTTCTGAAACAAAGTGACTGGGAAATTTACACCATCTATCTCTCTGGACCTTGGACATGACGCTTCAACTATGGGAGGCCCTGCAAGAAGCCATTACGGCTTAACACTAGCCTTTCTCCCGCGGCTTTTTTCATCGTAATAGCTCTCGCTTTCGCCTTCTAATTACGTCTCTTTCTCTTTCTGTCGACGATCGTCAGCCATATTCGGCTGAGCCACAGCCGCAGGTGGACCCTCAATTGTTGAAATTTCAGTGATTATAGTTAAGCTTACGAAGAGTGTTAGTTTCTTGGCCCCTTTCCATTTGTAAATTGTTGACGTTAGTGTATTATGTATGCATATAGACTATATGGTATCTTGGTCGTTCTTGGACTTGTTCATCTTGTTGGTAACATTTGTCTCCTGTTTCAGAATGTTCTATGGACCAGGTGGGACATATGCTCTATTTACATACGCAAGCCGAGCTCTAGCAAAGATGTCTTTTGAGGATAACGACTTAACGGGTCTCTGTCCGTTTGTATTGGACGCAATGCAAAACTGGAATTACAAGTTCATGAGCAAGTATGTAAAAGTCGGGACCTTGGAGAAGAAGGATGCAGAAAGCAAAGAAGGTTTAGTAACAAAAACCAATGCAGAGGAGACGGGAGAAAAAGTTGCTGCCGTGGAGCCAGGGATGATACTTTTATAAGCCAAGGCAAGAAACTGGAATAGAAGGATGCGGCAAACGGTGATGCTGATAAGTGAATAATAGTAGTAAGTCAACATTTGAACATGTATTTGGGGTTATATATTTACATTATTAGCCATGGTGGTGGAAAAAAAAACATGCACTGCTCAGTAAAATGGAACAATGAGGCTTTTCTTTGTCATTGTTAGTCATTCCCATGACATAATAGTTTTTCCTGGTTATGAAATATCGGTTCTTGTCTGTACTGGACATTTATATAGAAACATAAGAGTTTGTAAACTAGGAACCAAATATGATGTGGCTCAAAATATAATATTTATTTTGGAGACTCCTATGCTTTGAAGAAGAAACAGAGCAAGGACAAAGTGAAGATCAAAGATCATTGTTACTTATGATTTATGAGTTATGATCATACAGACTCTGATAAATGAACATAAGGGAAACATTATCTAATTCTAAATGAATATAATGTGGAAGCACCTTGGTAATTTGTTGATAAAGGGTTTAATGCGGTTACTATAATTTCAAGTACGAAATCTTTTTATAAATTATGGATGTTCGGCTTATCAAAAGTTTCACCATGCTCTAATTAAGTTTTTTGTCCAATCTTGATTTTGTGTATTAAAATGTTCCATCATAGATGTGGACCATGTGGTAGGTTTTTTTTTTATTTGTGTAACGATGTAGTACATATAGAATCGTTTTGCATAGATTCGTGTGTCCCATATAAAATGTACGTAGCGACATCATTTATAGAAATGTTTATAGTTGAATTTGCTTAGTAGAAATCATAAATGACAAGAAATTTATGTTGTTATGTTTACATCAACGTAATAAAACAACAACAAAACGTTTAACTTTAAAATAACATGCACGATTAATCAACCCTTATATTTATGAGATTACCATCTGAAAATTTTTGTAAGCAAAAAAAAATGGTTATTAGTGTATGACATATATAATATATGTATGTATATATATATAAAGTTTGTATGCTTCTTATCCCGAAAAAGGACCGTTTAGATTGTCTTTCAACGCTTTAGTTGGTGAAATTTAATGTTGAGGTAGCTAAGTAATTTTGGAGAAATATTTAATAAATGGCATTAAATAGAATCGAATCGATTCCTGGAAGAAGCAGAGTGGGTCCAAGAACGCAGCTCAAGTGTTTTGATTTTTGAAGACGTGAGGCTGAGATGTAACGAAGAGACATAAAAAGAGGACATGACCAAAGGTGGGTTTGGGTAGTACATATCACACGTATGACTCGTCCTCACTTTTCTATCCACAACTCTTATTGAGCAGACGCGTACTACATTTCGATTTTTGCTAAGATAGTACCCGTTACTTAATTGTATTTTCTATGGATATGGAGAGTCTTTATCAGTTCAAAATTAAAGACACGTTTGAATAAGTAGACTCGTTAATAGTAAGGGTAAAAGTGAGTTAGCTAACATTGTTTATAAGGAGAATATGTCTATAAAATATTGTTTAAAAGGAGAATATGTCTATAAAATATTGCTGGAAAATAAAATATTGTACTATAACTAACATTGGAGAATATGTCTTTTCAGTAACATCTTCAAAAGTTGTACACTTTCTTTTTCCTTTGGGCAAAAAGTTGTCATTTTCTAACAACGAAAATGTTAATTACATCCTAAATGCCTAACCATTGTAAAACCAGCCAAACATAACAAACTCGAATATTAATAACAAAGTCGTTTGGTAAAACAAACTCTTTACTATCTTAAATTCTCATTTTTGGTGTAGCAAACCTTAAAACAATATGCGTACTATTTTATGTTTTTAATGTTAAACTAGTTCCACTACTGGATCAGTCTTCATTGTAACAATCTCAAACTAATGGTAGAGTAAGTAGAGTATGATAATTAATTAGTCGAAATGTTACCCCTATTTAACATTTTAATTAACGTCCTTTCCCCAACGACGAGTCTATTAATTACATAGAATTTACATGTTTGGCTATATAAGTAGCCACGACAATAAACTTCACCTTTTCTTACCTGAAATAGAATTAAATGGAACCTTCTCTGACATAACTAACTATACGAATGGATAAAATAATATGGTTAACATCATACGTCGATCGGTAAAAACCCCATATTTACTGGGGAACAAACCGGGAAAAAATCATATTAAAATGAATAATTTTTTTATCATAATGTATTTTTAAAAAAACAAATCTTTGAATGGAATTAGTTTTGTATTGGTTCTAAATCTCAGAAGCTACAGTCGTTACTCTGTTTTCATATGAACACTCTTCATTCTCAGAAGCAGCAAGAAACACAAAAAGAAGAAGAAGAAGAAGAAGAAGCAAGATACGAATGGGATTTTTCTCTCTCCACCGTCGTTTCTTCCTCCTCCTCCTCTGCCTGCGACGTTGTCGGAGCTATTGAATTCGATCCCACTGATAATATAGTCGCTACTGCCGGTATATCTAGAAAGATTCGTTTTTACGGCCTCTCTTCTTTGCTAAGAACCAACTCCAGCGTCGGAGGAGGAGTAGCCTTAGTCGATCAAGCAACCGCCTGCGAGTATTACATCTGTACGCCGGCGAAGCTTAGTAGTCTCCGGTGGAGACCTGGGTCGGGCAGTCGTGTTATCGGCTCGGGAGACTACGACGGCGTTGTGACAGAATACGATCTCGAGAAGAGGACGCCAGTTTTTGAGCGAGACGAGCACGGAGGCCGCCGCGTTTGGAGCGTTGACTACACGCGCCATGGTGGTTCAGCTACGTTGGGAGCGTCGGGATCGGACGACGGGACTATGCAGGTATGGGATCCGAGGTGTCCGCCGGAGGAATATATCGGCGTGGTACGACCGGCGGGGATTTGCGGCAGCGCTGTTTGCTGCGTTGAGTTTGATCCGTCCGGTAGACCAGCCGTGGCCGTTGGATGCGCTGATCGGAAAGGGTACGTGTACGATATGAGGAAACTCGTTGACCCGGTGTTGACTTTACAAGGCCACACCAAAACGGTGTCGTATGTGAGGTTTCTCGACGGCAATACGGTTGTGACATCCGGTACGGACGGGTGTTTGAAGCTGTGGAGCGTGGAGGATGGGCGCGTGATTCGCACGTACGAAGGGCATGTTAATACTCGGAACTTCGTGGGGTTATCTGTGTGGAGAAATGGCGCGCTGTTTGGTTGTGGGTCGGAGAACAACAGGGTGTTCGTGTACGATAGAAGGTGGCAAAAGCCGGTTTGGGTAGACGGGTTTGAACCAGTTGGTATGAATTCTGGTTCGGATAAGCGGTTCGTGAGTAACGTCTGTTGGAGGCAATCAGGTGTGGACCAGTGCACGCTAGTGGCTGGGGGATCTGATGGAGTATTGCAGGTTTACGTGGGCAAAAGAAAGCCATAGTATTCTCCTTAATTTATCATTACCTTCTTTTTTTTTATGAATTATGATGATGATGATGCTTCTTAATTTTTTTTCTTCCAAATTTGATTTCCTATCTAAGATTGATTTTTGATGCAGTTGTGAGAGCATTCGATCTGTCTTTACAAAGAATATTTTTTTAACGTGTTCTACGTTATTTTTTTTTATGTAATCTCTATGTTTTGTGTTGTTAACCATAAATTTTGAATCTTAATTCATAAATTTTCATGTTCTTTACGATATTTTCGTGTTAGAGACTTTAATTTTGATCATGATTGCAGAAATAACTCCTAGTTTGTTGGTAGATAGATATATTGTATAATAAATTTATATTGCCTTCGTCTACCACACATCAATGCACCTTGCGAATTTGGTTAGCCGTGACACAATTTTGATTCTTATCCATCTTAGAATCTATAACCACGAGACAGTTATTTGCTTTATTTTGGGATTTGCTATAAAAAGAAATGATATATGATTGATCAAAAGATAAAAAAAAAAAAAAGCTTAATCAATCTAGCGATGTGATAAGCTGTAAAGTTGGGTGTCATTAGAGTTTATTCTTTTTTTTTTTTTAAAGTTGGCATGTACCTACCACGTAAAATAGAAACATGACTAATTAAGAAATATAGATGCTGAGAATATGGGTGTCACAAATTGTCTATATGGATGCTGAGATGGATATTGCATATGCATATCCATCCATCAAACATGTTGATATTTTATGTATAGTAATACAATTTGCATACCGAATATGAATATAATTTTGGCAATACTAAAATATCCCTTAAAACCGCTAAATAAAATCAAACATTACCCACCACTCGCCGCATTTTCAGAACACGATGATCTCCTTCGGAAAACGAAGCTATGATACGTGTCTCTTTCTCCTTGGCAGTTGTGGATTTCCATTTAGTTTTGGGTATGCTCAGATGCTTCTCCATCTGTTACATTTCTTTATGGGTTCACTTATTCTTCAAATGGTTATTTCTTTATGGTTTCACTTATTCCTTGTCTTTCTTTTTATTGTGGATTAAACAATTTCATATTCTGATTAAACTGATCGAGTAATGTTAATTTCGGCTCTTTCTTCAGAAGAAAGATATTACTAGTCATGTTGATTCAAAGCTCATGGTGCGTAATTGTGTTGCATATGATATGTTCATATATTCTTGTTTTAAATATTGAATCTTGTTAGCTGTCTTTGAAATGGTTAAACTTTTTCCTAGTTGCACCGTCGAATCATCGGTTCTTCTTCTCGCTCATGATTTGATTACCGTATCACTTTCAGATTTCATTTTTCAAAAATTCAGGTGAAGCCAGTGATATAATGTTTTAGCTAAATACACGGTATTTAAGAAATAATAATTTTTTTTAGCTAAAACATTATTTATGAATAGAACAATAATCAATAAAACGAATAAAATGAGTATTTACTCCTTAAAACATCATCTATATCGTAAAACTTTCTCTTCATCATCTATTCATAAAAGTTGCATCATCTATTTATCTTCTTATATTAATTTGTACTTGTAGACTCTTTGTTGTACCAGACCCAAAAACCTAATTTTGGTCGTTTTTAATTTTTTTAAAAAACACCCCTTGACTGAATAGGGTTATATACAACTAACTGGATCAGCGCCAACAAAAACTCTGGCTAATTCAGGAATTTCTAGCGACAACTCAGTATATTCACGCATACACTAAAATATATATGAACAACCAAAAACAAAATCACTTGGTAATGAGTGCCAAACGTGTAACGCCTGTATTTTTTCATCATATTTACTATTTGTTTTTAAGTGCAGAAAAAAGTAAAAACCAATAATTTTAGATTTGCCGATAAAGAAAAAAACAATAATATTTGATCCCGATTGTGACAACAGAACCAACAATATAAATTATAAAGTATAAAATAAAACTGGCAGTAAAAGCAATTCAAGACAGACACAAAAATATGACTAGTATAGATAAGAATAGGCCGGGTCAAATTACTCAAAATTCGAGTTTCATTTGATTCGAAAAAAATATTCGAGATGACCAAATCCAGATATTTTATTTTGATATACCTGGATATATGTATTCGATCCAGATCCGTTTTTATGTAAATTTTTTTATCTAAAAAATATGTATAATACTTAAATATATATGATTTAATATATATATAATTAATTAAAATATAATAAAATAAATTGTACATGAAATTTTTTTATATTTTAAAAACTTTATAAAGTAAAAATATTTTTAAAAATTATTTTAATGTTATTTTAATATTATTTTTTATTTTTATGTATTTTTAATAATTTTATATTATTATTTTAATAATTTTACTTATTTCTAGAAAAAAAAAAAACGAAAGTAACAGGCGAATTGTGACTTGCAAGCGCATAATAAATTTTGTTTTCTAACACTAGGAAATCATCCTTACTAGTTACTATTTTTATAGAAATTTGTTAACAGAAGAACTGTATCAAGAACAAAATTTGGTTATATAACGACGACATTATTATTTTCCATCTTTCGGTAATACTTACCACTTATAGCAAAATGGTAGATGAATCTCAAAGTTTTTTTAAATATAGGATATTGCTGTTATGTTATTGAATAGGTTATTCTACCAAGTTAACACAATCTTTACTCTATAATCCACGAAAGAAGACTAAGGAGTTGATTAAGAGAGACATAAAAGACAAAAGAGTAGAATACAGTGCATAGATTTAGCTGACAAAAGTGGCAAAGATTTCTATTACGTCTGTGGTAACCACAAAGTCTCCAACAAAAAGGATCATCACAAATAAAAAAATTCCAAAACCAAAGAGAGTTCTCCATATTTTTTTTCAAAACTCTTACATTCCCGTGAATGCCTTCTTTCCAAGGGCAGAAGCGCCTGCTGGGATCACCTTCAGCACATTGAACCTCACAGTCTTCGACAATGGCCTGTGATAAAAAAGCATATATCGTGTTCCCCCATGTTGCCTACATCACTATATAAAAAAAGTATAGAATCAAGATTGTGTTTTTCCACAAACCCAATAGTTTACCTGCATTGGCCAATGATGACATGATCTCCTTCCTTGACACGGAAGCACGGTGAGACATGAGCAGGGATGTTGGAATGCCTCTTCTCATATCTGATGAAAAATAAAGGAGATAATATTATAAATATGGACTCTCAATCAAAAACAGAACAGAGATTCACAATTCTTGTTATTTACCTTTGATACTTCTTGACAAAGTGGAGATAATTCCTACGGACAATAATGGTTCTCTGCATCTTGGCGCTGTGGCAAGTACCAGCTAAGATACGACCTCTTATCGAAACAGTTCCAGTGAATGGACATTTCCTGTCAATGTAAGCTCCTGTTTCACAAATCTCTCAATGTTTCAAACCTCATCAAAAACAAGCTCTCAAACTATATTCTGCTCTAATCCAATCAACAAAATCTCTAACTGGATTCTTCTATTAAACGCCTAATTAGTTAGGCTTAATCATCTATTCAGATCGGTCTTTTGACACTAAACACGTTCCTTAAAGAAGAAACAGTAAAAAAAAAAAAAAACCTTCAATGGCTTCACGATGAGTCTTGAAACCCAAACCAATGTTCTTCCAGAAACGGTTTCCACCTTTACCAGGTCTCTTTCCTTTCCCTGATTTCTTCGAGCTGAATGAACACAAAACCATTATCATATTAATCAATTCTGAAACTAAACGATTAAAACAAAAAAAAACTTTATTTTCTGATGAATTTACCTAAGGAAAACCTTGGGCTGCTTAAGAAAAGCTTTCTCAGTCTGTAAAAAGACATAAGAGAATGAGAATCGTAAAGAGTATCTCTACCATCAGAGTATAGAGACGAAAGCGTAAGGAAGACAGAGAACGATGAGAAACGAACCTGCTCAGCCATGGCTACTGATTGCTGCTCTCCGTAGAGCTCTGAGGCAAATGATGTAGTAGTAGAGAGATGCGAGAGGCAAAGGCCAAGCAATGAAGCTCATCCAACAAAACCCTAATTTCGTAGCTCTCTACTTTACCTGGGTTTGGGCTTTCTTTTTTATGGGCCATCAGTTTCATATTGTTATTATCTTTCTTTCTTTCTTTCTTCGATAATGTGTAGGTAGGTAAAATCATACTTAACATAATTTAGTCTAATGTAAAATCATATACTTAAGTAACTTAACTTTGCCTCTCTTCTTTTGTCAATGGGCTATTGAAGGTTCGACACTTTCGGCCAATTTTGTCGGATCTGTATCTTTGCCTAGAGCTTAGATTTTTCCTTTTTGTAATGTTAATTTTATACAGTTTTCGATGTGTAACGTTGGTTATATAGGAAACTTAGGTGACGAAAATATCAAAAAAACATAAAATAACAAAGCAACACGAGTAGCCTCACTTGAAACGAGTCTTCAAAGCTCAAAGCAAACACACAAATTCTGTAGCTAAGTTGAAAACATGAATTTCCTCTAAAGAAATGTAGACAACAAAAAAAGTTTTCAGCCACGGATGAAGGGTGGCCATTATATGGTTATACACTGCCAAAGTGGTTATGGTCGTTACCGTTAGCCACAAATGTTGATGTTACCAAATAATGGGCCAAGTAACTATATAATATATATGTTATTAAACTAACCACTAAACCCCCACCATATGTGGTTACATTCGTTTTTATCGTAGCCACAATCTTTTATAGATATGTATGTTCGTAGCTAAAAACATATCTTTTGCAGTATAGATATGTTTGGTATTATTTTGTGTTACATTAATCTGGTTGAGCATTATTGTTTCTGCTGCAAATATTTCGGAACTAAACAAAATAATTGTAACAATCTTTCATGGGACCTTGTTCCCGATTTATAAATCGTAGCATTTATGATAGGGGCCAGGGGATGAGATCATGCGATCATAAATTACGCCATAAAGAACAAATATATATATATATTATTATTGCACGTACCAATTCATAAAGCCTTCCAATGAAAAGTTATACAAGTTCAAATACAAAATTAATTAACAAACGCATCCCAATCAATATAAGATGTTTCCATATGACCTTATAACTTTCTATATTGCCAAATTAACCCCACATTAAGCAATTAAAAACATTAGTATAGCAGCACCAGATTCATGTGTTTTCCTATCAAGATGATTAAATCATATGCATCCAAAAAGCTTTTTTGGAGCAGTTCCAGTTGCACGGTACTTGGCAGCTAATTCCTCGGCTTTGATAATTTCTTCTCCACGTCTAGCTTCAGTCATCGCTCTCTTCTCTTCCGCTTGTTTGTGAATTTGAGCTATTTTGTTTTTGATCAGCTCCACATACTCTGCCTTCATCTTCTCCAATTGCTCCTGTTATTGATCCGGGGCTAAATCAGAAATATTTCTAAACTAAAAATCTAAAATATTAATAACTCTGAATGTAAAAGGTACCTCCATTTTCTTGAGCTCAGCTTCCACAGCTGCTTTCTTGTTGTTCTCCCATGATCCAATTGAAGAGAGCTTCTTCTCAGCTCTGTATTAAACATTTTCTTCAATACCAAAGTACCATCTTGTTTCGTATATGTTTATGAAATCCGGTTATATTTATTGAGAAATGTCGTATTAATAATAACAAAAAAAAAAAACGTTACTTGTTTTCCACTTTGCATTTCTCAGCCTCTTCCCAAGCTTTGATAAGTGACATCCTCTTCTCTGTCTCAACTCTAGCCAGAACAGCATCTTCATTCCCAAATGTTTTAAGCAAATTCAATCATTAGTTAGAGTACGTAGGGAAACAAGATACAAAGATAAACACGTATAAATATGTCCACACATAACCTTTCTATACTCCTGTCACTACAGAATAATGAATATTTAATCAGCTTGCAGTTTTTATACACTACCATTACAAAACTTCCCCATATATGACCAAAAAAACTAATTGATTACTCACATATGTTTTTTTTTTGGGTTAAAAATCAATCACACATGTTTTCCTTTAATTTCAGATTTTATTAGTATTTGCAATGAATCTATCTCGTTAATTACCTCGATTAAGTGACCTTTCTTTCTTCTCTTCCTCTACTTCCTCTGTCACACAAAATATTTCTAAATGTTACTTTTCCTACCCAATAAAACTGAGAGAGTAGAAACAAAGAACTTAGTAAAACCAAACATTAGAGAATAGCAATGATCTTTGAGTTCTTCATAACACAACCTTAAAATCAACATAAATACAAAAAGTTGCAAAAATTATGTTCTTAATCTTGACAAAAAAAACAAAGTTTGAAAATTATCAGTAATAATTTTAAAAATCAGGCATATATGACCCTGATCAATTAATTAATAGAAAATATATTTTGGCAGAAGTTTTTTCATGATCAGACCATTCAGTCATTATGAGTAATAATAATCTTTATATAAATAATAATAATAATAATTATTATTATCTGTACATATATATATATATAAATAAATTAGTAATTACTAGCGACGATGGGAACAATAGGCTTGGAGTCCTCTATCTTCTCCTCCGTGGGTGCCGGAGATGGAAGAACGGGAGGTGGAGCCACAGGTTTCTCCTGTGGAGCAACATCAGCCACAACAACAGGCTTCTCCACCGAAGCTTCCGGTGATGGAGCTGGTTCCGATACGGTCTCTGTCACCTTCTTGGGTTCCTCTTCGGCCATGACGTCAGATATAACAACTAAAGATTACAAGAGAAAAAAAAAGAATCTGAAGAGGATGAGAATGAGAATGATCCCACAACTCTGGTTATTTAAAGAGAGGACAGAGAAAACAAAATGTTTTTGAGAGATTAACTAAGAAATTTGAGCTGGAATTGTTTGGTAGTAATGTTATGTTCCTCATTGTCGTAAAATGACTCGCCTTCTTTTCTTATATAAGTGTATTTGATTTTTTTTTCGTATCATTGAGGCACGATCATTAATGTTTTGCTAATTTATTAAATCCATCCCTAATGTTATAGGACTGGGACCCATAGAAAGTTGTTAAAGTGAATCCTAATTACTAATTAGGAAATAGAACCGGTTCTCTACTCAGCACATCTGTCATCAAACCGGGTTACATATAATTTCAAAAATAAAATACATTCAACCGAATGTTGAAAAGAAAAGAAAAACTAACAAACCGCTTTATATATCGGAATCTCAAATTATGAGTTTATGACATACATTCGTGATACGACTACGAGGTAATAATATTTGTTAATCCTGTTTCTAATTTTCTTGGTTTGATATAGTTTCGTACTTACGGAGACAAATGAATCACCAACTCCCATGACGTCATATGAGGTTAACAATAAAAGGTTAGAGAAATATTGAGAAATAAAGATAGGATACTTACGTTACGTTTAGTTGTATAGCCCTAAACTAAAAGAGACTCTTTATAACTTGTAACATTTCTTCACGCGAATCTTGTTTCTTATCGAAACCGTTAAGTATTATCGTCGATGTAAATTGAAATTTATTATTAATATATATGCTAAATCCGGTATATAATTTATGTTAATGATTATATAACAGAAAGCTAATAGTTACTATTTACAGTAAAAGAAAGGTGCACACAAATTTAACCAAAGAAAAAAAAATAACGAGAGAAAGGTAAGTAGTCATTGTTGTTCCTTTATCATTCGTATAAAAATAAATACATTATTTTTTTCCTTCAATGATTGATATTCTGGTAATTTTACTTTTTGATCTCTAAAATTATTCACGCATTTATAATTTATGTAGACACTTAACATTTCTTATGTATGATTGTAGTTAATTAACCAATCTGGTTAACATATTACAAAAGAAGAAAAAAAAGTGAAGGAATTATGTTGATCAAATATGTGGAAGGAGATGTTAAACATATTGCAATTCGATGTGTTCTTTTAATTTATGTGTAAAAAACAATTTAATTCACATCCAATTTAGTTTGCTTTTGCCCCTCAAAAACAAAGTTTCCAATTGCATATGTTTTCTTACAAAGTACTATTGAACAATCAGTATTACATCTTAAATTATTGAAAGATTCAGCGTTGTAATTATAAATTCAAGATGACAAAATTTCAGGGTTTGAAAAGTGATTGAGTAATTTATTTCTTAGGTTCTTCTGCCTTCTTCTCTTCCTTCTTCTCCTCTTTCTTGTCCTCTTTCTTCTCTTCCTTCTTCTCTTCTTTCTTCTCCTCTTTCGCCGGTCCAACCGATATCAAATCGACTTTACCAACCTTCTTCAACTTCTTTACCACAGCAACCGTGTCCATCAAACCGATCACCGTCAGCTTTTGCTCCTTCATATCCGCTGATATCGAATCAACTCCTGCTTAACACAATCATCTTACCATAACTATATTGTATCATCTTTGGTCGTACACTCATTGCTTTACTATTTTTTTCTTTTTTTTGTGCAACCTCTTTTGCTTTACTAACTACAATTGCACATCAACTCACACATCCATTGCTGAGTTTCCATGATACGTCAGCCTTAGCTAGGCCCAAACTAGTCCTAATTTATTAGGCCCATTAAATGATGGGCCTCCAAAACGTAAATGTCCCCCTACTATTTGTTCTGTGTTCAGCGTTAGCAGGATATCAACTCGTTGACTATATGTCAACAATTGAGGTTGTCAAATAATCAAACCCTCAAATGGCAATTTATTCAGTGAATAAAATAAAAAAAACAAGAGCAAACTCGTTTAATCTTTTTTTTTTTTGGTTTTGAATTCCTATAAATTCTATTATAGAGTAAAATTTTCTACGTAATAGTATCCAGAAACTATCATCGAATGTCAATCGAAAGTAATTAGTGAAAAGAAGAAGTAATAATAAATCACCAAAGATATCAGCTGCAGCTTCTATGGCTTTCTGTTTGGTTTTATCATCGGTCATGGTTAAAACCTTCAACACAACTTTCTACACACAAAAAACAAAAAAAAAAACAAAAAGTGAAAGTAAAACGATTTGGGAGAAAAATATAAATCATAATCAAAATTATAAATTAAATGAGAAAAAACAAACCTGAGCCATTTCGTCTCGGATCTTGGAAGAAATAAGGAAGAGAAGAGATCGAGAAAGGAAAGAGTTTGATGCGTGTGTTTTAAAAGAAAAGGATAAAAAAATTGAAGGGAATAAAAGAAAGAAATGGGTATTGATTGACATTTGACAAAAAAATTGTGTTGGCTTTTGGTAAAAGGGTAAGACATGTGACGTATGTTTCAATGTAATGGACGTACAGCTCTGCAATATCCTCACTACGCCTACTTTTTCTAAAGTTGTTTGTTTTTTCTTCGCTTATTTATAAAGGTGGGCAATTTATTCAATTTGATGTTCTTTTTCACTTTCTTATCAACTTCACAACTTGTTACATAAGCCCAAATATTCCTTCCGTATATTCTTATTTTATGACTATTTCTTTTTATTCAGTTTGATTTTATATTTTCAAGTCAAATATTTGATAATACAGTTACATTTATCTCTCTCATGTATTAGTACAAAATTGTTAGATTATATTAATGAAGGATAAAACTTAAAACAATGATTTTTAATATGTATAGAAACATTTAAAAATGATATTTAATTTATAATAAAAGAGTAATAAAATTCGTATAATTCTTTTTTTATATAATTAAAATCTTTTATATCCATTATGTTTAAAACAAAAAGAATTTAAAATTGTATAGCGTCACTTATAATATTTGTTAGTTTTTTTATATTTAGGTATAAAATATGTTAGAAATTCAAAATTTTATTTTTAACTATAAAATATGTTAAGAATTCAAAATTTTGTTGATAAAAACGTAAGAGAGTATGTGCGACAGAGTGGTTTAAAACTACTCCGTATAATCATTCCATTAGTGTCACTAACAGAGTCATAATTATGAGACGAAATCTCTTAGTGGTTGGTTCTTGATTTTTCAAGTTAATTAGTTAAAAGATAAAACTAAACATCATTCATGATCCTTAAGTCTTGAAGGGCCAACGAAGTCTTTTTAGTTACAAAATAATCTAAACCTAGAGCTTACCTTAAAGGTCATATAACTTTCTACCATGGAGCCGACGCAGTAGTCTGAAGCTGAAGCTCCACATCTTCAAGCTATTGGACAATCTTCACTGAACATGACTTGCTCTGAGCTATCTTTTTGTCCAACTCCTCATTCACCCTTTGCAGCTCCAGAATCTTGCGTTGGTTCTCAACCTTTACGCTCATTTTCTCTGCAGCCACATTCTTGATACCTTCGAGTTCCTCCATTTCCTTTCCTTTCGTCTCTCTAAGAGAAAACAGCTTACTGATCCGCACTTGAGGTACTTTTACATCGAACTCATGTTTCTCTAACTTGGCAAAGGAACAATGAAGGCATGATAATGAGGTATGCGATTGTCGTATTGCAGAAGTTTGACTTCCTCAAGTAAACAAGAAAAGGTATATATCATACCAACCGGAAACATTTCAAGTGGATCTTCATCTTTTGTCCCCACTACCGAGTAGAAATGAGGACTTTGTGGGAATGCTTTAAATACCTCCATTGATTCAATTGTGCCTCAGATCCATTTTTTTTTAAATTAGAAATTCCTTTTTCGTAGCCACTAAACACCATCTCTGAGAGTCAGTTCCCATGACCCGTCCCTCATTTGCCATCACTCGAGCATGACACCATCTCGTGCCACGAATAACCTCTACACATTCCATCAACTGATACTCTTTAACCGCAAAAGGAGGCGGTCTAGGCCGCTAAGACTACGCAAATCAAAGGAATTTTTGGGTGTTTTCGTATTACCATTGCACCTCAAGGGCTCATTACAAACCTTGACAGTATACTTATACTCATCATCACCATTCTCTTTAATCTCTCTAATAGTCCTAGCAGGAACCCAATAGTCTTCTACTTTATTTACCTTAGTATTCATTTCCACCATTGTTCCAGGACTAAACATAGGTTCCTCAGCCAACCGCGACAAGAACTAACAATAAAGACAGAGTCTTCATTTCATTAAGCTTTCACAACCAAAGCATTCAAAACATCAGAAAACAACACAAATCGATGACACCGACATTAAAGTAACAAAATTGAGACATAATGTCAAACCAAAATCCCATCATTTTGTTTTGATGTAATGACCCACCATGTGTATGTCCTCTCATCAAGCCACTCAAGATGAGGCCTGAAATCCTTTATCTCAAACTGAATGATATCAGACAATGAATCAAAGAAAACCAAAAACTTGTCATCATCAATTTCTTTGACAACATAACCACTCCACCATGCATTTTTATAATCAGCTTCGACGATGGAGCCAATCTTGATATTGAGGAAATCTTGCAAATGTTTTGGCTGAATGGGTCGAAACAAGACATTGTTGCTGAGTACGGAAAGAGGAGTCGAAAAATCATCTTTAAGCAATCAAACATAGAGTTAACGGAGTCTAAAAATTGAAATTCGTTGGCGTTTCAGTCTCGATAATAGCTTTGTACGAAACGTCTTCTAATATATTTCAACAACTATTTAGCAAAGGGAAATGATAAAAAAAAAAAAAAAAAAATGGGCTTCTCTCTATATGCGAGTTCGAATTCACAATCACAACCTTTCATCATCGATGGCCTTTTCACTCGGAACGTGCTTCATCCTTGATTACACGCAGTAACTTTAAAAAAAAAAAATCGAAACTTTATGCAGAAACCGTAAAATTAAAAGAAGAAAGTAAGTAGTGATAATTATCTTTTTGATTTTTTTTGTCATTAAAATTAATGATAATTAAGGTAAAATGCTTAGATACGGTTCTAAAATAAGAACTTTAAAAACCATTTCTAAAATGACATGTCATTTGGATGAGAATTTGTTTGTTCTCTTTCTTACTCTCTTTTATTTTCTCTGTCCGTTTCTTCCCGCAATTCATCTACCAAGTCGACAAAGAAGTGGACAAGCAAGTGGAAGAACAAGTGGAAGAAGCAACGGAGACGAAGATACCGACAAGATTAGAAGGCAAATTCGCGATTGTGACAGCTTCGATGCAAGGGATTGGCTTCGGAATCATCGAGTGTCTTGGTCTCGAAGGAGCTTCCGTCGTTGTCTCTTCTCTCAAATCCATAGGGATTGATGTATATGGAATCATTTTCATGTCTCCAATGCTCAGCGTCGCCGAAATCTTGTGGAGAAGACAATTCAAAAGACTCTCTCTTGCCCTATAAAAGGTAAATATTTTGTCTTTCTCTTCTGATTTTGTCTCTCGCTGGCTTGAATCTAGCGTCTTCTAGTTGTTGATTGGTTTGGAAGATGTATAGTTAAGTGATGAATTTTGAGTTTGGATTTTCGTTTTGTGTACTTGCTTATTGTTGAACTTCATAGTGGGTTCCATATTTGTTTTTTGGCTTTCATTTGGTTGCATTTGACTTTGTTCCATTGTTGGCTTTTCTATTTGTAGCCTCTGTTAATCTACTTTACTTGGTCGTTTTTGTATTGCGATGATAACTTTAGTATGAGTCTCTTGTGATATGTTGTGAACTTGAATATTCGTGTTGCTTATTGATGTAATTTTAGAGCTAATTCAACTCATATTAGATCAAGTCCATATTGGGGCTTGCGGATGGAAGTTGTAAACTTTTAATAAACTAAGTAGAAGAGAGGCTTGCGGATGAGTTAACTAATCTGTTAGCGGATTATTTTTCTGTTTTTTCTCAGTATTCAGTAACCTCTTAATAATGGTTTGGTCCAATTTCAACAACAGACATTGTTGGAAGAGCTATACGCTTGTGCTCAGTATCTTAAGGAAACATTGGGAATTTGATTGAATACGTTTGTGCTCTGAACATGATAGGGAAGCTATATGACAACTTAATTGATTTTCTTTCATTCACACACCATTTCCTAGCATTGACTCTCTGATGTGTCTTATTGTTCTAGAAACTAATTGATGAATTTATGGTTTCAAGTTAAACTCTCTGAGTGCAGACTACATTGCGATGATAACAACCAGAAATTTATTTGTGTATAACATCGCAAGGGCTTTTCATAATGAACAGGTCAAGTCTCTTTCAACTTTTCTTTAATGGCTTGGAGTATAAAACTCATAACCTTTCCAGAAACTGATCGTTTTTCAATTGTAGTTCTTGGTGCTTATCGTGATGTTTTCATATATATAAATTTTTAAAAACTTTTAACAGTTTCTAACTATTGGACTATAAAAAATAGTAGAACTCTTAATAGATATTTAAACTTTTAGTTTTCAATTTTTTCAATTAAAAATATGATTAGAACATCTCTAATGGGTATCTAACCATTAGAGATGTTCTTACGTTTCTTCCTCAGAAACCCCAAAAATGAAAGAGATAACTAAGGAGGAGCTTCTTTGTCATTTCAGAGCTTTCTTTCCCTGAGAACTTAATTTTAATTTATTTCTCGCTTCTCCACGATATGGCTTGATTGGCCCGTGGGAGTTATTCGATTCAAATACCAATTTGGACATGTGTAAGAAATGTGGACTTGGGTGATCGATAACATTCAAAGAATCTCTTTTTTATTTTACAGGAAACTCAATCTATATCATGTGTATTTCAAAAGTTGAGTAAAAGAAGAATCTAAAAGTTTTAATTTATGGTGTTCGACCCAAAAAAAAAAGTTTTAACTTATGGTAGACGTGGCCATGTCCAATCCTGTTAGAGTTTATCCATAACTTTACAATGTACATAAACTAGACGAACATTCATACGAATCATATAAATTAGTATTCCGTAGGATAAAAATTACAATAAAACTGATTAACTTTCCTTAAATATTACAATTACTTTTATTCTTTCTTTGGTGCGGGAAAATGCTTAACTATATTATGCTTGCTGAGATGGTTTTACCAATTAAATACCGTAATAAATATTTGTAGCAAACATAATGTAAGAGAAAACTATCCTTAAAAGAAAAAGAAAAAAAAAGGAATT
Source organism: Nasturtium officinale (assembly GCA_963854855.1). Lineage (NCBI taxonomy): Eukaryota > Viridiplantae > Streptophyta > Magnoliopsida > Brassicales > Brassicaceae > Nasturtium > Nasturtium officinale. Next base: position 6,259,872 of record OY978509.1, read on the forward strand.
ATAAAATTATTGTTATTGTTATTGGACAGTATTTAAAGTAGTAAGATACGCTAATTGTTCTTCACGCCTTTCTCAAAAACATTGGACCACCCGACCGTACAACTATTACAGTCAATGACTAATGGTAGATGTGACCATCGAGAAGCTATAATGAATTCATCTCGTGTTCCCGCATAAATAATATACACAAACTTAATATCTTCATCTTCGTCAACGACATCCAGAAAAGAAAAACAAATTATGGATACTAAAGAAGTTAACGAGTCTCGAGATATAAGATCAATCGAAGTTCAACTTCATGATTCAGTTTCAGAAAGGACAGGTAAATATATATATATATATAATCATAATCTAATCAGTAATGAAAATATAACTATGTTGTGATTTCTTAAACTTTTTTTTAAAAAGGAACGTTGTGGACGGCGGTGATACATATAATAACAGGAGTGATAGGAGCAGGAGTGTTGTCGTTAGCTTGGGCCACGGCGGAGCTTGACTGGATCGCTGGTCCGGCCGCCCTTATTGTCTTCGCCGGAGTCACACTTCTCTCTGTTTTTCTTCTTTCCTATTGCTACCGTTTTCCCGATCCTGTCAACGGTCCCCTCCGACTCAATTCTTACTCTCAAGCTGTTAAGCTGCATTTAGGTCAATTTATCCGATTTCACTTAGCGTTCTAGTGGCCACCTAATGAAAAGACTTTCGAAATCACGAGTTTAAATAGATGGGATCAGAGCAAACTCTACCCAAGCAAATAAAAAAAAAACTAAAAAGAATACAATTTTTGTTTTTTTTATATAACTTTAAAATATTAGGTGCATTCATTATTTAACAGCCTAAAATACATAAAGATTTTTGAGGCCCCAAAACTTGGTCTTAGAACCGGTTCTGCATGGGAAAGGTAATTTAATTTATTCAGATGTATAATTTAATTTTCAGGGAAGAAGAATGAGATAGTATGTGGGATCGTTGTAAACATTACCCTTGTGGGTTGTGGCATTGCTTATACCATTGTTACAGCTACTTGCATTAGGTAATATTTGTAACCATAAACTTTTTTTTCCTTACAAATTTCATAATATTCAATATTGATATGAAGAGTTTCTTCCATTTCATTTCAGGACAATTATGAAATCGAATTGTTATCATAGAGAAGGACACAATGCAAAATGTCCTGTTGGAGACAACAACAACTACTACATGCTTTTATTTGGTTTGGTTCAGATCTTTATGTCACAAATACCTAATTTCCACAACATGATATGGCTCTCTCTTGTCGCTGCGATTATGTCTTTTACTTACTCCTGCATTGGCATCGGACTCGCCCTTGCCCAAATCATAGGTATAGGTCATTCATCTCTCATATTTAGATTGTTTTCTTTTCTTTCTTTCTGACTTTAAATATTGAGTTAAATTCACTTATTGTCAATCGATTTTGTGAGAGAGAATATTGAATTATTATTTTTTGTTTATGAAATAAAGCACAACGAAAATTTGAGGGAAGTATAAGGGGAAATCCAGCAGAAAACAGAGGTGCAAAAGTATGGCTAGTGTTCCAAGCTATTGGGAACATTGCCTTTTCATATCCTTTCTCAATCATACTTCTTGAGATTGAGGTCAATATTTTTCCTTCATACATAACATAATGATGCCAAGTTAGATTAATCAACACATTAATTAATTACTATAAGAGGTTCTGTTAATTGTACTTGTAATCACAATAGCATGAGTTGATATTCTGTTGATCAAGAAAGCTATTTTTTAATGTGGATTGAATGAAAACCAAAGACAGGACACATTGAGATCACCACCGGCAGAGAAGCAAACGATGAAGAAAGCCTCGACGGTTGCTGTATTCATCACAACATTATTCTTCCTCTGTTGTGGATGTTTTGGGTACGCGGCCTTTGGAGATTTGACACCGGGAAATCTCTTGACCGGTTTTGGATTCTATGAGCCATTCTGGCTCGTCGATTTCGCCAACGCTTGCATTGTTCTTCATTTAGTTGGTGGATATCAAGTATCATTCAAACCTTTATCTAATCTACACGTTTTACGATTGTTTCAAATTTGAAACGTCCGTTAATGTATTTTCATTGACATGTTTACTAAAATTTTAGAAAACTATCCACAAATTTCTTTAGTATTTTTTAATAATATTTTTGTTTAGTATTTGAGACTGAACATTATATATATATATGTGTGTGTGAAAATATTTGTTTTGACGTTTGGGTTTACAATTAACAAAAGAAAAAAAAAATCAAAATAGGTTTGATTTGATATAATTAATAACATGTTCAAATCTTATATTTTTAAGATATGTGATGTCATTTTAGGTATACAGTGAACCGATTTTTGCGGCTATGGAGAGATGGCTAACCGAGAAATACCCACAAAACAAGTTCATCGCCAAATTCTACGGCTTCAAACTACCATTGTTAGGAGGAGAACCAGTGAGATTGAATCCAATGAATATGTGTCTGAGAACGATGTATGTGGTCATGACAACGGGAGTGGCGATAGTGTTTCCCTACTCTGATTTGCTCTTGTTTGTTCAAGAATGTGAGTGAAAAAGTAAACGGCAAAAGAGCTTAACGAGTTCGGATGTCAATATGACATCCTACATCTCGCCAGAAGTATAACAGATATTCACTAGAAATCAAGTTCTTGAAGCCATAAAAAGTACATTTTAAATCTCTCTTAGTCGCATCTATATCTCTGTTTCATTTATATATTTCTTAGCTCGCGGAACTAATACATACATTGGAAGGCATAAAGAACAACTACGTGCGATAAAAATAACTATGTAAACTATAAGATTATATAAATACTAGTGAAATAAGAATTTTCAGGTGTGCTGATGGGTTAAACCCTTTTTCTAGCTACAATACAGCATTAAGACATCTCCTAATTCCAAGTCTTAACTAAACATGGCTTACTGATCAATCAGGTGATATCGAAATTAGAGTTGAAAAATCAAGGAGATGTAGTGAAACGGACATATTTTCTCGCCTAGATTTAATCGAAAATATCCAATCATGGCCCTAAAAATGTTTCCTTGGGTAAGGTAGTCAATTCGTGTTTTTGTAATTGAAAGACCATGTGTTTTGTCGTGTTTTACAACATCAAACTTTGATTCCTTGATCTGAGGGAGTTATAGTAGGATGTAACGAAGTGGAAGCTTATCAGATAGACCAATTATCAATTGGTTATAGAAATGTCCAAAAAATTAAGATGGTCTCATATGTTAATTTTCATATAAATACTGAAAACGAAGAATCAACAGAATACCAAATTGTTCAAAGTATACTCGGTGATCAAAGAAAAAAAAAATCTTAATATTGTATTTGAGATATCGTTATTTATATTTACATTAAAAATCTGAAAATCTTAGCATATCAGAAACCTAATTCAAATAGGATAAGTACAAAAAACATAAATATTAGAAAGAGTTAACATTAAATTTATGTTAACTAATTATTCAAAAAGTTTTAGTTTTTAATGTTTCGTTCACAAAACCTATAAGGTTTGTTTTTTTGTTTTATTTTGTGACTTTATGAAATTAATATCCTCAAGTGTTGGGGGGCACTATAACAAAAAGTTGAAGCTTGATGAGAAACGACATTGCTCACATTCCTTACCTCACAAGATTCTCTTTCTTTCTTTCTTTCTTTTTTTGTCCTCTTTCTCTCCCTCTCCCTCCTAAACTCTTTTGAATCTTTTCCCTAGTATCTCCATCGAGAAGGCGCCGATGAGGAACTCGCCGGCCAAGAAAGGGTCGGCGGGAGGGCATTCTCGTAATCTCAGCGACACCATCTGGTCTCCCTTCGTCAAGTCCGGTTTCGGAATATCTTCTAATAGATCCTACGCCCTTGTCTCCCTCATCATCCTACTCATCGTCGGCGCGTTCATCTCCACGCGCCTCCTCATCGAACCCACCGTAAGTTCCCAAAACGACACTCCTCTTGTCGTTTATACAGAACCTAAATTTCTCGGTGTTGATGTCTTTATGGGTTTGAATTTTGTGCCTTTTGTCACGTGAGAGATATTTTCTATTGTTGGAAGAGTCTTGGTGGGTGGTGTTGTCGGCGATTCACGCAGAATAAGACACGTGTCCTTTGTAGGACCCATATAATGACTTTTCCAGCTCAAATTAACTTAGCTGTCTTCCGCTAACACAAGCCATTCTGTTTTCACACTTTTAGGTTCTGATAGAGAAACAAGCCGCGACGGCTACGAAGACCACTACTACTAAAACTCAAACCCATACGATTTCCCCGAAATACCCTCGACCGAAGACGGTAATTACACAAACCCAACCCGAGTTCACATTACTTTGCTCCGCAAACGAAACCACCGGGACATGCACGAGAAACAAATACCCGACGACGACGATCTTCAGAGATGACGATACAAACCATTCTACGACCACCACGTGTCCTGATTACTTCCGTTGGATCCACGAGGATCTTCGTCCGTGGGCGAGTACTGGGATCACGAGGGAAGCATTGGAGAGGGCTAAGAGGACGGCCAATTTCCGGTTAGCTATCGTCGGCGGGAAAGTTTACGTCGAGAAGTTTCAGGATGCGTTTCAGACGAGAGATGTGTTCACCATTTGGGGATTCTTACAGCTTCTACGAAAGTACCCTGGGAAGATTCCTGATCTTGAGCTCATGTTTGACTGCGTTGACTGGCCGGTCGTTAGAGCTGCGGAGTTTGTCGGAGCTAATGCTCCGTCGCCTCCACCACTGTTTCGTTACTGTGGGAATGAGGAGACGCTCGATATCGTTTTCCCTGATTGGTCCTTCTGGGGATGGTAACAAAAAGCACCTGTGATTTCTTAAGTTGTCTCAGTTACACCCCCAATAGTTCTGAATTGATCAATGAAACCCAAGATTGTGTTAATTTGTTGTAGGGCGGAGGTGAATATAAAACCATGGGAGAGTCTGTTGAATGAACTAAAAGAAGGGAATCAGAGGAGCAATTGGATAAACAGAGAGCCTTATGCTTACTGGAAAGGTAATCCATTGGTCGCTGAGACACGCCAAGATCTTATGAAATGTAATGTTTCTGAGGAACACGAGTGGAACGCTCGTTTGTATGTTCAGGTAATATATTACGATATTTGATTCTGATGGTTACAACTGCAATTTCATTAAAGAAAAGCAGCAGTTATTTAAAAACTATTATGAGTACTTTATAGGACTGGATCCGAGAATCAAAGGAAGGCTACAAGCAATCAGACTTGGCAAGCCAATGTCACCACAGGTAATGTAATTTCTTAAACTTCAAAATGATATAATCAAATATTTAGGATCAGGTTACTTTGAAATAAGAATGAATATGCAATGTTTTATGTAACAGATACAAGATATATATAGAAGGCTCTGCATGGTCAGTAAGCGAGAAATACATTTTGGCTTGTGACTCTGTGACTCTGCTAGTAAAACCACATTACTATGACTTCTTCACCCGAGGCTTGCTTCCGGCTCACCATTATTGGCCCGTTAGGGAGCGCGAGAAGTGCCGCTCTATCAAGTTCGCTGTTGATTGGGGTAACTCTCACATTCAAAAGGTACATTCTTAATCTATCATGAAATCTACACCATTAGAGTTTCCATTGTGAAGGCTCTGGTCTTCAGCAGTATGCACATTGTTAAATCTATGATGAACGCAACAATCTAAGTCTCCTTGTTATTATCTTAACCAGGCGCAAGATATTGGAAAGGCGGCCAGCGATTTCATTCAACAAGAACTCAAGATGGATTATGTGTATGATTACATGTACCATCTTTTAACCGAATACTCGAAACTCCTTCATTTTAAACCTGAGATTCCTCGGACTGCCATTGAGATTTGCTCGGAAACAATGGCGTGTCCTAGGAGCGGGAACGAGCGGAAGTTCATGACTGAATCACTTGTGAAGCATCCTGCGGAGTCTGGCCCGTGTGCCATGCCGCCTCCCTATGATCCGGCGTCGTTTTACGAGGTTGTGAAGAGGAAACAGAGCACGACTACGAGAATCTTACGATGGGAAATGAAGTACTGGAGCAAGCAGAATCAAACCGGCTCGTGAATTCTTAGCTTCATTTCGAGTTTTTGTTTGTGTAGAGAAAATAAATTATATATACGTATAACCTGGTTCCACTTGTTTTTTTCAATCCGGTTTGCGTTGTTGTAGATTAATCCGGTTATTTCACACGATACTCAAAATGGAAAAAAAAAACTCATACAATGTTCTCGCTTTAGAAAGATGACATACTATTTTACTAGCTGAGTCGATTTTCACTCAAGAAGTAGTGTTTTCTACTTTCTAGTATCTGGTTCGTGTGTTTGTATACTATAATATAATGCTTCGAATTTACGGCATAATAACTCATTTTGTAGATATATTACATGAATAGTCTTCTTTTTTCCTTTAAAGTCTATATACCAAAAGTCAAAATTTAAGTTTGAGATTAGTTTGAATATGGTAAACAATAACCATCACAAGTTGTGATAACAATGATGGTAAGCGCCTGGTTATAAGATTGGGGTTTGGTTGTGTTTACAATGATGGTGTAACTTGATGGCTACTAGCCTACTAACTCACTCACATCACGCAAGTTGCTCTAACTTTGAGATTGATACATTGCTTCTTATATAGGCCATGATCATTTAAAAGCTGTTTTGCTTGTCTCTCTTTTATTCTCACGTCATGTAGGACCCAAGTTCACTTGTTTGATTATTCTATAGCTGATTATAGAGTGATTTGCACGTTACTGTTCAGATTAGACCCACCGCATCGCAATATAATAATGTATGACTATAATAGTTCATATACGTCCACACAAAACTACAAATGGTAAGTATTAAAGTCGAACTAAAATCACACTTAACAACAAATTTTTTTTAATTTCCTTTGACTATGCCGATAATCTAGTTGCACATGTGCATCTTTTTGTGTTAGTTTTTAACTATTTTTCTCAATGATTGTTTCGCCTATTTGGAATCTAATATTGTGATATTCATATTATCTGATTGGGTTACAAAACATGACAAGGAAAAGGTAATTAATAATAAAGACTATTGATTATATACTATATATCCTAAATATCATGTTATATTATCTCACTTGTGTATCATACTCTCGTCCAGAATCCGAAATGTTTCATAATTCAGCCGGTTTTATTCCTGGACAATTCAGCAAAACTGAATACTACTACTATTTAGTATTTAGTTTCGGGATTAGGATAATTCGTTAATCAGATTACATCCCAGTAATCAATTTTTTTCGTTGGTGTCACGTGTTGGTCACGCTTCGCTTCATGTGCAAGAATTAAAAAAAGTCTGAGAAAAAAGGAATTGTTCAGATCTCGCAGCCTTTTTTTTTATCTTCAGGGTTCAGTTTTCACATGCCTTAGCGCGTGAGAGTATCTGATCCACACTCTGGATCCATCTGTATAGAACCCCACTGTTTCTTATCCCTTCTTCAAATCAATCAGATGTTTATCGCCGTTTCGGATATTTGGTGGAGTTAATGCCCAAAAAAGAAAAGAAAACGTAAACATATTATTGTCCTACATTCCGGATTTTAATACGATGCATGATAATACAGTTAAAATTAATTAAAGAGTTTAATTATTTTTCTTACATGTAGTTATTAATGTTATGATTTACTTTAATTTTTCTTACTAAATCCAAAGAAACACACTGTTTTGTTCTCATTTCTAGTGGGTCTTTTGCAGTAGAATCAACTTTTTGTCTACATAATGACAAAAAAAAACCCAGTGTCTTTCTTTAATGAAAAAAATTCCTCTATTTATTTGCTGAGTGAGTGGAACGAAATCTTCCTTTTTTTAAAATCCAATTTTATACTCACATTATTTTCAGAATATTTATTTATGACATGGGCCAACGGACCTAACAGCCGTTACCTTCCGTCATTTGTGGCGGCAATAAAGAGGAATTACCAACGTTACCGGTTTGGTTTTTTTGCTTCGGTTTAGATTCAATTGCTTATAATAACTATTTATTCATAACTAGAAATAGTAATGATTTCACTAAAAATTACCTTATCATAAATTTTAACTAATATATTCGAGTAGAATAATCCAAAGTAGATTACTTTTGTTTGTAATCTGATTCAATCTGGTACGGTTTACTTATACCAGTACAGTTAGAACCGGCAAGAAGGAAAATCCCATCTCCGTTATCTATGTAGTATAAAATCAAACACTTGGTCTTCTTCATTTCCTTGCAAGTCGTAACCGTTTCAAATTCTCTAGAAACCACTTCTCTCTCTTTCTCTATCTCTCGTTGCCTACTTAGCTTAGCTATCGAAGATGCGTGAGATTCTTCACATTCAAGGTGGTCAATGTGGAAACCAGATCGGTGCTAAGTTCTGGGAAGTGGTTTGCGCCGAGCACGGCATCGATTCAACGGGAAGGTACCAAGGAGAAACCGATTTGCAACTCGAACGAGTCAATGTGTATTACAATGAAGCGAGTTGCGGTAGGTTCGTTCCACGCGCCGTCTTGATGGATCTGGAGCCAGGGACTATGGACAGTGTCAGATCCGGGCCTTACGGTCAGATCTTCCGTCCTGATAACTTCGTCTTCGGTCAATCCGGCGCCGGTAACAATTGGGCGAAAGGACATTATACAGAAGGTGCTGAGCTTATTGATTCCGTTCTCGATGTTGTTCGTAAGGAAGCTGAGAACTGTGACTGCTTGCAAGGTTTGAATCGTTCGCTTCGATTCCGTTTTTGTGTCTTGTAGTTTAAATTTCCTCCGAATTTATCGATTTCTTGTGTAATTCTGGTATGGTTTAAGCTGGATTTATGAGAATTGTGATTGTTGATTTGAATGTATCTGTAGGATTCCAAGTGTGTCACTCATTGGGAGGAGGAACTGGATCTGGAATGGGAACTTTGTTGATTTCAAAGATTAGGGAAGAGTATCCAGATAGGATGATGCTGACGTTTTCCGTCTTCCCATCTCCCAAAGTTTCTGATACTGTTGTTGAGCCTTATAATGCAACTCTCTCTGTTCATCAGCTTGTGGAGAATGCTGATGAGTGTATGGTTCTTGACAATGAAGCTCTCTATGACATTTGCTTCAGAACTCTTAAGCTCACCACTCCAAGCTGTAAGCCTTTTTTTTTAAATATATCCTATTGATTAGTAATTAAATGGTTTGCATTATCCAGCTATACTTTTATGTTCTCAGAGTAGAAGATTAACCATAAAATTGCTTCTTTAACTTAACTTGTTTGTAACATTTTAGCTACATCAAGTAGAATTTGAATGGTAAATTGCCAGCAAAAATCTGTGTTGACATTACTAATATTCTGAAAAGGGTCCGGTTTTTAACTCGTGTTTAAGCTTTTTTGCTACTTTTTTGCATTTATTATCTGCACAAGTATTTGTTCACATTACATCATTGCCTAATAGTTTCCATCTTTGATAGATGGTTATAGCTGATAGTCAGGTTGTTCTAAATTTCTAATGGGCTTGTTTGCTTTTTCTTGTTTAGTTGGAGACTTGAATCACCTCATCTCTGCAACCATGAGTGGTGTCACTTGCTGTCTCCGTTTCCCTGGTCAGCTAAACTCCGACCTGCGCAAGCTTGCAGTGAACTTAATCCCATTCCCTCGTCTCCACTTCTTCATGGTTGGGTTTGCACCACTAACATCTCGCGGATCACAGCAGTACAGAGCCTTGACCGTCCCTGAGCTTACCCAACAGATGTGGGATGCCAAGAACATGATGTGTGCAGCTGACCCACGCCACGGCAGGTACTTAACCGCCTCAGCCATGTTCAGAGGCAAAATGAGCACTAAAGAAGTAGACGAACAGATGATCAACGTTCAGAACAAGAACTCATCATACTTCGTGGAATGGATTCCAAACAACGTGAAATCAACCGTGTGTGACATTCCACCAACGGGTCTGAAAATGGCTTCCACTTTCATTGGGAACTCGACATCGATCCAGGAGATGTTCAGGCGCGTGAGCGAACAGTTCACAGCTATGTTCAGAAGAAAAGCGTTTTTGCATTGGTACACAGGTGAAGGAATGGACGAGATGGAGTTCACAGAGGCAGAGAGTAACATGAACGATTTGGTGTCAGAGTATCAACAGTACCAAGACGCAACTGCTGATGATGAGGAAGAAGGCTATGACTATGAAGAAGAGGAAGGGGAAGTTCAGGAGGAGCAATAACAACAGCTTCTCTCTTTTTCTTGACTTTTCTTTTTTGCTCGTTTGTGTGAGTTGGTGGTGTCTTCTTATTTCTGATGTGGCTTGGCTTTTCTTATTCCTATTCCGTGTTTGTTATTCTTGTATTGATATTTGGCTCTGTGTGATGATTGCTTTTAGGTTTACGTCTTAGGAAAATATATGTTTATAGGTCTTTTCGGTTGATTGAATTTGAAATATTGTTTGTTAGTTTTTTTCTTATTTTTCCAAACGTTTTATTGTATAATGAATGATTGATTCCTCGTCTCGCAATTCCCTTTTGAGTAATCTCTTGTCCAAATACGTTTGTGCCGAAAATATCGAGAAGCCATAGTCTTCCTCTCTATTGATTTTGTTTTCTCTGAGCTTGTGTTTTTGGAGCTTTGCTGGATGAATATGTTATTTTGTTGAATTGTTTTGTTCTGCCTTTGACTTTAGCTCAGGTTGTTTTCAACTGTTATTTATTTTTGATAAAGTTGTGTTTCAATTGTTGATATGATTAAACGCATTTTTTTTCTCCCTGAGATCAATTGAATCGGGTTATCTGATCTCTCGACTTTAGAGCGCACATTCGTATCGCTAGACTATATATATATATATATATATACATACTCCCGTGTAATGTTCTAGCTATGCAATGGTTTTGTGTTACTATCATCACTGTTGGTATTGTAATTATTGTATCATTTGTCACATTTGGACATATTTTACCACATTAATCTTGATTAATCCAAACTTCTAAAATCAGAATATAAGATTATTTATATCAACGTCTTGGCTTCGACTGAATGTTGCCTGATCTTAGAAACATAACAAAAGAAGATCCTAAGCTTACAAATACATCAAGTGTTTATGGTCCATGCAGTAAAAAAAGAAAAGAAAAAAAGGAAGTCATCTGTGTACCGCGGGAGTTATGGCCTGAGCATTAGAAGCCTTATATAACAACAAAAAGACAAAGAAAACATACAATTACACAACCCAGTTAGGGGTTAATCGAATGTAACTAATGTGACTAATATTAAGTAGTAAAATGTAATATTCTGGAAAATAAACTATAATTGACTATACAAACTGTAGAAGATAAATTAAATTTATAGATTTACCAAAAAATCTGTAGTAGAAGCTGGAATGAGATTATGACACGTTTTATCACATGGATATGGACAATCTATTTCTTTCGCTTCTTGTTCTCTCCCAAAATACCAATCTCCTACCACCTCAGCAATTGTCTGAAACACAAACCGGAATCGGTTTAGAACCATTTCAAAGCGGATGATAATTGAAAACGACTCAAAATGAAGTTCCGTGCTAATACCTTATTATGGATTCTTGGTGAAGTAGGAGAGAGCCAAGTCTCCTCTAGAGCACTCTGACAATGATCGAAACATGAGTTTATAAACATTCCTCCTCTACTAGAATCTCTGAAGAAACTCATTAAAGCTCCCAACATATCTTTCCTAAACCCTGAAAAAAAGAAAACCCGGTTTAGTTCTAGTTTTTTTTTTTTTTCCGGTTGTCTCGTTTAAACCGGAATGCATTGAGTTTTGAACCTTGGAGTGCATCGAGCTGATGTGGATTACATGCGGTCACATTAAGCTTGCAACGGTTCCAATGCCCGGTTTGATCGGCAGAAGGCGGAACCAGACCATGATGGAACTGATTATAAACAAAGTTTATACGTAAACTGCCGGTTTAAATAAAACTGAACCGATATAATTAACGAAATATAATGGAGAAAACAAAACCTGGAATACATCGTAGGCTGAATTTAGAATGAAAAATGGCGTTTTAATAAACCGCAATACGTATTGCGGGAAAAAGCACTGCAAAAGAATTTCATATATTTTTTAAGACTTGTAATTCAAACCATTTTGGTAAGGAATGCTTAAAAGTTTAATTAAGATTTGAGATTGTACCAAAGATGGCTCGGGGTAAAATGCGTCTGTGCAATTTGGATCGAGGTTTTTTTGTATACCCTGAAAAGTTTGGTTTCCGAATGTTAGTTAAAAGATATGATTATAGTGGAGAAATTTTGAAATTTCTAAAGCTTGATAGCAAGAGTTGAATTTTTCTCAAGTAAAGTACCTGTAGAGAAACAAGCTGTGTGTAAAAAGATCTCATTGTCCGGTTTGCTGCTACATCGATTCTGTTAAACCAATATAAACGTATATGTTGATGAACCGAAACCAATAAATTAAAACATTTGATCAAGAAAACTTACGCGTCAAGAAAAAATCCAGCGTCGCTCATGCACTTAACGCTTGCATTTTCTGGCAAATAGCTCGCGAAATTGTCACAATGCAAAAATGTAGACAAACCACCAGCTGAACAACCGGTTAGAAGAGCCTGCGTACCGGTTAAATTCATGGAATTGATCGGTTTAGTATCAGCACATTAGTAAGGCAAAATTAAACTACAATCTGGAGGTCACAATTTTATACTCGGGTCATGCTTTTAGGAAACCGTCGATTTGGGTAGTGATACTAAACCGAAATATCAAACCAAACCTGGACAAAATATGAAATTGACCTTGTGGGCTTTTTCTAAACCTTTGGGAAGAAGGTCAAGAATTATGGCATTCCATATTCGTTGTCCTCTGAAATAAAGCAGTGATGTCTGTCATTCATTAAAACGGTCAAAATCAGTAAAAAGAAATCATAAATTAGATCGTTCTGTACATTTTCCGGTTCCGGTTGGTAAAACCGGTTTAAGAAGAAGGAAAAAAATGATTTAGAGCGGTAAACGATGTTTGTGTTACCCCGTTGCCAAAATGTGAATCTCCCGCAAACGAAGCTCCGTCGCAATACCTCAGCCTGACTTTATTCCAGTTGTAAAAATCTAATTACAGAAAAATATCGAACAAAAAGGAAATTATTTGACATGTCATAAAAAAAATACAAAACTGAAAACTTAATATTATAAAATGAAAGTCCAACCAATGTGCAGCTATACAATTAATACACTAATAAATTAATAATTATTGTGTATTGCGTAACGTTGCGTGATACTTCGTTAATTATTACGAAATATAATTATATGAAGATGGTCCAAAAAAGTAACAGCTTTGACTCATGACAGACTCAAAACTGGACTTCACAAAATTCACATGTCCAGATGACCAAATGCAAATATTGACAGTTTTATCCTCACAAAAATAGATACCTATCCCAAGTAAGGGTGGATTCATATGTAATTTGACATTGGTCGATAGTTGTGTGCTCGTAATGAAGGGGACAAAGACAAAAATCAAATGAGGAGAAAGAAGGACATAATTAATTATTAGAAAATGAAAGAGCCAAAATTATTATTTCTATCTGTCTAATTTGTTAAAAAAGCTGAATTTAACAGAAACATTTGAGCCATCACGTGAAAGAGAGACCACAACCACAAGGCACAGACAAACATGTTTATTAAAAGGAATTAAATTATAGTATGATTGATTAATACTAGATTGCTATCGGTTTATGCATCTAGGCAATAAATTTGTTATTAATAAAACTAAAATTAAATAAATGACCTGGATTTAAAGAGGCGTTATTGCTCAATATTCCGGAGAAGAAGACGGTTTTGCTCATAAAAAGCGTCGAGCCTCGACGAGTCTTTGATCTATCAAGGCATGATGTTATATCATTGCACCATCCTCCTCCCTACAACAATTTATACAAAATAATATACTTGCAGACTAATGAATGGCCGACTGGATAAAAGTAAATGTGCTTCTTTCTTATAATCATTCTGTTTCACATAAAAAAAAAAAAAACTATAGAGAGAAGAGAATGTTATAAATGAGCGTCATAAAGTGGAAGGCGTGAGACACGATCATGCAAGTTCCTAAAACGGCGCCGTAATTGTTTTAATTACTGTAAATTCGGGTATTTAAATCTGTGTATAATTAAGTAGAAATTAACTATACAGTATACGACCAGAACCAGTTGACCACATTCTAATCACTTCATTGGTTTCGTGATGAATCGAAATAAAATGATAAGTGTAAGTGTAGAATATTATGAACAGTAATTTTTTTAAAAATCGGTATCAGTCTTTGTTTTAAGAATTTTAGTTATTACTATTTTGTTGATAAGTAACACAAACTTTTTGTTTAAAAATTAAAATACAAGAGATTCTTCCATGAGCTAGCTGGATTCAATTATTTTGCCTACTAATGGAGTTGTTTACAACTTTCAACATCAATACTAATGAACTAACCAAATGACTGGCTGATTGATTTATTAGTATCCAATGATTGATTAATTACCCAAACATTTGTTTTTGACGGCAAACATTATTTTACAGTATAACCCCAAATATTTTTAATTTAAGGATTAACCCGTGTTATGTGTAAACCATTGTCGAATAAACTCATATTACCTCAAACTGCAAAAGCCAATTGTTTGATCCAGCACCGAAGCCTCGGTCTAAATGGTACGCCGGTAAGCTACCGTCCAAGCAAACTACACAAAAAAAAAGTTATATATAAACCTAAATGTTTTTTTTTTTAAGATGTGACATGTGGATTGTGGGGAACCATATTTTCAACGTATAATGATAGCTAATAGAGAGTGGTTTACTGGTTTATGTTGCGTGAAATGTGGTTAAAAAAGATTTAGTGAACCCAGTAATAAAAACGATAATTCTATAGAAAATATCAATTTAATTGAATATCCAGTCTAATATATAAAGAAAATAATATCATTCTATGAACCAAAAAAAAAAATGAAAGTAAAAGAAGGAAGGAGGAAGACATACAAGCACCAAGAGCAGCGGCGCCTCGAACCAGTGTCATGCTGACGCGCCTCCCTGGGTCGCCGGAAACGTGTGGTGGAGAAAAGCCCACGTAGAGGAGAAGAACCATCGCCGCCGTTAGATCGAGAAGCCGCGTCGTCGCCTTCATTGTTTCAGGCTTCTGTCGACGCTTCAATGAATGAGGCATTTAGCAACGAATGAATTAATAATTTGGGAGGAATTTAGAGGGAAATGGAAATGTTTATATATATATATAGATAAATATGTATAAAAGAGATTTTCTAGAAAGTAAATAATTTGGAGACGAAAGGGAAAGGAGAGGCCAAGTGGGCAAAGAGGTAAGAGCAAACAGAGAGAGATTTATGAAAAAGATGGATCGTTATCTTAGAGTTTGTTTTTCTTCGTATGAAAAAGATGGATCGTTACAAATCTCTTATCATCTTTAACCACCAAAAGAAACACACAAACTCATATTATTATTATTATTATTATTATTATTATCATATAAATAGATGCATATGTATATATAGTTCAACACGTTATTTTTCATGTGTGTGTGTAAAGAGAGACATATCTGACGACAACAATATGTTATTCACCTTTTTACTAACTCTATTTAACAAATTAATTAATTTCACTTCAGTTAAGAATTTCAATTTCCGCTAGTCAACATTTTATTTCCTTTTCCCGGATTTCTATTTTCTTCTGTGGGCAATGACAAGTTAACAACCATTAAAAAATATAATATTTTGTTATTCCGGTTTAGTATAATAATTATATTTTCTTGTATCAAAATCCAATTTCAGTGACATTTAAAAACACAGTTACGAAGGTTAAGTTTAATTATGTGCAGAATAGACAGCACAGCGGCATAGGGCGTAGATAGGGACAACTAATTTAGAAATAATTCTAAGTATTGGATAAGTGGGTCACCTTAATTACCAGCCGATGGATTAGAGTCGAAAACCAATCTTTTTAATTGTATTTTATATTACAAAAATAGAAAATTAATCAATCATCGTAGGTGTCTTCTAGTTTAGGCACCCAATCTTCTTAATCTCTCTTTAGATCAAAAAGTAACTATCATTTGTCTACGATCTGCGTTATTTTCTTATATTTGAATGATGTTTGATAGTTGTATATGATATATTACTATAAACATTGCTTTACACTCGTTAGTATATGTTTTGTTAGTAAATCTAGCTACAACTTTCTTATCTTTTCATCAAGATAATACTAAAAGTTTTGATGATTAGTTATGGTTGTTAGCCATTATGATTTAGTTTGGTCCAAAGGGTCCTCGTTCTCCAAATGCAGATATATTTTTATTCCCTTTGAAGTGAAGCTATTATCCACATAATAAAATCTCTTTTCGTTTAGTGCCACTCGATGATAAAACAAAATAAAATGAGATTAGATGAACCATTTAAGACCATCATCATTACTCATATTTAGTTAAGTATCTTAATTATTAAAATTTTTGTTAAAATTATAGACATTTTCCTTCTTTAATGTTTTGAAGTGTTTCCATTGAAACATTTTGTCTTAAATACATCCATGTTAGGATGACTAATATGGATGCTCTAACTAGAGTCAATTAAAATATGAGTTTTAAATTAATAATGTTTTATTTTCTCAAAAACTCAATGAACGCAAAAAAAAAATTATAGTCCGGGAAAATAAAATGAATAAATTGAATTAAAAAGTTTAATTTGAAAATAATCTGGAAATTTAAAATCACTCTTTACAGTGGCTGCTCTTCTTTAGGTCATCGGAAAAAATTTAGGGTTTATTATATCGGCGAACAGAAAAAATGGGTACATCGGTGCAGGTGACTCCCCTATGTGGAGTTTACAACGAGAATCCTCTCTCATACTTAGTCTCCATTGATGGCTTCAACTTCCTCCTCGACTGTGGTTGGAACGATCTCTTTGACACATCCCTCCTTGAGCCTCTCTCCAGGTTTCTCTCCTTTACATCTCCATTTTCGGAATCAGCTATCTAATTGGATTTCGTTTTCAGTTCCAATTACAAGTTTGTTTCGGTTCCTGTGGCTTCAGGGTAGCTTCTGGTATCGATGCAGTTTTGCTTTCTCATCCAGATACGCTTCATCTTGGTGCTCTTCCTTATGCTATGAAGCAGCTTGGACTCTCTGCTCCTGTTTATGCTACTGAGCCTGTTCATAGATTAGGTCTTCTCACAATGTATGATCAGTGTCTATCTAGAAAGGTGAATTTGATATAATCATAATTTTTTTTTTCCTGCATTATGTTGTTTTCCTTTTGTTTTGCTTATATGATGATCTTACTGTTGCAGCAAGTCTCTGACTTTGATCTGTTTACACTGGATGATATTGATAATGCTTTCCAGAATGTCATCAGATTGACTTACTCACAAAATTTCCATCTCTCTGGTATTTGATTTTATAGTAAATAGCAAAAACATTGACACTCATTGAGTATTTGATTTCGAAGATTATTAGGATGCCGCAAAAGTTTTGTTGTTTCTCTATTTAGGAAAGGGAGAGGGTATTGTAATTGCTCCTCATGCTGCTGGACATATGCTGGGAGGTAGTATCTGGAAGATAACTAAGGATGGAGAGGATGTTATATATGCTGTTGACTACAATCATCGGAAAGAAAGGTACTCATGTTCAGCTTTCACCTGATTTGGTGCTCCATTTTTTTTCAGGATAGAAAATAAAGAAGCAGAATCGTGATACTGAATTGTATACATCTTAATTCAGGCATTTAAATGGAACTGTTTTACAGTCTTTTGTTCGGCCTGCAGTTCTGATAACCGATGCATACCATGCTCTTTATACCAATCAAACCGCTAGACAGCAAAGGGACAAAGAATTTCTAGGTTGGCTTGTACCTCAATATGTGTTATATCTCTTCTATTGTATTAGAAAAGCCCTAACTGCCGGAATCTCGTATGTATCTCCATATTTATAAACCAGATACCATTTCAAAACATCTTGAAGTTGGGGGCAATGTTCTTTTACCAGTAGACACTGCGGGTCGAGTCCTGGAACTTCTTTTGATACTTGAACAGGTAAGCAAGTCGAGTTGAATGTATTAGGTTCTCAGTTAATGTTCAGCTATTTATGTGGAGACTGGATTCATCAAACTTGCAGCATTGGTCACAAAGATCTTTCAGCTTTCCCATTTACTTTCTCACGTACGTGTCGTCTAGCACAATTGACTATGTTAAGAGTTTCCTCGAGTGGTTGAGTGACTCCATTTCGAAATCCTTTGAGACTTCACGTGATAATGCCTTTCTATTGAGGTAGATCCTCTTATAACAATGTCTTATTTGTGCTGTCTTTTGTATACAATACATAAGACGTTAAATGCAATTTAAATCCATGCAGGCATGTCACTCTCTTGATAAACAAGACTGATCTGGATAACGCTCCACCTGGTCCAAAGGTTGGTTTATAACTAACTAATTAATGTTTGATAGTAGAAAGAACTTGGTGGATTTTACATTTTATTTACTTTCTTCTCAGCTGATTATATAAATATATTTTTCTCCTTGTATCTGGGAACTCATTATATAGGTTGTTCTTGTGTCCATGGGTAGCCTCGAAGCCGGTTTCGCTCGTGATATATTCGTGGAGTGGGCAAATGATCCCAGAAATTTAGTCCTCTTTACTGAAACAGGCCAGGTACATTTTAAAAACGTTATTTGTTAAGTAACTAAAATGTGCAACGTTATTGTTAAGACCTATGGTAATCTCTTCCTTATACTTGTCAGGTATATATGGGAATATTTTTTGTCTTCTGACCTGAATGAGAGTCCATCCAAAATTTGTCGTACTTATAGAGTGTGGATATTTCACTCCCATTGTGTACACAATAGGCAGAGATTGAGTAACTTAAAGCAGAATTTTTAGTCATAAAGTAAAGCATATAATTACCACTAGATAATCTCCTTTAGGACTGGCTTGCACCTTTAGATAATCTCCACAGCTTTCAGTCTTGAAGTAAAGGGTTTGGTAGACTATCATATTCTTGGAATTGACATCACTGTGCACAAACTGTCTAATTGACTGTATCATTCATTATAACAGAACAGAAGAGGATTTTGCAATAGCATACTTCATTTTTTTTTCTAGAAATCATTCGGTTCTCTGGAATACCAGATTTTTACATGAAATTCAAGCTAGACATTAAAAAATAATAATAAAAAAAAAAGTGGAAACAAATGGAAGCTTTAGTTGCTTATTTTACAATCTTCTTAGTTTTGCATGGAATGCTTTCTTATCAGTGTTAAATCATCCTTCGACTCTGAAATATTAAGTCTGAACTACCACTCACATGGAATACTGTAAATATCCAAGTGAAATCATTGAAATTCTTCATTCAGTTTATAACTTAGATCGGGGGCTTGTTCCATAGTTGCTATGGAAATTATACGCTTCATGTGGTCATTCACAGTTCACGTTTTAGTATCTAGGTTTTGCAAGATGTTTCTATTTGTAACCAAGCACATGAATCTAAATTGCTAATTGTTTGAATTTTTATTTTCATGTGTGTCTATTTGCAGTTTGGCACTTTAGCTCGCATGCTTCAGTCAGCCCCACCTCCCAAATTTGTTAAAGTCACCATGTCTAAGAGGGTTCCTTTGGCTGGGGAAGAGTTGATTGCATATGAAGAGGAGCAAACCAGACTGAAAAGGGAAGAAGCTTTGCGACTTAGCCTTGTCAAAGAGGAAGAAATAAAAGCTTCCCATGGACCCGATGATAATTCAAGTGAACCTATGATCATAGACACCAAGACTAATCTCGATGGTAATTTTTATCTTAACTTATTCAGTTGCCTTGAATATCCTGCGACCTATAATTTTCATGTAAAAATTCAACTGAAGTTGACGGGTGTGGTACTGAGGCGGCTATATGTATGGTACTCCCTGTAATGTATTGGTTAGCTGGCCTTAGCATTAGGAGGCATTTTTATGGTTATATATGTCTTTTTCAATTAGAATTTCTGTTATATTTGTTGATGGCTGTACTTGCCAATACATAGTGGTCTGCTGCTGACCTTTCACATTTATGACCACACATGCAGTTGTTGGTTCTCACGGGCCTGTGTATAAAGATATATTTATTGATGGATTTGTTCCCCCATCAAGCAGCCTAGCTCCAATGTTCCCATTCTATGATAACACATCTGTATGGGATGACTTTGGGGAAGTCATTAATCCAGATGACTACGTGATAAAGGATGAAGATATGGACCGAGGCACAATGCTTGTACGTTCCTTGTAATTCTGATCTTAATTTGTTTTATTTATGTCTTTTTATATCTGCGACCAACTAGACCTCTCATCTCAGTTTCCATGATGTTGTTTCCGTAGTGGAATCTTACTAAATTTTTTGTTTCTATTAAAAAGAACGTTGATGTAAGAAATTTCTACGATACTCTCTGGGAATCTGAAATATAGACAGGAAACCTTTTCCCAACATTTTTCTTATGGTGCCGATTTGGTATGAGTGCAGTTCTTCAATTGAATGTGATAGTTCTCTTTTACAACTGATTGCTTACTAGTAAGGTTATCTATGCTAGGGTTCGTGAGGGTTGTGTGAATGTATGTCATTGTCCTCAATATGAAACCTCTAAACCAATTGGAATCGACTTTAAGATTATTTTAATGTGTGTCTTGTGTTGCTTATCAAATTTGTAATATTATATTCCAATTTCAGAACGGAGGTGATGTGGATGGAAGGCTTGATGAGGCAGCTGCCAGTCTCATGCTTGATACAAGACCTTCAAAAGTCATTTCCAATGAGCTCATTGTAAGTAGACTCTAATACAAACTTCATTAGACCTTCCTATTCATCTAGTCCTAGAAAGCAAGGCATCAGTAGATAATTTGGGTCTCAGCTAATCCTCTCATTTCTTCTCCCTATTCTAGAAACTTCTATTATTATATACTATTTGTCAATGGGATGCACAGGGAATGGTCTGCTCAAGTAGAATTAGAGAGATGGGATTTTTCATTGAAATCGATTAGTGCCTGTCATCTGTATCTGATTGATCTCCAGAGAGCTACTCTATGTAGCTAAGCTACAAAAGAAATTCATTAATCGACGGTCTAATTTAATGTCACTGGAGACATTGCTAATCAGATCTTCAACACGAGAATACTACTTAAGGATAGTTTTTTGTTTGGATTAAATCTATTTAATCTTTCTTCTCGGGTGTAGAGTATCTTGTGTGTGTTTGCTTTACCCACTTGTTTTATGTCATGTAGCTTGTTCTTATGCTTTTGCACAGGTGACTGTTAGTTGTTCACTTGTTAAGATGGATTATGAAGGCCGGTCAGATGGGCGCTCAATCAAATCAATGATTGCACATGTTACTCCTCTTAAACTTGTACGATGCAATTCCTTTTCTCGTGTCGTATGTGTATATACAATGTTAAGCACTGAAGAATAAAGTTATGATTAATGTAATCCTATATCATGTGAAGGTTTTGGTGCACGCAATAGCTGAGGCCACAGAGCATTTGAGACAACACTGCTTGAACAACATCTGTCCACACGTGTACGCTCCTCAAATAGAGGAAACTGTGGATGTGACTTCTGATTTATGTGCATATAAGGTAAAAATCACAAAATTAGGAAGATACTCTACACACATGGTTTTTGAGTTCTGATTAAACTAACCATTTTTATGGTTCCTCCTCCGTAATAAATCAGGTCCAGCTATCTGAAAAGCTGATGAGCAATGTGATCTTCAAGAAGGTATGTTTTATCGTCTGTAGTTGTATTATTTAGGTTCATCATCGAAAAGTCTCATAATTAGGATGAAATAATATCAGCTGGGAGATTCAGAAGTAGCTTGGGTGGATTCAGAAGTAGGGAAGACAGAGAGCGACATGAGGTCTCTACTACCGATGCCAAGTGCTGCATCTCCACACAAACCTGTTTTAGTAGGTGATCTGAAAATTGCAGACTTGAAGCAGTTTTTGTCGAGCAAGGGTGTTCAGGTAGAATTTGCAGGTGGAGGAGCTTTACGTTGTGGTGAATATGTCACTCTACGAAAGGTTGGTCCGACTGGTCAAAAGGTAATACAAAGCATTTTTTTTCTTAGAAATCAATCGCAAGCATTAAGCAAATGACACAATGTCTTATAGAAGTTTTTAATATATTATTGGGGAGTTGTTTAGGGAGGAGCATTGGGTCCACAGCAAATTCTGATAGAAGGACCCTTGTGTGAAGACTATTATAAAATCAGGGATTATCTGTATTCTCAGTTTTACCTCCTCTGAATTCGGATGATACAGAGAGAATGAAGCTTCTTCTCCTCTATTTTTTGTTTGTGCTGACGTGGCATCTAGCTTGTGTCACTTGTTAAACCATTTGTTGAATTTGGGAAGCTAAAAGAAAAGCATTTTTTTTGGTTTAAAGTTTGGTTGTTAGGTGTGGTGTGTTTGTGTGTGGCTCATCACTCCAACGCTTTTTTTTTTTTTTTTATTCTGTAACGAACGCAAACACTAAAGCCACCAACACATACTTGATTTTGATATTTATTACTCTCTAATTCGTAAACCCTATTATCTCCATATCTCTCAACCTTCTTCTTCTACCGATTCTTTCCACATCTTCTTATCCTCTCTTTATTCTACAACAACATGGCTTCTGCGACCGCCACGTGGACGCCTAACTCTCTCCAGCTCCGTCTCGCTTTAAGCTCCGGCGGCGTTCGTCGGAAATCGCACTCCCTCTATTTACGTCCGTCGCGGTTCGTCAGGAAATCGGGTTGTGGGATTGTTGTCTGTGCTTCGCAGAAGCCTGAAGTTGACGCGTGGACCGAATCGGATTCGTCAAAGTCGCCGGCTGATAATTTGGCTGGGTGGGATGATTCCGGTAACGATCATAAGAAGTCTTCGAGAGCTAAGAAGAAGAGTTGGATTGAAGGTATATGCGGATGAACAATTGTTTGAACTTTTTTTTCAGTGAGATTCGGAGTTTCCGAGGTTCGGCTATGAAAAAATTTAAATCAGCTGGTGAATGTTTGATTACACATTGAAAATGATGAAGCAAAATGGTTGCATACACTTGCATACTTTACAAGTGTAATTGTAGGATTCATGAGTGTCGTTGTACACACAATCTTTAGATCGAGTTTAACACTACGCCTCTAATCACTGTTATATAGTCATATACTCAAAAGGTACATTGTATGTTAAGATGGAGCTTGGTTAAAACTCTTCAGCATTTTGAAGCTCTAGTTTACCGGGGTTTCTGGTGGACTAATAACAATCTGGAAGTAGTTTGCTTTCAGGTGTAGTGGGAGCTGGAATGGCTGCTATCATTTTGGCTGTTGGATTAAGCTATGCAGCAGCATCTTTTAGCAAGCGTAATACACCCAGTAAGTGCAACCCTTTATTATCTGTAACATAAAACGTCAAGTTCTAATCATTTCAAGCTTGTTCAAGTGCCTCTCTTTCTGAGTTGTTCTGTACTGATATTATGTTTATGACTATCTTCTTTTGAGCGCAGGACTAAAACAGGAAATGCAGCCATTGACTTCTCAGCAGGAAAGCACGCTTTTATCATCTGACGAAACTCCTAATGATGAGATGAAGGTAGCTAGTAGTGAGGAAAACAATCTTAAGGAAGAGGATACGAGTATAGAAAACAATGATATAGCTCTGCAAGGTGATGAAGGGTCTGCTGAAGGTATACTTATTGGTAAGGAGATGTCATCATTTGTTGGTGTCATGTCTGACGAAACAGATGCCACTGAAAGCGTTCCCCAAAATACGCCAGAAGCAGATTTGATAATACATGAGCAATTTGATACTGAGAAAGCAGAAACTGAGAAAATAATTTCTGAATCTAATTCATTGTTAGGCTCATCCACTAAGCCTATTCCTCTAGATTCAGAGAGTAGTAATCTTGTGGGCACAGAAAATCCAACTTCTGAAGATACAGATAGCCTTCCAGAAGCTGAACCAACCAATGTGTCTAATTTAGAAAATAATTTTGAAAGTCAGAAGGAAGATTCCCCGTCTTCTTTATCTGACATCGATGCTTATGTTGCCACCGAGACTGTAACTCTTGGCGTTTTGGTTGCTTCACAATCGGATTTGACTTCGAATCCTCACATTGTGCCACTAAATGACACGGTAACAGCATTCACTACTGTAACTGAAGAGCTTCCTGAGGTAAACGGAACACCCGAGTACTTGGCTGCACGAAGTATGCCATCAGTCTCGGACATAGATACAACAGAAGAAATTGAATCCTTAAAACCTCATGTGTCAGAATCAACATATTGGTCAACAGATGAACTAAACATGAATAGTCGAGATGAGCTTGTCGACAATGGACTGCCTTTGGAAATACCGAATGGTGGAAGAGTATTTTCTTCTGCAGGAATTCCTGCACCTTCTATGTCTGTTCAAGTAAATCCTGGAAAAATTCTTGTCCCCGCAGCTGCGGATCAGGTCCAGTGTCAAGCATATTCAGCTCTGCAAGTTCTGAAGGTAATATTATATTTTATGTTGTATAGACCCTCATTATGTTGGTTGATGGTATAGAGATTTTATTTGTTCTTGTACTTGCAAATCTTGCAGCCTATAGTTTAATTTTTCCATCTTTCAGGTTATCGAAACTAACACCCAACCTAGTGATCTATGTACTCGTAGAGAATATGCCAGGTGGCTGGTTTCTGCCAGCAGCGCGTTATCAAGGTATACTTTTGTAATTATGTTAGTGTATCTGGTGGGGTTAAAATGTTCTTCTTTACTGTTAAAAAACCATTCATTCATTATGTATGTTCTTCAACTATTTGCAGAAACACGACCTCAAAAGTGTACCCTGCTATGTATATAGAGAATGTTACTGAACTTGCTTTTGATGATATTACTCCCGAAGACCCTGATTTTTCATCTATTCAAGGTCAAAGTGAACTCTTCATTTTAATTCTACCCGAAAATAAGATAACATTTGACGCTAAACTCTGTTTACTCTTTTCAGGGTTGGCAGAAGCAGGACTTATCTCGAGCAAGCTTTCTGACCGTGATTTGCTTGACGATGTTGAAGGCACATTCTTGTTTTCCCCTGAAAGGTATCTATGTTCCTGCAAACTCATCCATTGTGTTGAAAAGAAATTCTGCATTTGTATACAGCATTAACAGTAACATAAATAGTCTTTTACTGGTACGTCTGCCTTGATTTTTCTTTAGGACGTCAGTGCTATGTTTTCAATATATTCTCATGAAACAAACGGCAGAAAAACATTGTACTTTCTGTATTTAGAATATTGTGGTACTTTGTACTTTGACAATACCTTTGCATATCAGATTGAGCTTATTTCTACAAGTTAAGCTTGTTTCTTTTCCGACGCAGTCTTCTTTCACGCCAGGATCTTATAAGCTGGAAAATGGCCTTGGAGAAACGACAACTTCCAGAAGCTGATAAAAAGGTTGCATATCAAGCTTGGTTTAACTCACTTTGCATAATATTGCAGATAATTATTAATTCAACATTATGCAGATGCTGTATGAACTCTCGGGTTTCATTGACATCGATAAGATAAACCCAGATGCATGGCCTGCCATTATTGCAGATTTATCTACTGGAGAACAAGGGATTGCTGCCCTTGCATTTGGTATGTAAAGATTCCACATCTAGATATGTCTTCTTGCACAATAATGACCTTATTGTATAATGCACATACCTTTTTCAGGCTGTACAAGATTGTTTCAGCCTCATAAACCCGTCACTAAAGCGCAAGCTGCCATTGCTCTTTCAAGTGGTGAGGCTTCTGACATAGTCAGTGAGGAACTGGCGCGTATTGAAGCAGAGTCTATGGCTGAAAAAGCCGTGTCTGCACATAATGCCCTCGTTGCAGAAGTGGAAAAGGATGTCAATGCCAGCTTCGAGAAAGAGCTTTCCATTGAGCGGGAAAAGATTGAAGCGATAGAGAAAATGGCGGAACTGGCTAAATCAGAGCTGCAGCAGCTGAAGGAGAAGAGAGAGGAAGAGAATCTGGCGTTGGTGAAAGAACGAGCTGCGGTTGAGTCAGAAATGGAGGTGCTCTCAAGGTTAAGACGTGAAGCGGAAGAGAAGCTGGAGGATCTGATGAGCAACAAGGCGGAAATATCTTTTGAGAAGGAGAGGGTTTCCAATCTTCGAAAAGAGGCTGAAGAAGAGAGCCAGCGGATTTCAAAGTTGCAGTATGAATTAGAAGTTGAACGTAAAGCCCTGTCCATGGCCAGGTACTTCTTCTAGAGTCCGATCTACATTAGGTTTATAATGTCAAAAAATCTATCTGAATTCGGTTATCTAACCAATGAGTGTAAAGCCCTTTGATCTGTCCGTAGCTGGATTACGATTGATCTTATGTTGTTGTTCAGATCATGGGCCGAGGACGAAGCAAAGAGAGCTAGAGAACAAGCAAGATCCTTAGAAGAGGCTAGAAAGCGATGGGAAACAAATGGACTTAGAGTTATTGTTGACGAAGACCTTCAAGAGACAAGCAGCTTAGAGACGAATCGAAACATATTATTAAACGCTGTGGAGCGATCCTCTGTTGAAGAAACCGAGGATAGAGCTAAAACACTAATGGATAAGCTGAAGGAGATGGCAGGAAGCGTGCAAGGAAAGTCCCGGGAAGTGATCTTCATTGTGATGCAGAAAATACGTTTATGGATTACGATTTTGAAGGAATACGCAGAGAATTTGGGGAAGCGAGTGGGTGAAATGAGAGAGGCGGCCATTGTAAGGGCAAAAGGAGCAGCAGATGAGGTTGAGAAAGGGACAGTTCAGCTCAGCGATAAGATGAAGAGAGTAGCTGAAGAGTGTAGAGATGGAGTTGGGAAGATATCTCAGAGGTTCAAGACTTAGAGAAGAGAGTTCATAACTTTTTGTATTTTTGTTTTTAAAATAAAAAAAATAAAAAAAAATAATGGGATGACCATTACATTTACAGTATTGGTCAGTGATGATCAGAATTCAAAATTGTACCATTTTGTAACCTTTGTTATGTAATTTTCTTACACTCCACTGCAATATGTTGGACTTTGCTTTAGCCTTTAGGCCATTGGCACAATGATCATCGTTACAATTAATTCCAAATCATTTTTAAATTACACCAACTTATAACTCGAACTAATTTTTCATTATTTTCATCTGGGTTTGTTTCATTTCATTTGGCTTTTCATCAATATAATCGTCAAATCTTATGAACTGTAAAGTTTTTAAACTTGATTAGAACTGTAATGTAAAGCAAATTAAAGTATAGAGAAACTTGTTGTACTCAAGATCTAAGTATTGATAAACCGCACCAAAAAAAAAACTTGCACAAAATCAAGATCCAGAAGAAGAAGAATTCAAGAATGTTTAAACCTCTAAACCAACGATCTTTACTTCTTCTCTTCTTTCTCAGCCTCAGCTGCCCTCTTGGCTCTGGCACCAGCATGGCGTTTGTTAGTGCGCTCTAGTCTGATCTTGTCGTAAGCCTTGAAGGCCTTCATGTCAGCAGTCACCTTCACAAGCTCCATAGCAGCCTTCTCCCTAACAATAGGCATGTGATCTCCTTGAACTTGAGTAGCATTAGCAAGCTCTTCTGGAGTAGAATCACCAGCCTACAAACAACAAAGTTACAAGAACTCAGATATCAAGAAAGTATCTCAATGCAAGTTCTCCTTCTAAAATCAGGAATGAATGATACCTTGATTTTACGAGAAAGACGCGGGAACACAACCAACTTAGCCTTGTAAGTCTTTAACCTCTGGACATTGGATTGAAGACCCTCCAAAGAACGGTTTTTGCGACGGTGATCAACAGAAATTCCAATAGTTGGGGCCAATTTCTTTGGGATATTAGCAGCCTGATTAGACCAAGGAACTATTAGCTCTCATCTTTATATTAAAACGAAAGCAGTCGAAAGAGTGGAATTATAAAATCAAGACCTTAAGCTCTTCGAGAGTGAATCCTCTTCCAGCTCTAACTTTCATGTTGTACTTAAGAGTCTGTCCATGAACAACAGGACGGAGAGGACCAGAGGTAGGACGAGGGAAGATCTTCACAGCCTTCTTCTGTCTAGCTGAGAAAGCACATCATACAATCTTTAGTACTTAGATAACTAAACTCAAAGAAAGCATCTGATTAACTAGAAAGATAAGAGATTTCACAAACCAACTCTTCTCCTTGTTTTCCTGGCAGGCTGGTTAAACCATGTCTTCACATAGTTCTGCCAGTGCTTTCTGAAGTGCGAGCTCGGGATAACATTGTTGTGCTTCATTTTCTAATCTTAGAAACAAAGACAAAAGTCACATAATGAGAACAAGCCTCTATATCATAAATATACAATTTAGCTACATACAGAGCAATAAAACAATCATACATTTCAATCCTAATTCTGTAAGCAAAATTACATTAAACACGCAAATGGGTACACAATAAAGATTTGAACAATCGAGATTACAAAGCAAAATAAACCCCGATTCACTGTAAAAACCAATGCTTTACAAAATCTCAATACGGATTCAACTTAATCAAAACACACCGAAACTTCAATTGATCCAGGATTCTAAAAGCAAAATTCTGAGATTATACAATGACGGAGACTTCATAACCACCTAAACACTGACAACGGAGAGAGACGAGATACGCTCAGAGAAGAACTTACAGCAGCAGCGGCTGGAAAGAAATGACTAGGGCTTCTAAAATTTCAATGTCACGTTAACATAAAATTAAACCCTAATTACAAAAAAGTGGTTCTTACTAATGGGCTTCACAATACATATAGACCCATATCGATAAAACTAAGATGAAAGCGAATTAGACCCAAGAAACTTTCTGCTCTCTAGAAACGTCGTCGTTTTAATTTGTAGGCTTCTTACATACGCCTCGTATTAAGTGAAGAAGGTAGGTAGGACCCATTCCTAAAAGCTCATCGAAGAGCCAGACCACGAGAAATTTGAATTTTTTTTTTTCACTTAACGGCTTATTTCATTTCTCACACGATTCCTCCCAAATCTCATTCATACCATAAAGAGAAAGGAAACAATTTTTTTTTTTGAAATTCAGAGGTGTTCCTTATCTAGAGATTCTTTTTAGTTCGATTCAATCGGGTGAGAAAATCTAGGTGAAACTGAATTTTGAGATTATGGAGAAAAAATCGACGAGCCATGGACAGAAGATGGTTCGAGTGGTGGCTAAGGTTAAGCCATCCACGGATCTAGTATCAACTAGATCAATATTGGTTCATAAGCCTATGGGTCAAGAATCCGAGACAGTTTCGATTTCGTTTGGAGCTCAATTTGCTGGGTAAATTCTCTTATTGGATTTATATTCGCGAAATGAGTTAAATTCTGGATATTTTTAGTGTAGTTTAACGCTTTGAATCTCGATCTGTAGTGGTTAAGCAATTATTTTTTGGTTTTTCTGTTGTGACAGTTCGAAAGACTCGTATAAATTAGACTATTGTTATGAAGAAAATGAAAGCAATGGTTTAATTCTCACTAAGGAGATTAAACCTCTTATCTCTACTGTGTTTGAGGGTAAGGATGCTAATGTGATTGCTCATGGAGCTAGAAGTAGTGGAAAAACTCATCTGATCCAGGTATTGAATGCTATCATCCCTGCAAGGTTCTGGTTTTGAGATTGTTACTGTTGATGGATATGCTGATTGAGTTATGTATGACTTGGTTTGAAGGGGAGTGAGAAGGAACTTGGTTTAATCGTCCTTACTATTGATTTGATGTTATCCATGGCTGAGGAAAGAGGAGACTTACTTTCTGTATCAATTTATGAGGTTTCTCAAGAAACTGTGTATGATCTGTTAGACCAAGAAAAGAGGGTGGTTTCTGTGTTGGAAGGTGCACAAGGGAAAATTCAACTAAAGGGACTTTCTCAGGCAAGTCATTTAATGTTCTTCAGACATCATGCGTAATTTGCAGCATCAATTATGTTTCAAAGTTTCTTGCTTTCAGGTACCTGTGAAGTCACTCTCAGAATTTCAGAACTTGTATTTTGGTCTCAAGAAATTCCAGAAGCTGACGAGTCATAAAGGTGTGATGATATATGTTACCTCTGGCAACGCTAGTTCAGGTGTCCTTGGGAGGATGAACTTTCTTGATATGGCAGGTTGAGTTTTTTAATGTTGCATTTTAGTTATCTTTTCTATGTGATAATCTTATGTCAGTATGTGATGGGTGTTGTCTTCATTTGACAGGATATGAAGACTCTAGGAAACAAAACAGTGCTCTATCTTCTCTAGAGATTACCAGAACAAATAAATCGATCTATGCTTTACAGAATGTCATATATGCTCTCAACGCAAATGAATCTCATGTGCCATATCGAGAGAGTAAACTCACTCGCATGCTGAAGGATTGTTTACAAGGATGCAACAGAACATTGCTGATCACTTGTCTTGTAAATACTTATCACCTATTCAAGTTTATGCTTCACTGAATCTAATTGCAACCAATATAATAACCATTTGATTTCTTTTTTTCAGCCGCGAGAATTTAGCCAAGACTCATTTTACATGCTTAACTTAGCATCACAAATCTGTATAGGCAGTAAGCGAGCCATGAATATTCCTACTAAGAAGAAGATCAACTCTCTTGCAAGTTCTACTTCATTATCCTCTGCCGCTCAAAGGAAACAGACACCTTTGGTTGTGTCTACTACCTCTAAAAAACAGACAGGGCAACGGGGAAATGTGACAGAGACAAAGACTAAACTCAACGCTGCAGCTTCTGCAATGAAAGGAAGGTAAAACTTTCAGAACCAGCTTGTGCTTTCTTGTTCAGTTTTAGAAAATCAGATAATCGTGATTTTTTCTTCTTAATGATTGAAGGAAGCTGTTCGGTGAAGCAAATAACTTGGTGAGATGTAAAAACAATTCTAAGAAGGTAATTCGTCTTTTGTTTTTATCCTTTTGAATTCAGAAACAATTGATTAGACTTGTTTTGGATTTTGTAGGTAGAAGGCAAAGCAAAGATGACACTTAAAAAGGTAGAGCTTTTTCATTCAGGATATTAGAGTAAAGCTTTTCAGTGTGCTTTTTTTTTACCTCAAATGAAACGTATTTATTTTTATGCAGAAAATCTCCCCTTCGAAGGTTGTCTTGCGCGTTCAAGCCTCCTCATCTGAAGAAGTAAATTTTTACGAGCTTGAACTAATGGAACTGCATTGTTATATTTTACTAAAGCATTACTTACAAAGTCTTATATTCTTTAATGTAGGAAGTTTGTTCGTCGTTTATTATTGCTGATTCTCAATCTTCTTTGGTAGAAGAGGTAATATATTATTATAATAACGTTATTGCTAAATGAAATTCATCAAGACATTACTTACATC
This sequence comes from Nasturtium officinale, assembly GCA_963854855.1. Taxonomy (NCBI): domain Eukaryota; kingdom Viridiplantae; phylum Streptophyta; class Magnoliopsida; order Brassicales; family Brassicaceae; genus Nasturtium; species Nasturtium officinale. The sequence goes on from OY978509.1 coordinate 6,291,170, forward strand.
AGTGGTTCACGTCTGGGGTGATTTTTTTTCAGGAAAAATCTGCTTTGGCTTTCTCAAGTTCTACAACAGCCATGAATCTGGTAAATTGTCCATCTGAAACTTCTCTGCATCTCAAGCAGATGCCAAAACATTTTCAAAGAATTGGAATTGTTTGATTTGTTCACTTTCAGCTTAGGTAGCATATCTAATATGTACTTCTTTTCGTTTGTAGGACTATTCAACCAGTGCAGATTTAAGCTCAGAAGTTGCTGACACGACAAATAAGGTAACTTATATAAGGTTCACTTTTGTCTCGACATTTGGATTTCAATAGTATCAACATTCTTCAATTAATCTTCAGGAGACACACCGAAAACATGAGGATGAGGAAAAAATTTCAGGAGCCACTCATTGTGATGATACTTCTACAGGCAAAGGTGAGGCTAGAAAGTTGATAGAGAAGGCTCTGGTTTAAAGGAAACGTTAACTATAATTTTGTTTGTTTTTCATATGGCAGCACAAATAGTAGAGAAAGATTTCAACATATCAGTCATTGAAGAAGATCTAACTCCGGTTAATGAAGGTATGATGCGTGTGACATTAATCTAAGAAGATGCATAATGAATCCTTTTGTTCAGTTCCTGGTCTTCTCTTTATTGTAGGCGATAAGCTGGACAAAGAAAACAATAGTTGGCTAGCCAATGAAACTGCATCACCACCGCTTAGCATGCGGCTTCAAGAACTATCAAACCATTTGAAGTCGATATGCAAACCTTCAGAGCAACTATCAGTGCATAAGAAATATCAAGCTGTTGTGGAAGAAGTATCTGAGCACAGCGATATTACTGCTGATTCTTTTGTCAGTGTAGAGCTAAGAACGCCAGAGAGAACTATGCCTTCCAACATTGACTGCAGTCCTTGGAAGGCATATAGCGCACACAGCTCTAAGTTGAAGGTAAAAAGAGTTAAACAAGTTTGATTAAAATTGATTGACTTTAATTGTGGTTTAAAATGTCAAAGATTGACATAACTATCTATTGTTTTTCGAAAATATTGCAGAAGTCTGCTGTTGGAGAGTACCTCAAGTTCTTAAACACTGCAGGAAAGTAAGTTGTTTTCTTACTCCGGTAAAATTAAGTCAACATGGTTTTTATTTCATAAATATTTTAAAAACTCTTGTCTATATTGGTGTGATAAGGAAGTGAACTAAACTAGCTTCTTCTTTTTTTCTTTTCTCTTGTGGTATTACAGGGAAGATCTAAAGAAGCTAAAGGTTAGATGACTGACTAGCTTGATTGAACAAAATATTAAATGCTTGTTTATTGTATAGTACCTAACTCGTAGACACTTACACTGACGTATGATAGGGCATTGGAGAAAAAAGAGCGACATCTATAGTTGAGCTCCGTGAAGAATCTCCTGAACCATTCAAAACAGTAAGTCTTATCTTACTCCGAGGTGGCATCTCTCGTGATGGATTAGATCAAAACATCTCTACAAATTTAGCCTTTTCAAAGTATTTTTGGGTTTTATGTAAGCTCTCTTAAATCTTCTATTGCAGCTTGATGACTTGAAGGATATTGGACTCTCAGAAAAACAGGTTCGCTGCTTATATTAGGATTATCTTCAGTTTCAGCTTTTAGATAAGTTTCTTATATTTGGGGTTAATATGTAAAGTTGAACTTTTTACATTGACAGATTAAGGGATTGCTGAGAAAGGAGATCGGAGATATTTTTCATTAGCTGATGAAGATTCTCGCTGGTTACAACAAATGGTTCTATGTTTATGAGGGAACTTCAGAAGAGTTTGAAGTTTCATGTTAGGTTGAAGAACGTTATTATAAATGTGTGATTCGTTATTACTTAATTTGGAATTTCTGTGTTATTTGTATGTATTAACTATCAAGGCTATCTAAAGTAGTAGAATCAAAGGATCAAATTTTCATTTTTAATTGTCACTTGTCGTTTACGAATCCACGTATTAATCATGATTCATGACGTCATAAATTATATTCCCATCAAAAACAATTATGATTGTTCCATACTCGAATATAATTAGCTTACTGGTGAAAAAACGTTCAATTTATGTCTCACCTCACCCACTATGTTAAAACGCATTTTCACTGCCTATAATAAAGCCATCCATTTTAGTTAATAGATAGATATATTAGTTATTAAGTTTTTATAATCAAGTAGCATTAGATTTTTGTTGGTTTGGTATTTTACTTTTATACATAGAAGAAAGTTATAACGTTAATAATCTTTGGAAAAAACATATTATTCTTTTAATCAAAAAGAAGTCACATAGATAACTGTCGGTTTAAAAAGTCAAAAGCACTAAATGAGACCAATACAAATCAATCTCCTTTGTTATTATCGGAGAAGTAAATCTCACAAGACCGAGGAAGAAACACAGGTAACAAGAGACCAAAGAGATTGTAAAACCAAATCACTGTGTTAACCGATGCAATCACTCTTCCTCCATACAATCTAACCGGACCTCCGGTACGCTGAGTATCTGAGAATTCTGCTTTAACCCAATCCAAAAGAGCAAAAATCCTCCTAGCGTTGTAGAAGACTGGTCCAAGAATACCAATAGGAGTTGAAAACTTGTCGGAGAAACCAATAGGTTCTGTGAAGGCCTGACCTGACAGGAGGAATAGATGTGGAGCAGCAGCACCGGCGCCGTGTATATCTCCCCGGAATATTCCATCTCCGATGTAACAAATAGGTAAGAGTAAGCCTGAGATAAGTGTTATTTTTATAAAAAGAATACATATTATTCATTAGAAATAGATAAAAAAAAAAACATTTTAAGAATAATCAGATAAGAAAAAAGATTGGTAACCTATAACGGCAGTGGTAAGGAAGTAAGCTTGAAAGAGTTTGTTTTTAGGGTTTGAGAGTCTCTTCTTCTGCTCTGTTTGCTTGCGAGGGAAGGCAAATCTTGAGAGGAACTCATACAAGTAGACATAAGACAATATTACAAAAGCTACTTCTCCGATTCCGACCAGTCCTTTTGCGGCTAGGAAAATCATGAGGCAGAGGAACACGAGCTGTCTCTTGCGGCTGATGATACCGCGTTTTCGTGGCGGTTGTGCCTGAGGAGTAGGTTTAGGATCAGTGAGATCGTGGTCTCTTATTTCTTCCGACATTAGAAAAGTTTTTCTTTAAGCTTCAAGAGTTGTTTAGAAGGTTTGAAGTTGAAAAAGAAAATATGAGACTTTTGGTTTGGTGAGGTAAGAAATAGTGTAGATATGGAGTGGTTAACCTTCTCTGTCTTCTTATCTATTTCTGGGCCTTACATTTTTATTTTTTATTTTTTATTTATATACAAAATAGTAATTGGTTGTTGTTATGTGTCGAATATGACAAGTGTTCCACATGAAATCTCATGTTTTAGAAGATCTTTTGACCACAAAAGAATGTTACAGACAAATACTAAACACACCCTTAATTGCCAAATGACCAAATAATAGTAGACAGAGACATGGCTTCACAATATAGTAAGATCCCATCCTGATTTCTTATCTGAATCAGATTGAAATGTTTTCTTACTACCTAAAAAGTGTTTTCTTTACAACAACAAAGTCACATTTTGGAGACAGAATACACATTTTAATGACACAAATCAGATTAAACAATGATTTCTAACCTATTGAAACGCAATTTCCGGTGAAGATTACAACTCAGGCAAAACATCTTTATGCTTATCCACAAAAATCTTCGAAAAATTCAGCTTAGGACTAGTCAAAACAGTGGAGGGATTTCACCGATCAGCCCTTTCGACAGAAGAGCTTTGATTACATTACACCTCGGAAAAATGAACTTCTCCAAGCTAAATCCAATGGGGGTTGACGCCACTACTTTTATAGGCCAACCCATTGTCTTCACAAGAAACTCAGTCTTCTTCTTCACTGTGTCCGCAGCTAATCCAATACACTGAGGATGTCGCTTAATAATCAACATAAACTCATCTTTCGTGAATCCTAACCCAAGAAAAGTTTCAATTGACTTCACTATCTTCTCCTCTGAAGTCCCTACACATTCAGGGTACCTCTTAACCATAGCCTGCACCTCGTCTTCAGTTAAACCACAACGTTTCAAAGTCTCAAACGTTTGAATTATCTTCTTCTCAGAGTATTTCAAAGAGAAAGGCTATTTCTTGAAAACTGCCCACACTTCATTCACAGAAAGTCCCAAGCTTTGATAGACGTTCACTTTCTGTTGTATAGTTTGATCACTCAAGTCATAGAAAACATACAAAGCACTAACAAACTTTGGACTTGTTGGATCAAATCCCATCTCAAGGATCTTCTTAACTGATTCTTCAAACCTTTCTTTCCCACAAACGGGTTTTGCTCTAGAGATCAATAAATTGAGTAACAATCTCTGAGGCACTCCTAATTCTCTCAAAACCGATACATTTCGAGTTCGATTGGAATGCTTTCTCTTGGAAGACTTAAAAATCTCACCTTGATCTTGCAAAATGTCTTTGACATAATCATAGTAGTTGATACTCCATTTTTCTCCTCTCTTTCTTTAAATTTAGGAACTTTGGAAACAATCTCTGTAAGCTCAGAGCTTGAAGCTCCGTTTAGCTTCAGAAAATGAAGCTTAGCACGAAGAGATTTCTCAGGATTTTCAACAAGGAATCTTGGATAAGTGGTAATGATACTTGATACTTGAAATTTGAGAATCTGTGAATCCATGACTTCTTAGAAGTTTCAAAACTGAATCTGGATTACCTTTCTCCTCGAAGTTAGCTTTCATAGAGATTGATTCAGCGGGTTTTGTAGTAAAACCTAATGAATCAATAAGGTAAGAGACTGTGAAACTCTTCTTTCTTCGTTCATCTTGAGGGATTACATCAGCTGGAGCCTGGAGCAGTAAGAGAAGAGAAGGATTCAGTAAAAGCAGATACGTTTTGTAGAAGAAGATTCACCATTGGAGAAGCTCTCCATTTTCCGCCGTTGTTGTAACTTCCGTGAGCTTCTTCTTCCATGGAGTATCAATGAATCATGAGCACAAAATGATCAGTCTGAAGATGAAATTTGTGAAGGGACTGATCATTCGATTTCTGGCGCGTCGGAGAAGATGAAGATAGGAATGGCGACGGCCAGTTTGGATTAGGGTTGGAGTTTATCTTCTTTCACTCTCCCTCTTCATTATTTTTAAGGATAATCTGTTAATATTAAGTTGATAATTAGATGATTATTATTCATTTCTATTATATTATGAATATCATTAAGCTAGATATAATGCATACGTGTTATATTATTATTTATGTCTTACATTATTTTTATTTATATATTTGTCACAAATTTATAATTAGTATTTAACTCTTCGAATAAATAACATAGCAAATTCAGTGTCTTAATATTTTTTTAAACATAATCAGTTTGGTAAGGAGAAAAGTTTTTTTTGATATAAGGTTTTTTTGTTTATGATAAATTTGAATTAGTTACAGTTTACAACCCAAACGGGCATTGACAACTCAATAAAATCAGGTAGTAACTATGATTGAGATGTAATCGTAATCCGACGTTAAAGTGATAATTAGCTCAAGTACCAGTGAGCGCACGATCGATAGAAAAAGAGATACGGCCACCATAAATGCATACTGTCTTCAACTCATGCCTTATGCTTTACGCTTACAAGTATAAACACTGTCTCTGTTACAACATATGCAATTATAGAGCATATGCTGCTACAAATTCAATCTCTTGTGGTGGTTATGGTATATTTTAACAACAAGTCTCTTGTTCATCTATATTAAAGTCATCATCTGTTCATCGATATTTGGAGAAACCTTTACGACTTCTACGCACAAGGGAACACAATTAGAATTGTGTGTTCGACTACTGTATTTAAGCACATCATTGACCCTTAACACAACACATGTAAACTGGTGTCTAGTTACTGTTAAACCACTATAAATTAATAAAGTTGTTACCTATGTATTTTGAAAAAATAATAATTAATTAATAGTATTTATTGATTTATAATAATTTGTGATAAAAATTATTAATTTAGAAATATATTAATTTATGAGATATGAATTTATAGAGGTTTCACTTATATTACACCTATTGGTTAATTTTTCAAGATTTAAAATATAAAACAACAAAAACACTTAAAACAGAAGCCCAAACACTCCGAACTCCAAACCAAACACATGTACATACACAATCAAAATACCACACGCCAGCACTCTGCTGGTTATTAACCACCACTAGAGCAATTATTCCCATAGATAATTAGCTAATTAACCCAAAACCATATTTCGAATTTGATTAATTAACTAACTAACCCACTGGATTAACTCAAACAAACCCGTTTCCATTTCCATTTCCACGGCCATTTTCATGTCCATTGCTGAGCTTCTTCCCATCTTCATCATCCTCAATGAGCAAAAACTCTTTATTCTTCTGAAGCTTTTCTATGACAGAAGCTTCAAGAGTGATCTCCACATCAATACTTATACCTCCAGCTTTGCCTTGGTACAGATACATCATCCCATTAAACCGATTGTTCGACCCGCTCCTAACCGTTTCCGGTTTTCCCCACCCGAAATCCACCTCGTACACTCGAAACCTCGGCGAGCTCCCCACCGCCACGCAGTTCATTCCGGCATCTTTAAATTGGAAGATCTTCGGCGATTTCTCCCATTCCTCGTTTCGCGCGTTTATCGCAGGCGCGTCATGAGCAACGATCGCTTTCTGGATCACCGAAGCTCCGAACTCCGGCCCGTACGCCGCCAGTAGTCCCGCCGCGGTTCCGGTGAAGATAGCTTGAATGAGGTTTCCGAAATATTCCTCCGGCATTGGAGGATCCACGCGGCGGCGGCAGTCGGCGAAGACAGTGAAGACGGTAATGTCTTCGGGTTTAAGCCCACGCGCGAGGGTGACGTGGCGCCAGATGTGTGATGTGAGAGACTGGAAAGTGGAGAATGGTTTTGAGCCGTCAGATGAGATTACTGAATTGGCTCTTGACTTGATCGTGCGGACAGCAGAGTCGGAGAACCTGAACATCTTATCCACCAGCTGCGGTGGTTCCACAGTGAGAACGCCGGCGTCATCGCCGTTGGAGGTGGCGTTGGGGTCCTTAGGGGCTGTGAGGTCGAGTTTCACGCGCATGTCACGCGCCTTCGCTCGGTCGAGGAAAGGTTGAGGTGAGATGGACTGGGCCCCACAACAGATTTTGTCCCGTCTAAGACTGCGTGATTGAAAGCTAAGCCCATTGCAAGCCCATCTTTAAGCTTGGTCACCTGTTGTTACTTGCATCAAATAATGTTTTAACTTGTAACTTTTTAGACTTGAGAAATTATGGAATTAGTAAGTTCCAAATCTAAACCATAATCGAAATTTGATTGGACGATAGTTTCGAGACCAGTTTACAGAAACAACAAAAACAATGACTCTGAGGACGACTACACCTGTTTTCAAAACATTTTTTACATTAATGCACATTAAATGACGCGGAAATTAATTTGAATGAGCATCCATTGAATATGAATACGATATTATATAAACTGCATGTTGTTACGTGTGTATAATATACAGACGTTTATACGTATGCATACGATCTTTATGTCCTAAGGCTAAGGTCGAACATGTATTCTTTTTGTCAGGTATTTTTGTTTTAATAAATATAGTAGATTGGTATGTACTTCTTCCTACAATCTATTGTTTCATTTATTTATTTTTTATCAGGAAACATATTGACGTCTACAATACACATGTAATAATAATATGTCTTTAGCTACTTCATATAAATTTTTATTTTATTCAAGAGTGATCCTCTAGTGGTACATTACGATTTACGAATGGTGATGACATTTTTTTTACTTTAAATCCAAGTCTGAATCTTCCAATCTAAGATTTTTTTTCATATCGCTGTGAATAATAATAATAATAATATCATATTTCTTTATTTTTAAAGAAGATCTAGGTTTTGAAATATTGAAACTTTTTCTTAAATTATATAAAGTTATTATTTCTTAAACACTATTTATGTAGTTCTAGTCAAGGTGGATTGCATGATTGGGGCTAAAGTCATGACATCAATATTTATTTATGATTTTGATCGATAATGAGGATTAAATTCTCCAACGGTTACTAATTAATGTCACGTACCTTTCTTAGGATTTTATTTTTTGTTTCTTAGGATTTGATTGGTACCTATAAACTTCATCTATTTACTTACTTCGTACAAGTACATTCCTACATGGCGTTGTCACCCAACTCACCACTTGAAAAATCCATATAATGCTACTGGTGAGTCATTGAATGGTATATTTAATGGTAGTGTCAGTTATTTTTCTTTTCTTTTACATAAGAATTGCATATATCCAACTAAGTGAATAGTAAAAGCATTTGAAAACCGAGCTCCTGATCATACTATTGACTACAATTACTGTATTAGCTTCATAGAAATTAGAGATGAACATGCACACACACACAAATATATACCAATACATTTTATCCAATGTCCCCAAAGGGATTATAATACCAGTACATATATAGTTATATATGTGTGTGCATGAACTCAAGCATGCCAAACTTAAACTCATGTATGTCAAGTTTTTTTTTTGTTAAACAATGCATGTCAAGTTTTCTATACGAATATTTTACTGGTAACCAGAAATTTTCATTTCATATCAAGAGTATTTGCCGCGTTATCAAAAAAAAAAAAAATCAAGAGTATTTTTGTTAACATATAGGTCGTTATAGAGTGTTTTTCCCACTTAATTTGGCAGCGGTAGTTAAAGAAAAGCTAATAAATGACAATATTTCCCTCTCTTTTTTACCTAATTAGAAAATGTTGAAGTCAAATTTTGTTCGGATAAGAGTTAAAGTCAACATTTTCTGATGTACGTGCAATTCTTTAATCTTGGTGGAAAGACACACATCCACTTAATGATTTACTAGTTATTTTATTATTATTTTCGTAATCATTTTGTGTTTTCTGTGGAGTTTTGAACTAACGGTCTACAAGTTTGGACGTCACGTGACGTTTGTCCTCAAATGGTAGATATTTATTGACGGGTAGCTCAATATAAATTTGTTAAGAAAAATTAAGTACCACATAACATGCGTCAAGATTCAGTAATCATAACCAGTTAACCACATAGATATATAATCAGTAATCATAATCAGATATTTGTGAGAATATTCAGATGCGCGATATCAAATTAGGTTTTTTTGTCATTGAGAATTTTTATCTCTAGTTTATTTTGTTTCACGTGAGAGACTAAACAAGAAAAACTACCAAACACAAACATTAGTAACATGAGAATTGAATAATATTATGAATATTTAAAGAATTACCTGGATAGCTAGGAGTGGTCTGCTAACTCCTTCGAAGTTCAAGATCCCATTGTACGGAACCAACTCCTTGAACTTAGCCGTACCGTCCTCATCCGTCAGATCCTCGACGCTGACGTCAGTAGCATGAGCAATGGAGAACTCCACGCCGTTGGTCTCTGCGTCGTCAGCATCGTACTCAATTCGGAAGACCCCGTCGTCCTCGGCCAGCTTACCAGCGAGCTGATAGAAGTCTTCAAGAACCAAACCCAAACCATCTTTGAGCTTCTCCACGACGTCGTTTTGGAAAGTGGGTTCCTCAAGATCTACAAGGTTTTGGAACTTGTAGAGCAGAAACTTCTGGTTGTAGTAGAAAGCAAGGTAAGGAAGATCAAAGGTGGTGAGCTGGAATTGTTTCTTCCCTAATACTGGCTTGTTTGGTTTCACATGTGTTTTGCTCAGTATCTTTATCTTCATGGTGAAAGTTAAATTAACCTTAGATCAAAAAATTTGGGTGATGATCACAAGAAGATATTAATTATCAATTGTTGTTTGTTTCTTTTGGTGTGAGATATTAGAATGTGGAGTGGAGTGGTGAAGGACGAACCAAAAGGCAGTATTTTATAGAGATGTGCAGTGTGTAGTTGAGTTAGGCATTTAAGGTTTCAAGAAGTAGTTGTGATTCAATTAATGACTCAATTACACTCTTTGCTGTAAAATTTATTTGCATGAAATGTTAAGTTGAGTAATCAAGGTTTAGGGTAGAAAAGTAACTATTGTAATGATGCTACTTGTGTAGGACACCATAAATGCCGATAAAGATGGTAAGTGGTAACTGGTAACTAAACTTAGACCATAGCAAATGGTATTAAGGATCGTACTTGGATTTTCAAAGATCCTAGCTAGTCTGTTAAAATATCTGCATGACCTTACTTTATTTTTCTCTGTAATCATTAATACAAACTATATATTTATTTTTTGATAGTTTCTAGTTCTTTTTTGGATGCTTGATTGCTTTCAAATGTTTGTCGACGTACGAGTGGTATAGGCTTACAGATCGTAGAAATGTTTTTATGGGGAGAGTGTAATCAAGTTGTATGGTTTAAATATCTAAAATAATAGTTAATAACTTTAAGTGGATTAGATAAAAGCTTCTGAGTTTTCTTTACTGATTTTCCTCGTTACCTTCATCCTCTATATACGGAAAATTGCTTAAATGGATCTCAAGGAGTCTCTACTTCCCATATTTAATTAATAGTTAGCTAGGTAAATGGAACTGAGGAAGTTGGACAGCGACTTCTCAGGCTAATAATAACTTTTTGACTTCAAACTAGTCTATATACATTACCCAAATCAAGAATGCGAAGGTAAAAAGAAGACAATAACATGGGACTAAAACTATCAAATAAAAAAGACAATGATGACAAGTGTAACGTGTCATAAGTAAGCAAAAAAAGGTGTGACGAGTTGAGTCTGAAAATTTAAACAGAGGATGAAATATCATGTCTACCGATAAGGCAATAGGCTTCGTAGTCGACAGTAACATTGTAAAAAAAAAGTATTTGTTAGTTCTGTGACGATGAACAAATTAATGCCTTGAGTAGAAAAGCGAACTGGTTTGTTCCGTTTTGAAAGTTGTGTTGGATAAACATCGAATCAATTTAAAAGTTGGTCAACTTCTAGTTTACGTAGATTTAGTTTAGGCTGTTTAGTGTTGGTTTTACGATTTAAAGGAAACCAAGTTGTTGTTTGTTTGTAACGAGGAAACAATAGAAAAGCAGAACGTTGACTGAGCTTATTGTTTGTCGAGAGAGATCGAACCCAAGCTAATTATATGTAGTTGGTATATCTATGGGATTGCTAATATAAAGAATGATCACTACAGACATATCGACAAATTAATGCTTTTGTTGAAAATTACATATGTTGATGAGACATAATAATCATGAAAGGAAGAATTATTGAATCCACTTAAAATGATATGAAAAAAAGAAAAAAAATTTAAGAAAATGATACGTGCTTGCATTATTAAGGGAAGTCTTAATCATTTGCAAAATATCACATATCAAATCGATAACATTTTCTCTTTAGTCTTGTTCTTCAATTATACGCTTATTTTGCTGGGGAATAAATCTCAAATTTCAAGATTAGGTTCCCCCCTTATTTGCGTAAAATATTATCTTAAATGTTCAATATTGAAAGGCTACGTAAGAAACATTTTTAGTTTCTATAAAGACAATATATGAAGTAGAACATATGGGAGACAAATGCTGTAAAGAAATACAGAGGGAGGAAACAATGATGAATATGTTGGAGAAGATGTATATATATATATATATATCTCGCCTGGATTTGATATAGTCTATTGATATTTGATGGGTTAATCTAGAAAGCAGTTACAAATCAAAACATTCAGTGGGGAAAAGTAACTGTGTCACCGTCAAAACCAGTTCTGCACAATGCAGAGTTTAAATTTTTAAGTGAAGGAAGACACATGGTTCTGAAATGATGTTGCCATTATTAGCTCTAAGGGCCTCATAGCTCTATCAGTAGAATAACACAAAACTTCCCAACGACGACCATGACAAGGTCTACATTGACATCGTGCACGCAGGGCGTGAAGAGGACATAAAGCCCCTCATTGGCTCAGCCCATATCAGCCTCCGGGATGTCATCGATGACGTCGGCTTCTGCATCCCTATCATGAAAACCCTCAAGCTCAAACGTCCCTCCGGCCATCGTTCGAGAGCCTAGGTATTACCGGGGTCCGGGCTCCAAGATCGTACCACCCGCCGTCTTACGGTAATACTCACGCGCCGCCACCTGTTTATGAACCATACGCACCATATTACGGTAACACTCATGTGCCGCCGCAGCCTGTTTACGCTGATCCATACGGACCGCCGCATTCGTACGGAGAATCGGGGTATGGATATGGGCCGGAGAAAGAGAAGGGGAGCAAGTTCGGTGGGATGGGGACGGGACTAGGGGTAGGGGCAGTGGCCGAAGTTTTGGGTGGGGTGGCGTTAGCGGAGAGACTAGTGGCTGTGGAGGACAACATCGCGGAAGAAGCAGCAGAGAAGGTTGAGGATGATCTGACTGCAGGAGAAGACGCTTTTGACGACGACGATGACGTGTAGACTTTTGATTCTCCTGCTAAATCATAATATTATCTTTTATCGATCAATTCCGGATAATGTTAATGTATGTCTTGCAAAAGAAATAAGACCTAATAACTTCAAAATTAAGCATAAGTAAATCACATAAATCTTCGAATGACAAACACAATTAAATTAATATTAGTTTCTTAACGATGCATATATATATATATATGATTTATCGATAATGTGGGCAGAATATATAACACATTCCTGATATAACATATATGAACATTCTGATGACAAAAAAATAACATTTATGAACACTCCATTTTTGCATTTTATTAAAAGAAAAATTAAACAGCAAACCATCCAAACATCAACAGTCATTACAGTGAATAAAAAGAAACAAACATATTTAGAACATGGAATTAGATCACCAGTTGAAACTAACTGCCTCAAAGTGAAGGTTCTTAGCCAAACCAGATGAACATATCCTTACCACCTCATGCCTCATCTTTCTTGGTCCGAAAACCATCCAAACATCAACGGGCATTACAGTGAATAAAAAGAAACAAACATATTTAGAACATGGAATTAGATCACCAGTTGAAACTAACTGCCTCAAAGTGAAGGTTCTTAGCCAAACCAGACAGTGAATAAAAAGAAACAAACATATTTAGAACATGGAATTAGATCACCAGTTGAAACTAACTGCCTCAAAGTGAAGGTTCTTAGCCAAACCAGATGAACATATCCTTGCCACCTCATGCCTCATCTTTCTTGGTCCGCAAACCATCACCCCAACGTCTTCCGAACCTTCTGCCTCAAACAGAATCTCTGCAAAATAATAATAATTTAAATATCAGCTTCATGTACTTAACCATCTGTCATGCATGTGATTCTCACGTGGAATCTAGTGGGTAATAGATGACTTACTTTTTAGATTAGGTTTGGAGCCGAAGTGGACTGAAGTGGCTTGTACTATCGACTGATATGGAACGCTCTCGAGCTCTCTTTCGTGGCCGCAGAACCATGAACCTGGAGAAGACGTGGACGTCTGAAACTCTACGCTCTGTACTTGCTTTTTGGACTCTCTATTTCCCTCTTTGTTCTGTTTCTTGCGCCACAAGAAAACAACGCTTGAAGAGATAAAAATGCAAACACATCCTAGGAACATATCCCAAAGCGATCTGTATGAGAAATTGTAGATCTTTCCTGTGTTATGAACAATAGGGTATACATAGTGACGTGTGACAATTGCTATGAGCAGCAGAAACATGGCGAATGATGATAGGATAACGACTCCAAGCCAGAGGAAGTTATTGGGTCCAAGAACAGGTGAAATAGGAGAGTCTAGAGGGTGTGGTTTAAACCATTTTGTCTGCAGAAGTTTTTGATCATCAGTTCTCTCAGGCTTCCCGTCCTCTCTTGTAATATATGCTTCGATTCGTATATTCAGCCTAGAAATGTCTGAGACTGATATATCCGATGGGAAGATTAGGTCTAAAAGCGCAAGATCATGGTAATGTTTGAAGGCACAAACAAGAAGAACATCAGGTAGCTTTGTGCTATGGTTTTGGCTGTGAAAGATGAGTTCTCTGATAACAGAAATGAAGGGTGTAATTCCGCTGCCACCGCCGACTAGTATTAGAGAGTCATGGCTACATGTGATGAGAAATATAACAATCTTTTTAGATAAAGTAGTTAAGTAAAACTGAATCAAGACCTTTGATTTTTCGTACCTCGAGACATCAAAGGAGTTGGGGCCATAAGGACCTTCAGTAGAAACTTCGAGAGAATCGATGGAAGAAGAGATATGGGTGTAAAGTTTTTGAGACCAACTTCCCTGTCTTCTGATGACAATACTTAGTGTATCTTTCTCCAAATTGCTGCTCGAAGTTATTGTGAATGGATGCCATTGAAGCTTGGATATGCTCGGCACATGGAGAAACAATATGCTTGTTGGGTTATAATGTAACCCTATAGTTTAGATCATGAAACAAATGGTTACAACCATTACGACCCTTAATCGATAATTATTATATATAGCTTTAAACTTTTGGAAGAAAGCGTAAATCATCTCTTTCTCTCTTGAACATGGCACTCTAACTCAAATTATTGATCTTGTGTTTACATTTAGTAAATTTGATTTTGGTTTTTATATATTTTTGTTTGAGTTTGCGTTTTACATGTTACATTTAATTATATTCATCATTTTAATTTTCTCTTTTAAAAATATAAACACAAATCAATTGTATATTTTTCATTTCGTTTAATTTGAATTTGTATTTGTCATTGAAAATAAAATTAATTTTGTTAAAAGAAAGATCCCAAACTATTGTGGCTGCATTTGAATGTAAACGTAAATGGAGGAACTAGTTGTAAACCTGGGATTTTGGAGAAAGTGAGTTCAAGGTTGTCTGAAGGTAAGATTCTTGCGGAAACAAGTCTGGATCTCTTTGTGGATTGTAAGAATCTCAAGTAGCGGTCTATGAAGAAGAGGAAGATGTTAGGCAAGATCATACAGAACCACGAGTCTCCCACATGGATTGCGTAGAAGACTATGTAGAGACCATAGAGTTGGTGAGTGTAGAAGAAAATCTCGAACTTCTTTCGTCTAAAGAATGGTAAACTCGTCACCCACATCGCTATTCCAATCGTTATCGCTATTACTCCAGCTAGATTAGGCACATATGTCGGGTCCCATGCAAACGTCTTCACATATATAAGAAAAAAATATCAGTTTTGGGAAAGAAGAAAAGGTATAATATATTGTCTTGAAAGAGCTTTAGTACGCCCTTGCCTTAGACTCAGCCATAGTACTTTGATATTTTGATTTGATTTTGGTTATAATGTAAACTAAATATAAGACTAAGTTATAGGTGTAACGGACCTCCGTTAACTTATTAATCATGGCCCAGTAAATAAGGAAAACGACGGTGTGAAGGAGGAAGAGAAAGTTTGAGATATGTCCGAGCCAAATGTGATATTTGATGCTTGACTCCGAAGTCAATCCGATAAGTGGCAGAATCGTAGAGGCTCTTGTCACCGGGAAGAACAAAAAGGCCCAACAGTAGTGGCCCACGTATCCTACTCTCAGCCCAAAAGCTCTAAACTTTGCCTGCCATCTGCACCATTTCAGTCAATGTTTAATCAGCTCTACTCTCTCTACGAATTGGATTTTTGTTATTTAGAGGCTACCAAACCATTCCAAGCATAAAGAGTTGAATGTATAAGAAACAAGCAAAAAAGCTTACATTTTGGCGTTGTCATGGTTATGAAGCTTGATGTGATAGCTACTGTAGAGATAATTGGAGAGAGCCCAAATCAAAAGAGCCACAAACAATAGAGAAAAAGTCAACTCTGTGAATGTAACTATCCCCAATGGGTTCATCACCATCATCACCCTCCCCATTCTCCCTTTTAACTTCCGTTCTCTGCAATGATATAAATCATGAGATTGTGATACATATAGTTTGTTACAAAATATATAATTAAAATAAGATAGCCATTAACAAGTCGAACCTTTGAGTTTGGGTGGGTTTCTTCTGGACATGCAAATAAACACTACTCAGAACCGCAATGAGCATCATTGGAACCGTAAGAAGCACTAGGTTGATGCCTGCACAAATATGACAGTTCTTGAATACCCAAAAACAAAGGAATCAATTTAATATATATATATATATATATATATGAGAATAAATAGAGAAGGTAATAATACCTTGAGGACCAAAATAAGTAGTGTTGAGATACTTGGCGAGTTTGGGGGTCCATTTGCTTTTGAAAACATTAGTTGAAATCATAATCCAAACAAAAATCCATCCAAGAAATAGAACCACTAGTGACATCTTCAGTAAGCTTCTTGTATTCCTCATTTTTTTCTTTTTATATTTCTCCACAATATATTGATGTAAAAGTGTGTTTTGTTTGTTTAGAAAACATTTTTGGATTTGCTATTTATAGCGGAGGATAGGGGTAGTATCGTAATTATTTAATTGATTTGTATACATGGATTTCTTTTTTCGGACATCGATTTGTATACATGCTATATGTATAATTAATTATTAATAACTTTAGGGAGTTGTGTTATATTTGTCATTGTCTTATCTATAATAAATTAGAGCTTTAATTGTTATTTTGACAAAAAAATATTTATAATCTACAAAATATTGGCAAATAAAAAAAGGAAATAAAATGTATGTTACTTGGAAGGTGAAATCTCGTTGACAAAAATTCTTATGTGATTGTGTATATATCTTCTTAGATAATGAATGGAGGAATGTGGGGGATACACGATGGTGCCAATCAAATCAATGTATAATAATATTATCAAAACCTTCGTTAACTTAGAGAGTTTAGATTTGAGAACATTCTACAAAGAAAAGGGCCAAAAGAAGGCATGATTCATGCGTGGATAAATGGGTACTTCGTGTACTACATCTTTTACTTATTCTTAGCTAAAATATTTACCTTTGCATTAGAAAAAATAATATTTAGAGCTAACAATGTTTTATTAGCAAAATTTTTTTGCTTAGAGGTATATCAGTTTTATTGAATGAGCAGGTGCGTTAAACTCCATAATAAAGAGTTTCGGAATTCAAATCCAAGTCATATTATGGGAATCGAATCCATATATTTGTTTGGAATCGAAACTTACAACAATTACACGTACACAATTTTAACCATGCCAATTTCTATAAATATAGGATAAATGTAACATTGCTTTTTGTAATAGTTATTTGGAATCAAGAGAATCTTATTCACATGTATATCTGGTAGAGTTGACAAGTACCATTGACTTTGTTTAGATTACGAACTCAATTACAGTTGAATTATATTGAAATAGCGGTACAGTAGTACAATCGAACAGTACCACAAGATCAACTGTTTATATTTTATACCAAATCTCTCTATTATAAAGTATAATCAACAATTCGACATATTTTTATTTAAACACGTAAAGCTCAACCGATGCTTATGGTTTATTGTTTAATTATGAGACAAATGTATAAAAGAAAAACAACTGTATCGTAGTAGCCCGTTGGAGAGTAAACTTGTTTTTTTGGAAAAATAACAAGAACTAAACTCATGAGACTAAATAACAATGACAATCTACAAGGTGTTTGGTTTCAGAATCCTGAATGCTCCATTCATTAGATCTATTTAAAAAAATCTATAATCGTTCGAGAACAAAAACTCCACATCCAATGCCAAGAAAAGTGGCAATGGAGACTCCAAAAACGCCAGAGAGAATTCCGGGGACGACGAGAGAGGTCCATCCTTTTGCAGTTGCCATGGCACAAGCGGTGGTTGGGCCTCCAATGTTAGCGTTTGATGCAAGAAGCAGTAGCTTCAGATCGATAGATAATAGCTTTCCCAGAGCCAAAGTCATTGCGAGATGAACCATTACTTGAATTGCACCAAAGAGGAAGATACTTGGGGCAGTGTTGATTACATTCCATACACTCCCTGTAGCTCCTAGAATTGTGAAAAACACCTGCACATTGAGATTTATACATGAAAAACTTAATGAACTTTGTTAGATAAGGATTGGTTTTTAGGGATTTAATCACGTTCTAAAATTAAGGCTAAGCCAGGACTAGTCCATGTTGAGGGTTAACCGTAAGGCAGACCATGTTCCACAGCCCTCATCAGCTTAGGGATGGGCTTTCACATTTTCAAAAAAGTTATCAGGGCTCAAAACATAGCCCCTTTGCCTATTGATGCATCCCTAATTGGTTTCTACTGAATAAAGCTTAAAGAAAGAGAGACCTGCATGAGAATGAGAGCAATGGTTTCAGCAGAAGGTGCCAGATAGTTGAAGAAATCAGGGAAGGAAGTTGCCAAGATGATGGTGATGGCTGTTACTGCAGGAAGCACACCTCCTTGGATCTTAAAGATCGTTTTCATTGAAATTGCAGCTTTGCATATCAAGAAGGAAATTGATAGTGCAATTGAAGTTGAAACCACTCTGTTCGTCTCCTCGAGCTTTTCATCCTTAGTCAAGTCGGCATCTGACAGAGGTCATATAGAACTTGAATATAAGTATTTTTGCTTATAATTGGATGAAACTACGACTAGAAGTTGAGAATTATTCTATTACAATGTCAAAACTCAAAACTGTTGAGAATCTATTATCAAACCATAATTTGACAGGCGCATTAATATTTGGATGTAAACACAGTTAGAAAATGAGAATGTTTATGTAACAATGTCATAGTATTGAGCATTTATTGTTGAAACATAATTTGACATTGACATTATAATGTATTCATACAACTATCTTTAACAATTTTCACTCAAATTATAATGACAACCTCTAACCAAGTAGCCATAGTCCATAGAGTCACCGAATCTTAAATTAGTCTTAACTTTTAGCATTTCCGTACGTAAGATATTACATGCCCCAAGTTCTTTAGTAATTCTTTCTCATTGCAACTTACCTTATGAATACAAGAAACATATAAATGTGATCAAGATGAACTTTTACCAGGGGAAGATGCTGAGGTGGTGGTTTCAGGGGGTATCTTTGAGGCCAACGCAAACAAAGCCATGAAGTGAAGAGCACATATAACATTATCTACAGCCACACCCGCTGCTATAACAGATGGCGAAATGCACAGAGCCTCCGATATCGCAACAAAATTCAGAGCTGCAGAACAAAAACAACAACAAAGATTTGTTCCCTTTCCTCAATAAGAAGCTATTCATTCCCAAGTTGTAAGAAACACTTTACAAGCCAATTTAGCACAATTTCCTCCTTTTTTTTTCAATAAGACAAGAATTTTAAAGCTAGAACCTTTTTAACCGAAGCAATGAGGAGGCTCGAGAGAAAACTTACATCCACCAATGTAACTACCCATAAGAGCAGCTGCTATTTTCCAGTTATCCGGACCAAGCGATCTCATCGGTACAAGCATAAAAGCCACCACAGTCCCAACCACCGTAGCAACTGTCACAAACCAACTATATAAGATTAATATGCCACTAATCACATCATCGATGTCAATGTGACTTCATTAGTAAGCAATCTTATTACAACATTAGTTAAATCACTCTGATTTGGACCAAACTTAACAACCATAATCTTGACTTTAGCAAAGACTAAATCTTTACCCGATCCAATTAAGAATGCAATGAGCAGTGCGCCAGTGGATCGGATTATACGACGAAGATCAGCTCTAAACAACAGCAATGGTATCGTAAGTGGCAAGAGAAACTCCATGAAGAAAGAATACGACGGCGTTTCGAATGGAATGAGCCCTAAGTTGCTTGCAGCTAGTCCCAGCAACGTGCTTGTCAACGCTCCACTCACCATGCTTCCAATTTTAGTCTTCTCCGACCTTAAAAATGGGTAATTTCACCGGCATTAAGGTACATACGTCGAGAATTTGAAGTTTTTAGAGAGAGGATTGAGGTGATTCACCAGATACCAAAAGCGCCGGCGGCGAAGAGAGTGGCCCATTGAGCCCAGTGATCGTCTGGGGAGATTAGAGGGAGTCGTAGTTGCGAGAAGACTTTCACTCGGCGATATGAAACAGAACGCGGCGGAGGTAGCCATGGGAGCTTTACCGGTGCTTTGTTTCGGCGGGTGGTTATTGATGATAAGCTGTGGCGGGAAGGAGACACGTGGCACGAGGACAGAGTGGGCGACAGTGGATTTGGTGACACCACTGTGAATAGAAGTGCCATAGATGGTGTAACTAATTATTAATGTTTGAGGAGAATTTTCTATTTGTGTTTTATGTAAACAATATAAAATAGACATCAAATAAATAAAATAAAACATCAAAAATTCGAAAAGAGAACCAAAACAAGAAATAATGAAGAAAAATATACCAGAGTGATTATGAAACACAAGAGAAAAACCCAAACCATGAAACAAGATGACAAAAACACAAGAAACCACTCAAGAACCAGAATTCAAATTCGATGCTAATTTTATATTCACGTTTTGATTTGTTTTGTTTTTTCATCTGTCTTCGTAATTATTCATTATGTTTTTTTTCCACCTACAAAAATATTGTCATATAATACATCTCATATACAATATACTAGTTTCAATCATCTCAAATTTTTCAACTAATTAAAAAAATATAAAAAAACTTATGAAAATGATTGCCACCGAATCACAACAAAAAAACAGGTTAAGCTCTTAAGTTTGGTTTCCCATTCTTGTTAACTTAATTCGCGCTCCCTCTCTTAATGATTTACGACACTTTGGCTTCACTTAAGTGGAAATTAGCAAGTGAATCAATGACAGCATACACGCACTTTCTTTTTTTCTCCATTTTTCCTTTCCTCATCTCTTCTCTATAACAACTAAAATCTTTCTCAAACCTTAGCTTCCCTCTAATGGCGTTTCCCATAAATCTAATTCTTACCTCTTTCTTCTTCTTCTTCTACTACCTTGTTCACATCTCTATCGCAGATTTCACTCCAGCTGATAATTACCTTGTTAACTGTGGCGCTAATACAAACACCTCTTTCTTCTCAATCCGTTCCTTTCTCAGTGACTCCTCGAAACCTGGCTCGAGCTTTCTCACCACTGGCCGATCCATCTCACTTTCCGACCCGAACCCACTTCCGGATTCACCCGTTCTATACCAAACAGCTCGTATCTTCACCGGCGGAGGATCATCATCATCATCTCCCTCGTCAGCTTACAAACTTCGAATCTCCAGTAAAGGCACTCACTTTATCCGTCTCCATTTCGCGCCTTTTATAGCTCCAAATTTCAACTTAAGTTCTGCGAAATTTCAAGTTTTTATTAATGGGATTTTAGTAATTGACGGTTTCAGCACTGATTCCATCGTTGTTAAAGAATTCGTACTCAAAATCGATGACGCTGTTCTTGAGATTTCGTTTCTTCCTTCTAAATCATCTGGATTTGGGTTTATCAACGCTATAGAAGTGTTCTCAGCACCTAAAGATTACATTATCGATCATGGCAACAAGCTTGTAATCTCTAACTCAGCTCATTTCTTCGGTAACTTGTCATCTCAAGTTCTTGAAACAGTTCATAGAATCAACGTCGGTGGTTCGAAATTGACTCCCTTTAACGATACATTGTGGAGGACTTGGCTCGTTGATGAGACCTATCTTCTCTTGAAAGGAGCTGCAAAAAAAGCTTGGACTACTCATCCCCCGAATTATCAAAGCGGTGGTGCTACGAGGGAGATTGCTCCAGATAACGTTTATATGACTGCACAAGAAATGAATCGAGAGAATCAGGAGCTGCAAGCAAAGTTTAACATCAGTTGGGGATTCCCAGTTGAATCAATAGGAGTTCTACATTTGGTTCGTTTGCATTTCTGTGATATAGTTAGTTCATCAGTCAATCTACTCTATTTCAATGTTTTTATTAATGATAATCTTGCCGCTAGAGATGTTGATCTCTCTTCGATGAACTTCCATGTGCTTGCGGCTCCGGCGTTCATTGATTTTATTGTTGAGTCTGATAGTTCTGGAACGTTGAAGATAAGTGTTGGACCGTCTGAGCTTAGTAATCCATCTAGAGCTAATGCTTTGTTGAATGGAGTTGAGGTAATGAGGATTCTGAATCCTGTGAGTTCTAATGTGGGATCTGGGAAGAAGAATGTTGTTTGGATCGTGGTTGGCTCGGTTTTGGGAGGTCTTGTGTTGTTGGCTCTGCTTGTGTTGTGCCTCCTGTGCGTTTGCAAAAGCAAGAAGAAAACGAAGAGCACAGGATGGACACCTATGAGGAGGCTTAGAGGCAGTTCCAATAGTCGAACAACTGAAGGAACTGTTAGTTCTAATGGCTATCATAGTCTGAGGATCTCTTTCGCGGAGATACAATCCGGAACTAATAACTTTGATAGAAGTTTAGTAATCGGAGTGGGCGGTTTTGGGATGGTCTTTAAAGGGTCTCTTAAAGATAATACCACAGTAGCAGTGAAGAGAGGTGTGCCTGGTTCAAGACAGGGCTTACCTGAGTTTCACTCTGAGATAAGCATTCTCTCTAAGATCCGTCATCGCCATCTTGTTTCGCTTGTTGGTTATTGTGAAGAACAGTCTGAAATGATTCTTGTTTATGAGTACATGGATAAAGGACCGCTCAAAAGCCACTTATATGGATCGACCAACCCGCCTTTGTCTTGGAAACAACGGCTTGAGGTCTGCATTGGTGCAGCCAGAGGTCTACATTACCTTCACACCGGTTCTGCGCAAGGAATCATCCACCGGGATATCAAATCCACCAATATATTACTAGATGACAACTATGTAGCCAAAGTTGCAGACTTTGGACTCTCAAGATCAGGTCCTTGTCTTGATGAGACTCATGTGAGCACGGGCGTGAAAGGAAGCTTCGGGTATCTTGATCCTGAATACTTCAGAAGACAACAGCTCACGGATAAATCCGATGTTTACTCATTTGGGGTTGTTCTTTTCGAAGTTCTTTGCGCTAGACCCGCTGTTGATCCATTGCTTGTTAGGGAGCAAGTAAATTTAGCTGAATGGGCAATAGAGTGGCAAAAGAAAGGAATGGTTGATCAAATTGTTGATCCGAATATCGCGGATCAGATCAAACCATGCTCGTTGAAGAAATATGCGGAAACTGCAGAGAAATGCTGTGCGGATTATGGCGTGGATAGACCTACGATTGGTGATGTTCTTTGGAATTTGGAACATGCACTTCAGATTCAAGAATCCGGACCATTGGACAATCCTGAAGAGGTTTATGGAGACGTTACAGAGTCGGGAATGGCTCGCCAAGGTCCGTGTAGTGGCTCAAACACGGAGAGGGACAGTGGAGATGATGAAACTTCAGGCATTATCAATAGCAGCCAAGTGTTCTCTCAGCTCATGACCAATGCTGGCAGATAATAAAGTCATTGCTATATAGAGAGACTAGAGCGTGCTCATAGAAGGCACATGATAAACCGGGAAAAAACCAAAGCGGTGTACCGGTATCTCAGATTTGGTTTGTGTTAGGATGTAAGGTTTGTAGCTTGTAGAGTCTATTGTTCATGTGAATTTGTAATACGGATGAATTATAAACCGGTAAAGTCAACAGCTTATTTGGTTAAATCATAAACCGGCATTCGGTGGAGGAATCATAAACCGGAATCTCAAAAGTTATTGATAAACCGTAAACCCTCTGAAGCCACAACGCTCAGCTCAGAAACATTTCTGTTTCTCTGGAGACAGCTGAAGCACACTATCAATGGCGTCTCTGAGATTGTTTTCCACGAATCATCAATCTCTGCTCCTTCCATCGTCGCTCTCTCACAAACACCAAACATCGTCCCCACGATTCGTTAAAACCCCTAGCAGACCAAGTCCAATACGCTCCGTTCTTCAGTTTAATCGCAAACCAGAGCTCGCCGGAGAAACCCCGCGTATCGTTGTAATCACCTCCGGGAAAGGCGGTGTTGGAAAGACAACAACCACCGCAAATGTCGGTCTCTCTCTAGCTCGTTACGGATTCTCAGTAGTCGCAATTGACGCCGACATTGGACTCCGTAACCTCGATCTCCTCCTAGGGTTAGAGAATCGAGTCAATTACACTGTCGTTGAGGTCTTAAACGGAGATTGCCGTCTCGATCAAGCTCTGGTACGCGATAAACGTTGGTCGAATTTTGAATTACTATGTATTTCAAAACCTAGATCGAAACTTCCGATGGGATTTGGTGGTAAAGCATTGGAATGGCTTGTAGATGCGTTAAAAACTAGACCTGAAGGTTCACCGGATTTTATTATTATAGATTGCCCTGCAGGAATCGATGCCGGATTCATAACTGCCATTACTCCGGCGAATGAAGCAGTACTGGTTACAACGCCTGATATAACCGCCCTTCGAGACGCTGATAGAGTCACGGGATTGCTGGAATGCGATGGAATAAGAGATATTAAGATGATTGTGAACAGAGTAAGAACTGATATGATCAAAGGAGAGGATATGATGTCAGTGTTAGATGTGCAGGAGATGTTGGGATTGTCGTTGCTCGGTGTGATTCCTGAAGATTCTGAGGTTATACGAAGCACGAATCGAGGGTTTCCGCTTGTTCTGAATAAGCCTCCAACGCTTGCCGGATTGGCTTTCGAGCAGGCAGCCTGGAGGCTTGTGGAGCAAGATAGTATGAAGGCTGTTATGGTTGAGGAAGAGCCTAAGAAACGCGGGTTTTTCTCCTTCTTTGGCGGCTGATTGGAAGAGGAATCAAACCGAGCTGTAATGAACTGAACTGAACTTCCTCAGGGTATGTATGCATCGAAATCTTTTGTACAGGAACTAGATTTTGGAAGATTTTGTCTCTTTTCTTTGAGAAGTAAGATTTGTTCCTAGGCCAATATGGAGTTCTAATGTTATTTTGTTGCTGAGTTCAAGCCTTGATTCTATTGCCATTTGTTTCTTGAGGGTTCTTGATTTATGTTTCTGTATCTGTTTATGTTAAAATTGAGATTTTTCCAATATATCTCAAGCTCTTATATCAAATGGTTATAAGAACTTCAATAGCTTAAGCTGATCTGATCAGAACTTTTCCACAGTATTCATTCATTATCTAATAGCTTTGGGTATTAGATACTGATCATATGCCATTTGGGTCTTCATCTTCTTGATTTCTATTCATATTTAGATATATTCATGTGGCGCCATGTGAAATTGAAACTCTTAGCCAGCTTAGCTATTATGACTAGAACGAACATGATTGACCATCCTAATTTCTGATGCTGTTGAATCAACTGTTTTGATACAGTGATAACCCCTCAAAACTTTTTATTTATTGGAATTTGGAACAACACAAGTTTACATTCTCTTTGAGGGTTCGGTTCACCATTGTAAAAACCCCTATCGTTTGTTTTACTACTACATTACACACATGCTCATTAGAACCACAGCAACATTTACGTTACTAGGTTCCTCACTTGTGCCAGACACACTGACAACATAAAAATCAAAACTTGGGATACGCTATTATATATCAGGGGTTATGAAAACTTTTTAAGATGTTTCGATTATGCTGAATCACTCTCTTGGGTTTTGCCATTGGCAGCTTCTAGATCATTACTCTGACTGCTGTCCGAGTCTGTGAATTTCAAGTAATTCTCAATGTTCTCTGAGCTTGTGTTTCTCAATTGGTTTAGCCACCGGTGGTGGCTATTCTGTTTGGGTTTTGGGCGGTTGCTGATGGCTATGGCGAGGTCATTGGGGAAAAGATCTCGGAGAACAAAGGCGTGGATGATGGTGGTCACGAGCAGTGCGAACACGACTAATGTTGCAATGGCACAGAGGACCACACACATGATTTGAGTCATAGTGCTCTTAACCACTGTTGCGTACCTGATGGTTGCAATAGCAGCTCCAGTCATCGGAAATGTGTAAGCCCACCAAGATAGTGAAAATCTATATATTAAAAAAAGAACAGTCGGAGAAAGTCAGTGGATACATACAAAATCTGTTAATAACAAATTTTTTGGATTGAATATATAATTTTCAAATACTTGATTCCACGGAAGAAATTGATCCGAACAGCCTATAAAACAAAGAAGAAAATATTTGTATTAATGAATACTATTCTGAAGAAGGAAATATGCACATATATGAGGTAAAGTTATATGTAAAACGTACCAAAGAGAAATAGAGGAACATGGCGATAAAGTAACAAACTTTGGAGCCATAATCGAAGGAGCCAGTGACCTTAGCCCAAGCCATGGAAGCGACACTTGGAGCCGCTACGAAGAGGAAGAAGACAGGGTGAAGCTCTTTAGGCAAAGTCTCGTTGGTCGGTAGTCTTTGGTAGAGAGTCACGAAGAGAACCAAGTAATGAGCCATCCCAACGGCGTAGAAGAATATAGGGCCTTCTCTAAGGCCCATGGATGCACCAAGCAAGGCCCCTACAAAGTTCCCGACGACCGAGAGATGGTTCGTAGGGTTGGCGACTCGGGAGAGCCGGCGTTGACCACCAGACATCCATTGACCGTAAATCTTGAGCTCAAGACAGATGAAAGGAAACATGAGAAGGTACCAAAGGAATTGTGGCAAATCTGTCATTATGGAAGGTGGGACACCAAGGGCCAAGAAGAGTAAGGAAATGAAAGGAGCGAAGAAGAAGTTGATTCTGATTGGATGGTAGTATTCTCGGCGTACGGCTTCGAAGTAGAGGATGATCTTGAGAAGGTAGATGCTAGCTATGGTGAGGACCAAAGCGACTGAGATGAACCAGAGACTCATGTTGATCCAGAGGGGTACATGGAGGAACTTGGTTGGCTCTGCGGTGGCTAGGGTTTTCCACATTATGGCTTGGCTGCTCACTCCAAGGCACATACCGAAGGTTGAGATCGGGTAACGAAGAAGAAATGGCCACTTTTTGTCACTTGGGAGAACGATCTCTTCTTGAGGCTGTCACGTTCCAAGAAAGTTAAAAAAGGAACACGTCACTTCTAAATAATTCCGCATGCAGAAACGCGATTTTACCGCAAGATTAATAAAAATGTTAAGAGCAATTCTGATACTCCATAATTTAATGTACCGGTCGAGTCATGATGCTTACATTAATTCAGGTGTTATAAAAACAAGTGTAGGAACGTACCCGGAGAGTCTCCAATTCAGGACCTTCTAAGGCATCATAGTAGCGGTCCACAGGCATGGCTTCATTGGTATTCATATTCTCGACATTCTGGTTTGGTGCCTCCGGTTCAACAGAAGCCGGTTTCCTTGTGAATTGTCTCTCGAGTTTCCCCGACCATGTCTTGAAAGAGTTGTACCTGTTGTCTTTAAGCTTGTGCAAGGCCGGATTTTGAAAATGGCCACTTTGATGATGATTATCATGACGACGATCATCATCATCATTACCAGTTTCTATGTAGAGAGATGAGACTTTGGCCATCGGCTGAGAGAGGAACTTGACTGATTTGCCGGTAGAGCCACTGTTGTTGTTGTCGGAAGACAAAGAAGTTATTGGATCGGACATCATAAGAGCATTTGGCGAAGTTGGCATTGAAATTGATGGCTTTCTTTGATGAGTCCATGGTAGAGTATCTTTGAGACTCTCATTGTAGTTATGATGATCTTCCATTGATTCTATTGATGATCTTGATACTTCTTCACCATTCTTTACATAGGTATATATGTAACAAGATTAGGTTAGGATTATTATATAATAAATTGCAACCTAATGTTTGCGAATGTGGAAAATGATAAACAATAAATAATATATACCAAAGTAGGAGTGGAGACATGAGAAGGATGAAAACGACTGATTGCGTGAGGAAATGGAAGACCATTCTCATTGTAATTGTCAAAGCCAACCATTTCTTCTGTGGTGACTCTTCTCAGTAAAGTTGGGAGCTCTTCTTCAACTTGTATCACATAGTTTGTCTTCTCCTCCATTATTTTCTTTTAATTTTTCCCTGTAAAAGGAACCTTCAAATTGATTATTGGTGAATCACATATTAATTAGTTGACACCTATAAGATTCAAATTTATTTTTAATGTATGATCTGTTTTGACTTCCATCATTTGTTTTATTCATTAACGCATGATTGATAAGTATAACTGTTGAAGTCAAATCAGTTGGATTTATAAAATTTTAGATTTCTGGAAGCATATGCGAGGGAAATTAATATATGGGAATATTCCCTTACTCCTTTTAACTATTCTCTTAACATATCTTTCTAACATAAAAAAAGATCCGGAAAATGGATTTGGGTTTTACATTTACCAAAATAATTTACTATAAAAATAGCACCTAATTTATTATTAAAAATATAACCACTATAAATCAATCTTACCTAAATCCTCCACCAATAAAATTCTATACCTAAACTACCACGATATGGATATTGCAAATGTTAGTGGAATTCTGAGCTGAATGGAGTTCGACTAATCTTACTCTACATTGGAAAATTGTATAATGGGATAGACGAATAAAGCCCACTATTGTTTGATAATTTAAAAAAATGCACTTAAAACCTATAAATATAAGGTGTGCATTTGGGAGTCCTTGAAAATTCTCAAATCAAACAAACAGTTGGACACAAAAAAAAAATTACCAAGAAGAAAGGAGGAAAATATGATAACTAAAGTATACAAAAATTCGTTTTCATTTTTTTTTTAATTTCAAAATTTAATTTTTTCTTTTAGGTTTCTGAATTTGATTTGGGTAAAAACTTTGAATATTTAATTAAGACAGACTGCAGTAATTTTAGGACTTCATCAACAAATCGTTACACCGATTAACACGTGGGTTTTTCCTCTTATTCATTTGAGATTTTACACGTCTGTAATCTATGCCAAAACAATTAAAAAAATCGTTATTTCAAGTTTCAACAATTTTGTTTTGAGTAATATCAAGTGTAATTTTTCTAAAATTAGGAAATACACATAAAATTAACTAAAAATAATCTTAACGAAACAAAAACTCCTGTAAACAACAAGAAAATAAAAAAGGAAAATATACTTTTCTTTTTTAATAAATAAATAAATACAGATCTTAAAAATATATGGCGTGGTGCTGTGTGCCATCAACTCATCGGGTCTACTTCAAAGGTATGGCCCGACCGGCCAGAAAGGCTTATGGCTATTTGCGCTTGTTCAATAGCTGTAAAAATCACTAGGTGTAACTAACAACAACTCTGTCAAAACCTAAGTAAAATTGTATTTTTTTTTAATTATACATCACACTGATTTACAGCTAACCTATTTAAACTTACATCGATTGGCATTTTAGGGAAGCGTTTGGGGTTTAGGAAAGAAAAAAAATGATGTGAAAAAGAAACAAGAACCAAAAAAAAAAAAAAATCAATTCCTAATTTCAACAGTTCTAATCAGAACCCTAAGATCAGACTAAAGCAAAGAAAAGAATCGCATATTGCCTATTATTTCACGCAAGTTTTTTTTAAAAAATATCATTAAAAATATATATAGAGAAATGAAATAGTCACTAACCTGGCGATTTTGAAAATTTGCAACCGTAGAGCTTGCTCAAAATGCTCAAAAATCTGTGAATACCTGAGAAAAATTGGGAGAAATAATATGGAAAAAATAATGGAAATGGTGGGATTTGAAAATTCTAGATATGCTCTGTGTCTTGTAGAGATAAAAATGGTGTTTTTGTTGGAAAACAAGCGATGTAGGAGAAAATAGAAAAAGTGAGTGGGTTTGAGCAAAAACAAAACACGTCTTTGTTCTATATATAATAGATAGGTGTTCACGTTAGTACAATTACGGAAACATATAGTGTATGTGTTTAAAACACAAATGTTTAGCCGTAGTTTATTATTTTCAACGTGGCCGTCTTCTTGTTGATTCACGTCATTGACAATCTCGAGTAAATTTTGTTTCTTAAAAAAAAATTAGTCGTATTTATTCAGTTTTTTAAGCATTGGTCATTAGGTGTGGGCCACATTGTACGAAACGGATTAAAAAGGAAGAAAATGCAACTAGACCTTACAAAAAAAATTCCTAAAATTGAAGTTTATATTTTAATAAAAAAATAGAAAATAAAATATAATTAATGTACACATGAGCTTTCGTAAAATTATAAGATATAATATTTTATTAGCTTATCGTCAATATATATATATACAATGTCTAGATAAAGTTTAGTTATTAGATATTTACCATTCACGATGCGATAGGTAGATCTCGAATTATATAGAGTTTTTAAAAAATCAAATCATCCAAATGCAAAAGAAGGTAACATATATATCGCCACTATGTCAAGTAGTATCATCTTCATATATGTAACGGGAGATTTGAGGCCACTGTGTCAATTAGGATCTATATATATATGTAAAGGAAAATTTGATCACCTAAAATTTCTCTTCTGAATTATTCAAATTCATAGCACATACACCTCCTTTCAGCTCTTCATGTGTAAATGTATCATCTTACTCAATAATGAAAACATGTATTTATTCATACAAAGATTATAATATATGGTATCACAGCGATTGATGGACCATCAATGATGGTAACCTAGACCTTAACATCAGCCGCCTTCTTTTCTCTTATATTTTCTTCTTCTTTGTTTTGTTTTGTTTATGGTCGTGTCAAAATCTGACAACAATCGCCAGTCATCTGACGTATAATTCTTGTATGAATGGATGATTGTCATTATTGAATAAAATGGTACATTTATGCATGAAGAGCTAGCTATGTAGTAAAAGAAAGAAGATACATGTGTTATGAATATAAGTAATTTAGATGAGAAATTTGTAGTGATCAAATCTCCCTCTACATATATATATACAGAGATCATATGTATCATTAATATGAAACATGACAAATACTTCTACAGCATTAAACAGTTTGTTGCGCCAATTTAAGCAGCACACGTGGTCCAATAATGTATTGTAGAAAATGAACCGCACTAAAACCAACTTGACTCATATAATTTTTTTTTTTTAATCACGAAAGAACCCAATAGTAACAGAGAGCTACAGAGTAACCAAAAGCAAAGTATTCCGCTCAAAACATCAAAACAAAGACTAAACAAAAATGAGATATTAACGACGGGATCTTGCCTTCGAGGACTAGGAGAGAATATAGGCTGAATAATATCTAAATTAAACTCCCAAGATTTAACACAAAAAAACCAACAACAAAGAAGAAAAATACGACGCGGATCTGCTTTGATTGTAGAAGCTAGCCACGATGGGCCACTCACCCAAAACCTGATAAGATTGCTATCTTCCATCTCTTATAACTTTTTTTTTTATATATATCTCGAACCACAACCATTTGCATGAGGCGATGATACCTTAAAACTTAAGTTTCTAAAACTCTCTTCAATTAGTTTTTTTTATTTCTAATCTACGAACAATATTTTCATGTTTCATGTTGTTTCTTTGCTCGCATACATATATCGAAAATCATTTTCTAACAAGTTATTTATAATAGATTTCCCCAAAAAAAATCGATAAAAGAGAAAGTTATCTAAATAATAGTATTATCTTGTGTTGCTGTCTCCTAGGGAGAACGAAAATATTCAACTCAATATATATATACTCAATTTCAGTTCTCTTAAATTCATGTTATATGCATGTCACAAATAAAAGAATAAATGGTTCAAACGACTAATATACAACTATTCTTTTGTATCTTTTTTTTATTTTTCAATAGAGCCCTTTTTGTAAATTGTACGAAAAAAGCAAAAAAAAAAATGTAGGAAAGAGGAAGAAACCAAGTTGCTTAACAAACCCTCCCCAAAGATTGTGTGTTATTCGTTAGGTACGTATTTGGTTGATCGATCTGAATTAGGATTTAGCTGTCACCGAATTTTTTTTTTATTATTCTTTGAATTTTGGCACATTTATATTTAGTTCCTTTCTATGCGCTGTACATGAGTTTTGTCATTCGGCGGACAAAACTTAGGTTTGACCATACTGCAAAATTGATAATGTCAAAGATAAACTTAAAAAGAAATCAATCACCGGCAAACGTGTTTTGAATATTGATAATTTTAAGGTTTTCCTATTAAAAATATGTATCATCTATAGGTTGGTTGATGTAAATTATGTAACTGATCAAAACTCATCGAACCATCAATCATAGCTTGATAATCTGATACTATTAAATTACACAAATACAAATATCATATAGGTTGTTGATTCGAGTTCATAATAATACACTTAATTTCTTCGATTATTATCTTCTTCGATTCATATGCTAAAATAGTGATAATTTGTTTCCCTAACACGTAGATGATCTATACATATTTAAAGAGCTAGCCACGAAATATCCTCTGTAATCGGACAAATATATCAACTTTCAAATTATTCAATGGTTTAATTGCACAAATTAAATAATTATAACTATAATAGGTCAACTGTTTACATATTCAATAGTATTAATAGAGAAATTAATAATTATAAATATATAGAATTGAGTATTAACTCAAATGTGGGAAATTAGTCAACGCGTTAGATGAAAAAGACTTGAACTATATCGTACTTACACGTTTATCTTAAAATTCTTTTAGATACTTATAATTTCAATTCTATAAAATTTGCTGCATATGGAAACTGTAATATATATATTTTTGTTAGGATTTGAATCCTAAAACTTATTCTAGAAAACGATCGATGGAACAAAAAAAATACGTAAGATGTGCAGTTATTTATCTTTAACATGTTACAGATTTTACTATTAACTAAAATTGGAGAGTGTACAAAAGAAATTTCCTTCTGGTCCAAGCAAAATGAAAACTAAAATAAGAGAAGTTTGTATTAATTTTTTCTCTGCATTGTATTCCGAATTCAAATTCTAATAATATATGTTGACGAGAAAAAACTTCGAAAAAAGTTTAAATAAATCAGTGTTTAATTTTCTTTTATAACTTTTAAGATGAAGCGGGTTTTCCTACTTTTGTAGCTGTATCAATTTACTGAAATTTTGTTATGGATGTCGTAATTTTATGTAAAATATTTTTTTTTGGATGGATGGATGATGTAAGGAGACAAAACGATAGAAGGATATTTAAAGGGAGACAGGAAATTTATTCTCTCTTCGTACCAATTTGACAACTTGTTAAGGAGTGAACGACAAAATTTGGTGAAAAAGTGAATACATTTTGATACACGATGGAGCTGTAATATGATAGGCCATGGACCCATAAAACTTGATAAGTGCTGTTTCTTTAGTTGTCAATTGCTTTTTGAGTTTTAGAGTCCTTATCATAAAGTAAAGTTGGCATCTTTTAGTTGTGCCAGCCCATATAAAATCCGCATGCAATGCAACTAAATTATAAAAAATACTGAAAAGTTGCTAATTAAAATAATATTCAAAAAGAAATTAGAAAGAAAAGAAAAGCAGAATTTACAGAGAAAACGAGTAAACATTTTTGCTAAAATTTAATATATTTTTCTGTGGGATGAATTTTCGATATCCACTGGACGATGGTGTTCATCAATAAACTCATATGTCATTATCATTTGGAAATGTAATTAATTAGCAGCCAAATTTTGGTCAAACCACAAGAAAATATTCGTAGTGTACGTATAAAATTTATAAAGAAAATAATTCATGTGTTTAAGTGCATGTAAATGATCATACTCTGGTATATTTCTTAAAGATCTAACGCCACCATTTTAATCTTTAGAAACTCATTTTTCTTACTGTCCCATTTTTTTATTCAAGAAACTTAAGTCCAAGCATTGGAACAGAGGATTTAAAAATGTTAGTCTCCTCTTAGCACAAGGGTCTGGGATCGCTGAATGATTCAACTCTTGATCTGATGTTAATGTGGAGCACTGGAGCTATTAAGCCTAAAGCTAAACCTTCTTGACTTTATTTGTTATTGGGTTGAATAAATGTGTTGACTTCCTTGCTTCACGTCCAAGCTGTAACAAGTGGTAAAAAAAATGAAGTTCACAGATCGTATATAAATGCAAAAGTAGTTTAAACTTCAATGATAGATTCACACAAAGAATTGAGGAAGCACGCTACACAATGATACAGTGTCAAGAATAAACTGAAAAACATCTAATAATAAGAGGCCCCTCTATGACCACCATTGTCCACTTGTTTTTGCTTGTCTACTGCAAACGATCTTTACCGTCAACAGAAGTTAGTTCATGTTTGACTGTTGAAGGCACTTCCATTGATATGTGGAAAAATTGCAGTTGAATTTGTTTCTTGTTGTGTTCTGAGATTTTACTACATCATCAAGATTCCTTTTGACTTGTTTGTTTTGGTTTCTGCGGCTAGGGAGGTGTCGTTGCGAATAATAATTCTCTCAACTGTCCCTCAGCGTCTTGTACTGATGTTGCCTGCGATACAGAGTTCTCAAGCCACATTGATCTGAGTGGTATTGTTATTTCACAGGTTTGGTGAAGTCTTGTGATAATCCTATGTATTCATCGATCATTAAATAGAGTCTAAGAAGATAGGAAAGGAGAATCAAAACATACCCTTATCGAGAATGCAAACCGTAATGTCTCAATTTCCATTCCTGAGCAAATCCTGAGATTGAAACTAAGTGAATATATCCCAATGAGCTTCACTTCCTACATTGCAATACCATATGGATTTATTCATTTCTTCACGATATAGTTGTGAAAGCTTCAGTATTTTTTACCTCTGCTTGAATCCCATTATGTCTCCAACACAGAGATTTGAGGGCTTCAGTTAGTTTACCGCAATCCTCTTCTAGACGAGTCATGATACTATCTGATGAAAGAGCTATAGCATCAGGTTGTGCTTTCCTAACATCTTCCACTTTCACTTCAGTCTGTTCAAAGGCAAAAATACACAACCACACAAACGCATGAGCATAGATTATAATTGCTACGGGAACAACCAGGTTTACAAGTTACGAACCAAACAGTACCAGCTTCACACAATACCATGTAATGATAGAAGAAGATAGACTTCTTCACAACAAAAACTAAGATAAGACAAGGAGAAATAATCTTGCAAAGAGGGAGAGACTTTATAGTAAACCTGATGCCCCTGTGCAGTGATGAGCTGAATTCTTATTATCTCCAGCTTGTAGCCTTTATCGAATTTTCAACCAGCAATATGTCAGATACATCCCCACTTGGCGTACCAACGTCATCAAATTTCTCTTCTGAGTTTTCTACCTCTTTGTTTTTGTCAGTACCAGTAGGCTTCAGATCAGAGACACGTTTTTGGATATCTGAGTGATCTTCCACAAATACACGACTCAAAAGCCCCTGGGTAGCAAGGCCAGCGGACGGCTGATTCATCCAATTTACAGGATCATTTGAAGCAACCTATATTTAAACAAAGAAACGAAATTTTTATAATCTTACATATGGTGAATATTTCACAAATCTTAAATCAGTTTTGGGACTGCAAGGAACCTCGCCATCCTCCTGGAAAAATACATAGGATGACAATTTTGCATCGCTTCCAAGTTTGCCCAGTCTCCAAGTGATTCATCCGAATCTGATATATAATCATCGTCTTCATCTGAATCTTCTAGAACAGCAACCCATTCCTGAAGTAATGATCACATTATCTTGTGAAGCATGCTATGTACCACACAAGTTTTTTTTCCATGTGAAGTTCCTCAATAATTAGGCATAAAAGGTGAAATAAAACTTTCAGACCTCGTCATCTTTGTCTTCTTCGTCATACTCGCCCCTTTGTTTTCATTCTCTACTTCAATCCCAAAACCAATACCAGATGGACTGCTCAGCTCCATGTCCTTGATCATCTCCATTGTATTAAAACCTACTATTACTTGCTGCATTGCATATGTAACTTATTAGTTATTACAGCTTTAGCTCCTTAGAAGTGAACGGAGAGAAAAAAATAGCACAAACTGCAAAGACTACACCTTGCAGCTGAATCATTTAAAACAAGATAAAAAGCATATATAGACAGGATATGGTACATGTGATACAACATGATATTCATAATATGCCTCAAAACGACAACATACCACATAATTATTATCAGAAGAAACAACAGTCTGCATTATGTCCTCATTTTCCTTTACTTGAAAGTATATATCTGCAGGGCATAAGAGTAACTCAATTCAGTGCTTGACAGTTATAAGCCAAATGAATAAGTACGAGGTAAAGAAAAGGACTTTTGCTTTCTTACTTCCACGCTGATCTGTTACATAAGGTATATCCGGCCAGAGATTATTCTCATGAACTCCAATACCAATTACCAAGTAAACCTGAAAGCATCAGGGTTCCTTTTTTGTTCACCCGAATAAGACACAATACGGGAAATGTCAGATCCGCAAAACCAGGTCTGGAAAAAACAAGCAAGCAGAGTCAAAATGGAAATGGTGGAACATATACGGTTTCTACAGAAGACTGCATTCTGAATTTCTGATAGATGAATACTGATGAAACTTATAATGAGGTAGCAAGCAGAAATTTTTACACTAACATGTCACTAGTCCTAAAATTTGTTTTATATATTGATTGAAAAATTCCATAGAATCATAATACCTCAATGATAGTTCTAGCAGTTTCTGAAGGTAAAAGCCTAGAATCTCCAGGATTCTCTGGCACATATGCTCTGATTTCTTCTGAAGGATGATAACTTGACTTCCCAGTTGGCTTTTTTGGATCTGAAGCTGAGCCCAAATACTCTGCTATGGCTTGAATCTTATTCCTCCGCCGGATTTTTCTTGTAAAATAGTCACTGCTACACTTGAGAAACCCATTCCTGCTAAATTTGCATTCAAACTTTACTAAATTTATAAGTGATGATCCAATCATTCAAATATAAAGAAAAAAAGAAGAAGGAACTCTCTTCCAAAAATAATGACATCTTACAAGATTCCTAAACACACATTTATTTCTATTTCACAGCACAAGCAGCCGCAACTAGAACTTTGATCTCATCTAAAGGTCTCTATAAACAGTAGACTAACACATAAACATAAGTGGACAACCCTGGACCAGGTACATAGCGTTTAACACAGACAAAGCTTTTAAAAAACTTGAATCTAAAATCTTGGTAATACCCAAACTCACACAATTAAAAGCAATGGGGGAAAAAATACATAATTCAATGCAAAAAGTTAACTTGGATAAGAAAAATCCAACAAATTTACTTTAAAAAGTAAAGACGTAAACTTTGTTTCACTCAATTATTGTTGGTAATAAAATAAAGGAAAGACATTTCACAATACCCAGCATTAGTAATGAGCCTATGAGAATGAAAAGTTCTTCGAGGCGCAAAATGGAAGCAGCTTCCTCCCAAATCCGTATTCGATACAGGACGATACTCTGCTAGTAACACAAGCTTTTGTTCTATTCGATATCAAAGTAAAAAGTAAAAATAAAAATAAAAATAAAAAGGTAAAATTCAAAGAGGAAGAGAGATTACGGAGAAGCGCCGGCGAAGAGAAGAATCCGGGAGAGAAGCAGACTGCCATGAGAGACTCAGTCATCGGAAAACTATGAAGCCAAAGCTATAAAATATCTTTTTTGCTTGCTGGTGATGACGTGTTATGTTCCCATTGGCTATTACTCGAGATGATTTACTATTAAGCGTCCAAAAAAGTTATCCTTAAAACGCTGCGTTTTTGTTCTGATTCCATTGTGTAGTAGATTAGCTCCAAATCCAACCTTTGTTTTGCACCAAATTGCCTTTAACGTTTTCTTCAAAATGGTCACAACAATTACAGGCTATTGGTTTCGTGTTCAATCTAAATCAGTCAAAACAAAAAAAAATTCGTAGTAACTTTTTTGAACGGAGGGAAAACAATTTTTAGTATTCTTTCCATGAAGTATACAAAATTATAACAAGAGATAAGTTAAGTAACTGGATCTTTATTATTTTATTGAAATTTGCTGTCAGCGTCTTGTGAGCCAAACTGGACGGAGAAGAGGATTCATAATTTCTTATCACTTTTTTTGTCAACACTATTTTCTTTTATTTATTAGTCTTTTTTTTGGTCAAATGATTTATTAGTCTTCTATGAACTAATAAGTTGTTATAAAGTCAATGTAAAATGGTTCTTAATAGGTCCATTCCATGATTCGTGTCAGGTGCTGCTAGATAGACATTTAATAACATTTTGATCTTCCACCTGGCTAATACGACCCTATTAATACCATCCATGAATTTTAATCAATCAAAAACAAATAAAATGCTGAAGAGAAATGAAGATCGATAGATCTTATGGAATAAACAAATTATCAAGTTGTTTCAATCCATGTTATCAACAAAAGAAATTTAATGAATTGTATATGATATGAGATCTCCACGCACATATGTGTAGTATTAGCATTCTACTAAATGTAACTATATCCCCAGGTTATCTCCATTACGTATCACATTTTGATTAGCCCAATAGAAAAACAGAAATGATCTCAAACTACAAAAGTCTACCTAGGAGACATTGAAGAATAACTACAAGTAGCATGAGATCTAGATGAGGAACGATAACTCTGAGAAGTTGCAATGGTATTTACAGTCAAAGAACTAAGCTGATCATGAAACTCTCTCCTCATCGCTCTATACACATCCTCCAATCCTTCTTCTATTAGTTCTAGAATTGTCTGGGGCATTGGTGGCAGATTTATCTCAACTGAAGAACCTTCTAGAAGCTTCACCACCTCTCCCATGGATGGCCTCATTGATAATTCGTCTTGTATGCACCAGAAAGCCACTTTAAGTGCTTTTACTACTTCTTCTTCATCTGCTACTCCTTGTAGCCTCCTATCCACAGCTTTCAAAGCTGTCTCGTTCGCTAGTTCCTATACATTAATTTTCAAACAAAAAAAATATATATAAATCGTTAGATTCTAATCGTAGGTGTTTCTAGCGCCTAGACCATTTAGACACTGGTAAGTTTTCGAGTTTTAATGTACATTTGTTTTCGTACCTATTTGCAATACCACCTTAGTACGTATTATATGTTAAAATTATATTTTATACGGACTACGTCTAGTAATTTATATTCTGTCACTACCTATTATCAAACGGTTTGATTCAAACCCGCGCGCATATTGCATGTTTTGCTATAATCATTTTAAGCATTGAAGATTATATTATAGCCGCAGATTTGGCAGAGATATATTTTGCTGTAAGTTGTGATATTACCTTGTAGGCCCATCCAGGGTAAAAGAAATCCTCAGCATCAAAGGAAATATCCAGATTTCTTCTACCACCAACGATCTCAAGAAGAAGCATTCCATAGCTGTACACATCGGCCTTGACCGTGATCGGACGGTTACTAACCCATTCCGGCGCTAGATACCCTCTTGTTCCTCTAACCATAGTAACCACATGCGAATGCTCTCTCCCCATCATCTTGGCCAGCCCAAAATCTGATATCTTAGGACAAAAGTTTTCATCCAACAAGATGTTTTCAGGTTTAATGTCACAATGAATAATCCTGTTGCGACACTGCTCATGAAAATACGCGATCCCCTGCGCAGTTGCGACCGCTATCTCAAAACGTGTTCGCCAATCAAGCAGCCTTGCCGTCCGATCAGAAGAGAATATCCATTTGTCTAACGATCCATTTATCATGAACTCATAAACTAGAAGCCTGAAATGTCCCCAAACACACACATTCTCCTCAAATCTTTTGCCTTAAAAAACAAAGTAAGTTATATTCTAAAAGTCTTTTAAGGTCAATTTATTTATCTTACCGATGTGAGTCTTCCGAGCAATAACCACACAAGCGAACGAGGTTCATGTGATGCATTGAACCAATGGTATTGACTTCAGTGATGAACTCTCTCTCGCCATGAGATAATATTCTGTCTAATCTCTTCACCGCGACCAGCGTTTCACCCGCTATGTCTCCTTTGTATACTGTCCCAAATCCACCTACATATCAAAAATCAGAGAAAATAAGACTAAGAACACTTCTCACTTCAAAATAAATTCATTTGAAGATTCTTGATTCTGACCTGATCCAAGAAGTTCAGAGAAATTATTGGTACAGTTCTGGAGATCGCGGTAAGTAAAACTAACAGGAGAGTCACAAAGTATAAGAGAATTCTTTGCAGCTATGTTTAGAGTTCTCTTCCTATCTACATTGTAGTATAACAACATTCCAAGTAGTGCCACAAGTACAAGCATCCCCACAACTATAGGAATCACCAGAACCTTTTGTCTTAATCCGTGGCTTTTACGCTGTTTAGGATCATTATTATCAGGATGATTTGAACTCGAGGGATAGGACTCATTAGCTCTGGTCTTCACGAAAAGGGTCGAGCCAGGATCTCGAAACCCGCCAAAATTAAGACTCTTTAGAATCCAACAATAAGGCTTCTCATCATCTAAACCATAAACTGAAGCCACACATTTGCAATCCGACAAACACATCTCACCGCATCTCCTCACGTTGCTCATATCGCTGATATTCTCAATAACAGAACGTTCCGAGAAGTAGTAGTTGGTCTCTTGGACCGTCGATATCTTGAAGGTACCGTTACGATTGATGTTGCTGTCACATTCTTGCACCAAAGATGAGTTGTCTGAACAGAGTTTGGCGTTTTCTTGATCAGGAAGTTTAACTGAACCGGGCAAACATAAACAATCGGCGTTTTTCTTGGTTCGGTCCAAATTGCATACTCCGTTACCGCAAATTCCAGCTATGTCACACGGGTTTGATACAGCTGCCCATTCGGGGACCCATTGGCTTGAACCGTTCATGTCGTTGTCCCATCGGTAGAACCTGAGATTACCGTTGTTCTCTAATACTAATCTCCGTAGAACCGGTATTTTCGAGAACCGAGAATTATTACTATTTTCATCTACTGGGTTCTTGTAGACATACACTGCTCCCGACGAGGATTCTCCGTAGATAATCTTGAAGCTTCCGGTATCATCAAGAACCGCGGTAACATCTCCGGTGACATTGGAAATCTCTGGTCCAGACCAGTAGGAGTAGTTTTCGTGAGGGTCAAGATTGATGTTATAGTTTAGGCCGAGGCTAAGCGAAGTGTGTTGCTGCAGCATTTTCAAGGAGTAATGACCGTGGCGCGACGGTGAAGGGTTAGAGGTTAGTTCTAAAGAAACGGTTAAGGGTTGGTTTGGGAGGAGAGTGTCTGAAGGTTGCGAAAAGCTCTGCCAAATGGCCGGTGCGGCGGTACCTTTGGTTCCAAGGAGAAGGAAGTTTCCGGACTCGGTCATGACCGCTGATTCGATGCCATGGTTTGAAGTGTTTGAGGCCCAGACGACGGTGGTATGGTCGGAGAGTACGAGATTTCCGGTGGCTTCTAGCACCAAGACGGCTTCTTTTGAGACTGGTGAGTTTCTATATTTTAGATATTTCGATTTTTGAGTGAAAATAATGTGGAAAATTCCCGGTTTTATACAAATCGACCGTTGGTAATAAGGAAATTATTTTTGTTTTAAATCAAATTTTGTATATAAAATATATATAGATGATTGCAATTTAACCAAAAATCAAAGAAATATGTGTGTACCTATTAGGAGACCAAACAATGGTTGGATCACCAGGGAGTTGTGCGAACCAAATGCTCAGTAAGAACCGGTCAGTTGGTTTAAACCGAGTAAACCCGATTGCAAAAGAACCGTTAGCGGAAACCCATGACTGGTTCGGTTCACTAGCTTTTAGCTTTGAACCCAAACTGATATGCGGTTCAGTGGCCAAGCCAACTTGAACCGAGCTAACTAAGAACAAGCAGAAGAAGAGACTAAAAGAACGTAAATAAAAATGAAATGAAGACATAGTATAAACTTGTAATAAGAGAGAAGAGGCTAAAAATCGTTATAACATATGCGTAAGTATTCTTTATATATCATCCATTTCTGATTTGAACGCATTTAGATTTTAGAGAGATGGTTCAGTGGGAGAACTCTGAGGAAAGGATTGTGGCACGTGTCTTTGTGGGTGAGCTAAATTTTGACAAAAGTCCTCATTTTCGTAAATGGTCGGTTCTAAATAATTGACAATGGTACATATTGGATATGGCGTTGTGGCCGCGTGGCGGCACCTGTTTTGTTGTCTTTATGTTTTTAATAAAGCTTGTTAATAGTGTGTACTATGAATAATATATCATCAACTAAATATTTATGTTTGCATAAATCAGCTGTGTGATTACAAAATGAGGTTATTAGTATATGCTAATAGACCGAATTGTCTCTCTTTTTTTTGTGGACGAAAGACCGGATTTTCTCCTAAACTTCATCAATTGAAGGTTGATGATTATAATGATACAAACACTACTACTTAGAATACGAACACCACACATAAATTCTTTAGAAACCAAACACAAGAGAACTGATACAGTATATTATAAATGATTAGTGTCACTATTTCCTTAAGTGACATGTGTTCTCTCTCGCTCTTTGTTTTTTTTTTGTGAAATAGACCAAAAAGTTACAATTTAACGTTCTCTCTTAGGCCATTTCCATCCCAAATTTTTTATAAGAGTTATTACCATAAAAAAATAATAAAAATAATAAAAAGTATGAGAGAAGATTAGGAGAGGTTTTTAGTTAAAAACTTTAAAAAACTTTTCCAACAAATTTAAGAACCTCTAATATAATGTGTTGCATTTTTATTGGTTAGTTATTTTTCTTTAATTGAAAACATTAAATTTTTAATTTTAAGAACCCTCCACCATTTCTATGGATGGAGGTGGTCTTAAGTCTTAAGAGTTTTTCCAACAGACAATCTAGTACATAAGATTTTTTTCAAACATGAGCGAATATAGATGAACTGTATCCATTTTTATCATCCCAGAATTTAGACCAAAGCATTACACCTCCATACTTCCTAGACTTCTTTAAAGTTGAAAGAATCTGTGAAGTCAGTACATCCGATGGAATATACCCACTTCCAGCGGCTTCAGGAGCTGCCGGAAGACCCAAAAATATTTTCTGGGCTTTGATCGAAGTTGTCCACTTGTTCCACGAATCGAAAAGATTCTTAGTATTACCTGAGTTGTATTGACACGGTGGATTGTTGTAGAACTGGATCCACACGTAATCGAAAAGTTTAGTGTTAAGAGCACCTCCCATTGATCTATCTGGAAACGGACATTGAGGAGCTCCTGTTAGATATACTTTTCTTCCTCGGTGGCTAAATTTTGAGAGAAACCTATTCAAGAAAGAAAAATAATTAGTTAGTTCTTTTCACAAAATAAGATAGTCAAGCACCTTATATTTAAAATGTCTGAAATCTAGAAATAAAACATTCTCTTTGTGTTAAGCCAAGACGTCTCTCGGACATGTTAGATTTAAAATTAGTGTCTTCCCCGTAGTTGGTGTTCGACATCTTGTTTTGTTATATAGTTTGTTTTTTTCAATTAGGACACAAGCCATTGAAAAATTATTCAAAATATTTTAC
Source organism: Nasturtium officinale (assembly GCA_963854855.1). Lineage (NCBI taxonomy): Eukaryota > Viridiplantae > Streptophyta > Magnoliopsida > Brassicales > Brassicaceae > Nasturtium > Nasturtium officinale. The sequence goes on from OY978509.1 coordinate 6,334,298, forward strand.
GAAATACACTATCTACTACCTGACGAGATCATCCCAGTGTTGAGGAGAGCCAAGCACGATACTGAAATCAATACCGTCAAGAACAGCATCACCTAAGGGACGTGACGATGATTTTCCTCCTAAAAAGTTGTTCCATAGGTAATCCGCGACCACTTTTGCGTCCTCCCTGGACCCAATCGAGTAGTTTCCTATCCCACCGCCGAGAGACAACATAACCTTGTTATTAATTAAAAATCCAATGTTAAAACTTCTATTTAGTTGTTGACCAAAAAGAAAGAAAAATATTTTTTTAGTAACGATGACCAAATCAAATTTAAAACAAAATGCGATATCAAACAAGAGACTTGGATACATATTGATACTGATGAAGGGTATGTGAATGAACCAACCTTGATGCCGTGAGACTGACAATCTTTGACCTGAGAGCCAAAATGGGTGCAAGTGTTGGCCGCAGGGTTGCAGTGGCCGGCGAGGTTGAGCTCCGGCGTTTGTCCGTTTCCGAATTTCACAAGAAATGCGACGTTGACGTAAGCATACCTGCCGGTGGCACATGTGGCCGAGAGATTACCTTCGTTGCCATTTTGGCCCCAGTAGATGGCTATGACGCCTCTGGATGCTTCGGAGGGTTTGGTAACAAAGCAGCATATGAAGATGAGAAATGGTATAACTGGCTTGAGAACATTTCTGTTTGTCATATTTTTTTGTGAATGATGTTTTGTCCTCTTCGTGGTTATGTGCTTATTTGGTATTGCTTCAGTTCTTTTTTTTTTTTTATAAAAGACTATTGTCCCCAAAGGAAAATATGAGTTTTGTTTGCTTTTCGTTGTTAGTATTACTTTTAAATCTTATCTTTGAATATTATAATGTCGCTCACACAAATTGCATGACTTTAATTGGTTCTCTTGTATTTCTTGGTTTCAAATTATAACGCTTTTAGGAGTTACTATATAGATCTCAAACATTAAGAAGCCATCTAGAATGTCTGACTACCAACTGTAACTGTTTAACGAAACAAAGAGTAAGAACTTTTTTTTAAGAATGGGCGATCAAAGCAATAAGTGAGGATCAGACATGATACTGAGAGTTTCTTAACAATATAATATTGATACTTTTAGAATATTTGAACTATATGATTAAATTTTAATATTTTTAAAAATATTGACCATTAATAGAAATAACACATATCTAGAAAGGTTCTAAGAAGTTCTAATTGAGTTTCAAAGAAATTATAGTTGGAGTTCTAAAACTTTTATGTAACGATGTCTAATGCACATGCCTAATTTTTATGTAATTCTTATGGAGTTACAATTATGTAAACGAATATCATTTTAAATTTATATTATAGTTATTATAGTTGGAAGATTTGGGATCGATTATATATACTCTTCTGTGGAATCTATGAAAAATTAAATGTTTTTATTTATTTATAAAGAGTCCATGATTGTAGTGTTTTGGTGGGATGTAGGATAGTTTGGTTCATGAAATCCATTAAAAACATTGATCGAATTATTTTGGGAGATTGTCGATTCATAACTCAGGTTAAGAGTTCGTAACCCAAATTTTGATATATATTTGGGCCAAAATGGCCCGTTCACTAAAATGGTCGGAATCCGAAATATAAAATAGGAATTAGGAAGCATGTAACACTGTTATCATTGCACCCAAAATGAGTCAAATATCGGGTAGATCAATATCTGTAGTTCAGTTTTTCATCGTGTTCTACGACCCAATTTAAGGGGTGTTATTGAATATAGTATTATAAATGAGTTAAATGTATTTTAAATTCAAAAAAAAATACAGTGTTATTCAAATATGTATTTGATTAGTTACATTAAAATACACTGTTATTGAATTAAGTATTTGTTTATGTATTTTAAAATACATTCAAATCAATTGTTATTCAATATTGATTTGATTTAGTTGTAATTGGATTATATTATATTTTAATGTACTTTGTTATTTAAAACATGAATAAACAAAATACCATCATTTTAGATGGTATTTCAAAATACATCTCAAATTAAAATACATTAAAATCAATTTAAAACTTGATTGAATAACATCCCCTGCACCAGAGGATATAACTATTTACTTAGCACATGGATTTTTTGGTAAATTTTAGTTGCTACATGTTAACTATAGTTGCAATCGATTGTGCTAATTATCTACGGGTCAATTTTTGAAATAGTTCATATCACATTTTTTGTGAATAACAGATCCGTATGGTGCATGTGAAATTAGAATATAAGACCCGTTTTTTACTGTAAACAGTGAAAGATTCCATTTTTAGAATTTTCCATTATTTTAATGGATGTTATCGGTTTTTATTATGGATTAGTGAAAATTCGCAACAGAATTTCATAATCTTTAACAAATGTTTTCACAGATTTGTTGCAAGTCTAAGATTAATACAGATTCTTTTTTTTTATCATGGAAATTGCTCCAAATTCCAATTCAAGATGATGTAAAATATTCACAGAGTTGTAAACTAATCGGTGTTGGGAATTATCTATGTTGAATAATCCACTTATTAAAATGTAGTTTGACTGCACGAATAATGTTGGTGAAGGTTGTGGTGAAGTTTAAAGATTCTTAAACCCTTACAATCGCCTATAGGGTACATAACTCTTGTCACTTTCCTTTTGACGTTTGAATATTCATTGTCTTATTGGAATAAAGTTTTCGATTATTTAAATAGTGAGACGCCCGTAGGCTATAGTACTAAGCAATTATGGTATAGAAAAAAAACTATAAATTTGTAGGATACAATAAACGAAGTTGCAAAAATAATTCTCCATTTATCATGGTTTGTCATCGTTCCTTGGCCGCACATGTAACTATAATAATATATGCACAACAAACAACATTTACTACTAAAATATATCAACAACTATTAATCAATGCGAAAACTTTACGTCAATGATTAAAAGATGTCCGCAGATCATGTGAAGTTGACACTGCCAAACGGACAAAAAGATATACTTTAATATATTAATATTTATATTAATCTCTAGATAAACAAATTATTCATGCAGATGCATGTGCAACTATGCATACATATAGAGAGAATTTATATAAATATAGGGTTATATAATAAAAAGGGTCCTCATCTTCTGTGGGTTTATGTTAATTCAGAAAAAGAGGATAAATGGATTGACAGCTCACACTCCATTCAGTGATTTCTAAAATTCTGAAGTTATAACAATCCTCCATCAATATTGGTTTATCCCCCAAAAAAAAAAAAATCCTCCTTCATTACCAATATTTGTCACCAACACGTTTCTCAATCTTCAATCTGAAACATTGAAGCGACTTGAACCGAAAATGTTTCCAAACTAAACATCTATCAACGTGTGGAGACTGCATGTGTGTGATTAATTAACCATTGGGTACCTATAACCGGTTTGACTTTCTTAAACCATATTTCTCTTTTATGACCCTCCTTCAATATATAGCTTCCCTTGCCTACAGTTTTGAAGACCAAACTTCTTTATCTGTTTTCTAAATTCTCATAACTATCTTTTATGCTCTCTCTACTACGTTCAAACCGGAATTTCAGCTAGTCTTCCTTACTGAGATTCCGCATTTGAACAGTAAGATTTTTCTTTGTTTAATCTTCGCTTTCTATGCAATTAGGACTGAATAATCTGCTTGGCTAATACATTCGATTAGTTAACCTTTTGGATTTTTTTTTTTCAAATGTCATTTTAGCCATGGATAAATGTAGATTTTTTAGTTTGGAACAAAAAAAACAAAACATAATATTGGGGTATGTATGTTTTTTTTCCTTTGCAAAATTGTTAATGTCTACATTTCTCATCAAATAATATCATTGATTAAACATGTTGCTTCTCTAACTTTATAATATCTAATGCAGATATAAAAATCGTCATCACATAACCAGAGATATTACTATGAAGATGACTAGAAGATTTTCTATGTTGTTCTATTTTATGTTACTTCTCTTCTTTGGAACATTCGTTATGTTATCTCCGGTCACCGGTGATCTCGCCGGCGACAGACAAGCCCTTCTAGACTTCCTTAACAACATCACTCACCCACCGTCTCTAGCGTGGAATCCAAGCACCCCGGTATGTGCCTCATGGCCAGGCGTCACGTGCGACAGAGACGGCACACGTGTCAATGGCCTTCACTTGCCCGGAGCGAGTCTTATAGGGGTTATCCCGCCGGGAACTATCAGCCGTCTATCGGAGCTTGAGATTCTCAGTCTCCGATCCAACGGCCTTAAGGGTCCATTCCCAATTGATTTCTTGCAGCTTAAGAAACTCAAGGCAATAACTCTCAGCAGAAACAAATTCTCCGGTCCATTACCATCCGATTACGCCACGTGGACGAATCTCACCGTTCTTGATCTGTACGGTAACCGGTTTAACGGTAGTATTCCCGCGGGACTTGCAAATCTGACTGGACTCATCTCGCTTAATTTAGCTCAAAACTCATTCTCCGGTGAGATTCCGGATCTTAACCTCCCTGGTCTACGCAGACTTAACTTTTCCAACAACCATCTTACTGGGAAAATCCCAAAGTCTCTGAAAAGATTCGGGAACTCGTCTTTCGTCGGAAACAACTTAGTTTACGATAATGCCCTTCCTCCGGTGATTTCACCCGGAGAGAAAAAGAAAAATGGGATCTATATCTCGAAACCTGCGATTCTTGGGATAGCAATTGGCGTTTGCTTCGTGATATTCTTCTTAATCACGGTTCTGATAATCATTTGTTATGTGAAAAGGCAAAGGAGGCAAGAGACAAAACCAGAGAAGTTGGAACTGGCGAAGAAGCTGCCAAGTGAGAAGGAAGTTTCTAAACTAGGAAAAGACAAGAATATAGAAGACATGGAGGAGAAGAGTGAAATTAACAGAGTAATGTTCTTTGAAGGAAGCAATCTGGCTTTTAACTTGGAAGACTTGTTGAGAGCTTCCGCAGAGTTACTAGGGAAAGGAATTTTTGGGGTGACGTATAAAGCGGTTCTAGAAGATTCCAAGGTCATTGCGGTTAAGCGATTGAAGGACGTAGTAGTGTCTCGGAAGGATTTCAAACATCAAATGGAGATGGTAGGAAACATTAGGCACGAGAACGTTGCTCCTTTGAGAGCTTACGTATGTTCCAAGGAAGAGAAGCTTATGGTCTATGATTACTACTCAACAGGAAGTCTCTCTCTTCTTCTTCATGGTACGTTACACTTTTCTGTTTTTTGTAAACGGAAACAAACAGTTGAAACCTTATTTGACAATGCTAGTTTCTTGCATCTGAAGAAAGTTTCATTTTTTTTTTCCGGCAGGCAGGAATGGCTACGAGGGTCACGTTTCGTTGGACTGGAAAACACGATTAAGATTCATGATTGGAGTAGCAAAAGGATTAGCTCACATACACACACAAAATCTCGCACATGGCAACATCAAATCTTCTAACGTCTTCATGAACTCGGAAGGATATGGATGTATATCAGAAACCGGTTTAGCTGTGTTAACCAACCCAGTTGTGAGGGAAGATTCATCAGCCATATCGGTACGACGTTATCGTGCCCCAGAAATAATCGACACGAGAAAATCAACTCCGGAATCAGACATATACGGTTTTGGAGTCTTGATGCTGGAGACTCTAACTGGAAGATCGAGTTTTGATGATAGAAAGGAAGAAGGGCAAGAGCTGGTGACATGGGTGAATTCGGTTTTGGCAAAACAATGGACAGGTGAAGTATTTGATTTAAATCTTGTGAAGACTCCTGATATTGAAGCAAAGTTGCTTCAGATGTTGGAGTTAGGGTTGAGCTGTGTGATTAAGGTTCCAGCGAAGAAGAGACCGGAAATGGTGAAAGTGGTTGAGACTTTGAAGGAGATTGAGAGGGATTGATTAATAATTGTAGAAAAAATTATTTAATGGGTTTTAACATGTATTATCGGTGGCAGATATATTTCAATTCAATTTTTTAGTTCCACTTCTTTACATTTAAATATATAATTTTTAGAAAATTAACTGTATGTTTAACATTCAGATGAAACTTAGGAGCAGGTACTCTATCAATGATAGAATTCCATAAGTTTATAATCTTGAGGAGGCAAAATTTTCTTGATATCATTACACATTTACATGGCAGTAAAAATTTTAAATTTAGTATAAACTTGAATCAAGAGAATTACTAAAAACAAAAATGAAACGATGCAAGAGATCCACAAGTAGATATTTTTGAATTAATTGAGACAATAGCGAGAATAATGTATGTGTCCAAGCTGGACAAAAGAAGCTGGAAAACAGCCTAACCTCTCTTTTGGGCCAACCACAACTTGTAAGTACAATACAATTCAAACGTATTTGTAACTATTGTAGCTTTTTTTCACATTCACAAGTTTGAATTAACATTTCCCAAAAGCATCAACAATTGTGGGGGTGAGAATGAGCTGTTCCGAGAGACACGGGTCGTCCATAAAGTAGAAAAATAATTGTTCTATAAAATGCCAAAAGAAGCTATCATAATTCTCATTACCTCTTCTATAGCTCTGCCTAAGTTTGATTTCTCTTCTTTTTCATTTTCATCTCTCCCTTGTTCTTCCCTCTCTACAATTTCTTTTCCCAGAAATTAAGGAGTTAAGAGAGGGAAGAACCTTAACAACAAAATTAAAGAACTGAACATATAACTAATTTGTTATATATCAAGGGAGAAAATCATAATTTTTGAAATGTCGGTCTCGAGACTTTTCTTCGGAGTTTCTGCAATCGTATCCATCATTTTCACCATTTTATTGCCAATGGCACAGGCTCAATCCGTGGCTCCTGCTCCGGCTCCGACAAGCAACGGTGAGTTTATATAATTCTTTAGTGATCAATGGCTAGTTTAAATGATTGTGACTAAGAGTCTGAAACTGACGTTTCTTGATATTTGTTAGATGTGTGAGTATCTTAAATTTCTCGAAATACTATGTTCACAGAATTATCTAAATCACCTATGACTTTACTCGTAAGAAATTTTTAGTAGTTAGTTAGTTATATATTAACCAATGAACATACATATCATTTAGATTTGAATAAATTAATGCCATATACTCTCTATTTGTATCGTCACAATCATTTGTATTCTCTATGTAAGAGAGAAAATAAAATAAAAACCACGAAGCTGTAACACAGTATCAGTTTCGTCCCTGAATATTGATAATTAATTATTATAATTGTTTGGATGATTAATTTTGAAACAAAATATTTCAGGAACGACAATAGACCAAGGCATAGCATATGTCCTCATGTTGGTGGCTTTGGTCCTCACATATCTCATCCATTGATCCCGTTTGTCAATTTAATTTTGGTCTCTATTTAGTTTAATTATATTTTTCTAACTTTAATTACAATTAAATAGAGACCATATTTGTGGTAGACATGTTAAAGAGGTTTTCTATTTTTGGTTGTTACAGTTTTGAAGATCATTTATATAATGTCCATGTGTGTTCTTAACTGCTGGAAATTGTTTTGTCGATATACATTTCCTTAGTTGCATCTTTATGCATTCTCACATAGTATCTTAAATTTACAAAAATATGCATCACACTAGGTTCAAATATGAATTGTGATTTTTAACAAAAAATGACACAAGGGCTATGCTAGTCAAAAAATGAGCCGCTTAGTAAATCTCTAACATCGACTGAAAATATTGTAGCTTAAAAGAAATTCAAATTTGCAATAGAAATATTCAAATCTGTTACAACTTACAACAAAATATGGGGGAACCCATCAATTATATGTTAAGGATCAGACGGAGTATAAATCCATTTATTTTAACATAGACATCAAAATATGGCTGGTTTAACAAGCAAAAACAAAAACATGATTAGAACAATAATTATGATATTTGAGTAGGAAACTGATTAGCCTTCAATCAAGAACATCATGTAACGTTTTAGTCTCTCCCTTCAGTGGATAACTAAGAATAGTACCCTCCAAACCCTCCGTATGGATGACTTGGATCATAGCTTTGAAAGGGAAATTCCAAAGGAGCGGTGGATGGAGAATTTGATACAGAGTGAGAAGCTGAGCCAGACGATGGAAAATTGTAGTTGAAATTAGTTCCTAGATCACTAGAGAAACTCGTAGATCCGAAAACTTCAAGGTTGTGATCACTCAGTTGAAGTATATACGCATTGTTACTCTCAAGGATTGGGGTAGAGGACAAAGGATAGTGAAAGGTTTGATGCAAATGTGCTTGAGGATTGCAGTTGTCTAGACTTTCCTTCACGACCTCAAGATTTTTGTGTTCTTGGGTCTTGTTTGGTTCAAGACTTTGTACCGGGATGGTTGAACCGAGGTTTGCAGCTTGGGAGCAAGAATGGTTTCCCCGGTAACTAATCTCAAAGAGCAACGGATTTTCGTCAGATCTCTGGACTTGTTTGGTGGCTTCACATCCTTGAGATTTTCTATACCTGCATCTATAGTATCCTCTGCGCCACAAAAAGAAAAATACATTAGTTGGAATTTGTTGTTGTATATTATATTATTACAAAGTTTGGTAGTGGTGCACTAGTCGATTCGTTTCGTTACAAATTTCTTATATACATATTAAGAAGAAAAAAAATTAGAACTTCTAGTACAAATCTTTTATCCACACATTATAAATATTCAGTTTATTATTTAATAGATTGAAACAATTTATAGATAAAATGAAATTGTATAATGTAGTAAGTATAAAAAGACAAAACAATATCTTATATGAAAAAAAAAAAGTAAGTGTAAAACAGAACAGAAGACTATGGTCCTATCACATTTTAGGTGATATTATATATGAATGGCTAAGATGAGAAAACTCATCTTTTCCAAGCTTTAATTACGAGACTAACCTTGGAAATTTGGCTCCGAGGATATCTTTCTGGCCGTACTTTCTCCAACTGAAACCATCATCAATCGTTATATCAATACCAGCTCCAGGGGCAATTCTGACTTTTTCAGTCCACCTTGGCATTGACTTCTTCGAACTTTATTATATTTTCAAATAATTATGAGTTTATGCAAAACAAATATATGTTATGACAAGTTTATAGATACGGAGGAAGTATACCTCTTGATGATAACATGAGGTTCTTGATCGGAATCATCGCTCTTGGGGATTCCCCCACCGTGAGAATACGGAGAATCTTGTTCGCCGGAATAGTTCATAATGGCGAGAGACTTGTGGTAAGATTCAAAAATCTTCTTGGCCAAATGTTCACGTGTTTCGTGAGATGAAGCCGATCCAAACTGGTATGCATAGTCTCTTCCTTCTGTCATCAACTCGTTGATCTCCTTCTTCATCTTCTCCCACTCTCCACTACCAATCTTCTTCTCCATTACGTTGAAAGAGTTAAAAATTTTGATGCAAACAAGTTTAAAATATTGTTACTATGTTTATTTTGCATGGCTTCTGGAAACTGTTAAAGAAGGGAATTTAAAGAGAATGGTGTGTGATGACTGTGAGAGCGATAGTTTGACTTTTTGACTGAAGACGAAAAAGCTGATGTGGAGAGGTGAGACTGGTCTTTGGTCAATGAATTTGGAAAGTCCAACATGCTGACCAGTTCTCTGCTTCTCGATACTTTTTTTTGGGATTTTGTTTTAGAATCTAGTTTCGTTTCTATATTAGGGTCACAATCATTTAATTAATTTTAGTAAAATTATTTTGTTACAATAAAGTTTCATTATTATAAAGAAATATCAATTTCTGTTATAAATTTAATTTTGCTATGAGTTATTATGTCCAGTTTAGAAATTTCAAAAATCCGAATTAGAATAATATCTAATAGTATTTTATAAGTTTGAGATCAAGGGAAATATCTGATATACTGGTCATTACGTGGAAATTTTAATTTAATTTTGGATCAAGTTTAATTAGAAATGATAATTGCATTATCTAATAATCATTGGACAGAAACCAAGGCCTAAAATCTAAAATTTATAATCAATATCTATGCAATTTTATGCGGTTTAGATGTTTATAAGATGTTGATAAAAAAATGTTTATAATATAAAACAATATATACTAAAAATAGTGTAACATGTTTTTGTTAAGGAAAATAATGTAACATATAAGATAACAAAATCTCAAAATAAAAATAAAAATAAAAATTTAATGATTTAATTATCATCAGAAAGAAATATTTAAAGTATTATGATTTATAAATAATAAAATTCAAATATTTAAATCTAAAAATAAATTAAAAGCTTAAACTACATCGAAATTTTCAAAATAAATCCAACGTAAACGTTAAACCAAACGCTAAAAACATAACACTAAATGCAAATGTTAAAGCTAACGAAACCCTTAAAAAAATGTTATATACAAACGCAATTTCTAAACCAGGACCAACAAACGTATTTAGATATTAGAGGGGAAACATATATGTGGCACTGTATATCAATTTTTATTGGTTTTCAAAATATATTAAAAAATGGTCTTATTTAGAAGAAATTTTTAGATAAAGATCTTTTTGTGCCTTGGTCCCGAACATTTATGTCTATTCTTTTGGACTGATTCTAATCTAGAAGCAATTAAATGCTAAACTTAAGGCAAAAACATTAGACACAACCGCTAACAACTAACTCAAAACTTAATCATTAACACAAACACAACCATTAATAAAAAAAATACAAACTCTACCACACACTATAATACTATATACAAAAGCTAACCTAGACTCACATATCAACTCAACGGCTGACAGCAGCATTTCTAGAAGACAAAAATGTCACATTTACATGTTATGATGCCCATTCAATGACATTATCCTCATAGGATAAAAATTAGCAATGTCACTAAGATTTTGTGATGACTGATGATAATGGATCATTCTAATCGTCAGCCATTGAAAATGATTTGAATCAAAATTGCGTGTTAAGAGGACACGTTACTGAATTTTTTTATTTAATATATAAGTTTATTCAATATTCATCATGACTGGGAAAATATGACTCTTCAATTTTTTTTATGAATATATAATTGTGTGCTATGTATAGATCTCGAAACCAATCATGATCTATAGAATACGGCAGGAATATTATGAATAGACAAGGGCAACGACCAAAAGGTTCCTTAGTAGCCGTGTTATATAAATAAACTCCAAGAAAGCGAGAATCAACATTTCGAATGTTCTAAAAAAGATATATATAATTTTTTGTTATATATAATATTATTAAAAATAATAATAATACAAATAAATCATGAATTTTACTGTTAAAATTATTATAATTTACGTAATCATAATAATAATTATTTATATAACTAATAAAAGTAATAAATTTATAATTCAATTTATTGATAATTATTCAAGTGATGTTACACTTTACAAAATTATAATGTAAATTTTTTAATAATCAATCGAAACAAAATTCTACCATTATAATTAAATTTAATATATATATAATCTGATAATTGATACCTTCAAATTTTAAAATAAGAAAAAAAATCGACTTAAAATAAAAAATATGAATAACTTTAATTCTTTTTTTATAATTTAACTTTAAAATTTATTAATAACATACTCAAATTTATACTTTATCAATTAACACACACAACTATAATTATATGTCCAGTAAAATTAATTTTATTAGCTTCAAAATTTAATTTAAAATGCATAAAACTAGTAAAACAAATACTCCAAACTATTAAATAAAATGTCTAAAAAATTAAAATCTTTTAAGTTCAGATCTCAGTTGGCCTCTGGGCCGGGTGTTGGTGTAACATTAATGTTAACTCTTCTAACTAAGAATCTTTACCACCGCTCAAAACCGGTTTTATGCTATTTATAGTTCATACTTGCCGGTTGAATTTTGAGCTTTATTTCATAGCTGTCCCTTATTCCTGAAACAATTATGAATATAGTACAACCCGGTTTCTTAGGTCGAAAGCTCTCCCAAAACCGGTTCAATTTGTGAAATAAGCAAAACCAGTCTCAAACTTTACATGTATAACTTTACGGTGCGGGTTTAGTAATGATATAATACAACGATTGCGATTCACTAATCGATATAACACAGCTATAAGTAACTCTGATATTACATACACAACTATATATCTATATATACCAACGGTTATAAGAAGGTTTAAAAGTCTCTAGTAAATTTGGGTAATCATCATACCAAGTAAGCTCTGGCCTGATGTATTGGCGGTTTGGTTTGGTTTAGACTATGTATTGACGGAGGTAATCAACTCTGGCCTGATGCTTAAGCTTCATCAAAGCCTTGACTTCATGTTTCCTCACCATTTCTCTAGAGATGTTGAGATTTCCAGCTATCTCTCCCAGAGTTCTATCACCTTTCCCATCAAGACCGTACCTTTGTCGAATAACCAGACTCTCTTTCGGCTTCAATGAATCGAGCTGACAGTTAAAATATAACCAGTTTATGCTTAAGTTTCGGTATTAACTAATATAAGTTTAAATGATAGTGTATGTAGATGAAGGAATGGAACTTACCACGTCGTCGAGAGCGAGCCTGAGAAGAGCAAGTTGCCTTCTATTATCAGCTCCTACACCATCAACATCTGTGATTCCATTGATGAATTCTTCTTGAGTAAGAGCATGTTTTGAGTTTAGTGAGAAAACCGGTTTTGCGGCCCTCAATACCTCCCGGTATCTCTCAGGTGATATCTTGAGCCTTTCAACTGCCTCGTCCTCTGTCGGAAGCCTTCCCAGCTCAAACAATAGTTCAACCTTTGCTTTATAAATCTCGACTCTCACCTGAATGGTTTCAACACAGAGTAAATGTTTAAGGTAATGTCTGTGCAAAACAATCTATTTCTGAAAAAGAACCAAAAGAGAGTAACTTACAGATTCTAGTCCAAATGGGACACGAGTAAAGTTTGAGGTTGTCATAGATCGTATGATGGCATGTCTAATCCAAAACAAACCATAAGTCGAAAGACGAAACTTCCTTTTCGGCTCAAAGCGGTCAATTGCTGTGATAAGCCCTTTCATACCAGCTTGACAGAGGTCTTGGAATTTTGGTCCGTTGGTAAAGTCATGAAAATATTTGTTCATAACAAACAATACAAGGCGGAGATTATGCTGCAATGTAAGGAAAAAAAACAACACAATAAGCTAAAAGAGTTCTCTCCATAACAATAGCCTTTCTAAGAGTTTTGATACACTCACCTTAATAAGTTTTTTTCTTGCAGCTCTACCTATTTCGATTTTCCTTTTCACTTCAGCTGCGCTCATATTAATCTCACTAGCTATCTCAGCTTCCCTCGCCTCTCTTCCCAAGCTCTTCTGCAATTCATCTTTCACTTGAAAAAGAGCCTGCAAATGTTAAGCCCCAAACAATTTGAGCATACATTGCAACAGTGGATCATCTCTCTATGGACTATATGCTATATTCAAGAAAATGAAGAATACCTTCATAGGTTGCATCAAATTAAACAACCAAGCATGTTCAGTAAAAGAAAGAACAGGAGGTATCTTCATTTTTTTCCAGTCCAAGCTCACTATATCATTAGAAGCTGAATAGTCTCGCACAAGCCTCTCGATCTTTTCCTCTTCTTGCTGCCTCTTTGTTACTTTCTTCTCAGAAGAAGCAACAACTGGTTTTTCTTGACTGCTGTTTCTCTTCAACGCAATCCGTTTGTCAAGACTCAAACGCTTCCCCTTCTTCACATTATTCCTCACAACCACTTTCTCCTCACCACTTTGCTTCCTCTTTCTCCTCGGTGAAACTTTAGCTTTGGAAAAATCTACGACATCCTCCTCGACCGATACTTTTGTTGCAGGGCTAAGGTTGAAAATACTTTCAAGTCTTGCAGCAGCTTCATTGAAATCTAATCCTAATGAACAAGAAAGAGCCACATTATGATCTAAAGAACTCGGTTTTTTCAGGGTTTTACAGGGCTTTCTCCTTGTTACTACTCTTTTCTTCTCATTTTGCTTTTTCGAGGGGATCAAAACTGGTTCTCGAGGAATGATCAAAGCAGAATTTGTGGGATCATCCGCTTTAAAGGCGACAATGGATGGTTTTTTAAGTGAAGAACGGTGAGTTAAAAGATCATTGCTTAACCCAAGTGGAGATCTTGCAGCTGAACTTGAAATAAACACAACTCCCATCACAATCTAAGGCTGAAAATTTGAATATTTCGAAAAACTCAATTGAGCTGCAGCAGAAACATGTCTCATATTAGTGTAAAGAATGGTATTAAGAAAATGACTACAACAATTTTACTACATAACACTTGTGTAAATCTAAATTTTAAGCAGAAAAAATTGCTCTTGCATGAACAGACGATGATCGTCAGAGGCGACTCAAAATGAAAAAATCGGAAATTTAAATCAGAACTAGAATTTGAAAGCTTCGGCATTTAAACATGGAACTGGGAATTTTAGAGCGATCGAGAAAATCCCAATTTAAATTTAATCGAATAATAGAGAATTCAAATGAAAATCCAACAATTGATCAACAAATCGTTAGAAACATCAAATAACTCTTTCACTGTTTATATCAATTTCAAATCATTACGAACTAAGTAAAGATCTTATTAAGAAAATTAATGTTCGATATCGACGAATCAAACTGTTTAGCATACTACCTTTGTAGTATCGCGGAGAGAAATTTTCTTCGATCGAGTGAGATTCTTCGTTTCGTTTCGATTAGATTCTGGTTCACCAATTTTAAATAGAAAGAGAAAAAATATATAAATGGGAGTGGAACACGAAAAATATGTGTCTAAACGAACTACGTAAATTATGTTGTCCACATGTTAATGACAATGTGGTGTCGTGTATTTCTAGATTCTATTCTTTAAACCCCCAAAAATAATTTATTTAATCAATTTAAACCCTATTGAAGTTTTAAACTAGAGAGTAATAAGTTTCGGAATAAACTTCTTTCTTCACTGCTCCTGCATAACAGTTTAATAAAGAGTCGAATATATTCCAACGTTTGTCTGCCATACAAAATTTTTCTAACTTACAATTTTACATTAAACCTGTTAAATATTTACTCGATCATGAACAAATTTTTTACATGTAAAACTCAAGAGAGGTACTATTCTAGTTTTCTTTTTATGAAACTCTTTGGTAGTTGGACTGAGATCTAGGGAAAGTGGATGCATTCTTATGATTTTAATTAGTGCATAATACATATGAGTTTAATTGTATTTAATTTGTAACTACACATTAAGTCCCTTTTTTAACTTATGAGATAAATGTAAATGTAAATGTAAAGGTAAATACACCTATATTTCTTTAGATATATATAAGTACATGATTCGAAGATTATAACAAAATTTAAAAATTATTCGAAGATAAAAAGTAAATGTTTGGCATCTCAGGAAGATCTAACGGCCAGCAAGGCTATAGAATAATCGGAAATATATAGGGGAAATGGCGACGTGGCAAATTTATAGTGGAAGAGAAGATATTTCCTTAAAGGGACATGTGGTTATGGATCAGGTAATATACACGTGGATGGTCTTCTCAGCAATTTGGGACCCAAATCAAGTGGTGGCTCGTCAAGCATCAACGTAGCCTTATTATATACCGATTAATTTTGGTTTTGAAATCCAAAAGTCAATTCACATCGAAAAAATATTATTCATAAACATTTCGGAAAGACTCCAAATGTTTTAGAGAATTTTAGTTTCTTCCCTTTAGTCATTTTTGTTCTCATTACATACCATCCCCTTTCTTAACTTTTGTTGTTCTTTATTGTCTCTTTCCTCTACATTCACGGGTCGTTAGTTGTCCGCTATGGACTAAAACTTCACGAAATACAATAGCATTATACTAGTTACCTTTTTAATAGCAAAAAAGTTAAACAAAAAAAACTTACGAAATTCTTCAAGATAAAATTTCAAAGTTTTGACATACAATCGAACATTCTGATTTACTAACACACAAATCATGAATTTCCCCAAAACACTTAGGAACACTAACAAGTCCTCCCAAACACGGAACACCTAAATCTAAAAGTTTCACCGACTTTAACTGGCCTGATTTTTTTGTGTGTTTTCTATCTTCTTATATAAAAAGATTATCTTAATTTTATTTATATTTCATTTACAGATTTTTTTAAAATATTTTTGATGTAACTCAGGATTTAGATTTATTGTTTCAAAATTTGTTAATGGCGTTATTATTTTGAATAACATCTGTTTTAATAAAATAAAAAAATATTGTCTGAGTATAAGATAAACTTAGCAAAAGAAAACTTCAAAATAAATTATAAACATAATTCAAAATTGAATAAACGTAATAATGTATGTTTAAATTTTATATTCTGTTAACAAAACTCATGACCCAATAAACGTCCTCAAACATTTTCAATTTCCGCTGTTAACTTTTATCATTTAGTTTGGCCCAACGCAAGGCCCGACTTAAATTAGAAACCAACTGAAGAATAAAACGACACCGTTGTAACAAAGTCAGCCACTCTTCACAATCTGCCACGTTGCCACTGAATAGAACGCCATGCACAAAGCCACGTAAAAAAGCGCGCTCCTCTCTCTCCCTCCCTCCCTCCCTCCCTCCCTCCCAGATCTCTCTCTCTCTCTCAGTCTCTGATTCAAGACGCATAATCTTCAATCAGATGGTGAAACTCGCAACGGCGCGTGAGATTAGAACGTACGGCCCTCGCTTAGGGAGGAGCAGAGCCGAGTACATCAACGCAGGTCTATATCTGTTTGCCACCGTGGTGCTCATTGGCGGTTTCACGGCGACAGGATTCTCATGGGAGCCAAGATCTGGCCTCGTCCTCATTCTCTTGGCTCTCGCTCTTATAACCGCCGTTAATGTTCATGATCTCGTGGCTCATCTAGTCGGAATCGATTACCGGTATGATATGGCTATAGATATTTAGATATCTGTTTTTGTTTTCGAAAATGCAAGAAAGTTGGTTAATTTAGTTATTTGACTATTAGTTTCCGGGAATACTGTAAATAATGATATAAACTCGTTTAAAAATTAATTATGCTTCAAATTACTAGAATTTGTATACTCGATCGATGTGTATGTGTGATTTGCATAGTTTTTTCATTCACAAATGTTGCGAGTTTGAGAACAACGTTTTAGTTATGAATTTTTTTTTTTAGTAACTTTTTGTGGTTACAGGTTAAGGTTAATGGGGTATGACTTCCAACTGGGGCTAGTGGAATTTGCAGTACCTCTGTTCCACATAGCGGGTTCGGTCGTTTTCTTCGTGGGAATCTTTTTCATTTTCCATCAGGTAACTAAAAATTTAGTTGTCGTAACAAATATTAAGGGTTCTATATCATTGACCAAATGTCCCCTACGTTTGTCACATGAATCTTGATTGTGTTCCCGGCATGTTGACATTCTCTTTCTTTTTAAAATATATGAATGTAAATTTCATTTAAACGAAGAGTGTTTTTTTCAGTTTCAAAAAAAAAAATTTTGTTTTACAATTATGTCAACCATCTCGCTTGTGACCTTGCCGAAATAAAAAATTTTGTCAAGTACTTTTGGCACACTAATCTAACATTTTCCATTACATTCATTGTGGTTCATGTCACAAAACATGAGTAACAGAATAAAATGTTATGAATAACTTTGGTGTGTCTGTTATTTTGTGGGAGTATTTAGGCTGAGACGAAACATGGATACAGTGGAAAAGAGAAGCATGCGTTAAACATGCTTCTTGCGGGTCCTTTGCTTTGGGTGATAGGATCGATTCACAACTCATGCCAAATCTACGAAAGAGCAGACAGTCATGTCCAGATTCTACAGCAGTGTGTTCACATCCCTTTCTTGGTTGGATCCCTTCTATTCTTGGTTTCTGCAGTTCTCAATATCCTCGACCAATCAGGGTCATCTCATAGTGGCTTGAAGCTTCTTGTAAGTTCTAGAAGACAAATTTACCGCTTAAAAAAGTAGGGTTTAAGAACTGCCTCTTACGCTAGTTAGTACATTTTCAGGGGAGAAGGTGGATTTGGCTTGGGATTTCCGGGGCTATATGTTTGTTTGTAGGAGGATTGATGAACGTTGTTAAGGTTTTTAACTTTGTTCAGATCACTGGGCTCCGCCTCGAGAAACTAAGAGGCGGAGCGCAAGACCGGCTTCTCGAAGGGAGAGAAGGATATCTCCCTCTTGTTGCTGAAGAAGAAAGAATAAGGAAGATGGAAGCTGACCAAGCTTCTAATAGAGCCAAACCACGGGCTAACTTAACCTCCAAATCGGGAGCTGGAGCTGCAGAGACCGTGGTGGGATCTTCTCCTACACCATACAAGGATGTTCTCGTAGGGCAGAGCTGAGGACGATTAGTCATGATGTTTAAATTTGGTTTTGTACTCCATATATCTGTACCAAATCTTTTTGTTATCCGAAGAGAACACAGATTTTGTCGTTTAATAGATGGTCAGATGCTATGATTCGTCTCCTATATGATCAGCCTTTATGAATATAGAAATGGTTTAATAATACATTAGGGATTTATAAAATCTTATACCTATATGACTTTTGAAATTGAAGCGGAGAGATCATACCATATAGGAGTCACGTACCAAATAACAAAACAGAGAAACTGAACTAGACATTAGACAAATTCATAAGCAGAAAAAAAAAAAATCAACAGACAGAATAAAGCAAATCAGCGTGTAACATATCCGTGTTTGGTCTCAAGGTAAGTCAACAAAGCTTTACCAAAAGCCAACTTGATATAGCTATAGCCATATCCAATTCTTTATTTGGTTATTAAAAAGTGATTATTTGAGTTGCAAATTTTCTTCGCCGAAGTCTTCGTTATGGACCAATGGATCAATCAATCAACGGTCAAACAGTGGTTGTGGTCATATAGGTTCTGCGATATGCAGCAGCATTTATTGGAATCAACATCTCTTTCACTCCTTCATCCTTTAAATGTGCACCCAACATTTGCAAAGCCAACTGTTGATTTACAAAAAAAAGTCATCAAAAGAAATTTATGATTACTGTTTAACAGGGTAAATTATATGTGTGTATTAAAATAGCCAAGAAAATAGAAATCCTTACAGCAAAAAGTCTGAGGCTATGCCAAAAGCGACGAGGTGAAGGAAAAGGATATAGCATGTGGCCCATGGAGGTGAGGGTGATGGCTACAAGATGAAGGACTAGAGTAAGGGGACGAGGGTTCATGCCTCCCAGAAGAGCCATAATGCCGGTTGTTCGGAAATCTCCACTGCATAGGTAATTGAAGCAGCCTTGTCGCATTCCCTCTCGAGCTTCATCCGTTGTAGCTATAAGAACTTGTGAAAAGACATCCGCCAGAGTGTTCACCGTTGCTGACATTGGCTTTTGCCGTACAAAAGCAAAACAGAAAAAAAAGTGTCATACTAAATCTCATTTCACTCTTATGTGAGAATTGCACTAGTTTCCATCAAAGACAAATTTTTACCAAGTTAAATTGTTGACTATACCACTAGTCAATCACAACTTGGTAATAGAAAATATGACCCAATCTAGCTAGCATATAAAAACTGAATCATGCATTCCATTTATAACTACCAATTTCTTAACTTGAAAACAAAAAAAACTCTATGACATGTTACAACTTTTAGTCGAAATAAAAGATTTTACAAAAAAAAACTTATGTCATAACTCACCTTACGGATGATGTAAAAGGACTTGACAAGCTCCGAGACCTTCTTAGTATTGCCAAGGTTGGGCAATGACCTAAGAAGATTGCGTAGAATGAGAATGTCCGAGAGTGCAACCATCATCCCTGACGAGATTATAGGATGACGCATGTTGAAGGCATCTCCCAACACAATTACTCCTTTCTTATCACACAATCTCGCTGACATACTCTTAGTCGCAGTTTTTTTAAACTCTGGTAGTCCATCCTCAATCCCTTTTAAAAATACCTCACGGAGACTTCCAATTTCGGGAATCTATAACACAGAAGCGAGATGATGCAAACTACATGTCATATAATGCATAACTTAAAAGTTAAAACCAAAGTCATTATTAAAAGTGAAATGTTAAAACAGCCGTATGATAATACAAGTTTTTAGTTCTACATCAATCCTTTGTTACATACCTGAGGAGCCATAGTTTCCTTGAGGAAGGTAGACATTTCGCCATTCGAGATAGAAGGAATACTATCAGCCGGAATCTCAGCAACACAACGAACCTCATCGGTGGTTATTTGATATATAACACATACTAAAGGTTTAGAAAAAATCAGATGTAGACTATGTGGATCTTCAAGTTGGCTATTCTTCGTGACGTAGCCCACCATATACGAGAGCACTTCCTCCTATAAACAATATGACCATCGTTAAAATTCATAGAGAATATAGAAGTCTATACAATACTTAAACAGATCTGATAAGTACATACTCACCCTATTATCAACAAGGGACCGACGAAGGTTAGAATAACAACCGTCGCATACCACAGTGAGAGGTGCAAAGGCTATTATTTCTTCGCCTGCGCTATTTTTGTATGTTACTCCTTTAACCACTCCTCGTTCTTCAATCAATGACTTTACTGTTCCTTCTTCTAATTGCACACTGCCATTGTTCATTACATTATACGATACTGAAACTTGGTGTACAAGAAATGATTTTGAAGCTAGAATGATCCGTAAACATATTGTACGTACTTGGAAAGAGAAGCTGCCTTTTGGCGTAGACGTTGCACCAGACGGCCATTACGTAATGTTCTACCGACTGGTTCATAAGGAAACTTATTGTCATTTGGTAAAGGCAAGGTTGCATGTTTACCGTCCTTGTAAATTGCCAAAGACTTCGATTTCTGAGCGTCGATTTCCTCCAAACAATCTAATGGATGTACAGAATCAATATCACAAATTAAACAACGCATAACATAAGTTTATATACGTATAAATGTGCATGTGTTTTTGGCAAACAAGATCATGCAGTGTGTAATAATGAAATGTACTGATGAAGTGAAGCGAGAGACCTTCAAGGCCAAGCTGGGCTAACATGAGGCGGCCTCCTGGTTGCATTAGCTCTCCCATAAATCTTTCTGGTTCTTTCAAGTCTCTCTCTATCACATGTACTCGTCGGCCATCCTGCTTCCGCAGTCAAGTTAATTACACATACTAAGTAGCTTATAAGGACGAAAACAGTAAGAAAAATCATAAAAATTCACTCTTAAGATCTGCAAATTTAGATAAAAGTATTTATTCAAAATACCGTCACATACGAAAATATATACCTTAGCAAGAGCATAAGCAAGAGCCGCACCGGCTACACCAGCGCCAACAATGATGATATCAGAGGCACCGTCTGTTCTCTCTTCTGCCTCTGCCGCCGTCTCTTCGGTTGCCGCCTTCTTCCTCTTCATGAGGTGAAAAACCATCCATGTCAGGACAAAGGCGAGGAGCGTCCATAACCACGCGTAAGTCGTTTCCATTACTGCTTGGTAATAATATCTCTCTTTACTCTTTAGCTCAAGTCATGTCGTTAAATAAGAGAAACCCAAAATAAAATAAAAAATATATATTTTTTAAAGATAAACCCAAAATGTCAGACAAAAATATATACTATGTATACTTTATTTAATACAATAATACACAAGAGTTTCAAGTTATAAACAAAAAAAGAGTTTCGCAGTTTAGCAAATCAATAAACTGTCAGATCGTGAGATCACATGACGGTCCAATGATATTTGTGTACGTGCCAGTTGCCACATTTTCTTTAATGAGATTAAAATCCTTAGAACACCTCCATTGGAGGTTATAAAGGTAGGTTCTTAAAATTAGAAAAATAATAAAATTGAAAATAGCATATAAAAAAGAGAAGAATCCTTTCTTAAAGTTCTATGGTAAGAACTTTTAAGAACTTTTGTTTAATAGTGAAGAATCTCTTGTACATAAGTGTTATTATCTAATTGGTCAAAAAAAAATCTGATAAAATTATATATATTTATTTTTGTAAGAACTCCAATTAACATTTTGTGGAATAGAGACCATCTCCAATAGAGATTTTTAAGGGGTTCTAATATGGGGTTGTTAATATTAAAAGGAAAAAAAATAAATTAAAATAGTAAATTATGTAAGAACCGGTCCTTAAATGTGGTGTTTAAGAGTCGGTTCTTAAAGTTGACGTGGCCACTAACGATTGGTTTCAGATTTTGTTTGTTTTGTTTTGTGATTTCTCATTTTCTCATCTCTGTCACTCGTCGGAATCTTCCCGCGTCGACATGCCCTGAGCTACGAAGACCTCCGACGCATTCCATGAGAAAATATGTGTCTGTGAACTACAACCGTGGTGAGCATGAGGTCTGGGTACGAGCCAACGGGCTCAGGAACGCAGACATACCGAGATGTTATCGACTTCGGGTTGAGAACGATCGGTTTCAGAAGGATTGGAGTGTATTGGAGGTGGTTAACCAGCTTATGTTTCTCAATCGTTGGGAACAAGATGGCGTTCTCAATTTTTGTGTTGGCCGGTTCTCAATTCTTATCCGAGTATGTATGTCTCGATTGATTAGTTTTTCATTGATGATGTTTTTGAAATTGAAAGTTAATGAATTTTGCAAGAGCTAAGAATGGTATTTATAATATGATGATGATTAGGCTTCAGGCTAGGCATAATTGGGTTGATCAGGCTTGTTGATGAGGTTGAAATGCAGAATTGGAGGCATATGTGAATGGTATTCAAGTTTTAATTCTATAGTGTAAGTGGAATTGCTTTGTTAAAAGGTTGAATAACATATTAAAAGGTTTTAGCAAAGTTACATAACAAAAACAAGCTTAAATTCTGATTTCTTCGATCCTATTTAAATTAATATCTGATCTTGTTTGAATTTTGCTCTCATTGTGAAATTGCTTTGTGAATTATTGTTGTTTCAGCTGCGTTAGTTCTATTTGTTCAGAAGCAGCATCAACTTTTAGTAATACTGCTCTTGTTCAATGCTCTTGCAATGGAGGTAATAGCTTAATTCAATTCCATGAAACTTGTATGTTTGTTTAGATGATGAGGCAGGAGCCAAAGAGGTCTTTCACTTGTTGAAAATTTTGCAGGCTTCCTATATATTTGGATAAGATATTCAATGAGTATGTTTATATAATTCTATCGGTTACATTCATTTTATTTGTCGGTCATGTGTAGTTTTATCTTCTACCTTCAAAGTTTAGCTAAATTTATCAAATGTTCCACTTATTTGAGTTTTTTTCAGGTTATTCCTCAAGCTATATGCATTAGGTATGGATTTACTGTGTGATCCTTGATGTAAATTCAAAGTTGGATCAGTAAGTTTGGTTATCAAACTATTTTTCTTGGATGTAAATTCATAAGAAAAGTATATTGTCAAAAAATTAAACTTTAAGAATCTCATTAGAACTTCTACCAATAGAATATGTTTTTTCTAAAAACCCTCATAAATATCTAAATTTTTGATTTTACAATATTTCAATTATTAATTTAGTTTAGAACCCCTAAAGAGTTCTCAACCATTGCATATGGTCTTAGGCAGTAATCCGAATATATTATTCCAAATCAGAGATCAAATCATTTAATGGACTGTGATAGTACTGTTACCGATGTATCACCACTTGAATTTATAGCCACGTGTATGTGTTGTTAAGAGCTAACGATATCAACTTTCTTAAATAAATAATATGCTAATGAATATATTTTTTTTTTTTAAATTAGATAGCTAGCAGAGCCTTTCAATTATCTAACAAGTAGATTTATAGTTCATACGCCGATTTTTTATTTAGAGATATGTTAAATTGTTTTAACAAAAAAAAGATATATAAAAATTAGTATGAAAGATCTCGGCTTTATTTACTATTAGAGTTTTTTCTAAACCATATCTTAAACCAAATCATTCATATTAAAAATACTAAAAACCAAAAGAATATTCGAAATTCAGATTGAACTATTAATTAATAACAATATTCCATCAGAAAATATCAAAATAGTTTATTTATACTTAAGAAAATTATATATATATAATTTGGTTCTGTGCATGGACATCATCTAGTTGGCTGGCATTACCTAGCTGACTATTAAATTAGGAAAAATCGTAGATAAGATCGTCAATATATCAAATTAATAGATAAAATGTTAGTGATAAAAGATAAAATGTTAGTGATAACCAAGTCAACTCTGTTGACTATTAAATTAGGCGAAATCACAGATAAGATCGTCAAGATATCAAATTAATTAAATTAGGCGAAATCACAGATAAGATCGTCAAGATATCAAATTAATATACTGATAACCGTGATGGGCATGAGCTGGGAACAGATAAAATGTCAGAGATAATCAAGTCAACTCCGCCAAAAAGTCGCTTGCTAATTGCTGCCTGCTATAGACGCCTGAGAAAAATGAACCGCTTCTTAAACATAAACATAAAATGTTTCAAAAGTAATTAGACCACTTCCCCCACTTCACTCGACATAGATAAAAAAAAAGCCGAAACAATTAGACCACTTCCCCCAATATTTACAAAAGCCAAACAATGTCGTAGATGAATGAAGTTTTATATTATCTAGTTATAAAATTTAAACTTACGAACTGAATTTAAAAAATCACGTAATATTACTTCATGTGGTTTATTGTGAATAGTATGTATTTGGTCAAACTGGTTTACAGTAAATAGTTTGTATTTGGTGAAGCCAGATTTTAAAACTACAATGATACGAGTAAGTTTACTTGTAATTGCCAATTATATATGACTTAAAAGCTCCAATAAAAATTTCACAATTTATTTAGTTAGTAAAAAGAGAAAAAACTATTGTGATAATATACATTTAAACATTATTTACCATAAATAAACTTTGACACCATCATATATAACTTCCAATTTTTTTTTGAAGGTGTCTAAAATTTTGATTTTAAATATTTATGATTTAAAACTTTTATTTTAAACTTTTAAAATGAAAATTTTATTAATTTAAAGTGACATTTTACCATTTATTTACTTTTAATTTCACAAAACATTAACTAATTTTTTAAGAATAAAACCACAAAAATGATATACAAATATGTTTTTAATATAATTAATTTAGAGTTTAATAAAATTATTCTGAAATTTAAAATTTTAAAATTTTAGTTAATATTATATGAATTTAAAGATCAAACATATGTTAATTTGGCACATTGATAAAATAGTCAGTTCTAGGTTTATATGGAAAATTTGAAACAATAGAAGTTTACTGAAATTACTAATTACTTTTAAGAGTTTTAATGAAAATATAATAAATAAATAACGTGCGTCTTAAACGTCAACTCTCAATACTAAAAGTGGGTACGATTCGGATATCCGATATTTTCAGGGTATCCGAATTTGGATTCAGATCTGTCGGATCTGAAAAATTATGGATCCGATCTGAATCTGTCAATATCCATAGATTGTGAGAAATAAGTAAAATTTATAAAACAATAATATAAAATTATTAAAAATAAATAAATAATAAAAAATAAACTGAAAATAACATTAAAATAATTTTTAAAAATATTTTAAAACATTTTTACTTTGTAAAATTTTAAAAATATCCAAAAATTTTATATAAAATTTATTTTATTATATTTTAAATAATTTTCTATATATTAAATAATATATATTTAAATATTATACATATATTTTAAATCAAAATTATATATAAAACAGATCTAAATCGGATCCGGATATCTAGAGTTTCAAAATAAAATATCTAGATACGATCACTTCAGATATGTTCTTTCAGATTGGATCGGAGCAATTCTCATATCTGATTTCGAATCTTGAATAATTTGCCTAGCCTACTCAATACCACATTACGCTCATAGTAATAAAGACGCCGTATTTCTGATTTATTTATGTAAATATATATAAAACAGAGACAGACATTGAAGACCCCGCTTAGCTAGCATAAAGCGTCTCCCTGGTTGCATCACCTCACCCCAATCTCTCTCTATCTCTGGTTCTTACATGTTCAAGTAAGTGCAAAGTCGAGACTAAAAGATGGTCCGAGAGGTAATGATGACTCACTATCTTTCATCGTTCATTTTCAGGGCAACACGTGTTATTTACTGTTGGACAGGTGTCAGCTCATTCACTGACGGTCAAGCATCTCCGGTAAACCTGATGTCATTTTGATAATTCTTTTCTGATTGATATCTGCAAGTTGTATGTGTTCACTGTTCATTGTTCAGTGCATTGTCTCTTGCGACTTAGTGCATTATAAGTTGTATGTGTTCACGTGCATTATATACATTCGGATTTTTTTTTGTAATATTGAAACAGCTGTTATAAACTAAACTTATTGTGACGCATTTTGGCTGATTCTCCCATGAATACGGCAAGTCGACAACATAAACCTCGACGACTTCATCGATTATTGGAATTCTTAAGATGTTCTGATCCACATGTTTTTTTTAATACGACTTTTTGAGAAAACTATTTAAGATTCTTTTTTAATAATTATAGTTTTTAGGTTAATAATTATTGTTTAGATTATAGATTAAACATTTATAACATATGCAAAACATGATTTCGTAAATTTTATGGTAACTTTTTCAAATATGCTAATCTTTATATGTGTCTCAGTTCATTAGGTAGATAGCCAAATTCTGATTTGCTATTGGAATTCTTAACATAAACCTTTATAATTAATTACAGAACTTTGATTGTATTATATTTATGAATATGTTTTTTAATCAATGACGTGTATTATATAGGTTTTAACCAATGTTTAAAAACTCGCTAGATGCTAGTCGAGCGCCGGGGTAGGCCAAGCGGCTAAGGAATTAATTGGAGAGTAAATAGAGATTAATTGTGGATTAGTTTTAAAGGTTTTTTTATAGTATTTTTAACTTATTTTAATTTATAAATCCTTACTAAATTTATAACTTTGATATAATATAACATATAAAGTTTCATAAACTTGTCACTACAAAAATCTTTCAAGTATTTAGATTATTTCTAAAATTTTTACTTTATAAAAATAATATTCTTCATAGATATATTTAAAATATATAATTAAAGTTCCAAATACATATGAAAATAATTTTGTTCATATTATTAAAGTAATTAAACTAATAATTTCAACAAAAAAATCAATTTTGGGTTGATTTTTTTTTAATTTTTAAAAAAATAAAAAAATAGAAAAAATTGACGATTAATCGGATTTTGATTGATTAATCGGCCAACTGCGGAACCGACCCGATTTTAAAAAAATCGCGATGATTAATCTTTGCCTAACAACTAGGCGACCGATTAATCGGCTAGGGAGCCAATTTTAAGAACAATGGTTGTAACTCAGGCGACACGAGTAACCATAAGCAACAGCTGCTTAAACTACTATAGGTTATGTGTCGTAGTCCATTATACATTATGGATTAGTTCTTAGAAATTATTAAAAACTACATCAATTTTCTTTTACATCCCTGCAATAAAATTTATTAAACTATAATATTTATTTAATTTTAATAATATTCTGAATGAAAACAAAAATCTCCAAGGGTCTATCTGATTTCTGTTTTATTCTATACACTGAAAAATATTTTCATAGATCCTCTTTCGTAACTTCTAATTTAGTAAATATATAAAATAAGATTTCATGAAAGAAAGTTAAAGGCTTTAAAGCCATCAAGGATATGAAAACATTCGATAAATATCTTTTTATTATTACAATCCTCTTTTGGCTAAGAAAATACCGACATATATTTCCACGTTACATACATATTACTAGTAATCGTACTGCAGAAAGTTTGACAAATGCACAAATACAAAGACGAGGTTTAGAGCATCAATGCTTAGAGACCGGTTGTGGCCATATAGTTTTTGCGGTATGCAGCTGCATAAGCCGGACAGAACATTTGGCTAAACCCTTCAGCCTTCAGATTGGGAATCAACATTTGGATAGACAACTAGTGATTCACATAAAACACACACAAACAAAGTAGATCAATATCAAATTACGATGCATGATAACTAAAAAGGCCATTAAAAGAATCGCACATTTACAGAGAAAAAACAATCTATACAAAATATATAATTGTTAGTATTATTGACTGGAACTCCAAAACAGTTTCAAATATCGAGAGATTTAGTGCTTACTCCAAAAAGTTTAAGGCTCTGCCAAATGCCAAGGGGAGAGGGAAATGGAGAGAGCAGTTGACCAATGGAGGACATGGTGATAAGGCATAGATGAAATATGAGAGAGAGTGGACGAGGGTTCATGCCACCGAGCAGAGCCATCAACCCTGATGTGCGAAAGCCACCACAACTTAGGTAATCATAGAAGCCCTGTCGCATCGCTTCTTTTGCTTCATCCCTCGATGCAATAAGTACTTGAGAAAATGCATTTCCTATTGTGTTCACCGTAGCTGACATTGGCTGCAGCATAAGAAAGAAAAAAATAATCATTATCGAATTCCTGAGGTTGTAAATAGATTTTGAATGTTCATACCTTATAATATAGTATGTAACATATGCTTACCTGGCGAATAACATAAAAGGATTTAATAATTTCTGAAACTTTGTTTGTATCACCAAGGTTGCTTAATGGCTGTAGAAGAGTACGTAGAATGAGAACATCAGACAATACAACCATCATTCCCGACGCAACTGCTGGATGACGCATGTTGAATGCATCTCCCAACACAATTACTCCTTTCTTCTCGCTCAAAGTAGCTCCCATGCTCTTGGATGGTACCACTTTTATGTGTGCACCCTCATCGATCCCTTTCAAAAATATTTTTCGGAGTTTTAAAGGTACCTGGAAATTAAGTGTTAAAGATGTTAGATGCATATTTTTGGACCTCTTGCAAATGGTATGTGTTTCTATGCGTACACCAAATTAGTTATATATTTATGTTTTATGAATTTTTTTTTTTCTTTCTTTTTCTTAATATTGGATCAAAGAATAAGCAGGCCAATGCGTACCTGAGGAGCAAGAGTGTTCTTCACGAAGGTAACCATGTCACCATTTGACATAGAAGGCATATTGTCGGGGAAAACCTCAAAACCACAACGAACGTCGGTGCTGCTTATATGATACATCATGGCGAAGGAGGGTTTAGCCATTATCAAGTGTAATTTGTCAGGTTCTTCAAGGCGACAATTCTTTGAGATATAACCGACACTGTACGACAGAACCTTCGCCTATATCAAGTATTCAAGTTATAGTACATTGACACTTATTAGCTAGCTGACTAAAACAGAGTGAGTAACATAAGCGTTTTACCTTTATAAAGAAACCAGAAAGCATAAGCGTATTTGTATAAAAGAGTACTTAAAAAATATTAAAATGAAAAAGTATACTTACATTGTTGTTGTTTAGAGACCGACGAAGGTTTGAGTAGCAACCGTCACATACCACAGTGAGAGGCGCCAAAGCTGTTGTTTCTTCTCCTGCTTTGTTTTTGTATGTCACTCCTTTGATCACTCCTTTTTCTTCTATCAATGACTTCACCGTTCCTTCTTCGAGCCTCACACTGCCAATTAATGGTTGATGCAAACAAAATAATTGAGATTGTCAAGTTTAGTAACATTAATGTTTAAAATTTTAGAAGGCAATAATTGAACGTTCAGATAGGTCTACCACTAGGATGTCAATTAGGGTTGAAAACCTGCGAGTTACCCTAAACCTGCACCGCTAAGGGGTGGGTTAGGGTTCATGTTTTGATTGCCCAAAAAAAATGGGCATTGCGGGTTGACCCGTCATGGTCTATGGTCTTTGATGGACAAACCCGCATGGGTTGCGGATTGATTCGCGGACTGATAGAGTTACACGTTGAAAACAAAAAATAGTAGGAAATCTCTTTTCATATTGGTTTTATTTTAGAAATTTTGAAAAATACATTTTGTTTTCTTTTGTCTTAATAAGTTGGAGACGTTGACAATGATTAAATCAATTTCATATTTGAATCTTTGAAAATTTATTGATTTAATTATGCATTTTATTACTTTTATTACTATTTTCTTTTTAATTTATGATAGATATAAGATACATTTATTTTATTATCGATAAATTTACATTATAAAGCTTTAATTTTTTAGTTGTTAATTTGATTTTAAATTCCGTGGACCAACCCGTTTAACCCGCGGTTATAGTGCGAGGCGGGTTAGGGTTATTAGTTTAGAACCCATAGGTTATAGCGGGTCAACCTGCTAAAACCTGCAAATTAACTCAACCCGCAATGGAGCGGGCTAAACGAGGCATGTTATCCCGTTTTGACATCTCTATCTACCACCAACCCATTATATTGCTTATATCTTTTTTTTGGGTAGAAATGTTATATAGGGTGTGTCTCTTTTGCCTAACACTATCAAATCCATGATTTTCCATTAATAGAATTGTACATGTTTCTAATATATATATTCTATAAAATCTCTTTCAGCTTTTCTTAATATGAGGTTATTAGGTTATATATACTCAGTAAAAAAATTCCTTGATAAAGTAAACAAAAAACTGGTGAATTGAAATACGTACTTGTGAAGAGAAGAAAGAAGCCTTTTGGCGCAGTCGTTGGACGAATCGACCATTGTAAAATGTTCGAGCAGAAGGTTCATAAGGAAAGTTGTTACTGTCCACCGGAAAAGATGCGACCGTTTCTTTTCCGTCCTTATAAAGTGCTATGCCCGTAACGTTTTGGGCATCGATTCCCTCTATACAATCTACATATCAAATTTGACCAAAAATGAATATTCGTCTACATAACTAGACATTGTAACCAAGTACCAGACAAATTGACCAAAGTAGCATGAAACCAACGTTTTACTTCTTGTGTTTTTCCTTATATCCCAAGATTTTTGAGGAACTCATTCTTTAACAATTATGTAAACTCTTTCTAATACCAATCAAAGAGTTAAAAAGAAAGAACGAATAACGTCTTTTCAACAGATATTAGAGATTAATCTGGATTTTTTGGATTCCTCAATTATAAAAAGTAAAAATACATGTAATTGAAAGTAAAGGAGACAGACCTTGAAGACCAAGCTTAGAAAGCATGAGTCGCCCGCCAGGTTGCAAATGCTCACCCATCATTCTCTCTGGTTCTCTCATGTCCCTCTCTATCACATGTACTCGACGCCCGTCCTTTAACACAAAAAATAGCATATAAGCTCGTGTCAACCCAAAATATGACAATATAATTATATTATGGAAAAATAACAGCAAACATTTATATTTGTTATCCTATCATGCATGCACAAATATTATGCAATAAGAAAAAAACAAGAATACTCAATTTAATACTTGAACGCAAATATGTGACGCCACTTCACAGACCTTAGCAAGAGCATATGCGAGAGCCGAGCCGCCGACACCAGCCCCGACGATGATGACGTCAGCATCACTGTCTTTTCGCTCCTCCGCCACTTTATCCGCCAACTTTGTTACCTTGTTCCTTTAGTTCTCAATATGGTTTATGATAGCGTTGAGAAGGGAGGAGTCACATATATACTACAAAGATATGTCAGTTTAGACATATCAACACATGCTAAATTATGAATATTAAAATATTAAAAGAAAGCAATAAATAATGGTGTTTTGTGTTGTCCACATATGTCAATATCATTTTCGTGCTGTTTACATAAACAAGCGATATTTTTATTTTAGATACAGACAATAGATATTGTCCACTCAAACTAATGAATATGTTTATAATTTTATACAAGAGATTATGAGGTACCACATAAAACAATCATCCTTAAATAACGTCAAAATTTCTAATTTGTATCTGAATTGTCTAATTACTGTAATATTTTTTTTACATTTTTAACGATGATAGCCCAAAAAATATATATATATATATATTATTCACAGTAATTAGACATGAGCAATAATTTATATATACATATATATTAATTATAGACATGAGCAATCATTTATACAAAACTAAAAACAAAAATACAAAACTAGTGAGTTCTGACCAAGAGAACAGTAAAACTTAAGCCGACAGATATAATTGTGTTTTTATTTATGGTATTGGTAGAAAAAATCAATGGCTAAGTTTATCAAAATCAAGCAACAACATACCAATATCAATTATATCATACCAAATCCAAACATGATTAATTTCAGAAGATGAGTTCTTTCTTTAGGTTAGATGGCATTTTCGCCATTAATAAGTCCGGCATCCCTTCTCTGAGTAATCCCACGGAGATATCTTGCATTTGATTTGACGATCGTTGTCATAGAGCCAACTTTGTCAAGCATGCTAGTATTTTTCCCCACGTAATCCAACTAAAACTGGTTGATAAGGGAAGAAGTTGTTCCGCATATATATGAACTCTAGCTATATTTTACCTAGTCGAAATCGCAAACGGACACACGAATTAGAAGAGATGACTTATAATTTCTTGAGAATTACCACAGAGGGTGTAAGCTGATCAAAACCCGGTCTCTAAATTACCATTATACAATCCGTTGAAAAATATGTATGTGATGATGGTAAGATTTGGATCCTTGATTTTACCCTGTCATCACTGCTATTTTAACTGAGGCATGAGGAGGATTGGATCCTTATTCCAATTCACAGCAGAATCATATATTTGAAAGGAAACATTCTTTTCAAAGTTGATGTAGATTTTTAAAAATATGATCACTGCAGTTATTTTCCCCCAATGTCTCGATGTTGGTAAAGAAATAGAGATTATGAAACCAAGGGAATTGAGACGGTGAAACGTGACAAGCAAAAAAATGAACTGACCGGAACCTGACTAATAAAACCACCGATTGTACAAACATTCAACAAACGAAAACTCATTTTATTATAAAGTTATATATATTTTATTATAAAGTTACATGCAGTACTCATAGTTGTTATTATAAGCACAGTGCAATACACTTATAACAAATTCACAAGTACAAAGCACGATTCTTTATATATGTTTTATATATTAAACATATTTCCGTTTAGAGCATCAATTTCTAGAGAGCGGTTGCGGCCATGTATCTTTTACGATATGCGGATGCATTTGGATCACTCCTTCAGCTTTGAGATGCGGAATCAACATTTTGATAAAAAAAAAAACTAGTTATTCATATAAAACACAACAAAAACTGTGTTAAATTGTAATGGTAAACCAAAATAAGCATTAAAATGAAAACACGGATTTATAAACTTTTTGTTTGGTAAAAAAGATTTATAAACTTACACCATAAAGTCTGAGGCTATGCCAATTCCGAAGGGGAGAAGGAAAAGGAGAGAGCAAATGGCCAATGGAAGATAGAGTCATAGATAGGGATGTTAATAAGGGTTTTAAAGCCTAACAATGTTTAAACTTTTTAAAGCTCAACCCTATTTTAACTTTATATATTAAAAACCCTAAAATATATATAAACAACACAAATGCTTGTTGTTAATTCTAAACATATGAATCAAAGATTTCACATTTTTTTATGAAAAATAAGATTTTACATTTTTGGTAAGAAAATAAAATTTTACGTTTTTAAAGTCATAGCACAAATACGATAAATGAGAGAAAGGGGACGAGGGTTCATGCCGCCAAGCAAATCCATCACTGACGCGCTGAAGGCGCCACTACTGAGGTAACCATAGCAGCCTTGTCTCATAGCCTCTTTTGCTTCATCCGTTGATGCAATTAGCACTTAAGAAAATGCATCCCCTATTATATTCACTGTTACTGACATTGGCTGAACCATACCAATGCATATTTTCAAATTATGTGTGACTTGTTCATAGGTTAAGAATGTTCCTATTTTATCACTAAATGAATATTTTTCAAATTGTGTGAGACTTGTTAATAGGTTAATATTTTCATAAAAATGAATATATAGGCAGGCTTATATCTCTGTTGTCTGATACTATATCAAATCCATGATTTTCCATTAATTGAATAGAATGGTACATGTTTGTATTTTATTCTACAAAATCTCTTTCCGCTTTTTTTAATATGGAGTTCTTAAGTTATATATATCAGTAAACAAAACTCGTGAATTGTAATATGTACTTGTGAAGAGAAGAAGCTTTTTGGCGTAGTCGTTTGACGAATCGACCATTGTAAAAAGTTCGAGCAGACGGTTTGTAATGAAAGATGTTATTATCCACCGGATAAAATGTGACCGTTTCTTTCCTGTCTTTATAAAGTGTTAGACCACCCTCATGGGAAGGTGTTTAGGGGTCCTAAGCATGAGTTGATTAACTTAAAAACTAAAAAGAAATGAAAAATTAATAAATAAGCTAAGCATATATACTTAATTAAGCATTTTTAGCAGCGATACTTAAAGAAATGTGGAGAATTCTTATTGGTTGAGATTTTTTTTTTCCCTTTTTCTCTTGAACTAAAACTAAAACCTCTCTCTCACGTGGAGTTACAAAAAGTTAAACAATTTTAAAAAGTTGTTAATTTTTACTAAAACACTAAATTTAATTAAAATAATACTTAAACACTTCTTCAAGGTGCTAAAGTATGGAGATGCCCTTATGCCCGTAACTTTTTGGGCATCTACTCCCTCTAGACAATATACATAACGAATTTGACCATAAATAATATTCGTCTACATAACTAGATATTGTAGCTAAGTACGGACAAATTTACCAAAGTAGCATGAAACCAACATCTTACTTCTTGTACTTTTTCTTATATCCTAAGATTTTTGAAGAATTCATTCTTTAACAATTATGTAAACGCTTTCTAATACCGATTAAAAACGTTAAGAAGAAAGAAAGAATATCCGTCTTTTCAACCGGTCTTAGAGATTAATCTGGATTTCAATTTGGATTCTTAAATAATAAAAAGTAAAAATAAATGTGCTTGAAAGGAAAAAAAAAAGACAAAACCAAGCTTAGAAAGTATGAGTCGCTAGGTTGCATAAGCTCACCCATCATTCTCTCTGGTTCTCTCATTTCCCTCTCTATCACATGTACTCGACGCCCGTCCTTCATATAATTGGAAATTAACATAAAACAAAATATTGTAATTAAACTCTATCATAATAAAAACATGAACAACCACATGTGTTATATTTAATTTTATCCACTCATTCATGCACAAATATTATACAATTAGTATAAGAAAATAGTTAACAAAATTTTTATGCAGATCTAAGTCTAATACTTGGAAACAAAACATTACGCCAGTTGTTTTTTTTAACTGACATTAGTCATCTCTGGCCTTTCTTAAAGAAGCATCATTTAACGTTTTTACATACCTTAGCAAGAGCATATGCGAGAGCCGAACCTCCGACACCAGCCCCGACGACGATGACGTCAGCAGCACAGTTATTTCGTTCCACCGTCACAGCATCCGCCAACTTCGTCACCTCCTTCCTCCTGTTTGTCATGTAGAATACCATTTACGTCATGTAGAATACCATTTACGTCAGCACGAAGGCGAATAGGGTCCACTTACAAACGTGCGTAAATTGTTAGAATCCAACTTGATATTTAGAATGGAACTAAAACTAGTATATAAGCTATATGAGAGACTCGATTAATTATCCAAATATTATAACATTAAAAGGGTTTAGTAAGAACCATCATTTAGAAAAAGCTTTAGTAATTGATCAGATAAAAAGTCAAATCTAGTAATTGATTTTGAATTATAAGCCAATGATATAACATAAATGTCATATCCCTTTCTCTTGGTTCGTCGAACGGTATAACTTTTTATCATCAAGGAGCTGTTTAGATCGCCATAAAGGCAATAACCCTTTTTATTTGAAATTTTTCATTTGGATATCTACTTTTAGAAACCATCTCACTCTCTTTCCTAATTTAAATATTTTTTATTATTTTAAATAAGAAGTATCTAAATTAGATAGCCCATTGTACATGCTCTAAAATTATAGATATTTTTGAAACTAAAGAATTATGAATTAAAATAGTACAGAATTTATTTGAATGTATCAATCGATTTTTTTGGTGATAAAATAACGGAACTAAATTCACCAGATAATAATATACAAATACCAAATCCGAACACGATTACCTTCAGAAGATCATTTTTTCTTTCAAGATAAGATTTTATTTGACATTTGTCACAATTCACAAAAATTCAATAGTTTGTGATTATTATTTACACTGGTTTAACAAAAGCCATTTAACTTTTTCAATTAATCAGTTCATCGATAATTTTATAAACAATAATTT
The DNA here is from genome assembly GCA_963854855.1 of Nasturtium officinale. Classification (NCBI taxonomy): domain Eukaryota; kingdom Viridiplantae; phylum Streptophyta; class Magnoliopsida; order Brassicales; family Brassicaceae; genus Nasturtium; species Nasturtium officinale. The sequence goes on from OY978509.1 coordinate 6,370,272, forward strand.
CAGAAAACTATTTATAATAAAATATAAAACCAGATATTTATGATATTCTATATAGCTTTTAGAAAGTTAAATAAATATAAATATTATCTAAATGATATTCATGACACGATCACATTGTAAGAATCCGTGCAATGATTGTTGAACAAATATGATGTGGCAAGTTGCAGTTTTGAATTTATATGGGTTACTATTGAATGATATGACATATTTTGATGGACCAAAATAAAACGTGGAAAACAAAATACAGTGAAACTTATATAAATTAATAATATTGGTAACAGTTAATTTTATTAATTTATACAGTTATTAATTTATGAATAAATTATTAGTTTAATAGAGATTTTTTTCCAAATTTGAAATATTATATAAAATTAGAAAAAATAAAATAATACTTTAATATGTTTTAATACATTTACATATTACGAAATAATTATTACGTATCTAGTTTTTAAAATAATTTTAAATACAATTTAAGAAAATAATATTATATATTTTTAATATTTTAATAAAATAGAAATAAATTCTCACAAAATTACAAATTTATTAATAAATAAACAACACTAAAACCCTATTTCATTAAAAAATATATTATATATATAATATATTTATATGATTATTAATTTATGTTATTAATTAGACCATATATTTACATAAGAATTCAAAAAAAAATTATCTTATTATTTTATCGAAATGTGTCAATTATTATACTGGCCCAACTCGGAACAATAAAAAATTATTAATTTAGAGAAATTATTAATTTATCGAGTATTAATTTATAAAGATTATACTATATGGGGTATTCTTTAATGATATGACATGTTTTGATTGGATCAATATTTTCAGATTTTGTGTCAGCTAAATACAAATTGTGACATGTGGAACTAATCGATTACCTTCTCAAATTCTTGATATCTTTTTGATATATGTATATATATAATATCTAAATTTTACATTAATAGAGATTTATTTTATTTATTTATTTTACACACATAAAAATCTGTTTTACTTAGTAAATATATTTAGTTAGCATCCCAAAAACTCTTATTTTTGGTTTAAACTCTTATTTATTTGACTATAATTGATGATTAATTATTATTAATATTCTATAATTAATATTGATAATATATAGCTATGTTATTGATAATCTGTAATCATAAAAATAAAGAAACTAAGAATAAAAATGGTAGGATAAGATGTTATAATTTTCTTTAACAAAATTATTGTAAAATTAAAAAGAAAGTAAATGTGGAATTATGCTATAGAAGAAAACAAATGTGTTGTAATTTTGAATAGATAATCTAAGAAGGTTATATTTTTCGTTATTTGTTAAAGAACATATTAGAGTCCTAATGGGAAAATATATTAGTAGATATGGACAAAATATTCGAGATCGGAACCAAAAATAGAATATTCAAGATACCCGGATTTGGTTCCGTATATTTTATTTTAAGATTCTGAATATTCATATCCATTTCTTATATATTTTATGTATAGTTTTTATTTAAAATATATATATAATAGTTAAATATATATTATTTAATAGATAAAATTATTTAAAATATAATTAAAATAAAATTTATATGAAATTTTGTGTATTTTAAAAACTTTACAAAGTAAATATATTTTAAAATATTTTTTTCAAAATAATTTAAATTAATTTTATGATATTTCAATTAATTTTTATTTTCTTATTTACTTTTAAATAATTTATATTATTATTTTAAAAAATTTATCTGGCGGATCTGGATATTTGACAGATTTTGATCGAATTGAATATTTACGGATATTTGATGAATCTATATTAGATATTTTAAAATTTGATATAGGGATAATTTGAAAATCTCAAATATCCTGTATGTGTGTAGGGCTACATACTAAAGTATTTGTCGTCTCAATAATTGATCAGTTATGTGGAGAAGATATATTCGGCCATTTTTTTTTTCTTTCGTCCGCAGATTTTATTGGCTTATTCATGGAATTATTCTTTTAACAATTTGAATTTTAAATTTTATAACTAGATAATATAAAACTTCATTCATCTACGACATTGTTCGGCTTTTGTAAATATTGGGGAAGTGGTCTAATTGTTTCGGCTTGTTAATTATCTATGTCGAGTGATATTATTCAGATCTCACAAAAGTAATTACTTTTGAAACATTTTATGTTTATGTTAAACATATTATGTTCATTTTTCTCAGATCAGCAATTAGCAAGCTACTTTTTTGGCGGAGTTGACTTGTCTATCTCTGATATTTTATCTTTTCCCAGCTCTAGTATGAATTATTATATCATACCATGCCCATCGCCCATTTGATATCTTGACGATCTTATGTGCGATTTTGCCTAATCTAATAGTCAACTAGATGATGCCCATACACAGAACAAACTAAATCTATATATATATTGTTCTCTTAAGTATAAATAAACTGAGACATAAGGAGGATTGGATCCTTATTCCTTATCCCAATTCACAGCAGAATCAAATATTTGAAATGAAACATTTTTTCAAAGTTGATATACATTTTAAGAATATGATCACTGCAGTTAGAGTGAATGCAAAGGGAGACCCCAAAAAAAGTTAGTCAGAGATCGGAGACAAACAAAAAAAGAACTGACCGGAACCTGACTAATAAAACCACCGATTGTACAAACATTCAACAAACGAAAACTCAGAGCATCTCCAGTTCAGGTTTTTCCAAAGGATTCTTAAATTAAAAAGTTAATAAAAAATAAGAAAGAAAAAGTAAAAATTAAAAAACTGTGCTTTAGGTTCTCTACTAATAACATTTTCTAATATTGTAAGAACATATATTACATAGGTGTTATCATATTATTGGTCAAAAAAAATTAAAATAAAAAATATATATTTTTCTTTTTCTAAGAACCCCAGCTTAGTATTTTGGCGGATGATCTCATTTTATTATAAAATTATATATATATATATATTTATTATAAAGTTACATGCAGTTGTTATTATAAGCACACTGCAATACACTTACAACAAATTCACAAGTACAAAGCACGATTCTTTATAAATGTTTTATATATTAAACATATTTCCGTTTAGAGCATCAATTTCTAGAGAGCGGTTGCGGCCATGTATCTTTTACGATATGCGGATGCATTTGCCGGAAACAACATTTGGCTCACTCCTTCAGCTTTGAGATGCGGAATCAACATTTTGATAGACAACTAGTGATTAAAAAAAACTGTGTCAAATTGTAATGGTAAACCAAAATAAGCATTAAAATGAAACACAAGGATTTATAAACTAGTATTTTTTTTTGGTGAAAAGGATTTATAAACTTACACCAAAAAGTCTGAGGCTATGCCAAATCCGAAGGGGAGAAGGAAAAGGAGAGAGCAAATGGCCAATGGAAGATAGAGTAATAGCACAAAGATGATAAATGAGAGAGAGTGGACGAGGGTTCATGCCGCCAAGCAAAGCCATCATCCCTGACGTGCCGAAGCCGCCACTACTGAGATAATCATAACAGCCTTGTCTCATAGCCTCTTTTGCTTCATCCCTCGATGCAATAAGTACTTGAGAAAATGCATTTCCTATTGTGTTCACCGTAGCTGACATTGGCTGCAGCATAAGAAAGAAAAAAATAATCATTATCGAATTCCTGAGGTTGTAAATAGATTTTGAATGTTCATACCTTATAATATAGTATGTAACATATGCTTACCTGGCGAATAACATAAAAGGATTTAATAATTTCTGAAACTTTGTTTGTATCACCAAGGTTGCTTAATGGCTGTAGAAGAGTACGTAGAATGAGAACATCAGACAATACAACCATCATTCCCGACGCAACTGCTGGATGACGCATGTTGAATGCATCTCCCAACACAATTACTCCTTTCTTCTCGCTCAAAGTAGCTCCCATGCTCTTGGATGGTACCACTTTTATGTGTGCACCCTCATCGATCCCTTTCAAAAATATTTTTCGGAGTTTTAAAGGTACCTGGAAATTAAGTGTTAAAGATGTTAGATGCATATTTTTGGACCTCTTGCAAATGGTATGTGTTTCTATGCGTACACCAAATTAGTTATATATTTATGTTTTATGAATTTTTTTTTTTCTTTCTTTTTCTTAATATTGGATCAAAGAATAAGCAGGCCAATGCGTACCTGAGGAGCAAGAGTGTTCTTCACGAAGGTAACCATGTCACCATTTGACATAGAAGGCATATTGTCGGGGAAAACCTCAAAACCACAACGAACGTCGGTGCTGCTTATATGATACATCATGGCGAAGGAGGGTTTAGCCATTATCAAGTGTAATTTGTCAGGTTCTTCAAGGCGACAATTCTTTGAGATATAACCGACACTGTACGACAGAACCTTCGCCTATATCAAGTATTCAAGTTATAGTACATTGACACTTATTAGCTAGCTGACTAAAACAGAGTGAGTAACATAAGCGTTTTACCTTTATAAAGAAACCAGAAAGCATAAGCGTATTTGTATAAAAGAGTACTTAAAAAATATTAAAATGAAAAAGTATACTTACATTGTTGTTGTTTAGAGACCGACGAAGGTTTGAGTAGCAACCGTCACATACCACAGTGAGAGGCGCCAAAGCTGTTGTTTCTTCTCCTGCTTTGTTTTTGTATGTTACTCCTTTGATCACTCCCTTTTCTTCTATCAAAGATTTCACCGTTCCTTCTTCGAGCCTCACACTGCCAATTAATGGTTGATGCAAAGTAATGAGCAAGTGCATTGGAGGTTTTAGATTAAGGTTCTTAGCATTAAAAATAAAAAGTAATGCAAAGATAGGAAAGAAAATAAGAAAAGTTTCTTATATAAAAACCTTTAGATAAGTTAAAGAAGTTCATTTGATAAAATGAAGAAACCCATATACCAGGTGTTTATAATTTATTGGTTCAACTTTTTCTTTTAATATTTCAATTTAATTAAAAACCAAAAATACATTAAAATATTTTTAAGAGACCCAATATTAAGAAACTGTCGATAAGGATGGACTGAGATTAATGTTTAAAATTTTAGAAGGCAATACTTGAACGCTGTCTATCACCTAACCAAGTAATTGAACGTTGAGACGGAGTATAAATTAGATGATATTGACTTAAAGAGAATTACTCCCTCTATCTTAAGAAACAATAAATGCATCATATTTTTATTGTCCGATTTCCGATATCTATTAACCAATGATAATTCAATAATTAAAACATTTTCAATTACTATTTTTTTAAAGTTTGGAATTTATTAACATTAACTATTATAATTTTATTTTAAAATATAAAAAATCAATATTTGTGGAAAAAAATCCATAGAAAATCAAAATTTCTGAAACGGATTAAATAGTTTTAGTTAGAGGATACATCAAGATTGATTATTAATTTTTAATATGATGGAAATTTAAAACCATATTCTATTTAGTACAAAAAGGTAATCTGAAAAAAAAAAATTTTAATGAAATGAAAGGAATCTAATATGTTGTTTTTTAAATCAAGTGGTGGTGGGGTAAACTAAGAGCATCTCTAATGTGTGTGTCTTTAAAATTAAAAGTAATTAAAAAAGAATTGAGTGTTTTTACTGATTAAACTGTACTAATGGATATCTTTATAAAGACACTAAAACACCCCAGTGTATTAAAAATAATCATAATTTTTTTAAGATCTTGTGGAAAAGTTGAGGGATGATGATGGTCTAATTAATCATTTGTTTTGACACAAATCTGCTTTGTCACAAAAATGTTAACTAATAATTTAAATTTTCAAAAAATCAGTTTTGATAAGATTTTATTTCATAGAAAATTAATATTTTCATAAAATGAATATGTAGGCTTATATATCTGTTTGTCTGATCTTATATCAAATCCATGATTTTCCATTAGTTGAATAGAATGACACATGTTTCTATTATATTCTACAAAACCTCTTTCCGCTTTTCTTAATGTGGAGTTCTTAAGTTAAATACTCAATAAAAAAATTCTTGATAAAGTAAACAAAAAATTGGTGAGTTGAAATACGTACTTGTGAAGAGAAGAAGCTTTTTGACGTAGTCGTTGAACGAATCGACCATTGTACATAGTTCGACCAGCAGGTTCGTAATGAAAGTTGTTATTGTCCACTGGATAAGATGCGACAGTTTCTTTCCCGTCCTTATAAAGTATCAGGCCCGTAACTTTTTGAGCATCTATTCCCTCTAGACAATCTAAATAACAAATTTGACCATAAAAGAATATTCGTCTACAAACAATAGACATTGTAACTATGTACCGGGCAAATTGATCAAAGTAGCATGAAACCAGTATCATACTTCTTGTCCTTTTTCTTATATCCCAAGACTTTTGAGGAACTCATTCTTTAACAATTATGAAAAATCTTTCTAATACCAATAAAAGACGTTTAAAAGAAAGAACGAATATTTGTCTTTTCAACAGATATTAGAGATTAATCCGGGTCTCAATTTGAATTCTTCAATTATAAAAAGTAAAAATAAATGTAATTGAATGTGAAAAGGAGACAGACCTTGAAGACCAAGCTTAGAAAGCATGAGTCGTCCGCCAGGTTGCATAAGCTCACCCATCATTCTCTCTGGTTCTGTAATGTCCCTCTCTATCACATGTACTCGACGCCCGTCCTTCATAAAACAAAATATTGCAATTAAACTCTACCATGGAAAAAACAAGAACAACCACATGTGTTATATATAATTTTATCCAATCATTCATGCACTTATATAGTTTTATTATACAATTAGTATAAGAAAATAGTTTTAAAAAAACTGTTACGTGGACCTAATACCTTGGAAATAAAACATTACCCCAGTTGTTTTTTTAACTGACATCATTCATCTCTGGTCTTTCTTAAAGAGGCATCATTTAACGTTTTTACATACCTTAGCAAGAGCATATGCGAGAGCCGAACCTCCGACACCAGCCCCGACGACGATGACATCAGCAGCACAGTTATTTCGTTCCACCGTCACAGCATCCGCCAACTTCGTCACCTTCTTCCTCCTGTTTGTGATGTAGTCCACAATCCACGTCAGCACGAAGGCGAATAGCGTCCACATACAAACGTGCGTAAATGCCATATCCATAACTCTTAGTTCTTCGTATGGTTTATGAAAGAGTTAAGAAATTCAGATGGAAGTAAGATATATATATATATATATCATACCTTTTTGTCATCACGGAGCTGTTTACATCGCCATAAGGCAATAACATTGTTTATTTCAGATACAAACAGAAGATATTGACCACCCTAATTAATGAATTGTGTTACCTTATATAACAAGCGACTAAAAGGTACCATTAAAATTGTAGATATTTTTGAAACTATAGAATTATTTGTAACAAACTAATGCACGTATGGTAACGTATGTACGTTGTCGTCTCAATAATTGATCAAGTTATGTGGTGAGAATATATTTGGCCATTTTTTTTTCTTTTGTCGGCAGATTTTATTGGATGATTAATGGAAAGTAGGCAAAGATTGAATTATTCTTTTAAAAAATTACGGCACGGAACGGTGTCTTCGAAATCTCATCTTTGAAGTCAACCCTTTAGGGAAGAAACACGAGATAAATGTCAACCAAAAAAAAACAATAAGTGTTTTTTGGATGGGCGTACTGCAATATGTTATCTGAGACTTATGGTCTCATACTGTTTTCTCTTTTGAATTTCCTACCTTTGGTCTCTAATTTGTTCTTATTATTCCTTATTAAAACCATAAAATAATCTACAAAAACTGAAACAAAAAGAAAATCAAACAAAACCGAATTAAGTATACAATTTTTAATCAGTAAAACATAAACAGAAGAAAATCCGTAGGGATGTTGCGACGGGTTTTTTTACCCGTTCCGGTCCGAACCCATTTTGAGTCTGTCCATATTGAACCCATTTTTAAAAATTCGAATAAATTTAATACCCAAACAGTGTAGCTCGAAAAAAATCCGTAAGTTCTGGGTATATCCGCGGTATCCGAGTTGTGTTTTTTTTTGTTTTTTGGTGGTTTTATTTTAATTTACTTTTAAAAACTAGAAAACTGAAAATTAAATCTATGAATCAAATTTAATTCTTATTTAATTTTACAATTCATGTTTTATAGTTTTTTATGTGTGTTTTTAAAAATATTGATAAAATTATTTTAATAAGTATTAATGTAATTATTCGCTAACCACAATTATAAAATAAAGTAAAAATATCATTTTATAATTTTCTGATTTGAGGGGTTGGTAAAAATTTTATAGGTTTTGCGCAAAAACATAATTTTGTGATTTTATACTTTTGGCGAAAAATATAACTTTTGGTTTCCGGCCATATTTGCAATTTGATGGGTTTGACAAAAAAATCTAAATCGTAAATTTTATAATTTTGGGCAAAAACTTAATTTTGCCAGAAAAATGTCATTTTCCGTTTTTTGTCAAATCTGTGTTTTGATATGTTTGAAGACAAAAATTCAGTTTTTAGCAATAAAATGTAGCTATTTGATTTTATGTCTTTTACGGAAAAATATAATTTCATATTTTTTTGCTAAAATTTTGATTTTACGGTATTGGAAAATATTACCTATTCAAAAAAATAATTATTTTGGCACAAAAATATTTTTCACAATTTTGTGTATTTAGTTAGGCTAATATATTATATCACTAGTTCTCATAAAAATAAATCAGCGGGTACCTATTATCCGGTAGGGTAAACCCGAATAAAACCCGGAATAAATAAAGCATGCCCGCTTTAAGTCTGCATTTTTTAAACAGAAATGAGCAGGCCTACGAGCTTGGTATTAGATTTGGGTTTTGGATATCCACTGGGTAAAAACCCATAATTAACATCCTTAACCATATCACATTTTTAAACGGTTTCTAAATACTTTTAAGCTATGTACGCGGAAGCGAAACGTGTGGAAACGTGAAAACGAATTTTTTGAAAAATTTAGGAAATGGATATGTATTGGGAACGTACCAATATAATATATTATATATATTATACATATATTATATATAACTAAATGTTAATCCAATAAAATTTGAAATAATATAAATTTAAAAAATAATAAAAGATCATAACAATATATATATATTTCTGAAATTTTATCACTTTTCAAATGAGGAGTTTTAAGAAAAGGATGGAAACGCGTTTCCAAATTATGGTTTTTAAAAACATGTGAAAACATGTTTACATTGAATTTATATCAAGTTTTGTTTTCGAAACATTTCGGAAATAGGAAACAGATATTCAAACAGTTTTCATGCTCCCTACCTTTTAAGTTTTGTAAACTAATAAACCGTAAAAAGAAAGCAAACCATAAACCTAAATTTCCACACTCAAATGTTCTCGTTAATCCTAATTTTTGTCTTATTAGAAAAGCAAAACAGCTTTTTATTTTTGCATTATAAATAACCCAGCTGTGTTATTCTACAAAAACCCATCCAACAAACACTTATTTGGGCCCATTAGCCCATTAAGTACAGGATAAAGATAAGAGCGTTCGTCTCTGAAGACAGAAAAATCAGAGAACGAAAACAAAACGATCATTTCACTCAAGAGCCATAGGAAGCAGAAGATGAAGAGAATTCCTCGTATCAAATTTCCTCAGAGACATTCTATTTCATCAGGTTAACATTTTTCTTTGCTCCTCAGATCCTCATTTTTTTAAAGAAGATTCTCTTTTCACTACTATTTTCTTCCTTGGTTCTTGCTTTATTAGATGCCACTTGCTCATCACTTTCTTTATTCTCATTCGTATCCACTCTTTTTCCCTGAGAAATTTCTCAGGCTCCGGACCGGCTCCGGGATCTGTTGCCGGCGGCAAGAAAAATGTGACGGCGAGTTCAGATGTCCCGGCGGTTCCCAAGAACATTGCTGATGGAGGAAAAGCATCTCTTCAGCCAAAACGCACACCTGTCTCCGACAAGGAAATCGAATCTATAATGGTGAGATCACAATTGCTAACAAACACAAATGAAAAAAACGAAAAAAAAAACAATTCTATAGTAACTCAACTCTGATTTTTTCTTTTTACTTTATAATTTTACAGTTGGGTGGTTGCATCTGACATTTCGGAGTTTGAAGATTTGATCGAACACTTATGAGTTCTTGTCTTGTCGGCTGATGAAGTCTATTATGCTCTTTTAAATTCTTAAATGTAAAGAAAGAACTACTGTAATAATAATGTAGAGAGTTTATGATTTTGTATGAATGGTTCTCTTTTATCAAAAAGGTCTTTCATTGTGTCTTCACAATTTTTTTATTAAGCCACTAGGTAACAATTTTTGAGAGTCAATTGGAGGAATAATATGTGCAACATACAAAATTAGGTAAATAACATAAATTACAGGTCAGATTACAATCATAATTGATTACTTTCGATTATAAGTACATACTTTAAACGTAGTTGTGTCTAATGTAGTTCATTTTAAGCTTATGTCTTAGTCTAGGTTACATATGATCGTGTAGTGTGCACTATTGCTTCTAAACTAAAGTTAGAAATTCAATGGGAACCACTAATAGCTCGAGTTTGAGGTCACAAAGGTGTTATCTGCATAAAATGCAATACTTTTGTATTAAAAAAAAGCCAAACGACTCAAGCAGCAAAAGAGAGCTCCTGAAGCAAGAAAATACACAACAAGGGCTTCAAGACCAAATAAAAGAAATTTTGCAGTACTTCTGTTTCATGTGCAAGCAAACAAACAAGAACTGTTAACTAGAAAAGAACTAGTAAAAACAATATATAGTTAAACCTTTATGAATTAATAATTTTGGTACCTATGTATTTACAAAAAATATTAATTTATCGTGTTTATTTATTTATAAAGGTGACATGTGAACGAAAATATCAATTTAGGATGTGAAAAATTATTAATTTATAGAGATATTAATTTATCTAAAATTAATTTATAGAGGTTGTATGTGCTGTGTTTGATGCCATATGACTGACTATAGTTCGGAGTCGCAGAGACGGATCATTATTTCAGAGACCATTCTCCGAGCAAATGGAATATAACTGAGACTGTACCTGTCATGATGATGAGTAATGGCTGTTCAATCCAATAAGGCTAAAATAAATAATGGGGTCTTTGTAGAAACACACTCTGTTTTGGGTTGAATTTAAGCATTGAACTCACCCAATCAGTGCACAAATCTCGCATAAGATAGCAATAACCCTTAAAATTTTGCTGTGAATCTACAGGAATGAGAGAGATTTTAAAAGGACTGTATCTAATGGCAGATTGCTGATTTTTAACATTACTCAGATTGGATTATGTAATTTAGGAACTAAACATAGCCATTGGTTGTTGTAAGAGAGAGCAATAACATACCAAGAGAGCACACATGAGTGCAACAGCAACACATCCAATATAAATGGATGTGGCGTATATACGAACAGGGTTGAACATCATATTAATCTGTTGCTCAGGTCCCATAAGGAAGGCTGTGCTGCCAAAAGAAAACACATTGATCTCCTGCGGTTAAAAAAAAAAACAGAAGAACAAAATGGATGCAGAATTGGCTAGAGCTTTTGTTAGACATAAGACAATATCATCAAAATCTTGCAAAGTAGATATACAAGCAAGCAAAGGGAACTAATATAGTTAGAAACTTTGATCTTTTCAATACAGAACACCAAAGAAAGTAATAATGTAATTTCCAAGAAATGCTATGAAATATATCTGTTAGCTAAAGAAAACACTTGTGAAATGGCTTCAAGTATAAGCTGGATTAATCATTGTTCCAATAACAATCTCTGCATGGATATTCATCTTTAAAATATCAACGGATAGAAGCAAACGACTATGCGAATATAGTAAGCATCTGAAATCAAAATGACTAAATCTAACTGAAAATATATCCTTAGCACAAATCTATAAATGTTAAGGAATTGAAATTTAGCAAGTTCTCAACTCTCAACATGTAAATAAAAAAAACATACCTTCCAATAGCAAGAACATTTCCAAATGTGAAGAGCAATGCAAATTTGATTGGGATAGTAAATACAATCATAGACTGCAAAAGAAGAAGATGAATGAAATATGAACTATTTCTTCATGATGATCGAATGCTAAGCAATATCATAAAGAAAGAGCATTGATCATTTACCAGAACTATGAGAAGCAAACCAATGGCCAAAGAAATAGAATATAAGATTTAAATAATTTAAACAGAGAACAGAAGAAACAAAACCCAAGCGAATTGATATCGGGGAGAAACCTGAGTTATTGTGAGAGAACAAAAGACCTTCCGATCCATCTTCTAAGAACCTATCGGTGGTCCGGTCACCGTTTCCGCCACCTGAGAAGAACTCATTCATTTCTGATTGTCCCACATTGGTAGGAAAATGGACTACACACAATAATCAAATAACAAAATATTACATTTTCAACATTCCCTAAAAACAAAATCTCAAGTTCACTATGAAACAGCCGGCAAAAACATTCTAAGACTTTGAATGACAATGGTTTTTGGTGTAGATTTAGCTTTTTTTGAAAAACTTGAATGGTACTTTACCAAAAAAACAAACAAACTTGAATGGTTATTTGGTGGATATTCTAGTTTTTGCAACAACAAACAAAAAATGAAACTAGTGAAAAAAAAAAAAAAAAAACTAAGGCAAGTTGCAAAAAAATCTTTGAAATGTAGATTTTATAACCTTTAGAGAAATTACGTTTACAAAATATTGAATGGGTCATAAATTGTTTTTATTGAAATTAAAAACTACTTTAGAAATTGTTAACTATAAATTAGAAATACACACAACTAGGATCTCTTAAAAATTGAATACACACAACTACCAACCATGTATGGAGCAATTTGTTTATTACATAGAGACTAACTAATTGATCATAAGAAAACAAACATAAATGGATTAAAGCACTAGGAATAATCCTCCGGGACCAAAACTCCTCAAATTTTTATTCCGAGTTATCAGTCTCAAAATAAAATATACATAAGTTTTAGATAGTGACATAAAATAAAGGCTTTTAAGCTTTCGTGGCCTTTCAATTTTTTGTTTGCTCCGATCTCAGTTATCTTCAGCTCGATTTTGATACCAATTTGAAAAGACTTTTGTTTGTTTGTTGTACACATGAAGAAATGTTAAATGATGAGGTTGAGTGTACGTAAATCTGTTTTTTTTTTGCCAATTGGATTTCAAAAATCAAATGGAAAGTTTTAGATATTTTTTTATTTCTCGCCAACTAGAAAGAACAATATTCATGAATGGAATTTAATTTTCACTTATAACTATGTATACATAAAGTCAAATAATAAAAAATAAAATAATAAATAAAACTGTCACTTTGAAGTTTAAACTTGTAAGAAAGCAAATAAATAAGCAACAATAAAATAATGTTGACCATAGCTATACTCCTTGTTGCCAAAAAAAGAAGAAGAAGATATTATTTACTACTGATGTTTGACATTTAATATTTTTGTTTCCCGTTCCTTCAGTCTTTAGCGTCTTTTAGCGTTTACTTGACTTTTCGTTAAGTGAATAACCAAACTAAAATTCAAATTCATACACTATGACTTATCCAACGTTAATATAACATAATGTAAGATTTTAATACATCATTGGTAAATCATATGTATAATGTATAATTTTTTGGGAAAATGTATAGAATACGCTTTAAATTAAGAATGAGTTATTAATTTCCCTTTTACATATTCGTTTGGACTAGTTGGTATATGTTTGATTTTATTGATTTAAGTAGAGGACTTGTTTTCTTTATTTATGTCATGATGTGATGATTTGATAATACGCCACTATGTATAGAATGATTTGATAAATGGAAACAGTTAATTGTATGCGGTCTTAGAGACTGATTCACACTTATTAACAATTGCCAAATTGAAGAAATTTTGCCAATTTGTAAATAAAGAAGCAAGTTCTAACTTTCTTGGTCGTGTCAGTGTTAAAGGGACATCCTCAATGCCTCCGGATCCAAGAAAAAGTCGTCTTATTTTAAGCGTCCATAAAAACAAGATGCTCCTGAGTGTATTAACTCATTAGTTGTTTTGTTGAGAAGAAGAAAACAGACAGACCGAAGAACTCTACGGTTATCTTATTTTGTACGAAATAAGTCTTCAGTTTACTTTCGACTATGTTCGATTCTGATTGACCTGTAAGACCACGGAAAAGGGTATTTCTTAGAATGATTTTTTTTCTTATTCTATTTTCACCATTATCTGTTTCCTTTGTTCTTTCCTTTCAAAAGCCAAGAAAGAGTTTCCTAATCCGTCGACGTTTGAAAAAACACAAGTATCAGTTTTTTCTTTCAATACTTTAAATATTTGGAAATTAGAGATCTATACCGAAATTGGGATTAATTTACAAAACAAGCATTGCCTATGAAAGTATTGGCAGTGGCGGAAAAAAGTGCATCCATTGAAATTGGTTTAGTTGTGTAGTTTAATTTTGTTTTAAAAATTTCACAACGATTTTTTACTTGTGAAATTCATCCTTCCTTATCCTCACGGTACCAAATAAATTTACCACTAAGAATATATGTGAAGATGCTATAGGTAAATAAGTATAGACCAAAATTTGTAGTACATTTGTATTTTATTCTTCACCCTTTAACTATAAATGATTTTGATTACTAATTTGCGATGTAATATATTAGATTGTAGTACGAAGTAGAAGAAGAAAATGGGAGGAGGAGCCTCAGACAGAGATACTTTCAGCATTAATGGCCCCTCCCATCTCACCTCTATTGATTGGTAACAATTTTTTCCGTATAAATTCTTTCCAAATAAATGATATATCTATTTTTCCCACATAGCCGTGCACAGCAAATGTTGAAGCATATGATTTAATGGTTGTAAAGACACTGCTAAATCAACTTCCACAAGAAAATGATTTTAAACTTTTATTAAATACTCCATAAATTGGTTTGTGCTTTCAAAAGAAAAGGAAACACATATGTATATAGTTTTTATGATAGATGATGGATTAAAACCCTTATGAATTGATATGCCGTGTACTAGTTTCTTAGTAAAAATTGACCTTTGGGAATAAATACCTATACTAATATAAATACATATAAACAATATCCCACTACTAGGATTCTAAATATATATATTTTTGTTGGTAATAGGACCAATTCATACCATCGAACCTCAGTGGCATCAAGTTTGGTTAAAGGAGTGTACACATTGGAACGTGAAAGGCAAAAGAAACGGGTAGGTTCCGAATCACGAGCTAAGCCTTGGTGGGAATTTTTCCATTTCACTTTACTCGAAACCTTGACCGACGACGACGACGGTTCCACATACGGTGCCGTTTTTGAATACGATCTTTACAACCTTTGCCAAAAAAATACCCCTAACGTGAAAGTACCACGTCACGTGATTGCGTTCCGCGGCACGATCCTAAAGAGAAGAACTTTTTTGTCTGATGCCAAACTTGACCTTCAATGTATCTTCAACAGCCTCCATAAAGGCCGCAGGTCTATGCACGCCATAGAAGCAATCCGCAATGTAGTGACCAAACACAGCGACTCAGCTGTCTGGCTTTCTGGACACTCTTTAGGAGCTGCCCTAGTGTTGCTGGCTGGGAAGACCATGGAAATTTCTGGATTCCTCCTCGAGAGTTACATATTTAACCCACCTATCTCGTCTATTCCTCTAGAGCAGTTACCTGGGGGAAAAATGGGCAAAATGGTCAAAGGTGTGTTTCGAATCACCGAGAGTGTCTTCAAAGCCACCGTAGCCATGGCCGTCACGGATCTTCAAGTTAGTAAATTATATAATCTTTCTAAGAAACTTTAAATGTTTTCTCTACTCAAGATGTTCAAGCAATAATCTTCCACTACTAGTTTAAATATGATTTTTGTTTTACAAGAAACTATATATACATAATCTTGATATTTTTGTCTTTATTTGTTATAGGTTCAAGAAGATGGTACAAAAGCGGCATCGTGGATACCTAATCTATATGTGAACGTATCAGATCCAATATGTTCAGAATACATTGGTTACTTCAGACACAAAACCTATATGTCTGAGATTGGAGCAAGCGAAATCGAGAGAATTGGTGCAAGAAGCTCAATTAGGAGTTTATTGGTCGGAAGAAAAGGAAAATCATCACCTTCCGATTTGTCAACGGAACCTCTTCACCTTCTTCCATCAGCAGATGTAACTGTTAACATGAACAAACCGACTAAGACTGTGACAGCTCATGGGCTTCACCAATGGTGGGAGCGAGACTCGTCCCTGAGGGCAAACTGGCAAAGCTGCTGCATTAGGCCCTGCCCTGAAGGCAAATTGGGAAAGCTACAGCAATTGACCTTACATTAAAAATGAAGGTTAATATATATAATACACTCCTAGGTTTGGTTAAATGTCTTTAAGCTTTTTTAACTGTTTAGGTGATCTTTGGTTCGGATTTTGGAACCTCTATATATCCTTTTACACTTATTCTACTTCCTTTTTTGTTCGATTTGTGTTTGTCTCTTTTTCCCATGTGTTTATAACCCTTTGTATTTTGCTTCGTTTTGATTAAAATTTTCTTCCATGTAAGTGTTGATAGATATATATATTTCTTACAACTGCTTTTATGTTTTTCCCCCGGTAAAGTAAACTACTTTTACGTTTACACAACAAAGATAATTTTTTTCTTTTTTTGATAACCGAGGTGTCCTAACACTCTCCGATAAACTAGATCTATCGGTTTCTCAACAGAGTCTATCGGTTCGCTCATACTAACCACGTGGACGACCAAATGACACTTCACGTGTCGGTTCCTGGGACGTTGCAGTCCATATGTGAAATCCGCAGTACCCAAAACTCGAACCATGGTAACGGAACTTACAGCTATAAGTCTATTACCATTACCATTAGATCACAAGCCTTGGTTACAAAAATAATATTACTGGAGTATAATGTTAAAATCGTATGTTCAAAGTTATAATTTCAGTTACTGAAAATTTTGCAGATCACTAATAATCTAATATCACATCCTCGGCGATTGATTTAAGCCGTAAAAATCTTTTTCAAGCTTGCACACATGATTCAAATTAGCCTTTTTTTTTTGCAAAACCCAATGGTTGCAACATTTTTTTGTTTTGTAAATGTATAGTTTACTCTAGGTTACCGTGGAGGAAGACGTTTCACGCAAAGGTGACATTAAGCGCAGCAGGAATAGTTATAGTATCCGATTATTAAAAAAAAATAAAAATAATAGTAGCCGACTGTACGACTAAAAATTTTCATCGTACGCCACTCCAATTTTTCCATGGTAATATGATCCATGGAGTTTTAAATCAACGCGTCAAGATATGATTTACAAATAAAAATTAAATTATATTTTTGAAGGTACATTAAAAATAATAACTCTATCGTTCATAAAACCCTCCTGCTTTTCTTAGCCTCAGATTCCGAGTTATCTACTGTAAAGCAGTTTTTTGGCACGAGATGGACTGGTTTTGTTGCAATCTCTTATTGTCGAAGAAAGTCGCCTTTGATCTCTTGTTTTATGTTCTGTTTTTCGAGTCTTGTACTCTATTTTTTCCTCTCTGTACTTTGAAGGCTTACCTTCTTTTATAATAATTGATGACCAAGTAAAACATGTAGAAGTTTTAACAATATTAAATTTAAAAAAGCAATATGTATTTTATTTTCTTTGACGGCAAAACAAATATGTAACATAGTCAGGATTCTCCTAGTATTACTTTGCTATCAAACTAACTAAATTTATTAATGCACATAAGATCAAGTGATGTTTTTGAATTGTCCAAGGGGCTAGTTGCAATATCTTTTTTTACAAAATATATCTTTTTATTGACAAAGTGTGAGTCAAGTAATTGTTGGTTGATACACCTTTGCACGTTTCAATGTTAAAGAGATGGTCTTATTAATGTCTTCACATTCATAGACTTTCAACACCCATTCATTAAGGTGAGGATGGGCCATCCCATCTGTACCAAAACTCTATAGTTAATTAGTTTCTTCAATCAGATTCATTTTCAGATCCAACTCATTCTGATAGATCTTTTGAGAATACAAAAAGGGTACGCCGTTATTTTTTCTCTCTGTTTCCTTATTTTTTGTTTTCTAATTATTTTCTAGCAATTACAAGAATAAAATTTACCCATCATGTTGGGGTTTATTCGTTTCCTTTTGTTTCTGCTGCATTCATCAAAGAAAATGATTGATGATGATAAATTCCAGAACAGCTAATGTTTCTCTACAATCTGTTTTAGACTTGTAGATGATAAGATAGATAAACATGGAAGAAGGAGATGATGAAGTTATGGTGAAAGAGGGGATAATGGCTTCTCAAAGAGAAATCTTCAGCATTTCTGGTCCCATCCATTTAACTTCCATTGATTGGTATTTAATTTTCTATTTCATCTCTTTCATTTTAAACCTTATATCATCTTCCAAATCCATTTTACAAGAAATTCATTCATCACTAATCATCTAACTTTGCTAAGTCAATGGTTTAGCCATAGTCAACTTCTAGAATTCTATATTCGTTAATTTCCACAAACTATTAAAAGTCAACGTCTGTGTTTTGATAGGAATAATTCATACCATAGAACTTCGGTGGCATCATGTTTGGTACAAGCAGTGTACACATTAGAACGAGACAGACAACAAAACCGGATTGGTCTAAAGTCACAAGCCTATCATTGGTGGGAGTTTTTCAACTTCACTTTAGCCGAAACCCTAATAGACGAATCAGACGGGTCCATATATGGCGCCGTTTTCGAGTACAAACTCTTCCACAATTACCATAATATCCCTCATTTGAAAACACCTCCACGTCACGTGATCGCGTTCCGTGGCACTATCATGAAGAGGCACTCTCGGTCACGTGACCTTAGGCTCGACCTACGTTGCATCCGCGACTGCCTCCACGACAGTACTAGGTTCGTGCACGCGATACAGGTGATACAAAGCGCGGTGGCTAAGACCGGAAATGTTGCTGTATGGGTCGCCGGACATTCTCTTGGAGCCGCCTTGGGTTTGCTTGCCGGAAAGATTATGACGAGGTCTGGTTACCCTCTTGAGAGTTACCTATTCAACCCTCCTTTCTCGTCTATTCCTATAGAGAAGCTAGTTAAGAGTGAGAAGCTTAAACATGGAGTTCGATTCGCTGGGAGTCTCGTCAAAGCCGGAGTAGCTATGGCCGTCAAGGGTCGCCACCATCATAAGGTATACTCATTCCATTTAATATTATTCGTCATTTTAATAGTTTCACAAAGGTTTAATATTCTAATTTTAGGTAAGAGATTTAAACAAAATTCTAATTCTAAAAAAATCTAATTGTATTTCCATATTGAAAGTGATTAAATATATATATATATATATATATATATTGTATTTTCTACCTAAACGTATTATATGATATTTACATAAAGTAAATTCAACTTATGATAAAAGTACACTACATAATAGTACAAATGATCACACAATATAAAACAAATTTAAATTTTGTACTATTAAAAAAAGGAAACAAAATAAGACTTCTACAACATCATATAAAGAAAACTGAACGAGTGGATAATGGGTGCTCTAGTTTGAGGTTAATGGTTCGAATCTTACAAGAAACTGAATGTCCATTATTTACAGGGTCCAGAAGACGATTCCTTTATGAAGTTAGCATCATGGATACCATACTTGTACGTGAATCCGGAAGATCCAATATGCTCAGAATACATTGGTTATTTTAAGCACAGAAACAAAATGTTTGAGATTGGAGCCGGCAAAATTGAGAGGATCGCTATGAGAAATTCACTTAGAAGTCTGTTGACCGGAGGAGGTGGAAGCTCGTCCTCGGACTCGTCATCAGAGCCTCTTCATCTTTTACCATCAGCGTATATGACTATAAACGCTAGCAAATCCCCTGATTTTAAGAGAGCTCATGGGATTCATCAATGGTGGGATCCTATGTTTTATGGTGAATATGTTCTGCACCAGTTTAATCACTGACTAATTCTACCTTTAGTTGTTTCAAATGCTTTGAAATGTCTTCAGTTGTTTGTTTGTTTGCTGTAATCTGTAAAAGATAAAAAAATTTGCAGGATTGAAAGGGAAGTTGAAGTAGAATAATAGGTATTTATGAGTTTGTATGTTTCGTGACACACAAGCATGACTATTCTATAAAAAGAACCCAATCATCAGATTCATACTAAACCACTGCTTCCAAAAGTTAAGGCTTGAATTCAAAGTCAGTGACCACTTATTTATAGTTAGGATACCGGATATACACATGTTCAACAATCAGAAACATCGATTGGAGCCAAGGAGCGATAAAGATACTTTCAGTTCCAAGAATACTGGTCGAGCTGGTTATCCATAATGACAGAAACGACGCGGATAAGCTCATCTTCGGTTGTGTCTGAGGACACTATGGCTTCAGCATCATGTATGATTTGTTCGATTACAGATTCTTTCTTGAGGGTTTCTCTGCACATGATGCTTCCGATAGTGAAAGGTGTGAGACCCTTTGCCGAACCTTTCTTGAGAAGCATGGTTGAGATGCGGAGGACACGGGCACATGAAAGTGGAATCTCCCAACCATGGAATCTCAGAAGTTCGATGTCTTGCTCGGGATCCAGGGATTTGATGTATTCCAATGTCTCTGAAGAGTATGGCTCTTTTGCTTGAGGCCAGTATAGCCATTCGAATGTGCAATCTTCGAACTGCAAAAAACAAAACAAACAAGGTGTTTAGTCAAAATATTCTGCAGATTGTTTAGTTTAAAAATTTGGAAACCAAGGTGCGAATCTCGAATATCCTAGTGTCTGTATATAGTAGAGTTGTTTACCTTATCGGGAAAGCAATAGCCGTGGTCGATTGGAGTAAGCACCATCTGTCCATCTATTCCGTCTCGGCTAACCAAAATGTTGCCAGCATGACGATCTGCATTAGCCAGCCTTATGTCTAGAACCGATATCTTGTGAACCTGATCAACAGGGAATACTCGGTATCCCATATCTTCGCAACTTCCAACATTACTCACAAACATCTGCAGTGAACCAATCTTTGTGTTCTCGAGAGAGAAACTGTAACCACTGGGATGGTTGAAATCTTTGTGCAAGCATTTTACCATTGTTGTTGGCGGAACTCCAGCAAAACCAGTTTGTTCATGAGGAAAAGTTTGTGGTCCAGTCATAGGATAGTCCAAAATGTAGGCTGCTACTTCTCTGATAGCTCCTTCACCAACCTGTGTGCCTTTCTTCAGTCCCTCGCCATCAACTGAAACAGGTAGTCCATGCGGATTGTTCACAGCCATTGGCTCCTCATCAATGGGCTTGAAGACAGAAACGTATTTGTGTCCAGATGGATCTTGCATGAAATAAGCTCCTCCTGATCCATCAGATGATTGAATCGGGCCATTTCCCTTCTTCAAGCCTTCTAAAGTGGATCTGATAAGCTCTTTGAGCAATGAAGGGATTCTAACTTTAGGATTAACAACAACAGGTTCTATGAAAAAATCATCAATCTTTGCTTGCGGTGATATGTATTCTCCTTGTTTACCATCCACTAAACTATGCTTGTGATTTACATCTCCGATAGACACCTCAAAAGCCTTCCCCACTGGCTTTGCTCTGACTTTAGCAGATCTCCTAATTAGCAAGTGAATTACATTCTCTCCGTTTTTACAGAGATCAGTGATGAGTTTCTGGTCATCTAGCTCTTCACCATCTAATGTAAGCTCATGATCCCAGGGATTCCCGAGCTCGTTCTCCTTTAAAGCTATCTGCTGCTTCACATAACCAACATTTCTACTCCTCTCAACAACGAGCTCAAACTCCTTCCCGCCAACAGTTCTTACAGAAATGGCTTGGAGATCTGAAAGCCTAATAACCAAATGCAACATTTTCCCATCAGGAAGACCATTCTCTCGAACTTGGGAATCATTCCGAGATAACTCTTTACCATCATACACCAGTCTTTGCTTCTTCACAAAAAAACCCTTGATACTCTGAATCATTAGCTTCACGGAAGCTATTGAATCTGACTCCATGATCCGCATTGGAATCAGAGATCCAGCAATAGTCAGGAAAATCAGGATTGGGTCGTCTAAGTTCAAACCAAACTGTCCAATAATACCTGGAAGGTTCACAAGTTCCTCCAGGGCTGGACTCAACACTACACTAGCAACTGACATTCCAACTGTACACTTCTATCCTAAAACCTGGGAAATGAAGAAAACTCAACAGGAATAAAGGGTGAAATCCCAGGAATCAACCCTTTATCTTCTTCCGTGAGCTTTTAAAAACACCAAGTTCCTGCCCCGGATTCAGGAACTCGGAAACTAAAGGGCTTTGTAACTCACATCTTGCCAAGAAACATTTCCAAAGTATTCATATTGAAGTTAAAACAATCCCAAAACCACCAAGAGGTTAGGCTTTCCTTCGAATCACAGTAGCTGAAAAGAATATAATAGTCGCATCAACAGCAAAGAGCCTAAAACAGAACAATAATCATAATTATCAATAATAGAACAGAAATAAAATGATTGACATTTCATTAGAAATAACTCAACCAACCTAGCTAATTCAAAAAGGATCAAACACAATTTCTAATTAACCACAGATTACTAAAGATGTAAAGATCAAAGACAAAAGATTTAAGGGGAACTAGAAATTCTAGCCAACCTTTTTGTAAAGATGATGAACAATTGAACATATATCTAGTTTTATCTCTCAGCAGAGTATAGAACCTTTTAAACCTTTAGTTATCATGTATATAATTTAGAACTCTTCAAAGCTAAAATTAGGTTAGAAGCATAATAAAACAACGGCCACAAATTAGTTTTAAGTCAAACGTCTTCTTCGGACTTGATCAAAAGCCAAACCAGGCTGGCTTTCAAGTGTTTTTTTATAAACTTTATCTGATTACTGATAAATTCAAAATTTTCAACACTAATTCTCACACTTTTACATAAGTAAGAACAAGTAAATTACTAATCGCAAAACTCAAAACAAATAGTTATATCCATATTTAAAAAAAAAAACTCCACTGTTTATCACTAAACATAAAAATTTCAACAGTAAATGAAAAAATGGTTTCAATTTGACTCACATTTCCCGATCACTGAATTGTTACAATTCATCATTCATGATCGGAAGAGATACAAGCAAGAAAACAAGAAATTAACCGATTCTGCAGAGAGATCGAAAAACCTAAAAGATTTTTTTTAATAAAAAATGGTTATACCTGAAAATCAAAATCTGTGAAGCGATGAATCAATCTTCTCGGTAAAATCGGAAATGGAGTTTATTGCTACTTAATCGCCAAGTATTCGAGATTCCGAAAACCCTCTCCAAATGTTTTTTTTTTTTGTTTTGTTAGTGTTTCCCAGAAAAGAGAAAAAGAGGAGAGAGACGAACAAGTGACAAGTCTTCTTTTGAACAGCAACGAAATTTGTTATTTATAGAGTTTGACCTCGCTGACTTTTGACGGATTTTTTTATACGATTTCTAACGCCGTGAACTGTTCCCCACGCCAGTCTCCAGATACTATTTCCGTTACGGACGCATTTTGTTACCGTTTCATACGACTCTAGACATATTCAACACAACACTCATTTGGGCTCTTTTCTTTTAGGCTTTGGTCTCGGCTCTCATTACTTTTATTTTTCCAACATTTCACAAAAGAGATGCTTGTTTGATTCATATATACATTCTACAAAATTTATAAGTTGAAAGGATAGAAACAAAAGAATGTGAAAGTACCTTCATAAGTGGCTCTCTATGAACTCCCATATCCTCTGTTCCATATAAACTCGGTCCTTCTCCTTCCGCGGCATATGCCGTTCATCGGGAAATATCAACAACTCATACCGCTTTCTCGCTTCAACAAGCGCATTCACTAGCCTAGCCGTGTGTCTGAAATGCACATTCTCATCGATCATTCCATGTACTAACATCAGCTTCTGCTTATCCGTCAAGTTCCCGACATGGTGCATAACCGAGCTCTTCAAGTACCGCTCCACATCCGTGGGAAGGTCCATGTACCTTTCAGTGTAAAAGGTGTCATAACCATCCCAAGATGTAACAGGAGCACCCGAGACAGCACAGTTGAAGATCTCAGGGTACCGAGTCAAGAGTATAGCTGAGAGGTACCCACCATAACTCCAACCGTAGACCCCAATATGGTCAGGTTTAGCCAGGCCTTGCTCAATTAGCCATTTGGCCCCGGTTACTTGATCTTCTGCATCGACATATCCACAATTATGCTTGATCCAAGATTCAAATTTCAGCCCACGCCGTGCAGTTCCTCTGTTATCAAGCTGCAAAAATCAGTGAAAATATATCAGTTCTATAGCCTCATCTTTGAGAGAACCTTATTTAACATTTTCCTGAGAATAAAAGCAATAGGATAAAGAAATTGTTCAACCTTCCAAACTAAGACGCCTCTGCTTCTCAGGTACTGTGTCCTCATGTCGACTGTATTAACCCAAGAATCATGAACCAACTGAACGCAGGGACCACCGTAAACGTTGATCATCGTTTTATATGGAGGAGGACCGAATTTAGAACTGTCAGGTTTGTAAACTGCACCATACAGGGTAGTCGTTCCATCATTCGCTTGTATTTGAACAAACTCTGGAGGCTCGATTTTAAGCCTTTTCAGTATCGGTATAGGAGATTTCTGCTCGTAGAGAATCTTGAGTACAGTTCCGTCGCTTAAAGAGCAAAGAGAAACCCGTGAAGGCGAATCGACTGAATCATGAATATCAACGAAGTTCTTCATCTGGTGACCAAGCACAACAACATGTTTCCCTTTCCCATGTGTAAGCCTCAGCGGTTGACACTGAGATGCTTCCCCAACTTCCAGTTTTGTGCAGTAAAGATTAGTCTCAAGCGGTCCATCCAGAGTTGCAGTGAAATACACTAGACACATCGACTCATTTACGCCTGCGATTTGCTCTACCATCCATTCACCGGTAGTAATAGCTCCAAGGCATGTCCCATCAGACTCATAAAGATACAAATGTCTGAAACCATTCCTCTCACTGGCCCAAATGAATCCTCCTGAACGACTAGACGAAGGAACTTTCTCCAAAGAAGTAAAACAGTCATGTAAACTCACCCATACATTCGATTCTTCTGTCAACAGTATGTTTCCTTGACCAGTCTTTATGTCAAAGCTGATTATTTTCAGTTTAGTTTGCGACCTATTCAGAACCTGCACCGTAAGAACATTCCCGGGCATCCAGTTGACTCTACCAAGATATTCATCCTCTTCATTAGTTATTCCTCCGCACACAAGATTCATCCAAGTCGTCTTCCCACCACCAGCTGAAGAAACTACCCCAAGACGGACCGTAGAATTGAGAGCTCCTGCAAAAGGATAAGCATGATCTTCTTGTGCATCTGAACCAACCGAGCTTTTTCCCTGATGCATTATTCTGAACAAAGGAATCTGTGAGGAGTCGACTTCTGTATAGGCGATAAACTTGCTATCTGATGACCACCAGTATCCATTCCTACGATCCATCTCCTCCTGAAATAGAAAATATTTCATATATAAATACATTCTGTAACCAAAAAAATTGGAAAGTTTCCAGGATAAAAGTTTCTCACCTGAGCTATGTACTCAGCAAGACCATGAGTCTGCAGCAACAAAAGAAATCACAATTATTCACCCGAGAGAATATTAATAAGACCACAAAGAACAAGTAGCAAAGCTTTACTTACCAAAGTACTTCCATTGGAACCGTTTGTTAGCTGTTGTGTTTGGTTTTTTAACAAATTTAGGACATGTAACTCAGAGTCTCTTATGTATGCAAGAAATAAGCCATTAGGAGATAGACGAGGGTCAATGACTGGAGAAGCGGGTGAACTTGGCACTATGAGCTCTGGAGTTGGTGATGAAGAAAGGTCCTTCATATACACCTAACCATGGTTACAACACAAAATAACCCAAACAGAGTTAGATTATCTCAAGACCTACAAAAAGCAGTAAGAAAGATCACTAATGCTCCTGATAAGAAACAAGAAGAACAGGAACAAATTCTCTTATTATCTTTGAACCAACAATTACAATCAAGAAGCAATGACCAAACTCTAAGAAAGATCTCAACATATCTTGCAAACAAAAGGGTTCTGACCACTCGGTCAAAGACCCTAATATGTTCTTTCTCCCACACACACATATACATATATAATATTCCTTCCATCACATTCTAGTGCCTATCACCAGCTGCTAAATACATTTCTTTTCAGTTCAAACTCATCAGGATCCGCTAAAAAGTGATGATTCCAGTAACATTGTCCAAAGATTTCAGGATCCTAATGAAGAACATGGTATTGATTATAGAAGCAAGGGAATAACAGAACAAACCCCAGCAGGTAAAGGCACCACAATGAATCTCATCTTTGAGTTTGTCTTGACCCATTCATAACGAGTTACGCCCAATCCACGCTCCCTCAACCTCTCCCTTCTCAACTTCTCTTCCGGTGAAATGTTATTCTCATCAACTCCACCATCAGGAGGACTAAAAACCAAACTAGATTCTCCATTCTTGACATCAAACGCATACAACCTTCTATTCAAATTCTCTTCAGGGCTAAACAAGTAAGTAATCAAAGAATCATCAGGACTAAAGCTAACTGCAGTGGGAGCTACATAACCAGGTAAAGGCGTCTGAACAATATCTTCAACCGCGAAAGGAACGTCTTTTACAGACATATCCTCCATGAAAAAAAGATTTTATCGATTCTTAAAGGTACTCTGGTTCGTTTAAGAAGCTTGACACATGAGATCTACGTTCAACAAACTGCAATAAAAATAAGAGACCAAGAACAAGATTCTTCATTACTACAAAGTATCAAGCTTTCTTGATCACAATTTTTTTTTTTTTTTGACAAATGTATATCAAACCCTTTGAATTAAATTACATTTTGATACATATACAAAAACAGTCAACTTCATATCTTTAAGAATCAAAACTAAGAAACAGTAGTCAACTCCATATTGTATTTTACATAAATGTGTACAAAATCTATGTATGTCCCAAGAGACTAACCAATCAAACACATGTATATGAAGGATTATTGGTAACTGAACCACAAACAAAAGTGAAAGAGGAAGACGGAGGAGTTTAGAGATGAAGTTGGTGGCTTACCTAATCGGAGTTAATGAAAGTGATCAGACAGAGAGATTGGGATGGGAAATAAACTAGAAAGTCCTGATAAGGGCAATTACCAAATAGATGTAAATCCGATAATAAACTGATAGAGCTATGTCCGAGATACAAAGTATAAAATAATGTATTTTCGAAGAAAATAGGGAAAAATGTCTTGTTCGACAACATCATTGAAACAAATGATAAATTGCATAGAAAGAATTTAATTATATCTGTGAATTGGAGAATATCATTTGTTCCACATAAAGTGAAGAATTAAAACTATTAAACCGTGCGAGTATATGCAAAAGACTAGACAAGTCCAGTTTCGGATTTATGAAAATCGATTTTATCACAAAATAAAAAAAAAAGGTTAATTCAAAAGACGAGTCCAGGTTCTCCTAGTTGTCCCTTCGTGTACGTTTTTTAAAATTGGAACGACACATGACCTTTTGCAAGGATGACATGTACAAATCAAGAAATGGTACAAATCAAGAAATGGTCTTAAAAAAAGAAGTATATGCAAAATGTCCAGTTCTAAATATTTAAAACTAGCAATTTTTTTGCTTCAGTTTTCTATCAAACTTTTTCAATCTCTATGACCTCTAAAGTCATAGTTTTGTAATCTTGTTGCATTTTAATAGAATACTCTTTCACAAAAAAAAAAAAAAAAATCCGGTTCCTTGTGGAGATGGATTTTAACTGCAACCATTTTAAATCCTAACTTATATTCTATCGTCATCTCTAAGTTTTTTTTACAAAAATACACATGTAAAACAAAAAGCAGAGACGAAGGCGACAATTTGGGGCCTTTAATCTTTTTAGCATTGGACTATTTAGAAATATAAGTTTTGCAACTCCAATTCTTCGTCTTCACAAAATGAAACAAAACTTGGAAACGCCCCCTTTATGTCCCTACATGTTTTTTACCAAGAATCTTATGATCAATCAATTAGGTTCAATGTATCTATTAGAAGTCAAAACAAAGTGGGTTTAGCTCAAGTTGGTCAAGGCGTAGAAGTAACATATGAGATTATTATACTCTTACCATTATATTTTCTTTGTGTAAGATATGATAAATGAGTTTTGGTTTAGGCAACTACCTTATATCGAAAAAATAGAAAACTCACTTTAGATATGGCAAAGTCATGTTCTTGATGAGCGAAGGGTTCAAGGAAACAAAATCTTTCCATTCATCAAGATCGATTCTTCCGTCGTTTTTGCGGTCTGCGTCAATGAAAGCCTGAAAATAAACCACCATTTCCTAATAAATTATTTATCATCTTCAATATAGATAACAAAACAGATAAGCAACGTTGTGAAACGAGTGTATTACCTTATCCACCATTACTTCAATCATATCTTCAGAAAGAACAAGTTCAGACTCGTGAAGAAGAGCAATCACCATCTCTTTTAACTATATATGTAATAAAAATATACACAAAGTTATTGGGAGTATACCTTTAAAATAAAAATATGGTGTAAATGGACTCACTTCTTCTCGCTCGATGAATCCAGTTTGTCGTAAATCGTACAATTTGAAAGCAACTGCAGATTCATGATATAATTCAGTGTTAGGTATATGAAAAAATAATAGTAAGTACTTAAAACATAGAATCGATGTAAAACAATTTGGGAGTATATAAAAAATGACATTTGGTTTTCTCATGAACGGGTGCGTTTGGATGGAAGACGCCTAAGGACCGGACAAATTCCCCAAACTCAATCACTCCATTTCGCTTCACATCAAATACATCAAATATCTGCGTACATAATAACATATTATAAATCATAACTTTATTTATGTTTTCTATAAATGTAACTTGTTGTAAGATAGTAAATAAATGTACCCGATCAGCGAAAAAGTTCTTCCAGTTTCTATTTCTGAATAGAGCCAGCTGAAACTCTTCCTGGAACATGACACTTTCACTCTAATTAAGCCATATTTTGATAGCTAATTGCATATTTCATATATATCATCATTTCTGAATGAAAGAAGAAACCTTATGAATAAGACCATCG
The DNA here is from genome assembly GCA_963854855.1 of Nasturtium officinale. Lineage (NCBI taxonomy): Eukaryota > Viridiplantae > Streptophyta > Magnoliopsida > Brassicales > Brassicaceae > Nasturtium > Nasturtium officinale. Next base: position 6,399,366 of record OY978509.1, read on the forward strand.
TCAATAATTGAGCTGCTTAGCTTCTTGAACAGTTCATACAAACTCTCCACTTCTGCTACCGTAACTATTGTCTCTCCCAACATTAAAAGTGAAATAATTAGTTTTGATCCAAACTCTGGAACATGTTTTTTATTTTTATTTTTTGAGACTATGATATATAAATAGGATACTAAAATTTAAATATAAAACTGACATGGCGTGACGGAGGCAAGAAGCTCGGGATCCTCATATCCCGGTGCTTGCATTGCAATCTTCTTCTTCTTCTTCTTCGACATAGAGCAACCCATACAAACAAAACTTCTCTCAAGTCTTTGCTTTCACTCTACAACCAAACATAACATGTAATAAATCGAGTTTCATTAAAGGAATTTATCAGAATTTGCAAACAAACAAACAAAAATGAGTTTGACAAACGGCAATATTAAAAAAGTTTGAAAAAGTCTTTTTACAGTAACTCTGTTTTTATTTTTAATAAATTTGACATTTCAACAACAAATAAAAGTTTGAAAATAGACTCTACAAACTTATTTTGGTAAGAGACGGCTATACGAACGATTGTTCCATTGGTCACATAATAAATGCATAAGACATAGTTGGCCAAGTTATTCATTAAAATAGAAAGCTACATTAAGCTCACCAGTCTCCACAAACATCAATTCATCGACGGAAATAGCCTAAATTAGAACAAGACAGCCTTTCACCTATTGAATCTATAATTTAGTAACGATTCCAATAAACAGATGAAACACAAAAGTCAATACTATTGGTAGACTATGTAAGCAACTCGCCGTGTTTTCAAAGCTCAAAAACAAAAAAGTTATATGTTTGCAACACAAAACTCGAAGAATGTAATAACCTCATAAGTGTCACAACTCATTTATTACACCCAATTCGATCTCATGGTTAAAGGTCGATATTCGAAATTGAACGGAGCGGAGACCAAAGTAAAACCTACCAGATTCCATAGGATTATAAATGGAAACTAGACACTCAATTGGACGGAAAAGTAAAAATCAAACGGTTAAGTTCAGTCTATGCTAATGCCACTAAAGAACTCAATATAGCCGGTTTGAAAATGGTTTGGTTTGTACATTTAACATTAAACCGAAGTACAATATACTAAAGATCTTCTTATAACTAGATTCCCTGAGAACCGGACATCGTTTGACTCCGTGAAAAAAAACCCAAGAAGGGATAAACCTCCATTTTTAAAAAAATAATAATTGATTTTATATATATATATTTTAAAGAATTGGATGTGAGATAAAAAGAATTGGAAAGATTTTCTTTTATTATTATTTTTTTTAATGGAGGTTTATCCCTTCTTGGGTTTTTTATTGAGTTACGAAATAGAAAGCCAAAAATTGGATGTGAGATAAAAAGAATTGGAAAGATTTTCTCAGCAAATTAAGAAATATTCTGGTTGAGTATTATTTACTCGGAAAAGTTAAATAAACAGACAAGACGGCTGCATTTTGAAAGGGTGAACCGAAGAAATAAAAAAAAAAATACTAGAGGGAAAAAACTAACCGAAAAAGAATATGTGAATCGCTGTTCTTGTGGTCTCTTCACTTCTATTGATCTGTGGTGGGAGGAAGAAAATGGCAAAATGAGAGTCATTAAATAGAAAAAAAAAAAAAAAATTGTGACGGGCTTCCCAACAAAGGTGTGTGACTGTGTGTCCATCCAGTCCACATCCATGCGCGAACGGATCGTGATGTGGTGTCACTTTTCTTTTCTGTAAACTAATGTTATTATTATCGTTTTACGACTATATAAAATTGTAAAGTATTGTTTTCTCACCCGCTTCTCTTTATGACAAACTCATAAATCACATTTGTAATTTTATAAATTAATGATTTTTTTCCAGAATTGATATTTGATCTACCTACTATTTCTATAAATTAACAACACTATAAATTAATAAAACATTGGTACTTTTATTTATTTTCTTGTCTTATTTGACCTTTTATTTTATTTTTGACATAGGTGGTTGTTGATATATGAAAAAGGTTTTTTTTGGTTGTAAAGAGTTTTTAGTTGAAATAGGCAGTTTTCTAACTTTTATAAATATAATTTATTCAGATCTATAAAACTAAACCTGAAATATTACTTTCTTTTGAAAATACACCATATGTCATAAAGAGAATAATTTATCTAATAGTTTTGTTTATAAATAGAAGAGTTTTTTATTGGAATAGGCAGTTTTCATTATAAATATAATTTTTATTCAGTTCTATAAAGAAAAACTGAAATATTATTTTCTTTTGAAAATACACCATATTTCATAAAGAAAACAATTTATCTAATAGTTTTCCGATGATTTATACATTTTATAGATATATTCAGATTTTTTATAATATTCATTATGTTTTCTATTAAAAACTGAAGAATATGTTATGTATGTAAACATTTAATGTTAAAAATTTAACAATTATGGTGAACACATGAGTGCATACATACACCGCTCCCGGTTGCAATTTTTCAGCTCATACCCGTCCTACAGTATAGCTTTGGCTCACATTCAAATTCAAATTCAAATTCTTATTCTTGGATCAATAGGATATGACAACATGAAACTACAAGTTAAACCAAAAGAAAAATAAAACACTAAAACCACAAGTGCCTAACCTTTCTAAGTTGCCCCATGATCATATTTTCTTTGCTTTCTTAAATATAAAGGGATTTTTTTGGATCCTTTTAATTAAAGTATATATATTTCATTTGTAGTCGACCCATCTATTCTTGTACACATTTTTAATAAAACAAAAATTAGGTTGTGAAAGGTCTCTTGCACTTTATTCCAGTAAATATATTATCAAGCTGTTGAAAGGTGGTTTTGCTATTAAGGTTAAAAATGATCGATGATTATTTGGTATCTTGACTTAATGTGTGGCTATCTTAATTGTTGGTATTCTTTTTCTTTTTGTGCTCATTGTTGCTATTCTTTTTGTTTGTGTTCATTGTAAATTACTAAATTGTGGTTATGTTATTTTCTTTTTATCAAAGCCCTTGTCACATCCAAACCTTTTTGGAGACCAAAGCATGCCACGTGCCACATTATCATCATCTATACATATGTTAAAATGAAAAGATATGACCCATATTATACGTGCACAGAAACATGCATTGTCCGACGGGCGACGGGGGAAAAAATATTTCAACGTCAATTATTCTCAATTTCTTTTCAGATTAATTGCGTCTTTTTAAACTCAATTTATAATAGTTTAAGAAAAATAACTATATAAATTTACATATATCGGTGTGTCACGTATCATGTTTCTGCTGGATCAGACTGACCGTCTTCTTGTTCTTAGCCGTTAGCCGTCTATTACGAGTCCGGGAAAGCCTGTAATCATATGCCAACTAATACCCAGATTTTTGTATACTTTAAATGAAAAAGGAAACACTATTTATTTTTTATTTATTTTTTCATTTTTTGGTTTATTAACTATATTGTGTTTTTTTTTGAATTTAACTATCATTGCTCTTTTTGCCAAATACTTGTATTATTATTATTAACTTAGTGACAAATTCCGGTTTGCTGATACCAAAAAAAATATCATATTGTCGGCAGTTACATACAGATGCAAGGAATAAAACTCAAAAGCTGACTTTGACAACATAAGGGAACGAAGATATGTACGATACTTAGGTTTAAATCCTAACTTATATTCTATCGTCTTCTCTAAGATTTGTACAAAAATACACATGCAAACAAAAAGCAGAGACGAAGGCGACAAGTTGGGGGGCTTTCATCTTTCTTGCATGGAATATTTAATAATATAAGTTTTGCAACTCCAGTTCGTCATCTTCACAAGATGAAACAAAACTTGGAAACGCCCACGCCCCCTTTATGTCCCTACATGTTTTTTTACCAAGAATCTTATGGTCAATCAATTAGGTTCAATGTATCTATTAAAAGTCAAAACAAGTGGGTTTAGCTCAAGTTGGTCACGGCCTACAGCTAGAAGTAACATATGAGATTATTATACTCTTACCATTGTATTTTCTTTGTGTAAGATATGATTAATAAGTTTTGGTTTAGGCAACTACTTTACATCGAAAAAATAGAAAACTCACTTTAGATATGGCAAAGTCATGTTCTTGATGAGCGAAGGGTTCAAGGAAACAAAATCTTTCCATTCATCAAGATCGATTCTTCCGTCGTTTTTGCGGTCTGCGTCAATGAAAGCCTGAAAATAAACCACCATTTCCTAATAAATTATTTATCATCTTCAATATAGATAACAAAACAGATAAGCAACGTTGTGAAACGAGTGTATTACCTTATCCACCATTACTTCAATCATATCTTCAGAAAGAACAAGTTCAGACTCGTGAAGAAGAGCAATCACCATCTCTTTTAACTATATATGTAATAAAAATATACACAAAGTTATTGGGAGTATACCTTTAAAATAAAAATATGGTGTAAATGGACTCACTTCTTCTCGCTCGATAAATCCAGTTTGTCGTAAATCGTATAATTTGAAAGCAACTGCAGATTGGTGATATAATTCAGTGTTAGGTAAATGAAAAAGAATAGTAAGTACTTAAAACATAGAATCAATGTAAAACAATTTGGGGCTATATAAAAAAATTACATTTGGTTTTCTCATGAACCGGTGCGTTTGGATGGAAGACGCCTAAGGACCGGACAAACTCCCCAAACTCAATCACTCCATTTCGCTTCACATCAAATACATCAAATATCTGCGTACATAATAACATATTATAAACCATAACTTTATTTAGGTTTTCTATAACTGTAAATTGTTGTAAGATAGTAAAGATATGTACCCGATCAGCGAAAAGGTTCTTCCAGTTCCTATTTCTGAATAGAGCCAGCTGAAACTCTTCCTGAAACATGACACTTTAACTCTAATCAAGCCACATCGTTTACTTAATTACAATTTATATATGATCATTTTAGAATTAAAAGAAAAACCTTATGAATAAGACCATCGTCAGTAATTGAGCTGCTTAGCTTCTTGAACAGTTCATACAAAGCCTCTACTTCTACTACCGTAACTATTTTCTCACACAACATTAAAAGTGAATCATAATTAGAGTTCTGTTCAAACTCAAGAACATGTTTTTTTTTTTAATAATATTAAAAACTAACATGGCGTGACTGAGGCAAGAAGCGCGGGATCCTCATATCCTGGCGGTCGCATTGCAGTCTTCTTCTTCTTCTTCTTCTTCTTCTTATTCTTCGACACAGAGCACCCCATACAAACAAAACTTCTCTCACCTGTTGTTTAGTCTTTTCTTTCTCTCTACAGACAAACATAAACAATTTTGGTTTACATATTTCTTTTCTTCCTAAGACCCTTTCGTTTTCGTTGGTTCTTCAAAAAAATAAAAAATTACTAGAACAAACCAATTAAAATCGAGTGCCATTAATAATAGGCCAGTTTTCTTGTCCTGTCACGTTTATTGACTTTTCTTGTGTGTTTTAACTTTCTTTTGTGAAACTCACATTTTTGTGCAGATTTTGGCAAACTCATACACGAGATTACCAAAATGGAATGCAGGATTTACATGAAAGTACACAAAAATGTTCATATAGACGTACAAGTTATATTGAATGCTAACCATGATCAAGTTTATGTACAATCTACATTGATAAATCGTGTACGTACGTATATGTATTTCGAATTTCATCAAAGGAATTTATTATAATTTTTTTGAGAGTTTTGATTAACGACAATATGAAAAGTTTGAAAAAGACTTCTAAGCAATTTCTAATAGTAATATTAATCTACAATAGTAGTCGATGGCTATACAATTACAAACGATTTTTTTCATTGGTTTATACATAATAAATGCATAAGATGTGTAGTTGGCTAAGTTACACATTAAAATAAAGATAATTGTAGCTTTCTCGACAGATACATTAAGCTCTCCCCCAAACATCAATTCATTAACCGAAATAGCCAAAATTAAAAACAAGACAGCCTTTTGTCCTAATTAATCTATATAATTTAGTAACGATTTCAATAAACAAATGAAACTCAAAATTTAATACCATTCATAGAAGATGTAAGCTAATCGCCGTAATAGCGACGACAGTGACCTATGACACGAGAGCTTTTGTTTTATCCTAATTATATTATTCCTAAAAACATAGATCACTTATCAGCGTGTTTTTTTTTTGTAAATGTAAATATATAAATATTACATAAATAAAATATCAGATCAAATATAATCGACGTTGGTCCACGTATATATATATTAATGTACGTATGAATCAGTCAAGTTAAAGGTAGCCACAAAGATGTTTTTTTTTTCCTTCAAATTTAAATAGACTAAAAGCGTGTAGAGGTCTCTAGTAGTATACTACATTAATACAACCATGAATACGAGCATGCGGATACTTTGAATTAATTGAATGATAAATTTGTTTATTTTTATATATTTAAGGGAAGAAAAACTATAATGGATTTTGGACGAATATGATAGGGAAGAGTTCCAATCTGAAAGAGACACCATTTACTCAATAATACAAAGTGATGCTTTAATGGAAATCACGAGATTGAGTCAAATTTTTGTTAGTTTAGTCCTTAATTGTAGGAAATTATAGGTGTTTTCATTTGAAAAATTTACAGAAAAAAGGTTTGGTTATACTATTATCTATATTGAATATAGTATCTTTAGATCTTATACTATTGTCAAGTAAAATCCGTAATTTTATAAACATAATGGTCATTTGGTTTGTATATCTACAAAACCAGGCAAGTGAAGGTTGGACCTGGAGCTTCAAATCTAATCAATAACAGAAAATGTTGCTTAATCAAGCCGGCCATGAGCAAAAAAAAAAATGACGTTTGTATATTAATTATTTTATGGTTTTTGATTGTTGTGTATTTATTATTTTGTCTTATACGTGAATAAAAAACAACTTGCAGGTATTGACTTTTAATTTATTAATTTTTATATAGAAGTTTGGTTTTTTTTTTTTGCACGGTACTCATTCGAGATAATATCAAGTACGGATATTTTTGATTTTCAACTAAGAAATCTAATTTGCCATGTCCTTTGACCTTATTTTTGGCAAGAGCCATCTCCCTTGACCTTAAAACACTAAAACTGTGCAATTCTCAAAGCTCAATTCCATAGCAAAGTTCCATATTTGCGCCACAAAACTCAAAGATGTTATAAATAATGGCATAGAATCTTACAACTAATTTATACACCCACCAACCCCAATTCGATCTTCTGGTTAAAGTTCGATTCCAAATCGAATCGAACTGGATCATACCGGATATGATCCAATTTAATTTCGATAGAACCGAATTGAAACCGAAGCAAACCCAAAATCAATTGGATTATAAATGGACGGAACTGAAAAATAGTTTGGTTTGTGTGTTTTAACATTAAACAGAACTACAATAAATCTGATAACTAGATTGATAGATTCCTTGAGAACCGGACTTATTTTGACTCTTTCGTGAATACAAAACCTAAGAAGGGATAAACTTCAAGCTCTGAAACCTCCATTTTTTCAAGAAAAAAAAAAAAAAAACTAGAATTATGAAATTGGATGTGAGAAAAAAGGAAAGATTTTCTCAGCAAGTTAAGAAAATTTCTGGTTGAATTAATTTTCTCGGAAAAATAAACAGGCAAGACAGCTGCATTTTGACAGGGCGAATCTAAGAAAAAAAAAAGAGGAAAAAAAAAACTAACCGAGAATGTGTGAATGAATCTCTCTGTTTCTTCTCGTCTCTTCACTTCTCTTGCTCTGTGTGGGTTAATGAAAATGGCAAAATCAAGAGAATTATTAAATAGAAGAAAAATTGTGACGGGCTTCTCAAAAATTTCTCGGATGGATCGAGATGTTATGTCGATTTTCAAAATGTATTTTATTATTTTTTCTATAAACTAATGTTGTAGGAGTAGTATATAAAATTGTAAGGAATTGTTTCCTCAACCCCTTCTATTTATGACATAATATAAGTATTTTGTTCTCAAGTCCCACCGCACTTTTTATTTATAATTTCCTTTTGACACATGTGTGTGGTTATTGACAGGAAAAAAAAACAATTATTCTAAAAGGAAAGATTGTTATTGAAAAAGGCTGGTTTAAAAAAAAACAAAAGCTGAGACATCAATTTTTTTTTTTTTGAAAAGGCAACCATATTTCATAAATATTTTTTTCTTAACAAGAATTTGGCTATGTAAAAAAAAAATATATTGAAAAATATAACAATAATGAAGAAGCATGACTGAAGGCAAAAAAAAAAGAAAAGAATAAGCATGGGTATGAAAGTCCAAATGTCTCACACGCATCCACACACTACACCGCTTTGACAGGGGTTGCAATTTTTGAGGTCATAGGTCAAATTCAGATTCCTACTCTTGAATCAATAGAACTCCATGTGCCTAACCTTTCTAACTCTCCTCATTATCAATTTTTCTTTGCTTCCTTAAATATTAACTTTCCTTTTTTTTTGGTATCACTTTAATAAAAGTTTTCTTTTGCACTTTTTCAATCAAATAAAATTTATGTTGTTGAAATCTCCCTTCATTTACGTCTCTTCCCCATTTCCCCATTAATCTTCCTTTTTGTCGGTTGGGTTGATTTGTTATAGTAATACATCCAAACCGCTTTACCATGCAGCAACTAGCTGAATACCAACTTGCCTTCACTAAAATAGACATGATTAGATATAACGCAACAAACTATCTAGCAACCTTACAGCTGATTTAACCTAATCATGCGTCTACATGTTTCATGTTTGATGCATCATATGTTCATCAACATTCATATATACATTCCAGCCACAGTGCCCGACGGCTTGCTCAGTCTGTCAGTCTTCTGCTCTAATCATGAAAACAGGATATAACATATCATCATATCTTATTAATGTCATGTTATCATGCTCAATGTGATGTATCTGGACATATTTGAAGGGTGATCAACATAACATGAGAAGATAGGATGATGTATGTCATGGTTTCTAATTCACATATTATCCATTTTGGCAACAGTTGGAACTTTAGAGAGTGTGTCATAACACCACAATTCAGAACCAAAAACGAATAAAAAACACAAAACCAAACCGGTTTCCCTAACTCGGCATACCAACTGGTAAACCAATGTTTGAATTGTCATTGGGTGATAAAGGGGACATATAGTCTGCCTTAGCTCTAAAGAAGGTTTGTTGCAGTGTGATATTTTTCATTTGTTTTCTTCAATTTTTTTTCCAACTTACGCAGCGAACACTTCTCCTCTATCTTCTTTGCTGCCATTTTTACTCTGTTTCTTGCTATTTCCAATTTCCCCAGCTTCTCTTCTTCGTCTTCCCTTACTGTTATCGGAAACTGAATTTCCGGTTTGCTGATACCAAAAACCAAAGATCTTATCATCAGCAGTTACGTACAGATCCAAGGTATAAAACTCAAAAGCTAACTTTGATAACATGAGGAAACGAATATACATTTTGGAGAGTTTTTAAGCTCCATATCAAGTTTTGAGCTTTAGGGTCTGAATGCAAGAACTGAAATGGATGATAAGGATCAATAAAACTCAAGTACCTGCACCCAGAATATATAAATCCGTTTTCTTTTGCGATAAAACCATCTAAAGAGACTGCGCCACCGCCGTTGATGTGTGGAAGAGCTGCTTCAACCTGTTTTTGGGTCTCATATACTTGCAACTTCCCAAAGAGATCATAGAACAACGTTTCTCTAAGCCCGTATCCCGAGTGTGTTTGTATATACAGATCCTCTAGGGCCATATCAATCATGTTCACAGCGTAGCCTATGAAAATTGGTATGAAGTCTCCATTGGGCAGCTTTGGGTCATCCATGGCTAATTTCTTTTGAGGATCGTCCTCCACAAGTCCATCCATCCAAGGTCTGCGTGTTTGGAAAAGATCACAAAAAAAACTTTTATAATTCTGTCAGAAACGATATTAAGGTTTAGCTATCCAAAAGTACCTGATTGTATCAAGACAGAGAACATGAAACCGGTGGTTTGTTATAGATTTTCCAAGTCTTTTTGTTTCGGATTGAAACCAGAGATATTCAGCACTACTTGGTCCAAACTTTGATGGTTTGCATACCAAAGCCAGCATTGTGCCTTCTCCCAAATATTCAGACAAGACCCTGTCATAGCAAGATACTCATGTTTTGGCCAAGTATTTACAAAGATCAGTAAAACTATGGTTGTAAACTGATGCTACCTGCTAAGGGTAGTGGAGGCAACTGAACCGAGAAGTGCTACAAGGCCAAACACTCCTTTCTTAGACAGCAACAGAGACTGAGGAGGCGGAGCATTTCTGTACAAACAACAGAAAACAAATGCTGCGGTGTCATGATGCTCCTCTTCGATCTGTTTCATTATTGAATCTTTGGTGGATAGGCATTCTGTGAACGCCACACCGAGAGGTTCCAGAGAAGCTGAGATGAAGGAAACATGAACAGGTAAGAATTGCCGGTTTATGCCACCATTCGCCATTCTTTTGGCTTAGAAAATTGTTGAAAAAGCTTTTGAATAAACATATTGTAAAATCTAAAGCTTAAAGTGGTTTCAGAATTAAAGATGTAGGCAGTGGTTTCAGAATTAAAGTGTTATAGACACCAAATATTGGGCGTAGTGTTTCAACAACTAAAATGCAAAAAAGTATAATCAATGCAGCTTCAAACGCCATAATATTTATCAAACAAATGAGTGTCAAATAAACAATATCTAATCTGAACCAAGATAAAAATTACCTTCCAAGGTACTCAACTCTTGCTCAGCTTGTTCTTGTTCAGCTTCAAAACATTTTAGGCGCTCATCTACTTCCACAATGTGTTCGCTGTATCCAATGATTTTTTCTTTTAAACTCTACAGAAAAAGGAAGCATTTTCAAAAACATGGCTGAGATGAAAAATGGGAATACAAAACTTCGATCATTGTAGATACATTTGTGGCTCAAATGGTAATGTCCATACCTCAGTGAACTGTGCCATATCCATCAGCCCAGTTTGGCTACTGAGAGCCGATGACGATGCCCTAAGGGTCAAAACTCTAAACTGTGAACATGGAGTTTGTTGAGTAGGAGGTACCAATGGATTTGTAGTTGAAGCCATCTTCGATTCAGGAGTTTGTTGAGTTGGAGGTACCAGTGGATTTGTAGTTGAAGCCATCTTTGATTGAGGTGTTTGTTTGGTAGGAGGTACCAATGGATTTGTATTTGAAGCCATCTTTGATTGAGGAGTTTGTTGAATTGGAGGTACCAATGGATTTGTAGTTGAAGCCATCTTTGTTTGAGGTGTTTGTTGAGTTGGAAGTACAAATGGATTTGTAGTTGTAGCCATCTTTGATTGAGGTGTTTGTTGAGTTGGAGGTACCAATGGATTTATTGTTGTAGCCATCTTTGATTGAGGTGTTAGAGTCATCCTTGAATAAGGTATAGAAAACCCAATCTCATCTCTTTCAAAAGTTTGAGCAGGTGATAGCTGAATCTGTAATTTAAGAGATTTATAAATGAATATTAAGAGGAAATGTTATCAACAACATAATTTTTCTACTAATGGTAAAACCATATAGTCAGATAAACCCAATCCACAAATTACTACTACCTTTAAGCTCATATGAAGTTCAGGATATCGAGAATGAAAAACCTTGAAAGAAAAGACACCCTCATTCTCAGGTAGGGATAGATAAGGAACTTTGCAGCACCCGTGGACGAAGGCATACTTGATTTCACTCTCAACACCACTTGAATCAGATTCAATGCTCATCATATGGAAACACCCGGATTTTTCGTCATGATGTATTCTGGTATCCATAGAACCATCTGACTCAGTCACTTTGAAAATGAGGTTCGCAAGACTTGAACCAGCAACACAAATCTCTGGCAGCTGATTGAAACAGATAAAGTCAGAAGGAGAAACAAACTAAGTCTGTATTGAAAAATCTTGGCTATGCTACATATATTTACCTCTTTTATGAGCCTGAGCTCTCGTCTCTCAGTCAGAGACACTTTCTTGAAGATCTCTTCATTACCAGACATAAACAAGATTGATACTACGAAGAAACAAATAAAGAAAAGAAAATAAGATGACATTTTATGTTACATCTTACAAAAGAATGGAACCAGATGTTACCAGATTTCCCATAGCCTGCTGTGACTTTGAGAATTCCGGACAGATCAACGCAGCCAGAACTATTGACCTACGACATGATCAAGGATCGTGTTAAGACTATTTGTCAAACAGCTTAAGACTATTTGTCAATAAATTGCATCACCCAGATAGTGTTAAAGTTTAAGAAAATAGAGCACGCAGCCTTATAAAATGATATTGTAGAATTTTAACCAAAATTTCCCTTAAATAATGCATAACATTGGTTAGAAATTCTCTTATACTGAAACGAATTGTAAACAAATAAGCTTCTCATACCGTTCGGTTTAGACCTATCGAGTCTTGGATACAATAGCCATCAATACGCATCTGAACCTTGGTACCTTCTGCAACATGGTTATTATATCCATCGAACATCTGCAAGAAAATTATTGTACTCAGTTTGATTTGATGGAAATATCTATTACTGAACAATTAAATGCATAGAACTATATTATATATACCTCCAAGATATAATTTTCAACAGTGGAACCTGGAAGCAAATTTGTAACGCCTGTGGATTATTCTCGACAACATGCTTCAGAGGCCCAGGATTAACTGCAATATGAAAAGCTCGTGAGGAAAAATATCATTATACGCAAAAGTACACTTCTATATCAGGTTACTTTGTATCTCAAAACAAGCAGTTTCAGTTGTTGTCTACTTTCTCAGTTCCAGAAAAAATATAAATTTTACAGAAAGGTCGGTTAGTTTGAGTACCACTACTAATTGATACACTCCTGCTCTTAGTTTTTTGCACGTGTAAGTACATTTTGATAAGTCCTTTATGTATCTTATTACAAGCTTTTGTAGGACAGACATATGATGACTGTTACAATACAAAATCAAAGCATTGAGCTTACCTTTACAAGCAACTGAGATGGAAAATGGTTCGTCCTTCGAGCGTATCTCCAAGGTTGCTTTATAATCTGGTCTAATCTTATCTAACCCAGCAGTCTCAACAATCATATTCTGCATTAGTTTCAGAAAATAATGAAAAATATATAATTTCCCAGAAAACCGTTGGCCATGAAGGTCTACTTCAGCTGTCACCATGCCCAATTTGGTATCAAAAATATTAGTCATAACATTAGTTCATGATGAATTTAAATACCTCGACTTTGAGAATTCCATGATCTATCAGGTTGGCCTCAATCCTGTCAATCTTTGTTAGGATTCCATGGCTGGCTTTCAGTTCAACTTCCAGACTTGGAACAGAGCTGAATGGTATCTGATTTTCATACTCATCAAAGCAAGCGATAGAGCAAGGCAGAAGTGAATAACCAACCCTGTAGAAACAACCTTTTATTGATCAAATATAAGAACTTAAGTGAAAAACAAGAAAAGGGTTAGAAGCAAGTTGTCGTTCTGAAAATATATGAACCTTACCGAACATTACACTGCCGAATGGACTTTTGATTAGACACAAGTTTCCAACTTCCAACTTTCGAAGATGGTCTAACAACAACATGTTTTTTAGTAGTAATTGAGTTTCCCTGAGAGGAAAGTATTCAAACAATTGGTTATATGATTACCCGGAAAACTAAACTGGCAGATATAGATAATAATGTCACTTACAATAGAGAAGAAAAAGTTGTAAATGCCAGCTTTCTTGAACATGTTCGGGAACTTGGACTCAAGTGGAAAGATGTAAAGACCATGAAACCCCCCGCGGGATGAAGGAAAACAGTTATGCGAATACAAAGGTTTGGCATTCTTTTCCCTTGAATTTATATTTGTGCCTTGAAATTCTACTTCCAGGAGCATGTCTCCATCCATCTTCACAATATGTTTCTGGTCCAACTTTTTCGACACTTTTGAAGATGAGAAGCTAGCAGGACGCATAACTGCAACAATCTGATTCGGGGGAGTTTCTCCAGCACTCACTGAATCACCAACATATGATTCCTGTAGGATATTCAAATATAAAACGTTATCACTTGATAGTTAGTGATTAAAGGACAAAGACAAGTTGTTTCATGAAAATAGTTTGAGAACATCAGTGTAAAAACTATTCAAGATATCTTTGGACAGACTCATATGCAGATGAAGGCATTAACATAAAAAAAAAGAAGAGAAAAGTCAATTTACACTCAAACAGTCATGTCCTGACTCATAACATCAAACACAATTACTAAATCTGACTCCTTTTTAGTAAGAAACGAAGTGTCCATACCCCATTAAAGTTCAATGCTCTGCAATCCCTCTCATCCAGCAAATCAATTCTCGATGGATCCTTTTCCCGTTGCTTATCAAGTTTTTTATTCCATTCATTCGCTTCTAGAAGTATACACTGTACAAAAACATCTCTCAGAGTAAAGTTAAAAGGGTATGCACTATGCAGTAGAAAAATTATATAATTAAAAGTTTGGCAGTTGACCTTTTCCGAGTCAATAATACTGATTGGGAAAGATGAAGAACTCCGTATTTCCAATCTTGAAACCCCGTTACTGATTGAAAGCATGCATCCCTCATCTTCAGAGTAATTGATTTGCCTAGATAAAAAAATTTCAGATTTAGAGTACAAGAATTAGAAATAGTGTACTCATCTAATATTCAGAACTAGATAAATGAAAACAGTTACCTGCATATAATCCGGGCATCACCTGCTCAGAAGACACATAAAGACAGCTTAATACAATACTGTTATCATTTGTAGTTTAAATGATATATGAGATGATACTTACTGCCTGCTTCGTCATCGAGTCCTTCGATGAGAAAATAGTCAATAGTCGCGTAGACATCGTTCTTGTGAACCCCTGCACATGCGCCTTTAAAAATCTTGATCTTCTGTCCACGTTTCCACAACATCTCGTTTCTCTTCATCATGTTGTGCACCCTCACAACTATAGCTCAAAATCATTGCAATTAAACAGAAGCATTTTATACAAGGAAATTAAATGAAAAGATGGGAATACTTTCACATACGAAATTGTGAAGTATTTACAGCATATAAAATAAAATTCCTGGTTATTCGTAGTAAATATTTGAAAATGGTTAGCAAAACGGCATGAATAGTCGTTCGCAGCTACATACCCTTACAATCCGGCGAAATGCAAAGAGCTTTGTTATCCAAGGAATCAAAAATAACGATTGCATCATCTTCGCCCAGTGCATTTTCTTCATCATAAGTCTTATGCATCTCAAGAACCCAGTTCTGATAATCCTGCTCCACTTGGCCAAATACCAAAGTTTTTCTTTCTCTATGTAGCACAGTATCTACATCTGTAAAACCGAGAATTAGTTACTTGAAAAAAAAAAAAAAACACGACTCCCAATTGATTTTGGACTGACCGTTATCCTTCGATTTACGACCGAAGTTTTTCAGAGCCAAAGAGAAGGGGTTTTGACTTGCAAGATCGGTCTGCCAAAAGTATGTTAAATAATAAGAATTAATAAAATGTATTAATAACATTAGCTAACAAAGGATAGTGTTAGCTCACTTTTGAGGGTGTCGGGCTGAAACCAGCATCCAAATCTGCAACCACCAAGAGTGCTTATGAACCACACTCTCGTAAAACAATTTAAAACAGCTACATATACAAGAGATAATATGTGAGGGGTTCAGACCGACAAAGCATATCACTCTTCGACAACATTTCTGCAAAGTAGTGGCTCTGGCTCCTCTTTCCATAAACGGAATTGACGCCTACACACAAAAACTGGTAACACAAACACGGATAGGCCCACAGTCATAAACATTTCAAATCCTTGACACATTAAAAATAGCGAAATATTAGTCAAAACATTGCTTGACAACAAACTATAAAAAACACCAGGAATTCCAGCTAATGGTGACCAAAAAGGACTAACCCAAGGGACTTCTGGGAGCAGACGACCAAGTCTTCTTACAGAAAGACGACCAAAATTTTGGAAGCTTTCAGAAACTTTATATCCTTCCTTCTCTAAGCTTTCCAATATAGTATTAATGCTCTCTTTACCCTGCAGCATACATAGTTCAGAATTTTAAGTGTTCAGTTCAAGAAGGTAACCAAAGGTCAAGTTCGTTTCTTTGGGAAGGATTGTCATACCCTTATGATTGGAAAATAAGCAAATTTGAGGCGAGCGTTTGCCACTTGGAATGACCCTGGATGAACAAAAAACATAAAGTCAGAATCCAAACAATGAGATCAATATTTGGGAATTCGGTCTTCTATTATAAGAACATTTCAGCGCTCCACACCAAGCATATATTGTACCCTAGTTTCATTATCTCCATGTAAGTTACATTAGCTTTCATTGTTGCTACAGAAAAAAAATGGCATGGGTTCATTAACAAATCTGATGACAAATATTTACTTATCTGTTTGCAGCTACACACACACACATGAATGCAGTAATGTTACAAGGGCTCACACTTTCTCCATTTCAAACTAAAATATATCCACTTGAAGACACCTAATCATATATTCAGAGTGATAGCTCTGGCTGCTTACTACCAAATGTTGGAGCAAAAACAGCCAGACGCTTAACTGAGAGGAAATATCTTGAACTGTTGAAGGACTGGTACCTTTTGCTTTTTCCCCTTGGAATAATCGAATCTGAAACCAAAATTCTTGACCCTTGGAGTTTAGGTTGATAGTGGCAACCTTGCCACCTGCTATCTCAGCTAAATCATCTCCATTGACCTGGAAAATGTAAGAAAAGACCAAGGATAGAAACAAGGAGCACACAAAATAATATCTACAGGCCTGAAACATCTTTTGAAGATAAAAACAAACCTGAAACTCTACAGGCCTCTTAGTCCTCCCTGTTTTGGAGAATTCATCACACTACAGGTTAACATAAGAAAAAAATGAAAACTCCGACCAAGAAACACCAAAATAAAGGGATTATCATATTGCATTAATATTAGCAAAAGAAAACCTGGATGTAAGGAAAATAAATATCCTTAAGTCTGCACTGAAGTTGATATTTTTCTGGGATCTTACATTCAGTAGCAAATATCTCAACCTGAAAATAAAATAGAATAGTAGTTTCATATAAGCAGATACACATCATACTCGTTTGTTTCATGGTTAAATTAAAAGGTGTGACTAAAGGAGAAGAATAAACAAAACTTGCAATAAAGTGATGAAATTCAAGAAATCACACTGACTCAGAATCTGGGCAGGCCATTTGTCCAAAGAAAGTTAGTAACATGAAATATGGTCTGTACCTTTGTGAAGCTTTCATGAGGCGATAACTTCATTTCCTCCTCCGAAGGATCCCTCATTCCACCATCAGTCTTAAATAATTCAAATCCACGATTTTAAGGACATAAACAAACAAGCAATAAAGTAGCTAAATTAACAGATGAATGTTTTATTACCTTCCAAGTTTTCCCTGAGATAGAATGATTTCCAATCAAAGCTTCTTGATTGAGTTGCAAAATCCATACTTTCTTGGACTGTTTTGTCTTTGAAGACAGCACAGTACGCCTAATCAGAGAAGAGGATTAAACACTCCAAGGAAAGGAAGACAATCATTGGTGTGATTTCAACATTGATGGTTAACAAAAAATGAATTCTCACCTTCCCAAATGCATACAAGCATAAGCAGCTCCATATCCAAACATCCCAAAGAACGGCTACATACCAAAAGAATGGATCTTCCTCAGATCAGTAATGTATTAGACTTGTCAAATTCTTCACTGATTAATTCAAAGATGTCTTGTTATGTAGAAAGACATGCTAATTATAAACTACAAGCAGAAACTGTTCTGAGATTCTTTAGGCATAATTAACCACCTTAAGGTATGGTGGATTGCCTCCAATAGCTTCAGATGTGTGAGACCTATGCATTGAAGCGCCTATTTTTCCCCTGCATAGTTTCAAAAAATGTGGATCGATCAACTTAGCACCAAAAGATCAAGTTTTTGGTATCAACTTAAATCAAGAAAATATGACTCCAAAAGAATGTTAAGTTATTTGATTAATAAGTTTCTCACTAATATTATTATTTTGTATCAGTATCTTCTATGTTTTGAAAGCATATGAATAAAACTGCAGTAAATGCCTCACCATTTATCAATAGAATTATCCTCACTACTATCCATTCCAGGACCAGAATCAAAGATTGAAATCCGATCACCGAGAACATCCACCCTACAAAAAGAATCACATGAAATCAAAAGAAAAAAAAAACTTAACTTTGATTATCTGACCTTTGATGACAAGAGAAAACCTAATTAGTCTTCGATCTCCTGGAGAACAGGACCACACTGCTTGCAAAGAATTATCCTGTAATATAAGCAACATGAAAATTGGAAAAGACTAATACATTAAGCAATTCCGTCATCTGATCCTAAAGATATTTGTCAAACTCGTGTTAGTAACTGACGGTAAGAAAATTAATTTTCAGAACAAAAAAGGGTATTCCACACAGACCTTTAGATAGAAACCAGGCAAACACGAGGCATCAATGTAATAACTCAACCATTAAACTACCTAACTCAAATCTAAACTCAAGCGCAAAAACCAAAACCATTGCCGAATCCAATATGCCTAAAACATTCTGCCCAACTTAAATTTTAACTCTACAGACTACTACAAACCTCCTAGGCTAATTTCAATGATCCTGCACCAGACTAACACAATAATGCAAGCCTGAACTTGAGCCGGTCCAACAAGCTCAATTAAGGCAACTTCTTGTGAATCTCCTTCCATTACCTCCCATTTATCAGAGTCCCTCTGCTCGTCTATGGAGCAGCTCAAGTAACATTGTAACCCAGGCTCCACTTCTGGCTTATTCTCATCTATTATGAAAATATTGTACCTCTAGGGCACATTTTTTGCAAGAAGTAATATGCTTTTGTAAACCCAAATATCTGTTTGCCCATTTAACTTAGAAATACAACTTATCAGCTCCAAAAGTCAGATCCTCTTCCTTCTTTTAAATCCTCCTCCTAAAGACTAAGTGCCACAACATTAACTCAAGCGAGCAACAGCCTGATGCCTACTAATCTGGAAGAACATGTTGCATATATAGAGCATGTTGTCACAACATTTGTCACAACAACAGAGTTTTGGGACTTTTGTCACAACATTTACTCTTCATGTTCCCGGGCTTTACCCTCTGCTTCTACATCTGGAAGAACATGTTGCATATATAGAGCACTTTCAGCTTGCATTTCCCAAAATCATCTTCAACATGGAACTGAAGTACCTTACACAATTGAACTACGATTCTGTAAATTTAGTCTCTTTCTCTTTAATAATTTTTCTCTCAGAGTCATTACATCGAGCACCTGGAGGGTGTTTCATATCTTGGCTCATTTCTTCATCTTTTCATCATTATCAGCACTATACCTTCACACACGAGTTTACATCTGCTCCATTCTCATTCTAAGTGTCGAAATCTTCATCTGAAACTCCGATTAGTTCTAAGATCCTTACAGATGTCAACCATAGATTCTTCCAATTCATAGTCTTTGACAATCATTTGCCATTGTGACAAAAGCCACAAAACTCTGACACCGGTTTTGAAATGATCCAAGTCGGTTAACGAGAGAACCAATTGCTTAACCAAATACATAATTCCTTATTAGTAGTGGCTAATTTATTTTTAAACCGTAAGCTCTTAGCTAACGAACTTAACAGATTCTTGCAGAGCAACAATGTCCTACAAACCCCCTAACCTAATTACACTAGACTAACCCAAGAAAAACTTACTAAAATACATTAAAGAACAATTTATTTCGCAAAATCACACAACTGTCAAATATTATAATCATTTCAGGTAATTTAATTTGAAACACTTACAATCAGATCCGCAAGAGCTGTCTCAAAGCTATAAGTTTGTGGTAGTTCTTTAAGTAAATCAGTATCAGGTGTTAAATCCCACATATTCTGCATAAAAAAAACAAGTACAAGAAGACCATCACTAAACCAAATTAATTAAGGAGAGAATTATACATAGTAAAACTATATAATAATACTAACCTCATACATAATGGAAGCTTTTCCAGACCCATCCTGATCCACAGATTAAAAAATTGAAGCAAACACTTAGCTAAATAGACATTAAAAAAAAAAACAAAGCAAGTTAAAAATGAAAACATCAGAATTTGTTCTCCCGAACCAATTAACTTTATTATGTAAACGCGAAAGGGACATAGTTTTGTAAATGTTTCTCTACTTACAAAAGTACCCAGAGTGTTTGCTATTTTGGGAAATACACCAAAACGTTTTACTGTTTATCAAAAATACCCAGAACTTTTAGTATTCACTGAATTGATTCTAAACTTAAGGTGATTACAGAGAATGAATTAATCATATACCAAAAGTCTACTTACAAAGAACACTTAAGCTAAGACTCTTTCAAAGCTGTGAAATGTTGGTACTTCTCTGTTGCCTTCTTCAGCTTTTTCTCCAGCTTTCGCAACGAATAGTTCTCCTCGGATATCATCTTCTCCGCCTTTCTCTTCTTGGCTCTTGTTATCTCCATTTTCACCAACACCTTTTCTTGATTCTCCGTTACAGTTATCGGAAAATGAACTTCCGGTTTGCTGACAGAACACAGTAACCAAAGAGTGAGAAAAGCTCTAAACTTAATATAATTAAAGAGAGTTTAAGGATAAAGGGAAAACATATGTACCAGCATCCAGAGTATACGACTGTGTTTTTTCTAGCGATCGTACCATCTAGAGACACAGCTTTTCCACCATTGATGTAAGGAAGAGCTGCTTCAACATGCTCTCCAGTCTCGTAGACTTGCAGCTCCCCAAAAAGTCCGTAGAACAGTGTCTCTCTGAGCCCGTGACCCGACTTAGATTGTATATAATACATCTCCTCTGAAGCCAAGTCAATCATGTTCACGGCATAGCCTTTGAAGCCTGGAATAGGATCTCCATTGGGCAGGCATGGGTCATCCATGGCTAGTCTCTGCTGAGGATCATCCTTCACAAGTCCATTCCTCCAAGGTCTGCATGTTTTGAACAAAAAACCATTTGGCTAATTAAGCAATAGATTAGCAAAAATCAAAGCAAGTAAGAGTACAAAAATACCTGGTTGAATTAAGAGATATAACACAAAATCGATTGGTTATCGATCGTCCAAGGCTAGCTGCTTCAGATTGAAGCCTGCGATATACATCGCTTTTGGCTCCAAGTAGTGATGATTGATTGATGCACACCAACGAAAGCATTGTGTCTTCCCCCAAATATTCAGACAAAACCCTGTTATACCAAATAACTTAAGAAGTTGCATATTTGCCCCAAATGTAGACACTATGAATATGATTAAAAAAAAAACTGTGGCTATAAATTGATGTCACCTGCTAAGGGAGGTGGAGGCAACTGAACCGAGAAGTGCAACAAGGCCAAACACGCCTTTCTTAGACAGAAACAGACACTGCGGAGGCGGAGCCTTTCTGTACAGATGACAGAAGATCGATGCTGCAGTTTCATGATGCTTCTCTTCGATTTGTTTCATCATGTATTCTTTGGTGGATAGGCATTCTGGGTCCAATGAACCAAGAGGTTCCAGAGAAGCTGAGATGAATTCACATGAACAGGTAAGACTAGCCAACTTATGCTATCATCCACCAATATTTTAAATTAGAAAAGTTTTGAAAGTAATACTATGTTCTTATAAACATCTTACGAAAGCTTAAAGTGATTTCAGAATTATAGATGTAGCATCAATGCAGCTCAAACCCCATCATATTATCAAATTTTGCAGATAAGTGTCAAATAAACAATATCTAATCTAAAACAAGATTAGAATTACCTTCCAAGGTACTCAGCTCCTGGTCAGCCTGTTCTTGATCAGCTACACAAGATTTTAGGCGCTCACCTATTTCCACTTTGAGTTCGCCATATATATTGAGTTTTTCCTTTAAACTCTGCATTAAAATAAGGAAATTTTTTAAACACGAAGCTGAGATGAACTCGGAAAACAAAAGTTAGATCATTCTAGACCTAGGGTAGGCATAAATGATAAATGAAACATTTAGATCAATAAGTGTGGCTTAAATGATGATGCCACACCTCAGTGTACTGCACTATATCCATCAGGCCAGTTTGGCTACTGAGAGCCAATGACGATGACCAAATGGCCAAAACTCCAAACTGTGAACATGGAGTTTCTTCCAACGATAAATTGGGAGTTTCAGTTGCCCATGGATGTGTGATAGAACGCATCCCCGATTGAGGTGGTGGAGTCGTCCTTGAGTAAGGTGTTGAATACCCAATCTCATCTCTTTCAGATGAGGAATCACACGTTACCTGAATCTGAAAATTGAATATAAAAGTAGTGTGAAAAAGTGAGTTAACACGAGCATGAACTGAAAATTCTAGCCATAGTAGAAACATATTGTAATAATCAGTATCTACCCAATTCACAAATTACTACCTTTAAGCTCATATGCAGCTCGGGATATCGAGAATGGAACACCCTGAAAGAAAAGATACCCGCGTTCTCTGGTAGGGAAAGAGTAGGAACTTTGCAGTACCCGTGAACAAAGGCGTATCTGATCTCACTCTCAATGCTGCTTGTATCAGATTCAATGCTCATCATATGGAAAACCCCGGATTTTTCATCATGGTGGATACTAGTATCCACAGAACCATCTGAATCCGTCACATTGAAGATGACCTTTACGAGATTTGAGCCAGCAGCACAACAGTTGGGGAGCTGATCATAAAAAATAATTTCAGTATCAGAAGTCACTAGAGAGACAGAAGCTTGGCAGCGAGAAAGAAAACCAGAACCAAAGATTTAAAAAATAAAATAAAACTGCCCCACCAGAATCTTTACCTTTGTTACAAGTCTTAGCTCTCGTTTCTCGATTTGAGACTCTTTCCTGAAGATCTCTTCATTACCAGATATAACTGAGAGTGATACTGAAGAGAAACAATTACACTGAAAAATCAGAAAATCATCAAAAAAAAAAAGGACAGAAGAAACATGTGAAAATTGAAATAGATCACTCTACCAGATTCCCCATAGCCTTTTGTGACTTTAAGAATGCCAGAGAGATCAATGCAGCCACGACCATCAACCTATCAAATGATCAAAGAAATTAAAGAGAGTAAACCAAAACACAAACCATTTAAGAAACTGTTAACCACATAGTGTTACAATGGCAAAAATACGATTTAGTATAAAAATTCACACCTTACGGTTTTTCCCCATCCATCCTTCGATCCGATAACCATCAAGATGCATCAGGACACTGGTCCCTTCTGCAACGTGGTTGTTATATTTATCAAACGTCTGCATGAAATTATGGTCAGGATTTGAGGGAAAACAAGATAACTGTATAACAAGGTGCATAATTATTTATTATATACCTCTAAGATAAAATCTTCGACAGTTGAACCTGGAAGCAAATTTTCCAAAGCCCGGGGATTATTCACTTCAACTCGTTCCAGGGGTCCAGGATTAACTGAAACAAGAAATTTTTCAATATTATTAGTAACTCGTTCCAAAAAATCTACGATGTCAATTTGATAAATATATACAAAGCAAATACTGCACTCCTAATTACATAACTACATAGAGAGTTGAAGTTTACCTCTAAAAGCAACTGAGACAGAAAAAGATTTGTCCCTTGCGCGTATCTCTAAGGTTGCTTCATAATTTGGCCTGATCTTGTCTAACTCATTGGTCTCAATGCGTATATTCTGCATTCAGAAAGTCAATAACTGTTTAATACCTTTACTCGCTTATAATTAGCCAAAATAAAATCATAACCTAAGTGCTTAAACCATGAAAGTAGAAACATACCTCGACTTTGAGAATTGATTCACTATTCATCAGGTTGGCATCAAATTTATCAATCTGTACTTGGAATCCAGGGCCAGCTTCCAATTCAACTTCCAGGCTTGGAACAGATGTGAAAGGTATCTGGTTTTCAAACTCATCTAAGCAAGCAATTTGGAAAGGTGGAAGAGACGAACCCACCCTGTAGAAACACCACTATGTTGATCAAGTACAACAATTGAAGATTTGAAGTGAAGGAAAGTGAGAAAGGTATATATATGCCATTTGGGAAGAGTTAATGAGCCTTACCGAACATTGCACAGCAGGGATTCCAGATTGTCGACAAGTTTCCACCCTGCTGCCGTTGAAGAAGGTTTAACAACCACTTTTTTACTGCACCTAAACGAGTTGCCCTGTAAAATCATCACATGATTACTCGAAAAAAATAACTGGCAGAGAAACTGCAAGGTAGAATTCTGTTAAATTTATTCAACAATCCTTGCAAATATATCTTCAGATACAAAAGGAAGAGCGTAGAAAGTTACTTACGATAGAGAAAGAAAAGTTGTAAGTGCCAGCTTTATTGAAAAGGTTTGGAAGCTTGGACCCAAGTGAAAAGATGTAAAGACCACTAATCCCTTTACAGGATGTAGGAAACACACGCTGCGAACATACAGGTTTCACGGTCTTATCACTCAATTTCATACTTGTGTCCAGCAACTTTACTACCATGACCATTTCTTCCCCATCCATCTTAACAATATGTTTCTGGTCCAACTTCTTTGTGAGTGTTGAAGATGTGAAGCGTGCGGGTCGGACGACTGCAACAATCTGTTTCGGGGGAGATCGCCCAGCATGCACACAATCACCTACTGGTAATTCCTGTAACATAATGATACATGAAAAGTTACTAGCTGTGAGAAGCTTGTGTGAAAGACAAAGGTACTTAGATGTGTGGTAACAATTTGGAGAAAAATTGGTTATTGCTCATTATATATGTTTGCACACAAATGCAGTTGACATTAAAGTCTATTACTTAAACTGACTGTAGTGTACACAAATAATGCAACGTTCTTACCCCATAAATGTTCAATTCCCTGCAATCTCTCTCATCCAGCAAATCAATTTTCGACGGTGCCTTTTCCTGTTCCTTATCAAGTTTACTATTCCATTCGTCCATATCTACCGGTAGGCACTGTACAAAAACATATCTCAGATTGTAATCATTAGCTGTATGCAGAACAAGATTTTTTTTAAATGGAAGAGAAAGAGAGAGAGAAGATGGTAATAGTCAAGTGATTTACCTTTCCAGAGTCAATTACAGTGATCGGTAAAGATATAGAACTCCGAACTTCCAAACTCGAAATTCCATCATTGATTGAAAGCTTGCATCCCTCATTCTCAGGACGATTTATAGGCCTAAAAACAATTTAAGCTATATGATACAGAACTAGTAATAAATATTCAGAACTTGTCAAATGAAAAAAGAATTCACCTGCATAAAATCCGAGTATCACCTGCACAGAAGACAGAATGAAAAAAGACAGCTCAGCTAAAGCGACTATACAAGATGATTTTATTTGTAGTTTAAATGATGGTGGAGATGGTACTAACCGCCTGCTTCATCCTCAAACCCTTCTATTAGGAAATAGTCAATGGTGGCATACACATTGTTCTTGTGAACCCCAGCATAAGCTCCTCTCAGAATCTTTATATTCTGACCACGTCTCCATGACCTTCCTTTTCTTGTAACTACCTTGTGCATCCTCACAGCTAGAGGTCAAAGGAATGGAGGTATGAGTACCCAATTCATACAAGGAGATAAAATTGAAGATATGGAAAAAAACTCATATAAAAAAAATCGTCAAGTGTGCTTCTACTACAACGCCAAGCTAGTAAACAGCATTTTGGGTATATGAAAACAAGCATTTTGAGGCGGTAGCTTTTCAAGAAAAAGTTTCATTATCTTCCATGAAAATCTAATAAATACATACCATCACGCGAAATGCCAAGAGCCTTTTTATCCAAGGATCCAACAAGGAGGACAGCTTCATCTTCACCCGATGCAGCTTCTTCATCATGGGTATCATGCATCTTCAAAATCCATTCTTGATATGTCTGCTCCAGATGTGCATAGCTGATAGATTTTCCTTCTCTATGAATAAGAAGCTCTGTAAAAAAGGATTCCTTATAATCTAATTACCAAAAGAAGAGGAAAAACATGATTGCAAAAGGATTTTAAACTGACCAATATCCTTCTCCTTCTGTGTCGACTTAATACCAAAGTTTCTTAGAGCCACCGAGAAAGGATTTTGGCTCGCAAGATCAGTCTGTAAAAAGCTTTTTCAGTGATCAGATAATCAATATAATAAATACGTAACATTATTTAGGATAGTGTTTAGCTCACTTTGGAGGGCGTTGGGCTAAAACCGGCATCCAAATCTGCAACCACGAAGAGTCCACATTCAGATAAACAAAACTAAAAACAGACGTGGATATACAACTGACAATATATGAGCACTTCATACCGACAAATAATTTTACTCGTTGGCAGCATTTCTGCATGGTAGACGCTATGGCTCCTCTTTCCATAAATGGTATTGAATGCTACACATATTTATTGGTAACATAAACAACGGTAAAGTTAAATTCTTGTTTTCAAGCACATTCTGAGAATTTTCATGTCCTCCACACCATAATTAACATGATAATGTTGACAAAAGAATACTAACCCAACGGACTTCTGGAAGTAGACGACCAAGCCTTCTTATTGAAACACGACCAAAAGTCTGGAAGCTTTCAGAAACTTTGCACCCTTCCTCTTCTAGTGTGTCCAAAATTTTCTCAATGCTTTCTTTTCCCTGCAGAGATTCTTAAGTGTTTAGTTCAAGAAGGTAAACAAATGTAATGTTTGCTTCTACAGAAAGGATTTTTGTACCTGCACGGCTGGGAAATAAACAAACTTGAGCCGAGCATTTGCCAATTGGGATATGTCTGGAAAACAAATTTAAATTCAGAATCCAAACAAAGAGAGAATGCGATTTTTGTGCTTCTGTTCTGAAGAGGGGGTTTTACCTTTTCTTTTCTCATCAGTAAGATGGAATCGAATCTGAAATGAAAATTCTTCACCCTTAGAGTTTAGGTTGGTAATGGCAACCTCTCCTCCTGCTAGCTCAGCTAAATCTTCCCCATTAATCTGAAAATGTGAAATAGAACCAGGAAAATAATGTAAACAAGAACACTTGAAGTAGTTTATCTTAGAATGCTTATATCAAACCTGAAACAAAAATATTTAGCTGCAAATGATAATCTTACTAATATGGAATAAGAAACACAATATATTAGCCACTGATAATGATAACAAACCTGAATCTCTACAGGCCTTTCCGTCCTCCCAGTTGTGGAGAGTTCATCACACTACGGAACGTATAAGCAAATTAAAACGGCGTTTAATCAGAAACAAGAAAAGACTCATCAAGGAAATGCTCGAATGCAGAACTATTAGAAAACATAAAAGCAAACAGAATGGCATCACCGGACCCAATTAGACAATATTGTACTCTGGTGAAGGTTAGCAAACTTTAAGCACTATAAAAATCCATCAAAAAACTCCGACCAATAAACACTAGTTTTGACATATTGTATTATTAAAGCCTAAGAATACCTGGATGTAAGGAAAGTAAATATCCTTAAGTTTGCATTTGAGTTGATATAATTTTGGGATGTCAATGACAAATCCTGATTCAAATATCTCAACCTAGAAAGAATACAGACCAACAGTTTCATATAAGCAGTTGATAACATATCATAGCTTACAAATCTTATTAAAAACATATTATAGCTCACAGTTTTATGGAAATAAATTTGAATATATGTCACTTATCGTATATTTAAGGTTATTTTCATGTCATATGCAGAAAATTTTGAGAACCTTTGTGAAGCTTCCATGAGGCGATAACTTAATTTCCTCCTCCTCCGGGTCCCTCATGCCACCACCAGTCTATACAATAAATGTTAAAGATTCTTTGTTTAGGATACACTGACGATAACAAGAAAAAAAAAATAGAGCTAAATTTACAGATGATGAATCATATTGCCTTCCAGTTCTGTCCTGAAACGGACTGATTCTCAATTAAGGCTTCTTTCTTGAATTGCAAAGTGAATACTTTCTCAGACTCTTTTGTCTTAGAAGAAACCAAAGTACGCCTAAAAGAGAAGAGAGCAACCAGATAATGCAGACAATCATAGGTAACCTCAACAATATGGATAAACCGAAGCTGAAGTCGTACCTTCCCAAGAACATACTAGCATACGGACCTCCGTATCCAAACATCCCAAAGTATGGCTACATAGGAAAAGAGTCAATTTTTCTTGAAATCAGTAAAATAACAGGTAGTGACACAGAAAAGACAGTCCAAACTGAAACATGTCTACAGAGTCGTCCATATTTTGGCAGAAAGACTTAATTATCCATCTAATATTGTAAACATAATAAAGGTAATAAATTGCACGCAGAGAATGAACATAAGCTCTTTGCAACAAATGAGTTACCTTAAGGTATGGTGGTTTGCCTCCAATAGCACTGGTTTTGTGAGATCTATGTAATGAGGCCCCTATTTTCCCCCTGCATGATTTAAAAGAAAAGTGACAAATGTTCAAGTGAACATCAACAAATCAAACTTGCGGTATCAAATTGAGTAAAGAACAGTGGATTGCAATATCAGTCTCAGTATGTTCTATGTGAACCCATATTCCCAGTTATTTTATAGGTTACCAATATTATCTATGTGTTGTTAGCATTTGAATGAAATTGATAAGAAAAATGTCTCACCATTTATCAATAGAATTTTCCTCACTACTGTCCATTCCAATCCCGGTATCAAATACTGATATCCGGTCACCAGAAACATTGACACTGCAAAATAGAATCTCACATGAATTGAAGAATCACATGAATTGAGTCATCTACCCTCCAATGAAAAGAACAAACCTAATCAGTTTTCTCTCTCCTTTAGGATGATGCCAAACAGCTTGCAATGAATTGTCCTGGAATTAAGCAACAGAAAAATTAGGATTGCATATCTGGAACAAGCAAGCAAGTAACCAGATGCAAACCCAAATTTTATCAACAGATCCAGAGAAATTAATGTTAAAATCAGGTTACTAATCGAGAGTAAGTCAATCTACTAGCGAAAAATTGTCGTGTTTAATGGGAAACACAAGTATTTAATTTCAGAAACCAAACAAGCAAGCACAACAATGTGAATCCCTAGATAACCATAACTTTTACTTGCAAACACAAGGCAGAAGAAGTATATTCTTTTTCTTGTTTCCTTTGGGCATTATCCAGAGAGGAAGACCACATCCACAAGAACAATCTTAGTAGTGAATTTTCATCTAAAACGTTCGGAAAATCAAAATTCAGATAATGTGCGTCAGTTTACATAGCAAGGACAAGATATTGTGAGTCAGTTTACAACAAGGCAAAGTGTCCACTTTGAACCAACACAGAACATAAAAACTTTCCATTAGACATTATATCTTTTCAGGTAATAATACTGAAACACTTACTATTAGATCCGCGAGAGCTGTCTCAAAGCTATAATTTTCAGGTAGTTCTTTCAGCAGATCAGTATCAGGTGTCAAATCCCACATGTTCTGCAAAAAAAAAAAGTGTTCAACATCACAGAGCAACCTAAGGAGACAATGAGATAGCAGGCATATATAATTAAAAATAATAATACAGACCTCATACATGGTGGAAACTATGCCAGAACCATCCTGAGACAGAGAGAGTATATCAGATATAAGAAGATGGAAATAGTTCAGGCAAATATCTCAAATAGAACAAAGAATTTATGAAGAAATAAAGCAAATTCGAAATCAACTTACGTCGAGACGTATTACATGCCCCAAGTTGGGCTTAAACTTCGCAAAGCGAACCACTCCTTTCACCTTTTCATTATTTGACTCAAGACTAAACTTTCCACCGGAGCTCCAATCAATCCTCGTCCTCTTAGACAACAAAACACAATCTTTCCGTGCTTTGTCGTACTCCTCCTTCACAAGGTTGACAAAGTTCCCCATTGGCATCTCCGGATTTGGGTTTCTAACTGTGAGCTTCACACTAGTTCCGTTCGGTAGAAGGACCTTGAAGCTGTAAACCACATCTTCATCATCATCATCTTGTAGAATCAATGATCTTTTGGCCGATCGCCTAGCGTTCATCTGAAATGAGCAGACATAAACCATCATAAAACTGAATAGCATTGAATTCCAGTTTACACACAATCATGATTACAGTGGAAGCTAAATCATAGATTGCTAAGAGCACAAATGGAATTAGTCAATTAGCGATCTAATGATATTTTTAGAGTTTAGTAGTCAATCAATCAAGCTTAGATTAAGAGGAAAGTTCAAACCCAGCAACAACAACAACAAAACAGAGAGAGAACGAGAGAGTTACCTTAAGTTCGCCGAATGGTTTCTCGGAAACAAAATCTGGAAGAAGATGAGAATGAATCAGAACGAAGAAGAGGAATAAACCAAATACCAAAACCATAACATTACAGTCATTACCCCATAAAAAGTAAACTTTTTTCTTTGACAAGCTATAAAACGAGAAAAGTCCAGGTTTTTTTTTGGAGAAAAACAAAAAATCATGAAAAAATATAACACTCTTCCCAAGCGATGAATATCAAAAACAAACAAAAAAAATCCTACCTTTTTCAAAATTTCTCTGAAATTCTACTTTAGAAGGAACACTGAGAGTGAGGATTATGATTAAACTTTACCTTCAGAGTGTTTATCTGTTTCTGAAACCCAGAAATATTATTTGGCTGTGAAAGAAATGTTACGAGGGAGAGAGAAAAGGAAGAGACAGAGAGAGTGATTGGGTGAAACTTAAGCTTCGGGCACACGTCAGCTCACTACTTTGCTTTTCTTTGTTTTAGCCTTCACCCAAAACACTGTATATATAACATTTTATTTGACTATCTTTTTGGTGATTTTACAAAAATAAGAAACTACAACAAAACATGAAATAATCTATACAAAAGCCAAAAAATCTAGACAGAATAGCCTATAAATCTAAAATCAAATCTTGATAGTATATAGAAGTTGATTAAGACAAGATTATTACAACAAAACCTGAAAATTATTTAGAAATATAACGATGATTCTAAAAACATATTTTGATCTGGAATTTGACTAAGATAATACTACTACAACAAAACCGGAAATAATCTAGAAATTGAGTAAGAAAATCCAGACACTTAGCCAATAAATCTAAAAATAAATCTTGATATGTAGAATTTGACTAAAATAATTATAATTAATCCGGAACTAGTTTAGGATAAACACAGAAAATTCGGACACGTAGCCAATGAATCTAAAATAATCTTGATACATGGGATTTCGGTAAGATAAGATAACTACAATAAAATCGAAAGTAATTCACATATAAAACAAGAAAATTCAAACAAATATCCGATCAATTTAAAAATAAATATTGATATACTTTAACCTTTATAAATTAATAATAGTATGACTTCATATTTATTAATTTGTAATGATATAAATATTAACTAATAGATAGATTAGTTTCAATTAGTTTAAAATTTTACAATAAAGTTCTATAAACATATGAGTTCGGATGGTTTGATTTAGATACAAGTAATATTTTGGATTCTATATATATTTAGCTTTGAAAAAACTATAATTTGTAAATCTTACCCAAAAAAAAAAAACTATAACTTGTAAACAAATAACTGTTTTATTGTTTTATCTTTTTTTTTTATTTTACAAGTTTTACCATTCAAACCGTTTTGTCACCAATAGTAAACACATCCCCCCTCCCCCCCCCCCCCCCCCCCAAAATAAAAAAAAAACTCTTTACAAGTTAAAAACATAACCCATTAATATCAAAGAAAAATCTCCAAGACCTTTATTTCAAGAATGGTATTGATTTAACTTGTAACTCTCTATACAAAGCTCACTTTGCATGTACCAAATGAAAAGAGAGTTAGTCATTTAAACAAACCAAAAAATATACACCGGTCTACAGTTCCACCTTTCACTACATTAAAAGGAAGTAAACTGGAATTCTTCCGATTTAGTTCCATCAAATGGTGAAGGTATACTGACCTGGTCTAAACTAAACCAACCGAGCTTCCCGATATAGTCTCCCATAACATCTCCAACAACGTACGAAATTCCGGACGAGGCAACAACAATAGACGTATAATAAGCCGCAGAATTGAGATATGGTTTAAGCGATCCACATGAATTGGACGGTTTTCGGACATAGACCTTGATCATTCCGAGCAAAATCACGCAAACCAGAGAAACCGAAATAACCGATATGAGCTTGTAGTTCTTGATTTCGGTTTCGTAGAAGGAAAATGCATAAACCAATGGAGGAATCAGGCCGAAGAAAATGTAAGACAAGACCGCTACTAAGATATGTAAACGGAAATTAGCACGTCTCCCTAACAATTCCTTATACCGATCGTTTTCTTGATCTGAATTGTTACTTAGATCTTGAAGCTGCACGAAAAAAAAAAAAAAAACGAACCGGTTTAAATCAATAAACAATTTTTTTTTATTTTTGCTATTTTAAGAAACAATTTTGTGGCACAAGAAAACGTTTTTAAGGGGGTTTAGACATTAGTTACGTTTTGAGCAAGGACGATGAGCCCACCAGCCAAATTTGCGACCGCAAGAGCCAATATATTAACTGCAACAAAAATAAATAATCATTAGATTATAGATTGTTTGTAATAAGGACTA
Source organism: Nasturtium officinale (assembly GCA_963854855.1). Classification (NCBI taxonomy): domain Eukaryota; kingdom Viridiplantae; phylum Streptophyta; class Magnoliopsida; order Brassicales; family Brassicaceae; genus Nasturtium; species Nasturtium officinale. Next base: position 6,431,963 of record OY978509.1, read on the forward strand.
ATCATATGATTACCCGGCAGCCATTAAGCTAATCTTGCATTGGTTTGCTAATTAAAAAGAAAACGAAGACTAGAGACTTACCAGTGGAAGAACCGGAGGCAGAGGCGGAGGATACAACGCCGAGGCTGGTAATGGTCTCAGTGAGACCGCCGTAGACGGTGCTCTTCAACAACTCAACGGTGAATCTTTCTCGGTCCGGTTGAACTTTAGGCGGTGATTGCTTGGTTATAATACCATTCATAGCCTCTAAATTTACTTCTACTGTATATAATTGTAGATATTTGATTAAACTTTAAGAATATAAATGAAACTAAATTTTAGTAAACATATTGAGTTGAATAAATAACGACCTGGGTTATTTTCACTGCTAACATCAGGTGGCTTCGACTGCTTCTGCTGAGTTGAATCTGCTTGTCGCAGACCAAGGAATAATATTAATATGATTAATTAATTCTCAACAAACTCTAAGAACCTTAGATTGATATAAATTAAAATTTTCTTTATCTGCTATGAAAATATCGAAAACGATAAATAAAATAAAAAACCATTAAAACAAAAACAAAACCAATGTTTTCCAGTAAAAATATTTAGCTTACTCGGTGTAACGTTTTCAGCCATTGGATCAAGCTGGTCGATCTCTGTGGCAGCATACGATGGATGGATCATAGTTTCGATTTCGAGGTTATCAGTCACAACATCTGCAACATATATTTGTTTAATGATAACTAGTCTTTCCAAATTTCTTTGGATACGAATCAAATTTAGTTATATATTGAATGATCCCAACAATGGAATTAAGTATATAAACATTATCTATTCTGGTTTGGTTCGAAGACGAACTTTATTATTTTTGTTTCATTTAACAATAACGTACCTGGATCCTCAATCCGTTTTCCCCTGATAAAATCAAGTCGTAAGAACCTTGCTCCTGAAATTTCGAATCAAGAACCGGGATCAAATTTGACAACCAAGCAAAGCAAACCCGGAAAAAATTGAACACAACCGTTTTTTTCAAAAGTGCGATTTACCTAACCGGATGAAGTACTTTAGACAAGCTAAGCAAGTGAAGATATCAAACTCCACTTTATCTTTTTGATCATCATCCTCAATATGAGTCTCAGTGAGCACATGAACCTTAACCGGTGGCTCCATTACTTCAATGTCGCTTAGTTCGTGTGGTTCATCAACCGATCCATTGAATTTTAGATCGGCAGACAAATCAACGTGCTTCCCACGTTTCCTTTTCTTGAGAATTACTCTTCTGGTGATACAAGAGCTACAGCTTGGACAGTAAAGCTCGTAGTTTTCTTGTGTTGCAAGCAATATCTCTATGTTTGTCTTCCCTTCCAACTCTGATGATAAGCTTTCTTCTTCTTCTAGCTCATCATCCTGTTGCCTTTCTTTCTCTTGCTTCGGTAGGTTTGTGGAGTTCGATTCTAACCAGTTATAACCGGTTTCTCCGTTTGAATTGATTTCTTCGTTTGAACCGGTTTCTCCGTTTGATTTGATTTCTTCGTTTGAACCTGTTTCTCCGTTTGAATTGATTTCTTCGTTTGAACCTACTTCTCCGTTTGAATTGATTTCTTCGTTTGAACCTGTTTCTCCATTTGATTTGATTTCTTCGTTTGAACCTGTTTCTCCGTTTGAATTGATTTCTTGGTTTGAACCGGTTTCATTGTTTGAATCGTTTTCATTCACAGAAGTATTCTCGAGTATTATTAGATCTGAATTGGAACATAACAATGATGTGCTTTCACGAACAGATTTGTTTCCTACGAGACAAATTAAGACCAAGATCAACGAGAGGTTGATCTTTCGGTTTCGCAGCTGCGGATCCGGTTGGGGTAAGTTGAAAATTTCTAAAAGTAGTAGATGCAATTAGAATTTATGAAATTTAACGGTAGGTACCAAATTTTTTTTTTTATAAAACAAACATGTACGAAAATGACAAGTTGACTATTTACCTTGAGATCCATCATTGTCCTCTTCATCCTCAATCTCAGTGATGTTGTCCGGCGGCGCCGTGACTGCCGCCCTGAATCGAAATTCTCTGACAGGAACATTAGCCTTACCATATCTATAGGTCTCAAGAAGATCCACCAATAAATCTGCATCTACAATTTCACTATCTCCGTCCTTTAATCCGAACCAGCTTGCATTAACTGGTCGGTCCGATTTTCCCATATCAATTTCAATGTAATGAAACCGATGCCAATGTTTTTTAAGAATTACCAAAGATTTTGAGATATGAAGGAGATTTCAGATTTGTGACTTCTTTTTTTTTTTTTTTTTTTTTTTATCAAACACATTTATTTTTAATAAAACAAATTGGTGACCTTTTATTTATGCCATTGAACCTTCTTATCTTATTAATACATAAATAATACCCACGAGGGAAGCAAGAGTTGTTAAAATATTTGTTACTTATTTAATATCAAAGTTCTGACTACATCTTGACCGAGAGAAACATTGGAATTACTTTTGGATATTGGCAAGGACCGAAGTGTATAAACGTTAACTAGCTCTCAGTTTGCAACTCTTAACCATTTGAGTCGAGTTAATGAGTTGATCCATATCTAGATAAATGATTTGAAATAAGTAAAAGGTATTATAACTTATAAGTAAGATTTAAGAATCAGTTAAAGCTTAGATTATGTGTATTATGGTGTGATAAAGTTAACATGACAACTTAATTACTTGCCTACGTAATATAGTTAGTTATTACATGAGTCACACAAAGTGATTCTCACACAGTAAAAGACAAATCTTAGGATGTCTACTCAATTTAAATTACAACTCCTGACTACATTACAGTTAGTTGGAAATTGCTAACCAAATTCAAAACGTGTAGAATTATAGGGGTTATTGAATATAGTGTTTTAATGTAATTGAATGTATTTTAAATTTATATCTCAAATTAAAATACAATAAAATCATTTTAAAACTTAATTGAATAACACTTTCTTAATTACGATTAAGAAAGTATGAAGCCCATTAGACATTGTTTCTTTACTAATTTGCTTTTACAAAATAAGCCCATATTAAAAATGAAAACAAAAAACTTTAGCCCAATCCCAATAATACTGACGGAGTTTATTTTTCCTCCAATTTCCATCACTTAAAAGCTGGAGCCCACTAATATCCACGTGGCATGATATGCAGCTTCAATATCTGCTTCAAGTGTGATTAACGAGGTTTGTAATCTTTTTACTCGGTTATTAATTTCTGATAGAGATCCTTGGAAGAGTAAAAACACTAAAATTATTAGACTTAAATATTTACTCTAATCGGCAAGTAATGAATGTTGTTTCGTTTTCTCTTTTATAATTAATAAGGATGTTTAAGGAATAAAACTAAAATATGATTCTGTTTCCTAAAAGATCTAAAATTTGAAAGAAAGAAAAAAACAAATTGAGAAGAATAAAGGTAACTAATACTATATGTAGTAAAGATAATTTGGTAGAATAAATGTTTGATATATTATATAGTCTGTGGTTATAGTACATTAAAGTTGAGGAAGCATGTCGGCGAAGTAGGAAGAGGATACTTTCCGTAGCAGATAGGCCACAGGTGGTTTCAATCCTTCCCCAGCAACAATCCGAAATCTTTTATAAAATCAACTCTATTTTTCTTTTTCTTTGATTTTTGCTACCTATATTTTACAACTAAAAACTCCATCCATCAATGGCTTCTCTTCAGATCAGTGGCTCGGTTAAGTTCGACCCGCTCCTTCGATTTAACCGGATATGCAATTTCTATCCGATCGGGACTCTTCGATTCCCTCATTTCCGCCGCTCGTTGTTGCTCCGTTGTTCTTCTTCTGTCTCCGGCGACAAAATTGTTGGCTCTGGTGCTTCTGAAGGTGATGACAAAGGTTTCGACAGTGACGTGGAAAGTGATGGTTCTAGCTCTGCTCTCGGATTTCACCTTATTCCTCCTGTTACTCGTAAATTCCCATCAATGTCTTCTTACGGTTTTTTTCCTCAACGGTTTTTATTTATATATTAAAAAATAGAACTTTACTTGATATTTTATTTATTCTCTTGAAGTTTGCTTATGGTCAATTTTTAATTTTCTGAAGATGAAGTTTTTTGTTTTGTTTTCTACAGGTGATCAGGGAAGCTTGAGCACTAGCATTGAAGAAATTACTGATGAAGAAGAGAAGAAAGAGGTTCATGATGAAACAGAGATTGCTGATTTTGGTGTACCTGGAAATAGAGCTGTTGAACAAGGAGCTGCTAAAGTTGGAGTTTTAAATGGGATTGCTCAAGCAATTTGTAATCTTGTTTTCGTTACATCTGAGGCCGCTCCTTATTCTAAAACTGGAGGATTAGGAGATGTTTGTGGTTCTTTGCCTATTGCTTTGGCTGCTCGTGGCCATCGTGTTATGGTTGTTTCTCCTCGGTATCAGAATGGAACCCCTGCTGATAAGAACTATGCTCGGGCTAAGGATTTGGGGATTCGTATCACTGTTCAATGCTTTGGTGCTTCTCAAGAAGTTTCCTTTTTTCATGAATATAGAGATGGTGTTGATTGGGTAAACTGCTTATCTCTTCTTGCTTAAATATTTGTGGAGTTTTGACATTGACCATCTCTTAACAAGTTGTTCTTTTTGTGTGAATGTTTTCAGGTTTTTGTTGATCACCAATCATACCATAGACCTGGGAATCCTTACGGAGATAGTAAAGGAGCCTTTGGTGATAATCAGGTACTATTGTGGATCGAAACACCGTAGACAACTTGAAATTGTCGACGAAAGAATTTGGTTTCTAACTCTTTTTTTGTGTGAATGTTGTGTTCTAAATTATATGGTCTAACAAAAGTGTCTCGTCTCACTTTTTTGTGATTACAGTTTCGGTTCACGTTACTTTGCCATGCAGCTTGTGAAGCCCCTCTCGTGCTGCCTCTTGGTGGGTTCACTTACGGAGAAAAATCTCTTTTCCTTGTCAATGACTGGCATGCCGGACTTGTTCCCATGTAACTTTTCTTATTCTCTTTACCTTATACGTTAGGATTAACTTTGAACAATTTCAAGTTATTTTAGTTTTGTTTCAAGTTATTCTCTGTGGGTTATAGTTTTGTTTACTTTTAAAACTTATTTCGTTGATCCTTATCTGTTCCAGACTTTTGGCTGCAAAATATCGCCCATACGGAGTTTATAAGGATGCAAGAAGCACTCTCATTATACATAACCTTGCTCATCAGGTAAAAGCATAAAGCATTTCTCCAGACCCGAATATCTCTTCTTGTGGTTTATATACAGTCCTTGGTTATTTTGAATTTCATAGTTTTTTTCTAAAAGGGAGTGGAGCCAGCAGCTACTTACAGCAACTTGGGATTGCCTTCGGAATGGTATGGAGCGGTTGGGTGGGTGTTTCCAACATGGGCAAGAACTCATGCTCTTGACACCGGTGAAGCGGTTAATGTTCTCAAAGGTGCTATTGTGACCTCTGACCGTATCATTACTGTGAGCCAGGTGATGAATCTTTTGTAAACATAATCTTTAATTGTTAGTGACCTCATTCACGAACAGTAAAGATTCTAAAATTAGATTTGGGTATGTCGATATTCTGATTGGGCACGTTTTTCCTGCATTTTCAGGGCTATGCATGGGAAATAACTACTGCTGAAGGTGGATATGGTCTGCAAGACTTGCTTTCTAGTCGAAAAAGTGTTATAAATGGTACTGTTCATATAGACCCTGTCTTCTATCATTTAAATATTTTTCTGAGCTAATATTCCCGCGGTTCTTATCAGGTATCACAAATGGAATAAATGTTGACGAGTGGGATCCGTCCACGGATGAACACATTCCTTTCCATTACTCTGCTGATGATGTCTCCGAGAAGGTGATGTGAAGCTCTCTTGAGTAAAGGTGTCAAATTTGAGCAAATCCAATGGTTTGTTATGGTGAATTAACTTTTTGTGTCTGCTTTGGAATTGCAGGTCAAATGCAAGATGGCACTTCAAAAGGAATTGGGTCTTCCCATCAGGCCTGAATGTCCTATGGTGTGTTTTCAAAAGCCAACTTTTAGTTTTTTTTTAGGAAATGGTCTTCAAATTCGATGACAATCTGGCTCATGTAGCTTGGCATGTCTTAAAACTTTTACAGATTGGGTTCATAGGAAGACTTGATTACCAGAAGGGCATTGATCTAATCCAAACCGCTGGTCCTGATCTCATGGTGGATGACATTCAATTCGTAAGTGAGTCTTTTGAACGGTTACCTGGAACGCATGCAGTTCCGGTGACTGCCGTGATACACTTTTGTAATCTCCTATCTTTAGCAGCTGTTTTCACACATTTATCAAGTCTGAGTTAGAAATTTGCAAAAAAAAAACACAATGTCATCTAGTGGTTTTCTGCATTCCGGTACTCCTTTATGAGTGAAAGACTTGTTTCTTTTGATGAGATACGTTCATCAATATTTAACTGTGGTTTGGTTACTTACAGGTCATGCTTGGTTCGGGTGACCCAAAATATGAAAGCTGGATGAGAAGTATGGAGGAAACATACAGAGACAAATTCCGTGGTTGGGTTGGGTTCAATGTTCCCATCTCTCATCGCATCACAGCAGGGTAATTAAAAAAAAAAGATCTCTCTAGCTTATACTTTAGTCAAATTCCAATGGACATGACTAAAACCTGTTAGCAAATATTTGCTTCATCGAGGGAGATAAAAACTATAGGTTATCACATGATTCATATGAAGGAACTATTGTAGAGAATCTGTAATTGCCACAAGCATCTCATTTGATTTTTTTTTTTTAAATCTATAAACAGCTGTGACATTCTTCTGATGCCGTCAAGATTCGAGCCCTGTGGTTTAAATCAGTTATACGCAATGAGATATGGAACCATTCCAGTCGTTCATGCCACAGGAGGACTCAGAGTGAGTTTCTTTAAATCTTCAAGAAGCCAGATAAATACAAAATCAAATTGTTTTTAGAATCATATAATGGTTTGAAACTTAAAAAGGGATATGATTTATTATTAGAATGTTATTGCTTTCAGGATACGGTTGAGAATTTCAACCCTTATGCAGAAAATGGAGCTGGTGCTGGTACAGGGTAACTATTCTGTTTTATGAAAAAATCTGTGACAGATCAAATTAGACTGATTTGTGATCTTATGAATGTTTCTTTTGTGGGTTTAATGTTTCAGATGGGTTTTCTCTCCTTTGAGTAAAGATAGCATGGTGTCCGTAAGTTTTATTGAACTCTTCCTTATTTCTCTTGAGGATCTGTGGTTTTATGTTTATTGAACCATGTTTGTGGCATACTGCAGGCCTTGAGGTTGGCTGCAGCAACGTACAGAGAGTATAAAGAGTCATGGGAAGGATTGATGAGAAGAGGAATGACCCAAAACTATTCTTGGGAAAACGCTGCCGTTCAGTATGAGCAAGTTTTCCAGTGGGTTTTCATGGACCCTCCTTACGTTAACTAGACCCAATCACTACCGAACTGAACCGAGTTGGATTCAATCAATGAGAACTGACCTGACCATGCTGCAGAAGAATATGGGTCTAGTGGAAACCTTGTCGTTCGGTTATAGAAAATCTATGGTTTTATGAAGTATCCACAATAAAACGTGTATTTATGTTATAATCTTATGAACTATGTTTTTTGTTTTGGGAGGTATAGAATTTTAGTTATGAGGCTATGATTTCTTTCACCTTGTCACTTATGGGATCTGTTATTCCCAGTTATCTGAATTTGATATACAGTATTAGGTTAGTCGAGATATTAGTGAAAGCTGATCACTTATGATGAATGATAAATTGATTGATAATGATGATTTCATAACAAATTGGTCTTCAAAACAAATAAGTTGATCAAAGTTTAATGGTAGATGGGAATGAGTAGGGGAGCAGTTAGATACAAATGAAAACGTAAAAAAAAAAAAATTAAGTCCATAAGACGTGCTTACCTTATTCGTTCAAAACCGAATTATTACATCACATCAACTTACATTTCCCTAATATTTTGAAGCATCAATGATAACATGACATGAAACAAGTTGGAAGAACCACGACGATTATGACCAACAAAAATATGACATTGATCCACTTAAAGAATTCAATAGTTTATGTAGTATGTTTTAACATTTGTGAATTGGTTATAATGATTAATGACCGATCCTTGGACTATCTCGTGTTGAGCTCACGGAATATGAATTGTACAAACTTATCTGTTATGAATAGCAAGTAATCAATGATTATTCTCTGTTTATATATTCGTAATAATGTCTCTTTTGAAATAAATAAAAAACGTTATTGTTCGAGCACGCACGATCCTAATTCTCTATTATTATCAGGCTATCAGCTAAGAAGAATAATATATTTGTAGTTCACATTCAAAAAAGCTTTCATAAAGTTGACCAACCAACCAGTTTACACTGAAATGTGTATTGTTTTGATTACTCTGTTTTTTTTCATAACCAAAAAAAGAAGTTAAGAAGATATTTTTGATGAAATATTAATTTTGAAATTGAAAACATACCAAACGCATAATAATAACTCATTGATGGCAAAACAGTGCTAAATTAGTAAACCATCTCAACTGTCAAAATAAGTATTCAACCCCCTTTTTAATGATTCAAAATAAGATTTTTTTGTTTCCTTTTAATGATTCAACCCTCTTTATAGTTGAAAATGTTAAATTATAAAAAAAAAAAAAGGTTAAGTAGTATACAGTTGATGAAGAAAAAAAGAGTGAGTGTTGCTCCGGGAATGATGGGACAAAAGTGGTTAAGCTAGTGGAATTGAGGTCTCTCATACCAAACACAACACAAACTCACTTTTTCTTCACTTTCTTCCTTTAAATCTCCCTCTACTTACTCTCTACTCGCTCACTTTCCTCTTTCAAGTTTCAATCGTACGTGTAAACTTGTGAATAGTAAAAAAAAAGTGAGTCTTTTTGGTGTTTAATCCCATTTTTTCAATCTGTTTTTGGAGAAAATAGCAGAAGGAAACAAAAGCTAGAGTACTGGAGTGAGTAACCTCAGGTTAATTTCTTGTATTCTTCTGCCATTCGCATTATTTTTTTATTGAAAGGTTGAGATTTTGGACAAATTGTGATATGTAATCCGTAAATTTGAATTGGGTCCTGAGAGCTCTTCTCATATGGTATAACAAGTTGAATCTTTTCCATGTTTTTTATTAAGGATTTCGGGTGAATGAGAAGCACAACATCGAAGCTACTGTTCTGGGGTTTGATTTTGATGAAAGTTCCCTTTTTTTAGGGTTTTAGATTGTTAACTTGAGCTGGTCTTTGTGTGTCGGTTCATATCCTGTGGATAAATGTTTCAGTTCTTGTATAGTAAATGAGACAAGGCACTCTAAAACTAATGTTGATCTGGGTTGATTGAATTATTTACTTTTTATTTGTAAACAGATGTCTCCTTTTCCATAAACTTAAAAAGAGTATTGTTTAAGATTCAGACAAAATCTGTTTATTTCAGATAAAATTGTTGGGTTGCTTTAGAGCTGTGGATTCCAATTCTTGTCTTTTTCTTATTCTTTATTAAATTAGCTAGCGTGTTGTTCTTACCTTAAAATCCACAGAGTCATACCATCTATGGTTTAAATTCCTTAAAAAAACTTTAAAATGTTGGAAATTGTGAGATCTATGATACAAAAAACATTCAAGACCTTCTTGAGGGAATGATAGTTCTCTTTGGACTAATTGGATACTGCTTTCATATAGATCTAAAACATAATATATACTGTATGTGCTTTAGTTTCATTTTCTTGCTGGCAGCTTGAACAAATGAAATTTCAAATTACAGATGATAATACCAACAAGTTTTTTTAGGGTGTTACGGAACAAATATAAATGTATATTCTTGAATACTTGTGCTCCTGTTTATTTTTTATTTCCATGATGGTAACAAGTGTATATAGTCATTCAAGATGTTTGCAATGTGGCAATCTCTTCTGTTCTCAGCAACATCTCACTACCTGCACTTGGAATATTAGTTTCTCTCATATTTATTGCCAGACCCATTTGTTCTGTAACTACATCTCTCAAGATGTTTTCATTCTTCTAAAATTACTTGCTTGGATCTTCTCTTTATCTTCTGTTTGTGTAAGTTTGAATCAGTTTTCCCTTTTCAGTTCATATGTTATAACAAGGTGGCTTCGTGTAAGTACCATTACTGAAGATTGAGTTTTCCCCTCTTTCTTATTTGGTTATTTCATTTCCACAGTGAAAGAGAGAACAAGATTTGAGATTCAACTGTAATCTTTGAATCAAAATGAGTGCAGTGGCTACAATGCCTATGCCCCGAGAAGCTTCTAATTACGATGAGATCTCTATGCAACAAAGCATGCTCTTCTCTGATAGTCTTAAGGTATATTCTAAATCTCACAGTCGGATATTCCTAGTGGATCTTTGTAATCATTGCTATAGTCTTTATATTTTTCTTTTCATGATCTATGAATTAGTCTGTTTATCAGCAATCAAAGGAGGTTAAGTAATACATCTTTGTTTACAGGATCTGAAAAATCTGAGAACACAGTTGTATTCAGCAGCTGAGTATTTCGAACTATCCTACTCAAACGATGAACAAAAACTAATGTGAGTTTATTCCTATCTCTGCTCGTCATATTATTCTTCAAAGCTCATGGCTTAAATCTTCTATTTTTGTTGTCATACTCTTTTTCTTCTTTCCATTTTTATGAATTTTTCGTGTTTATGCAGAGTGGTGGAGACACTGAAAGATTACGCGATAAAAGCTCTGGTGAATACAGTTGATCATTTGGGCTCTGTTACATATAAAGTCAACGACTTTGTCAACGAAAAAGTCGATGAAGTAGCAGGAACCGAACTACGATTATCTTGCATTGAACAGGTATCAACTGTTCCTTGTACAATTGTTTTTAAAATGGTGTTTTCAAGAGATCAACTATGGACCGTGATCAATTGCTTGTTTGGGTTACTGAGTTTTCTAATATATGTATAGAGGCTACGCATGTGCCAAGAGTATATGGATCATGAAGGTCGTTCGCAGCAATCACTTGTGATTGACACTCCAAAGTTCCACAAACGATACATCTTGCCTTGTAATAAGTTTCTCTCTTTCTGCAAAGACTTCATTCTCTCAAATATCGGTTTTGGGACTCACTACTAAACACTAAATTCTTTATCAGCGGGCGAAATCAAGACGGGTGGAAACCTCGCGAAGCTCAAGAATGTTGAAGGTACTAGTTTTGATGGAGAAGAAGACTGGAACCAATTCAGAAATGGTATGAATTTTGCAATAAATCTACATGTACAAGATTTAAGATTTGTTCCAAACCTGATTCTTGATTTGATCTGTTGCTTGTTTCCTTAAGCCGTACGTGCTACAATTCGTGAAACGGCTCCACCACCCGTTAGGTAAACTCACATATTCATAATGAGTTACATTGTTAACTGATGGAAAAAGTTTTAAACTTTGATTTGTTGGTTTATTGCTTTATTCAGAAAACCGGTACTTCAGTCTCCTTCTACACGGAAACCTCAACGGTCAGCAACCTTTTCTTTCTCGTCTATCACCACGGCTCCAAAGAAAGAACAAGGTAAACAAAACATCTTTAGCGTGAAAAGCTCCTTTTTGGCTTAATGAGAATACAAAAATGTGATTGTGTGTGTTTGGTAAAGCAGATAAGCGATCCATATCACCGCATCGCTTTCCTCCACTGCTGAGATCTGGTTCAGTTGCTATCCGACCGTCATCAATCAGCCGGCCAACGACCCCGAGCAAGAGTAGAGCTATAACTCCAACTCCTAAACGGGTAAGCTTCGGTAACATTTTTCAAGCATTCACTTTTAGGCTCTTGTCTTTACTTGTTTTGATTCTTGATATTTTCTTGCTTAGTATCCGTCAGAACCGAGAAGATCGGCTTCGGTTCGGGTTGCGTTTGAGAAAGAAGCCCATAAAGAAACAGAGCAACAACATCAACCAAGCAAGAGCAAAAGGCTGCTTAAGGCGTTGCTTAGCCGACGCAAAACCAAGAAGGATGATACTCTCTACACTTACTTGGATGAATATTAAACCGTAGCTGGTTTTGTATCTAAACTGTTCAACCGGAAATTACATTCCAATTTTAATTGCATTTTTCTGGCACATAATTGTCAATATATATGACGACAAAGAAAATATATATATATATATATTTTGTCAATATATATGTTTCTGTTACCAAATTTGCCAGTGGTTCTGTTTCGACTGCCAAAATCTGAATGCAATATTTCTGACAAGAGAAATAAGTTGGATAATGGTTAGTTTCATTAAACCAAATTGAAAATATTGCGAAAATTTTGGCTAGTTTCGATTTGTTTTTCATAGTTTGGTAAATAAATTTGGTGAATTTGTATCCCCTTTCTACACATTGGTAGATGGATTTGTGTAGAGTTTTTTTGGTTAAAAGTGTAGAGTTTTCTTTGTTGACTTTAAAATCATTTCATTTTTAAATAAATTACCAAGTGGTATTTCTCACGATAATTACAAAGCTGCCCATTTTATTAGTTAAACATGGACTTCATAAAAAATAATTTCTTTTCGCATTGTATCATATATTTTTTGGTAAAACTTAATTTCTATTCAATAATAAAAGTTTATTCTCCACAAAGGAGGAAAGACAAAGGCATAAAGAGTCTCATACAAAAGATATCAATCAACAAAGTTATAAAAATGGAAGTGTTAAAAGAAACAATCAAGCTCCACAAGAGCCACAGGGATAAGGGGAGCACAATGGCTCAACCAAAATAGCAAACTCAGAAAGATTTCTGATAAAGAAGACATCTTCGTACTTATAGTCCTTGTTGATTCTTCAAATCTCAATAGATGACACCAAATAACGAGTCTTGTCCAAGACCGATGCTCATCTCAATGATTCAGACCTCAGTTTCAGATACAGCCTTTTGTGGCGGTGGTGGAGATGGTGATCTCTTGTAAAAGGCAGCACCAAGTGATCGGTGAGAAGAAGGAAACGAAGGTTCACGAGAATCCATCGATGAAGGATTGAAATAAGAGGACGGTGCATTATCTTCATGAGTGTTTTCAGCCTGCACGATCATAACCATAGCTATTATTAAAATACAACATATTAAGAAATGATTCCGTGGAACCATTTTTTGTGTTTTTCTCGGTGATGAGTAAGTAGAGTTTCAATGGTGAGGTTCCATGTTGTACGTAACGTCTATATGTATAGTAGTAGTTCATAATAGAGGGCTCCCACTAACTATTAATTAGACTGTTTCTTAAGATTATTTTGTCAATAGTTAAATATATCAACATGTGTTCTTGTTTAATTTTTTTGGTTTGTTTAATTTAAGAGAGCCTTTTTATATTTAGTGATCGTCAGCTGCACCAATTATGTTTACTGGATATTACTGTATTTGATATCAGCAAAATTTACCTTTTTGTCTGACTTAAATATTATTTTGTATGTAAGAGTAAGAGCCAGACTTATTTTAACAAAAAGAAAAAAAAAAATATAACAAGACAAAGGGTACTTTAATACCCGGTTAGGTTAGGGGAGATTGTCGAAATACAGAACCGGATCGAGAATACTGAACCGGAGAGACTAGTACATTTACAAATAACAGATTCCGGTTTTATCTGTTTGATGCGTAGACATGGCTTCCTTCAGCTGCTCTTCTGTATCTTCGATTTTACCTGTAAATCTCTCTCTTTTTTTATTTTCTTTCTCTCATATGATATCTAACGAATATAGCATCATCCTTGGATATCTATTTGATTGATCATATTCAATTTTGTATATTCAGATTGCTGATACGAGAAGCAAGAACTTGCGCTGCTCATTTCACTCTCAGGTTTGTCTTGTTGATTTTGTTTTGCATATCTATATGAATTTCACAGTTTCCGGATTAATTTGAGTGAATCTGATTGATATTTCAGGTTTCATGTGGGATTCAAAGAGATGATAATGGACGCCGTGTTTGGCGTAGGAGAAATTTGGTAAAGAACAGTATCTGAACTAACTTGAGATTTGAGTCTTATTACAGTTCCATTTTGTGTGAATCAAAATCAGGGTTTAGCTTTGCTTTGGAGATATTGCTAAAAGTTTGCAACTTTATACCATTCTTCTCTAGATTCCAAATTAGCTTTAACACACTCCTTGTTTCATATTTGTCTGAGTTAGCTTTACTTAGTATGTATTCAAGTAAACATTGTCTTATCTGATACATACAAGGAGATGGAGATTGTTTTATTTCAGTTCTTGGGATTTCTAGGTGGTAAGAGTTAGGTGTTATAGTATCACCTTCTCTAGCTTGATTGTATCAGGTTCATGAGGTTTTGAGAATTCATGATTACCAAATCCAGAAAAATGCCATAGTCTTTGTTTGTATTTATCTCCTAAGTTTCTAAAATACTTTGTTTTGCATTGACCAAAGAGATTAAAAAAGTGTGTAGGTACGCAATCTGTGTTAAGTGGTCATTGGTTGTTTTTAACCTCTCTTATGTCTTTTGTTATGTTTTGTCTGTAGACAAAGAAGGACGATATGTTGCGTTACAAATTGCAAAGAGTACCATTTGTGGAAGAACAAGTGAGGAAGATAAGAGAAGTTGGAAAGGTCATGACAATGGACATAGAGCAGCTGCTTTTGAGGGAAGACAATAGGTTTGAATTTGTAAATAGTGTAGCAGCTGAAGCAACAGAGTATGTGGAAAAAAACAGAGACGAATATGGAGGTACCAAAAAAGCCATCTTTCATGTTCTCAGCAACCGTGTCAACGATCTTGGATTTGATCGACCTGAGGCTTATGTTGAATCTGATCCTTATAAGCCCGGTCCTGGCTATTTACAGGAGTATTACACATGAGATATTGTAATCAAGATTTCACAAACCTTTATTGTTGTTTCTAGTTTTTTTTGGGGTCTAATAATGTCTTTTAATCGAAAACATATCAAATTCAGTAGCATTCTTTCGTGACATCTTTTTAAATATCATTTTGTGGAGATTTTTATAACCTTGCATGATTTTGAATAAAACTTTTGCAATACATTATTTTTGAATCAATTCGAAATACTTTATTTCCCTAATGGTCTGGTTAATTTGGATGTTGTGGTTTTGACGGTGGGTCGGATGAGGTGGGCGGCCTTGGATGCGGCATCGCATAGTCCATCTCCAGATCGATCCTTCCTCCATTCGGCATCACCTCGTTAACCTTTTTAAATCATTAATTTCTCATTAGTCATTACTATTAAATATTTTTAGTTCCGATGCATGCATATTTGTAATCAGTAGTATGTAACATTTGTATTATCTTGGCTGTTGTGTTGATACCTTGTTGTAGACGTTGTCGACATGCAAAGTCTCCACGAGCTCTAACAAAACATAAAGCGTATATACACACAAACAATTATTATCATTAATTCTCTTATAAATTTTAGTTAACAAAAGAGATATGCACATTATCGAGAATTTTCATTATTACCCCCTTTAATTACTCAAAGTTATAGCCTAAATTATAACAAAAACATATAATAGATAAAATTGAGTAAGAAATATATATATATATACATACATATGTGTGTGTGTATGTGTTTCTGTCAAATCTGTGAAAACATATTTTTAAAATGCATTTGTTCCACTGTGGTTTTATATGCAAAACTTAAAATCGTAAAAAAGTTAGTTAATTGCCCGAGTGTGGTTTTTGGAATAGCATATATTTTATTTGTGTTTTCAACAAATGTTATTTCACCTAATAAGTTAATAACATACTATTTGACATGAGAAAGATATTATTTGTTTAAATCACATGAGAAAAAATATATTATTTATTTATGGTTGGTCTGGGCAAAATACTTGAAATTCGGAGTACCCACCCAAACACGAATTTAAAGTAAAATCGAATAAATTTTTATACCCGAAAATCCGAACCCAAACCTGAACCGAACCGAGAACCAAATGGATACCCAAAATATCCAAAATATAGTTATATAACTAAAATTATAAATTATATATATATACTTATATTAATTATATGTATATAGTATATAACTTAATTATCCAAAATTATAATTATAAATTCAAAGTATAAATTATTTTAGATCAAAATAACTAAAATATCAAAAGAACCAAAATATTTTAAAGTTTTAAAATTATATTTATGAAAATTTAATTTAATTTATTTTTTCTAATATTTTGGATACCCGAACCTGAACCGAAAATTCTTAATACCCAAAAAATATGAAAATTTCCAAACCCGAAACCCAAAAAATCTGACCCGAACTCGAAAGGGTATCTGAACGCCCAAGACTAGTTCTCCTACTACAATTTATGCCAATTGAGCTTATATGTAACATTTGCAAAAGAAACCCATAAAATTTTATTTAACATAAGATTGTGAAGTTACAAGTGAATAAGAGATCTACTTAATTTTTGAAATAATGCATTAGCTAGAATATTGCTAGTTAGTTTGTACCTGAAGAAAACATTGGGAGGAAGAGCAAGAAGGATACTAAGATCACCAGCTTCATCTTTTACTCAGACTCTTTAACTTCTTTTATTGTGGCTAGACATATATGCTCTACATATATGTGTGTATACTGTGCTATAATAGTCATAATTGTGGAAGTAACGGATTCAACTTAGAAAAAAACTGTGCTATTAAATTCTGTATTTAAGACACGATTGAATCGATGACAAATTTCCAATTAAATTATATAGTCAAAGCGGATACGAATGTTAATATTACCATTCTTCTTTTTTCTCATGATTCCATATCTTATATCCATATCTTATATTTCCATTAGTGATTCAAATTTCAAACAACATTTTTTGGCAACTTTTTCAATCAACATTTTAACAATGAAAATTTTGATCAAAGTCAAAAAATGTGACAGAACATAAATTATATGCACTTAATGTTGAGATAATAGTATCTGCATCTACTGACAAATTATTTCTATTTCTACGGATATATGTCATCATATATTTTAATATTTGATGTTTTATATAAGAAAAACGTATAACATACATATATTTCATGAATAATTAAAATTTATGATATTTTAAAATTTATCCGTATTAGTTAGTGTTAAAACAATTTACACACCACATACAGTAGTTATAAAATAAGAGTATAAATACTAAATGTTGCAAATTTATTTTCAATATGTACGTAAGTATAAACCATGCGATCTTCTAAAATAATAAACACGATACTAAATAGTTTAATTATCTAAAAATGAAAATACTTGTCCTATTTCTCTTCCAGAAAAGTTATTCACTAGCTTTGGATAGTCAATATTGTCGAACATGTATCTTTTGAGATATAATTGATCCACGAAACCAAAGAAGATATCATTGATAATTGAACATGTAATCAGAATTTTACAAAATTTCATGGCCTTGTTTCAATAGAAACTTGTATACCTTAATAATATGATGTTAATTAGTAATGAAATAAAAACCACTCACACTAACTATCCTTTTATATCAAGAATTACTTGCACTGATCTTGGAATATAAAACAAGCTTTTATGTCTCGATTTTTATATTCCGCTTCAACATTTACAAACTAATTAAATAACTCTAAAAGCAAATCGAGATGATTATTAAATTTTGGTAAGAGTGATTTATCAAATACTTGGTATTGTTTCAGAACCCTGAATATTACAGTAAATAACATTTTACAAGGTTTTAGTTGAGTAAAATAAGCCTGGTATTCATACGAATGTACTTCTAACTCCTAAGCCTGATATTCACAATTTCCATAACCTACAGAAATTCAGTAACAAAAAAATTAAGTACAAAAATTAGTGATTAAATTTCCTAACTAAATTTAAATTTATAAAACATACTGGGATCCATCGCAGTAATCTCTCCAGTCTTGTCGAAATTACAATCGAACTCATGTTTCCCCATAGTTTGGTAATACAAGTTCATGGCGTACGCTGAATGGGCTTCTACGGTGTTCGGCACAAAACAAAGCCCATCTTTCGTAATGGGCCCACAGTCGAAGCCCAGTCCACATACATAGTCGATGTTCCTTTGTAAAGCCGCCGTCTCAGCACCGGGCTTTGCAACACACCACCGCTTGTCCGACGATCCTCGAACCGGCGATCTCGGACTGTTCTCCGGATTCGATGCTCTAACCTGTCAAATTCGTAAAGATATGAAACAGAATACGATTTCGTAAACACCGAAATGTGACGGCGATTGATTACCGTTGGCCGGAGGATTCCGATATCATAGATCGGTGTCAAATCAGATCGGAATAGGCCAAAATGACGCTCGCTCGTCGGACCTGATTTGAGATTTTCATTGAAGAGCGCGAAAATGTAAGTCTCGAAAGTCCGATTAGGCATCAACGGCGTCCCGGTACCGGAATTAATACGCGCCACCACATTCTTGTTAAACTCAGCTGCCGTAACGACGTCAACGCCGATCTGATCTATGTCTCCTTCCGAAGGCCATCCGATCTCTCCTACAACGATCTCGACATCTGAAAATCCTAGCTTATCCATGGCGGAGTACACCGAATCAAGCTGAGCATCGAACATGTTGGTGTAGAGAAGCTTCGAAGCTTCATCGAATAAGCCTAGATTAGGTCTGAACAGAGCGAAATCGAGAGTTTGGATTGAGTATCCGAAGAAAGGATACGGATTAACAACGAACGGTGACTCAGTAGCTCGAAGAAAGCTAAGGAGAGGCTTAAGCACATGAGTATCATAGCCTTGCCGGAACTTAGCAGAAGACGGAGGTGTGGAATCAGAGAGGATTCCTAAAGAATGTGGCGATGAGATTTGGATGCGACGGTGGAGAGAAGCGGAGACGAGAGCAGTGTGAAGAGATTGCATCGCTGGGACTAAAGTTCGGATGAGGAGGTGATTAGCGGTGGAGATAACTTCGTTTCCGACGAGGATACGGATGATGTTGGTTGATGGGAAGTGAGGTTGGATGTGATCGGAGATCCATTGTTGAGCGGAGGAGAGATTTGTGAGATGTGGGATTTGGTCGTTGGGGACGGTTACGGTAACGGCAATACCTGTGTTAGCGAAGGCTTGGAGGATTTGAGGATTGGCGTCGAAGAGACGGATGCGGTTAATGACGGTGGAATGGAGGAGGAACTCCGCTACTTTATGCGGCGGAGGGAGGTTGTTTGCGACTGTGCCGTAGTTTACACCAATGCTTGCTTCAGCTCCTGATCCTGACCAAATGATACATATGTATGTGTAACTCTGATATTCAAATATGACACATATATATATACTAAACTAAGGCAAGATAATAGATTGCAGAATCAATTCAGTATAATAGATTGTAGTGATTCTAAAGCATCAGAGGATGAATTAGTGGGATAAAATGATAGATGAACAATACCCGTCGAAAAGATGATAAGAACTCCAAATATAGTAAACATACTACTAATAGAAGAACCAAAGGAGGAAAACAGTTGCATAAAACCCATGGTTATGAATCAAAAACCAAAATGGACAAGGATAATGTAAGTATTTATGTAGATATATAAACGTTTGTGCTTACCAAAATATGCTTTGCTTTGTCTTTAGGAGATAGCCAGAGGTAGTCAGTCAGTCATAGGCAGCAATTTTACCATTTTTTTTTTGGTCAGAACTTAACAGATTTTTTCTTTGTTTCATATCTAGAGAGGAATACTATAATTTCTTTGAATGGAAGAAAAGAACTACGTATATGCAAGTTTGCTCACTCTGGTGAAACAAAAACTATAACATAAATAATTAAGTTGGACTTTCCTTGAACTTTTTGGAAAAAAATACAATGAAGTCCTACGATCACAACATTGTTCTCAGCAAACTAAAATTTGTATTACTATCATTTTTGTTTATAAATGTATGGGACATTCTAACCATGATTCAAGGTTTTCTAATACCAAGACTATTCTAGTATTTTGTTTTGTATCAAAAAAATGTTTTGATGGAGAGCAAACCATGGTATTTACACGAAAACAAAAAACAGGGCCTCAGTTACATTTCCCTATATATTATTACTTACAACAGAAAAACAAGTATAGTTATAATATTTTTAACGATAAAAAAAAAAACAAAACAAAAAATGAATTACCCTTCTTTTTCTGGTTTCCCTACTCGTGAAGCGATTCCGAACCTTCAGCTCCGGCTAAGTCTGAACGTGGTGAGACCCAGCTACGAACAACCGGGTCAAAAATTGGGCTGAGGTGGTAAGCCCAAATTTAGGCCTGAATAAAACTCCAAAAACAATGGCTTCTGACTTCACCACTTGTCGGTGTTCACTATAGTACACGTGGATGCCGACCTTATACGGTGACGTTTCAAAAGGAGAGTTTTGTAGCCGTAGGATTTCAAACGGGAACCGGCAAACCATAGTTGTGAAACAATCTGATCCGCCCATCCCAACCGCCGGTGACTATAACTAATCCCCAGAGATGAGACGACTCCGATGTCCTCCGGCATGACGATCGTAGGAATCTATAATGCGATTTACGGATTGCTTTCACTGGTGAAAAAGAGCTCGCTAGCTTCTCTTCCGGCCATGTCGCAGATCCCTTGGGAGAATCAAGAACATACTCCCGTCCCAAGGAGAATAGTGACGGCGATAGCTCGGATCCGCCAGAGTTTACAGGCGCGAATCCGCTCCACGGGATAGCGACTGATACATCTGCAGAGAATTTCTCAAAGGATCGGATCTTAAGTCGTTTAGTGTAGGAGAAGAAACCAGTAGATGGTTCGGGATCGTTTCCAGCACAGTTCCAGACGTAGACGGAGGAGTCATCACACGCTGATACAATATGCTTCCCGTCAGCTGTGAAAGATGCTGATATCTGATTTCCGGCATTTCGAGAACCTACAAGATATACCACATTTCAGAATTTGCATACTTTTATTCGACTAATGAATGTCTGTAGAAGCATTACCTTTGTATTTATGGACAACATTGCGACCACTTATGACTCTTACTTGTGAATCTGCAGACGCCACCATGACTCTGGTTGGATCAGTTGAATCAAACTGCAGACAAAAAAACTAGTTAAGTATCGAGAAGAAATACTGAAATAGTGACAGTTTTTTTTGATGTTTTGAGAAGCAAAATGCACCTGAAAGCCGATTATTCGTTTATTTGATGACTTCTTTTTGTTATGCAGACATATATGGCTATCGAGTTGAAGGCAGTGGCCTGACAAGGGATGTAAAAATTCACATCTTTAAGCAAATCCCATGTGTGTGTTTGTGTAACCTATGAGCATTACCTGATAAATTGTAGAAGCGACAATCGCTCGTCAAAGTTCCAACAATTACTGCCTGAAATAGTAAAAGTACTCTTGTTTTGGGGTTAAGAACCTCTTAGAGTCGAGTCAATGAAAAAAAAGGATTTCTGGTTCCGAGTAAAACCTGTCCATCTGGACGATAACAAACTGCGGTAACAATGCCTCGAGCATCGGCCCAATCTACAACATGGCACTGAGAAGCTGACCAGATACGAACTTTTCCATCTATTGAACCGCTGATGAAGTGATCATCGTCAGCCGGGTTGAACTGAACAGATGTAACTGCAAAAATGCAGCACAAATTATAATCGTTCTGATTGAATGATCGACTAACACAGGAGGAAAGAAAAATAATACGCAACAATGCCATCGTACAGACGGAGAAGAACATTACCATAGTTATTGTGAGAGAAGATTCCAAGACAGTCCTCACGGCCAATTTGCCAAAGCCGAACACTATTGTCTACTGAAGCTGACAATAGACGCTGCCACCAATATTACAGAATGAGCAACTCGGTCTAGTTTTCTGTTCAAGATTACACATACAGGGACTGAATCTACGTTCTTCTGTGTTTAAGATCTCAAAACATAACGAAACAGGCATAAAAGAATTTTCCTAGCTAAGTTCAAGAAAACCGCTCTTAATGATTCATGAATCAAGTCTAAGGTGAGAAGTGGGACAATTCCATGTCGAAGCCGACGTAGAGTTCGGCTCAAAGCATTACTGAAAAAATAGAGGGAAGTTCAAGTAAGCAAACTCACTTTGTTCTTAGACCATGAGATATCAAGGATATCACCAGTGTGACCGAGAAACTCGTGAAGTGGTTTATCAAGAACCCGGAAAATCTTTGGGGGAATAATAACACAAGCAGACTCTGTTGTCTTCCTCGGACTCATCAATGAACCAGTAATGCCCTCTTTCTCTACAGCCACAGGTCTCAACTCAGAGAGTGTGCTCACTTCAAAGTATATGCAAGAGGGATCCATCTTGGGAACATCATGTTCTTCACATCTTTCGTCCTCCACAACACTCCAAACCCGCAAAACCCCATCTTCACCAGCACTTGCTAAATACCTCCCATCAGGACTAAATTTCATAGCGAGAATCGCTCCCTCGTGAGCTTGAATCTCTTGACCTCTAAAAAGAGCAGAAAGCTCCTTAGACTCTTTCTTATACTCTTTCACCTTAACTCTCTCAATCCTACTCCCTAAAACCCCATCTTCACCAACAGGATCATCTCCTGCTCTTTGCTTATTTCGCACTTTGCTCAACCGACTCAACCATTTGTCCTTAACCCTCTTCATAATTCCACCTACATCCCGTTGCTCTGAACTCGCCTCAGCGGATATCAACGGCTCTGCCAACAACTTAGATTCAACCACTTCACCATTTTCCTTCACAATCATATCCGATGATCCAGAGCAAAAAGTAGAGCTAATGGCACAATCATCATCATCAAAACCCAAATTCCTGAAAACCAATCCACTATCTACTTCCTCTTTACACTCCTTCACAATTCTATCTACATTCTCTCTTGGACTAAACACAGATGAATCACATCGACAAGAGCTAAACTCATCATCAGATTTGAAACTCATCAACACCGTTGATTCACTAACAGAGCTTGAGAAACGATCCACATTACCTGATCTCGTTTGGCTCAAACTACTTAATCCCATCCAGTTGAAGAACTTCTCCCGACGCTCCTCAGCGTTTCCTGGGCTTTTGATCCAAACATCGTAACGAAAATCTACAGGAATCGAAGATGGAGATTCATCGTAGTCGATTTTGACAGGACTTGCACTTGAACAAGATGCTATTTCTTCGGGAGCATCGAAAAATCGAGATTCTTCATCTTCAATTAGAGATTCCATTTCTTCTTCTTTTTAATTCTTAAGACTTCCTGCACAGAAAGCAACCGAGAAAATAAAATTTAAAAATGAAGAAGAAGATAAATTAGTGAAATAATAACATTGATAAATGTATAACATATGAAAAAACAATATACATATATACCTAGAATCGATCAAACAACATAGATCCCGATCAAGTGTTTTAAGAATCGAGGGAATTAAAAAAAAAAAAAAAAATCAAATCTGGAGAGTTTCAAAATTGAAGAAGCAGAAACCAAAACTTTATCAAATGATAAAATAAGAACAATCAATTCATTAAAAAAACAGAAATTTAAAAACCAAATAATCCAACAACACATGCAGATTTTATTACGAAAACTTAAAATCGATGCATAAGGGGTTTTATTAATTTTATTGGATAATTTCTTACATGTGTAGATTTAGGATGTTGTAGAGCTCAGGAAACAAAGACAGGAAAGAACAGGAAGAACCCATAAGACATCTACAAGTTATTTTCACTCTTTTTCCATAAACAAAAACAAAAACAAAAATTGATTTTGATTTTTCTATTTGTCTGACAAAATATATATATATATATATATAGAGAAGAATGAAGAAGGTAGATTTGAAGGAATTTGAGAAAATCTGTGGCACAAAGAAAAAAAAAATTATTTTAGTTAGGAAGATTGTCCGAATCTGATTTGGGAGGACACTAACTTCTTATATTAATGTATGTGCGGTCACATTAATAATATTATCGCCTTTTTCTAATTTTATCCTCACTACCGTCATTTTTATTCTAACTCTATACCTTTTTTGTTTTTTTTTTTATCAAAGCAAATCATCAATCTCTTATTATTTTTCATATACAAGCTTAGAGATAGATGGAAATGTAGAATAATATAAGAGAAAAAGTATATTAGGGTATTAGTAATGTAGTCAAACAAGAAAGAAACAACTATATAATATAGCACACGGAAGTCTGTTGAATTCAAATACTACAATGAATTTGTTTACTTATTTTCCAAGAAAAATCGCCCAAATTGATACCTACCAATTATTTTATGTAAGTAGATTACCGACATGTATGAATTAGGATGCCAATGTCTTGAATGAAACTTGAACCACTAACCATGGCCAATGGAGCAGGCATTATGATGCTACCATGCCTCCAAGGGTATATATATATATATATACAATTAATTAATAACTATTTCTTGTTTATGTAAAAACTTAAGAAGATATATCTTAAAAATTAGAAAGAGAATAAATTATGATTGAGATTTAAATTTTTTGTTTTGAACATCGGTATTTAGTTACGAAGAAAATGGATTACTTTAGAATTTCAGATCTTAAATTGGATTGAAGCTATTTAGTAAGTTTTAGTTTTCGAAATTAAAACATTGTTTCATTTTTAAAAAACAACATTGTTTTACTTTAATGACTAGTTGTGTATGGTCAGCACAACATCTGAGTTTTTATAAGAAAAGTAAGCATGGTGGGTTAGGTGCTTCATGTTTGAATATATGATTTGTTTATAATGCGTTTTTTCCAAGCTTATATAATTTATCACGAAAAAGGATAATGAGTTTTCTTCCAATTTTATGTAATGTAACAAGAAAAATCAGAAAAGACAAGGTCAAATCTAATCAAACTATGTTAAAAATTTAACTATTAAACCCCCGTACAAGAGAATTGATGTCTATTTTTATGGGCTTACTAGTTTACTCTACATAAAAATGAGTTACATATTATTTTATTTTTGCAAAACGAGGATAAAACATCGTAATAAGTTGGGTAAAATTTCAAATATCAGTGATCTGATAACGTGTTTTTTTTTTAAACATATACTAGCATACTTATGGTATCATACAAAACAACACATTATTAATTAGTATCAACTGTATAGCAGACACAAAAAACAATGTGTTATATTGTGGCACAATAACAACATTAGTAAGGAGACTTCTATGGGCAAACGTGTTGTGAAGGATTAAGGTATCCGTCAGATGTTTGGAGAGGCTAGGGTTGAGAGCATCCTATAAAATTGTGGTCGTGGAAGCCACATATTTGACAATGACCCAAATAAGGCTTAGGGCATTGAGAGATGTGCATGTGCAATTTTTTTTGTTTTTAAGTGTCAAGAAAACCGGCAAGTTTTGTAGCCATATGATCAAGTCTGTGTATTTGACAATTATGAATCGAGTAATTGTTGATAATAACTGTTTTAAGTCTCGTTGACAAGTTTTGACGGTCAGTGCAACGTGTTCTCAAAGTAGATATGATGGGTACTATTCAAACTGAATTAAAAGAAAACTCTCAAGTGATTTTTAGATTTAGAAACCGATAAAGTATGATACCGTATATAGGACAACGAATTATTTTTTTACAATTGAATACACGAGTATTGGATTCTGATGTACTAAATCAATTAAGGTGATACATGTGATTATTAAGGATATAACATAGGAATCATAAAGGATATGCTATATGGAGGAGGTGATCATGAGGGGAACCAAATCTACTTTCTCTTTAAAAAAAAACCCTTAATAGACCTTGTTTTTTTTTGTCGGCATTTAAATTTCTTTGAACCATAAAATATATAAAAAAGAACGAGTGATGTGGAACCTAAATTGTAATGTTAAGACTAGAAACAAAAACTTGAGTTAGCCAGATTATTTTCATAGGGAACCACTTTTCATAAAGTATCGGAATATTACTATACAATCTAATTTTAGTTACCTTTTTCTTAAAAGTATAGCGTTTATCTTTACTTTATGTTATTTTAAACAATTTTGTATTATGGTATGTACAATATTAATTGTTACTGATCATCTGAATTCACATTTTCCAGGGAATTTCTATTTGCTTTCCACTATAATTGATGAAATTTCAGAAAAAGGTTTGATATATTCTACTATATCTTATATATTATGTATTGTATACCGTTATTAATTTATGTTTGCGTGTGTCTCTCTCTCACTATTTTACAGATTAGGTAAAGAGACAAATATGGACATTTAGAGCCAAACAGATCCAATGATGAATCGTCGCAGCGTGAGCTCACACATTTAGTCTACTTTTACTATTTTAGTAAAATTAGTTGTTGTCACTACTGTAGCCCGACGCAGCTCCTCCACAATTTTTATTTTTATTTTCCAATAAGCTTCTTTAATTTGTTGTTTTTCCAGGTAATTACGATTTACTATAACAAAATTATTACTTTGTAGTTATAGAGTCTAAATTTTTTTCAATATATTTAGTAACAGCATACTAAAAAAATCATTAAATTCGGAAGTTCTTTAGCTCTTGTACGTACGGTAATACGTTGTTGATTAAATAACATACAAGTCAGCTATACGTACTTTTAAGGGAAGAAGAAATTAAAATTAGATTTATAGGGTCACAGTAATATCCCAATCTTTATGAAAAGTGGTAGGCTGTAAAAATTATCTGGCTAACTCGAGTTTTTGTTTCTAGTCTTAAAAGTCAAAACTCCTGTCAATTGTGTCAAGTTATATTAAATTATTCCAAGTACGTTTCCTACCAATTAGGCCGTAATCCACTAAACTATGCGTACATTTCAAACACAATTATAATGCTTTTTGAAATATGATAACAAAACGGACGTTGGCGATTTAATCCAAAGATCAATTAATAGAAGTCTCTTTGATCAAACGGTTTAAGATTATTTTAAAGTATAGAGAATAGAAAACGTCGGTAACCACATGGGACCAATTCCCACCCGTGGCAACATAACTGTCATCATTAAACCTTAATCAACGACAATTACACACACAGAGAATGGTTTAAAAGCAAATCAGAATTTTTTTAAAAACATTGCGTGTAAGAATAATTGCACATGAATCACTAGAATAAAAGCGTATTGATGATAGTTGATCATTTAATCTTTGTGGCATGAGCTTAAGTTGATCTTATAAAAAAACAAAATATAACTCTTTACGTTGTAAACTATTTTCTACTGGTTTGGATTTTAACCGTTTTAATTATATTAAATTTGTTGAAAAAAACTCTCTAATTCTAAATTCTCTGTAACTTAAATAATTACAGTGATTAAGTCAGAAAATTTTCAGACACAAATATCGTGTTAGTCAAAAAAATATTAACGTCGTTTTTGTTGCCGTCAAACAAAGAAATCGACGACGTGTAATGTAAGATCAAAGTTTTTGTACAATATTTTGGATCGGCAAGTCGTTGCAAAAAAATTTGGCATCGTATGTAGCAAAGCTTTTTCTTTCCTAAAGAACGAAATGATTATGATCCCAATTAGAAACCCTAACGTAGAGACAAAGAGGGGAGACACTGATTAGCTATTATAAACCTAACTAAAAAGACAGCCCGACATTAGTAATTTTAATAATCAAATTCGCACGGATAGACATTGTTTTCAATGTGATAATGATACTTTGCTTTTTGTTAAGGGAACAAGAGATAATAATGATGTCGGTAATAGTTGATTATTCTGATAACCTAATTAAGTCCTAACGACACATTCTATTTACTTGCTTTACTTTACAATTTGAAACGAAATGTTGGCTTTTTGTCTTCGCTTCTTTGGTTATACAGTTGTGCTTTTCGAGATAAAGAACAAAATTTTCAACTTTATCTTAATTAGTACTGTTAACACCAATTTATTTGTTCATTGCAAACAAAAGGAAGATGTAAAGGAAACACTATACAAATGAAGAATAATTTAAAGACCCTAAGATATGATTTTTAAAGAAAAAACATTGCTAATTGATATCCTAATAGGTAAGAGATCAAATATAACAAAATTTAGTTCATCATATTTAATAAATTCATAAAATTAAAAATAGAGTTATGAACGGAAATTCAATATATGTTTAGTAAATTGGTTTCCTGAAATGTGGTAGGTTTGGTTAAAAAGCAAACATTGTTTTCTTTTCTTTTATTGGTACAAAACAACATTTTACAAACTTCTAATAAATAATCATGGAGAAATTTGATATATTCTTATATTACCATAATTTAAGGTATATACTTATCTGAATTGAAAGAATAAGGAGCAAAGTCACAAGGGATTGGAAGACAAATATTTTTGCTCTAATTGTCACAATGAATTCACAAGAAAAACCACAATGGAATGATAGTAATTACTCATGACATCACATCGATTAGAGAAAGAATGGCGTAAATCACGTATTTGATTAAAAGTTAACACTTGGCTAGAAAAGCTTTTGGATATTATTATTTACTTATTTGATCACTAAGCCTTCAACTATTTACCCTTGTTCTTTCTCCTTTTCTGTGGGCTCCATACAATTATAAATATGAAATTGCGTTGAGAAAAAAAAAACACACAGATACTATTCTCCAAAAGTAAACGAATTTATTGCTTTAGAATTCCGTAATGGTTGATTTCATGTAAAAAGAATTAGTAATGATTTATTTTGTATAAATTAGGATTTGTAAGTGTTTGTGATGGGATCTTTTACTTAGTGATATACTAGTACTCGAGTATTAACGAGTGACAAATATAAAAGGCGAAAAATGGACCGGGGGAAGTAGCTGATGCAAAATAATAATCGTTTCAATCTTGGGGACCTAGCATACAAATATTATTTCGCTTTAATTGTTTCTATTAAGGTACCATACTATTAAAAGAACAAAATTCTACCATTTCTTATACGTAAAAAACATGAAACAACAGTACTCCCTATAAATTATTATCTATATAGAAGTAGAATACATTAAAAGTAAAAGGAAAACGATGAAATCAAACCACACAAAAACAATAAAACCTGAAAGAGAGTAATCTTATCAGTCGAATTCAAAATGTTTATAAAATTTCTAGTAAATTGTACAATTTGTTGCTCAATGACTGTTGTCTGTTAATTTTCACGAGATTCGAAAGTATAACATAAGGTTTATTCGAACTTTTTTTAATGCTCAAAACGATACCAACCAAAATAGTTAGTTTGGTCAATGACTCATCTATTAACTTATTTTAGAGCGTATGTTAATTAAGGGAACCATGATATCTAAAGGCTTGCCAATTTGATTGACAGAAGAAAAAAAACATTTGGCTATGCCGCTAAGAACTCCTAATTTGTATATGTATAGTTTGCTGTATCAACCTTTTTTATTTTTAAATATTGCTGCATTGGATTCCGTGCTGACACAATCCTAATGATATTGTCATATGCTTGGTTTGTATTGGCATTGTGTGCTTGTATATCTGGCGAGGTTGTCCTTGGATTAGCCGTGCTTGATCTTAATGCTTGTAACTTTGTATGCTTGATACGTCAAATCGATACTTAACCTCTCGTTTTTGGTACAATACGTACCTTGCAACTATTTAAAGCCGAGGTATATTATGTTCAATAACAGTCAAAATTTATTGTTTCTTATATAAGTTTTTTTATATAAGATATCAAACTAAGAATTGTACTCTAAATAATAGCCAATATAATTATTCATAAATTGAATGTAGAAAATGTAAATGTTGGGTCCCACAATGATCTAGAGAAATCAGAAAGGACTTGGGTAAGGTTTGATGTAGGGATGTTGTTTGTTTAGGTGGGAAAACTTGATTTTATGTTTTTATTAAGATAAAATAATTTTAATTTATTGGTGGAAATATTTATAATAATTAAAATTTTAATTTATTAATTAAATATTAATTTTTGATATTTATTAATTTAATGTTTAAAAACCATATGGATACCCTAAACCCAATTGGGTTAGCCTATTTGGATTCTTATATACAGGGTACCCGTCCAGTTTAAACCCTTCTTATTTTATTTAAATAGGGTAAAGTAATGGATATTAATATTTCTAAGGGTTTAACGTATAATTACTCATTGTTAACATCCCTAATTTGATGCTAACTCTCAAAGTCTCTTGAAAGTACTGTCAGACTATTAATATCGGTCGTAGGTGTTTGGACCATTCTACTACTACTCTTCTCTTCATCATTACGAGTCCTCTCTTTTCTTCTCCTTTCTTTTTCTTCATCATTTTTATTACCATTGTTTGACTAGTTACATAAGGCTTCACCCTTTTGTCCAACTTGAAGTAAGGCTTGCTTAATGGTTTAAAGCCCAATTTAAGCATGGGAAAAACAAAAATCACTAGATACCGTTTATATTTTAATGTTGGACAAGCAAACTTGAGTATATGTATTATCGGTCATTCAACTGCTTTGATTATTTTCTTTTATGTAAATTTTCAGGGTTATACAAAATGTTCAGTTGGATACTCATGTTCATATCCGTTGTAATCATAATACAATCTCTCCCCTTTCGATATATCTCTATTAGCTACGAGAAGAACTCTAGCTTCTCCGTTGATGTTGAACCTCACACACTTAAGGTTCTGCTTCTTCCTCCCTTCTCTGCAATTCACAAAATGTCAACAAACACAAATGAGTACCAAACAATACTAAAATATACTTAGATCAGCTGTTAAGTTATAGATTTTAATTGGACTTTTGGTTGGTTCTAAAACCCAAATGGTTTAAACTGGTTCAGCTTAGTGACTCTAATCTAATCTAAACCAAACTAATCTAGAAGCAGGAACAGAACAACGAGCTCATGTGTTGCAACCAAAGAGAGTGGACAAGGGACCAAATAGAAGAAGATAAACTCACGGAGAGTGATTGTTGATGCCGCTAATGAACCGGGCGATGTTACTTCGTTTTTCAGGGCAAATAACAAGGCAGTTCAAAGGATCAGAGGCATGAAGTAGAGTCATCATGCTGTCTCCATCATAGTTATCCTCTCTGTTGCTCAAATAATCAACATCTCCAACGTACTCTGTGATTATAGTCCAGTCTTTTATAAGCCTGTCAGCCTCTACTGTGAACCTGTTCAGGATTTAAAACATCAGACTTTAATATAATTCTAGATTGTTGAATTCATTTCTTCTCTTGTCATACTCTCATTTAGATTTTCAAAGGTAAAAAATTTAAGTACCCTTCATTAGGATCAAAGACGACCATAAGAGGAGGGCATTCACCGCAGTCCATCATATTCTTGCACAAGGCTAAGGTCTCTACGCCTTCTTTAGATAGAATCTGTATGAAATTGAACACAAAATCATTTCTTTCAGCTGATACTAATCACCAAACCAATTACACATCATGTGATTGAAGACCAAAAGCAATTCATATCAGACTTTAAAAATGGATTTACCTGCATTCCTTCTTTCTCAAGAACAGCTTTGTTAGCAGATCTTGGAGCCTTGTCAGATACATAAGTGAGATTATTGCTGAACTTGGTGTTAGAGGCTCTCAACGCTGTGGCGAGAGACGCCATTTGCTCAAGTCTTCTCTGAGGATCATTGGTAGGAATGTATGGAAGAAGCTTTCTCTTCTTCTTTGACATTACCAAGCTGGTCCTTTTCCGTTTCTTCCCAATGCTATCTGCAAACATTTTACACTTCAGATAACGTTTTTGTTGGGGATATTGACTTTGAATCAGCAAATTTACAAAATATGTAGCTTACCTGAAGAACTTGAGACCTGAGATGATTCTGGAGAACGCTTAATCCGGAAAAAATCTATGATTTTAGTCTGAACTAGAGGAAAAGCTGCAGATTTACAAACTTAAAGTTAGCTACTTTAAGGATTGAAATTTCATACATTTTAAATATAAACTCAACATTTCATGACTCACATGATAATTTAGCCCGAAACAGTTTCATTCAACAATACTAAAATCAAAACCCGATCTAGTAGTCTTATAATAGATTCCTTAACACAACATATTCCAATTCGCAAAATCCTCCAAAACCCAAAAGTCAGAGATAACGAAACCCAGAATTATAAAATCTACAGCTCAACAAAGAAGAAGGATTTGAGATTAACGAAATGTGGGTTATTTTTTTGTTTTGAAAAAGCTTACATTTAGGGATCTTATGTTTGGAACAAGAAGGACAGAACCAAGAGCCTTTAGGAACTGAAACGAGGATCGGTCTTAAACAGAAAAGATGAAACCCTTTGTCGCATTTATCGCAAAGAAGGAGCTTTGCTGGTTGTTTCCCGGAGCTGCATTCTTCACAGACTATGTCCGTATCAGAATCTAAATCATCCGCCATGTATTGCGGAGGTTCGGATCTAGGGTTTGACGCTTGGGTTCTTTTTCGCAGCGCAGCCATGATCTTCACGCTTTTAGCTTACGAGAGAGTGTGAGAGAGAGAGAGAGATTATAAATGTGAGATTTAGCCGAGAGGTTGACTGGAAGAGTTCGCGCTCTTAATTCACCGAATTTTCCCGGGGAATTTTAATTTGGCGGCACTGTTATGAATTTCGATTTACTGACCGGTTTAATTTGGTTTTTTTCAATCGATTTTGAGCAATGATTTTAATCGTTTAGGGTGTGGGCAAGAAAACCTACAAACCCGTACCAACAAACCTGAATCGAATCTTACCAAAATAATTAAACCAAAACCGGTCTGAGAAGAAAGATTTAGTGAAGGAAGATAAATGAAGAAGAATATAATAGATAGAGAAGAGAAGAAGCAAAAAAGATACTGGTTTCATTATTTTAAAATCCTAGGAGTATCATTATTGGTGATATTGGTAAGAGTGTGTTAAAAATATTTAAGTTTCAAGGATTAAGTGTCTGTGGATACACATTTATGCAAAAGTATTAAAACACTTTAGATATTTTTTAAATATATAAATATTTAAAAAATATCATCAGGGTGTCAGAAATGCAAATGGTATAATGGTTTTCAACTGATTTAAATATAAGAATTCAAATGATATAAATTTGGATTTAAATACAAGAACTCAAATGATATAAATTTGGAAAATATCAAATAAACCTATGTAAAGAGGGCGAGAGAAGATAACAATTTTATTAGTTTTGATTAGATAAACTATAATGATTCTTAATAGGTTAAAATAAAATTATTTAAAAGATAAAATTTTGGAGAAAATCAAGATAAAACTCTTAGAAGATGCGAGAAACGATAACACTTTCATTAGTTTTAATAAGATAAAATTTGAATAGTTTTTAAGTGGTTTAAATAAAATAACTCAAATGATAAGATTTGGGAGGAAATCAAAATAAGAGTATGAGAACAGATGGTAGAAGATAACAATTTTATTAATTTTGTTTTGATAAGATAAAACTTGAATGGTTCTCAACTAATTTAAGTACAATAATTTAAAAAACATAGTTTTGAAAGAAATAAAGATATGATAACGAAAAGATAATAAGTTAGAGAAAATAATAATTTCATCTATTTTGATAAGTTAAAACTTTAATGGTTCTCAATTGTTTTATATACAATAAATCAAACTTTGTAGGCAATAAAGATAGGAGTAAACATTCTGCTTCATGCTTCACTTGTAATCTTCTAGCTACTTAACACTTTCTTCTATATATTTCAACTCATTTTGCACTTCTCAGCTTCTTACAAACATATACCAGTGGAATTAGCAGTTTATCAATATCCCTAGAAAAAGATTCACCTTGTCCTCAAGGTGAAAGATTGGGTATTGGTTTGTGATTTGATTGCTTGGTTCCTATGAATATTCAAACTCAGACAGTATTTTCCACCTTCCCAACATTTCTAGTTCAACACTGTCGACTCTTTTTCGAATTCCCAGATTTTTTTTTTCCTGACTCTACATAATTGAAGATAAGAATAAAGGCATACGATGCACTTTTTTCATTGCCCAGAACAATTTTCTTGAGCTGTAAAACATGCAAGACGGGTGTATAGCGCTGTGAGAGGGAGTTTCAACTTGTAGACTATCTTTACAATCTTTTTAGTCACAAGTCCTACATTGCAAGATGCAAGTTTCTTATTACACTGAGCCACATACGCTTAATAGTAGG
The DNA here is from genome assembly GCA_963854855.1 of Nasturtium officinale. Classification (NCBI taxonomy): domain Eukaryota; kingdom Viridiplantae; phylum Streptophyta; class Magnoliopsida; order Brassicales; family Brassicaceae; genus Nasturtium; species Nasturtium officinale. The sequence goes on from OY978509.1 coordinate 6,465,894, forward strand.
GTCGCAACTTCAAATACACTAAATTTCCCACTTCAAATTTCAGATCACAGCGATATAAATTTACAAAATTTTGTATCATCTTATTGGATTTTTAGATATTTCTCTTCGACTTATTTTTACTAGATATGTATACATGGGCGGAACTATATAATTGCCCCCGGTAAAATTTCAAAATTACATATAATTCTTTGATATTTTCAAAGTTGCCCTTGTTTTATTTGCTATTGTAAGCTTATTTTTAACCAATTTTAGATTTTCCCCCTACAAATTTATTTTCTAGATCCGCTACTGTATGTATAAGTATATAACCTTAAGAAATAACTATAGTATTTTGACTTAAAAATAAAGAAATAACTATTCTATTAAATGTTTATATTTTTAGAAGTAACTTATAAACTAAAACAAATTCAGTCCTACCAAAAAAAAAACTAAAACAAAATTTGTGTTCATAAAAAAAAAAACTAAAAACACAACCAGAACCAGACCAAAAATTAAACCAAACTAAACCAAAATTGTATTAAACCGTAAACAGAATTACCCGCTCTAAATCAGGACGAACCAAAACCGACATTATGATTTAAGTCTCCTTTAATGTGTTGTACTTGTACTTGAGAGTTTCAATTAATGTTTCTCCTCTTTGTAAACCAATATGAACATCTATCTTGTTTCATCCACTGACTCGCCCGAGTTCACTCGCCTGAAATGGTCTTTCACTCGTTCTACGGTCATTGCTTTAGACGCCGAATGGAAGCCACAACGCTCCAATTCGTCGTCGTTTCCGATCGTCACTCTCCTCCAAGTCGCATGCCGACTCAGTCATCTCCCTGGAGATGATAATAATGTCTCCGATGTTTTTCTTATTGACTTGACTTCGATTCATCTCCCCTCGGTGTGGGAGCTGTTGAATGATATGTTTGTTTCTCCGGATGTGCTGAAATTAGGGTTCCGGTTTAAGCAGGATTTGGTTTACTTGTCTTCGACTTTCACTCATCATGGATGTGAAGGTGGATTCTGTGAGGTGATTGCTTGTGAAATTCTTTAACTTTGCGTCTTAGCTTTAGTTTAAGCTGTGAAATGTTTTAGCTAATGTGTAAACAAATGATTGGTAATGTTTGTTGAATCTGTTCTTGGTAGTTTGGATTGAATTAAAGATAGGTGTAATCGAATTGGTATCCAAGTTTTTAACTTAAGCTCTATTAACTCATCTAGGTCTTAACTTTCGTGTGTTTGGATCGCGTGTGGTGCTTATAGATAGGTAAGTAAGATACACAGCTAGTGAGTAGAGTCTTTGATTTGTGTTTACATGCCTACCTCCTTTAGGAATTGGATTCTTGACTTGTGTTGTTCTTATTGGTCTTTTTGTTGTTGCTTCTTTAAAATTCTCTGATATGATTGTTAATATGAATAGGTGAAACAATACATGGATATCACAAGCGTATACAATCATTTGCAACACAGGCGTTTTGGGAGAAAAGCGCCAAAGGATATCAAGAGCTTGGCAGCTATATGCATGGAAATGCTGGACATCTCTCTATCAAAGGTTTGTCAATGATTCCCGAAAGAACTCAACTTTTGGTGAATTCAGAGTAATCTTTCTGGGAGATATGTTATTATTATCTTTTAGGCTGTCTTCATATAGCTGCATTACTAAATAATATTAGCAAAATGGATGGATTACTCTTTAATACCTTATGCTATGAGCTTTTTAGAATCTGTGTCTCTTTAGCTATATCATTTTACTTCATACATGATTTAAGGAGAATAATGCCTTTGGTTCTTTTGATGTTAAGTACACGCTTCTAGTGGGGATTCAGTCTTGAAACGTTTTTCTTTAACAAGTTTTTATTCTTTAGGAACTTCAATGTAGTGATTGGTCACATCGTCCCCTTACAGAAGAACAGAAACTATACGCTGCCACAGATGCTCACTGCTTGCTCCAATTATTCGATGTATTCAAGACACAGCTAGTTGAAGGAATCACAGTGATAGAATCTAGAGAGATTAATGTTGGCTTAAAAGAAATTCTTACTGGATCAGATTATACCAGTAAGATTGTCACTGTCAAACTTTTCAAAGCTACAGATGTCATCAGATCAATGTCGGAAAATGGTCAAAACATTGCCGATGGAGTGGTTTCTAGAAAAACAACACTAAACACAATGCCGATGGATGAGAATCTGTTGAAGATCGTGAGGAAGTATGGAGAAAGGATACTTCTGAAGGAGTCTGATCTTCTACCTAAAAAACTTAAGAAGAAAACAAGAAGACGTGTCTCCTCAAGCACTATGAACACAAATAAGCAGTTGGTTTGTTCTGCGGACTGGCAAGGTCCACCGCCATGGGATTCATCTTTAGGTGGTGATGGTTGCCCTAAATTTCTCTTGGATGTGATGGTAATTGGATCAATTTCTGTCAATCTAGTGTATCTTGGATTACTGATCTTAGTTTTTTGTTTTCCACAACATGAGAGGGAAACAGTTTTCTTGACTGTGGTATTTCAGTTTCCTGACTCAAAACAGGTTTTGGTTTAATTTGTTTCCGAGCATCTACCAAAAACTTATCTGCTTTTAGGTTTGTTGATTTGTTGTAAATTTTGAAATATATCAAGGGTGGGTTTGTACAGTTGAAGAAATCAATAATTTAACTTCACCTAGTTAGTCTCTTTGTTTATTGAATGTGACCACTTTCAGTAAAATGCGTGTGGTACCATTTCAGATACTTATAAAACTACTCTCTAGGTTGAAGGTTTGGCTAAACATTTACGTTGTGTGGGGGTCGATGCTGCAGTTCCACACTCAAAGAAGCCAGATTCAAGGTATTTTTTCCAAGCTGCTATTATAATACTTCCTTAGCATGGGTTTGATCATAATATTTGTTTAGGTTTTTCTGATTGTGCTGTTCATTTGATGACACAAATATCAGGGAGTTGCTTGATCTAGCAGTCAAAGAGAATAGAGTTCTCTTGACCAGAGATACAAAATTGTTGAGACATCAGGATTTGGCAAAGCATCAAATATATCGAGTCAAGAGCCTTCTAAAAAATGAGCAGCTACTTGAGGTACAACAGAAAATTAATTCTCAAATTAATTTTATGCAAGATCTATGACGGGGCATGATTTGTTTACTGGATTTATTAATCGAATAATTTTACTTTAAAGCATAGGATCCCTTAAGAGATAAGACACCTAAATAGTTCAATTAACATGCTTATTTTTAACTAAACATTCTGGTTGGAGCATTTCAAACCTTAGCCTAGGTGATGGAATAGTTATTGATTTCTCTGAGTTACTGACACAAAAAAACTCAATAGGTGATAGAGACTTTCCAGCTAAAGATCAGCGGAGATCAGCTGATGTCAAGATGTACGAAATGCAATGGGAAATTTATTCAGAAACCTCTAACCATTGAAGAAGCAATTGAAGCAGCAAAGGGTTTCCAAAGAATACCCAACTGCTTATTTAACAAAAATTTGGAATTTTGGCAGTGCATGAACTGCCATCAGCTATACTGGGAGGTGAGCCACCTACCCATCTATCTCCGGGTGTACATTCTTGTTCCCAAGTGAATATACCGTGTGTCAACATCATCTGGTCCATCTGTTTTACTTGATTGTTTGTTTTGCTTATTGAACAGTCATTATGGTATAATCATTTTAAAATTTCGGTTTAATCCATCTTAGATAAGAATCTTCTCCACATGTTTAATGCTTATTATCCTTAGAAATCTTCATGTGTTCATGTCTTATAGCAGAAATCTAATCTTCTCCACAAGATCCAGAATTTTCTGAGCTTCAGTCTGTTCTGTCTCTAATAGTCAGTGTCGAGACTCGAGATGCTCAATGTTTGTTGTGTGGTTGCAGGGAACTCAGTATCACAACGCAGTCCAGAAGTTCATGGAAGTATGCAAGTTGAGTGAGTAATTCATTTTTATCTTTTTGGTGAAGTGTGTAAGGTTACTCTCTCGTGATTTCATTTCCTCAAATGTTTTGGTCATGTCTTTGAGCATATTTGAAGAAACATAAGAATGGTCTGCCCATTTCTCTCATTTATAATTCTTATATATAGTAATACCTTCAGAAAGTATATTTGAAGAAACGTAAAGTGGTCTGGCTCATTTCTCTCATGTTATCTTGTAATTTTTATAAGCTTTTAAGTCATGCAATGTCTTTGTATCACTCATGAGTTTTAAGTTTTCAAACCAAATTTATGGTTTGATCAAAGCCTAGGGTTGAGTTTGATGAATGTTGAGAGATGTTAAAGTAACATCTGATTCTGATAGCGTTGAGTTTGATGAGTGCTTAGGCAAAAGTAACATCTTATAGAGTTTGATCAGAGCCTACCCATCAGGTAGATGTTCGTTTTTAATTTTGGACCGACCGGTTGAATTGAAAATCAGCCATATAAATGAATAACCGGACATTTCAGCTTAACCGAACGGTTTTTGGGTAAACTGAACATTTCCAATTGATTTTAGAAATTTATCTAAACAAACTCTATGATTTTTTCCTTTCCTCTACGGATCGTCGGCTAAGTATCTCCAGTCGTACAGTGTCGTCGTCTTCTTCTTCGTGAAATCTGATTTTCCTCACGGACTCAATAGTCTCCATCATCGGAGATCGCATCGCCGTATTTTCGCCAAGCTAGTAATTATTGCGTTTTATCTTTTCAATTAGCCGCCGATCTCTCTCTATCTGAGCCTAATCACCAAATCGTGCTCAGGTATGCTATCGAGTCTTCGAATGCAATCTACCAATTCAGCTACACACACCTAAGTAATTTTACAAGGGTTTTCTTGAATCATTTACAACTTTGTGATTAAAACGATGAGAATGCTGATGTTTTGGGGGTAGGGTGTGAAATTTATAAATCCTCTCAACGATTCCAGAATCCAAACGGATGGTTTCGTCTCATTATTTGATTCTTTATCCTGTGAATCAGATCTCCGACTCTGATCAATTAAACCTGAGAAGTAGTTCAAGTGAAACCTATTACAGTTTCCGATTCTGTCGACTCAGTGCATAATTGATTGTTGAAACTCCTACAGATTTGGCTTCGGTTTTCCAGTTAAGCCGGAGGCTGTCAGAAACTGGTTTGCTGATCAATTTTTCAATCTCCTTAGGTGATTGATCATGGAAAGTCCTGGACCTAAAGTTTTGTACGAGATACGTCATCATGCTTCATTGCCTTACATTCCTAGATATCCTCCTCTTCCTCAGGTAAAAGATATCATGCTTGTAGAGTTAATTAATCGGTGTGGGCAAATGTTTTTTTTTTATCTTACATTGCGCTTTGATCTGCTGTCGTAAGTTCAGGTAGATGGAACTGATTCTAAAGGAGGACTTCGGTCGCTTGTCTCCGTTAGAGGTTAGTTGAAGATGGTTAATTCTCTAGCTGTTTGACCCTGCTGGTGAATAAAGTGGAAGCTTTATCATGTTCTCTAGTTTTGTTAGTTTTCCTCAAAGTATGATGAGCTCAATGTAGCTGTTTTTTCCCCTGTCTTTTTTTAGGGTCCTTAGTAAAGGGTCTTACCATTAAGATTGTTCTGGGTACCAATTGCTTTTGTTGGTTAATTAGTGTGTTCTGGCGTGTAACAATTTATGGTGCATTTTCACAGGTTTACTAGTTTTTTTTCTTATTTGCTTGTAATAATATGGACATGTATACTGTTATAAACGTTAAAATCTATTATCAAACTACATGGATTTCTAGTAAACTTGTAGAAATTTTAATGATTATATGTTACGCCGTTTAGTAAAGTCCATACACATACTCAGATTTTGAGAATTTGAATATTTTGTTGATGAGCTTGTAGGATTCATGTTTGTGTACATCTCTTTTCATTGAATTAGCGTTATATCCCATTGGTTGATAGATGCTTCTTTATCTCTATTTTCTTATGGTATTAAGGTGTTAGTCAACTCAAGGAAAAGTGGAGTGAATACTGGCATCCTAGAAAAAATAATAAACCAGTATCATTATTTGTATCATCAAGAGGAGAATTTGTGGCTGTCACTTCAGGAAATCACGTTACTATCTTGCGAAAGGATGATGATTACAGGAAACCTTGTGGCAAATTTACATGTAAGAAGTTCCTGTTTATCTTCCCTTGCTTTCACAATGTTTGCGGGATAATACTTTCTCATTGACCATTGCCAGAGCTCATTCCAGTAAACTAAGTTGTAGAAGACTGGATTTATCCTGTCAAACTATCTGCTAGATTTATTCTGATAACAACCTGCGTAATATATTATGAATGCATTTCTTTTTCTCCAAGTTTGTTATGTGGAATCATTTTTCCTCTACATTCCCTCCTTCTACAATACCTTTTTTTCTTTCTTTTTGTTTTCTTAACTCATGGTCCTTTCTGCCCTCTGTCGTCTAACTTCTCTCCTCTGCATCAGCAAGCATATCAGGATCATTTACTTCTGGAGTATGGTCTGAAAACCACGATGTTCTTGGTCTTGTGGATGATAGCGAGACCCTCTTTTTCATCAAAGCTAATGGTGAAGAAATAAGTCAAGTCACAAAAAAAAATTTGAAGGTTTCTTCATCAGTATTAGGATTGATGGAGGACGACTGTGATTTGCAACCATCATGTTTGTACGTTTCCTTTTCCTTACCTATTTGTTTTGTTATTGATTAAGACTTCAGAGTACAGGGATCCTTATGTGCCCTTTAGCATTACAATATCCTCTTTTGCTTAAGCTCTACCGCTGATACGAAATTTTGACTGGTGGTCTATCAATTTTTCTTGCAGGTGTTCTTTCAGTATACTTACATCAGCTGGACTTATTCATCATGTCGAGATCAGTAAGGAGCCAAGTGCTTCCGCCTTTTCCAAGCGTACTTCAAATAGTGTCCCACCTTTGAGAAAGCAATTCCCCAACCATGTTTTTTGCTACGATTATCATCCGGATCTTTCTTTTCTTCTCATTGTTGGTAGTGCTGCAGGCGTATCATCAACTTCTGGTAGGTTTTATACAACTTATTTAAGTTGGAGAAGTTTTGAATTAGTATTACTTATTGTTAAGACGCGTGTAAAGACTGGAAAGCTACACGGTTGCTTGAAATCAATCAATTTAGGAAATTATAGCTGTGTTTATTTATATAGGAATGTTGCTTATATTTATCATTGTTTGTGATCGATGAATGAAAGATGTGGTTGTAAAAATATTTCCTGTGGACAGAGATGTTGGGTTTATGATTGTAGGAGAATTAATTTGGTATTTATTTACTCTCAGGTTCATCGTGTATTTCTCTTTGGCGTAAGTGTCAGAATTCAGGTCTCGAACTTTCGTCCACCACAAAGTTTGAAGGCGTGTATTGTGAAACAAAAGATAATCAGTTGGCATTTCCAAAGATTTTAATCTCACCTCAAGGGTCACATGTTGCAAGTCTTGATAGCAGTGGACTTGTGCATCTTTTCCAGTTGGATAAAGCTAGACTGACACTTTCTTGTTGTCCTTCTGAAGAGAGTTCTCATTCACTGAAGCCAAATAAGTCACTACAAGGTTCAAAAGAAAGTTTAAGAAATGTTGTAGATTTTACTTGGTGGTCTGATCATGCCCTTGCAATTTTGAAAAGGAGTGGTAACATTAGTATATTTGACATTAGTAGGTGTGTTATAGTTCAAGAGGATGTTACCAGTTATTCCATGCCTATCGTGGAAAGAGTTCGTAAGTTTGAAGGACACATTTTTGTTTTAGAAAGTTCAATGCAAGAAGCAAAATCATCTCTGGCCAAGGTTGACAGGGACCCAAGTGAACTGCATCATACTAGTGATCGTGGTATGTTATGGAGGCTAATATCTTTTACTCAGAAAACAATTCCTCAAATGTATAAAATCTTAGTTGAGAACTGCCAGTATCAAGAGGCCTTGGATTTTGCTGATAGTCATGGGTTGGACAGAGATGAAGTTTTCAAGTCAAGATGGTTGAACTCAGAAAAAGAGGTCAATGATGTGAACATAATTCTATCAAAGATAAAAGATAAAGCTTTTGTGCTCTCCGAATGCTTAGATAGAATTGGGCCAACAGAAGATTCCATGAAGGCCTTACTTGCGCATGGACTCTATCTAACTAATCACTATGTATTTTCTGAATCTGAAGATCAAGAATCTCAACAACTTTGGGAATTTCGTTTCGCTAGACTTCGTCTATTACAGTTTAGTGAAAGGCTCGACACATATTTGGGGATAAGCATGGGCAGGTATATATCTTTACGCTTCCTGTCTTCTTTTCCTCTCTACAAGTAGGCCAAGCTGGTATGCCATAAAATACTATTTATGTCTTGCATAGTCCGGATCTTTTTTGTTCTATGGTTATCCAAAACAGAATTAGTGTCATTTAGAATTTGACATCGGTTCTAGAGTTTACAGTGTTTTCTGGATTTTACTGCAACTTGAAAACTCACAGCCTTATTTGCTGCCCTTAGACACCCAGTTAGGCAGTTTTCATCTGATATCTTCAAGCTCTTTGCATATAGGTTCTGCATCTACATTTCAGAATTCCGGGTGCTATTAATCTACTGTTAAATTCACTATCCACTTAATTCTAATCATGGTTGGTGACATTTTCCTCCACAGATATTCAGTGCAGGATTACAGAAAATTTCGGAGTATTCCTGTCAATCAGGCTGCTATTTCACTTGCTGAGAGCGGGAGAATAGGGGCCTTAAACCTGCTCTTTAAGCGGCATCCTTATTCACTTGCTTGTTTCATGCTGAAAATTTTGGCAGCTATTCCTGAAACAGTTCCCGTTGAAACGTATGCACATCTTCTTCCAGGAAAAGCTCCTCCGACCAGTATGGCAGTGAGAGAAGAAGACTGGGTCGAATGTGAGAAGATGGTTAGGTTTATTAATAAATTGCCGGAGAAGGGCAAGAATGATTCTCAGATTCAGACTGAGCCAATTGCTAGGAGGCGTTTGGGGTGTAATTGGCCATCATCAGAAGAACTTGCTGATTGGTACAAGAATAGAGCTAGAGATATTGACTCTTCCACTGGGCTTCTAGACAACTGCATTTGTTTGATAGATATCGCATGTCGAAAAGGCATATCTGAGTTGGAACAGTTCCGTGAGGATCTATCATACTTGCACCAGATTATTTATCCTGAGGAAATTGAAGCTGAAATCTGCTTCAGCTTGAGTCTTGTTGGGTGGGAGCATTTAGCTGATTATGAGAAATTTAAAATAATGCTTGAAGGGGTTACAGTTGAAACTGTTGTAAGAAGATTGCATGACAAGGCATTTCCATTTATGCAGAAAAGGTTTTTAGGAATAAACAACCGTGATGAGGAGTCATTTCTAGTTAAATGGCTAAAGGAGATGTCTGCAAAAAGTAATATGGATTTATGCTCAAAAGTTATTGAGGAATGGTGCATTGATTTAAATACTGTGTGTTTTTTCAAAGATGAGGTGGAAGTTGTTGATTGTGCTTTGCAATGTCTGTATTTATGCAAAGTTACGGATAAATGGAATGTCATGGCAACAATGCTATCAAAGCTACCGAAGATACATGGTTAGTTGTCCATATCCAATGTATTTCCATCCCTAACTCTACCTAACTAAATAATTAGATGCCCGTATTGGGTCATTGTTAAACAAAATTTACTTCCAAATCCAGATATTGATGGTGAAAACATTCAGAAAAGACTCAGACTGGCGGAAGGTCATATTGAAGCAGGGAGGCTTTTGGAATTTTATCAGGTTTCAAAATGTGTCTGCATCTTGGATTATATAAGTTGGTGTCTTTTAGCATAAAATATGCAGCCTTGTTCCATGTGCATATATTTGAAATGAACGAACTTAAGCATAGAAGTTTGTGCACTCTATTGGTTCTCTGTCTCTGCAGAAGTACAATGGGATCTTATGTTTGAAATTTATGGAAGTTATAGTGCTGCCTTTTTCTGTTGCACAGGTACCGAAACCAATTAATTATTTTCTTGAGGTTCATTCGGATGAAAAAGGTGTGAAGCAGATCCTTCGGCTCATGCTTTCCAAATTTGTTCGTCGTCAACCTGGACGATCTGATAATGACTGGGCATCCATGTGGCGTGATCTGCGACAGTTACAAGAGAAAGCCTTTCCTTTCCTTGATCTTGAGTTTGTGCTGACAGAGTTCTGTAGAGGACTTCTGAAGGCTGGGAAGTTTTCTCTGGCGAGAAATTATCTCAAGGGTACAGGCTCAGTTGCTCTGCCATCAGAGAAGGCAGAGAGTCTTGTTATAAATGCGGCAAAGGAATATTTCTTCTCTGCCCCAAGCCTAGCATCTGAAGAAGTAAGTAGTGATTCTTCATTTTTATAAAGTTTTTTTGTCTCTGCTAAATATATTTATGCAACTTGCCATCCTGTTAAATTCTTGCTTCTGGAGATCCTTGTTTTTTTTCTTTTTTCCTCACAAAATTCACTGTTAGCAACGATTCTCTTTGTGCTTAGATGTGTTATCATTTGCATTTTTGAAAATTATTTTTCAGATATGGAGAGCAAGGGAGTGCCTAAATATTTTTTCTAGTAGCCGTACTGTTAGAGCCGAGGCTGATATTATTGATGCAATTACTGTTAGGCTTCCAGATCTTGGGGTTAGTCTCTTACCTCTGCAGTTCAAACAAGTAAAAGAGCCGATGGAGATTATTAAGATGGCAGTCACGGGGCATCCTGGGGCTTATCTACATGTTGAAGAACTTATTGAGGTAGCTAAACTTCTTGGGTTGAATTCTTCTGAAGATATCTCATCTGTTGAAGAAGCTATTGCTCGAGAAGCTGCAGTTGCAGGCGATCTGCAGCTGGCTTTTGATCTCTGCCTTGTTCTAACCAAAAAGGGGCATGGGCCGATTTGGGATTTAGGTGCTGCCATAGCAAGAGGTCCTGCGCTTGAGCACATGGATATAAGTTCTAGAAAGCAGTTGCTTGGCTTTGCATTGGGTCACTGTGATGATGAATCAATCAGTGAGTTATTGCACGCATGGAAAGATCTTGACCTGCAAGGGCAATGCGAGACTCTGGGAATGTTATCAGAGTCGGATTCTCCTGAGTTTCACAAGATGGACGGTGTTTCTTGTCTGAGAGATTTCCCTCAGATGCTTGATGGGGTGAGTAGTGATCAACAACTAGATTTGGATAGAGTCAAAGATACACTTTCATTTGTTGCTAAGGACTTGCCGGTTGATAATTGCATGGACTTGGAATCTCTTCTGAAAGAAAATGGGAAGCTTCTCTTATTCGCTGCTTCACATCTTCCTTGGTTGCTTAAGCTTGGTAGAAATAGGAAATTGAATAAAAGTCTAATGCTTGATTCAATTCCTGGAAAGCAGTTTGTCAGCATAAAAGCAACTGCTCTTGTTACCATTCTTTCCTGGCTTGCAAAGAATGGTTTTGCGCCAAAAGATGAGCTGATAGCCATGATTACTGACTCAATTATCGAAAATCCGGTAACAAAAGAGGAAGACATTATAGGATGCTCCTTTCTTTTGAATCTAGTAGATGCATCTAATGCAGTAGAAGTTATAGAGAAGCAGTTGAGAATTAGGGAGAACTACCAAGAAATTCGAAGTATCATGAGTCTAGGGATGATATATAGCTTGCTACATGACTCTGGAGTCGAATGTACGGCTCCCATTCAGAGGAGAAAATTGCTACGGAAGAACTTTGAGAGAAAGCAGACAGAAAGTCTCTCGGGTAAGGGTTTAACTTTTTCTCGAAACACCTATTTTTGCTTCAAATCTTTTTGACCTCTATGTTCTGTTTTATGTATTTATTCAGATGATATGAGCAGGATCAACAAACTTCAGTCAACGTTTTGGAAGGAATGGAAACATAAATTAGAGGAAAAAATGCATGTAGCTGACCGTTCTAGAATTCTGGAGAGAATCATTCCTGGGGTTGATACTGAAAGGTTTTTGTCCCATGATATTGAATACATTAAGGTATCTGTTCTCTCACTCATTGAATCTGTGAGATCGGAGAAGAAACTTATTTTGAAGGATGTACTAAAATTGGCTGATACATATGGCTTGAAGCAGTCAGAGGTAAACTTCACTTTATATATAACTCATTAACGATTATCCTTTCCTCAACTGCAACTACTTTATACCTTTCTTTGTCTCCTCGCCAGGTGATATTAAGGTATTTAAGCTCTATCCTTTGCTCTGAGATTTGGACAAATGAGGAAATCACGGCTGAAATTGTACAAGTTAAGGAAGAAATGCTTGCCCTTGCTTCAGACACCATACAAACCATAAGCACAATTGTGTACCCAGCAGTTAGTGGTCTTAACAAACAACGCCTTGCATACATATATGACCTCCTTTCTGAATGCTACCGCCATTTGGGAGAAAGCAAGGAAGCATTATTGTTGATTCAACCGCATGGTTCCTTTGCTGGGTTGTCCAATTTGTATAAAATCCTCAAGCAAGAGTGCAGTAGAGTGTCGTTTATCACAGATTTGGATTTCAAAAATATCGCGGAATTGGGCGATTTGAACTTTGAAAGCTTCAACAATGAAGTCCATGCGCACATCAACGAGATGAACTTGGAAGCTTTGGCCAAAATGGTAGAAAGTCTCACTGGCTTCTTCATGGAGAATTCGTCCAAATGTCTCATTTCCTGGCAAGATGTCTACAAACAATACATTATGAATTTGTTAGATACAGTAAAAACTAGAAGAGATCTTGATTTTGGAAGTGCAGAGAGTTTCCAGGGTTTCCTCAGTCAACTCGAGCAAACCTATGACCACTGTAGAGTATATGTCAGGATCTTGGAACCTTTGCAGGCTGTGGAAATCCTTAAACGGCATTTCAAATTAGTTCTACCGCCAAATGATACCTACATGCACATTCCTGATAGTTCAACATGGCAAGAATGTCTTATCTTACTTATCAACTTTTGGATAAGATTAGCTGATGAGATGCAGGAAGTAAAATCATCTAGTCCAAGTCTTGTGGAAAATCTTATCTTAAGCCCTGAATGCATTAACAGCTGTCTTACTGTTCTCATGAAGCTGGTAATGGACGACAGTCTCTCCCCAAGTCAGGCTTGGGCTGCAATACTTGTCTACCTTAGATCTGGCTTGGTCAGTGATTGCGCCACTGAAGTCTTTAACTTCTGCAGAGCCATGGTCTTCTCTGGTTGTGGATTTGGGCCCATTTCTGATGTCTTCTCAGATTTGTCCTTTCGGTATCCAACAGTTTTGCGGGATCTTCCACACCTTTATTTAAGTGTACTTGAACCTATTTTACAGGATTTAGTATCTGGGGCTCACGAAATACAAAACCTTTACCGGTTGCTGTCTTCTCTCAGTAACTTGGAAGGCAACCTGGAAGAACTGAAGCGTGTTAGGCTTGTAGTCTGGGAACAACTTGTGATATTTTCTGAGAACCTGGAGTTGCCAAGTCAAGTTCGCGTCTACTCTTTAGAGCTTATGCAGTTTATCTCTGGTAAGAATATCAAGGGCTCATCGTCTGAGCTACAATCAAACGTTCAGCCATGGGACAGTTCGGCTGAGTTGCTATCATCTATGCAGGAGACTGAAGATACGCTTAACCAAACCTTGCCTGAGAAGGCTGATGGCTCTAGCAGGCTCACAAACACTCTGGTCGCACTTAAATCATCTCAGATCGCTGTGACATCAATTTCTCCAGGCTTAGAGATCTCCCCTGAGGATCTATCGAGTGTTGAGACATCCGTTTCCTGCTTCTCTAAACTCTCTGCTGCTGTTGCTACAGCGTCACAAGCTCAAGCTCTTCTGGCCATTTTAGAAGGATGGGAAGAGCTGTTTAAAGCTAAGATAGCCGAATTATTGCCGTCTAATGAGGCAACCGACCAAGGAAACGACTGGGGTGATGATGATTGGAATGATGGATGGGAAACACTTCAGGAACCAGATTCTGTGGAGAAAGAAAAAAAGGAATACGTAGTCTCAGCTCATCCTTTACATTCGTGCTGGCTGGATATTTTCAGAAAGTACATTGCATTGTGCAAGCCCGAGATTGTTCTACGACTAATAGATGGATCGCTTCAGAAACCTGAAGGGGTCCTGCTTGAAGAAAATGAAACAGAAAGCCTTGTTGGGAGCTTAGCCAGGACAGACCCATATCTCGCACTAAAGATTTCTCTTCTGTTACCCTACGAACGGATCAGAACACAGTGTCTGAATGTTGTTGAAGAAAAATTGAAACAAGAAGGGATTCCGGAGTTACCGAGTCAAAGCCATCAAGAAGTTCTACTACTGGTTATATATTCTGGGACTCTATCAACTATCATCTCCAATTCTTGCTACGGCACAGTCTTTTCCTTCCTCTGTTATCTGATTGGAAAGCTATCTCGAGAGTTCCAAAAAGAGCAGATAACACAAGCCGACAACAGAGGATCGAATGCAAGTTCCGATAGACTGTTTACGTCACGTTTTGGGGAACTAATTTTCCCGTGTTTTGTCTCAGGGCTTGTAAAGGCCGATCAGCAGATATTAGCCGGGTTTCTGGTGACCAAGTTCATGCACACTAACCCATCTGTTAGTCTGATAAATGTTGCAGAGGCAAGTTTGAGGAGATTCTTGGAGAAGCAGCATGAGTCTTTGGATCATTCAGAGGATTCGTTCGGTGAGAGCACAGAACTTGAAACTCTTAAGAACACCGTCTCAAGCTTAAGAGGCAATTCAAAAGAAGTTATAAGATCTGCGTTAGCTTCTCTTTCTAGTTGTACAAACAGCAGATAACATGAAAATGGTAACAAAAATGAGTTTAGGAGAGGATAAATCTGTTTAAGCGTTTTTATAGTTTTTTAAATTTTATTTCCGACAGTGAAACTGTTTAGATACGGCTGCGTCATTCATGTTTGATCAGTTTTTGTTCCAAACAAAAGATGATTTGTTATTGCAAAACTTCAGACAAAGCTTAGACGAGTATACTAAATCTTTGTTGATTTCTTCAAAAGAATAATCGATAGTAAAGCAAGACAAAACTTTCCTCTATATTTTTGATTAGAAACATAACTTAACAATCGGAAATATGTACACGTAAGTAAGGCCCTTGAATTTAGCTGTGTAACAAAATAAACATATGAATTAGTGATTGCAGATCTCCTAAGAGCTATATTAGCCCCAACTCTAGACCTGATTCATCGAATTTAAAGAAGAAAATGCGAAAAATGAGGGGAAAATTAACCATCATAATAGAGAAAAATGAGAAGGTAATTTTTTTTGAAGGAATTGAAAGCAGAGGATCCGATTATTGTTCGTCTTGCTTAGCTCCAACACAGCTACAACGATTTCCATCGATACAAACACCAAGTAGTAGAAAACCTCAATTGTTGATACTCCAAGAGTTGAGCCACACTGAGCAAGAACCAAGGAGAAGAAACCATAAGAAAGAAAAATGATGATTTAGTATCGTACCGAATTGAAGGAACCGGCTTAAACCGAAGATGGTTATTGTTCGTTGACATTTCAATTCCGACAAGCCATTTACGAACTCAAAAATCGCTTACAATCCTGAAATAAATCATTTTTTTCCATTTTGAAAATTTTTATAATTCTCCAGATCTTCTTCATAAACCCTATCCGCTCAAGCTGTGTGTTTTTTGTTTTTGTTTTTGTAATCGAGAGGAGAAATTTTCATGATTTTCCAACGATGAGAGGATCCGCGCTACTTGATTTGATATTGTTGCTGCTTGTAACTCCATTAGCACACAGTCTCAAAGGATCTGAAATCATCTCCAAATTCTCTGACAAATCTGTTTCCAATCAAATCTCCCAACCCACCCGGTTAGTGTTCTTTGATTGAATCTAATTTATCTGGAAATGTAAAATATCAGTGATTACATCTAAAAGTTGACATTTTTTTCAAGTTTTAGTGTTTTATTGTTTCGTGTTTTTTTAACAAAGGTAGTGAAATTGTGATTTCTTCAGAGAATCGAGTTATGTGTTGCTTTCTACGGTAGATGGATCCATTTCATTGGTGGATATGTCCTCTGAGAAGTTGGATTGGACATTTCATACCAATGAGCCAATCTATTCATCTTACAAGGCTCCTCATTATCATTATGCCAATGATGATGAACGTGCTCTGGGCCTTGCTGATGACTTTTATATGGATTGTGATAAAGATTGGAATCTTTACAACTGCTCTATGCAAAATGGTAAATGCATTAATAAGGTATAAACTTCGAACTTTATTTCATTTTTAATATGTATGAGTCTTTTAGATTGTGAAGTACAATTTTAAAGTTGTATGGTAGTGAAAGGTGTAATCTTTTTTGTTTGTTAGATAGTAGATGCTTCGGAGTTCATTGGAAGATTGCCATACACATTGACGGATAGGATTGTTTTGGGTAAGAAAGACACATCTGTGTTTCTCTTGGATTGGAAGACTGGGAAGTTGGTTAAGAGGTACGGAATGGACAAGCTATATTCTACGTCAGTTGTTGAGAACGATAAAGATAAGGCTATTGTTTTGTCTAAAGAAGCTCCGTTACTGTTTGGTTCCGGGTTTAAGGAATCAGAAAACCTTCCTGAGCTGGTTTATATTGAGAGAAAAGATATTAAAATCCAATGTATATCAAAGTTTGGAGATGTTTTGTGGAGTGTTTCTTATGCTGAGATGGAAGCTAAGCTACAAAATTATGAGAGTGTACAACTCATGGGTGGGTTATCATCATCAGCTCACTTCCCTCTGTCGTATACAAAGAGTGTTCCTGTGATCCAATTACGTAATGTAAACTATGAAAAACTGTTTCCTAGACTTGGTTTTCAAGATGGAGCGTTGTATCTTCCATTTCAAGGTAGAAAACCAAATCAGTTGGCTCCTAGAGATGGGAATCAATTGGCACTTCCGATCAGTAAAAAGGCTGAAGAAGTCCTCTCCCTTCCTCTGCCTGAGACTGTAATATCTCAGATCACAGATATTATTGATGGAAGCAATACGCAGACAAGCTTTGTTAGCAAATTTTCTAATTTGATTGTCCTACTTATCGGCTTTTGTGTTACCATCCTTTCTGTTTGCGGCCTTGCCTTTCGTCGGTTAAGGCAGAGTATGCGGATCAAGGAACATGTATCTGAAGTGCCAATTGCGGTACCAAAGAAGAAAAAGCCCAAGAAAAATGGGACTATAAAGGCGGTTCACAAGAAAGTGAACGGGTTTATATCAGGAGGGAACAAATATCCTTCTAAAGAAGAGAATGAAAATAGATTACTTACTTCTTTCCCTGGCCTCAATAATACTCCAGCAGAAGGATATAGAGTTGGTAAACTGTTCGTCTCCAACAAGGAGATTGCTAAAGGGAGCAATGGAACTGTTGTGCTTGAGGGATACTATGAAGGTCGTCTTGTAGCTGTTAAGCGTCTAGTACAAACACATCATGATGTGGCTCAAAAGGAGATTTTGAATCTCATGGCCTCGGACAAACATCCAAACATCGTCCGCTGGTACGGCGTAGACCATGACGAACATTTTATCTATATTTCGTTGGAAAGGTGCGCTTGCAGCTTGAACGATCTCATCTCTGCATCCTCTGGACTGCTTGAGAGTCCAATGGCTTCGAGTAGTATCCATACGGTTCAGATAAACCCAAACTTTGAGACTGGCGAGGGAGTTGAACTTTGGAAAGAAAACGGACATCCTTCTCCTGTTTTGCTGAAGTTAATGAGGTTTGTTTAGTTTCTCATTTTTGACACTTAAATCAAAAGTTGCACACGTGTTTCTGATCTATGTATGTTTGTTTTACAGGGATGTAGTTGCTGGTCTAGTTCATTTGCATGATATTGGAATCGTACATCGAGATCTAAAGCCTCAAAATGTGTTGATTGTTAAGAACTCATCTCCATGTGCAAAGCTATCAGATATGGGTATTAGCAAACGTTTGGCAGCGGACACAAGTGCCTTGACTAGAAACTCAACTGGTAAGAATCTTAAAAACTTAGATGATACAATGTAATAATGGAAACAGAAAATGATAGATTCTTCTTGTATTAAAATTTTTGTTTGTAATGATAGGTTCTGGAAGTTCTGGGTGGCAAGCACCTGAACAACTCCGCAATGAACGACAAACAAGAGCCGTTGATCTCTTCAGTTTAGGTTGTGTTCTATTTTTCTGTATGACTGGTGGTAAACACCCTTACGGAGACAATTATGAGAGGGACATAAACGTTTTGAATGATCGAAAAGATCTTTTCTTGATCGAGAGTCTTCCAGAAGCTGTCCATCTTCTCTCTTGTCTCCTACATCCGGATCCAACTTTGAGGTACAAATGTACTTTTGGTTGATATTATTACTATATCAAAACTAGCATTGGTTCACGCACAAGTTTACATACATACTTTTCGGTTTTTCAGTTAGCATTAAGGCTTAGTTTTATAGCTAGATCGGGCTTATTCTTTTCTCAAAAGTGCTATCTATTGATTGGGGATCTTTCTTTGAGCCTATCGAATAGGAAACTCTCCTTCCTGCTAATAGAAGCTTTTTTCAATATTTGAAAATGCAGACCGATAGCCCAAGAAGTTCTGCATCATCCATTATTCTGGAACTCTGACATGAGACTATCTTTTCTTCGGGATGCAAGTGATAGGGTCGAATTAGAAAACCGAGAAGAAGGGTCACAGCTCTTGGCTGCACTTGAAAGCACAGCAGCGATTACTTTAAACGGGCGGTGGGATGAGAAACTGGATAGCATATTCTTAGACAACATCGGGCGTTACAGGCGTTACAAGTTCGACAGCATCCGCGATTTGTTAAGGGTCATTAGAAACAAACTGAATCACTACAGAGAGCTTCCAAGAGAGTTACAAGAACTACTTGGGAGTGTACCTGAAGGGTTTGATAGATACTTCTCAAGCAGGTTCCCAAAACTGTTGATTCAGGTCTATACAGTTTTATTTAATTACTGTAACAATGAAGAGTTCTTTTTCAAGTACTCTAAGACCACTGTATTCTAGGATTATGTTCTTCTGTTGACTTATCTGTATAATAGGGGATTTACTAATAAAAGTTATAATTCATCTAATGCTGTTATGTTATTGTATCTGTTATGTATTTAGTTTTTTAGTAATGGAATATTTATGTTTAATCCATTTTTAACTACATATTGTGCATCAATAAAAGAATCTAGAAAATAAACAACCCAAATTATAATATATATTTTTGTCAACCATATTCGATTTTATTACGCAGAAGGTAAATATCTTGCTATGTATGTTACATTGTTCTATTTCTAGGAACATATATAAACTTGTACAGAGTTTCACTATTCTTACAAAAACTTAGTATATCCTGCACTTCACCTTTGATTTTTGGTGGACACCAGAGATGTTCTTTAGTCTTGGGCATTACCTTGTAAAATAATGTCCCCTTGGTTCTTGTATAATTCCCATGCCTATACCCGCATTCTGATCGGAAGCAGTCCATGAAGCATCCGAAGGTATTGCTGTTGGCGCTAAACTTCAGACTTCTTTGGCTACTAGCAGTTGAAGCAGGTCGAATGTTGTATGTCACTGTCCTGCATATACTGCTGCAGTTTGCTTTGATCCCATCTTCTGGTTCCTTGAATGAAAAGACAGAGGTATTTAATGGAAGATCTTGAGCCGTGTGTTTTGGCTAAGGGGGTCTGGGTGGATTTGTAAGAGCCAACTATCCTGCCAGAGATTAGTTTGGTGATCCGGTCCTATATGCCAAATGATGCCTTTCTTTAAAAGGTTTTGAGCAGCTAATAGACTTTGCCATGCATAACTGGGTCTATAACCACGAGTAGCCTGTAAGAAAGTTTCTACCAGGATAATACCGAGCCTGAAATACTCTAGCAAATAGTGATGTAGGAGAACTCTTCATCCTTGTTTGGCTTGAAGTTCTATATTTAAATTCTTCAAGTCTCTAATTTCCTATCCTCCACTATTTTTGGGTTGTTTTATTCTATTCCAAGAGATCCAAGCTATAATATTAAATTGAGTTTTTTTTGTATTTTTATAGTTTCTCGACTTTATAGTCACAGTAAACCTTAAACCCTAAATCCTAAATCTATATTATGTGGCAATGATGACACAACAGAATAAAGCATTTGCGTATTTTCAACTTTTAATTAATGTAACTTAGACTGTTTTGTTTGCTCTCACTTTGAAATTTTTTCCAAAACATCACACCAGTATTCAATACCACATATATATTATTTTCCTCAAAAGGTTTGCCTTTCAATGGACTAATCGATTCAGATTTCAGAGTAACTTCTATATGTGTAAAATTATGAACCTATGTTCTGTCCGAGAAAATTATGAACGAAATCTATATATGTATAATGAAAATTAAATAAAGGAAAACTACACATATCAATAACAGATTAAAAGATTGATGTTAAAAGGCATATATGAAATTCAAAATTATAATCAGAGTTTGCTGTATCCTTCTTTGTAATTGGTTGTACAAGTTGGAGTAAGAAATAAGATAGGCAAATAATAACCCCCACATCTTCTTTTGTTTACACTAATCAAGTAAACAATATGGTGTACGTATAATGTTTTTTACACCATTATTGTAGAGTAAAACTTTTTCTGAGATTATGAGAACTAATAAAAATAATTATATATATAGAGAAGCATAAAAATACATAATATTATTACCACTATTGATGGTTGTAATTTTATGAAAGTACCTATAAAGTACTATTAACAAATATATGATATTTCAAAGTAAATTAATCAAAAACGATTTATACAAGTACTATAGATCGCAATCTGAAAAAAGAGCACCATATTTAGAATTGTGGAATGGTTTATACATATGTTGTATGCTTAAGGTAGAATTTTAATCTATGAAAATAGTTGGTAGAATACTCTTTTTGGATGATATAGTTGTTAATGTTTTAACTAATTTGAAAGTAAAGTGTATAAGTCATAGTTTGGTGTTGTTACTCCTATGTCGTAACCTAACTTACACACCCCAAAATAATTTTTTGATCTGTAAAAATTCCAAAAAAAAAACGTTTTAGAAAAAAACATTATTATATTAACTAATAAACGGATATAATAGTTTTGAGGATATTCGCTAAAAAAGTTTGTATTATGGGAAAATAAGCTGACAACAGAAAAAAATTTTGAGAGAGAAATAAATGAGAATGAGATGGTAAGCAAAGTCAAAGATGCACACCGAGTCTATCAAAAGTCAAGTGGTCTTTCTCATTGTGGGGTTTATAGTGGCGACACTTTCAAGGGACTCTATTTTTTCCTATTTTTGTAATAAAATGAAAAACAACTTTGGACTTTTGTACTATACAATATAATTTGATAATAATAGCCATCACTTTTGTTTTCTTTCATTCAAATTTCCCTATTAATTAAATATGTTAATAAATGTAAAAGGTTAGTGAGTCAGACGAACAACCACATATCTCCGGCTCTGTCTTTTAACTGTAAAACGCGTGTGCTCCTTCCATTTTTGGTTTACGAAAACTTTGAATCTGAATCACAACAACCATTATCTCATCTCATCTGTACTGTACTGTCTTTTTACGCTAACCCTAATTTGTACTTCTCTGCAGTACACTTTTCTCTTCCTTCATTCATTTCTCTTCTTCTATATAAACAAAATTTAATCACTCCAATCTCTCTACTATGCGATTCTCTCTTCTTCTTCTTCGATCTTACGCCAAACACCGTCTCTACAAATCATTCGTTTCTGGATTCGTATATTTTCCAAGAATCGTTATTAGATCAAAAAGATGTTTCTTTTTTGACAAATTAGGTTGTTTTGTTTCCTTGTACAAGAAGCAACCAATCGATTATAAGGTAGGTTAGCTGATTACATCGAAGCTTTTTAATTATTATTTTTTTTATGCCAAATCGAGACCTTAATTTTCAATTTCTTAGGTTTAATTCAGATTCGTTTTCTCAATGGAGAACGAGAGGGTTGGTAGAGAAGAACAGAGCCAATTTCACCAAAACGAGCCTATTGATTCAAGAAAACCACCACCATGGAGGAAACAGATAACGTTTCGAGCAATCGTGGCGAGTTTATTGATTGGTGTTGTGTATAGTGTGATCTGTCTGAAGCTAAATCTAACGACAGGACTTGTTCCTAATCTCAACATCTCATCAGCTCTCCTTGCTTTTGTCTTTCTTAAATCATGGACCAAAGTTTTACAAAAAGCTGGAATCGTCACTACTCCTTTCACTCGTCAAGAGAATACTATTGCTCAGACTTGTGCTGTTGCTTGTTACAGCATTTCTCTTGCAGGTAACTCAAAAGTTTGAATTTTTAATGTTCCCCTTATACAATAGTAACGAAATCGAATTGTAATTATACGTTACAGGTGGATTTGCATCGTATTTGTTGGGTTTAAATAGAAGAACTTATGAGCTAACGGGAGTGAATACTGAAGGAAACAGTCCTAGTGGTATAAAAGAGCCTGGTGTTGGATGGATGACGTCATTTCTCTTTGTTACTAGCTTCATTGGACTTGTCGTTTTGATACCTCTTCGAAAGGTAATGACTTTAACAACTATGAAACAGAGGGAAATTTTTATTTCTATACTTTGGTTTCTGAGAATGGATAATGTAAAACAAAACAGGTGATGATTATAGACTACAAGCTGACGTATCCTAGTGGAACAGCAACAGCTGTTCTTATTAATGGATTTCATACTAGTAAAGGAGATAAGACAGCCAAGTATGTTGTAATTAAGTTCTTGAATCTTTTTTTTTTTTCTTAACTTGTTCATGGATTAAATTGGATGTAAATATCAACATTTCTTTTTTTTTTTACAGGAAACAGATTCGTGGGTTTATAAATTCGTTTGGGTTGAGTTTTTTTTGGGCATTCTTTGGATGGTTTTATTCAGGTGGTGATGAATGTGGATTCTCTCAGTTTCCTACTTTTGGATTACAAGCTTGGAAAAAATCGTGAGTTTCCTCTGTTTTTTTTACTTTTTGTTTGTTAAGTTTTAACAAGTTTGATTGAAGAGACTTTATTCTCTCTTTTGTGGGATACAGATTCTTCTTTGACTTCAGTATGACATATGTTGGAGCTGGGATGATTTGTTCACATTTGGTGAATTTATCGTTGCTCTTGGGTGCGATCCTCTCATGGGGAATAATGTGGCCTCTTATAGCCCGGCTTAAAGGCCAATGGTTCCCTGCAACATTACCAGAGAGTAGCATGAAGAGCTTAAATGGTTACAAGGTCTTATTTCATACTAGTTATATATAAATATATATCTCATGAGTTGCGACGTTGCAAAAAGACGCCATATAAAGTTTAATTTTTGTGTTTATTATCAGGTGTTTATATGCATTGCATTGATCTTAGGAGATGGGCTTTATAACTTCCTTAAGATACTATTTTTCACTGGAAGAAGCTTCCACTCTAGACTCTCCAAAACCAGTAGCGTCGGCACATGTTAGTTATCTATGGAAAGATCTACCTAGCCTAACTGTGTTTTGTATCTGCTTTTTGATGTCGCAGTAACAAGTAATTGATTGATTGCAGTGCCAGAAGTTCCAGAAGATGGCACGAAAGAATCCGAAAACCTGAAACGAGAGAATGAAATATTTGTTCGAGAGAGCATTCCGCTATGGATGGCTTGTGTTGGATACTTATTCTTCTCCATTGTCTCGATCATTGCCATCCCTTTGATGTTCCCTCAGCTGAAATGGTACTTCGTCCTTGTAGCTTACCTTCTTGCCCCGTCTCTTAGCTTCTGTAACGCCTATGGGGCTGGATTAACCGATATGAACATGGCTTACAACTATGGTAAAGCCGCTCTCTTTGTGATGGCGGCATTGGCTGGGAAAAATGAAGGTGTGGTGGCCGGAATGGTTGCTTGTGGTCTCATCAAATCAATCGTCTCTGTCTCGGCTGACTTGATGCACGATTTCAAGACAGGGCATTTAACACTCACCTCACCTCGCTCGATGCTTGTTGCTCAAGCTATCGGGACAGCGATAGGCTGCGTGGTCGCACCGCTCACCTTCTTCCTCTTCTACAAGGCGTTTGATGTTGGAAACCCAGACGGTGAATACAAGGCTCCTTATGCTATCATTTACAGAAACATGGCCATTATCGGTGTTCAAGGTCTCTCAGCTCTCCCTGACCATTGCCTGGAGCTTTGCTACGGTTTCTTTGCGTTTGCGGTTGCTGCTAATCTGGCTAGAGACCTCTTGCCAGAGAAGATAGGGAAGTGGATTCCACTTCCAATGGCAATGGCTGTACCGTTCTTGGTCGGTGGATCGTTTGCAATTGATATGTGTATTGGGAGTCTTGTGGTGTTCGTTTGGCAGAAGGTGAATCGTAAGAAGGCAGATGTGATGGTTCCAGCGGTTGCATCAGGTTTGATATGTGGAGATGGTCTCTGGATTCTTCCTTCTTCACTACTGGCTCTGGCTAAGGTTAGGCCGCCTATATGTATGAACTTCACGGCAGCTCATTAGGACGGAGAGAGAGAGAGAGAGACAGAACTTAAACTCAGTTCCGGAGGAATGTATATTAGATGTGGTTAGGTTAGGAGTAGACAGTTAAAGATATACATACATATGTCTTATGGTATTAATAATGTTGAATAAGAAGAATGAAGAGAAACAGAGTTGGTTAGTTATTCTCTAACCGGTGGAAGATTCTCTTCCCCGGAATACAAAATTGAAAATGGAGGCAGAGAAACTAACCTCTCAAAGTTTCACAACAAACCACACAAATCATGTCTATCTTATTTCTGTACTTGATAGCCGTACGTCAAATCCAGTGATTTTTGATTCTGATCCAAGCCTGGCTTGCAAGGAACCCACATTTCACAAGTTATATAACACAAGCACCAGGCATGATATCAGATAGCATAGTCCTGATAAACCTCAATAACACAGAAAGCGTTATGCGATAGAAGGTTCAATCTTGGTGTGGAGAGTAAGAATAAGGTCTTTTGCATCGTCTAAGAGCTTCCACACATCCAGTTTCCCTACCATACTGTGGCACTCCCACAGAATCTCCTCCATGCTATGATACTTCTCTATTATGAGTTTCCTTCTCTGCAAAACTGAAGCCGCTATCGCATACAGCAACAAATCGTCTGTTGGAGGAGCCCGCTGCTTTATGCGGCCGCTCCAAGAAGATTTCCCAATCCCAGCTCTTATTGCAGCTTGGTCTGCCCAAATTACTTCCCAAAGATACAGTGTTTGCTCCAGAGTTAGCTCTCTTCTAAACATTACAAGAACCATTCTATAAACAAAGAAACAGTCTTCTGCCTTGACTTTCTGAAGATGCTTGTAGAGCTGTGAGTCTTTGGATTTGATAATCTTTGAGACTATGTTCAGTTGCCTTGTGATCCCAACCTCATCGAGTCTGAAATTTTGACGAGCCTTCTTCATAAACCCAACAAAACACCAAAATGCCTCGTAGTCTTCAGGTATGACAGAGAGTATAGGGGAGAGAAGATCGCTCATTCCTTGGCAATAGCCAATTTCAGGGTCATGTAAGGCATAGGCTTCAAGAACCGCAACAAGCCGTGCAGCGTGGAAGATTTTCGAAGGTTCCAAATGATTATAATCCTTTAAAGCAACTGCTTCAGCAGCACGGCGTGCTCTTTTCTCTGATACCATAGCTTGGGATGAGGAATATGGTGTCCACTCTGTATCCGCACGGACAGCGTCTAGACGGATAATACGCTGCCAAGTGACAAAGTCCTCTTTGGTCCGGGAGATATATATGCTGGATGGAGAAGTACCATTTTCATTCATCTCTTCAGAAGAAGTAAAGACTTGAACAGACTCATTCTCATCTGATGAATCTGAGTCTGAAGACTCAGAAACCAGGTGCCTTGAATCAGTGTAGTCTCTGTCAAGTGTACATGAGACGTCACTCATGTACCCAATATCTTCTGTGAAAGCATCATCAGAACAAGAACTGTCAGAGTCTTGTGTAAGAGACCAACTATTATGCCCATCTTGAGTAGTTTTATTGATCTTGTTTAACTTTAAAGACCCACTGCTTTGTCTTTGAAGCCTTTTGCACTGCCTACGTAATCTCTTGTAAGCTTTTCTGCGTTTGTATGGTTAATTAAATGGAGTCACAGATGAACAAAAAAAAAAAAGATTTATCGAGCGGTGATTCATCTATTCCTCACCTTCTCCAAGTTCTTGTAATACCTCTCTCTTCTTCAGAACTATTAAAATCGTACCTGTTTTCGTAGAGAATAAAAGAAACAAAGGTGAGGAAAACGAAGCAAGAAGACAACGATTCTTTGAGTATACAAGTGTGTTGCGGCATAACTGTGAATCAAAATTTGGAACATTTTCAACCCAAATTTCACCATACATAACCAGACAATGTTCATTACTTCAACACTTTTACATATTACAAGCAAGAAGATAGAGATTAATGTTATTAAAAATCAACAGCCATATTACTTGCACCTGGTCCAAGTAATAATAGAGTTAGTAAACTTACACTCCAAGAAGGAATGGCCAAACCTCGGGCCGAATGCTAGGATCAACACCCTACAAAGAAACATAAGAAAATGAATATTCCAAATATTTTGTAAAACATTAACAAAGCTGGTGAAGCTTTCACTCACCCTACTCCGGACTTTTTTTAACAAATCTACTCCCCCATTTCGAAGTCTACCCTCAGGGGTCAATAATCTTTTCCACCGCCCAAGAGTGAGAGGTTTTTTCCGTTTTCTTCTAGACCAGGGAGATTTGATTCGATGCCTGAGTAGAAAACAGAAACAAGATATGTCGATAGAAAAACAGTGCACTTCAGAACCTCACAGGCATACATAGAGAGCAGAAGAATAGAAAACAGAGAAGAATCATAAAAAGTTATCCTAGAATAATTTAGTAGCTTAAATATTTCTTTCAAGTCAGTGAAAATTACCAAAAGATAAGTCTATCTCATGATGGAAGTTCACTAATACAAAAAAAAATCTTCACCAGCAAATAAAGCAAGCTTATATTTAAATTCAGCTCGAATAATTATAATAGTTTAATGAATCTAACAAGCAAACAACTCTCATAAACTATAATTCTCTGATAAAAAAAAAAGTTTAGGATCACAAATACTAGTTTGGGGACTAATTTCTTTCTAGAAAATGAAGATAAAGTCGAAGGATATGATGATTTTATAATGAAGTGGGTCCATTAGGACAAAAGCAAAACAAATCCAATCACCTCTCCTGTAATAATAATAAATAAATAAACCCTTAGAAGCAATTTACAAAAAAATTAGATTCCTGAAAAATGCTATACTCATCTAACAAGCAATCGACCACAAAGGGAAAATTATAGTAACCATCTAACCATCGTGAAATGAATTCTTGGTAAATCAGCCATTGTGGAAGAATTAACGAAAATCTCAAGAATCACATTTTCTTAACTGAAACATCTAAAACTGAGAATGATAGAGAGAGATGAAAAGAGAGTTACGGATCAGAGGAAGAACAAGAAGCAGGAGAAGAAGAAGAAGTGAGAAGAACGAGTGCAGAACGCAAATGAGTCCACGGAGATGATGGAGAAGAAGGACTTGGAAACGAAGACTTTGTGTGAATTCTTCTAAGAGCTTTCATCTATAAAAAAAAAAAAAAAAAAAAAAAAAAAAAAAAAAATCAAATCCAGTCTCCTTCTCTCCCTCCTCTAATTCAAATCCAGAGTTATGGAACAGATTTGATCCACAACTCCCAAGAAAAACCATACAATCTCCTCCGTCGTTGAACTAGCCTCCGCTTCAAAATTGGGATTTTTGTTTATATCTAGAATCTGAAATGGAAGTCAAATGGGAGTAAAGAGAAGGTCAGGGAGCCATAAAGCCTATTTTTTTTTGGCTTTGTTAAGTTCGGTATTGTCATATATAAATTGTAGACCCCACCCACCACGTTTGAATTAATGCTTAATTTTAGACATTTATCCCTTTTACTTTTCTTTTCTTTTTTCTTCGTTAAGATTCTCATAGTCAAACTCAATAGATCTAATTCTTCTAAAAACATAATATTACCATCAAATTCAAAAGTTTTAATAACTGTAGATATTTGGTTTGCAAAAACTTAAATAATTTAGACACATCAAATACAATGTGAAACCATAAAACATTATAAAAGTTGTTTCTATCTTCGTTTTTTTATAACAAGATTCATAGTATATACTAATATATAAGCTGATCTACCATATTTGTTTCTAACAAAAAGTAATTTTCATTAACAAATTCAGATTTTGTTTTTTTTCATACCATCTATTCCTCATTCAGATCTCATTTCAACAACTATTCTCTTTTTATGCAAACTTATTTTCTACTTCTGATTGTTTGATACATGTTTACCTTTAGAAAAATATCGGCTACATAAACTGAACCAACAAAGTCAAAACAACCATAGAGAGAATGTAGTTTTTTTATTGATTTTGACTAAAATTACCCAAACAAATCAGGGAATCAGTTGAATTTGACTCATTATTATTCCATGTCAAGTACGCTTTTATTCCAACAATCTCTCCCACAACATAAACGGAGAGAACCGGCGAGTTAAACCACTCGACCAAACAACCAAACCGGACTAGCCACATTGGTAGATCAAATGAAAAGCATATCACCGGTTTAGAGCTTGGAAGAGGCTGGTTTATCAAGAAACCAAACGAGCTCATCTTCAGCACAAACCGAACCAGCAGGTACATTCCCGGTCTTCTTCAGAGCTGCCTGAACAGCTTCAGCTTTCCCAGAACCAGCAACAACTAAAGCCACATGAGCAGAGGAGTTGATAACCGGGAATGTGAAAGTAATTCTTTCAGAAGGAGGTTTTGGAGAGTCGTTGATGGAAGCTACCCATTTCTTGCTCTCATTGCATAGACCATGTCCAGGGAATAGAGATGCCACATGGCCATCAGGGCCCATACCAAGAAGCATGAGATCAAATTTGGGGAAGCCGGTTGATTCAGATACACGGAGGATATTAGTCTTGACTAAATGTTTGAGGCAAGTCTCGTAATCATCCGCTGCAGCCTCGGCTGAGAGGGATTCATTGATTGCGTATACGTTTCCAGGCGGGATTGAAACCTAAATGAGAAACAATTAGAGTGTCAAGAAGGTTTAGTTGACTCTTATTAGT
The DNA here is from genome assembly GCA_963854855.1 of Nasturtium officinale. Lineage (NCBI taxonomy): Eukaryota > Viridiplantae > Streptophyta > Magnoliopsida > Brassicales > Brassicaceae > Nasturtium > Nasturtium officinale. The sequence continues at coordinate 6,494,939 of OY978509.1, forward strand.
TCATTGAACAAAACAAAGACAGCTGCAATCTTGATTTTGATCATGTGAGACCAACAATGGAGGGAAAGAGTACCTTGGATAGGAAACTATCATAAGCTAGTTTGTAGTTACTGTCATCGTGATGCTTAGGAACAACCCTCTCGTCAACCCAGAAAAAATGCCACCTTGGCCAATCGATAGAATCAAGGTAAGGAGATTCTACTAATTTCCTGCCATTAGAAGAAACATTATTAGTAAAAAGTATGTCACATGTGAAAGCTATGTTCTTGATTAGCCCATGACTGTGAAAGAAGCAACCAAGAACAGTCAATGATCATCATTCATCAAGTTCAATCGAACATCCATAGATCAATCAAAGCCAAAACCTAATTAATCCAACCATTTGATCCATCCAAAAGTCAAATTTGCAGATGCTAAACCCTAAATCCAAATCGTATCTAAATCTAGAAATAGAGAATTTAATTGCTTTAGAAACAGACCGGAGCGATTTGATAAGAGAGCCACCGGAGACAACGACAGTGAAAGCGCCTCTCTCCTTACAAAACTTATCGGAGAGATGAGCTGTGAATTTGGCCAAATCAACAGCCAAATTCTCCTCCAGATCATAAATCTCAACTCTCTTATTCTCTTCTTTCCCTATTTCATTCGCCATGCTCTTTACTTCCCACAATTTTCTCCCACTATTAGAAAATCTCCAGCGAGATCCAGCGCCGATCGACGAAACAGAGAACGACTCCAAACGAGACGGAGTATAAGGAGGAGAGAAAGTGAAGAGAGAATTAGAACGGATGTTAGTGGGAGAAGAGAAGATAAACGAGCCAAGGAAACAAGAAGATGAAGAAGCCATGAAAGAGTGTGAGAGAACGTCTTTATAGGTGAAGTGACAGCAACTTTGACTTTGTGGATTAATAAGCTTTCTCCGACCAAAACCAGTTTTGTTACTTTGGTCCAGTTACTAATTATTGGATTCGATATGATTATATGAGTTTTGTCAAGTTGTTATTAAAGGTTCTTTTATGGGTGACTCTTAGTAATTATAATATAATTATAATGTAAAAGAAACACATCAAAGGATTAGATTAAGAAACAGCCGGAGAGATCAACGGTGAAAAGACCTTTCTCCTTGTTGGCAGAGAGATTGGCAGTGTACTCAGCCATTGCTTCGGACAATTCATTCTTGCTCGGAAACACAAGCATCTTTCTTTGTGTAGTTGTCATTGTAGCCATGGAGAGAGAATTAGATTCGATGATAATGCAATATTTAAAGAAGAAGACGAAGAAGAATGTGAATCTTGTTACAAGTGTTAGGGGTTTCTTGCTTCTCATAGAAAATGAGACCGCGTGGATAAGGAGCTCATGGCTTATAGTCAGTTTTGAGGGACACGTGATTTATGACTATGCTCTGATTTGAATTTCATGAATTCTTTTTTTTTAAATCATCAAATAATTTATACATATTCGTATTGCAGTTGTACAAATGCAATAATATTTACAAAAAGTGCCCTCAATTATTATGGTGACAGTTAAAAAAAATCATCATTGAAAATGTAAAAGCACACTTGTTTTAAAACAAAATTTAGGTTTTAAAACGTCCATTTAATTTTAAACAGATATTGATTTCTAAATTTAATTAACTAAAATGATCATGTCTACCTCGAAATAATTAATGATAAACCAAAACTAAAATGACACCATTCATGAAACCAAATGATAGAATTGAGCAACCCGATTATTATTATCATGATAGCTCATAGTCGCACACAACTAGATAGTAGACATCAAATCCACCATCCAACACATTTGGTACGAAGTCTACGCAAAATGCTTAGCCAATTATTTAACACAGAGCAACTTATAGATTTGAAAAGACACCATTATTCATCTGTTTGGAATATTCTATCTAGAGCATAGAGGCAGCTTCTTGATCAAGGTACCAAACATTTTCGACTTGAGCAGTAAGATGAGCAGAAGGTAAAGAAGGGTTATTGTGCTTCATGATCTCAGCCACTGATTTCGCCTGTGGAGCATCGCAAATGGCCATAAGGTTGTAACAAGCAGAGTTAATAACCGGCAAAGTGAATGTGATTCTCTTAGGTGGTGGTTTTGGAGAGTCGGTAATGTGAGTGACCCATTTAGTATTCTCATTGATCTGAGGATGGTTTGGGAATAGAGATGCCATGTGACCATCAGGACCCATCCCTAGAAGCTGTAGATCAAACTCAGGATATCCAGTCTTTTTTGATATTGGGATTATTTTTTCCTTCACTAGATTCTTCAGACAATCTTCGTAGAGCAATGCACAATGCTCTGCGTTACCATCAGTCGCTGAGTTCTTGTCTATTGCGTAGATGTTCTTGTTTGGAATCGGAACCTAAAATGTTATTACCAATTTAGAATATAATCATATATGCAAACATTCTTATTTATACATAATCCCTACAACTACACACGAGGCAATGCGACTTTTTAGTGAATATTTAGAATATATGCAAAGATCAATAAGCTCTTATCTATAGCTTAACGTAAGGCCTGCAGTGAATATTAGAATATATGAAACATTGTGAAAATTAATGTAAAATGTAATAAAAGAAACCTTGGAGAGGAAGCCATCCATGGCGAGTTTATAGTTGCTGTTTGGATCGTCCCATGAACAAACCCTTTCATCGACCCAAAAGACATGCCACTTTGACCATTCGATTGAATTAATGTAAGGAGGCTGCACCAACTTACTGCAACATTTGATTAAGTAGACCATTTAATTATTGGATATATTTAAAACGATATAGGAAAAAACCAAGAAAAAATAGAGGAGAGTGAGATAGAAACCAGAGCCAATCTATGAGGTCACCGCCGGAGAGAACAACAGTGAAAAGACCTTTCTCCTTGATAAACTTGGCGGAGAGATTGGCTGTGTATTCAGCCATTGCTTCCGATAATTCATTCTTGGTTGGAAACACAATCATCTTCCTCTGCGGATTTGCCATCGTTGCCTTGTTAGAAAGAGAGAGAGAGAATTTGATTGATCGACAATTGTGGATATTAATACAAGTGTTTGGGGGTTTCCTTCTTCTTATAGTGAAGTATAGATAGTTAAGGGAGCTCCTGGCTTAAAGATAGTTAGGTAGAAGTAACACGTTTTTGTGGTTTTATATTTAGTATTAAAAAACTTATATCAATATGCAAATTTAATATTCTTAAATTTACTAATACTTACAAAATTTGAGAAAAATGGAAAGATGTCGCATAAGTTTCATTTTTCTCTCTCTTTCACACATGTAAAACGAGTGTAACTAACTCGGAAGAATTTATTCCTGCCAAAAAAGTAGTTACAACATGAGTTAACAATCTTTTTTAGATTATTTGAATAATTGAACCATTCTTCCAAAAATGCCAAATTAGATATACAGAATAATTCACGAGTAGACTGACTCATATGAAAAGCTTTTTTTTTTTTAAAGATGAAAAGCTTGTTCTAACCACTCACTTCAATTTTATCTACCAAACTTTTGCATAGTTGGTTACATTCATTTTACATGTGAGGGGATAAAGTTAATGTGAGAGTATATGTAGTTATATTTTTTTACTAAATAATTACATTACATTATACTTATTACTAAATAATATAAATTAATATTTAATTTTGTCTCAATTAGGACTTCCGGAATTCTCATTCCCATCCTGTTCCAATAAGAAACCAAAATCTTGTCGAAACTGTGTTTCAATATAAGATGACGAATTCAGAATTTAAAAACGTGACGCAATGGGATAAGACAAGACTAACCAATCGGACAAACATATCAATAAAGACAACTAAACTGAAAGCCAAGAAAATAAGACCAGAACAACTCTCAATTTTCTTCTATAATAATGTAATATGTTTTTCCTTTTTGTTTGGTTCCTCTAAAAACAAAACGTTCAAAGAATCATTTACAAAGAAAATACCTACCTGACTTTCACTTCCACTTCATCTATTATCTTTTCATCCAAAGTCTCCAATGAGTCCATGACTGAGACTTGATTCACACGTTAGAAGACTTTTATATCATAATATGTCATCTAGGTCTTGAGCTTCGTACGGAAACACCATGTAAGAACTTAGCGTAACCCAAGAAACTCAGTTTTCCATCCGAACTCCGGATCCAATCCTTGAGCAGAGGATACGCACTCGGTCCCAGACTCATCTCCTGCTTTAAACCACGCCCCAATAAAGAATTATGTTTAATCTTAAGAAAGAGAGAGGTGAATATGCGATCTCATAGAAGCATAAATTAGGGAACGTACCCCTGCAAGTTCTTGGACGGATATGATTCGGTTTCCTTCACGTTCAAAGTGCTCAAATGCTGAAGTTGCAATTTGTTCCCATTCTTCAAGGACCTCCAGTTGGTAGACGCTGACTGCAGCCGCACAAAATTCATCGAAGTCGAGTTTCTTTTGCCCCAGAGGTTGCATCTTCATAGAAAGAAAAAAAAGTAACAAAATCACGAAATTTAATGCATGAAGCTATATTCATTAAAGTATGAAATCAGCAAAAAAAAATATCAATCTCAATATCAGGAGAAAGCTCTGGCGATATTTTCATTACTACAGCACGCTAAATCTAAAACCAATGACAACTGTCTGCTGTAGCAAGCACAGTGTCGAAAAGGTGAAACTCGAAGTTAAACTGAGGAATTAGGATGGAAACAACGACCATTACAGCTCAGCGAGCCACAATCTTTTCTCAATGTTTCGCAACCTAGAGAAATTCTAAATCATTTTCGGCTAGCACTACCATAAAACCATATCTTACATAAATAACTGGGCCACACCTAAACTTCAAAAGCGAAAACAGCATATATAACAAGAGATGTGTTACCGTGTTTAAAATGTCCGGAAGCCTTGATTCCATCATGGCATCAGTAGCATTTCTTGTTAAAGCCTGCAATGACACTCGACAATTTATATTTCATCCGTATTAGTTTATGTTCTTATGTTCAAATAGGAAACTATTTATATTTCTTTTTCTTCAGTTCCTTTTCCTATAAGGTCTTCTATTCAGTTTTGCATTCTTGGTTGTAAGACTCACCCAAGCTAGAGAGAAATTTGGAGGGTTTCTAGGTTTTCAACCAAGGGAATTTATCGGCTTCTGCTGAAGGAAACCTTTTTGGTGTTTTAGTTCTGATTTGTTTCTTTTTTTGTGATTCTTATCTCTTAACATATTTCCATTCAAAAACAGTATCTCGAGATCAATCAGGGATGCACATACTGATATAGATTCACGAATGAAAGATCGGGTCAAAATGTTGTAGTTAAATCAGGAAAGATGCACTGACCAAGGTGAAACTGTTCAGAGATAGGCCTCCATCTTTTGGATCCAGGAGCATGAACTGTGCCTTAAGGAACACAAGTTCCTCATCAGGTATAGCTCTGGAGAGAGCCTATTGGAAAGATTGACAAATTGTAAAAAAAAAAAAGGATCAAGATAAGAAACAGAAAACATAAGGAAAAGATGTTGTTAACTTAATATAGTTAAATCAGGAAATGGATGTGCCAAAAAGACAAGAATAGTCTCGTTCTGGCATGAATATTCTGACTATTATCATGAGCAGATTAGATATGTTTAAGTAAAAAGAGAAACGATCGATGCTAGATAATAATATCAGGTTATTAATAAATTACCTTAAGCGCTGATCGTCTGAAAGGCGAGGCACGAATATATGACTTAACCAACTTGTAGATCGAGAAATCAAGAAGCAACCCAGGGTTTTCATCACGTAACCACGGATGAGCTGCAAACACAGATCATATAAGATTACGACTAATTGAAAGCAAAGAAACCCTGGTTAACTTTGTAATACGTAAAGCCATATTCTTATTTCCATTTCACTATTTCAGGATCAATGTCCATTTTAAACCACCGAAAAAGAACTTACCTAGAGCCTGAGCAGCTGTCATTCGTTTCCTATGGTCCTTGTTCAGAAGTCTTTTCACAAAGTCTTTGGCAGTAGGAGATATTGAAGGCCAGGGCATATCCTCAAAATTAGGGTTTGCTCTAAGCACACAGCGGAATATTGCAGACTCAGTTCTTCCATAGAACGGTCTGCTTCCACAAAGTAGTATGTAACTTATGACACCGATGCTCCACATATCTGCCTCAGTGCTGTAAGACCTATGGAGTACTTCAGGAGCAACATAGTATGCACTTCCTACAACATCATTAAGACGCTGATCTGCAAATTTAAAAGATTGACAAAGAAGATATAAGTAGAAAAACTAACTATTCTAAATACGAGATTTGCAAGATTTTTAATGCCACGGAACAGAAAAAAGATTTGTGGGTTACAATACAGCAAACGACCATTACACACTAAATACATCAGAACATTATAATGTCAAGCCAGACTTATATGCAGAATCATACAATGAGAAAGGGGAACAAAGAAATAGATCATTACCGTATCTAATAAAATCAGACAAGCCAAAATCTATGACCTTGAGTATTGCATCCTCACTTCTGCTGGTAAAGAGAAAATTCTGGATACACAGTTGTACCACGTGAGTAAGCAACTGTAAATAGCAAAGACGAGAGAATAGGTAGCGTTAACTGAAATACCAGCAACTTATAGAGATTAGGTACCTCAGGTTTTAGATCACGGTGCACAACACCTTGAAGGTGAAAAAATGCTGTTGCAGACAAAATTTGCACAAGAATACGTTTGGCATCGACTTCCGGGTATCGACCACCTCTGCAGTAAGATACAAGACAATAAATACAAGGTTGGAACCCATACCTAATGCAAAGCTAATTAGCCTCCGCCGGCCGAAACTTAAGCAAGACTAAGAAAGTTAACTTTGGATTTACCTCGCCAAAATTCTATCCAATAGCTCTCCACCTTCGCATAACCTGAAAACATATTGAAGAATAAGATTGAATATCTGAAATCTGACTCATCTGATTAAAAAATGTAACATTTTTCTTAAAGCTCAATCATGAATCTTCCAAAATCCAAACACAATAAGATAAGAACAAACCATCTTAGTAGAGAGTCAAGAACTTACTCCATAACAACATAGACATTTTCAGCATCCTCATATACATCATAGAACTTAACCATATGCCTATATCCAGATAAAGCTTTCAGCAATTTCACTTCTCGACGAACATCTTCAATGGATAAAGCCGATGTCATCTGAAAACACAGAAAATCCAAATTTCAAATGAGTAGCTCAAGAACCTAGCTGCATCATTCTACATTCCATGAATTTTGGGAATCTTATTTATTTATACTCCAAGAGTCACTACATTGTCACAATTCACAGCAAAGAGAAACAAACCTTAGCTTTAGAGATGATTTTGACGGCAACGGTTTGATTCTTCATCTTCCCTTTCTTAGCCTTTGCCCAACAAGTATGACCAAAATGCCCTCGCCCTACCTCCTTCCCTAGCTCATACTTCCCTTCAAAGTTCTTCCCAAATCCGAAATTCTTATCTAACCTCTCTCCGCTTCCGCCGTGTTCTACGTCTTCGCTGTCCTCCGGGATTGGCTCATCTCGAGGCTGTGGCGCGGCGCCTCGACGTCGTCTCAGAGCAGCCATAATTGGTTTAGCAGGTGATGGTGGCGGAAACGGCCATTTGAACTTCCTTCCCGGAGTTCTCGCCGGTGATGGAGCTACTCCCGCCGGTAACGGACTTTGGAAAGGGCTAATAGAATAAGAGTTGACTTCGGAAGCAACCGGAGACTGAGGAATCCCGGCATGGCGGTGATTTTCCGTCGATTGAGATTGTTGATTTGGAGGTTCGCCGCTTCCGGTGGGGATCTCGTCATCCTCGACGGCGGAGATGTTCCGGCTGTAACAATGACCCATGACCGTTGGATGTGGAACTCAAAATTGACTGATCGGGCAGAGTCAAATCATCGGACGGTGAGGAGCCGAAGTTGAATAGTAAAGCTCGGTATGAAAAGAAAAAATGTTTTAAATCAAACAAAAAGAAGATTTATTTTCAGAAAAATAAACAAAAAAAAAGGAGCTATAAAGATTTAAACAAAGAAGAGAAGGCGTCTGTTGTAGACTGTAGTTGTGAAAAGATGACGTCACTACTACAACTACAAGAGGGAAGAGCGCGTAGTGGCATTAAATTAATCACTTTTAATCGTCTGTTAATTTCATTTAATGACTACACATCTATTCATAATTCATGTTATTGTTAACTATTGAAAGTAACGTCCAAAGAAATATTATTATATTTCAGAATATATGGAATCTAACTAAAATAATAATATTTTACCTGGAAATTAACTTATGTACGACTAATTTCCAACTGAAGCTTTTTGATAAAACTTGGTGGGATGTTAAATTTTATTTTTGCATTCGACCAATTTTTTTTTTTGTTGGTGGTATAACATATATTGTTCTCAGATATAATGGGATTGATGTTTCTTTTATTTTGGCAATATATAAAGGGGTTGATCTTGACTTTCATTTTTTTAATAAAACAAAAAAATCTTTGGGAAATAAGAAAATATTTATGTGAATTCAAACTAATATAAGATGTAATAAGCTCAACTTGTAATATAACTAAAGGAGTTCCCGCATCGTTTAAATTATAAAATAATATATGATGGCATGCTTGACAATGTAAAAGATATGTTTCATTTTAACTAGTTAACATATCTATATATATATATATATATATATATATATATCTTCACCCAAAATATATATATATATACATTATAAAGTTATAATGATTGTCAAGTTTTAGAATTACTGAAACATCATTTTAAATAATTGACCGTTAAATTTACATGTAAATTTTTGAATCATAGTATTTTTCCCAAACAACTTTCATTTTTAGTCTTTCACTTATATATAATATTTTTTTACTAAAATTAATTATCTTAATATTTCTACTTTATAATTGATTAAATGATTATTTTATATTTCTTATCTAATTTAATACTAATTCAAGTATTTATTTAAAATGGCACATGTCCTAAATCATGAGTGACATGCGTCTCTGATATTTGTTAGTTGAATTACTTTGTAACCAATTACTTTAATAATTACGATGCAATTCAATTTATATGTGGATTAAAGAAGCTTTAAAGTTTTAGTTAATACATTATAAAATTATTTTCTTCCTATACTTTTTTCTTAATTTGATATTAAAAGTTATCGATTGACATATACCAAACATTGACTAGAAACATTTAAACTAGTTTCTCCCTATTTTGTCTAAAGGTCTATAGATTTGAACGCATTGAATATTAATACAAGATTTGGAGTGTAAGAATTTGAAATTTTAAATATAAATACACGATTATAAATCTTATGACATTTTTTGTATGTTTGATATTTAGTAGAGGGAATAAGCATGGTATTTACAAAATACTTTTAATAGACTGACATAACTAATACAATAACATGAAACAACCAAACTATACATATTTTAATAAAACGCCACCTACAGTGTTCTACAAATTTCTGCCTAGATTATAGCCCGCTTAGATGGTATGTAGAGTTCGTCATCTCGATTAATAATTAATTTTCTAAAGAAATCAGTTAATTGATTAATTTCCGTCTAATCCGATTAATCCCCGTCTAATCCGATTATTTTTATATTGCAAATATATATTTTTTTTGTTATCCAGACATTTATATCAAAAGTTTATAATGTTTTATAATAAATTATATCAGATTTTTAAATAAAATCATAAAAAGAATTTTAATATTATGTTTTCATGTGTTTAGTATAATTTTGAAACAATATTACTTAAAAATTTAATATAATAGATATATATATTTAAAATATTAAAATAATTCAAAACTAATCTCCGATTAATCTTTAAGTGATAGATACACTCCGACCACCCAACTAACAGCTTAACCAATTTTAAAACATAGCTTAATAGATATTTATACTACCTATCAATACATTTTTTGCTTACGGTAAATACCTCAGAATAATAATAAAATTTCAGAAAAAGATCCCCCAAGGTGATTCTGATCTGTCACAGCCATTTGCATGAAAATCGCGAAAATGAGTTAATACGGTCACCTACTACTCTTCCACCGTCCTGTCAAGTCAAAGGCCAATTTTCATATTTAATACAAACCGGTTTGATACAAATTGGTAAGTAAGCCTCATTCAACATCTCACCGGTCTGATCCAACCCTATAATATATTTGAACTTGGGAGCAATTGGTCACCAGTTACACTAATTGGTTAACCTTAACCAAAGTGGGTAACTTATACTTATACATTAACCAGAAGTATACGGAGTTCGATCATTGATGCCTTCGTAGAACGCCAATCGTCTCTTAACCGTACCGTCCGGTTTGATTTTTTTTACTTGTGACCAAGAGATATCCCACGTGGACGTGTTCCGTGAGCTCGTAACTTTTCGTGTACGTTATCTCGATTGTCTTGATCAATGAACCGGTTAGCCGACAATGGTCTAATCAGTTGACCTTTTCATTTCTATATTTTGTAAACTTCGTTTCTCCATTTCTTCAACCTTTGTGTACGTTTTTATTCATTTATTAACATGTTAATGATCCAAATTTGGAAAAAACAAGTCTTACAGTTTACACAGGAGGACTTGGTCACCTAGATAATCTATTCCTTAATTAAAACATGTTTTATGTATTCTAATTACAATCAGAAAGTCAACTAAGACTTCCGTATGTGATGTACGTGTCTAATTTTAGTTGTGGTTTCACACGTGGGTGTGTAGTTTTGATAATCAAAGAAACCAAACCGATTCAACAAAATATATTTTAATTTGGTTTAACTGCATGTTTTAATCATTTTTATTCTAAAAACTAACGAAAACGGAAATAAAACTTTAAAATATTAGAAGTACATACCAAAAAAGAAATTAGACACTGAAATGATCAAAATAGAGAGCCTTTGTTACTGAAAAAGGATGAGCAAGCCTAAACAACTAAGAGAATAAATATTATTTCACAAAGCAAAGACTCTCCTGAAATCTAGCTAACAGAAACAATAAAAAATATCAATGGAACTACTCATTTGACAAGATTTATATAAGAATAATCCAACAACTCTCACTTTTATCAAATCAAATACTGAATAATATATCCCAAACAAAGAGAAACGAGAGAATTTGTCCAAAAAGGGTCTTGAAATGATCCATAAAGATAAACCAAAAAAGATGTCTCCGAGAAAAAAAAAAAAAAAAAAATCGATCGATTCCGATCAACTGGACCGAGGAAGTTTACCGCAAGTTACTTAGGGTTCAAAGGTACCGGGCAGTCAGCGAAACTACGAAACAAAAGGATCTTTAAATAACTTTTAATCTCTCTTTCTCTTTTTGAATTGATCTCTTTGTTCGGATTGTGATTAACTTTAGTTTGAACCAGAGACTTGTGGCCTCACTGGTGTCTTTGACGGGCTTACCCTTCACACATAAAGAAAAACACCAAATATTAATCTCATAGTGATGAGTTTTGTTATGACTTTGTTAAACCTTAAGAACACCAAAGTTATTTATTACAGTTTCTGTCTAAACATGAAGATTCCTCAAAACCCAAAACAAATATATAGTTAATTAATTAGATTTCTAACAAAATTGTGTATGTTTTTGCTAATAACCAATGCATTCCTTAAAGAAAAAGTATGCAAACAAAACAAAAACCATGCATTGTCTCTGTTTCTTTCACATAAGATTTTAAAGAAAATAAGAAAAAATGTCGTAAATTTACCTTATTGGGAGCCCGCCCAAGACAACGCCGCTACAATTAAGAGCAGAAATTGCACTTTTCTCCTGAAACACACAAAAACAAGCATATCCCACTTTAAGGTTTTTGTTCATTAAGTTGATAAGGGTCAAACTTGCCTCATCAGGCCAACCAAATATTCAATATACTATTATGGACCATGCACACTATTGCATTGTATTCGCATTTATATATAATCTGAGAATGAGTAGGATTTCAGAGATTCAATAGTTAAGTATAGTAAATGAAAATAGGGATCAAAAACTATATTTTTCACAAGAATATAGGGAAAATATATTAAAAAAAAATTACATGTAACTTATCAAGATCAAATTTGCATAATTACTGGTCATTAAAATTTAACTAACAACTGAAACTATTTAATCACGATATAAGTAATGTTGGAACCAAGAGTAAAATTAGTATAACGAAAACACGGGCAAGAGAAAATCACCAGCTTAAATTCTATAAAAGCCATGAGGGTTGGGTTGTAACAGTCTCCAAGCAACCTCAGATGGTTAACCTAAAAGGAAATAGAGATAATGTCAAATTCAAAAACATAACATCATTAAAATTAGTGATGAACCAAATCTATACCTCCCCACAAGCTGTTTTAAAGAAATCTTCCAACTCCAGCTGAGTGGCCTACAATTGCAAAACCGAAGAAGATGATAAAAAGTTGAATTTTTCACAACTGTTTTGATTTAGTATAATGCAAACAGGTACTGAGTATATCAGAGGTTTTGACAAATGATTTCATAAGTGATAAGTAAACTACCTTATTGCCAATGTTAGTACAGTAAACAGTCTTTAAACACTTCTCGCGCTCGTCCTCAGACTGAAAAAAAGAAATAACATTATGCATATATAATAAAGAATATAAGATTTTATTTCTATATCACAAAGTTACATCAACTAATGGAAGCATTAGTCGAGCCTAAGATTGATTTAGACATGATTAGTACAACTTACCTTTGGAAGGAACGTTGGATTAATAGGGGCAATAGCTGTTTTGGAAAGTTGAACCTTAAGAGGATGAGAACCAAACACAGTACCAGATTTTGTTAAAGCAGACCTAGCTCCCTCTGAGAACATTACTTCATTGATTAATAAACATAACAAGAATTTTCAACTCATATGACAGTTGGCGTATAACTGTGTAAGTACCTTGGTCAGTGAACTCAATGAAGGCTATGCGGAGAATAGATTTATGGTCACCGCATATACGACAATCAACAATCTTTAAACCCAAAAATTGGCAAAAAAAAAGGGTATGAGAATTGAGTTTGAAAATATCAAAATAAACTTGTTAATAGATCATTCAAGTACCTGGCCACAAGAAAGGAAGAGACTAGCTAGCTGCTCTTCAGTAACCTACAAAAATATTAAAGAGGAATCTTGTATTAGATTCCTAATGAGAAAAACTTTCTTGAGACACAAAATGTATTGTTTTATACCTGTTGATCGATGTCTGAGACATATACAGTTCTTTTGATCACATCTTTGTTCTGAGCCAAGTTTTTATATTTGTTCATCCGTCGCCTTCCTTGGTCAGAAACAGCTTGCATTGCGAAATTGTTAGTAAAATATAACCCATTTCTCAGAAACTCAGAGTAGGCTCGAGTCATTGGAGAAGGAAAATATTCCTTAGCCATCGGATTCAAATGACTTATCTCACTCTTGAGATTCACTTCACTGGTAACTTTGATCGAACCTGTAGTAGGGTTTGGTATTTCAACAGAGGAATTGGAGTTAGCATTCTGATCATCATTACATGGCTGTTTTGTTTCTGTTAATGAAACAGTGTTGTTGTCTGAATTCTGATCAGAAGAGTCCACAATTACACCAACATTTTCCATGACTGCCATGATCAAACCAAAAGATGGATATTCAGATGGTATAAATAATAATCAGAAACAACTCTTGAGTTCGCCGATCAAAATTGCAAAAAAAAAAGAGAGTTACATAAAACAAACCTGTTCTGGTAGCAATCGATTGAATTTTCACACGTAAACGATCACGAAGTGAAGAATGTATGTGAAAAAGGATGTTTAGAAGAATTCTTAAGAGGGAACCGGGGAAAAGTTTGAAGATTTTGGAAGGTAATTAAGCTCTTTTGGTATAAAAGAAACAATATTTTCTAGTCAAGAAAATAAACAAATACAATAAAATTGTTATTATTATGTCAACACCATTTCTTCAATTTTCTTCTTGTCTATGGCATTTCCTTAATAAATTTAAAGTTATTTCCTTAATAAGATTCTGACTATATATATATATATATATTTAATTTACTTTTCCTCTTTTTATTATTTTTTGGGCAGCATTTTTAACCTTTTAACAAAGAAACATATTTAACCTTTTATTTAAAATATATAAAATAAATAAAATAACCAATCTAGGAGAAAATATTACTGTGTACAAAAACTATCATATGGTGTAATATTTTATAAATTATAAATACTATTTAGTTTTGAGTTAAACTATTTAATTGTTAGTCAAAACATTCAATTTGTTGTTTGAACATTAGTCAAAACATTTTAATTTTATAAGTGTTAGAATATTGTAAAAAAACCCAGCATTTTTTTCTTTTCCTTTTCCGGTTCTTACTCTTTTTAGAAGGATTTTTTTAGCTGCCAAAAAAACAAAAACAAACAAAAAACCTTAAGAAAAAAAAAGTTTAAACTGATTGAACCGGTTAATCCAGTAGAGACCGGCCGGTCAAGTGTCTATCAAGAGATCAGATATCGACCGATGAATCCTCAAAACGGTAGCGTTTAGCACTTCGCCGTAAGGGCAGGCAGGAGCCAGATTCCGTCCAAAAGCTCCGGTCCTTCTTCTCCCATCACCGCATGTTCTTCCGGCGCTCCGGTCCGCCGTCTGATCCTACTTTAATACGAGATCTTCTCCGATTCCAAACAGCTACTTCTGGTATATCATCATTCTCTCTATTGAGCCTCTGCGTAATTGAATCATATTGACTAGCGAGCGTCTTCCATGGTTTTGAGCTCTAATTCAATTTTCTCATACGTTTCGTGTTTCAATTTGGATTTAAAAAAATTTCCCAGAAACTTTCTTGATACAATTTGATCCGTAGTGTTTTCTTTCTCTACCGGAATATGCTCCAACCAAATTATTTCCGATGTAGTTGTGTTTCTGAGATTTTGAATAGTTTCTGTGAAATCTTTGATGCTCGTTCGTTTTGACATTTGCTGATTTATAATACGAATAAATCTCTACCACTCATAGCTTAATAACTCATCTCTTGCATCACAGCAAAGAAAAATGGGAGTCATTGAAAACGGAACAATCTCCGGTAACTTTCCGAGCAAGGAGACGTTTGTGGTGCATTATCCTGGCTATCCAGCTTCTATATCCCCAGCTCTAGAGACTCTTGGGGGAATCCAAGGGATCACAACCGTAAAAATTTCGCATTAACCTTTTTTGTTTACTCAGTTGTTTCTTTGTCTGCTAGTTGTTAACTAGGTGTTTCTAATTCGTATGCTGATGATATTATCTTTGTAACTTTCCTCGGCTCCTTTTGCTTGATGCATTCCAAGGTTTAGCAAAATTGGTTGTAGAAGTGGCATTTTTAGTTGTACTATCTTAAAAATGTTCCACAAGAAAAGATATTAAGTTTTTAAGTTTGATTAATTTGTATACAAGTGTTGGATGGTTTATTCACTTTGAAATGTTTTTCTAGGCAAGAGAATCAACGTCAAACAAGCTTGAGCTGCATTTCCGCCCTGAAGATCCTTATGCACATCCTGCCTGGGGAGAACGACGTCCTTGTAGTAGTTTTCTGTTGAAAATTTCTAAGGAGGATGTTAAGAAAGATTCTTTGCCTGAAAGTAAACCTGTTCTTGCCACTAGCGATGGATGCTTACCAGAAGGTTGCCCAGCTCTATGTGCTGATATTGTAGCTCGTGTGTCTGAATCGTATTGCTTTGATGGTTAGGACCTAGCTCTCCCATTTCTGGGTCTTGTGCATCTAATTTTCTTAAATACTGAGTGTTGGGTTAAAACTTCCCACTGTATTGAGTTCTTTTCACTCTTATTCATGTGGGTATTGCGAAGGCATGGCTGACTACCAGCATGTTATTCCTATTCACGCCGATATTGCACAGAAAAAAAAGAGAAAATGGATGGAGGTGGAGTCGCTTGCAGGTCATTCATCTCCACTCAGATGTTGTTTTCATTGTATTGCAAATTTCAGGTATGATAGCATAATTTAAATTTAATTCTGTCTGATATCATGCAGGAAAAAATGATCTAATGGACATGGCTGATGAAGATGTAATGATGTTATTGCCACAGTTCTTTGCACCCAAAGATATGCCAGACAACTTGGTGTAAGATTACTTTGTCTTAGTTATTCTTGCCGATTTTATCATTCTTATCTGGTAACACAAGATTTCTTCCTCATAAAATTAACCGTTTTCATCAGAATCTTAGTTAGGAGAACCCTATATTTATTGTGGAATACTGTTTTTTATAGGATGTTTATTCTGGAGAATTTTAGTTATAGGCAAACGATGAAGGGGAACATAGTTGATTGAAGTGTTTGAAGTTCTATTTTTAATTCCACTTACGTTGTTTGATTCACAGACTGAGACTTCCCGGAACATCAGGACCAAAAAAGAAAGATGAGGCACCAACTCAGAGTCTTTATGAAGTAAAAAAAGAAATGAAACCATTCGATATTTCTGGATACACTGAAAACAAACCATTCGATGTGGTTGCTGTTTCTCCATTCACTAATTGTTTTACTGATGATGCAGATTGATATTGGCCCAGTATTTGCTATTGATTTCAGTGTCAAAGATATCCTTTCCTCTGTTTTACTAATCTTCCAAATCTTATTATTGCTGAGTATGAAGCCATGTTTGTTTGATGTTTTTTTGTCATTTTGGATATCTTTGATCGGTCCTTAGTCTTCGTACAGATCCCAAAGATATTAAACTGGGAAGACTTTATTGCTCCCAGCTCCAACCAATGGCAATGGCAGGTAGAAGTGTCTGCCTTGTTTGAAGAGCGACCTGTGTGGACAAGAGATTCCATAGTCCAACGACTGCTTGATAAAGGTCTTAAATGCACACATCATATGCTAAACAGGTGAACAAATTTTATGCATTTCTTATTTGAATTAGTTTTCTTAACTGCAATAACTAACTTTCGGGAGTTTTTCTCTGCAGGTTTCTTCTTAGGGCTGCATATTATTTCTCGGGCGGTCCATTTCTTAGGTTCTGGATAAAAAGAGGCTATGATCCACGGAAAGATCCCGAATCTCGTGTGTGAGTTTTATCTCTATATATGCGTTCATCTTACAAATGCATAGTCTGTGACACGGTAATGTAGAATTCTCATTTTCTCCACCTTAAAATGGAACAGAACCCCCAAAAATCCAAAGATACACTATCACCACGGTTAGTTTAGAGTATGTGGTCGTTGTTTCACTAGCATTTTCTCCTAAATAGAGGGGAAAATGGTGAATTTCTCCTATGAACTTCCATGTCTTCTCCAAAGTGTTTTGGAGAATGATACAAACTCTACTTGGCTCGTTTGAGAGCGTATTAGGATCTTCCAAATTAAAATTTTGGTGGTGACATTATCCGGGTTTTGTAAACTTACTTGACACACAAATTTCTTCTGTATATCCTTTTCTTTTTTTTCTTTTTTTTTTTGCATCCAGTCTGTAGATGTAGATCAAAGCTCTTCTTCACCTCTATCTCCTTAGTGTGTGTTATTATTTTTTCAGATACCAGAGAATGGAATTCCGGGTTCCACCTGAATTAAGGGGTTATTGTGATGCCAATGCAAATAACAAGTAAACATCTCGTATTTCCTTGTATACTCAATTTTTTCTCTATCAAGATTGTCAATTTGGAAATATGTATGGGACAGAAAACAGAAACATTTCAACTTTTGTTTGAAAGTACTGATCTATGGTGAACTGTAGGAAATCATTTTGAAAAGAATGGAAGTGTGTGTCCAAAATCTTTTAGAAATCAAAAATTCACATTTGTATTCAAGAACTTGTAGGGTTCTTTTTATTCAAAGTCTGTGTGTACTGAAATCTGGATTTTACTATTTTTTTAGCCATTTTCCATGAATATCAACCGGAGTTTTCTCTTTTAAAATATTTATAACAATTTCTCATGGAAAATATCAGGAATTATATGGAGAAATGAAAAAATATAAAGTGACTTTTTCTTTCCTTCTTATTTGTGACAGGTCAAAGCCAAGCTGGGACGACATATGTGCGTTTAAAGTATTTCCTTTCAAATGCCAAACATTTCTACAGTTATTTGAACTTCACGACGAGTACATTCAAAGAGAGATAAGAAAGCCTCCCAAGCAGACTACTTGTAATGTGAGTTCGCAGCTAAGCTTTTGTTCATGAAGTAAATACCAAAAAAACAGTTGCTCGCAAATTGTGGTAACAATGACGGGTAGATATGACATGTTTCTCCATTATGAAAAAGTTACGGATCAAACTCTTATATGCACTTGCAAAAATGCCTCTACCTTCATTAATCACGCACAAAGTCATGTATTGCATAATTACAGTAACTTTGACCAGCCCTTAAACGTTATGAATTTGGAGATTTCTTATATGAGGTCTTGTTATCTGATTTGATGTGTTTTGTTGCCAGTATAAAACCGGATGGTTTTCAGAAGCGATGCTTGATAACTTGAGACTCAGTGTGGCTGTGAGGTTTGTATCTGTGTTTCCTGAGCCAGGTTTCGAAGATGTTTTTAAATCTATTCAAGAAGAGTTTGAAAGGTCAGAAAAGACACTAATTCAGAAAGATGCAATGAAACAATGTCAACGGAATCACCGGGAAACAATAAAAGGTAAGATCGACCAAGAAAATTCAGTTTTTATAGTTAGTGATTGTTGACATGTTTGTGAAAAAATCTTCTCTCTCAATGGCCTCAAAATGGTGTTAAAGCACAGTAAAATGAACTGGAATAAAACAAACTCACATGTGCCAAAATCGAATGAGGCAGGCATTATCTTGCCATACATAACTTGCTATGCTTATTTTCATTTGTAATCAAATACGTTCTCCTTGATAAATATTTATTGATTTAAAATAATCCGCAGATGTGAAAAGGTGTAAAAAGACAAACAAAGAGAAAGATAGTGATGTCAATGAGGATGAAGATACTGAAGAGATGGGTGATGAATACGAGGATTTCGAGGTGGTACCATGCTTATGTAACTTTTCCTTGTTTACTTCACCCACTAGTTTTACCGATGGCCGTTTCACCATTACTTTAATGTGTTCTTTCGCAGGCTGCAAATGATGATGAGATATCGACTAGTTCTCATGAATGTATCCTTCAAAGCATAAACTCTCATTACTCAAGAACCGATTCATCATTAGTTCATGCAGATTATAGGGTATTAGTAGAAGATCTTGTTAAGACAATTTACAGGTTTGGTATTAGTTTTCCTTAAGCGATGACAAGATGGTGACATGGAGAACAACTCCAGAACCTATCTGCAAGGTTTGTTCGATAGTTTTCCAAGTAGCGCTCCATATTTATGTGACGCCGGTGATGGTAGTGATGGAGAGTATCCGATTTATGAGCAAGAATCCAACGCTTTTGATGAGGATGAGGATGATGATGACGAAGGATGAGGATTAAAAGTGAATGAAGTTTTTGTATGTCAGTCTCATGTCACAAAGAGTGAATTATTCAACAGAATAATAGTTTTCGGGTTTAAAGATAAATTATTAAAAGTGAAGATCCATTGTGTAATTAAACAGAATCTAGTAATGAAGATCAGATATGCGAATGTCGACTCTGACCCTCAATAATCAATATCTTCCTCATATTTATTTCTATGGTCTTAGAAAATTCAAAAAATAAAACCCAATAAATTGGTCATTGTACCCTCTCTGAGTCTTTGAGTACGAGCATGAGCCACGATTGGATTCGTTGGGGGCATTTAGGTCATTGACATGTTCGTTGGCCCATCTCCGCCGCACACACCTCTCGTGAACCGCCGCAACAACAACCACCGGCCTCGGAACTCAACCGTCACCTCGGCCATACCTGATCTATTTCTCGCGGCGGTTTCTCTCCTCTTCCTCTGGTCATCTCCCAAACCTCTAGTCTCTCGCCCTCCTAATCGATTCTCTTTCCCTCAAAATCCTCGCCGTCGATCCACCACTATGTCCCGTCGATCTTCTCCTCCTCCGCCTCCTCTCTCACAACGCTTCGCCAATCCTCAATCTCTCTCGGATTGGCTCGAATCGCGATTACCTTCCGACTCTTTCGCTGCCTGGGGAGTCAAACCAGGAACCAAAAACGTTCATAACCTCTGGCTTGAACTCTCCGATGGTGAAACTTCTCTCGCCGATTCAAATCCACCGGTTCGCGCCGTCAACGTCGTCACCGTTCGAGTAATCGGAATAAACGGCTTGATTCTCGTGGAATCTCATCAGGAACTATCCGACGGGAGTATCCGGGAGAGATTTCGTCCTTTATCGGAGAAGATGAAACCAGAAGAAACTCCCGATGAAGCAGTTTATCGCGCCATAAAAGAAGAGCTCGGATCTATCTTCAATGGCGACGACGTCGAACAGAGAATCAAAGTGATCCCCGGAACTTACAGTAGAAGAGTGGAGGAAAGGAACTCGCTATCTTATCCAGGATTACCGGCGCGTTACGCTCTTCACTCGGTGGATGCAACGGTGGAGGGATTACCGGAGGAAGATTTCTGTACGGAAGAGAAAGAGTACGACGGAGAAGAGTCAACAGAAGATTCAGTGGAAACACGCGCCGCCGGAAAAGCTGTAACTGTGAAACGCCATCATTGGAAATGGGTTAGTCCTAATTCGATTCGACCTTAAATAAACTCAACGGTCTTTCACCATTTTATTTCAGATTCAGTTACAGAAATTATCAAGAGCCATTATATATATATATATATATATATTCATAGAATCTTCTTCTTCTCTTGGCTTTGTGTGTGTGTGCTAATGGATAACTCTATTCTCAGAAGTTTTGATCTCACTGTAACTTATCTTCCTTGTTTTGTATTTAAACATCTTTTTTGCTTTATTGATTTTAGATAGTTGATGAATGATCACGAGTTAGTTCATGAATAAACAACATTGAGACTGTTTGTGTTGGTCTTCTGATTATTAGAGATCTTATGGCCTCACTCTTTGGGATATGGTCGATGAGGTTACAGTTTGGTTGTTGAGAATTTCTTTTGTTGGACTTGTGTCAATTTTATCAACTCTTTCTTCAATGTTACAGAAACAAAATTCAACATATGTGTATTAATTACAGATCTTATATAAAGTAGATCCCTAACTAATCCCAACAACAAGCTCGAAAGCTGTATGTACATATCAAATCTTTTACACCCACTACGTATGTAAGAGAGTTAACAGTAGAACAACTCCTGCATCAGATAAAACAAAAATCCCCCTAGTTTACAAAAAAAAAAAAATCAATTTGGTTGGATCATTGTGGAGTTTGTGTGGATTGGACTTGACGAACGAATTGTCCTTTGATACGTGGTCGTTGCTCTGCCAATTTCTTCCTGCTCTCATAACGAACCTGCAAAGTCATTTTCCAAAACCTTGTTAGTAACCAATAATGCCGTAATGAGTTTTATATTCAATGTGGTGAACACATGAATGTTTTGTTTATTATACCTTTTTCTCAAAACATCTGTCCTTACGCTTCATTCGGAATTTGCTTAAAGCGGCTTCTCGTTGAAGAGACTGCTGAATTTTCCCGACAGTTGACGAGTATCCATCTTCATTCTTCTTCTCAAGAAACTGTTCAATGTGGTTGCCTATTGCACTATGTTCAGTTGCAGAAGAGACATGTCTTCTCTCCTCTACTACATCCATGGAATTATCTCCCTCTTGCAAACCCTCGGGTTTACCGTTATATGGGTGAAACATGGAACTGTACTCATGTGGGCTTACGGAACTAGGGCTTGGAGAGAGAGAAGCAGGAGCCATTGCAGATGCATAAGCGGTGCTAGCAACTCTCAACTGCATACCCTTGATGGGAGTTGGTGTTGGGTAAGAACTCTGTCCAGGCCAAGAATTCATCTGATTCCTAAATGGTGGACCCGACGACTCAGCTGTAGCGTAAAAGCCACCATCGTTTCTTCTTGGAGCACTTGGAAAAGGTTCAGATGAATTGTATTGGTTCATTAGTACAATGTTATCATCTTGACTCGCTGCAACATTCTTTCGTTGATCAGTAACCACCGGAGAGGCCGAACATTGTGTCTGCAATGGCCTGTGAATATACCTGCAACCGGAACATAGCATACACAATCAGCAGATAGAAAGAAGACAGCTGTTGAAAGATTGATAGAACTAGGGAACAGAAATTAGACTAACTAACCGTGTGAAAGCCGAGGCACTAGAAGGATGAAGAGAGGGCCGGTCTCCAGAGGACTGATTCTCGGAAGCGTTAGGTCTTCTCAGAGATAGATCAAGCTCTACCCGAGTTTCGTATTGGACAACACTTTCTTCTCTGTTACGTTGTCGAGTTCTTCTAATTGATGCTCCCATGAAGTCAATAGCTTCTTTAGATGATTCTATACAATTTACAAAAACTTTTTAGGTAAATCAATGATTCCGAAGATGACCTTTTCAACAGTCTATACAGTTAATAAATAAAGCTCGCTTACTCTGCATCGCATTCCCTGGACTATGTGTCACGTTGAACATCGACTTTGCGCTCTCCATCTGTAATGAGTCTCTCGCTCGTGTATTATCCTCCACATCTGCGCTCTCACCTTCCATCTCTGGTCTTGTACACGAGCTCTACAACCACACATATTGAAGAAAAGTTTAGAAACAAACATCAAGGAACATCATATGATAGTCCATAATCAGAAACTAACCTGATCACCATTTCCAGTTACACGATGCTCATCTCTCTCAAACGCATTCCCGTGCTTACTTATTGAATTGTTTGCAGACGCACCCTCGGCTTTCTGCTGTCCAACACTCTCATTCATTGGAAAGCTATCAGGAGCTACTGACTGTCAAATGATCAAAACAAAAACAAAAACAAATCTGAGAACTCAATTATCTTTGGAAAGACAACGAAATTTCCCAGCAACTTATATAAGAATGATTTTATTTTAGATTCATCAGTACACACAAAAGGTTAATAAAAGATGGCATGGAACATACAGTTTGTCTTTGTCTTCTCCAGACATGTTGCCAAAGATTTCTCAGCTCATTCCTCCTCAACGGCTTAACAAGATAATCCGCTGCACCTCTCAACATACACTTATACACAGTATTAACCGAGTCCTGTGTCGACATCACTGGAATAAGAAAAAAAAAACGATACAAGAAACACGATTAATAAGCCGAAACAACCATTTCAAAACAATTGAAAGTAGAGTTGTAAATGTCACCATACTTATAACAGGAATGTTCTTGCAAATATCATGCTCCATGATAAGTGTTAGAAGAGCATATCCAGATATTGAAGGCAAATCAACTTCTGTTAATATCAAATCAACGCTTTCGGGCCTTCCTTTTAACATCTCCCAAGCTTTCAATCCATCAGGCACAGCAGCAACTGGTAGTACACAAACCCAAGCACATTAAACCATTGAGCTTGTTATAGAAACTAATTTATGAATACAAACTCAGATTATATAATACGGTTAACTAAAATTAACATCATTCTTAATCAATTCTTGGATTACAAGAAAATATTTCAAATCCTAACACCATTTCATTCTTTAGACAAGAATCTTTGTTCGAATTCCGACAGTAACCAACAGATGCAAGCTAAGCCGATAAATCGTTGACTTTCTAATTTGACTTGAATTGTATACATTCCTAAATTATCCTAACGCTAATCAGATTCATATCATTAGCAGCTCAATCGAATTCTCGCTGGTTTTTAAATTCCTAATTGTCAGAGATTCCAAGAATATTCCGATGTCGGAATGAAACCAGAACTGACCTCTATAACTGCATTTCCTCAAGAGAGCAGATATAATCTGTCTGGTTGAATCATCAGCTTCGACGAGCAAAACTCTTAATGCAATTTTCGGGAGAAACCTCTCCCACTTCACCAAACCATTGCCGCCCTCTACAGCTTCCTTCTTCCGCATCTTTCGCCGTGTTAACTTTCCTCCGGCAGCTTCAGTTGCTTTCTCAACCGTCACTTCAACTACTTCGTCGCTAGTCATCACCACCACACAAAACTCTTGGCTTAAAAACAAAATCGAATCGAAGCTACGAGAAAGAGAAGAGATGAAGAAACAGTTAGTAAACAAATCAAAAATATTTTGTGAGTCGAAAGATAAAGGAGAAAAAAAATCTTATGATTTTCTCTATAATATTGTGGGGGAAAAGAAGAAAATATCTTGAAAAAATCTGGCTAATATTTCAACGGCTGAGATTTTAATCGGGGGAACAACCGACCGTGATCTAACGGTCAAGATAATATGTAAAGGGATTCGAAAAAATATCTAGTAGAGTTGGCTGACATGGCCACGTTTGCCATATCAGCAAAAAAAATACTGTACGAGACAAGGGATCCAATACGCCAAATAACCTTTTTTTTTAATTGGTGTGGTGGCTGTGGTTTTGGTTATTCTGTGGTTCGTATTTAAAGTTGTATTTTATTTTTTATGCTTAATAGTACCAAAATATTCGTCTTTGCAATGAACAAATAGACCTACAAAAAATCTCACTTGTGACTTTTGAGATAAAATCAACAGAAAAAAATATCTATTGCAAGTGGTGAAAAAGAATCTTACATACATTGTCACTACACCAGAATTTCTAAAAAAGAATACGGAAATTTCAAAATGGTAATTATTTTGTGAAGTGAAAGAACAATACTGTACACACAATTCAATTTATATTTCACAAAAAAACCATGCCACAACACCAGAATTCAATTTATATTGTTAGTCACGGAAATAATAATATTTAATTTTGATTTTATTCGGAAAAAGAGGCAAAACTCGAAATTATCGATGATTTACCAAATTTTATCAACATGATAAGTTTTAAAGTTATTTCCGCGGCTAGATATTTTAGGAGGGATAAGACAAAGAGAAGAGACACTTGTGTTAGACCTTGTGGTTCTTGGTGGATAGGAATATGACACGTGTATGGTGATAATCTGACACAACCTTGCACCTTTGATGATAGTTGTCAGAGATTAAATAATATCTTCTTTCTTTGTCTGCTCACGCGCCTGAGAGTTTTAGCGATTGTGCCTACTCGCTCTCTCATTCCACTCACACACCTAATTCAGTCTTTCAGTTTCTTTCTTATCCACCAATGGTTTTTCTCTTAATCATTTTTCTTTCTTTTTTTTTCTTAATCATCAAAACTTGGTACGCTACTAGGTGATTCAAAAGGACACTTTTAGACGTCTTTTAGAAAAACAGACAAAATATATACTCTCTTGATTTTCTAACTTGTTTGTAAAAATTGATTTATATAAAAAAATATTTTATTAGTTAATGTTGGTAAATTGTAATTAAAAAAAAATATTAATTGAAAATACTTGAATTGTTATCAGTGTATAGAGGTGTTTAATGTAAAATATAATGTATTTAATACTAAATATTTATTGTTTCTTTGAAATATTCGAAATAAAAATATTTACATAATGTAGAAAATATTTTTTTATTAAAAATGTATCGTATCTTCTCTATGGAAAAAATATTTTAAGGTAATTTTCTATTAATTTTATTTAGAAATTTAAATATAAATATATGATTTATAAGTTGTATCTTTAATATTTTTTTAGAGATAACGATATGTGATCAAATGATGTAATAAATACAAAAAAAACTTTGGTTTTTTGGTCGAAACCACTACAAAGCAACAACAAAATTAAAGTAATAAGTATATAATAGGATACATAAAAATTAAATAAAATTAGAAGCTGTTTGAAAATCACAAATATATTTGTTTTACTGGATTTTATATAAAAACATGATTGACATAAGTAAATGAAAGTGTACGTAAGTGAAAAAAAAAACCTTCTTTTGACCATTATTAAGAAAAAAATTGTTTCCAAAATATTAGTTTATTAGAACTATTTTGATGTATGTAATTAACCATTGCCAAAAGTAATTTGCAGAATATTATTTCAACAAATAAAATAGTATGCTATATATAGTAATCTTATTTTTATATAATTCTATATAGTATTATAAAAGTATACAGCATATAATTTCTATTAAAACCTATTTTTAAAATTCAAATTAGAAGGACAAAGTTCCATTTTCTCCATTATCTATTAAATAGATCCCGTCATATTTGACTACTTTAACTTAAACCTATGATGTTCAGACAGATAGATAATCACACTTGAGTAATAATATAATATCAGAGGCAATTTTACTTTTGGAAAGTAAATTATGTACGTTTTTCTCACAACCGCATAAATGTAAAAAATACGACGTTTGATTTGGTTGGATGATAATTCACGCGCCAGTGTAGTGGACCAATGACTTCTGGGTTACAAAAATAAATTTAAAGATATTTTGGCCTAACTTACACTGAACATGCTCCATCCTTTTTAAAACAGATATTTTTTTTGTCTATGTGATATTTTCATCCTCTCTTTTTTGTGTGGCCAACTTTGATATTTCTTTTTCTGTTCTTTACAGTCTGTATCTTGGATATTTTTCTTCTTTTCAGGCTACTTGGATATTTCCAAGTTATATTATATGCCTAATGACTTGTCCATTTGTTTGAAAAAAGTTAGATAGTAGGTCTATTACTATTAATGTGCTTCAAAACATCTACAACCACGAAAGATAAAATACATATATAACCAAGCGATCAAAACGAGACCACAGATTATATGTAGATGAAGGGATAGCAATATTAAGGTAGATCTTAATTCTACAAGTTAATCCAATAGAAACAATGTCAAACCGGCTTCTTAAAAGTTTAGAAACTTTTTTTTTATTACTCAACATGTTCTCCTTTTCCAAAACTTAAAATACAATTCTAAGTTAAAATGCGTGTGGGCTTTTCAATCATTACTAAAATACAATACTAAGTTAAAATGCTTGTGGGCTTTTCAATCATTACTAAAATACAATACTAAGTTAAAATGCTTGTGGGCTTTTCAATCATTACATAGGACCGGAACTGATTAAGTAGTGTCCAATATACAATCGCATCAAATGTAGTGAGTTGTGACTCTTACGAGCACGTTTCGCTAAGGAATCAATAGCTTGATTTGCTTTCTGAAGTGTATGAAAGATGGAGACTAAGTCGAATTCTTCGTGAAGAATTCAATGTCTTGGGCCGTTGTGCTCAAGAAAACCCAACAGTCTATTCATTCAAGCTCGTTATCAAACTTGCACAACCAAGAACAAAAAAATATTGTAAACAAAACAAAAAAAAATACTCCAAATATTAGATTTAAGTTTTAACGATAATCAAACAATCTTCACACTGAGAATTGTTGTTCAATATATTTTTATGTGATCTAAGGGAATCAGAGATATTGTCGAGAAAGAGAAAGTATAATAATAGTTTCTTAAGACATTCTACTGAATTTTAAAATTTTAATTAATTAAAGGAAAACTAAATTATTTTTTTTAAGTAAAGAGAATTATGAAGAGATAATTTAGAGTATGTTTGATCTTGCTTGGACTTGGGATGCGACTTGCGTAATAATTTCTTCTTTACCTAGGCTTCTTAATAGACAATACTATATGATCTAATTTCACATCGAGATCCTGAAAAGTTACCCCAAAAGGAAAAGAAAAAAGTTAAAACGTATCAAACTAATTGAACAACAAAAACAAATCAAAAGCAAGATGGTGTAATTAGAGTACATGAGAATCAGATACACCAAAACTAAACTAAGTTTTTAATGGACGTCAGTATTACTAGTTACAAAAAAAAAAAGCTCCATAGCCCAAAAACTTATCGCTTAAAAAAAATAATTACCATCGATCATCGCAAGTCTTCTTTAAAATTCGGAGGTGAAACCATTCGATCAAACTCTCAAGTTTTTCATTATAACCGAGAGACTTATCATGCCATATTCCCTTAACCCCTTTAATTAGTGTATTAACTCTTTATTTTTATCCAACACTGAGTCAGTAAAAACTGAATATTGAAAATATGATAATAAAAGGAAAGATTATGTATGAATAGAAAGAAAGGGGATAATTTCATAAATATATATAAGTTTTGCATATGTCAGCGTCCTTATCCCTTTTTTCTCCTTATCCAAAACATTTCAACTTTCATTGTCTATTTCAGTCTTCACTCTTCACTTCACAAACGAAAACAATCTTTGAATCTCTTTTTTCTCTTAAAAGAAATGGCGACGCTTTTAGGTTTCTCTCAGACGAAGTTTCACCACTGTGTCAACTCGATCTCCTCGCCGCCGTGCTCATCTTCTTCCACGGTTGTCTCAATGAGACAGATTGATTCGAAGCCGCTCCGGTCAAGTTTCCTCGGCCGTATTGCTTATGATGATCAGAGACGAGTAAGACCTAGTTCCTGTAAAAGCTCATTAGCTGTTAAAATGTCGTGGGACGGTCCTCTCGCTTCCGTCAAGTTGATCGTCCAAGGCAAAAACCTCGAGGTTTGGATTCTGCTACTACACGCTTGGATTGGTTGAATTCTGAACAAAAATGTGGAATTTATATGTGGGTTTTGGTTGTTGGGAATTGGGTATTTGGAAAGCTTTGAACTTTCAGGAGATGTTTGGTGTTAGGTTATGGAAGATTTAACAAGAAACAAAGCTGTATATTTGAAGAAAAAAACTCTGTTTTGTTTGAAATTTATGTTAGATTATTCTTATATTCTTAGCCCATGTCACAATGTATGTAGAAACTATCAAGTTCTTGTTTACTCTATAATCGTGTCAGAGACTGATTTTGTTAGGTTTAAGTTTAAGATAGTAACTCTTTGTCAATAGAGTTTTTTTGTGTTCTTTTTCTAAAAGTTAAAGAGTTTGTGTGTTTCACATGTTGAAGTTTGTTGTCTTCAATCGTTTAATTGATTGTTAATTTGTGACACTGTTTTGACAGTTATCAGAGCCAATTAAGCTACATGTTGAGGATAAAGTAGGAAAATCTGTTCAGAAACACAGTCATCTCGTTAGAGAAGTTGATGTAAGACTCTCTGTTCGAGGTGGAGAGTTTGGCAAAGGACCTAGGATCCGTAGATGTGAGGTAAGCTTGAAGCAATTGTGTATATAAAATGTTATTTAAGGAGCTAATATATAGTTTTTATGGTACTTATAGGTGACTTTGTTTACAAAGAAGCATGGTGTTGTGCGAGCTGAGGAAGATGCTGAGACGGTATATGGTTGTATCGATTTGGTATCATCGATAATACAGCGAAAATTGAGGAAGATCAAGGAGAAGGACTCTGACCATGGAAGGCATATGAAAGGCTTTAACAGATTGAAGGTACGAGAACCAGTGATTGAGCCAGTTGTGGAGGATGCTGAGGACATTGATGACTCGAGCGTAGGAGAAGAAGAGGATGATTTGATCAAGGAGGTTAGTCCAGACTTACCTTATCATTGGTGTTTGCTGATCTTATGATGATGTTTTTTTTTCCTTGCGGTTTCTTGCAGATTGTCCGTACTAAGTACTTTGAGATGCCACCATTGACCGTTTCTGAGGCAGTTGAGCAGTTGGAATTAGTCGATCATGATTTCTATGGCTTCCAAAACGAAGAAACTGGTATACATACTACATTTTCGTTATCTTGTCGTCCATATCGCAAAGGAGAAATGAGCGGATGATGATTGAAAAGAAGACTTACATTTTGATATCGTTTTTTGTTGACAGGTGAGATTAACATATTGTACAAGAGAAGAGAAGGAGGGTACGGTCTTATTATCCCTAAGAAAGACGGGAAGACCGAGAAGGTTGAGCCACTTCAGACCAAGGAACTGAATGAACCATCTTTCGCCGAGTAGACTGCATCTAGTCAAACCAAAACCGATGATAGCTCTTCTCCTTACAGTTACATGTGTAGGAGTTAGGGTTATTGAAAAAAAAAAAACAATGAAAGAAAGATTGTAGAGTGTACATAGAAACAGGCCAACCAGTCTTCTGCAGATGATTCTGCTTTACTTTTGAGGAATCTAAAGTACGAATTGGATTCTCTTTAAATAATAAGTATGGAATACATTTCAATAAACAAGAACGTTACATAAAAAAATAATCATACAACAATATCATCATCATATAAATAATTGTTAAACTTGGTTTAGTGTCTCCTCTATTAGGGCAAGGACAGATGATGGAAGGCCTTGAGCCTCTGGTTCACTGTTCTTCTTGCTCGAGCCATAAATTAGATAATCAAAATCTCAAAGCTTTATAAATCCCGTGAACAGATAGAAACGAGCAAATGAAGTTGGCTTGCTGCTTTCTGGTTCATCTTCAATTTGGTAATGTTGGAATCTCCAAAGAAACATAGTGGTATTAATTAGCTTAGCAACTCAGTTATGATCAAACTTAGGATCTTACAAGCAAGCAACAAAGGTATAAGATTTAGATTCTGTGAATGCAGTATCTAAACCTAATCCAATTCCACTGCTCTTAATTATTTGCAGGATTATGATTAAATAACCTCTGATAACACCATTCAAAGCCAAGTAATCAAATAATCTGAAACTCATAATCCAATAAGCAAAAAGGTTTGTTTACTCACATAATCTGAACCTGAAGTTGAAATCTTCATCTTCTTCTTCTTCTTATTCTTATTCTTCATCTTCATCTTCATCTGCTTCGTCTTGGAAGAAACAAGTCTTGATTCACCTTTCTTATCTCTCACTTTCCACACATTTCTCCTCCTGAAAACAAGTTTCTCAGATTTCCAAATCTTAAAGCTCGTATCAATCACCGTCACTTCACTTCTCGAGAATCCTACTAAATCCTTCTCTCCTTTCTCTTCTTCCTCATCGACGCCGTCTCCTTCCGTTTCATTTCTTCTCCTTTCCCTTCCCTCCGACTCCACCACCGCCGCCGCCGGTGGTTGTTTCTTATCATACGACGTAGCGAACTCACGAACATTTGGGATTTCGTCGCTTTTCTGATTTAGTAATGGAAGAACATTGTTGGGAGTCTCTATAGAGCAATGCTTCTTCGGTTTTGATTGTTTCCTTTGGAGCTTCTTCTTCCCGGTAATTGTTGAAGAAGATTGAGATGAGCCGTCGAAATTGAATAACTCGGAGAGTACATCGCTCATCACGCCATACCATTCTCCTCTACTTGGCGGATCTTCTAATGGACTCTCAGCTATTTCTAGATCTGAAGGAGTTGGAGGAGAATCGGAGCTGGTGGTTTTGGTTCTGTGATTGTGGCGGAGGAAGTCGTCGAGAGTAAGTTGATTACCTGAAGCATCGTCGTCGTTGGTTGTGGAGAGTCCTCTGTTCAAGCGGAGGCGATCTAGCCAAGTGGAAGCTGCGGGCTTGTCGTCGATGACGGAGCTGAGCATCGGAGACGACGACGACTTAGATGCAATTATTATTTTTTTTTCTCTTTCTGTTGTAAATTTTAAAACAGTGCGCCGTTCGGATTACAGGAAAACTACAATCGCTATTGCCAGTCCAACTACGCGTCGTCTTCTTACTTTCATATTAAACGTTTATACATTTCTAATTACTTTTGTGGTGTACAACCCAATCAAAACATTTCATTGTATCAAACCAACTGGAAGAGGTTCTTTCTTTTTTTTTTTTACCGGAA
Organism: Nasturtium officinale; assembly: GCA_963854855.1. NCBI lineage: Eukaryota > Viridiplantae > Streptophyta > Magnoliopsida > Brassicales > Brassicaceae > Nasturtium > Nasturtium officinale. Next base: position 6,526,395 of record OY978509.1, read on the forward strand.
AAAGTTCGTATTACAGACAGTAGTGAACTTTCATCCAGAAATACCAAAACCAAAAAACACCCAAGAAAAATCCAACCATGATTATGTATTGTCACACCTTTTCTCTTCATTGTATTTTCATCCGTAACCAAATGAAATATAGTATTATTGCGCTATGATTTCTTATAATTTTATTCATAAAGCATTACTTTAACCGGATCCTTGTAGACCTGTAGTAAATTATGTTTATGTTCTTTTTGAATTGTGATTTGTAAATAGTTTCCTAGTAGTCTTACGACTCTTTGACAAATACCATACGTTCGAACTTTCAGCATCAGAGGTTTTGTCAAAACAGCAATACATGAGTGCAAAAGTTTAAAATGGGACACTTGAAGAATGATTTTCACTTAAAAATAAAAGAAATCATATAAAGATAGTGTCTCAGTTCGAACCTATAAAGCTATACCACATCTGAAGCATTAGTTATGATTCCGACAGAAAAAAGAAGAAAAAAAAACGTTTTAGATGCCAACTCAAGTTACTCAACGCTTGAACGGCTGAAAAGTAGAAACACCGCTTTATCCAACAAAGCAATTAAGCAACACTGGGTGCATTGTACATTTGTTATTAAACTCCAATTACCCAAATCTAAACACCAGAAACAGCAATATTTTCTAGTTGGGTGTATACACAACATGGATAAATAGTTTCATCAAATGAATGCAGTTTTAGTTACAAACAAATAGATACAGAGGCATTGCACACGAAGAAGCGAGAGAGAGTGCGGATGCACCAAACCTACTATCTTACACACTTGACGATTTATATGGGTCTATGCTAAATCCGTTTTGATCACTTCACAGCTGCATCTGACATCAAGTGAATACGATCGTAATTATCAGAAAATGTTATTTGATTTTCTACATATGAAAATGTTAATCTAATATTTTCTAATTGACTTACGAAAACCTGAAGCACAAATATAAAGGTGTTCAAACCCAGCATTTCATTGGTTGTAGTTTCCGATTATCGTACACGATAAAACAAAGGTACTACGTAACTCGTGACTCGTGTAATCAAACCTAGAACCCAAAGAATGTACAACTAATTCATCATATCATAGATGAATTTAGACAAGCGGCAGTATATGCCTACAGCCATTACAGCAAGTGGTGGTACCTGTTTCTAATAAGATCTCTTGGACATCATAATTTTTGCCTATAACAAAGAAACTAGTTTCAACAAAGATGTTGAACAAGATGGACTATATAGATTAGTGTCAAATCTCTCATGGCGTTGCAATCAGGAATCTCTAGAACCTAAACGCTACAAAACCATCTACAATGACAAAGCAAGCAAATGCAGCACGACCTAAAGCAGTACTCAATGCTTCCACATGTCACAAAAATCGATTTCACAGTTATGTAGCAAAAACAGAAACTCTAACCTCAAACTCTAAGAAGCTGCATTTTGTTAGCAAACGCAATGCCAATCCAATCAGGCTGAGAAGAAGACCACTGCAACTGATTAATCTCCGACCCAGCCGAATAAACCGACATGGGATCAATACCATTAGGTCCAGCAACAGTAGGAAGCTCCCAAATAAGAGCTTCAGTATCATCACCACCAGAACAAATATGCTTACAGCTCTGTGGAGCCCAAGCAATAGCATTGACACTAGCCTGATGCCTTTCAAGCTCAGCAACAGGCATAGTAGGCGAACGAATATCAAGAATCACAACCTTATTAGAATCCATAAGAATAGTGGCCATGTATCTAAGGTCTTGTTTGTTCCAAGCAAGTCTTAAAAGAGGCGTATCAGGCTGAGGACTCTCATAGATGATTGTGGAATGTTCTTTATCACGTAGATCGAATATTCTCACTGATCCATCAGCTGAGACTGATGCGAAAACCCTAGCTTCACCCCAAGCTATGTCATGAACCTCTTTATCATGCGCTATGAGCTGAGTCTCTACAACAGACTTCTCAATATCCCAAATCGTACAAGTCGTATCGATGCTACAAGTTCCGAGTCGTTTCGGCTCTACATCGTTCCAATCGAATGAGGTCAACGGTGCGCAAAACTCACTCGTTTTGCTGTTGTTGAGGACTGAGATAGGTTCGACGGCGGAGGAATCTTCGTTGATTTCCCAGAGACGGAGGAAATCGCCGGAGGAAGCGAGGAGATCTCCGGCGGAAGGACGTCGGAGAGAAGGAGGACTGAACATTAGCTTAGTGGGAGGATAAGGATGCTCGAAGGAGAGGTTTGGAAGAGGCTTCACGGTCATGGAATCGGAATCGAAAGAGAGAATGTCGATGCGGTTGTTGTAATCTTCTAGGAAGCTTCCGACGGCGATTTTTTGGCCGGTGGAAGTTCCGGTGCGGAGAGAAGAGAAAGCCATGGCGTAGAGTGGATAAGGAGAATCATAAGTGACAGCAGTTTCCGATCTGGATAGAGAATCTGGAGCTGAGTTATCCATGGAAATTTGAAAATGGCTGATCTGAACTGATTCGATTTGATGGTTGGATTCTTCACAACGACGACATCACCATTTTTTTCAGAGGTCAGTGTCAGCTGAGTTTTTTTTTTTTTTTTTTTTTTTTGGAGCCGGAGAAAAAATCAATGATGACGGCGTTGCTCACTGCTAAAACCCTCTGGACTAATCAGTATCTTTAAAGTATCTATAGAAATGGGCCTCTATATTCATGGTTGGGCCTTATGTCTTTATTTTACAGGCCTTTTAAAAACCGGATATTAAAAAATGAGTCGCTTGGATTTAGTATTTATACAACTTGGAATTTACAAGGTTATGTTACATAGATTGAACTAACCAAAGAGGAGGATAACTACAAGTTAGATCAAATGAATTATTTGACGGTCCTTTTCTTTTCCAAGTATGTGGCCAACTTTGTTTATTATACAATTTATCGAATTTCAAGTTGTAAGAATAATGTTTTTGAATAGGTTTCCAATATTGATGTCATATTGAAGACCATGAAGCACGTAAACTAGTATCTGGAAATCTTTCTCAAAACATAGAGATCTGATTCTCGAACATTGTGCAATCTCTAACCGCTCGTAGGCTTATGCATATGTAAATGCACTATCACAAGCAAACCTTACTTTGAGGGTTTTAAAAATTAAATTATTTTGAGACTTCCAACGCTTTTGTTAGTTGTTAGGTAAAAAAAATTATTAAATGATTATTGTATTTATTGATTTTGTCACATCAATTATAATCCTTTTAAAATTAGAATTTAATATAAGTCGGTTTTAATCCGAAAAGTTAGATTTTTGATGGAGACCTGTAAGTAGAGACGCTATCATACATCAAAAAAAAAACTCTGAACAATTTGAAGAAAAAAACCCTAAAAATAGATAAAAATTCGACATTTCGCACTCAAATCTCTTAAGATCTTCACCACACATACATCCTTCAAGGACAAATTTTTATATTCAATTAATTGTAACTCAAAAATTATTGATTCATAAATAGTATTTTCCTTTTTCGATCCATAATTTTTTCTCTATTCGAAAAAGTTAAAATCTTCCCAAACATTAGTGATTTAATTGTTTTAAAAAAATAATTATATTAAAACTTGATATATCAAATATAATTATTTATATTTATATCAAATTTTAATTTTAATGTGGCTGTATAAATAAAGATATTATTAGAAAATACTTAATATAGAAGATAAACATAATAGATTTAGTGATATGCAGCGATTGATAAAATTACGGAATATCATGTCTTTTATCAAATCAAAAACGGAAAAAAAAAACTACTTACCTACTACTTAATAGTTAATATATATGAAAATATTGATTTAATTAAGTTAGTGGAAGGAAAAAGGGAAATAGTAGTGAAACTTCTTATGTGGGCCTGGGGTTGTGAGTTGTGAATCAATAAGCAAAATAGTAAAATAAAAATGAAAGACGAAAATATAAGAAAAAAAAATGACTGGTCCAAATTTAGCCTGAAGAGACATGCCAAAAATAATATGCAGGTACAATCTTTAAGATATTGACATGGATGGCATACTTTCTTTCTTCTAACCCCGAACCCACGTTTACTCCAATTCATATTTGATATTTCCACAAGGCTATTTTATAACAATCTGGTCCCATGCTTTTTTCTTTTAATTATATACGTCGAATTATTCGTGTTTTGTTAAAATTTTATTCGTGCTTACTCATAATCTTGAGATAATAGTCAATAGTTCTTTATAATTGTTGGATTAAAGTCAATAGTTCATACTTCATAGATGTTAGCATCCAGATTGAGATTAATATATCAATGAACTCATTCATAGCAAGGTTATGTGTGTGAGTTGTCTCCATCATTCCGTAGTTATTGAAACCAAAGTGTTTGTATAAACGAGCATCAACAGATATAAATTTATTATATATGAAAATTAGATAATTGATTCGACGTTTGTGCGAAAAAAATTATTATGGTGTGAATTATCAAGTCCACTCGTTACAATCGAAAACTTTTATTCTGGTAAACCTTATGAAAGAAAATATATTACTTGACTATAACTATTTTCTATAGTGGAATACAATTGATGGATTAGTACTTGTAATCTAGTAGTTAACGGTACACATGCGGTCTTCTCATTAATATTCGATTTCAATTGGCTATGTATAAGAGTTTAACGATCCAAACAATATAAAAAGTATTGGTAATCCTCATGATTGTGCAATATATGGCTATATTTAAAATATAATTTAACAACACATGAAAAGACAAAAACCAAAGTTTAACACATGAATCACGTTCAATACAGAAAAAACAAAGAAAATATATATTAAACTCAAGATATCTCGTTTAGTTACCAACCGTTTCATGCATCTTGATCATGCATCTTCCACGCTATAACCCATTTTTTGTCAGAATGAATGAATACATAACGTTTCTATTGCTTTACAGTTTACCGTGAACCTGTTTTAAGATAAAAATAAAAATGATTTAATTATTTTTTTTTATAATAGCTATAGCATGGATACAATATTATTTTCTGAAGGCGTAAAGTAATAAAATCTACGAATTTGATTGGTAACATTGTATAAATGCATACTGACATAAAATAAAATAATGATGCACCGTAATTTTTGCATAATGAAAACTTTTGCAATTGAATAAATTTTGTGAAATGGGACAATGTAATTACCAATATACACATATACTTAAGAAATTAATAATTTCTTGAATAATTGTAGAATTATATTAGCCATTTTATAAATTATAAAATAATATTAAATATGACTTATTATTAGTTAGATAAATATTTTCTTATATCTTATTTTATAATTTTTATGATATGTAGGGTGAATGGGTGATCATGGAAAAAGTTACTTTACCACTTATCATATACATTAAAATAAATTTGAGACAAGTATTAAATTTATTCGAAATAGTGATAATTTTTATGTTAACAATTCTAATTTTTAATATTTGGTTTTCTACATTGATAAAATGAAATAAGGTTGAGAAATAAGCTATCAAGTACCTATATATTTGAATAATGGATTTTTACTTTTAACTTTTGAGTCAAAATGTAAATCCTATTTTTTTTGTCTAATGTGCATTATGTAACGTTTTATGATTGGAAACATACTTAAATAATGGTATTAGAAAATACCATTGCACCATTATGCAAGTTACCAATAAATTTGCTAAATAATTAATTGTTAATGTCATAAATAACGTGCCATCGAGCTGAAGTGTTTGACACGGTACAAGACTCATTAGTGTACTTATCAAGGTTGACTCACGAGCTATAAACTATGATTCCACTTCCAATAACGATCGTGCCAACTTCCATATACAAAATAATATACTTTTAGAAAGAGATTTTAGAGAAAATAAAAATGGTTTCCAAACAATTAAATTAGTAATATATGTCCTTATGTTTGATAACAAAAATTCATAAGATATTATTATGTGTTTAAGCATATTTTGAGTCAAAATTTTAAAAATTGCCATAAGTGTATTGAACTTACAGAAATGAGTATAATCTGTAAATGAATTTAACTATTTCACCCCTAAAAAGAGATATTTTACCTATAAACTATCTTCTCTTTCTTCACCATCTTCTTCCCAACCTGATTTTTTTCCGGAAATTTGAAATTGAAACATTAAATTGCTCGATTTTCAGATGCATTTTTCTATCTCATCACTATTAATAAATATTTTAGATTAAAACTAAATCATCAAACTTGTAATTTGAGTAACTCACGCAAAACAATCAAATAGATTTTGTGAATCAAAATCAAACCCTAAGAACTAGTAAATCAAGGAATTCAAGCAAACAATCAATTAAATTTTGTGAATCTAAATTAAACCCTAAGAAATAAAAAAAAATTAAGAAACTCAAGCAAAACAATCAAATAGATTTTGTGGATCGAAATTAAACCCTAAGAACTAGTAAATTCAGGAACTCAAACATAAAAAAAAAAAAAATAAAGTATCCTTTTACAAATGGGCAATTCAAAGTTACGATTGAATCAAATGGTGACTAAGTCCGTTAAATAATATGAAATATGTCGAGAGATGTGCTTATTGTGAGATTGGAGAATGAAGTTGAGATGATGCCGGAATGGAATCTTTAACTTCTCTTTGTCAATGGATAATCTCGCTCTTACTAGATTATTTCAGCTCCTATGCACATCCTTTGTTTGTTCATTATCATTGTATCTATTTCATAATCTCATCTTGTTTATCATAGAAATGTAAATTCTTCATTACAATAGGGGGAGAGAAATGCCTAATTTTATAAGTATTATATGCTTATGACCATTTAGACAAGAATACCTTGATTTTATGGTTTTCCCGTAATTAATTCATGTTATAATCCATATATAATATTTGCTACAATTTATAACTATTTTTTTTTTCAATTTCTAATCAACTTCTACAATGCTACTAATCACATATTTATAGTAATGTATTTTAATTTTTGTCGAAATTTACTCTAAAACCGAACGTTTTCTTTATTATGACTTTGCCTTTAAACAAAAATTGAGAAGCAAGTAGCTTAATGGGGTTTTTAACAAAAGAAAAAAAAAAAGTTAGCTAAACGGCTCTCGTTCTCTCACACACATACAGACATGCCTCTGAAACACCTATGGTGAAGTTTAAATGTTTGAAAAAAGAAATGTAGTTGTCATTAATATGCCGGTTAATCAAACAAACACCTCTGGCCCAGATTTCGTTTTCTATAATATGATTCACATTTAATTTGCTCATGGTTATTATTATTTTATCCAATTTTAGTTCTTCAGTTTTTTTTTTCAAGCTATATTTTCAGACCCAATTCAGAGTTTCAGACTAGTAGTTGGAAAAGTAAATTCCGGTGATAATCACATCACATCAGTTCGAATTTATTGCTAAAATCCATCGACAATAAATCCGCAAAGTTATGCAAATCCTAAAATATCGGCGATTCGGTATTAGTTGTTAAACCAGTATTGTAGAAAAATATTGATTTAATTTTTAAAAATTTTATTTTCGTTAATTGGGATAAAATTATGTTATTTATAACTTTCATATTTTGATAAAAAACTACTATATCATTTTTAAAAAATAAACGGAAACGGAATAGTGATTATTGTGATGTATTATTAATTTATTTCAGTATTATCAATTTACATCTTAGTATTTTTTTTTCATTTGATATAATATGGATTTAGAATATTTAATCATTTACTAATATGTTGACTTACAATGGAGCCTAATTGATTTGCTGTCGAGTGTCGACCTACTGATCCGGCAACCCAAAAACTAATCTGGTTCCTGAATTGGAATAGAAAACACTAGAGTCTAGACTTTTAGGAGAAATATTTCTAGCAGATAAAATGGGAGCATCGTTCACCAATAATTGATGTTTGTTATACGTCACAAATTACTATTTTAAACTACCAACAACTATTTTAACTTTCGATTTTTTTTTTGTCAACTATCAAAAACTGTTTTCAATTACATTTTATTTATTAAAATGAGAAAATTGTAATTATTAGTGACGTATATTAGTAATGTTTATAAATGCCTATGAGAAACCAACGCCTTCGACACCATGATGTCACTTCTATGACGATGAGATGGCATCATATATATATAGAGAGAGTTTTGTTATTTTGTTCTATATGAAAATATTAAATATAATTAGCAGGATCCAGATCATAATCTTGATGTGGATCCTTTAAGAATAATCTCTATACTAATATTAAAAAATTCTATTTATAAAAGTAACTAAATATATAAAAATAAAATTAGATGAAAAGGCATTGTCAAAATATCATTTAAAGAACAATTAAAATAAAATTATTAAATACAAATGTCAAATGAAAACCTCTATAATTTAATTATTTTAAGAAAATAAAATATTTGATCTTTAAAAATATTTAATAGCTAGTCCAATTGAATAAAAAGGATTTGTTATTCAACTATATTTTATTAATTAATTTAATCAGTATACCTCACCTTTGACCAAAAAAAACAGTATACTTCACCATTCATCTTTGGTTGATTCTATTTTTTTTAAACTCATCATATCATTTATATTAATATGCTAGTATTCGAATTTTCTAAAACAAAAATGATTCAATCTATTATTTTCGGTATATTTTTATCAATTACATTCATAACAAAATAAACAATTAATTCAAATAAGTAAATTAAGTTTTATAATCATTATATATATATATTAATCTTTAAAAAACTTATTACATAAATTAAAATATTTTAGTTTTAACCATAATATCATCCCACATATAATAACATATGTATTATCTAGTTTACTCGTGATATGTATCATGTTGATATTTAATAGTGCAGATATGAATTAAATGATGTAGTAACTGTACTGTTAAAATTTTATAAGAGTACAAATTTTGGTTGATTTTTTTTTCTTAATGACATCAGTACAGAGATGTGTCCAAGAAGGTATAGTTTTTTTTTTTTAATTTCGATCTTCAAAATACTATGCAAATTTTAGGGGTATAAATTTTAAAAACTTCCTTTGGTATATTGGTAAAATATATATATTTTAATGTGATTATACTTATATTTAAATTTTATTTCATGTATTAGAAAATTAGATTCTAACCCCGCGGTGCAGAATTATTTTTAAATTATCATTTGTAGCAATTAATATATATATATATATGTATAATTTTGAACTAAGAATATGAATATGAGTAAGAATATTTTTTGACTGATAATATTTGTAATTGTAAACATTTGGATGTAATAATAAAACATTAAATCTACCGAACTATACGTGGTGCAAGATAAACATACCCGTATGTAGTTTAAAGTGTTTATATTCATGTTATAAGCTTACTTTCAGTATGTTTTCAATTATCATTTTAAATAATATATGTGGAACTTTTAGCCCATATTTATTTTTCATATGTTGAGTAAACTATGAATGCTATAAAATAAATATGCTATTCAAATATGATTCATTTTTAGTAATCTATTTTTTAATCTAATCTTAAAATATGAAAAGGTCTAAGCTTTTAGATATGAATGATGTGATTATTAAATATTTTACAAAAATAAAATCAAATACAAATGAGAAGATGGCCATAATAATAATTCTATACTGAAACTATAAATCTATAAATCACATATAAAACGTTTATCTTTAATAAATATACGTTATTAAAACCTAGATATACCTATAAATAAAAAATTATTTAAAATTTAAAATAGTTTTTTTAGTGGCACTGAAATGTTTTACATAATAATAAGAGTATGTTGCATGTGTATTGCATTGTATGTTGTTTGACAAAAAAAATGATATCAAAAATATACTGTACTTTATTTAGTAAAGTTTTAAGTTTTTTGTTTAGTTTAAATTTTTAGTAGAGATTTAAAAATTTAGATTTTTTTATATTTTTAATTAAAATATTATATCTTCTGTATTAATTAATTGAAAATTGATTGACTTTCTTACCCATAATGAATTGATTAAATTTATCTTTTATAATGGAATCTTTTTGTAATATTATACTATTTAAATGTTATATTTATCAATTTACTTTCCTAATATTAGAATAGACAAATATAATGTTAATTATTTATAATATTTTACAAAAAATAAAAACAAATTTGTATTTTATAGATTAAAATAATGTTAATTAAAATAGATCATAGATAATATAAAAGAATATTTTATAGGTTAAGAAAATAGTCTAAATGATTTTATAGATTCAAGAAATTTTAATATTTAAGGTTTAACAAAATACTAAATATACTAAATTTTACAATATATATTTTATCACAATTATATATATATATATATATATTTTTTTTTTGTCTTAGGTATATAAAATTATTGGCAGACCCTGCCCGGCGCTGCATCGGTAATTGAAAACAATTTATTAGTTGTAAACTAAATTTTTTTATAAAATACAGAAGAAAGTTCACGAAATGTAAATATATGTTAAACAATAGAATATTGTCGTTGCTTCGAGTTTTTTTTAAGTTAGAGTATTATATGAAAGGAAGTTGTACTTGTACAGTGAACAAGTTATAAATAATTAACGATTTAAGTTAATGTATAATAACTTTTTTTAAAGTTAGCATTAAATAACGATTATATCTTATGATTTAAAAACAATATTTGTCCTTTCACGCCAAACAATTGTATATACTCGGTGGATTAAGAATTTAAAAATCACTCGTATAATACTTACTGACATAACAAAATTTCTACTTTTTTAAAATATATATATTATATATATTAACTATATATATAATACATTGTGTGTGCGCGCGTGTATATATGATCGATGCTCTTATGGCAGAGATACTCAAAGTCAAGCCTTCATTTATCTCTTTCCTTTTTGCTTCTTCTTGAATTTCCCGATGGCGGCAAAACTGATATCCACCGGTCTCCGTCACACTACTTTACCGGAAAACTATGTCCGACCAATATCCGACCGTCCACGTCTCTCCGAAGTCTCGGAACTCAAAGATTTCCCTCTCATCGATCTTTCATCCACAGATCGATCTCGTCTCGTCCAACAAATTCACCAAGCTTGCGCCCGATTCGGGTTTTTTCAGGTACATAACTATTCGAATTTGCAACGTATGAGCTTTTTGCATCAGTTGAAGATATCGAAAAGAGTATTATATGGTGACAACGAAAGTCAAATATCATAGAGCTTTTTACATTATTAAAAAAAAAGAATTTATATATCAAGAACTTTTTCTTCTTTTTTCTTTTTTTTGGTAAAACGGTTTGATATCAATAACTTGTTTTTGTTTTTTTCTAATATTTTACTATTTCTGTGCTGATTATTTTTATAATGTCACTAACCTTTGGACCAAACCACAATAATATATCCATTTAAACTTTAATAGTTAACTAGATTATTTTGTCTTCCTTTATATATAAAAATTAGTTTATCTACGACTAATATTTCGAGGATCTAGGTGATAAATCACGGAGTTAGTGATCAAATAATAGATGAGATGGTGGGTGTTGCGAATGAGTTCTTTAGCTTGTCTATGGAGGAAAAAATGAAGCTATATTCAGACGATCCAACCAAGACAACAAGATTGTCAACGAGCTTCAATGTGAAGAAAGAAGAGGTCAACAATTGGAGAGATTATCTTAGACTCCATTGTTATCCTATCCACAAGTATGTCCATGAATGGCCTTCAAATCCTCCTTCTTTCAAGTAAGCATTCTACTTTTCCTGTTCTTTTTTTAAAAAATATTACTTCTAATTTTACTTTGCATTTTTCTCAACTATTTTCTAATAACTATTCTATTAATTTTTTATTTATCTATAGCCAAATAACAATATTTGCATGTGTTTAAATAAGTAATCTATCAGGTTTTATGGTATATCTCATGTTTTTATTTAATTGGTGATTTCTGATGTGTCAGAATTGCCAAAAATAGACTTATATAGCTATTTCTAGACATATAAATTTTATATGTCTGAATAGATTTTAGTTGGTGACTTCTGGCGCCTATAATCTCCTATTATGACTTTAAAATTTAATGATTACAATGCTTAAAGCACCTAGGTTGGTAGATCTTTTAAACATTTGTTGTCTGTCATGATGATTCCTAAAACACAACAAAACAAAACTAGAGTAACTGAGTAAGCAGTGCCTTGCTCTATAGATGTGAAAAGTAACCCTTAATCTGATGCATTTTTCTCGGATCAGAGTGTCTATAGCTATTATATTTTAACATTATTAAAACACACAACCATATGATGTTAGCATCAATATATTGTTAAAAATAATAATAATAAAAACATGCATTAAGTGAAATTCATACTTGAATGTTACCGTAGAAATGATACTAACATTCAAGTTGTCTTTAAAAGCAATGGAAATTTTTTAATCGGAAAGCTAATTATCATATTATATATTTTTAACTGTTTTTATAATTAGCTGCACTTGTTACTAAATACTAGTGATTGTCATTTTGACACACAAAAGTTGATTCAGATATTATGAAAATAAAAATTAATCTTCATTTTAGTCAAGTCAACTGTTTTTGTTTTTCTTGAAACCGACATTTTTTTTAAATTGCGGTAAAACATAATTAACTAGTGGTCCCATTTGGTTATGTTTTTCGGGTTTGGTTCGCCATGTGATCACATGGATTGCCAAGATTTCTAAAATCTTTTCATGCTTATATCCTATGCATATTACACATGTATTTGTGGTTGTTGGCCTTATAATATTTTTTGAAAATAAGAAGCGTTTAGGAATCTGTGTTCACCACGTCACATGTTTTACAAAACCGTGAGAAATGTCTCAACGCCCACACCCGATTATAAAGTTTCAACCCTATTTGTTAAGTTAAACATCAACAATAATTAAGTTAAAACAGATAGTATACAAACGAATTTACATGTGAAAAAAATTCGATAAAGGTGTGTTGGTCAAACCCACACACCTTTTATGGTAAAAGGCTTATTAAACACTCAGTTTTGTTGTTAATACGTTAATTAAAAAAAATCAAACACCCATTAAAGGGTAGTTCTTATAATTATCCATTAATTACAATACTCAATTTTCAATATATTTCTATTTAAAATCAATGAAATTAAAATTAGTCTAATATTTAAAATAATAAATATAAATTTTATAGAAGATACACAAATGATTTGTAAAACTGTAGTAATACAAATGTCAATGACATTAAGTATAATTCTTATAAAGTAAGTGTAATTTCCAATTTTTACTTGTCAATTAACATATAGAATTTTTACGTATATTATTAACAATTAATTGTAAAATTAGAATAAATGCTTTTCTAGATTTTTTAAAGAAAAAGATTGAAGTCGGTAGGTTATTCACTTGATGTTTTAAAATTACTGTATGGGACAAGATTCCGGAATTAGTTAGTTTAATCCAGGCGGAATTTAGGATTTGCCCTACTAAATGTTTATATTTTATGTGGAGTCGGTCACAATCTTTTCCTTTTCCCTTTTAATACCAATTCATTTGATAAGTAAAAAGGACAAGCGGAGATTTGAAGGAAAAACCCAAAAAGTATTAAAACTTCATTCCAAACAGTTACCCGACAAATCTCCATCTGAACTGTTACAAAATTAAGGGTCAACACAGACAACCGAAATCATAGAGTTTATGGTATTTTGATTCGACACCTTTTAATTATAAGTTATTTTTTATTCAATTAGCAGAAAAGCAATACAATATATATATACATATATATATACCCTATATATTATACTAGATCTTTGTAACTTTGTATTTCATATAATTGGTATATATATATTGTTCAAAATATATTGTTTTTCAACTTAGATATTTTCTAATTTATAATATAGAATCTTAGTTGCTAACACAGTAAATTTAACATGAAACAGAGAAATACATAGTATAGTAACAATGTAATAATATTTAATTTCTTATATATAATTGTCTTATTGTTCTACTTTTTATCACTTCATTGTGACAGTCCGCACTACTTTCTTCTGGGCTTTATTATTTATCTGTATAATATTTATTTTATCTACTAAAATTTTGTTTCGTTGTTTAATGTAATTATTTTAATAAATTAGAAATTTGCAAGGGAGTAATATATTATATAATATATATATACACACATAACAATAAAATTAGAAATTAAATCAGTTAAAATTATTTGTTATCATATTGTTACAGTACTCTTTTATTTGTTATGAAAATTTTATTTCATTGTAAACTTCTAATTTCATCACTTTTAATTATCCAATTGTCATTAATCGCATCCTAAATTCCTAATATATATCATAGCAATTAAATACGAGGGCAGTTTCGATACTTGCTTTCAACTGATAGACAGATTGAACCGACTTATATTTTTTAAAATATATTACTTTTGGTATTTTAATAATAATTTTTTTTGGTATTTTAAGAACGTGGACATGGTTAGATACAATTATCAGTTTATAACGCGTCAGAATTCTAATGGTCAATCATAACTCTATAAAATATAAATATGTGTGGTTACGGCCTCTCGTGGAAGATACGTCACTAGAAAACCGCGTTGACGTCAGCATCGTGATATCATATTATATAAATATATAATATATATCATGCCGCTTTTATTTGTTTTTATTTGTTTAATATATATTGACTTTGGTGATTGATATAACTTGTTTTACTCGGTTTTATTTCCATTTTCAGTGACTCGGTCTTCTTTTTTTTTTTTGTGACTTGGTCTTTGATTTAACCGATTCTATGTTCTCTTTTTTTTTTTACATTTTTTTGTATTTTTAGCCTGAATTTCCTCACAATTCATTTTCTTTATGGCCTCAGCTGCTAAGTTTTCGGAAAACAATATTTTTTTTCAAAATAATTATTTTTAAAAGTAAAATATGCTTATATTATTTGAATCTTAAAAATTAATATTAGAATGATCTGAACTACAATACATCTGCGTCATACGAAATAAGTATTAAATTAATAAGTTTCTTGTCGCTGTTTTATGATAAATTTAGTTAATCATTTTTTTTAGATCCGCAAAACTAACGGATTTATTTCATGATTTTGAAAATGGCCCCTCAAAATTAAGTGGTTCCAAATATGGCGGCCTCATAAAATTGTGGACTGTTTCATAATTTTGCTTTAAAATAGAGTTTTTAAAATGAAATTATAAACTTTATGTTCAGTTGATGGAAAAACATAATTATAATCAACTAAGGAATTAAAAGTGATATCGAGATTTCAGGAGCTAATTTTTTGGATTTGCATTAGTTACGAAAAGCATTTACTTTGTTAATTTTTATTTAAAGAATTACATGAAATATATTTACCTTTTTCAAATATATTTTTTTGTAAATAAGTCAACATCAGACGTAACATTAAGTTTGTTACTGAACGAAATAATTTTTTTGTGCAATTGTTTTTTTCTATTTTTTTTTTGTGTAAGTGAGAAAAGTACGAACTAAACGCAACGCAAACTAACATTCGAAACCACAGTTTAGTGGTTTGTGTGTTTTAGACTCATGACTATAACTTTATAACTAGTATATGTGTTTTTCCCCACGAAATTAGTTTGTGTTTTCAATGCATAATATGATTCTATCCACACAAAAAAAAAATACATTTCATGGATTTGCATCATGATAAAAAAAAGTGCACCTCTCGAATTCTTCCAAGTTAAATACAGATTGACCATTTAAGGGAATTAAATAGCTAAATGTGTGTATTTGTTTTACAGGGAGAGAGTGAGTAAATACATTAGAGAAGTAAGAGAATTGGGATTTAAAATAGAGGAATTGATATCAGAGAGCTTAGGTCTAGAAAAAGATTATGTGAAGAAAGTGCTTGGTGAGCAAGGTCAACACATGGCAGTCAACTACTATCCTCCATGTCCTGAGCCTGAGCTTACTTATGGTTTACCTGCTCACACCGACCCAAACGCCCTCACCATTCTTCTCCAAGACACTACCGTTTGCGGTCTCCAGATTTTGATCGACGGTCAATGGTTCGCCGTTAATCCACATCCTGATGCTTTTGTCATCAACATTGGTGACCAGTTACAGGTACTTGATTCATTCCTTCACATTTCTATAAATATGATTTTGACTTGGTGATATTAAAATATTTAGAGTTTGAACAAAAAAGAATTACCAATCGTCAGTCTCACGCAATACGGCAATACTTTCTCCTCAATTATAGAGAAATAATTTTATGGACGTTTTTAAAAATGCTATAAATAGTTTTCGGAAGGGTTTCTATATATTTAGAAAGGGGCCAGGGCCCAGGAGGTTTCAAATCAATTGCTCTTGCATAAACTTTTCGAAATATTTCTATAAAATAAGTGTTTGTGGTGCGTTGACAAAAGAAGAAGAAAAGAAAAGTGCTAGTGGTTTAAAAAGAGAATTATATTATATATTCTGGTATTTCTAGAATTACATATATTTATATAAACAAGCAACATTTATCTAAAAAGAGTTTGTGGTATCAACGTAATTGGGCATATATAAACTTTTAAAAGTATTTCTTTAGAAAAGTGTTTGTGGTTACAAAATTTATACGTATTATATTCTGGTACTTCTAGAACCTCATTATAATATAGAAAGTTTTAACATTGATAAAAATATATTTTCGTATTTTAAGACATCAAGTGTTTTATAATTTTAAAATTCACTTTGGAATTGTACACATTTAAAATATTTTGAGGTATTAAATTTGTAGTAAACTTTATGAAAATTATTAAAAGAGAAAGAGATCACGAGTTAAAATATATGATTTAATGTTAACACATCACTGTTCAAAATATTTAAAATGAAAACATTATTTAAACTAGAGATTTATCCTCCTTACTACAATTAACATAGCGGTCAAAGAATTAGAGATATATCAGAGACTGATTAAGATACATCAAGATCTAACGTTGGTCTAACATTAAGATCTTAATCAAATGTGATTTATAGGCATTGAGTAACGGAGTATACAAAAGTGTGTGGCATCGAGCTGTAACAAACACCGAGAAGCCGAGACTATCGGTTGCGTCGTTTCTCTGCCCATCTGACTGTGCCATCATAAGTCCGGCCAAGTCCTTGTGGGAAGCCAAGGACGACGAATCAAAGCCAAACTATAGGGACTTCACTTACGCAGAGTACTACAAGAAGTTTTGGAGTAGGAATCTGGACCAAGAACATTGCCTAGAGAACTTTCGAAACGACTAAGATACTATTATACATATATGTATGTTTGTCTAGGAGGCATATCTATACAAATCTATGTAGCAGCATTGATGTTCGATTGTAAACTCCTACCAATAATTTCTTTAAATTTCTTTAAGACGTGTGATAATGATAATAACAATAATAATAATTATTAATATATATATATATATATATCAGTTCTAGTCTAACCAGGTCGATAACAAACAAATATAGTGGTGAGTGTTCAAATAAACTTTTAACTTATAAAATATTTTAGTTCTTCGATGCTGACCGAGAATACTTTACCCGAGTCGGTTCCAAAAAAGCGTGGTTAAAGTACTTCAAGGCCTGACGACAAAAAGAGTACTTTAAGGCCCAACAAAGATCACAGTCCGAAATAGACTTATATGATTGGTGAATTTTGTGAAAATTAATGATATTGAGTTAGGCATATTGGTCTGGTTCAATAATAATGATTTTGTTTAGTAGTCATGCATGACCTGACGGGAACCAAGGAGTCCGTCTTTAGATATAAGGGACCATTTTGAATTTTATCGTCAACAATCAAAAATTTATGTTCAAATTTTACCGTTTATAAGTCTCTGTTTCACAAATTTTTGTTTGAAGTCAACTTCAAGTACTTATTTCGTTTGTCAAAAAAAAAACCTTTCTATGTTATGAGCAACTCTTATACTGAAAACCACTGTAAAGGTACCAAATCTTTTATACGAACAAATAGTTTTGAAGATGATAATTTAATGGCAGTAAGGGTTGTCGAAACAAAAATCAATTTTCGGTAACTGCAAAAAAATTAGAAGTTAAAAGGATAACCTTTGAAAGACAAGAATAAAATATATGCTTTATTTGATCCCAAACAAAAAATGCTTCATTTAGCTTTGATAATATGTCAGGATAAAATAAATGATAATCTTTATTCATGTAAAGAATGAAATATACAGAAATAAAAGAATAAGGTCAAAAGAACCTCTAGAAAAAATAGAATACTTAAGGATATATACAACTATGGTATGTCGCAATATTAACCAAATTTTATCCCAATAATTTTACCTGAAACTAACTGATGAATCCTGTACTTGATTACATTCAATAATGTACTTTAAATTTCTCCTTAACGAGTTTAAAACGCAGACCACCAATTTTTGACACTCTTAGCCCAACCCAATGACATTGGCTTCTCGGATCTCTGAAGAAATTGCTTGAACCATTTGGCTGAATTTTTAGCATGTCGTTTTAGACCGTCTGAATAGTCAACATAGTACAGACCGAATCTCACTGCGTATCCATGTTCCCATTCAAAATTATCTAACAACGACCATGCGAAATAGCCTTTCACGTCACACCCATCTTCACTGTATAATTAAGAATATTATTTAATTAATTATAGCAAGATCTTGTTAATTAACCGTATACTTATTGGTTGTTAATTTATTTCTAGATAGTGAAATTTTCTTACGTAATAGCTTTATGGAGTTCTTGAAGATGTTTTTGGTGGTACTCTATTCTTTTTGTGTCTTTCAGTATTTCTTCGCGTGTCACTGTTCCATTTTCGTAGTCATCGAAACCTAAAAAATTTCAAGTAGTTATTGGTATTAAATTAACTGAATGATGATTAGTAAGAAACTGCTGAAAATCTGAATATATTTTTTTAATTATCAGAAAATAATCCTACCGTTTTCAGTTATGTAAATAGTTGGATTGTTGTATTTATCTTTAATATAATTAAGAAGCTTTCGTATGCCCTCTGGATATGAGAAAAGAAGTTTGATTCCATCCTGAAATTGATGAAAAATAAATAAATATAGTTAAGTATTTCCAAAAAAAAACTAAAATTGATAATAAAGTATTATTGGTTAAAGGTTTATCATATTCAAAATATATAGATTGAGGTTCATACCGATTCTGATGAGATATATTTGCCGCTGCGATTTGTCACTAAAAATGATAAATTTAATGTCATTAGTTTGTAATTAAATTAATTTGCATTTTCTTAAATAACAAAAATTAGAAAGCAAGATAAACGTTCTAAAAATCTGTTAGGTACTTACATTTGTATTCGAGGTGTTGGTCGGTCGTGAAGCGAGGTCGTGAAAGATCGACATGAAGATCGTGAGCAACAAACCGTGTAGTATAGTAATTTATTCCGATGAAATCAAATGAATTTTTGACCATCTTAGATTGCTCTTTGGTGAAAGAAGGCAGTCTACTTCCACCGTTTGTCTTCATTGTCTTTGGATAGTCCCCAAATACTAGAGGGCTAAGATGCCTAGATAAATTGTTCGATAAACAAGATTAGACTAAGATAAAATAAAATCAGACATTAAATAATACATACTGATATAGTACAGTAACACGAAATAAGTTATGTATATATAGATGAGAACAATTACCATCCAGTATTGAAAGAAAGGGCTCGTTCAACTGCTTCTTTATCAGCATCAGAAACAATGTCATAAGGCTCGAACCAAAATGGAGACAATACTATACCTATCTTGGCATCTTGTCTTATCTGTTGCACAGATAAAATCAATCAAAAAACAAAAAATCAATCAAGCTTTAACAAAAAAAATCAATCAAGCTTTAACAAAAAAGAAACAAAAACACACTATAAATCAAAAAGGTTATTTCTTTTGCGTCCAAGTCCTTTTTTAGGTGAACTATTTTAGAAAGGTGTTAAGCTTTACGAGAATTCCAACTTTCAACTAAATGTTAAAGAATAGATTGTTTTACATCTCTTATATATTAGTTTAATCTATTAGTTTTAAATTTTCTTTAAATTATGGATGTGTAATCCTAACAAAAGACACAGTTCTATGTACCTTGTCACATTTTCTGAATTCCTCAACGGCAGCAGCGTGAGCAAGAAGAAGGTGGTGAGAGACTAGATAAGGTTCTGTGCCCGAATCACCAGCTATACACAAACTGTTAACCCATTTTGAACATCGACCCATAGCCTTATTACCCGCGTCATAACCCGCAACGCTATACACATATGGCTCGTTGAACGTTGTCCACATACTGACCTTGTCTCCAAACTCTTGGAAGCATAATTTGGCATAGTTTCGAAAATCATCTCTGTATCAAATGACACACACAAAAATGTCAAGAGAACAACTATTTAGTCGTCTATGGTCTGTATCTTGGTTGGATCTAAGCTTTTAACTTACATGATTCGAGGACTTAAAAAGCTACCATACTCATCTTCTAGAGCTTGAGGGATATCCCAATGATAAATAGTTATAAAAGGTTTTATACCTGCATATATGTTTAAATATATATATATATATATATATATAGTATGATGAGAATCAAAATTTTAAAACACAAATCTTAACTATTCACTTTAGATTAATTTTTTGATATATAAATTAGTAGATGGCGTTATAAGTACTAAATATAGCATATGATTCTGACCATTCATTATAAGTTCATCAATAAGATTCTTGTAGAACTGAACCCCTTCTTTATTCACCCCATCACTTAATTTTCCACCTGAAAACCAAAATTAGATTAAGGTAAAACAAGTGTGTGATAGTTCCAAAATTACAGTAGGAGATCTAAGAATTTAAGTTCATTTTGAATAAATAAATATAAACCTAAATTTGTACTTACTTGGTAATATTCTTGACCAAGAGAGGGAAAATCTGAAACTATCCATATTCATTTCCTTAATCAGTTTGATGTCGTCCTGCTCATAATTTCGTCCATTTACGTTAATATAATCAGTTGTTGCATTAAAAAAAATTATAAACATAAGACTGTGTCATTCAGATTCTCTCTATGCAATATGTCCCACCCTTTCCTTAGAAAACATTTTATAATTAAAGAGTTACTAATGGCCAAAATTCATAATAAATAGCTATATTTTGGTTGTTTTCTCACTGAAAATAGCAACTTACGTAACCTTAAAGATAACAAACCTTATAACGATGATAAAAGTCAACAGCAATATCTCCATTGTCCATATTTGTCCTTTCTGCAAAAAATGTTGTCATGTTATAAATACTATTATTTCCGTTACAATTTAAGTAGGGACTCATTTAAATAGATATTCAAACTTTTTCAAACACAAATAAACCATTAGAGTGTTTTGGAATGATAATTTTAGAAATTTTTAATATTGCTACATATTATTTACATACAACTAAAACTCTATAAATTAATATTTTAATATTATCACTCGATAGATATATAAATTAATATCTCGTTAAATTAATAATTTTTAGTTGTAAATTAATATTTTGATTCAAATATGACATCTATAAATTAATAAAATTTATAAAAACATTGATCTAAAATATTTTAAATTTATTAAAAATTAATTGTACTTCTTTTCAAATTTAATGTTTTTGGAACTATATTTTAGTTCAAATAACTAAAATTATTCAAAATCTCTTATTATTCAATAAATAATTTGTGAAATTATTCATTTGATCACTCAAACTACAGAGAAGGTGAAAGGAAATTGATATAGCTAGGAGGTGGAAGAAGGTGAAACAAAGACAATGATGGAGAATGCATGCGTCCTTCGTAAACCATGGAAAAAAATGAAACAAATATTTTGACGTGACGATCGTAAAATGGTTTTCTTGTTTCTTGAAACCCAAGAACAACTTTGTCTTAGAAAAGTCAACTAAGGATTAATTCATCGCTAAACTTCAATTGTAATTTCCAAAACCTTTTAAGCTCATAAAATTATCCTTGAAATTACTTAAAATCTCATCAAATGTAAAATCCACCTAAAATTTTAAAATCCACCAAAAACTTTAAAATCCTTAATTAATCAAATACACTTTCGTTAGAGCAGTCACATCCCATATTTTTGTTAAATGTCTTTAAGTTTAAATACTAATATAATTAAAACACTATTAGATGTATAGTGTAGTTCAGTGTCTACAGGAAGAGATTAATAGACTTTTAAAGACACTAATTTGTTAAATTTAATACTATTTAATGTTAAAGTTACTTTCTCTTTTCTCACCAATGTGGTTGGTCTTAGAACTTTTATCACACTATTCTTATTTCAATACATAGTTTATTTATGTAGCTCAAGAAATAAAAAATGATGAATATAACTGGATTTTTTTGTTGAAATTTTGCACTAAAAACTTTAATTGTAAAAGAAATATTAATTGCTAAAACGATATTTATTATGTAGAGACTATTTTATAGTTGATCTCGTAACATATAGAGAACTTTCCAAAGATGTATATGTGTAAGTAAAAGTTACAGTATTACTAAGAAAATAACAATATAACAAATAAGATGATAAATTAAAATTGAACCTGGGAATGTATGTGTGAAGTTGTCCCATATGCTTTGAGACCTCCCTCCTTCTTCCACTGCACCTTCATACTGTGTCCGATCCACAAATGCACACACACGTAACCACCAAATTAGTTTCAAGGTTTGTCGATTAATGACCATTCCGAAATGTGAGTTAAATTATGAAACTTGATGGTATAAGATGAGTTAAGCAGCAAAATTACATTTAAAAAAAAAAAAACTAGCTAACCTGATAAGCGGAAGAAGCAACGCCAAAATTAAAATGAGGAGGAAAGCTATAACGATCTAAAGGACTCGAAGAAAATCTAAGAGATCTTCCATCTGCAGCATCCCATGATGCTACACACAGTGTGATTACCAATGCAATCAGCTTTATGTCCATTTTCTAAGACGTTAGTTATACGTTAAGAACAATTTTTAGAGGTAGTTTAGTTTTATGCTGAAGATATCTTAGGGGTAATATGTATCTTGATATTTTTCTTTTTTGATAGAAAATTTGTGTATCTTTTATTGTATTATGAAAATACTAAATGCATCCATGTCCCTTTATATAGGGAGAGAAGATAGGGCACAAGATACCAAAGTGTATAGAAATAGTTTTTGTTAACTATTGAATAATCATCTTGACTAAATTATTGGTTGCCTTTAAATGACTTTTCTTTTACCAATTGGATGATCTTCATGACTAAAAGACATCTAAGACAAATTTCGACAGGCTTTTAATTTGTTTGACAGAATGATTCTTTATTTTATTTTATTTGTTTTGACAGCAACTGTTGTTCCCATATTGTTTATCTTTTTCTTGATTGGGTAAATATTGTTTTTCGACAGGAAACTGAAACTGTATATACGTTGTTCTTGAATTGTTTGTAAGGCGCTTTTATAAGATAAGATTATGATTGCTGATGTAAGCGTTAATAGTAAACTCTGGTGTCCGTAACACATGGATGAGGTTTAAGAAAAAAAAAACTCTTTAAAATTATTTTTTGAAATTGACCATGTTCGTCAGTCCATGTAAAATTAACCGTGTGGAAATATGTCAAATGTTTGAAATTGTTACGAAGTCCATTCAAAAACATGAAATTTATTTCTGTATATATATAATGCGTTTTCGTGTTGTTAATAATTTCATGTATGACTTTCAAAACTAATAGAAAACTTAATACAATTAAATTCAAACATATATTTTTCTCCTGAGATTTGGAGACAGATATATTTTACAAACTTTTTGTACTAAAAACTAAATTAAACGTTAAGAGCATGAAACTCAACGAAAATTAACGTTACCATACGTTAATCCAAGTTACCAATTTACAATCATATCAAAAGTTTATTATGAGTATTGTGATGCATATGCATGTGGATTTGGGTGATTATGTAAATTTACATTCCATGCACGGTCGACGGATAGAGTAAAAGAATCAGTCAATATTATGATCGTTTCAGTTATGACGATACTTTTTTAATATTGATATATTCAATGGCTGAAAGATCGATTTATTAAAAGCTACAAACGAACTATACATGACATTTACAGTTGATATATGTTGGAGGTGATAAGATCACTTACGCATTCACAGCAAATCACGAAGCAAATTCAATGTGCGGAATTTAGCCTTACGTATTAGAAAAAGTCATTTTGTAGATAGATGGAACTTCAACATGGGTCGCCTCCATATGTAATCTCTGGTGGAGACCGAGTCGTGTCACGTGTGAGATGATTAAAAAACATATATTAGATAAAAGTACTCAATCATAGAAACACCATAATTTATTTTTTAGCTAAAATAACACCACCATCACCACAATTTATTGAATGTACTATGAAAATAAATATGTCAGTCGGTCATTGTTTGGATCAAATCTCTTTATCAACTATCCTTCTCCTCCTGAGTGGAAAGACTTTCCTCTCCATGGGCTCCACACATGTACCTATTTCATTTTTTCTATTTTGTTTTTTTACTTACGTGTCTCTAATTTCACATAGATCTATATATGTACACACAAATTGTTCAAACTAAGTTTTGTTTAAATTTTATCTATATATAAACTAAGTAACTCATAATTTTTTTTTTAAGATTTAATGAAGTTTCGTAAGAAAAAAAACTAAATATTTCGTAACTTTGATTTGAATTATAGACGTTCCTAAACATGTAAAAATAAACTAAGATTAAAAAATTGGCATCATAATTTTAGAAAACAAATTAAAACGAGATAAAAATTAGCCTTTATATATACCTTATTATAACAATATTTCGGTATCTACATATATCTAATTTTTCAAGGGCTCATCCATTTGTATTACGGTTTTAGGTTTGGAATATTCAAATATAATATCGTTAACATATATCTATATAAGTATATGATGTTTTACCCGTTTTGAACTTTTATTTATTGTTATGCAAGAAAATATTACTCGAGTTGTGTTATATCAGAATTTTTATGTAATTCACTTTTACTGTACATGTACGTATATTTATTATTTCTCTGATTAATTGCATGTACGTATTGTTACAATTGATTATAGCGATAATTAAGAAAAAAAATCTACAAATTTTCTTCAAGTTTATACCACGTCAGTAAAATGTTGTTTTTATTATAATATTTTCCCTTAAAATCTACCTAATTAATAATTTCTTCTACTAAAGATGTAGACAAGCGTATTAAAAAGAAAAAGAAAAAAGCCACAAATAGTTTGCACAGCAGAATAAAAAAAAATGGGCTGTTCAGTTTTGACTGTATTTATAAACTGGTGATAACTAATGAAACACAAATTATCATGAACCCCTAGATTCTCGCCTGACAACATAAGAACTAGCATGTTCTATTATTCTAGTTATATACCTCTTCAATCATGCAACTTAGGTCCAATTCAAAAATTCAAGATCGCCATTTATGTTCTCATTTTTCAAAATTTATGAAACAAAACCATCTCAATTTTTTTTTGTTGAAAAGTTATCAAGAAAAATTATCAAACTCAGAAATTTTAATCTTATTTAATTTAGTTAATCATTCCAATATCTCTCATATATGTAATCTTCCTAAGAAACCTCTTTTATTAATGCACATTTCAAATCCCTAATGTAGTTTTTGGATATTTTTTTTCATCAAAAAAATCTGAAATAGTTATATTATTCTGTTTATTTGCGAAACCTAATTTCTGAATTGAAATATAAGCTTCTTGAGTTCAAATGAACCCAAATATTTGAAAAAAGCGAGATAATCTATGGATTCAATGTGTGGCTGTTTCCAAAACGTTGGTTTAATGTTTCCAAAACGTTGGATTCAATGTGTTTCTATTTCCAAAACGTTGGTTATATAGCAGTTTTGGGCAAGGCCAAAATTTGCTCCTCATGTATTTGATTCTAATTAGAAACAAAATCGCATACACATCTAAGAAACATAGGCTGAGACCATCTATGTTATATTTTCGTTGTGTTGTCTGGTCTATGCGAAACAAGTTGAATCATGTTCTTCAAGTTCAATGTAAGTTATAAGGTCCAGTTAAAAATCTTTGGGTCAAGTTTTCTATGTTGGACTAACTCATTCATTGGATTAGTGGAACCATTAAAATCAGTTGTTATTGGGGTTATATTTCTACCCATGGACTTCCAATATGATGCTGACCTGGATCACCAACAATTACCAGAAAATAACTTATCTCAAATTCACTACTACAAAAATTTTAGGGCAGTTAGATTTTCTGAAAACTAAACAAAAATAAAATATTTTCTGAAAAAAAAATATATATATAGCGATATATTATATAATTATATAAAAGAGAATTAATATGGGATATTGTTTATCATGTAAATTAGTTGATATGCCTCACTTGATGCGTTTTTATCATTAAAACATAGTTTCTGGACTCTCTGATCTATTTAATATATTCATTTGTACTGTTTAATATTTACTTATATATACTGCTTAATCCACTTGATTTCTATTTGTTATGTTCGATTATTTGATCTATTAGATTCACACCAGTGCATAATCTACTTTCACCATTAAAAATCTTATTATATTTTCTTCACAATTAAGAATCGCATGCGGTTCATTTTCTTATTATTTTAGTTTGTTGAATGCATCAGAATTACTAAACATGTTTGAATGAAGAAACTTGTGCGGACAGATTCGCTCTGCCAGCGAACTGTCTCCTTTTTTTTTCCAGAGAACTGTCTTTGTTCCATCTTTCCATTCAAAGACGATGGAATGATACAAACTAAACATATAATCTATCAATGCCTTCACGACAGTGCATGCACTTGAGTAGAAAATGATCATTCTTTTTTCCATCATGTTCATTAATGCATCGAAAATGTACTTGCGTCGTATGAAAAAAGAATATGTATATACGTGAAGAGAAAGTAATGATCCCATGAATTTGTGAGTAGAATCAACAAACAAGTCACATCAATTGCATAAACCTCATATTTTTGTACGGAGGTATCACACCAATCAAATCAACTATAATTTTCTAAATTAAACAAAAATTCATAATCCATATTTTTGAATAGTAAATGAGTTAGAGACAGTAAATATATATATTTTTAGTCAACAGAAGTAATTTTTATTTCGAAAAATGTGGTTAATTAGAGGAAACCTGACTATTATCATCTACATTAATGACCTTTTGAGTGACAATATGAGGATAACACTCCTTCTCTCTTTTTCTAATCTCATTCGATCTATTCTCTTCTTCGTCTTTAAACTTACCCCTATCTTTTTTTAAATAATTATTTGTGTCTTCTTTCTTCTTGTTGCTTCTTTATTTTTCAAGATTGTTTCAATCATGACATACCTATATTTCCTAGTATACGATGTAGTTATTTTAGTGAGCACAAAATTATTTGAGAAATGGATATATACTTTTCAGTGAGAACGTATTATTATTCAGTTAAATACTTAAACTACGTTTTGATATGTTCATGATCAAATGAGATTTTCAACCGTTGGTTAACAATCTAAATGAAAGAACGGTCAACATAGTGTTGAATCTAATTTGCAGAGATAAAGTTTTGGTCTCTTCTTCATGAATGCCACATGGCGAAAGCAGCCCACCAGCAAGCTTTTCATCCATGCTCAAACTTACTTTTTATCCACTGAACTATATCAACTATCTGATTTTTCAAGAATGTAAAATGTAAACATTTCGTACCAATAAATAATAAAAAATCATTTTTAAGAAAAAAGAGATTAAATTACTGCAAAATTTTGAAGAAAATTATACCCTTGCAAAACTCTTTATTAACAACCACGGATGAAGCTCCCGGGTTATAAGAAAAAATAATATCTCATATATAGTTACGGGTAAATCATAAGCAGTGGAGTCATATTGTATGTATGTATGTATTATACAAACTACAAAACTGAAATAAAGGCAAAATGACTTCTGCTTTTTTTTTTTAGATTCGTCGAACAAAAGAAGATTTTTTCAGTGGTTTGGGGCTGTCTTGAAACTCTGATTTGATTGAAATTCGGATTTGATTCTACTTTACTATTTAACCCGTTGAAAAATCTGCACGAAAAAGTTAAGTCTATAAAGAATTAGTCTGTACTTAAAAGATAAGATTTGTCTGAACTACAAAAAAAAAAGACTTTATTCTTTTTCAGTTCGTCACACAAATCTTCACTTGTTTCTACGTCTGAATCATTTGATTTTAAATGAAGAGTCATGTGATTCGGTCCCCTTCTCATCATGTCAGTTGCCTTTTCCACAAAATACAAAACCCCAGAATTACTAAATAAAATCGATATAATCAAAATTCTTAATAATATCCCGTTTCGTAAAAAAACAAAAATGGGACATATTTGATTTTATAATCAACAATATCCAAGACGCATAGTTAGTTTTTTTTGGGGTCATAGTTAGCTAATCTATCAATACCATGATGAGTTTGCGTGACGGTTTGCGTGACGACTTCGACTTTCATCGAACATCGTACACACTTTTTTAATTTAAAGTTACTTTTACGTTTTAGTATGATGCTGAACAATAGTATCAGTTAAAATTGATGAAAATATACAATATATATCAAAAAAAAGAAAAAAAAAACGAAGTATTATAATATTTCTGGTAAAGAAAATGAAATTTATAAATTTTAATTTTAAAACGCCTTCTGAGGATATCTTCAAACTTATCCACAGTTTTCTTTCGTTATCTATCATCAATGAAATGATATGTAAATCTTTGAACTATCTGATAATATTATATATTTTTTACGCTATAAATTAATTAATAAGGTTTCCTATTTCAATTTTCAAATGATTACAGTAGGAATTACAAAATCAGCTCGAAAATTAATAGAAAGTTCCAATTTGATTATACAAATATTATTTGAAATTATAGTCAAGACGAAGAAACTTCGAAAATCTCTTCCTCTATACCGAAAAAAAAAAAAAAAAAAATCAGAAATTCAATAGAAAAGCGGCGTAATTTGGAGCACGTGATGATGAGTTGTCGGTATGAGGCAAAGGAGAATCAGCTCGGCCGCCAGTAGGAGGTCGGACGCTTCGGCGGCGACTTATCGGTGGTGGAGGGAGGAGTGTAGCGGTGATGCGAGTAAGCGCCACCGTGTATTCTTCAAGCAACTCGGCTGCGATGGCTACTGTTATCATGATGATATGAAGATTGCTCTGATAATGATTTGCTTTAAAAAAGTCTCTAACTAAAACCTTTTTAATAATATTGTAATTCTCTTGCAAGACTAACAATGTGGTTACCTTTTACTAGACGTGGCCATATTTATAGAATCTTGTCTCCGAAACAAAGTGGCCATAAATTCTGGTAGGTTCTGGTCATAAATTATAGTAGCCGTCAGATCTACCGACTTATTGAATTTATTTTCTTTCCCCTTTTTTTGCTTTCTTTTGGGAAATGAGATTCTTATTCGCTAGAAAAATAAGTATCATTCACAAGTGCTTTTTTTCCTTTTCAAATAAGTTTCTGTATGTGTTTATAATATTCAAAGGGGAAGATTTCAAAAATATAATAATAATAAAAGGGGAAACCATAGAAAGTTATAACGTAGATGATTGTGATTATCAAATAATTATCGGATTCTAACTAGCTAACGTAACGTTAATGGGTTTCTAAAACTGACGTTACAAAGAGAAGCATTTTCTTCTTCTTCTTGTCAGCTGAATTCTACAAAGAGTTGCATTAAAAATTCTATTTTAATCAAGATTTTAATTTTTAAGTTGATTCTATATATAACTAGTAAAATTTTAATTGTAATAATCGTTTAGTTAATTGTATAACTAAAATGAGGAAATGGTTGAATACCATATATTAAAAAAAACAGATAATGTTATTTTATTATTTTAAGTGATTTAATTAAAACTAATATACTATTCATTAAATAGGTGATAAAGATGGTGGCATGGCATGGCATGGGTAAGTACGAAAAGGTTATTTTATTAGAGCTGGAATGGGCAAGAACCAGGGAGATTTTGACTCCACTAGTGTCTGAATGTGATACGTTGATTCGAGCAATGCAATCAATGTGGATAAATGGCATTTTTACAGCACAACGATGACCAGAATTTGGGAGCAAATACTAAGGAATGTGCATTACATTTCGACGAAGGGAATGTAATCATGTTGCCGATATTGCCTACCAAAATATCTAATAGTTTAATTATGTTAGGTAGAATCTAAAATGGTAAAATGAGAAATTATAAGTATTAGAAAACTTTGTTGAGAAGGAAAAAAAAAACTTTGTTGAGAAGTATTACGAGACTATCAAGCGAGTGGTTTGTGGTAGTAAATAGTTTAAAAGGGTCCTCTAAAAAAGCTGTTCGATTCCCACCTTTAAAGGAGAAATAAATATTTCTGATGGGAAGGTATATGAGATTTAGCCAAAACTTTAAAGGAATATATATATATCATGAGGCTTTAATGTCCCGCAAACCAATTTGCTGTAAAATTCGGGTGGATCATCAAAACATCAAATCGGGTATTATTATTCTCCATGTGGCATTATGATGTGACTGTGAATTATTAGAGAGATGATTCAGATAAGCTAATCTAAAGACTGAAATATAGAGGAACCATTAGCGAGAATATGTGGTGTGTTATTCCACAATTGATAATTTTCTTTTGCTTGGAGAGACTTTTGGATGAGAAAAAAAAATCAGTGTTATCAACTGAAAGGTGGGTTAGTAGAAGCGGTAGGCCTGACTAGTATATGTTACGTAGTTATTGCAACAAGAGCCAAACTGTGACATGTCATACAAGTGACGAAAACATGTTAAAATCCACTGATATTTCTATTTCAGAACAAATTTATGAAAAAATGATTGGTTTGTGATTTTTTACATATTAAATTAGATTGTAATATAAAATCTCACAGAGATATTTTTCTAGATGTATTACTTTTAGATGAACAAAACTAGATAATCAACCACATAATACGAACCAAAGGATACACGTTACGTTTGGCACTCTTGAAAAAAGACAGCAACTGGGTACAGTAAAATAATAGTTTCTTATGGTATGTTACTGGATTAAAATTTAAACAAATGAATCTTATATTGTATATTTTCATTCAATTAAGTTGCAGTAATTTTTGGTATAATAAAATGATATCCTCTTAACAAATGTATATCCTATTTTTCATTCAATTAAGTTACATATAGATTCCTCACTCAAATAAGACTTATTGTTGGCGAAGAAGCCTACTGGCACAAAGTATCTGTAAATACGTTAACTATATAGATTATATACTTAACTACGATAGGTCATAGGTTCAAACTGGTTAAAAAAAAGTTGATATAGAGCTTATTTAAACCGAGTACAAAATTTATATACTACATACTTGAGAAAAGATTATTTAGGTTCGTGAAACTCCAACCAGTATTATCAAATATTAGTTCCGAACTTTTATAGACTATTGGTAAAAAGACTAGAATTCTAGTTACTTAACAAAAACCTTTAGGTGATATCCCTTAATTTATCAAGTCACAAAAGTTTATATCCCGAAGCAAAAAAACTTGTTAAGAATTGATCATATCATCGTAATCAAATTATTTGAATATTAATGCTGCCTTTAGATTTTTTTATTTATTTTAAATGATGGATTTCCTAGTAGATGGGAGACCAAAGAACGTTATTTATGTGCTCAAATTGATTTTGTTCTTGAATACATTTGGTATTATTATACTTATATATCATTTTTTTCTTTTAATTGGTTGCGCTGGTAGGATACTAGATAGATAAGGGCGTTGGAAGAAAAGTGCCACATATTCTTCTAAACTAGATAGATAATGTCTTGAATACATTGGTATTATTATACTCTCTCTCGTGGGCTTGTGATCCACGGCCCAGCTCATCGAGTTATCACCTCACGCATTACACCGACTTCTGATCTGGTTAACTGCAAAACCAAATGAACTGTACCTAAAAAATTGTATCCCCAAAGCAACAATCAATTTGGTTTTGCAGATTATACCGTATTTTTTATCATTCATAAATTATAGTTCATTGTGGTGTAAACGGAAGAAAAAAAGAAAAGAAAATCATTGCATATTATCTGCAGTCTCTTTTTACAAAGATATAAATTTGGACCGCAGCAGACTGTATACCGCCAAAAAAAAAAATAGTTCAGTCCGTCAATGATTTATTCCATCCTGTCCACAACAACCATTCAAAGCATGTATATAAATTGAACTATTTTTTAATATAATATTTTGATTTTGATTTTTTTCAAACCCCAAATAGAGATTCTATAAATGGATAAAACTTTTAACATTTTTATATACTGAAACAATACCATAAATTTTTTATTTTGTGAGGTTTAATCCTCAATTACAGCTAAAGAACGAAGGTACTACATGCTAAGATTTCACATTGAAGCTTGAAAGAGACAGACACTCATATATAAGGTATATGTATTAGTCAATTCACTTATTATAACTGTCCAATTAGTTTTAAATTATAAGTCCATTAAAGTTAAAATAAGATTAAAGTAGGCTACCTCAAGAAAAACCATTACTAATCTTACAATAAGATTTGGTTTGAGATAGATTTATGAAATTAATCATCTTGAGATATTCGTGTTAGGATCATAAATTGAAAGTTGAAAAATACTACAATATATAAAGGACAGAAATCAATTTATTAACAACAATTGAATTTTAGTTGTAACCCCATTAATTTTTTTTTAATTCTGTATGTCGAATTTGAACACTTGAAATTAATATGTTGAATTGAGCAGAAAAAGGAACATAAAGAACAACAAAAACTTATAAGTACGGAATATAACTAGACTCGTTCTAAAGCAAGAAGAATAAGATACAAAGATAGTTGCAAAGACGATCTAATCGTCATTTTTGTTACAGTAGGCTGTAAAAATCTGCCACGTCCTAAAAATGGAGTTTGACGTAGCAAAAGAAAATAGAAGCATACCATGTGCAGACCAACGTAGATCTCATCTCTCATGCCCATCAGAATCTCCTGTCTCCTTAAATTATACGTTCATAATGAAAATTCCGTCAAGAATATACAAAACAAATCGTAACATATATATATTCTTAGATACATGAATTTTATTAGATTCCGTACGCGTATCGATCGTTGTTACAGTTGCAATTACGTATTATACCAAAACGTAACGTATCCATCGATAAATAAAGATACCAAACACAAATTAATTACCTTTAGTTTTACACGTTTTCTTTTCTTTTTCTCGCATCTGTTGCCTATTTTCTTCTTTTCTTACGTAAATAATTCCCCTAATTATATATGTTTCCAAGACAAAACGAAATCAACTTAAGAAATGCAACAAGCGTTTGGATTCTCGTCGCTAAAAAGCTGCGGCGGAGGAACCCTTTCAATGACGTATAAAGGCTGGTAATAGTACATCATTCTCTTCATCCCTTCCTCTTCTGCTGCCGTCACCATCTCATCGTCTCGTCTCTCCTCCGTACCTTCCTCTCCCTCCTTCTTCTCTTCTTCCTTCTCCTCACCGGTTTCCGGTGGTTTCTCATCGCCTTCACTGCTCTCCTCCTTCTTCTCTTCCTCTGCGGCCGGATTTTCAGGTTCCGGGTCAGGTTGGGGTACTATTCGTGCCTGCTTTTTGGTCCGACGGTAGACGTAATCCACAAGCTTCTCAGCGTCCATTGTTCCGGTCACTATCACTTTTCCGGTGGTGTGTTCCGTCACAGTTGTTTGGACCCCTAAGCAACAATATTAGTCAGTCCAAATAAAACTATATATGTATTTCTTTTTTTTTTTGGTCAACAACAAAAGAACAATATGCATTCTTAAAACTATTCTAAATTCTACAAAAAGGAATGTTTTGGTTTTGACTGGATACAAAAATGAATATTTACCTCTCATTTTGAGAATCTTTTTCTTAAGCTGGTCAGCACAAGCTTGGCAGTGCATGTTGACGTTGAGCTCGACGGTGGTGAGGCCGACGGAGACTTGTGAGGTTATGATCGGCGCCAGAGGTTCTCCCTCGGCCGCGGGAATCGGCGAGAGGACTTTGGCCATTCTTTTAGTATTCTTCTTGATTTTGTTGCACACTGCTTGCGGATCCAACACTCCCTTTATCGTCACTTGGTTCTCGTTCATATCCATCACCACTTCTTCTACACCTACACATTTGTTCATATACTATAAAAATTAAGTAATTATTTATTTCGCTTATGAATCTCTTTACACAAAAAATATATAGGTAGTTGGGATTTTGTGAATGAAGCTCTTAATTTTATTATGTTAGAAGAGTTTTTTTTTTATAATAGTTCTGATGAAGAGTCATTCTTAGACGAATCTAGTTCTCTCACTATTTATATATTTGCTTACCTCTAATTTTTAAAATAGATCTTTCAATCTTCTTAGCGCATCCTACACAATGCAAGTCAACGTAGAGTATGAAGGGATGAGGCGGTGGCGGCGGCTGCGGCTGCTCCTCCACCGCTGGTTTCTCCTCTTCAACGTCCACGTTCTTCTCCTCCACGACTTCTTTCTTATTTTCCTCCTCCGCAGTGGCGGACCCTCGAACTGCCTCTGGTGCAGAGTCTGCCTCCTAATCAAGAAAACCAATAAATGATGAATATTTTTTGTTACAAGTTCAAATATTGGAGGAACATTGAATCTTACTGGTTTTACTTCTTCGCCCATTTTTAATTAATACATGCATAGGAAGAGTAGGGAGAGCGAGTATTTATATGAAACGCTAATAAATATGGAAAAATTGAATTATTGATGAATAATTAAAGTTATATTATAAGGTGGGAGCTAACAGAACATAAAGCATAAGAGTTTGATTCCACAGCACATGGCAGAAACTAATCATCCAGCATATAGTGACCCCCCCCCCCCCCCACCCCACCTTTATAACTTATATATAAATTTATTCTCACAGTAAAATATCTTTTATTATTTTGCAATTTACCCTATTTTAAGATGGCCGGGAACAATGTTCCGAGGTTGGTAGGGTTATATAAACATAGGACGTAGATGTTTTTGATAATTTACCGGTGAAAGATATATATATATATGTTGTAAGATTTTTAATGTCATCGTATATATTAACTATTGAATGATGGCCATGTTTATCTCTTGCTTTGGATGGAAGGTCAGTTAGGATGAGTTCAACAATAAAAGTTAGTATCTAGATGTTCTTTCTTATGTAAAGTCAGTCTTTTCTTGAAACAAATTTCTCTGTTTTATGTCGTATAAAGCTATGAGTTGAAATCTTTAATAAAAAAATGAATATATATATATATATATATTTCACCGCAAAAATAAAGCTTTCGCAATTTATCGAAAATTCTCATTTATATTATAAAGTATAATATTAAAAACATGTACATCAGTCATTTTTTACGGTGTCATTATCTGATTGAAAGTTGGTTTTTGTTTTTGTTTTGCATTATTTCTACCCAAAATTCTCTCACATTCCTTTGTAAAATTTTCTCTTTCATTAATAAAAACCCTATATTAGTATATGACCAATGATGATGGTTTAAGAAGATCTTTCATCTTTTACTTGCTTCAGTATCCACAAGTTTTTTTCAGAAAATATAAAGATTTTTTACCTTAAGTTCTTAACATCCGAATTCTTTAAGATTGATCTAACCAATTAACATCATCGAGATGAATGCATAAACGAACGAGCAACACACATATTATATTCCAACACAATAATAATTTATTCGCTCCTTCCACTTTTTTCATGGTATGAAATTGAATACTGAAACTTAATTCTCCTATTATGTTTTTTTCATGGGAGAAAGATATATTCTTGACAACGACAAAATTATATATAAATAAGGAATGGGATGATGAAATACTAATTTTCGGCATCGAAAAGGACAATACTTTGATCATAATCACCGACTTTCTTGATTACATTTACAAATGTTCCTACTTTCATTTTCTATAGTAAATTTCTTCCAATATTTCTATTCTAAAGTCTAATCTAAGTTATATATACCCCGATGTTAGTTCGAGAAAAAAATATTATCAGATGACGTGTCTTCATCTCTGCCCACTCTCCATTTTGTTGTTTACTAAAATTTAGTTATTAAGAAAATACTTATTAGTTACATTCCAAATTTTAAAACATACTAATTACGATTAACATGTTAACGTAAATGCAAACGTACATTACAAATAATAATGTGTTGTTATAGGCTCCATGTGATATTTTTAATGTGTAATGTAACCGCATAAATTATAAGATTAGTTTGGAAATTGTTTTTTCTCTCCTTCGTCCATTTTTCGAATGGTTCAAAGTAGTTAGAAAGGACAAACCACACTGTAGTTGTATTCATTGTATGAAATTATATAATAGTTTATCTTCATTCGTTAAAGCAGATTTGTTTATTTGATTAATTTCCTTTTAGAAGAAACATCAAAGTCCTTTAACCACAACTTTCGGTTAATTGTATACTCAACCCGAAGAACAATCTAATCAATAGAAAAGTCATCAAAAGATTTGTTCTATATTTCAGAAAATGGGACTATGGCATTCGTATTTCTTAAAAAGCAAATTTTGGGGATGGATGCAACGTGGAGTAAAATTAATAAAAATAAAAATAAAAATTGAGGATTTTTTTTTTTTTTTGTAAGAACCTTTGGCATGGTGGAGAGTAGAAATCACGTGTGAAATCAACTCTTGTAGACCAAGAGGAGTTTTTGTTACTCGATTATGCGACTAATGTTAATTTACTCGATTAATATTATAATATATATCACTTTAGACTTAGTCCACAATCTGATTAATATTATATATATATCACTTTAATAATATATTTTTATTTTTAAAAATACTCAAATTAATTATCTTAATTTAAGTGACTGAATTATATATATATATAATATTTGTAATTTTTGTTTTGAATTTCAATAATTAAAAAAGGGTTCGGATGCATGTTTATATGTGCCCAAACACCTGGAGCTGACTCAGCTTATACAACATGCTGACGTTTTTTTGGTGCGTGGATCTTTTTACCGAAATATATAACATTTTTTGTTAAAAGAAATATAACATTCTATGACTAATAGATAACTAGTAAGTTTAAATGAACAAAAGTAAGTTTATTCCATATTTCTTGGTGGGTTTGGCAAAATTTTCTAGAAGTTTTTAGAGTAAGATACTTTTGAATGACTGATATATACTTGACAGTAAATAGGAGTGTATTTTAGTTTTTATTTTCATGATAATCTAAGTAAACTCGACTATTTCCAAAATATGCAAGTTATGGAAAACCTACACAATAAACGAATAACCAGTTTTATTTACTTGCATTTACCCTGTGTCTATTCCTAGCTCTTGTTAATATTTACTTTTATATTATGCTGCAAACTAAAAAGTGTCTCAAAAGTTTTGGTAAATTTGCTGAGATTATCACTGAAGTTTGGTAAACTTTTCCGTCAACACTGTGAATTTGGACACAACTTTTTGGGTTGAGTATTAATTAAATTTACTTTTGAAGGTATATTTTTGGGTTTCAACTTTTCGTTTAGTTGAATTGATCTGCAAACTTTTTTTTTTTTGTTAAATAGTTTGTTTATCTCAAAATCCATCAGATGTTATCACTAACTAAAACTCTCCCAAAGTATTTCTGGTTTTTTCATTGGTTTTTATATTTTTACTAATGGGTTTTGTATTTGTTGAAATATATACAAATATTTATTATTGAAATATTTTACAGATCATTATGGAATAACATGAAGTTACTTTTATACCAACCGGCAACATGACTTCAATCTGATTCGAAAGGATATCCAAAAAGTCGGAATTATTTTTTGACTAAGCTAATAGCTCTATCATCTATGCTACAACCGAATCAGTTTATATGCTTAAAGAAATAAACTTTTGTTTTATGTAATATGCCATGTTAATGATCTCTACTTTTCTAGCATCGAGATATTCACAATTGTATACTACACTTCAAAAGTGTGCGGTGTTGCCTTTCTTTTATCATTATAATCAGAATAGTAAACTGAATAAACAATATGATACACGAATTCTAAAAGTAGTTGGGATAAAGTTAGTTGGTTTTCGGTGCATCGCATGTGGAGACATGAGTCCAACTGCAATGGCGTTAAGATTCGTTCAAATGCACATAGTCTACGCATTTACGATGTATATTATATTTTTGGGTGTTTATCCTAAGTATATACGATACGACAACAACACTAAATATAAACTATCATATTACAAAAATATAAGGAATTGTATTTAATCTAACTTTTTACGTTACATTTGTATTTACTAATTACGCTAAACTATTCGAGCCATTGCTATTAAAGTTATAATGGATCTGAAAACCTTTATTATTTTGTTAAACGAAAACTGTAAGGATCTAGTAGGCTGGGCATAACCTTCAGACCCAAATACCCAAACCGGAATCGATAAAAGAGCCGGTTCAAATTAGATATGGCCATATGGGTATATGAAGAAACTGGAAATATTCGAACGGGATTTAGAGTTGAATTACATTGGGTCAGTTTGACTCGGATAATATATGAGAACCAATCATGTATCAGAAATAATCGAAATATTACGCATATGGTATGGTTAGATTATTTCGGATAAAATTCCGGGTATTTTAGATATTTTAAAATATTTTGAGTAAAATACCCAAACTATGTTATTAGTACTAGAAGAAAATACCAATTTATCCACATTACGATTGGTTACGGATAAATTTGTTGTTGTCTAAACATCATTGGAAATGAAGTTATAATCCCTAGTCTTACGTTAGCAAATGGCTTTTATTTGGTGACACTATTTTTTTTTGTTGGGCTAAAAACTACATACTGTATCATCCAAAGACATTGTTAGCAGTGACCAAATTAGCTACATAAATTAAAACCAAAGAAAATTTTGTGAATAAATGTGGGTATAATCTACCACTAAAAGATCGTCGCAGAGTAATGGTGATTTGATTTCGTAGTAGCCACTAAAAACCAGCTGCAAGGTTTGTTGATGGCCACGACCTGGCCATGGCATGTATGTGTTTAACAATTTGAAAAGGTTAAAGAACCATTATGAATCCGTGGCCAATAACATAATAATTTACTATATAAAAGAACTTATCCTGATAAGAATTTGGTATCTTTTACGAACGTGTAAAACGTCAAGAACGATGCACATTCAAATTAGGAACTGGCCACAATGCAGGAAAACAATTCTAAACAAATACCATCTTTTAAACTATGAACAGAACATGTTAATAACTATTATACACACAAATCCGCGCTCTCAGCCTGTAGAACCACCTTTCTTCTCATCATACGAACGGTTGAACAAACATTGGATTTAGAGGGTTTATGCGATTAGACTACAAAACGACATCGCAAACACAACCGCAACCACGCCTGCTCTAAATAGCCCTTTGTATGAACATCCTACACCTGCAATCTTCTTGAATATGAAACTGGTTCTGCTCCTTGATCTGATGAAATTTCCAAATCCTTTCGTTATAGTTTCTCTTGCTTTGTCTTTACCCTGTATACATTGTTTTATCGCGTAAAGCGTTAGAAATTGTAGTTCATGAGAAGGGTTACTAATTTGAACAATATGAAAAAAAAACTTCTTCTCACCTCTTTCTTGACACAGTCAGTATCTGACTTGTGCCTTTTAAGGTTAACCTGAAGACGCAACCTTCTTGAGGCTTCGCCCTGCATTACAAACTTCTCGGAACAACCCGGGGCTTGTGACCGTCGTGAGCTAATCTTGATTCCTGTTTCAGATACATCATTGATCTTGTTGCATGTTCTTGTCAGATTCTGTGGCTCATATGGGATCTGTTCTGGCGTCTGTTGCACTAACTCTTTCTTCTCTGGAAGCTCATAGGTAATCTCAAGAAAAGAATCCAAGAACTCAGATATATATCCATTAGAATCGTTTGTACCATACTGAGCTTGAATGTGAGCCCCATTGTGGTTTCTGAATAGTTCGCTCGAACCAGATTGAAAACCATTGAAAGAGGATCCTAACTCAGATTGCACTTGCGAGTGCAACGGTGAGAACAGCTTGTAATTTACGGAATCCAAGTCCATATATGAGAGCCAATCAATATCGTCAAGCTGTTGAGTAAAAACACAGTTTGTAAGATTAGAAAGTTGTAGTAATTACAGCCTCCTGTAAAGAAAATACTTGATTTTGTTCATCCTTACCTCATTGGTTGTAACCTCAGGAGCAGAGTTTTCACTACGACATTTGCTAGAGACTACAAGAGACGATTCCACGACATTACAAGGCTTAACGTCTTCGGTTTTAGGGAAGACTGGAGATACCTCAGACATTTCAGCCTCAGATCTCACCCCATCCACAACAGTTGGAGACGACACCACTGACTTTGAATCTTCTGCTACAGCTCCATTAACAATATCTTGCTTCTTAAACAACTTACAAACAACAAATGGGTTCTGCAACCAAAAACAACAAAAATCAGAAACTCAAATAATCAAAACACACAAAAGATATCATTATTTAATATGATTTACTACCTGGCCAGACTTTGTTCCATCAAGATCCTTCTCAGTAGCGCGATACTCGTGTATAATCCAACAAGTTCTAGCCCCTTTAGGAGCACGACCTGTGTAGAAGACTAAAGTCCTCTTAACACCAATAATCTTGGAATTACCTGATTTGATCTTACGATC
The DNA here is from genome assembly GCA_963854855.1 of Nasturtium officinale. Classification (NCBI taxonomy): domain Eukaryota; kingdom Viridiplantae; phylum Streptophyta; class Magnoliopsida; order Brassicales; family Brassicaceae; genus Nasturtium; species Nasturtium officinale. Next base: position 6,566,978 of record OY978509.1, read on the forward strand.
TTTTCCAGTAGCCTTCCAATATCCAGCCACAGTGGCTCGATTCATCCTACCTCCACTTGGATACTTCCGATCCAATGGACAGAAGAAAAGCCACTCTGAGTCTGTTGTCTTCACCACTGAAAAATCTACAACAAGAAAACAAAAAAGTATAACTCTTTACTCCATTCTCATCTAATAAGCACTTAAATTCAATGATTTTACTACTAAAAATAAGCAAATTCAGCTTAAGAAATGGTAAAATAACATTAATTTTTTTTGCTTTATAACTGGTTGATTAATAAGAACATAGATGAAATTTAAAAATGGTTAAAGTAATAGTCACAGATCGATATGAGAAATTTAGAGGAGAGAAAAAATACCTGGTAAATCCCATGGCTCCCATTTGCAGATATCGATTTCACGAATTACTCTAACGTCGTCATTATGACCGTTGATTTTTAGACGGAGATAGTGACGGACTAACTCTTCGTCCGTTGGACTAAATCTGAATCCTACCGGTAGTGAAGCTAGTGATAGTACATCCATGTCTTCTTTCATAGGTGATTGAGAATTCGAGAGAGAAAAAAAAACACAAATTTGAGTTCAGGTTAATATCGCAAATTTAGATCAGAGAAGCGATTCTTAAGGTATCGAGAAGGAAATTAAAAAAATTAAAAACAGATTCTGGAATTTGATCGAATACAAAAAACCCTAACTTTGATCTGATTTGGTAAAGTGAAGAAGAAGAAGAAAGAGATGGGACAACGTTTTGTTCAGACAAGAGTTATCAAAAGGAAGCGCGTGACCCACGCGCCGCTGTTTCCTGGAAACACTTAAACCACGTTCGATACGCGTAAAGGGAAAAATGACTGAATACCTGTTTTACCCCTAAAGCTGAGGTGTAAAATAATAAATTAGCTTGGGCAAACAGGGGTACATGAGTAAAGTGATGATGACTTAAAGAGAAATGTCACTTGACGAATCATATATTGACACGTTGATGACAAAAGAAGCTTCACAGAAACAAGTTCTCAATTTATTCGTTTAAAGGAGGTTAAACGGAAATTTCAGTCTACCAGCTGCATTTTAAAATACAGCATATATAAATATATAATGCGAAAGACGAGACTTTCAGTTTCATTGAATTTCTCTTCCATGAGGTTAAAAATAGCTGCAACATCGGAGAAAGTGGATGAGGACGTAGTTATCTCACCAGAGAAGGTTGAAGGAGTTGTTGCTGAAGCTATTGCGTTAGAGAAAATGAAGGTGGATGTAGAAAATGTGTTGACAAATGAACCATTAGTGAAAGAGGAAAAAAACTATAGAAGAGAGCAAAGAACTTTGTGTCACCCTTTGATTTTTAAAAAACTTGTTTTTGTCCCTTCTTGTGTTTCTGCACTTTGATTTAATTTCTTGCTATTTACCACGTGAAAGTAAAACGAGATGAACCTTTATTTAGAAATTGTTTTTTCCCTTTTTTGGGTTTAGTTATCTATAATTTTATCAGTTTAGGTTATATCTAAGGCACAATAAATATCAACAGATCCTATCTTCATTTTTGTTTCTTTTTGATTTAGGAAAATCTTTGTTTTTTTTTCAAGAAACAGACTACAACGCTCTATTTTATCTGATCCAAATTTAGGAAGTCAGCAAAATTACGAGTTGTTGGATAACGAAATATCTGATGAAGACCCGACCCGACCCGACCCTATCCAAGCTTTGTTTTCAAATAAATTTTAAACACTTTCTAGGAATCATTGCCAAGGATCACTTAAGATTTTCTTTGAACAACGTTCCTCAATTTTGGGTCCAATTTGTCGGCATCTTGAGCTTTGTTGTGTGACTTGTTGCGACTCTGACGTTGCATATTTGATTGGTTCTCCTCCAAACTACTAATTATCTTTTTCATTTTCTTTAGTTATGCTCACAAGTTACAACTGTAACTATCAATCTATCATATTTTAAAACCTTTAACCCCTGTTCGCACTTGATGCGTTTAAACCATTCAATCATTCCTCACCCGATGTAAAAAAAAGCTCTTTGACGTCAAATTAAAATTTGGAAATAACCGTGTGCTAAATTAAGACCATGTTTCTTATAAATGTTTTTTTTTCTGAAACGTATTATGATTCAGAAATGTTTCTTATAAATGTCAGTGTAATTATGATTTCCAACACATGTACTATCTTAGTCTTTTTTATGCGCCGTTTTTTATTAAAAACAAAATTTCTTTTGATAATTACCATATAAACTACCAGTGAATGTTTAGATCTTTTAAAAATATGATGCTATTTAAAAACAAAGGAAGATTTGAAAAAATGAAATATCAGATTTTTTTCCAACTCAGATATCGTATCACTAGAATTAAATATTTAACACATATGTTTGACTTTTATGGATTCTTAATATTTTGTCCTATTTATAAAAGTCTTTTAAGGAGATGACTGACAAGAATAATTAAATGTGACATCCTAGTATTATGTTTGATGATCAATAGTTGATTTCATATAATATGAATTTACCGGAGAAGAAAAGCTATATAAAAGTTAAAATATTTTTGTTGCAAGTCCATTTGAGTTTTAAAATGTTTTGCTAATTTGAAAATGATTCTATATTGCTCATAGTTTTTGAAGAAATAGGTTGAAATAAACATCGTGTGGTCCATCTTCATATAACTCTTACAAATTTGCCATTAAACTATTAAATATAACAATTTTATTCACAAACAACAACAGAGCGACTCTTTGACACGGTTCAACTACCATTGAACCTGAATCAATACAAATTACAAGATTTGTATGTTCCATTAAACAAACTCTACTCAATCGACCTCTCTGAATCCCTAGTATTAGTTACTTTCAAAACCACTAAACATTATGAGCTAATCTTCTAATCTCGGGGTCCTCTAAGTCTGTGACTCCAATGCTACATTCCATTGAGTCAAACGTTAAATCAAGGAAATACAACGAACAAACAAGAACGCAACAAGTGATGAACATCGGAATAGGACCAAAGATCCACAGGAACAAAGGGGAGGAGAAGTAAAACGCTCTTAGTCCTAACGACCAAAAGTAGCTCCCACGGTTAACCGTCGCAGCCACATAGTCTTGATTTATCATGAGACCACCATGACCATGACCATGACCAGCTGAAGTAACAGCCATGCGCTTTTTAAAGGGGACATTGATGAGGATGCTTGCATGGCTGTAATAACGAATTGATTGGACGTTGAGGAGAAACGCGACTAGGAAACAAACTAGGATTGAGAAGAACTTGAGCGAGAAGGCTCGGTCGCTTTTGTCTCCAAACACGAACCAGACTGATCTCTCTCCTGTACCACTGGTCATTAGTACCGCGATTAGTGAACACAACATTATTGCGGTTGAGGCCAATAGTGTTGACGCCATTATGTTGTTCCTTAGCGTTTGAACCGCAAGAACGCCGTTTTTGGATGAGTCCTATTCGCATTAATTGTAAACGGATGTATTAGTTAGTTGTGATCTAATAGTTCAAGAAATCTGAAAATGAACAAAAAGGGGGAAATAATGGTGGATAAAACTATATAATTATTAACAATTAAAAAAGAATATTAGCGTTTGTTTCCCAGAAATGCTAAGCATCTTCTCAGTGTTACTTTCACACTTAGGGACTCATTTATCAAGGAAATTTCCAGAATTTTACATTTACGTAAATAGCTTCAATATAATATGTGTTCACATATGTAAAAAGAATATATCTCAAGAAAAAAGCAAAAGGCAAATTGATTTTGTTTTTTAATATATCAAAAGCACTTGTCAATTGGTAATTTGCATCCATGGTGATCACATACACATAGATTCTCAACCTCACATCCTCTAGCACAAAGAGGAATTGAAACCTTTGAGAGAATTTTCATTCACCCGAAAATCTCTACACATGCATACATACACTTATCATTTATCACAATCTTAATTAACTAATTAATATTTATCGTTGTGTAAATAATATATGAAATTTATTAGTTATTACAACCTACAAGATAGAACCAATTATCTAAATCAATATTTTCCCCGGGAGTGTTTCTTTTTGTTGGTATTTTCCGAGATAATGATCATCAACTCATGCACAAACATATATGAAAATCTACCTATATACCCAAAAAAAGAAAAAAAATCTTCATGTATATGTGAACAAAACACGTAAAAATATAAAAACAAGAACAAGAAAAGACCTCCATCATGGCTTCAACCCAGAGGCGGCGATTGAAGGCGTTGAGACCAACGACGGTGGAATATGGACGGTGGATGATGCGGTAGAGAAGCCATAGATGATAAAACACCATCAAACCTAACCCTAATGGAACCAGTGTGAAATCTAAGTACTCACGTTTCATCTTTTTAGATGGAGATTGATGATCACAAAAGAAAAATAGAAAAAAAAAAAAAGGAAAATGAAGAGATCGAGAGAATCAAAGTGGAGTACGGGTCTTACGTGGACCCTCCCGTATCTAATGCGCACCTTTCTCTCTCTGTTTCTCTATTTTGTTTTCTGCTTCCCGGATTCTCAGCCGTTTCCTTTCTCACTTATCTCTACCTCTATTTATAGATTTGAGTCTTTATATATAAACGTGTGAATGTTTTGAATATGTATACATCCACCTCCACTTGTAAACGAATAATCCTAGCTGTTTAGTTTGGACCGGGCGTTGCCATTTAGTTTGTTACCAAACATACGTTTAATTCTCTTCTTGTTAAAAGTTTTGTGAATTGTGATGCCAAAAAAAAAAAATTAAAGGTATTGTAAAACAAAATGCATTCATCAACTATTTGAAATTAGATTTACATCTAGATGAATTGAATCCAAAAAATTAAAGATTCTTGTTAATATACATCTTGGGTAACCATCATCTTTTTTTGGTTTTTACTATTTGGATGCAAAAATTTAGTATTGCAAATAATTTGAATACACCATTATATTAAAAGTTCGGTTCCAATTCACGGGAATTCCGAAGCTTTGATCAATTATAAAGACTACACAGTTTCTGAGTTGTGATCATAAAAGAAAAAAAGACAACTCATAAACGTTTAGTTTCAAAAAAAAAAAGAAAAAAACGAAATTTACTAATGGTGAAACCTTTGTACCTAACTTGAAAAATAAATGTTTTAACACTTTCCAAGTGTAATTCCTAAATCATCTTTTATGATTATTTAGAACAAAGACTTTTTTGGGTGTTTATCTTAAATTTTGTCTAGCGCTGTGGGCTAAAAACAAATTAACAATATCAAAAGTATAAATATTTAATTCCATATTCACTTTATGATTATTATCTGTTAACCATTTGCATTCAAAAGGTCCATTAGTGAATTAAACAACAAAAAAGAAAAAAAAAGCATGCAGAAGATGTCTGTCATTTTGCTTGTCAAAACTAGTCGCACCCAAAATACTTTCTTTCAACAACTCAGAAGTCAAAAGCATCCGAAAAGTTTCATAACACATGCAAAATATATACTCCAGAAAATTTTAAATTTCAAACTTCGTTCACAACATACTCTTTTTTTTATAAAGGGCTTTAACGTACTCTATTTTGAAAAACGAGAATAACGAATTTTTTGTTTAAAGTTATAAATCATTTATCAGCTGCTTTCTATGACGTCAATCTTTATTTCACAGCTGATATGACGATGTCAATCGGTATATTTCTCGAGAAATGGGGGAATCAGAACGATGTTGTCATGATTATTATTACATAGATAACTCAATAACTCAATTACAAAATTCGTTTGTTCTAAATTGAATAAAAGTTTTGGGTTTTAAAACCCGGACTTTAAAGAAAAGAAGAAATTAATTTCCTAATTTTCTACGTGAAAGGATATTCCTTAAAAGAATATATATAATTAGCAAATTTATTTGTGTACGTTGTGGTACCACTTGCTAGAAATTAGAGCCGTTTATTTGTTAATTGCATGTTCTTTCCACAACCACTACCACCAAGTCCTAAGCCACTATGGGAGGCTTGAAGAGCTAATAAACAAAATTAACCTTAGCATTTAATTGCGAGTGTGTGACATGTTACCGTAACATTACTAAAAGACTTTCGTTGACTTTTTTGTGAAAAAAATTGAATCAGGCTCTGTTATTTCCAAAGATTAATGGATCTGTCTCGAAGTAAGCATCCGTATGTCTTCATGTGGGTTTATCTTCGACTTGGCTTACATGTGGTTTATGTACATGAATGGTAGCTACATGATCTTTGTCAAAAAAAAGAAAGAAAAGAATGGTAACTACATGATCCCATTATATTATTGAACAAGTTAACTACATGTCATTATGTTTGTTTATTTTATAATTATTGTAAATGAGCTTTTAAACCAATCCCAAATCAGATGAATGAGAAAGTCAAAATTTTGTGAAAAAGGATGTGAAGGAGCAAATAAGACGGGGTGAAGTTAGGTGCGCCAAAGTCATCGCCCTCTTACCGCTTCTCCTTTTCTTTCGTTTTCTTATTTTTTTTTCTTCTGTCAATTATTAAATACAATATGGTTAAAAATCTCCTTATTTTCAAGGTTTTATGGTTAACTCATTATCCTAAATTAATAATATTAACCATTTTATTTATTTTTACCAAGAAAAAAGATTTAATAGGTGAATTTCCGCATAGAGTCAAATAGGTAAATTATAAGAAGATATTAATAAATTAGGTGAAGTTTGGGTGGGAATTTATTTTTTATATTTTATTTTATCCGCGTGGAGGATTTATAAGAGACAACCATTGAATAATTGACACGTGATTTATTATCTATCTCTTTGGAGATGAGACAAACTAAAAAAAAACGAAATTAATAGACGAATTAGTTAAATACATGTTTTGAAAATCAATAAACAATAATATAAAAAGGAAAATATGTGGTGGGACCCGTTTAGTGGGATCGTTTATTAACGGAGTTAAATAATATCCGTTAGAAGACAGTGTTGAGTTGAATCTATAAATATCTTCTTCTTCTTCTTCCCTCACTTTGTTGTTCTTCTTCATAGCTTACCATTTCTCTCGAGTCAAATTAGGGTTTCGTTTCCGATTCTTCGCTCTCTCCAGGTATCTATATCTCTCAATTTCTCTTTCATATCTCTTCATCTTTGTCTTTGCTTCTGAAACTGTTAATTTCATTGAGAATCTTCTTCATCATATCGTTGGATCTGGTAGCTTTATGTTGCAGCTTGCACTCTGCTAAAATTAGGTCTAATTATTTGATTTCATACGAATCATTTCAATTTGGGTTATCAAGATTGTTACTAGAGATGAATTATCGTGGTTTCTGCTATCCTGTAGCTTACCTCCGGAGTCTGGCTTTTTGAATCTTCTTGTATATGAATTTTTATGTGATCGTGAAAGGAGTAGTTGAAAATTAAAGAGTTTGTGAAGTTGTGAAATTGATTAGCTAAAATGTGGAGTGATCTACGTGTGTCTGTGATGATATTGATGGTATCTTAGGCTTTTTGGGTTCTGCAGAGTATAAAGGTTGTTGTGGAGCTTTTTTCAGAAAAAAAGATGGAGGTAATTGGAAATTCTACCATGGTTAGCTCTGCCAATGTTATTTACTTGTCTGCAATTCTGGGTCGCGATTGCGATGGACCCATCCAGTGTCACAAATGTGATTGGAAATGTGAGAATGAAAATGTTTGTGGGAATATGTACCGCTGCAAACTGACTGGACTGACTCATGTCTGCGACAAGAACTGTAACCAGAGGATTCTCTATGATAATCATAGCTCTTTGTGTCGAGCCAGTGGTCGGATTTTCCCTCTCTCACCAGTTGAGGAGCAGGCAGTTAAAGGGGTCCGCAGGAAGCTTGACGCTGAGAGTCATCCTTCTGAGAGCTGTTCGTTTAAGCGTCGCCGTCGTGATGCCCAGTTCCACGCTTCTCCTTTCGAGAGGTCTTTCTCTGCTGTGAGCCCGATCTGCAGCCCAGCTGGAGATGGAATGGAGTTGAGTTAGATCAACGTTGATCTCCTTAATTCCTGAGACTGAGAGGCTCTTTATCTCAAGTAGAATAACTTCCTATTCGCTTTTATGTTGGACAACTATGATTAAGAGACATTGTGCTATTGCTCTAGCAGGGGGGTCTAGGTATCCCCCTGCATTAAAGAGTGCTTTATCTTAGTATTGTTGAACTCTATGTAGTAATTATGTAGGAGAGACTTGATAATTCTACTTCTCTATCATGGATCTTACTGCTGTTGCATTTAGGTGAATTAGAATAACAAACTTGCTTCTTCTTCTTGGTGATGTTTGATATCTCTTCATGTATACATTTGGGTTTTCTCGTGATATTTAGGCAGGCTTTTATACAGCTGTGTATCTTCTTTCGGCAACCATGACTTGTAGGGTCCAACTCTTACGCAGAAACTGACACACCATGGTTGATTTTTGTAAGTGTGGTGCTACAGGATTTTTCACATTGCTAACCAATGCAGCATAGGTTTCTCAAGATAAAAGATAGTTTCTGGTTTGTTATCCTGTAGAAAAATCCCCTTAATATGTTCTGATCGAAACCTAATTCTAACAAATTATGTGTTCTATCCTACTTCCTTTTCCTTGATTGATGTGTGCTTGAGATTCTGATTTTTTTTTCTGTTTATGTTTTTGTGCAGGTTTCAAATTGCACTTCAGGAGAGTTTTATTGTGCTTTGACTGTTTGAATTTTCTTTATCAAAGGAGTATGTCTAACTTTTGGAAGTTTAAACCTTGCTTTGCAGGTCCTCTTGTGTTGGTGCTCGGCAGAAAACAACATGCTTCGCTTGTTCATTGACAACATAAGATGTTGCTCCATAACTGTGAGAGGAAGGAGGTCATAGAATAAGTATGAACTACCCTACGAGGATGTGGTTGGCCTACGGTGTACAAAAGTATCAGCTAAACTTGGTAATTATTGGATTTGATGTTTACAGAATTGTTAGTATTCGTTTTTGATTGCTCATGAGCTCTGCTACTGTACCAAGATCTGCCTTTCTCTGAACTATATGTTTCTTATCTTCTGCCATGTAATTTTGTCGTGACGAATATAGACTTTTGTTCGCTTTTCTCTAGTGTAAGTGGTGTGTCTATTTATTAGGTTCTGATATTTATCCAATATCGATGACCAGGTACAATCTCTTTAGAATGTAAAGATTCTGCTGAAGAAAACTTCAATCTAGTACAGTCTTGGTAAGTCATAGCCTACTTACAAACCCTCGTTTACTAACTGTTTTGTTGTAGTCCTAGGCCACAGGCCCACAGTCTATAAAATCACCTGTTAGAGTGATGATCTGAATTAACTCACAAGTAAGAAAAAAACCCATGTAGTTTTCGTATAGAATATAATTTCTAGGTTTGCAGCAACTTGAAGATAGAACATAGAGGGCTTTGTAAAAAAATTCTCAATGGTTTACTTTATAGGTAGAAATGAGAATGAGAAATGTTGCTTCAAATTTTTTTTTCTATGTGGATCTAATGCAATATGTTATCTTGACAGAAAGGTAGATGCCTAGGTATTCGATAGTTTCCTTGGATCGTAGAAGATTCTCTTCCAAAGTTGGCAAAGTATCAAATGTTGACTCGGCCGCTACAAAAAGATTACGGTACGGGAATATTTCTTCCAACAATCACTATTTTAATATTTCTCTTCACTATATGTTACTTTTTGTTTCGATATATTAGTTTCCCTTGTATTATAAACTATTTTTTCTTACTTTTGTTTTTGTTGAATTGTGTTTACTACTTATTTTTGAATTTCGTATCAAAAAATAAATATTGAGAAATACACATTTGATTGCCAGGAAAGAATACTGTCATTTAGTATTTTTTACCAAAGGTTACATGTATTTGTTACTTATTCGATTACTCATAGCTATATGAACTCTATTGTCAAGGAATCTGGATCTGAATCAAGCTTTCTAATTTACTTTTGTTTGAAACGGAATTTATTTAGATTCTCTTCGTTTTATAGAGTTTTAATTAGTTATATAATAATAGAATGATGTGGATGAGGTGGGGGAAGTAAGGCAAAGTATTACCTTGTCGGAGAGGCCAGTGTGTCCTAAGAGTAATGCTAAAACCTAATTCATTGTCTTGCGGCTTGAAGTTTTCTAAAGCAACTTCACCGCTTCTCTTCCTCTACATTTTATTTGGTATAAACCCTGGTCTAGGGTTCTCCCTGCCAAATCCATAATTCTGAAATCTTTAAATAATAGTATGATTATGGGAAGATCACCAATGGTTCCCATGGCTGTTCTTGTTTATGTATCTCTACTGTTTTCTGTTTCTTATTCATCCACGTTCGTCATCACGAATAACTGTCCCTTTACTATTTGGCCCGGCACTCTTGCAGGCTCTGGCACCCAGCCACTACCCACCACGGGGTTTAGGCTTGATGTGGGACAGTCTGTTAGGATTCCCTCGGCTTTAGGCTGGTCAGGTCGGATATGGGCCAGGACCGGCTGCAATTTTGATGCTAACGGTGTGGGAAAATGTATGACTGGTGACTGTGGCGGGAAGCTGGAGTGCGATGGTAGTGGTGCTGCCCCGCCGACATCACTTTTTGAGATCACGCTCGGTCACAGTTACGATGACAAAGATTTCTACGATGTCAGTCTCGTTGATGGGTACAACCTTCCCATAGTTGCTATCCCAACAGGTGGCGGATTGGTTGGAGCTTGTAATGCTACAGGATGTGTTGCTGACATCAACATAAGCTGTCCAAAGGAGCTTCAAGTGTTGGGAGAGGAAGAGGCAGAGAGAGGAGGAGTTGTTGCATGCAAGAGCGCTTGTGAGGCCTTTGGGTTGGACCAGTATTGTTGCAGCGGTCAATTTGCTAACCCAACCACATGCCAACCATCTTTTTACTCTTCCATCTTCAAGAGAGCTTGTCCCAGAGCTTATAGCTATGCCTTTGATGATCGAACAAGTACTTTCACTTGCAAGGCTTCTGAATATGCCATTATGTTCTGCCCTGGCAGGTATATATATATATATATCATATTGCCCTTTCACTTTTCAGTTTGTTACAGTGCTCGCTGCAACCTCTCAAAATACATTTGCAGCTTTTTGATTTGATTATTTTCTTATCAAATCCAGGGTAAAAAGACCAGACACCCAGAACACAGATCCCTCGAACCCTCCTCAGAACCAATTCGGGCTACCTATGGCTCCCCCGACTCAAAATCAGTACGGTCAACCTATGGCTCCACCGACTCAGAATCAGTATGGTCAACCTATGGCTCCACCGGCTCAAGATCCGTACAATCAACCTATGGCTCCTCCGACTCAGAATCAATACGATCAACCTATGGCTCCACCAACTCAGAATCAGTACGGTCAACCCATAGCTCCTCTGAATCAGAACCCACCTGGACCAAACAGGGAATCAATGACTCACCCACCTCAGAATGAAAATGGGAATGTGCAGTTCATGACTCCTCCCACCGCAAACGAAGATCCAAACGACCAGTTTATGAATCCCCAAATTGAGGATCAGAGTAAGAGAGTTGCAGAGAGTCGCTCTTCATCCAACAACCTTCGACCTTACCCTGTCTTGTTGCTTCTTGGTTTTAGTCTGACTGCTTTCAGGCAATCCGCCACAGCATGAACCATCATCACTCTTCCTTTTTTTACCTAGAAGTGATACATATCTGTCTGAAGTGAAAGGAAACAAGCAATGTATTCCCAGAGATTCATTCTATGCTCCATTCATCAAAGTCTTTAGATTACATTGAATTGTTTGAATTGGCTTCAAAATTCATACATGTAAAAACTACTATATTTCATGTGTATAATGTTGTCTCAACCTAATAAAGAAAATGTCACGTTTAAAAAGAGTGGGAGAAAAACAGAATCACAACTCATTTCTTGGTTTTCGTCTTCTTAGCAGCATAACTTCTAGCCTTTTTTGCTGGTTGCTGCTTCTCTTTAGTTGGTCTTCCTCTCTTTTTTCCCACAACCTGCAAAGATTTCACATGAAATTAATATTCTTTAGTGTAAGGGATTTATATCGATTTTATAGGACAAATTTCTGAGTCGTTACTGTACATTTTCGCCTTTTGCTTTGGGTTTAGGTTTTGTGTTGGTTACTTCCTTTGCACCTTCACTTTGATCATCTGGCTTGGAAGGAGTCTTGGTGTTTTTGTTAGCTTCATCATCTGATTCAAACGAAAATCCTTCCAAAGTGCCTGAATGGTTCACAAAATTAGCCAGAGAAGTAGGCATCTGTTTAACAAAATCCAGAATAGTGCTAGAAGAAGACAAGGTAGCAAATAATGTCTTCCCTATAATCAGAGACTGAGAAAAACAAGCTAACCTTCCACCATTGTTTCTGCCTCATAGACATTAGATTGTGGTGTCAGTTGTATGAAGTCATTCATAATAGCTTCAATCTGACAAGGAAACATATGGTCCAAAATTTAGGCTATCGCTCCAATTTTCGTTTTAGTTTCCAAAAAACAGCTAAAATTTAGTTTCACAAACGTTTAAAGTACGCACAAAGTCAAGTTCTATGAGCAGGAGTATATAACTGAAGATGGTATCAGCATACATATTCATTGAAACAAGAAAGCGCAAAAGAAATTACCAACCTTTGCCTCTGACTGACCTACGTTAACCTGAAATTCAAGATATCTAGTGTGAGTAAATTGTATAGCTCAAGTGCCATTACAATTCGATAAGAGGATACATCGATAAAAAAAAAAACGTACTACACAAAATGTTCTTGATGGAATAATTGTTGATTTATATATCGTTCCTGAAACATGAAAGATATAGTGTTACTAAAGAGAACCATTTTGGACTTTGAATGCGAGAAATAGAAAATCAAAAGCATAGAGAGTGAAGTCAGCGATATCTATATTTGGGGGAACATGCCTTTCAAGTCCAAGTACATGTCCCCGGTTGTGTCTGAAACAACCACGCGTCCAACAGCCCCCATGTCTCCACTCAAATCTATCGAGTCCCCTTCACATTCAACGAGCACCTGTAAATATAGTTCATTGTTTTTGTTAATCACTGTGCTATATATCTACTAATGAAACTCCAAAAACGGATGCAGTTTGGCCTTTCCAAAACACAAGTGTCACCAGACGCCATAGTGATTTACAAAAATCGAATGTAAAATCATGTGCATAGGACCTTATTTGCATTACCTTTGTACGATTCACCTTCTCAGAAAGTACCAAAGGCAATCTTGAACTTGAGCCCTGGAATTTGTATATTAATCATAATGAAGAACTAGGAAAAAATAAATAAATAGTGGTACTAGCACAAGGTCCTTACAGAAGAAGGCTTGATCTTCTGATCCGTTGTTACTTCCTCGGCTATAATGGCATCTGTATCTTTATCTGCATGATACATGGACCGTTACATTGCTTTAGGAATCCTAAGTTCACAAAACTTTGATACGATTCTCACCTTCGCTTTTCATAATTTCTTGTTCACTATTTTCTTTCTTGGGGGTCTTGCGACTACTATTTGACTTTGTTTTTGGAGATTTTTCCTTTGGAGCCTTCTTAACTGCAGGTTCTCCTTCGTTAGCTTCAAGAACATAATCCTCATCCTTTTCAATTGGCAAAGTTACTTCCTGCTTTACCGGACCACTGGAGGATGGTTCAGAATCAGATGAGAGAACACAAAGAGAATCATTTCCTACCTGTTCAATAGAAAAATAAACAGCGGTATCATAACTTCTCAACACCATACCAAAATTAAGAATTAGCAAAACAGATCCATGCAAACAACAAACCCTTGAAATACAAAACTAAATACATAAGAATACGAATGAGAAATCGCCAACTAATTTCATCATTGCTCATAGAGCTGGAACGCTTCTCAAGAAGAAGTTTATAACTAGTGAGTCACTATCTTGACAATAAAATTCAACTATCAAACAAATAACATGCTATCACAATAACTACCCACTAAGGCAGGAAAGCACTACGGAGTACGATGGAAAGAGTGTTGAAAAGTTTCTCACTTGAGAGTCCTTAAGCTTGCTAGAGATTTTTTCACCTTCAACTTTGTTTCCATTGTGCTTCCCTGCAAATGATTTCCAGTCAAAAACACGGTTTTAAGAGCTAAAAATATGCTCCCCGAAAATCAGAACTTGCTAGTCTCTTCATTGCTTCTCTCAACAAAGAAATGACCTATAATGTTCATTTCTTAATCTCAGATCATCATCTGAAACTAATATTCCATACCTTCAAGGCTGAGACTAGCATCGGCTTTCTTCTTTCTAGCAAAAACTTGCTCAATACTCACTTGCTTCGTCACAGCCTTCGTTTTAGAAGTCTTCTTACTCACAGACTCCTCAGATTCTTTCTCAAGAACCACGGTGGTTTCACAGTCATCAGGAACAGGGAGAGACGAAGTGATTTCAGAATCCCTATAAGGACTATCCTCAGGAGAAGATTTAGAGAGTGATGATAATGATAACAATGAAGTGGTTGGTGCCTGCGAAACAAAAGCATCGATTTTCAATTGTGTTTTCTGTAACAAAGCAAATCAATAATTCTAAAACTCAATAATTAACAGAATTCAGATCGAATCGGAAACCTCGAAAGAACGGAGCCAATCTGGATCCGGAGATTCCTCTCTTGAGCTGCTCATATTTTCACTTTCTTCAGAGCTCAAAACAACAATCCAAGATTATTCCCGAATTCAAAATCCACTCAATTTGAACAAAATCATCTCTTAGATTCAGTGCAAATCAAACCCTAATAAAGACCTTAAAAACCATAAATTTGATGCAGAACCCAATGAAATTGGAGCTCACCTGAAGAAGAAGAGGTGATGAACTAGTTTCAAAACAATGGAGGTTGAAATCCGGATACGAGATCTATGAAAAGAATCAATTTGGACTGAGGGAAGAAGCAAAGCTCTCGCCGGCGGCGAGATCGAAGTGTGTGAAAGACGCGGGAAGAAGATTGGGCATAAACTGCTTGTTTGGGGTTTCCGAGTGTTTGGTCGCAAGCCCAATAATGTATTATTTGGCCCATTAATGAGGTAGAAAGCCCAATAATGTATTAAGGCTCAAAAATACATAGGTAGAAATGGAAGGAGGGAGAGATAAGAGAAGAAGGAAGAGAAGAAGCAAAAGTGACAGTGAAGAAGAAATGGGAAAAAACGGAGAAGACAAGAAGCAAGAAACAATGGCGGTCATGAGCTTAATGAAAGATCAACAAAATCCAGTTCACCAGTTTCAAGTCAAATTCAAAGAGGTGGAGACTAATTTCAAGTCATGGTTGTCAAAGCAGAAGTTACCGGTAGAAGCCGCCGTCGTCACCGCCATGGGAGGAGTTCAGGGAGCTTTCATTGGTGGTCTTATGGGAACACTCTCCCCTGAAATGCCTCAATCCGGTATCGACCCTCAAGCCATGGCTTCATTAAAGCAAACTCAGGTTTCATCCCTAAATTTTTATACTCTGGCTCTGTCATTTTTAGCATTTATTGCTACTTTTTGAAGTTTTTGATTTATAAAAGAGATTTTTTTTATGAATTGTGTAGGCTCTTGTGGGTGGGCCATTGGTTCAAGCTCGGAACTTTGCTGCTATAACTGGTGTTAATGCTGGTATAGCTTGTATTATGAAGCGGATTAGAGGCAAGGAGGATTTAGAGTCTGCGTAAGTTTCATTTTTAATGCTTTGAAAAGTTGCAGCTGAATATTAATTTAGTTGTAGGTGTAGCTTTCATTCAGCTTTGTGTTGTGTTTGTTTGACTTGTTGTTTCCTGGTTCTAACATTTCATTAATGATTTTGGAAACTTAACTCTAGAGCTGGTGTTAGAGACAATTACTGTCTGCAGCTAGTGTTTATTTTTTAAGTGACAAGGGTTTACAGGTCTTAATCAGGTTCTCTGTCAGAGGATTTGAATCTATGACAATGACAATCGAAAAATATGACTTTGCTTTTTGTTTTTTCATCATTTATTGCTTCAAATATTTACAATCTCTACTATGATCATTCTGATGTTAACAATGAAACAACTTAATAAACACAAATCTTTGATGGGTGAAGATTTTTAGTGGCTTATGTGTTTTTTGCAACTCGATGGGTGTAAGAGAGACGTGGTTTTTAATTGTGCAGTGTGGTGGCAGCATTAGGATCTGGAGCTGCCTACTCTCTGGTGAGCGCAGGATTACAAGGACAACCTGGTAATGCAATGGCTACTGCCGCTGGTTTCGCTCTTTTTCAAGGAATATTTTTCAAGGTGAATGATCATTTATATGTATAGGAGAACTATAGTACTCTTCTTGAAACTCTAGGCAGGCACGTCATTTAACATCAGTTTCTTATTTTTTGGTCTTGTTTAGTTGGGTGAAAGGTTCTCTAAACCAAGCATTGAAGATCCGTATTACACACGTGGGAGATCTATGCTAATGAAACTAGGTCTAGAGAAGTACGAGAAGAACTTCAAGAAGGGTTTGTTAGCAGATCCCACTTTACCATTACTCACTGATAGGTACTAAACTCTCTTTGAGATTTTGACGTTTCATAATCTATTTCAACTAAGACTAACTTGTCTTATATCGAAATCTTAAACTATGTCTGTGTCCATCCAGTGCTCTAAGAGACGTGAGCATCCCGCCTGGACCAAGGCTAATGATACTAGATCACATCCAGAGGTTTGAAATCTAAGTTCTGGCTTTATTTTCAGACACATGAATCTGTGAAATCAATTGAAGTGAATTGTGGTGGGTGATTTATACAGGGACCCTGAGCTGAAGGGCAAACGGGGAAGTCGTGGTTAAGACTTGAGAAGCCTCTCTGTCTTTGGTAGAATCTTTGTCTTTGTAAGATGCTATTATATATGGATCTCAAGCTCTATTATTATTATTATTATTTTTGTGGCCGATGTTGCTAACTATTATTAACTTTAATTTCGTTTTTAACTTGCAATTTTTTCATGTTAGCTTTTATTTTAACGAAAAACCTCTCCATAACTGATTTGTCTTTTGTTGCTGGTTAAATTTTTTTAAAAAAACTTACTAAATAAAGGCAATTACATATCTTTAAATGATTCATGATCTAAACTTCCTGTTGATTTGTAGCTGAATTTGAAAAGTAATTAGAATTTGTGATTTTGAAAAATTAGTTGGGAAATGTGTTTTAAAACTATTAAGATATTCCCTTTTTGTTTTCAACAAGTTTAACAGAAACATAAACACATGGATTTTAGCATATTTCTTGATGGGTTTTAGAAGTCCAACGTTTAGTATGGGACATTGATGATAATTATTTATTACTGTTCCAACACAAACTCAAAATCTGAAATAATGTCAATTTCAGTTTTGAAACCACAGCCCACGCGCGGACTATATTACTATTGAATATTGGTTATATTGTAAACAACCATGAATATTGGTTATATTGTGAGCAACCATGTATTGGGGGCATGGATCCAAAATATGTTTTTTCTTATGATTATTGTGGCTAATAAAGATGCAAATCACTATATGTATAATTTTTACACTAGAATAATAAAGCAAAAATCATTTCATGAAATTTCATTGACGGTGGCTCGTGAGGTAGTCGATGTGTTTTAAGTTTAACCACACAAAACAAAGAAGGAAAAGGATAAGAATCGCATATGCTGTGTTTTTTTTTCTACTTTTCAAGAGAAAGATAACACAAAACGTTTCAATGTTAAACTTTATGCCAATATTGAATGATTACAAACCTAGAATAATAAATCTAATCCTCGAAAGATTGGATGGAGTTTCACATATTTGAGTGGTTGGAACCATGATCATCCTAAATTTCCAAAAGAGACCGATTACGTTGTACCATTCAAAGCTTTGGGTTGCAGTTACAAAAATGTAGTATTGTTTATTTTATTCTTTTTGTTTACGTTAGGTATCACATAGTCATCGCAAACATCTGCTAAAAATCACATTAGCTCCATTTTCATCCCATACGATCGATGGATCCCATAACGTTGTATCCATAAATTCGTTTTCATTATTTTCCCATCAAACTAACCATGATCTCTAATTTTACTCTCTGTTTTCTTGCAATAAACTTCATCAAACTCTACAAAGACCAAAACCACTGTTGCAATGTCAACGGAAGCTAAATATTAATGGATATTTCACATGAGAAAAAAAAAACCAATAGGAAACATAATTAACGTAATATTTATCTTGAAGAAAATTGGATGGTCTTTAAAACAAAATTCAAGTTCTTTCAAATATAATTCAGACTAAAAATCGAATATACTTTTCTTTTTGTTAAAAAAAGTTCGAATATACTTTTATCAACAAAAAGTCATTCTTCTAAAAGATTTATGACTAGATATGTTTTGACTTTTGTCCGAAGGCCCGAGATTACTAGGTTTGAATTTTCGACAAGAATTCGAGATTTTTTTTATAAAAAAAAGCTCTACATATTGGCATTGATATGAGCCAAGAATCTTTACTCAACACAAAAAAAACTATCCTAAGGAGAGCCCGAGTCAGAGGAGGTAGAGAGACGAGAGAGTTCGTTCATGAGGAAGATGATACGAGAGTTGTAATCACGAGCTTGGTCTACAGATTCAGCTTCAAGCTCTGAGAGCTGAGAGCAGAGACGCTCCTCAGCCTCCTCTGCCACCTGTGTCCGCCGCCACAACTGCAACATCTCTTTCCTCATCTCCTCCACAGCCTTTTCCATCTCTCCGTTCTTTCTCCGTAGCTCCTCCACCTCTGAAGCCGCCACCGTCACATAGTTTCCTCCTTTCCCCATTTTCTTTATATGTATAACAAAAAAGCTTTTGAGGATTTTTCTTCTACTATATTTCTTTTGTTTGCTTTGTGTTTGTTTTTGTTCTTGAACGTTCTTTATTAATAGGCGTATCTAAGACATGTATAGGTTCTTGAATGTTCTTGGGTGGGTATATGTCTAGGTTCAATGTATCTATCTCTTGTTTTTCCTTCCTCTAAAACATTTTTCTCACTTTTTTAAAATTATATTCCGAGATATTCGTTAGATCCAATTACTATAAACCAAAATTTTAGTGGTGCCATTGAATGGTTTTATTAGTTAGAGGCAAAATGTAGTACAGAAGATTTTTTACTATAAAAGTAGTATTAATCAATACATTAAAATACTTATATTACTTCACGCTAAATGAAATGAAATCATTAATGGTTTTATCTTTAATATATGTTACTTCCACGCTTTTTTGTTTAGTCTTGCAAATTGCATCTACTTGAGAGTTAAGATTTGCAAACATGATTTCATATACACATGAATGATTGTGATTCATCGATGACGGAACATATATTATGAGGGTCAAAATGTTGTAATTTTTAACCATCTAAGATATCTATACTTTGACAAAATAAACTTATAAGAATGTTATTCTTTTAGAAACAGAGGGAGTAACAAATTTTTAAAATGAATATGATACTAATTAAATTTTGGAATATGCTCTATGGATGCTGATCAGTGATTAGTGTCTCCTTATTCTATAACCTTAATTAATAATATCATCATTCATCAATCACGTCAGCAACTATGTTACGTTAGCACCATCGCTATATACAATCTAGAAAACAAATTCCAATTTTTATTACATATACTGCAAGATCACCATAACAAAACGTGAAAACAAAAGAATTTGAAGGTGGGAGTTTAATGGAATGGGCCTTGCCTTGGGCCTGGTTCATTTAAATAAATTTATGTCATATCTCGCTACAAAAAGCTTAACCAAGAAAATACCAATTAGTTTAAATATTGTTTAAGCAAAAACTAATTAAATTGATTCAGTAATATTTGTCAATTCGAAATTAATGAAAGTTAATTTTGAGAATTTGATAATGATCAATTTATGACGTCGATAATGGCAATGCACACGTACTCCAACGCAGGCCTGATCAACGCCGGAGGAGATCAATTTGTGTTAGGTTGTATAATTTCCTCCGGCGAGAAAACTAAGCAGAAGAAGAAAAAAAGTCTCTGCCTTTGACAGCTTACGATTTTCTCTGTTTCTTCTGCAAAAAGAAAAATGTCAACTTTGTGTCCTGTCTGCAATCTTTCGCTTCCTCTCTCCCTAATCCAAAGGTAATAAAAAAAAAAAAACTCTAATTTCTTCCATTTTTATGTTCCTTGTATCTATTGAGGTCTTGATGGGTCTATTTATGATTCAGCCATGTGAATGCTCACTTCGACGATGATGAACTCGATTCACAAATGGCACAAGATCATCACTTTGCTCTGCAACTCGCTTCCTCTTCTTCTGATCCTCCTTCTTCCTCCGCTTCATCTGTAATGCTTTTTTCGATCCTTAACTCATTTTTGAATACAAAATACCCCAATTGATAAAGTTGTTTCTTTTGCAGAACTTGGACGATTCATTGGTGCGTTCACAGACCAAGAGCTCATTCTACAGTATTGGAAATGGTGGTTTGATTTGTTTGCTGAGAAATTGTTTAGAATCTGAGCTTAAATCGAAGACGAAACCTTTAGAGTGTAGTCTTAGTTTACTATCAGGCTTTGTTGATCATTTTCAATCTTCAAATAAAGATAAGGGTTGGGGATGTGGATGGAGGAATATTCAAATGCAATGCTCTCATTTGCTTTCTTGTAGAGGTGATGAAGCTAAAAGAGTTCTCTTTGGTGGCTCTAACTTTGTTCCTGACATTTCCTCGCTTCAGCGCTGGCTCGAGTTAGCTTGGAATAATGGTTTTGATGTTTCTGGAGCTCTCCATTTTGATAATCGAATCTATGGTTGCAAGAGATGGATTGGAACTACTGAATGTGCTGCACTGTTACGTTATTTTGGGTTAAAAGCTAGGATTGTTGATTTTGCTCCCAAGAAGTCTCAATCAATGTATCTTTCAGTTCCTGGTTCTGAAATTGCTCCTAAGGTAAAGCCAATTGGTCCCATGGACAGATACGTTATTAAAAAGGGCGATTGTGGGACAGGAAAATCAGTTGATTCTCATGGTTCTAATTCTTCTAGGATTAGTAAAGGAGCAGTTTTAATGGGATGGGTTTGGAATTACTTCTCAGATAACAGGTTGAATGTTTCCTCTGGTGTTCATATGACGAACAAAGGGTAGGTGGTTCGGTTTCAGTTCTCGTCCTCGACAATGTCTTTTACAACTTTAAAACATATTCTGTAAGGGTTCTTGATTTTGTTGTAATCGTGTGTACTGCAGGCCCTTGTATTTCCAACATGAAGGGCACTCAAGAACAATTGTTGGGATTCAAAGACGGTTGCAAGGAACTACATTTACTCCTCAGTACAATCTCTTAATTTTGGACCCGGCTCATGTGAGTAATATTGTTTTGTTCACGAATAGGAAACACAGTGACACAGCATGTCTATGTATGAACAGTGAATGTGATTAAAGATGGTGAGACTTGAATGTGAATGCAGTTTACAAAAGATATAGAGAAAGCGCTTATAGAGAAGAGAGGGTGGGAGGGATATCTTAAAAGAGGAGCTTACACACTGACGTGTCCCGAGTATCAGGTCTCAGCTTCAATTTCTGATATCCATCTTTTCTTTGTTATTTGGCATAAAGCATTATAGTTTTGAGTGATTTGTATTTCGTTCTGAGTCTGATTTGGAAAGGTTATGATGATATATGCATACAGATTTTGTACGTTGATAATGGAATTGCTGATGGAGAGGAGCTGGAGAAGCTCAAGACCATTGATAGTCACTTTGTTCAATTCTAGTGGCTGCCATCAAAATTGAAGATTCTTAAATTAATTGCAACTGTGTACTTCTGTATCATGTATAACATTTTGTAATACTTCTGTATCATGTATAACATTTTGTAATGTGCTACGAAGAAGCTGATATAACATAGACATTTTAAATATTCAGAGTTTTTGTTTATGATAACTTCAACATTCATAGATACAATTACGCATTCCATCCCCCTAAATTACCATTTGACTCCGTTTAATGGGGTTTTGAATGTCATATGATATACAAACATAGATTACTGTGAAAACATACTAAGAACATAAAAGATGTGGCTATTTATTAAAAATTTGAGAAAGGTAATAAAAAGGTGAAAAATGCAAAATGGCAATTGGAAAGTTAACCAGAGTTGATAGCATCACCATACCTAAAAAAATAAAACTGTCTTTCTTTTTAAAAGATTTGAGAGATTAAGTCATAAAGAAAAAAAAGGCTATAGAGCTTTCTTTTCAAATCCCCCACTTTGGAGTGCTTTTCTTCTTCCTCTGGCAACAAAACTTTTCATGTGAGCCTCAAATGAACAACAAAATCTCACTGTCCATCTTCCACGGGATATATTGTGACATTTTTGGAGGGTTTGTTGGTTATTTAAGAGGCAGATGCAGCCACCTTCTTCCGTACAATCCTCTTTCGCCGAGCCTTTGGAGGTGCAGGATCTGAAACTGACTCCTCTTGCTTCTTCCCAAGTAGTCCTGAGATAATTGCATTCTTTGAGATGAACCATCTTGAAGATGGCTTTGTTACTGTCTCGTCTGCGGGTCGGTTGTATGCTTTTGCCAGTAGATCATCCGATTGAGCCAACGGGTCTGCCTCCACACCTAGCCATACTTGTCTTGACCTTTCCCCTAACTGAGCATTCATAATCCTGTACCAAATCCATCCATAATCATCATATGAATCCTTCTAAGTTTAAATCTAAATTAACGTTCTTGATCCCCAACAGATTAAAGGGTTTCCTAAATCCCAATTTGCAATACAAAATTCAAACTTCCAACGTGTGCCTCTGTATATATGTTGTGTAGGGGATAAAAGAGGAGGAGAAAGAGAGAAATACCTCAAGGCAGTGCTCAAGAAGAGTGTTACTCCTATGACATCAAAGTGACTGCTTATTGATCTATCAAATCCACATAACAGCTGATATCTCAAGTTCGCATAAATTCCAAGAAATGCGCCGTAACCAAGAGCATTCGTGCTGATCGATGGGACTGTCACAGATACTCTGTCAGAACAAAAATACATTTAAGTCATAAGTCAATCATGAGCTGACAAAAAGACCCAAATGAATTGAGAGATTTATAATCCCAAGATAGGAACAGAAGGTATGAGATTACCTGTTTTTCTTCTTTCCCGCCAGAAAGTTTGACAATGAACCCTGGAGAGTTCCTGCTGCGAGTCCAAGAATGGACAACTCTGCGGCCTTGTAGAAAAGAGAATGAAATCTCTTTTGCAAGTCGAACTCTCTAAGAGGAT
Organism: Nasturtium officinale; assembly: GCA_963854855.1. NCBI lineage: Eukaryota > Viridiplantae > Streptophyta > Magnoliopsida > Brassicales > Brassicaceae > Nasturtium > Nasturtium officinale. The sequence continues at coordinate 6,590,118 of OY978509.1, forward strand.
AGCTCATTTCAAATATATTGTTTGGTAGCTTTTGTAGTGTATTTTGCAGGTCAAACCGGAATGTGTTTCCATAGGAACGACATGGAGCTAGTAACCAAACAGCAGCTGCATTACATGCTGATACAGTAAGAACATTTATAAGTGCAAGATCCCATTCCTCTTTTATCCTGCAAAACATAGAGCAAACAATTTTGGACAAGAAACAAGAAGCTACAAAACCTTCAAACGAGAGAAAATTTAGGACAAGAAACAAGAAGCTACAAAACTTTCAAACGGGAGAAAATTTAGGTACATGGAAAGGAACATGTACCTATCCTTACGATTCTTCACCTCCCACCAAACCGAGTATCCTATCGTGGCAGCTTGCTCCAAAAGAAGTTTATAGAGAAATGCAGGATCCGCCAACATCCTACACAAGACAGTCACATAGTCAAGACTGGATATAGTATCACCATAAAGAAACTTATAACTTTAGAGACAATGAAGTCTCCACAGGAACAGATGGATCTCAGAAGACACCCACAAAATTACCTGCCAACAAAGGCCCTTGACAACCCCTGAGGAAGAGCTCGGGAGATCATTCTAGTTGTTGTAGGACGAGCATTTATAGCAAGGAATTTTACCATCTGTGCTGAGCTGACCAAACCCTGCATACAAGTTTCATAAGTTCAAAGATGTCAACATCCTCAAAACCATAAACAGAAAGCTTAAAGGGTATCTCACCATTTCATATGCTTGACGGAGACCGGCAGGTAAATCCATCATTGTTTTTTGCCATTCATTCAATACAGCATCAACAAATTTTCTGTCAAAAAGCTGGAAAAATACGAACATAAATGTCATTAGTGGGTGACAAAATGACAATAAAATACATGAGAATAAAATCAACAAAACACAAGCGTAAAGATCTTTTACCTCTGCAAGGAACATCCTACGCCTAAAAAGCCCACCATCATCTCCATCATCATCATCATCAAATTCATCAAAGTAATCATCATCATCACCATCATCATCACCTCCATCCCCACCACCGTTATTGATAATCTTTCCAATGTTTCCACCACCTCCTCCAGTTGCAATCTGTAATGAAATATGACATGAGAAATCCACAAAGCTACTCTTTTCTGATCGGTTGAAAATCGATTCACTGCAGAACCTATATCATCGCACAACTGCCATCTCCAAGGAAAATATTATTCATAATGTTTTTTGCATCCGCTGATTACAATCACACGTTTTTCAGCTACAGAATGTTTCATTTACTTGATGTTATCTATAACAATTTATAATCCCCCATGTACTTTATACCAACCAAATGATCAACTAATTCGGCTTCTAATCAATTAATGCTAGGTCCAGAATAAAGTTGATTTTACATAGAACAAAGAAGCAGGACCAAAATCTAGTAGTTCAAGGACACTGCTACAGACTGTGAAGAATTAATCAACTCTCTACCCTCCATAACAAACTTGATCAACCATAACAAACTTGATCAGAACAGAGAAGATAAAACAAGTTCACGTAGCCAGACGAATAAGATAAAAAAAGGCACAGCCTTAAGAGACAATTTCACTAAACTATTCCAAATTATTGGATAAGGAAAGCGAACAAGAAAATACAGAAACTGAAATTGTTGCAATTCACCAGAAAGAAAAGAAAGTAGAGAGAGAGAGAGACCTCAGGAGTGGACTCAGATATCTTCTGGGTCATATCAAGCTTCCCTTTTTCCAAAGTTACAGCTCCAACAGAACCAAACTTCCCTTTCATCACAGGACACATCTGAGCACTTACAGAGAAAGAGCCAGATGAAGATGGGCCAAGCTCACCATTGGACGGCAGCTGTAAGCAACGCTCAAGACCTGAAACTGAATCTCCAACGGAATCGATAAGAAAAGATGAAGAAGCCCTAACGAAGCCACGACGGAGCTTACAAGGCAGAGTTGTTAGTGGACGAGGGATAGGTAAACAAGGTTTGAGAGGAGATAAAGGTTTGGGAGCTACGACGCTCTGAAACACCATATGTGACATGACTTTAGAAGATAAGTCCAATCTATGATTCTGATAATAAAAATTTAAGCTTTTTGATGAACTCCTGAAGAGAAAAGGCTCAGCAGAGCCTTTGTTTGCTCTCTTTCGGCTGAGAGAGAGAAAGAGGAAGAAAGAGATGAGAAGGAGAAAGAGGATTTATCGCCAATCAGACGACTCAAGAAACAACCCAATCTCGCTTCTTCTTTTTCACCAACTCAACTCTTCTTATACTTCTGGATGAATCCAAAGGTCTCAAGTCGGCCGTAATGGGCCAAAGCTGCTCATTTCATTTTTTTTTTGTAGCGTGTATGAATACGTCAAATTCGAAGATCTAAGATCCATGGTTTCCGTCATTGTCATGTTATCAAATGGAAATTAAATCGAAGGCATTTTCGTCAAAAAGAAAAATATCTGGTTTCATTCATGTGATCAAAACATAGAAAACAAAAATTGGGTTCTACCTAAGAAAGGTTTGGTTAAAGGTTATTGGGTTCTATAGGACAAACATAAATCGATTCTTATAACGATTTAAGACACAGAAACACATTTTGATACTAATCAAATCGCACTCAATCAGTTTACACGCTCAACAGACCAGTTACCTCAGAGAAGTTTAATAATAATACAAACCATTTAATACAATGAAAACGATATAAATGAAAAAATAATAATGACAAATTACAAAATAGAACTAAATTAAACACGAAAATAGTGTGACGAATATCATAAACGCATCTTTCTCTTCCTCTAGTCAATTCGGCCACAAAGCTTGATCTAAAAGATATACACTGCCACTGTCTTCATTTTGGGATCTTCTGTGCAAACTTTGGCTTAGCCATCCAAGAAATCAAACTCAATTGGTTGGCTTCTTATTGGTGGATGATTGGTTACTTGTCGCCTCTCCGTTGCAGCATTCTCTGTTGGTTTCACTGTAGTTGTAACACTTTCAGGCTGTGGCAGTGGGGTTGTAACAGTTTCAGGTGGTGGCGCTGTGAAAGTTTCAGGTGGTGGCGCTGTAACAGTTTCAGGTGGTGGCGCTGCGAAAGTTTCAGGTGGCGGGGCTGTAACAGTTTCAGGCGGCTGCGTTGTTGTTTGGCTATTGTCCTCTGTAGTTGCAGCTGTTTCTGTATTTGGAGTTGAAGAAGGAACACTTTTATCCTCCAAAGAAGTTTCTCCTTCTACGGGAGGAGGCTCAGACACTTTCTCTGTCACTGCTGCTCCATCTACCGGTGCTTCTGACTCGGTAGCAGCTGCAGTTTCAGGCGCTGATTCGGTCTGTGATGGCTCAGAAGATGGAGGAGCTTCAATAGCCAATGGCTTAGTTGGTTCATCAATAGCCAATGGTTTAGTTGGTTCTTGCTGTGAAGTCTTCTGTGTAAGTAGAGGTTTTTTAGGAGCAGTAATGGAAGCAAAGATTGAAGACATTCCGGGAGGCAGAATCTCGATTGGAGGTTTTTTGGATGCATCTGATAAACTCGTGAGCTTTGGATCTTCCAGAGAAGCCAGAAACGCACTTGCAGCATCGGTTTTAGAAGATGGAGCTTGCTCAACTTCCTTCTGCAGCGTTTTATTCCAAGACTGGACCAAGTTCTTTACAGTTGGACGACCATGTGCCTGTGTGAATAATTACAGTAGGTGAAGTCAGAGACAATACAAGGTTTATTAATAAGCGAGCAAGCTGAAAAAGATTAAAAAAAATATACGAAATCCTACATGAGCATGAAGCACGGCTTCTGCAAGCATTCCTGTGTCTTGCCATGCCTTCTCCATGAGCGCATTGTCTCCAAGAACCGCAGCAGAAAATGCTGATTCTCGCCCGAGGCCTATGGAGCTTAGATTGTTTATCAGACCCTGTAACAAAGTTTAAATAATGATTCAATTAGGAATCTGCAGATACAAAGTATAAAACCAAATGTAGCCCTTACACAACCATAAATCTCCCGAAGTTTTAAACTTTCAAAACCACAAATGCCATCTACAGTTAGTCATGTAGATCCTATCTAGTGAACAACACAAAGGTATCCTAAGTTACGAGAAACCAAAATAAAGAGAAATCCCAGACATACACTTAGGCGTGTCAATTCTCCATGGTTTGCTAGGCGTAATGCAAGGCCTCGCAACTCATGACCCTGTAAAGCGCCTTTGACCGAACCTGCAGTGGCTAGTCTTTTGAGAGCTTCACGAGCAATGTCGGCGTGCCCAGTGGCATCTGCAGCATCTATAAGGTCAAGAAATTCCTTAGCAAATTTAACTATTCCTTCCACAGCTTCAACAACATCTTCTTTCTTAGTAGCTGTCAAAGATAGAATGTCACTCAAATCAAGGCCTACACCGTCCTGTCCAATATCCCTGCTATTACTCATTGTGAGAAGACAATGAAGAGCCCTCTTCAGATCATTGCTCTGCATTGCTAGATCAAACTCCAGCCTGAGAAAACATAAAGCAAGTCTAAATATTCTTCCTTTTGTATGTTGAATTGTGAACCCGAGACAAAGTGAAAGTAATCACTGATGGCATTTTGGTGAGTTGACACTTCAGAGGCTAGAGATACTGTGAATAGTAGAACAAAATTGAAGGAATAGCTGCAACAAAACAATTTATGTTTATTTTACCTCTTAGATATTCCAGGCAAATGAAGAGCTTCTGTCGCGTATCCCATCCCTAGCATAAACTGTGCCAGATCGTCATGATGTTCTCTCCCAAGCCTACTTGCCCTGCGCAGAAACAAAAACTTTGTATAAGCATTCCAGCTACTTAACTACTAACATAAACATAAGATAATGAGAAACATATCCTTACCATTTAACTGCACTAACAGCATCCCCGTAAGCAGCAAGACAACGGCAACGGATACCAGGATGATTCAGTGATATGGCATGGGCACACATGTACCTACCAAGAATATGGAGGTGTGAGACAAGAAGTTCTATCTTAGGTTTAATATTTCTATAGTCATTCACGACGATCATGGAAAGATATAGTCTTTAGATAACAAATGCAGAAACATGGTAAAATATGTGAATCCATATTTTTAGTGCTATTGGAAACCTTTGAATGCAAAAGGAAAGATGCCTATGATCCTAGTCAGAAAACTAAGAATGAAAGAAAAAAATTCATAACCTGATTGAATATACATGTCTCTAACTAAGATAAACAATTCATACAGTCTTCAATCAACAAGGAATGTATTAACAAGAGTAATTCTTGTCTTAAGGTAAGAACAGGAGACTCTTCGTACCTGTCAATGAGCCAAAGAACTCCATCCCGTACACCAGCAACAACAAGAGGCCCCACCGGTCGTTTTTGCTCCACCGGGAAACGAGTAACAGCTACTGAGACTCCGCCACCACCTACAGCTACCTCATTGATCCTTCTTTCATCCATAATGTCATCGCCATCACCTCTAGATTGTCTTGGCAATGATAAGAATGGTGGAACAGATGGAGCATTTTGGAATGAAGCTAAACGCACCACCTAAAATAAATAGCATACACATGAGGAAGACTCTAGTTAGTTTGACATAGATGCTGACACATATGCAACACAAGTTTAGACCTGGAATATTACAGTTCAAAATTGTTATATATGACATATCTCATGTAAAAGCAAGAATGACCACCTGTAGCATGGGGGGCCTCAAAGATATCCTTTCTTGCTTAGCAGCCTGGGAACCTTCTACTGTGATTAAGGCTAACTCTCCATGCTCTGCAACTGCTCTAGCCTGCGCCTCCTTAAGCTTCATTTCTTCCTTCATCTTCCTAGTCTCAATATCAATTTCAGAAACTCCCGCATCCACAAAAACACATCTAGAAATCCAGGCATGGAAAAAAGTATTAGCATTCGCCCCATATATTTTGTTTTAGAGAGTAACAGATCAAGGTCGACATGCCCTTAACAAAGTCAGAAATAAAGAAATTCTTTTTAAAAAGTTATAATCTCTGAGCAGTTGGATTATGCATTATCCAGATTATTAATAACTGTTGATACACATGTGCCGCAAAACAATTCTTAAAGATTTTTAGTTTGTTTCATCCAAATGGAAGCAGCCTTCAAGGTAACTGACACAAGATATAAGTTTTCTTGCATCATATATAGAGCATTAGTCTTACTCAATCGTGGTAGGAGTAGACACAAACAGCTGCCTGCGATGCCAAACAGCTCCAGTAGCATGTGAAATAGCAACATCACCAAGATATCTATACTGAGGGCGCAAGGACGATATGACCATGTATTGTTGATAAGCAAAGGCGCAATATTCTACTGTTTGGTCCCATGCCGTCCATTCTGGCTGAGGTAGCATGCCACCTACTGGCTCAAAATTCTCCCAACTACACATTAAAAGTTACAATAAGAATAATATGGAACTGACCACTTGAACCTGACAAAATGCCACAAAACTAAAAGTAGAGCTAACCAAAAAATGTAACATTTCCAGATGAACAATGGTTATTATTCCATCAAACATGAGTATCTATTTTACCAGACATCTCAGAAGAGGAAAAGAGGTTCTTATTAGGTCAATATAGCTGACTAAAGAAAATGACATGTGATAAGTAACAAAGAGTGCTAGCAGAAATGAGCCTTGCATTAAAAATAAAAAGGAGAACCCTAATCACCTGTAGAGCTGGTAGTTTAGGGGTGCAGACTCAGTAGACTTCTGCGACGAAAACCCATCATCATAGCTAGAAAAGGAAGAAACATTGCTGTTTCCAAATCCAGAAAGTGGCATCGACTGAATGGTTGAAATAGCTGTTGCAGCAACAGGACTAATCCTTCGGGATGTGCGATAGCCTATACCAAGTAGAGCACCACCATGAAGACCAATGACCTGCAAGGAGATTTGAAGCATAAGATAGTTGCTTAACCTAGAGGTCAAGCATTGACATACTGCTAGTTAGTAGTTATTCCAAACTAACAAAAATCTACCATCACTTGAAGACAAGAATAATTCTCGATGCATAAGATTCTCATATTCAGCAATGTTATCCTTTTCGTCAAACGTCAACTGATATACTATTGGATTCCAAGTTTGATTTTTAATGTAATTTCTCAGAATTTTCAATGCAAACCAATGTACACAAAGTATTAGGAGCACATTTAGATTAGTTATTTAACAGAACCACTTCAACGACCTGCTCTAAAATACATGAAGAAGAACCCAGATAAATGAAAAAATGATGAATTGGACTTAGAAGATGTATTGTGTAGGAAACAAAGCCCCAGCTGAGACAAAAAAAACATCCAAAGAGGCTACGGAATGCAATAACTCAAGTAAAAGATACATACTGGTTCAGTGCGACCTCCTACAGATCTCATGAGTATGTTTGAGGTACCATCATCCAGGAGAATACGAATTTGGACACTAGCCGAAGAAGCTGCAGTAGCAGCAGCAGCAGCTTGAGCTGCAGCTGCAGCGGCTTCTTTTGCTTTTCTCGATGAACCACCCTTTGGGATCATAGGCATCCTTTGAGGTAACACTGATTCTAGTATCGCAAATCTATCTCGACATGTATCCCAAGCCAAAAGTCTTGCACTTCCAGAATCAACAATAGTCCAGTCACTAACCTTGTAGATAGAGAAGTACAGAACATCAGGCCATACAACTGCCACATACCTACAACCAGAGAATCAAGTTAGTTGGCTAAAAAAGTACAACACTCAAAGCAAACTACCTACATAAAATACAATTAGGCGAGGAGAAGAAAAATGTATTCATAGAAAACGTCTTCAGTTAAATGGCTGATACTTAGAAGTCATTTTCTCTTCCATGTCTACAGTATCACCGGGTACGTGAAATCCCATGCAGAGACAAAACCAACAAGCATGAAGAAAAATCATCTATGATATTTAAAAGGACAATATAAACCATTGTCTATCCGGTAAAGGCGGAGAGACTAAATTCTTCATGCAGCAGGTAACATAGTGCTTCACAAGCAGCATGAAAACAGAAATACAATTTGAAGGAAGAAACACCATTACTATATCATGCTAGGAATATTTAGTATCGTTATCTCAAAATATAAAAAAGGACAACTGAAAAACAGAACTGGAAACTTACTTCCCTGAGCTGCTTACAGAAAGAATCGAGTATGAATCATGTGGAACAGGTGCCACAATCTGCTTTTTGGTCTGCTTTACAGTCAACTGCTCACCTGGGTCTCCCTTAGACAACCCTGATTCGGACATTGCACTGTTATTTCCAAGTGATGGGTTGGCTAAGTTAGATAGTTGAAAGTTCAAGAGCTTCAATTCTCTTCCAAGGATATATACAGCTGAATTCTCCCGACTTCCAGACAGTGCTGGTAGAGGAGCTGCAGATGGGATAGCACGAGGATCAAATTCACTAACTATGATACCAACATTGGTACCAGTTGCGACGAGATGTGGCTGTAGAGGATGCGCAACCATGCAATAGACCTGAGAATATGAAATTAGCGACTAACGTGGGGTATAACTGGCAGTTGCAAGAATAAGCCCAGAATATGATCTCCAGATTCTAAAAATAAAGATAACTTTAAAACTTTTTGTGCAGCACATGCTTTCTCGATAATCATCTAACGTATAAAGATTACTTATTTTCTCCACTGTAATATTTCTTTTTGACACATTCAGTGTTCAAAACAGCTAGCAATCTAAAGTCTTCTTTTGTAGATGGTTAGGATCAACTATATATGGAACTGTTCTGTAAGACGTAACAAGTTATCAAACAATGCAATCTATTCTTTTTTCCTTTTCTTAGTATAGTTGAGTCAAAATATCTTTGCACTGCCAAGTGAAGTTCTATATAGATAACCAACTTCATTATGATAACCATAATAGTAGCTAATGTTTTATGGGGCACATTGCACGGAGAATCAACTCTTTGAACCCTAAGAGAGTGATTTATCATGCTCAGCCTTGTGCGTGAATTATTGACATAGTGACAAATTAAAAAAAAATTATTACCAACGTAGTATACAGTTACCAGGCAGAAAGAGACGACATGATACATGGTAGTTTCCAATGATTTCATCAACAATTACAAAAAAAAATTAACAAACCACTTGTGCTGCTTTTGCTTTTTTTAAACTCAAAATAAGTAAGAAGCAAGAGTTATTTACCCTAAGTTTTCTGTGAGTTGCAAGTACATGAGGTGGAACCAATGAAGAAAGTTCACATAATGGCCTTGTCAGGGCCGAATAAGTCGGATGTTCAATAGACCTGTGAAAAGTCAAACAATTTGACACTCATCTAGTATACATAAAGATGTTTACCATAGACACTACTAAATGCTTAACCAACGATACCATATGTGTGAATCTTTAACGCAAGTCAAGATATCGAGGTTTGGTGCTCGAGGGTGACACCAAGATGCAACACTGTGGCAAGCTAGCTTCGGGACAGGTTTGATTCTACGCAGCTCCTGTAGAAAAAAGTAGACATGCATGTTAAATAAATCGATTGGTAAAATATGCAAACTCCTTACATGAGATACAATATTACCTTAAATGTCATCGTGTCCCATATGGCCAATGTCTTGTCAGCACCAATTGTAATCAATTGTGGAGCACTGCCACTTACTCTAGACAGCTCAACAGCCACCACCCCACCATCATGTGCCTAATACAATCAGAATAAAAACATCCGAAGAGGGTGAGCAAAAGCTTTTACAAAGCCATATCTGGACGGGAAAAGCAGTATAACAGAAAAGTAGAAATAATAAACTCAAATAAGCAAACCAGAGCATGTCTATTGAACCAAAACAAGAAAAATAAAACCACAAAGAGCATGCCATACTCCCCTATTTATTACCTAGCCTATCAATTACAAATGCTTAAGAGAAAATATCTAAATGCTAACTATCCAGCATTCAGAAACAGACAGAAATCAACTCAGAAGGTTAAGTGAATCTAAGAACAATGGTGCCTTATCTTCAGCTGTAACCAAATCTTGCCAATCTTTCTAGGCCAAAGACTAGAACAGCCATGGTACTATCCTCCCTTGAACCTTGCATGAAGGAGTAGGCATGAAAAGAATACCTTTAAGCTAAGCTTGGGCACAAGTTCCCTTGAGTCAGTACCATGATCCGCGCTCCACAGTACAAGTAAGCCATCACTACCACCTGAAACAAGGAGTGCCTGCGATTGCAATTAGATAGAGAATGGCTGGTATCATGTATAGCACATGAATAACAAAGAAAATACTTGATAAGCATTCATTAAAATATAAAACTATAATAAAAGGGGAAAGAAGGCCGGTACTAGAAATCTTTTGCTAACAACATAACCTAATCATGGGATAAAATGAATGCAGAAAACAAGCAATCACAAAAAGATATGCCAATGTTGTAATTCCTTCTGCTCCCAATGCTAGGCTACGCATGAAAGGTAGCCCAAACATATTATGAAGACAAATGAGCTTTTATTGAGAAGTTTAAGATCTAAGAAGCTAAAGCTCGATTTTTGAAATGTACAACAGCCATCCATAAAGTAAGGCCTGTTGGGGTCTGGGCTCCCCCATTTAATAGATTCCAAGAAGATATGCCTAATATCATATCATATCAGTCAACATTAGCAGGTGACCTTGAATATGGTTTTCTAAATTATATAACTCTTTTTCTGTCAGATGGTATTAAGTAAATAACTCGAACAAAGATTCACAGAAATAAAAAAGGAGAATTGAGGGAATATGTAGTTACTTCGCCAGATGATGCCATGAAATTCATCAAGCAATAAATTGATCCTTTATGGCCACCTGTATATCTCCGTGCAAGCTGCAAGGCAGTAAACATTATAGGAAATTAAAACAGATCAGCATCAAGAGCTCTCACCCTAAACCAAGCAGCGAGATAAAACAAGCATTCAATTTTTGGAAACACAAACAAACCTTCCATGTTATCATTGATAAAACCCTAATGACACCATCAGTTGAACCAAATGCAACTAAAGGGCCATCACCACCAGATGATCTGGAAAGAAACTCCATGCTGCAAACAATGGAAAATTTGCAACAACTTTACAGAGCAGAAGAAATGGGAAAAATACAAAGAAAGAAACATTTACTGGAACAATAAACATCAAGGTATTCAGGTATCCATTACACTTAAAAGCACACACATATAAACTTATGCATAGTTTACATTCGACTTCCACCATAGTAACTAATGGAAGCCTTGCCCGGATTCAAGCGACTCAAAGATTGGCAGTCTACAGAAACAGAGCATCTTTCCCGGGTACCCAGGTGACAAGCAAACCCATGCTCTAAAATTAGAGGAAAAACTTACCAGAGAAGTGACTTGTTGTCAAGCTCTTGCTTTGGCACATCTCGACCACGCATTGTAACCAAATCCAAGAAAATGGCTTTATTCTCACAACAGATAACCAGAAAATGCCGGCCTTTAGTGGACGGAGCAGGAGAAGTGAAAGCAGATGTGAGATGATTAACAGCTGATGGAGATTCAGCAGCCGCAGAGCGATTGCGCCACAGTTGCCAATGACGCACATCATCGTCATAGAACTTCACCTGCTTGACACTTTTAGGTGGAAAGATAAGCCGATAAGTCATTATTCTCATATCGAAAAGTGGTAAATGAATCAGCAACGAGAAAGATCTGTTACCTTCCTCCTCGAATGGATTCAGTGGTCTTAGCTTTATAATCTGAGCAAAACATGAATGTCAGGCATGACTCATGAGTCAGTACAGAAAGTTTTCAGAAAAAAATTGAGATGAAAGAAGTTGATCATGACTCACCGGATTCTCCTTCAGCTAGTTTTTCTAACTTGGCACCAACTAAACGACGTTCGTCAACTCCGCCGGCTTTCAATTCGTAAATCACCTGGGAAAAAAATTAATCATAAACGTTAAAGATCCTAGACTATGGATCAGAAGCGAATCCAAATTTCGCTAAAAAGTAGACCTGACGATGCTCCCAGTTCCATACAGAGACGTGATCCGAATCATCGGCTGTAACAAGCCATGGATGCGTGGGATGTACCTGAATCTTCACAATCTTACCATTGGTCTGCCGAAATGCTCTAGCGCGCAACATTTCGATCTCTCTACTCTCTCACACAGTTCTCCAAGATCAATGAAAATCTTAGCACAATTGCATCTACACGAGACGATTCGGATTTATGATAACTACTGCTAAAGAGATTCTCCAGCTACACACTCGAAATTCCAGAAAGAACACAAGCAGAGAAGTATAACCAGATCAATAAGATCCACCGCGGTTAGCAACGAAATGTTGCTGTACACCACCACCACCACCACTATAATCGCCGAACAATAACTCCGGTAGTGTTTTCGGACGTGAAACGTGAACTTCAAAGCCCAGTCTGATTACCGAAAGGCCCAATAACATTTTTTAGCTCTTTCTTTTGTCGCAAATAGTGTATATTCCATTTTTACGGAAATTAGTTGTGGATCCGACAGTGGGGATAACATTTTTTTTTTTTTTTTTTTTTTACTTTGTAGTTGTAGAACATAAACTGACTAGGTGATAGAATTGGTATTACTAATTTTAATTTATCAATAGTTTAGTTCTTGTAGTAGATTAACTAGATTTTGATCATTGTAATTGAGAGATCTTCATTATTGTATAGATCGTCAGTATATGTGTTTGATTTTCAATAAATATTTGTCGAATCGATGGTGGTTTAGCCCTTAGGAATGTATGTAATTTTGGGATCCAATGATTAAAAGCTTTAATGCATGAAACAAGATTTTTTTTTCTTATAAAAAACTTATCGCCACAAGTATATATATATATATATCCACTAATTCTGAAACTACAGTTTCTAAGAAGCCCTCATAGTCATAGGTACACTTCCCTCATATTCATAGCCATAGGTACACTTCCTATCTAAAAAAAAAAAAAAGAGTAAAGAATCATGTATTCTATGCACACAAGTATCCGGTTAAGTAACTTCCGGTTTAACTGACGTTACTTCAACTAAGAACATATCGAATATGCCAGCTCCGGCTTTTCCCAGTTTTAATAGTCGATAACAACACATTCAACAATTTTTAGTTCTTCTTCTAATTTTTAGTTCTTCTAATAGTCGATAAGCATGAACATCAGATGTCTTGAATATCTATAAAAGAAGAGCAATGGTTCTCGATTAATTACTTGAGATGACGCCTGGAAGACCATGTTTCATTTTTATTTAACAGAACTTGATGAAAAGCAAATGTAATGATGAAAATCATAGTAATGATTGTTTGAAAGCCTTCTCTAATCTTTTGGGCAATTCACTATTATCATGAATAAATCAGTTCTTACGATTGTTGTTTAAATTCTCGTGTGAGACTCTTCCCTCAAACATGATATGGGCAAGAACCCACACGAGATTGAAAGATTACAAGCTTCACTTTCTAATAACGGTTTTGATTATTACAAAGGAAAAACAAAACGCTCATAGATAACTTAAAAGACGATGAAGAATGATTGATCAGCTCAACATCCTCATATTGCTCTGTTTTTACACCCGAGACTTTGTTATAAACTCTCATCTCTTTATCTATTTCTCCTTTTATCTGTAAATGGACTTCGAGCAAACCAATAGACTAAAGTACTTAGTAAAAAAAAATGCCAACAACTAGTATGGATTGATCTCACCCATCAGCCATCACATTCACATTATATATATAAGCTTTTACTTTATCTATGCTAACCCGAAATTTGAGTTGCTGCCTAAAACTCCACACACTTCTTCTCTCAGTACTCTCACAGCTTCTGTGACTCCATCCTGCAATTATATTCTTCGGATAAGCCTAAACTACATGTAGGACATTATGAGAAGAATGATACTTTGATTCCGGGCTATGGATCAGTTACCTCACGAGATAATATTTCAGCGATTTCTATGGCACGAGCTCTAGTTTTTGCAGACAGTGCATCATATATGGCTTTTGCTACCACTTGTGCAGATTCCACGATGTTCTCATCGTTTGTTTCATCAAGAAGCAGGTGGTTTCTTTTCAACGGTTGAGGAGCAACCCCAAGCCAAGACATCTTTTCTGCCCAATAGAACTGATCTAGCATAAATGGGCATATGATCTGTAGACGAACATATACTCACATTATGTGTGTCACTTTTTGGCATTACTACTTGAGATTGATTCTAATGAATACCAAAACTAGTTTGTCAACTCAGAAGATGCAAGATGAAGCTTTAGAATGAAAAGGATAGCAGAAACATTAATCCTTATTTGCAACCAAGCAGTGCACAAAACTAGTAAAGTCTACCATAACATCGCTAAAGAGTAGAGATGATTGAAGGACTATAGCGTGTTCTTCTAATGTAGCAACAGAAAATTCATCAACCTTAGTAGTTATTGTATAGCTAAAATCTACTGATCTTTGTAGACAAACAATTAGCTTTACCATTTTATATTAAAGATCACAGGTCAAATAAAAACACATCCAAAGATTATATAAGATTGTAACAAACCTGCGGGATTCCAGCTTGCAATGCTGCAGCAATAGAACCGCTGATTTGGACAGGGCACAAAGTTCACAAAAAGAACAGCAAAAATCAATTCACGTCCATGTTCAATAGGAAAAACGTCCAACTAAAAATCTCACCTGCCACCATGATGAATTGCAGCAGCGCATCTTCGAAACAGCCAATTGTATGGCACCATACTAATTCAGGAAGGCATAAGTAAGTTATAAGGCCACAGGGTAATTCAAGGTTTCCCATGTTCATATATAATGATCTTTTGCTTTTCAGGTAAATTCATCAAATTTGTGCTCACCCAGAGAAGCAGAAAAGCTTGCCATTGAAGATAGATATTCCCGCATGTAACAGTTTTTTCTCACTTGAAGCCGATTCATTAGCAATGGTCCATATTGCTGTATCTAAAGGTTCATAACCCGCTGTGAAAATGATAAATCTGTAACCTGTAATCTGGATAACAGACTGAAGAACTCGAAGAAAGGCTAGGGGATTCCTTACAAAACCCATACTGCAAAAGCAAAAGAGAACAGTTACTGCCGTACACCGTGAAACAAAATCCGGTTCAGCATGAGTTAAATATCTGACAGAACAAATATCAGTGTTCTTCTGACAATATATATATAATACATATATATATATATATATATCCAAAGCAGATATATCAGAAATGATTCAAAGGGATCAACTTAAATTTAGACCTTCCAATAGAACTCAATCCTACAAAGATAGGCAGAGTTGGCTCAACAGATGATATAAACGTATACAACTCAGTGTGGTTTGAGCATGTGTGGGAATCGTCTGTACCCAGGCACCCTGCAGAAGTATTATCTCCACTCTTGTTGCATGAAAACTGCCATTCATTAGGCAGAAACCAAAAACCACAGACTCGAATGCTCAATGGCCAGTAATCTGTTGGTAAGGAAAAATGAATGCAGTGAAATGTAGAGAAGGAAGTTTTGCCAGGTCAATGACGATTACTCGAAGATTTTATAATGTGTTCTCAGAGCAGAAAAACAACTACGAGTCAAACAAGAGTCATCTTTAACTATAGATCTGTTAACATTCACTTAGCTTCTCCCCTTTTTCTAAATGGAAAACAGTCATTTTTTTTAATTTGGGTCTGTTTTTAACCTTTGTCTTCTCTGATATAAAGTTCCCATTACATATTTTCTCAAGAATTCACAAATGCTAAGAATATAGATGAAAAACATACCAAAAATGCCAAAGAAAGAAGAATAAATATATAACTTGTTTATAAAGAAAATGCTAGCAATGCACAGAAAAACATTAATTAAAAGCGACAAGCATCCTACATACCAGGGCATTCGACGATTTCTTTGCTGAAACCATACCTGTCACAGGGAAAATAATTAACAGGACTCTACACAATATGTAATCTCATATGGTTGTTAAATTTCTAATACTACAACTAAATTACTAAAAGTTTAAAAGTTCTCAAAATTTAATCAGAGATCAGCCGGTACTGGACTTATTTGAGAAAAGTACATTGGAGGGTCAAGTAACCAGAAAATACTGTAGTATACGTCTATATGAAGATAAAATCTTGATGGAAAGTTACATTACAAAGTACTTAGATGTTACCACTAAGAGATTCACAACTCACAAGACCAGGGGAGATGGCTGCCGGCTATGCCAAATTGGAAGGTCTGTTACTGGATCCTGCACCCAATGAGTAAATTAGGTAACAGTTCACACTATCATTTTTCATAATAAAGTGTATCCTTCGAGGTCTCTATGTTTAAAAAACACCTACTGCAAAAGGGTAACAACTTAGATTAAGTTCCTCGTATCGCCAAGATCCCCATTCTTCAGTAAAAAGAGGCCACATCCAATGAGTTACATCACTCCAGCTAACCTGTAAAAACATATAAATTATAAAAGTTTAGGAAAAAATAACACCAATTAAATGTTTGTATCATAATCATGGGGAATACCATGCCGTTGGGGGCTTCTTTCAAGTACTTGTACAAATCTGGGAGTTCCTTCCTAAACTGTTTTTCAAAGCCTGATGGTGAACTGTGCAAAAGAGTAATTACAAGTGGTCTTCTTCCATATCTAGAATGTCATGCTCATACTTCCAATTCTACGAAATTACCTGTACGGAACAACATAAGGAGCAGCCACCACACAATGTACTTGGAAAAGTTCTGCAAGGCTCCATCCTTCCTAAATATGCAATCAGAAGAACCACGGTTAGTCTTTATTATCACATGATCGTAAACATCATTCAAATTTCAGTTTTTGTTCTTAAAAGCCAAGCTACATGAAGCAATTCTATTGTCATTGGCAAAGATAAATCAGACACTTAAGTATTAAGTACCAAAGCAAAGAAATTAATGACGACGAGATCACCCTCCATACAAGGATCCTTCCCGAAAATGCTTTTGAATGCAGAATGACACTCTTGTCTGTGTTTCCTTTTTATCCTTTCTTTTTCTTCCAAAAAATGTATCCTTGTTGAGTCTGAATGAAACCCATGAAAGAAAGATGAATACTTACAGCTAAGGTATAAAGAAAACTAGAATTGGAAGAAGAAATTAACCTGTGGCGTATTGAGTACTCTGAGATTCACTAGACAGAGCAGGAGGAGAAGTGATAGGCAAATAGGAAACGTTAGCTTTGATCAAGTGGGAGCTTAGGTTCTGCAACAAATCAACCTCTTTACCACTAATTTTCAAAGTTTAGAACTTTAAGAGAAGAGAAGAAAATAAAACCCGAACCACCTCATGAGCCAAATGTGACATCAAAACCACAGAGTAGTGTTGCTGATCCCGAGCGAAAGCTGCAGCAATGGCCTATCGAAAATCAACAGTTCTTGCAATTGATTCCTAAGAGAGAAGCAAAACAATCCCGAATTGAAAGAGAAGGAAAGAGCATTACAGCTAGAGGGTAAACATCTCCTTTGGTACCGAAAGCCATGAAGAAAGCTCTTGCTTTCCTCTTCTCCGATTCTTCCTCCATGGTTGCTCAGTGCTCCGATGAAGTGACAGAGAGTGTTCACCGCAGCTACTGCGTCTAATACGCAGCGATCACCAATGAAACGCGTTTGCAACCTTCAAAATCGCGTTTTGAAGACGTCTGGCTACTCACGAGTAGCGTAAAAGCGTTTCAAAAGGCTCGAACCAACGGATTCGGCTGGAGTATTTATGCTCTATTCGCAAAAATGGATAAAAGCTCGAACTTTGTAAGTATCGTGAAACCAATGGTTTGACAAAACGAAACCATTGTTGCTCCAACCTTTATAAAAGATAATTGTTTTCTAATTTATTCAACAATCACTTCACAACAAACCAAATTAAAAATAAAAATAAAAATAAAAAACTGAAAGTCTCATAGCATTATGAAAAAAATACAAGAAAACAGATTCTTTCTGCATCTTTCTTGAAACTGTTCTTTCCAAGAAATTACTTTGACATATGAAGAACACAACGCAGACATTTTCCTTCTCTCATTAGCTCAAAAGCATCGTTAATATCATCAAATTTCAGGTTATGCGTCACCATTTCATCAATCATGATCTCCTGTAGGCGCCACAAAAGAGTGGAAAATAGTAAGAAAAACTGAAAGTGAATTTGCTAATGTAGCTAGCTCGGTTGGTTATATATACCTTGTTCATGTATTTCTCAATAAGTGAAGGAAGATCAGATTTAGGCTTCCAACCACCAAAAAGAGTTCCTTTTAAAGATTTTCCAGAAAGAAAGAGTCCATAATGAGCTGAAACTTCAGGCTTCACTTTCGGTACACCTAGAGTAACAGTCATGCCCCATCCCTGAGATATCCACATTGAAAAAGTTTTATAAAACTCATTTGTATACAATGTAATGAGACACATATTGAGCATAAAGCTTACATCCGAGCACGATTGTAACGCAGTTGTAGCTATTTCTGTATCACCAACACATTCGAATGCGAAATCCGCACCTCCTCCTGTCATTTTTTTTATTACCTATAACCAACATGGCAACAAAGTTTTATATAAGTCTATGCTATGATAATCACAAACCAGAGAAGAGATACTAAAATTACTTGAGGTATGGGTTCAGAATGGTTATTCGAATCTATGAAATCCGTGACACCAAATGTCTTTGCTGCAACAAACAAGAAAAACACTCATAACTAGTCCATAGACGCTATGCGGTAAAGCTATGACATACCTTGTTCAGCCTTAGCTGGATTTATATCAACCCCAATTATTTGTGTAGCTCCTCTGAGTTTGGCACCTTGAGCAACCTACTCATTAAAGATTAATCTCACATCAAACTCTATTAACACAGATGCATCAACATTTCTGTATCTCTATACTTACCGAAAGACCAACAGTTCCCAGACCAAATATCACAACACTTGAACCTTTTTGTACATCAGCAACATTCCATGCTGCACCAAGACCTATAATTACACCCTTAGATTCTCAGTATTATAAATAACTGTTTGAATATTATTATTCTTAAAAAAAAAAAAAATTAACTACCTGCAGCTACTCCACAGCTTAGAAGACAAATTTTGTGAAGAGGTGCCATAGGATCAACTTTAACAGCACAACCAGAGTGAACCACAGTATACTCGCTGAAACTTGAAACCGCACAGTAATGGTAAACAGGTTTGCCTTTGATGGAGAAACGTGTCTTCTGATCACTATGCATTAAACCTTTCCTCTCCATTCCAAGAACTTGACACATGTTACTTTTCCCAGAGATACAATGCCGACATGAACCACATTCTCCAGTGAATACAGCGAGCACGTGATTTCCTTTCTCAAACTCGGTTACGCCTTCCCCTATGCTCTCCACTATACTGCAGAAACATCCATGGACACAATGCTAGGATTCAAACCACTAAACTCTTATTTTAACTCAACTTCACAAAGAAGTAGACTATAGAAGAGACTTGATTAACAATATAACTCTCTAACTCTTTACCAAAGCCTAAACCAAGACCCTAGACGTAATGTCAGTTCCTGGGCTGGCAAAGCTACTTATAATAGCCCTATGCTAAATAACACTAAGAACAGCAACAGAACACTCAATATCACATCACATTCTACATATTTTGAATTGAATTTTGATTTTCTTAACATGTCCTTAGGATTCCAAAATCTACGAAATGAGGTTATGATGACAGAACAAAAAAGAGAGGTTATGAACAGAAGTAACTTACCCTGCAGCTTCATGACCAAATATTCGAGGCAAAAGAGACTGTACCAAAAAATGAAGACTTCATCAGAGAGACTCTTTATAAGCCAAAATTCAAAAGTGGTTATTGTAAACAAAACCTGAGATTCCCAAGCAGAGAGGTCGCTACGACAAAGAGATGTACAAACTACTTTGATTCTAATCTCAAGAGGTTGAGGTGGACTCACTTCCACTTCCTCCATAACTAGTGGCTCACCAGCACGCCATGCCACAGCCGCTGAAGAATTTCTCAATAAAAAAAAACAATTTTTTCATAAACTGACGACGAAACAAAGCAAAAAGAAATCCATTTTCTTACCTTTGCAGGTTATGACTCGAGGTTGGTCGGAGGAAGAAGAAGACGACATTATTATCCAAATTTACTTCCTTCTAGGACAAAATCCTGAAGAAGAAGAAGAAGAAGAAGAAGAAGAAGAAGAGGAGGAGGAAGAAACAGAGCTTCACCTAACACCAAATCGCCAACCACCATTGAGCGAAGTTAAAACTAAAAGCAGCTGACTTTACAGCTTCATATGTCCCACATTAGCTGCAAGTTATTCCCGCCACCAACCCTTTTCCTCAGTTTTACTGGGTCTGGGTTAGTCAAAGCAGACTAGAAGAAAGTGATATTGGGCTTCTAGTAGGCTCGTGTGAGCTTATTTTACTTGTGTTCATGATAAGTTAAACTGAAAACCCGAAAATATGAGCGAGTTTGTATATACGAAACCCATTTTTTTCCTAGTCGATCTAATGTTGCACTTCATGTCGTTCTAGCTTTGTTCCTATTATTGTCCTGACCAACTAAATAAAATATTAATTAAAGATAAAATAGAAAAATTAATTATTTTTTAATAAATGTGAAAAAAAAAATCTTAAATAGATAATATGAAACAGATAGAGTATAAAATAAGAAAAACTTTGAACATAACAAGATTCAAGAAAAAAAAATATGCAGACAACCATTTGGCCTTACTAAAGACACACATATCCTTAGCGATTCACTTAGTTGAGTTAGAAATAACGACAAGTGATTTGCTCCATCTTAAGTGATAGTTTTAAGTTTTAACCTAAAAAGTGTTGTTTAAAAAAAAAATTGTTTGTTGTTAAAAATGTACAAAACCATTTTGCAAATTACTAGCCCATTATGGTGGCCAGAGACATTGAACCTAGACAGGAGCAAATAAAATAAACGTGCTTCTAAGCGAGCGTAGGGGCTATCTCTCTAGGTCCCATTCAAAATTATAACTTATATATATATAATATGTCAGTTCGCGCAATTATTATAACTTATATATATATAATCTGCGGGTTTGGTAGCCATGACTCGAATCCTGGTGACAAGAGTTTACAGTTACAAGCCATACCACAAGTCATCGTAGTTAAAATATATTTTGACAAAGTGTTATTTTTAAAAAAAAATTATAAGCTCTATTTTTGCATACTTTTTATCTATCTTTTCTTTCCCAATACCAATCGAAAAATCTATTTTTGAGCAAAATATTTGACACAAAAAAGGAAACAAGTTCAGTTTTCTTTTATATTTCTAGTAGACAGTCAATTAAGTTCGGCCATCCATAAGAGGAAAATTTGTTTAAGGAAAACCAGATTACATAGCGACAGAGTATTGTTTGAAATAGTCTCAGAATTTCTTTCAAATGTTTGGATGAGAATAAATTCATTATTCCAAATAAACGATTACATATAAACTGGAGGTCTTTCACGTAATGTCTAGGAAGCGAGAAAACGAAACTTTAGAAGCTAATGGTGATGTATATGATTGAGGAGATCACATATTTATTGAGTTGAACGCATCTTACATATATCCTAGCCATGTGAGTTAGGATGGCGTATAACACATATTGCTAGGTGTAGATATATACATGATCTCTACGTACTGAAAATTGAAAAGTTATATTTTGGTTGGCTCGTGTGCATCGCCAATATTAATCACACAATTGTTGCTCATTAATTGTCTCGTGGCCTGCATAGGGATGCCTTCCCATTTTTGGGACACCCCGCTGCTGGAAGCGTCTGGATAACGTTTGCCATAAATTATTATTTTCCATTTTTTAAATAATTTATAATTAATTTTTATTAAAAAAATATAAAACTATACGATAAAATATTTATAATTAATAATCTATAAATTAATATTTTAATAAACTAATATTATTATTTTTTGTTAAAGTTTGATATTTTGTAATTTTATAAATTAATAAATATAATAAATAATAAAATCTTATAAAATATAAACTAATTACCAATAAACTAAACAATTAACATTTAATGTGATGGGCCATGGAGAAATTATTAAGTTTACTCGTGAATCACGAGCCGTGATGGAAATGATTATTGGTCCCAATATGTATACGACAGTCTTTGTATATCGACGTGGATATACAGTCTTTTTTGTACGAGCCAAGATTTTTAATTTGTATATCATCAGTCTTTTTTATTTGATTTTTTGTGCAATAATCAATTATTAAAATCCATATATATAAACAATCATTAAAAGCCCTATATATAATCAATCATTAAAAACCATTATGGCACAATTATTAACTATCATTAATTCCCATATTATACAATCAATCTATATAGATTTTATACGTACCCTCCTGAAATATATTTAATGTTGTGTTACATATACAAAATTTATGGAATAATATATTAATATAGAGAATTAAACTAAATCAAATTTAATTGCTCACTAAATTACCCATTTTTGTAGAATAACATGTTATATCTTTCAAATAATAAATAAGTTAGAGGTATGAAAATTGAACAAAATTATATTTAGTATAATACATTTCTATGTAATAAAATATCGACGTGGATAAATAAATTATAGATTATTTAGAACTTTATGAAAACAAACGTAGCTAGATGTTTACTTTTATGTCAAATAATCCGCGCCAAACCAATAATTGAAGATATGTCCAAGTGCTAGATCTTAACAAAAAAACTAAAGTACTGTAATGATGTTCAAAACTTTTTCCAATCTTTTGGCCAGTTCATCAAAGTTTATATTTTTCATTTGGTTGCATTTACATGATTTAATCATTTTGCGTCAATCTGATTGTTTATTCTTATTTAAAAATAACATATAGGACGAAGTCTATTTATTTATTTATTTTATGATGGGGTGGACATTTTATTTTAGGAGAGCCAAATGGCTACGAAGATAAACGAAAAGACAGAGATGTTAAGTGATGCATGCATGGATACAACGACATCAAGAGATTTGCTTAAGAAGGTACGTAGTAGAGTGGATTAGGGAGCTTGAAAGCCCTTCCAGGTGTATCCTCAACCAAATCAGCCCATTGGTCTCCAATATTCCCAATGATCTTGTATCCACTCCTCACCAAGCTCTTCCTCACCTTTGACTTATACTTCACTTGCTTCGTGTTCGAACCCGTTGGCCTGCGTTTCCATATAGATATATTAATTCCTCAATTCAATCACACATGATATTTGATAACTGTATATATCAAGCTGCTTGGTTCTTACTTGAATATGATCTGCTTCCAGTAGGTGAAACCAGCATCTTCGAGATTCTTTAGAGTGACTTCCTTCAAATTTTCCCATCGCTCAGTGAGTAGAATGGGTTCAATCCCGCACCTTAAAAGGTTTTCATAAAGATGCAAGGTCTCCGGGAGCACGGGAGCTGATTCTCCGAGCCCTACCCACTCCCAATACGCCCCCGATTCTGTCTTCTCTGTCCTAAAAATCCAAAACAAAATAAAATAAAAATGTAATTTTATGGGAAAGAAAATAAAGATTTAAGTCAGTAAAACTGTTTAGAGTTGTCAAAATAAATACAATAAAACCGACCGAGATGAATATGTCTATATATTGGCATCTAAATGTTTTTACAAAAAAAACATGAAGATGATCATATTGTGAGTGCATCGGAGGATATGTAAGTAGGACTAAATAATAGTAATATATACCCGTATCCATATTTGGCGTAAAAGGGAATACTAGAGAGGAGAGTGTCGTCTAGGTCAAAGATCCAAACATTGACGGTGTCGTTCTTTAGAGCAAGTCCTTTAGCGTAGAAGTAAGCCTCTTTGCACACCGTTTTGGAGTCGTCACGGTACTGTTGGGATATACCAGTCAAGTAGTCTTCAACATAGTCTTTGCAATTTGCGGGCACCGTCTGAAAGTTTATGATGTTATCGGTCTCAACACCTAAGTGCCAGCTTCTGCAGTTGTTGTATTTGATCGAAAGTCTCTCTTTCTCTAAGAGTTCGACTTCCTCCTCAATGATGTTGTTCGATGTGAGGAGCTCAATGAGCTCAGGCTTAGACACCGAAGGCCGGGCGTGGGAGGCCGTGGCGGCCAAGAGCAAGAGAAGTGAAAGTGAGAGGATTTTCATTTATTTTTTTGTTGGTATGGTTTATTGTTTAGTCTGTGGTGTTTATTTGTGTGATACTACGAAGGTATTTATAGTGAAGTGAGGTTAGTTTTACGGTGAGGTTCCTTATGATGAGACGATAGGCTTCGAGTGATGCAAATTAATGCTTGCTGGTCCCGCAATATAAATGTTTGCTGAGTCGATTAAGTGCTGTGCCATCCATAGGATATAAAATTTGCAAATTTTCAAAATAGACTTGAGAAACCAGATTACATTGTGGCAAAGCATTGTTTGAACTAAACTAAGAGTTTCTTCGAAATATGTTTGGATGAAATGGATCGGTTAATAAATAAATTCTTGGATCCAAATCATATATAGACTACGTAAAGTTTTCCTAAATAATGCAAAACTAGTTTTTGAGTGTGTTTTTTATTGATTCTTAAGAAAACCCAAATTTTCAAACATGCTCCTTAAATAACAAGCATTTGTTAGTCACCTTATCACCAGGTAACTCATGTATGAATACAAATCAATAGATTAATAAATTTATATATAAGTCATGTGTGTATAAAACTTATACTGTGGTGGCAAATTCTTTAAAATATATTAAAATGTTTATATATTGTGTTTGTGTTGTAGAAAATAAAATAAAAACCCCTATTTTTAATTTTTTTTTAAAGCAAAATCAAACCCTCTAGATGAAATTAAATATTTTAAAATTAAATCATCTACGTATATTGCAATTTTCTGAATCATTATCTCATCAATCCACCAGATATTAGTGGATTAATGGTTATCAATGAAATTTTTTTTATGGGGTTTGTCGTTAAGATAATTTTTTGGATTTTAGTAATAAATTCGAATTGGAATAATGATCTCATATCTACCGGTTCGACTAGATCCGGACTAGGTAAATTGAAAATTTTGATTTGGTTTTCTTTTTACTTTCAAATATTTACATTTTCACTGAATTTCATCTATTTAAATACTTTAATTTTATTTATTCAAATAAGATAACAGAACTATAATAAAATCTATAAATATTATTGGTAAAAGCGTAACTAAAAATATAAGCATTTTTGTTGGTAATTTTTTATGTATTGCCCATAAAAATATTACGAGTTGAACTCATCTTACAGTTTTCCTAGCCATGTGAGTTAAGATCCGCATCACCGCATGATCATGGACATTGATCTGTGTGATACTAGTTGATCTGCTATGCATTGAAATTTTTTATATTTTGTTAGAGAGTTGTGCATCGCCATTAATGATTTAATTACACAATTGTTGATCACTTTGTGTTTGATGAATTGCATAGGGATGGGTGCGTTGACCTAAATAGGTCCCATGCCGTTGTACGGGATAGCCCGCTGGAAGATCCAGGATCTCGTTTGCCATAAAATAACATTACTATTTTTTGTAATAATAAATATCCTTAAATTGTAAAAGCTAAAGTTAGAAATCATGAACTAAACCCATTTAAGTTTTGTTTTAAACTAAATTTGCTTGATAAACTATTTTTGTCGTAGAAATATATATTTTTCTACCAAGCTCTACCTCGCCTCTGACTTGTATTGCACTTTCCTCGTGTTCGAACCCGTTTTCCTGCGTTTCCATATATATATATATATATTCATCAATTCGGTTTCATATGATACATAATTACAGAATATGATTAAGTAATTTATTCTTACATGAATATGATCTGTTACGATCTATGAGTATCATAAATGTTTCTCCCGCAAGAAACTTATATACCTTCTTTTCTTTTCTTTTTCAATTTTTTGTTTTTTTAACAAAAGTCTGTCACTAAAACCATCTTGTTAGTAATACTCTAATAGTGGGATTTAGTGTGAGTTTTGAGGTTAATCTTTACGGGGTGGTTACTTATGATGAGACAATGGCATTGAGGAAATAATTGTACGTGTATGGCGTTAAGTGATGCAAGTGCTTGCTGGCCCCATCATATGGTTGAGTTTTCACTTGCACCACTTGTTTTTGGAGCACGTTGTGACCGTGGTAAATTGTAATTTGGCGTTTTGTTCTTTTTTTTTATTATTATCGTATATATACTGGTGAATTTTGAATCAGAGTTTCGGTTTATAGAATTTTGAATTTATATTTAGCAAAAAAAACAAGAATTTTGAATTTATCGTATATAAATGCATGCATATTGATATGAGAATACAAAAATATTTAAATGCAATAAGAACTCTTAGAGATGAGATTTAAGGAGATTCAACTTTTGGTGAAACAAACAACACTTCACATATGTTAATTAGTGCATATGTGAGTTGGGTATATGTAAGTTCATCTAGTTATTAATTTATGATACCATTTATTTGCTTAACCTTTTTACAAAAAAAAAAACTTGTATGTCCATTAGTGGTAAATTAGAGTGTCTTCTTTATATTTTAATATTAGATTAAATACTTCATCAAGAAAAAGAAACAAAAATATTTTTACTAAAACACTTAAAATTCGATTAAAAACACTCTTGAACTATATGTTATATTTTAATTAATATTTTAAATATTTAATAAATAAAATTAATGAAAAATATTTTTTTAATTCGATGTGTGATGAAAATGGTCTAAATGGGTTTCGGCCTAACCAATAAAGTAAAGCCCAATTTCTTGATTCATCCGAGCGCATCCTGATCTAAACCTTCAAACCGAGTCAACCCTATCACATCACATTTTATTAATTTTAGATATCTTAAATATATGGTTTAAATGATTTTTAAAAATATTTTAACCTCTAGAAACTGCATTTAAATCCAAACTGAATCGAAAGAAAAAATAATTTAATCTGAAACCAAAATAATTTTTAAACTAAGGATAGATTTAACAAAAGCCTAAATTCGAAGCAAAACCAAAATCATATCAAACTATTTGTGTGGGTTCTGTATGAATTGTTGTGCTGGGATCAGTCTGATAGACTATCGTTTTGTCCTGTTTCCCTAATTAATTGCATAATTTCTAGCTAATTACGGGCGTAGTGATTCAGGCAGCCTCCTTGTCAAAAATTTAAACAATGATATGTCAGAGGTGTTTAATTGCTCCTACAATTAACTCTGCTTCTGTTCTTCAGGCTTGCTGAGATTCTGTCTTTGAAGCTGGTCTAGTAGTCTTAAGCACATTTTTCTTTCAAATTTCAATCTTATATAAATCATAAAATACTCAAGATTCTCAAGTCTTGTTCATGTTGAAACTATATATATTTTAGTCATGCAATAACCAAAATCTGTGAAAAGAGTTTATGTTCTTGGCGCGGAGAAGAACCTCAAAACAACTTGAAAAGATTGTTTAGGGTAAGAAAATATGCTGATATATATTTTTGTTCATGTTGAAACTTTCCAAGGTTATATATACATATATACTGACAATTAAAGTCTTCTAAATCCAAAAGAGTTTTTTTTTTGGTTAAAGAGCGTACGAATCCAGAGAGTTTTTCGACGATGTTCTTGGCACGGTGAAGAAACTCAAACCAACTTGAAGAATTTTCCACCAAGAGAAAATATGCTGATGTTTGGCTTAATTATACATGAACGTAAAACAAATTGATTCGGAGGATTAGTCTAAGATAATGCGATATGACAAAAGAAATATTGGACATTAAAAAGAATTAAAAAAAATGTATTTCAATTTAGATATAGTTTAAGGTTTTTACACATATAATATACAAGACAAAAACAATTATTGATTATGATATAGAGATATAAACAAAAAAAATTGACAAACATTTACATTGGAAACCCAAAACAATATTTAAAAAAAAATTAAAATTAATAATAAATTGAAACAGACGAAGTACTTATTAATCCACAAGAGAAAATATCATCAATACACGGTTTTGAAATATCTAATAATTCGATATTTCGATAGTAATTCTAATTTTTTGTTTGGTTTGCGTAAAGCCAGTTTCTCGTTCTCAACGGTATCACTCAATATTCCACACATGAGTTGTTTTATGCAAGACACATGCTATCTAGCATATTGTCCTAGTTAGTTAGGATGTACCACAACACAATAAATATTTATCGAACTATTTGTCATGGAATCCGATTCCGATAATTCATCATGCTAAAATTGCAGAAATTTGGTTACCTCTAATATTAAATGAGTATGCGTACAACAACGAACCATATTTACCTAATGCAAATAGTGGTCAACCTTCTAAATATTGTAGAAGATTGTGACACGGAGATGATTTGATCTCCATCACCATGTGAAACGTGAAAAATCGCACAGGATAATTATTGACTGATAACTAGTTGAATAGTAATTTTACCTCCAAAAAACCTTAATTTAATAGTAAAATATTGCAATAGTCCAACTGTATAATAGCTCACACACTTTAGCTTTAATCGAGTTTTCCCAAACTAATCATAAAACGCTACGGGGTTAATTTTAGTAGATTTATGACATTTTAAAGTTATATATCCAATGTCTAAAATATATTACAGCATCACTTTCAAAAACTTCAAAACATGAAAACTTGATGAATATTGTAAATAATACTTAAAAAAAAATTAGCAGAGTCACGGATGCATAACGTGAAAGTGTGGAAAGTGGTACAGCATATAATTATCACCAAAGAGATCTAAACGAAATTTACATTACGTAAGTAATCAATAATTATATACAGATTTACACATTCACAAGATCTAAGTGACGAAAAAGAAAACTGCGAGCATATTGCATGTCGCCTTCCGAAGTTAATGGTGTTTCCATAATAACACACATTGTTTCCTCACACGTATTTTTTTGTTTCTTATAGTCTTTAGCTAATTTAGCTTACTAAAGGGAGAAAATGAGATAGCTAACTAATGAATCAGCCCTCCCTAGAACTAGCTTACTTATTACTTATGGTTCCGGTATCTACTCAACAAGTAGATATTTATTGTTTTTTTACTCTACTTAAGGAGTTGATTAGTATAGTCTAAATGTCTGATGAATTACTTAAGATAAATACCTTGAGTTACTGAGGTTTCCCTATATAATTAAATACACCTATGTTTGTTTTACTGTTATGCGATTCCTGGTATTAATTTAAGTTTTCTTGTAATAATTAGAATTACGGTGAACTTGACTTTCACATAATGTATCAAATTTGCTAATTATTACTACCGATGCCAACACTTTTTCATCAATTAAGCCAGAATTTAAAATGAGGAAGAAAAGTAACAGTTCACGTTTGATCGACGTAGATAAAGGTACATTTGACCTGAATTTAGATGAGATATTCTTTATTTCACAAATAGAACAAATAAAAGCTAAATTATTTTACTTGTTCGTTAAAGAAGCAAAAACTATGGAAACATTTTGGTTCAGTGGTTAAAGAAAATATTTATTAATGCTTCTACATTAGATTCGGAGTTGGATTTCCAGAACATGCATATTAGTAAAAAGTAAACTTTTAAAAGATTTTTAATGTAACCGTTCATCGTAGTCATGTATGTCAAGAGTAAAGTTGTCTACCATGAATATGATTCATGTAGAAACGTCTTTTATAGATATTGTGGAGCGGATATATATAATTTTCAGCTGTGCAATCGTCCACGAAACTATTCACTACCCAAATGCTGCACAAAATTACTTTTTTTTTATTTCACAAAATTACATTTACTCTACGTGAATAATGTGACCATCATTTGTGATCCAATACTGATTTAATAAACGACATATTTGTTATCCATATAGTACTTAATTTTTATCTAATTTTTTAAAAAAACAATGTGTAATATTGAAGTGCGTTCGTTGCTAAGGAAAAAAGTATGTAATCATTCTATATATAGTTTAATACTAAAATTATTAGTATGGAAAAAACCTATATCAAATTTTTTAAACCTATATCTAAGTGAACTTCTCTTGTAAGAAGTCAAGGAGTTTCCAGTTGTCAACAATGTCAAGATAGTGAAAATAAACAATTCGATTGTGAATCGATTTCTCAATTGATCGGATGAGATAGTTCACCAGCCAGTAGTTAAAGACAATACTGGTATTTCTTGGATGTATAAAATATGGGGTTTGCTCTTATCTAGTGTAAGCAGAGTTGGAGACGTAGATTCTTATAAATGTATTTGATTAGATCATAACCTTTTAGAAGAGACTTTTTCTGTATACTTCATGTAATGTAGATTTATTTTTCTTTTTATCTTTTCTTTTCTGAACGTCTATGTAAGGTAATTTCAAGGAATTTAATTTGGTCAAGTTTAACATATTTACCATGACAAAATGGTTGCTTGGATTTGAGGTGTTGTCAACTGTCATCAAATTGATGGTTTCTGATACCAGGTAAATTTTTGAATGGTTTATTATATTACTTACGTTACGAAATTAACATACATGAATTAATTGACTAAATACAAGGCAATAGATTTTAAGAAAATAGATTTTACTCTAAAGAATAACAGGCAAGATATCACAACATTAATGTATATATATGGTCAATATTTTCCAAATAAGTTTTTGGAATTTTTTTTGAGAATATACGTATACTAAGTAAGGTTATATCTACGTTTTATGGGAAAAATCAAGATTACTTTTTCATTTAAGTTCTATATATATATATATATATTCTACAACAAAAAGAAATCATTAAAGTGAAAGAGGGTAAGAAAAAAAAAAAAAAAAAAGAAGAAGAGCTCAAAATGGAGTGGAGGAACTGGTACTTAGATGCAATTCTTGTGCCCTTAGCTCTTGTGATGATGATTGGTTACCACATCTACTTGTCATTCATGGTTCGAACCCATCCCTTCTCCACCCTCATTGGCATTAACGTTCATGGCCGCGGGATCTGGATTTCGGCTATGATCAAGGTTTTGTATATATCCATTTCCATTGCCTTCTTCTAACTACCCAAAAGGCCAAAATATAAAATTTTATTAGTATAGAATAAATATAATCTAGTGATTAGAGCTTTTGATATGAGAAGTAATTTCGATGGTATGGAAATTAGTTTTGGTTTCAGTCTGAAATCTTATGATAAATAAAAAAATCTATAAAATCAACTAATTAATCAAGTTGTAAATAATTGGTTAAATAGTATAAACTTATTGATTGTTTTTTTTTTGATTTTTCAGGAGAATCAGAAGCTGAACATATTGACGGTACAAACACTGCGTAACTTAATAATGGGAGCTACACTGATGGCTACGACATGCGTGCTGCTCTGCGCTGGTCTAGCTGCAGTCTTAAGTAGCAATTACGGAATCAAGAAACCCTTAAACGACGCCGTTTTTGGTGCAAATGGAGATTTTGCAATATCCGTCAAATACCTAACAATTCTCACAATCTTCATCTTTTCTTTCTTCTTCCACTCCTTATCCATCCATTTCATCAACCAAGTCGCCATTCTCGTTAACATCCCTAATTTAGACCCTAACCCTTATGGTGACGTCTTCCTCACGTCTGAGCAAGTCAGCGAGATGTTTGAGAAGGGTATACTTCTCAATACGTTAGGTAACAGGTTGTTCTATGCCGGCTTTTGTCTGATGCTATGGATCTTTGGTCCCATCCTCGTGTTCTTGACCGTTGTGGGGATGATTCTTATTCTTTTTCACCTCGATTTCGTGTCACGCGACAACCATCAAAAGAAACAATGTATAAGGGATTGCCGTCGTGCCTCTGATCTTCAGAATTGCGATGGTGATGATGCATGATTGATGTATGATAATATAGTAATGATGATAATTATGTTGTTGTTATATCATCCGGTTTGTTTATAAATGTACTTGGAGATTTACTCTTTGTGCGGTCTTGGCTTTTTATAGCTTTTATTATTTAGGCTCTATAATCTAAATGTCTCTTTAGCGATTGTCAAGATGAGGAAAAAAAAAAAAAAAACTATTCCTCTGGTTTCAATCTCGTTCCCAAATTCACATCGTATATTAAGAACCAGTACAATTATCTCTTCTTCTTTTTCTAAAACACTTATTTTATATTATCACGAAATCGAGTTAACGGCGTCACTTTTAGCTAAACCAATACAATTATTTTATGTTTCGTTTTATATATGTAGAGCTACTTTATAAACCTGAAAATAAAAAAATAGGAAAAACATATGTATTTCTAAAATGTTATACTGGTATAAGAGATGGGTACTGGAATAACATAATAGTCAACTAATCATAGAAATACTTTAGCATATTCAAATTCAAATCTCTGCATAATAATCATAAATCACTAAGAATTTGGTTTTAGTTGATCAATAAAGATATTTTTAATCATATATATATATAGTTTTGTAATTCAAGAGCTTGGAACCATTCGCCGCAAGATAAAAAAACATTTGAAGATTTGGTGGAAGTCAGTCTAGAATTCCATGACTTAAAAAATGGGTTAACAAGAAACTAAATACGAATTTTATTAGTTACTAAATAATATGTATGGCAGATCGTAAACTTTAGTCCACTATATTTGATGTTCTATTTTTTTTTGTTTAAATGTTAAGATTTTATACTATTTTTAAAGTTTTTAACAGAATTTACAGAAATAACAAGAAATCGGAAAGACAAAAAATCTACAAAAACAGCAAACAAACTACAGGACAAAATGATACAATTAGTTAGGATCACACATAAACAAGCACAGCAGAAACGCAACTAAGAAACAACAATTATGAGCAACAAAACTCAGACATTTGCGATGATGCCTCAATCTCTAAGAACTGGAGTCCTCATCGTCGTTGCCACGAGCAAGTCCCTCCGAGGCCCACCCTCAAAACCTCAGACAAAGGGGAGTCACCTACAGCTTCTCCAAGAACACACCAAAAAACTGAACCACTTTGACGAATTAAATTACAACTGGCGGCACGGGAGCTTGTATAGGCAGCTAGAGAAGCCGCCTCCAGCCGCCATTTCCGAGCTTGCAACAGCCACTGAAACCATCTCCCACAGAAGTAAAATAGCCGACAAAACTGAAGTGCATATCAAAAGAAAGAAAAAGTTGGTTTACATCCAAAAGTTAAATAACATTAGAGAAAATAAAGTATTTCTGGTGCTGAAGAAAAGAAACGTCTTTAGATCTGCTTTCCAAAAGCATCTGACGAAAAGTAAGAGAAAACAAAGGCAGAAGCATATTGTGTTGTTAGTGACCCGAAATTATTTTAATTTTTCTTTCAGTTCCGTTGTGAACTGGTGAATGGTGATAAATGATCAATCATTTTTTTTATTCTTTTTACAGTATGATTATCTTATTTTGTTTTAAGGTCTGTTTTCTTGAGTTTCTAGATTATAGACTATTACTCAAGTTCTTCCGCTTAGAATATGATTCCGCATGTGACACAACATTAGCCAAGTTCGTCCGATTTATAGATTAAACATGATTCCGTTTAAAACATTATTTAGATTATATTTTTATTACTTCATAAAAAGAAATTTGTTAACAAAATCTATTGTATAACATGCGTTTGAATTCTTGATATGACACAACAGTGGTGCTTCGTAGAAATAAAAATTGTTCAGGGTTATTAAGTTATTAATATATAAATAATTTAAAAGCCTTAAAAATGTGGTAGTGACTTTCATTAATTAGTTTTATAGTTCCTACAGTTCTACCATTTGACTATGCCATTATTATTAGTCTTCTCTAATTGAAGATTCATGTTATCATGATTAGCATGTAATTTGTATCATAATCTTCTACAAAAATGTTGACATATAGAGAGGCCAAGGAAGAAAATTACAGAGCCCAAGATCTCTCTGACTTTGCTTTTCAATTCTCTTTTGCTATTGTTGCCATTAAAGAAAAAAGTTGGAAATGAAGACGTTGCATTGACAAAGCAAACCCAATTTTGCTTAGCCATTAAGAAGCTTTTAACAACTTTAGTAAAGAAGAGAGTGTTATATAAAGCTGATGTCTATCACAACTTAATCCTCCCCTCCTTTCTTTTCCCACCAAATTTTCTTCTTTCTTGTGTGTTCACATAGAAAATAAAAATGGATGCTAAAGACCTTGGTATGAAGAGAAGTGCTTCTGAGTTGGCTCTACAAGAGTATCTAACTAAGGTCTTGTCTTCTTCTGCTTTATCTAGACAAGAATCTATACTTGACACAAGCCCACTAGACCCTTCTTTCGATCTTATGAACCGAGTTAGTCTTTGGTTTCTTCCTTCTCTTGTCTATCTTGTTCGTATTATTGTTGCTTGTGTCTATATCATAATCCAGAGATTGTAGTAAAGAGTCTTTGGTTTTTTGTTCTGGTTGCAGGATTACACTTTTGAGTTAAAAGATAGTCTTTTGTGGTCTGAGAACTTGATTCCGTGTGGATCTTTTCGCGATGCGCAGTCCTCAATCTGCGGTATGTACATGTCTATTTGATTTGACTCCATGTAGTAAGTGTTTGTGTAGTTGATATTAATGTTCACTTGTGTGGCTCTTATCTTGAAAGAGAATCTGTCAGCTGATAGTCCAGTGTCAGCCAATAAACCTGAGGCAAGAGGAGGAGCTCGGAGAGCTGGGAGTGAATCTTCTCATGATCACTCTGATGAAGAAGATGCAGAGACAGAAGTTGGCCAGTCTGAAATAATTAATAATCCCAATGATCAAAAACGTATTAGAAGGTATGTTGGATACCGTTAGAAAGTTAGCTGCAAAGACACAAAAAGAGGGAGAGAGACATAGAAGGTGATCACCCTTTTTTCACTCTTTCTTTTTTTGTGATGTGAACTTAGGATGTACTCAAACAGGGAATCTGCAAGGCGGTCAAGGAAAAGGAAGAAAGAGTACTTGGTAGATCTTGAATCTCAGGTATGGTTAACAAATAGCTGGTTCATAATTGGATTCGAAAGGTAATGTTTTGATGGTGACCTTGTGTTTTATCTTTAAGGTTGATTCTTTGAAAGGAGACAACTCAACACTGTACAAGCAGCTTATAGACGCAACACAACAGTTTCGTAGCGCAGGAACAAATAACAGAATTCTGAAATCAGATGTTGAAACTCTGAGAGTCAAGGTATCATCGATCACTCAGCTCTTTCAGTATGCTAAGTAGTGATTGGAATGTGCTAAGTTATGTAACTTACAGGTCAAACTAGCAGAGGATTTGGTAGCTAGA
Source organism: Nasturtium officinale (assembly GCA_963854855.1). Taxonomy (NCBI): domain Eukaryota; kingdom Viridiplantae; phylum Streptophyta; class Magnoliopsida; order Brassicales; family Brassicaceae; genus Nasturtium; species Nasturtium officinale. Next base: position 6,625,201 of record OY978509.1, read on the forward strand.
GGGTCCCTCACTAGCAGCTTGAATCAACTTCTACAAACTCATCTAAGTCCACCACCACACTCCATCAACAATCTGCACTACACAGGAAATACCTCACCCGCCATTACAGTGCACAGTGCACAGTGCACAGGTCAGAACTCAAGCCCTGGACTTGGAAGCGAAGCTGTTAGCTGCATCACAGACATCTGGCCATGACTGTCTTTCTTAACCACATGTAATGATCATTCAACGAATTTCCTGTATGTGTTTCACTATAGAACTAAAAACATATAACGAGAGCCACATGTTCGTTAACTTGGAAACCTTCTATTGCTTCTTATAGTATATACATCAATTAGGGAAAATAAAGAAAAACTAATTAGGTTTGTGTGTAGCATGTACTTTATTATTTGAAATCCTGCAAATGGTACACTGAAGATTGGAGTATAGGCCAATACATTACATTCTCACAAGGGAATTGCTCAAATAGGTTCCTTAAGCATACAGAAAAATAAACAATCATTACACTTTACCTTCCAGCAATTTCTATTAGCTATATAAGGTGATTCCCACGACCGCTATGTATGTTGTAACATGAGCGCAAAACTTGAAAGTGAAAACCAACCTTAGTTGATTAGAGGTGTACCCATCTCCGAGTCTGGACTAATAGCACTTGAAAGGGAGAAGTCCTTAGGCAAGGGGATATTTAACTCTGAGCAAACCAGCCTGATAATATTAGCTGTAACACCTCCCATAGACATCTTGTTTAGTGTTATTGCAATGGAAAATCTATTTTCGATGTCACAGAAGCCTGTTGATCCTCCCATCCCCGAATGTCCAAAGCCAGCCAGAGACCCATCTTCTGAAGTGACTCGCTTAAAACCAAGTCCAAACTTCCCATCAGGCACTACTAAGCCACTGTAATCTCCAGCCCCCATAAAAGCATCATGGATCCTCGGGTTGCAAAAAAGATTGTGAATACCGTCTTGACGATCATCACTGCTTATCCCAGTTCTGCCAGCAGAACTGCTAGTATCATTGACTAGCCTCGCTAAACTTTCTGTACTTGACTCTCTGCCGCGACCAGCACCCATAAACCGCTTCTCATCATAGTGCCTCTTCTCTTGATGATCTTTTAGTTTAAGCTTTTCTGTAGCTGCTGTCTCCTTGCCCTTTCTCTTTTTTGTTTTATCATTTAACGTTGGGAATTTCGGAACATGTGTATGGCTGCCAAGTGGTGGCAGTGACAAAGAGGAATGTGGTGGTGGCACTAGGCCACCATCTGCTAGGGTTGCATAGTATCGTGCGAGTGCACGAGCCGAGCAATGTCCATTAGCCGCAGGGATTATGGCTCTGCGCACATTCAATGTGTTAAATAAGACAGGCAAGCTGGTTGCCAGTTGCAAGATCTTGTCAGGCTGAAATGTGGAAGGAAGCTCAGGCTGACTGGCAATGGAAGAGAGCTTGCTCATTTCATCGTTGTCCACCGTCAATGTGGCAAGCCTAGATTCAACACCTATAATGAAGATATTAGATAATTCTTAACAAAAGCTGGTAGCTTAACTTACAATATTTGTTATTTACCTGGGGGAATTCCGATGTACAGTTCTCCATCAATCTTTAGGGGTTTTACAATGGACTCTTCAAGTATCTCTTGAAATTTCTTTCCAGAAGCATACTGTTCAAGATTGAAGATAGTACTATTGCATCAAAATAGTAGGAAAGAGAAAAAATTACATCTTGGAGTTTGTCTGAGTTTTACGTTTAAACACACAAAACAATGAATGATCTGACTAGTTTACCTCGAGGATTCCACCACACAGCCATCCAAATGTGAGATAATGATAAAACTGCTGATTTCCAGGCTCTGTCTCAGGTGATGAATTAGCAATCCGTTTCAAACATTCATCCCAGTCACAAATAAGCAGAGGATTTTCTCCTACAGAGTCAAAGGCATTGTGCAGCCCAGATGTATGGTTAAGCACATGATGGACCTGACATACGCAACCGAGCGATTAAAATGAATGGCAATGTCTAATGATAGGCTGCAAAATGGTTGTGTGACAGTGTAGCTCCTTATACCTTTATAGTATCTTTTCCATTTGATCCAAACCCTGGCCATATATCTCCCACAGTCTGGTCGAGCTGAAGTTTTCTGTATCATTATATACTAAACATTAATAAAGTATGGCTAAACTTGAGTTCTGCAAACGAGATTATGGATTTAACAATAAGACCAATATGTAAGAATTAAATCCGATTTGGAATGTCAGGGAGCATGAAATGAACACATTAAAACGTTTCTCATTTTATATTGGTGTTGCTCACCTTTTGTCGACAAGCCAATGTATCATTCCGGCAGTGACACCCTTTGTCACAGAGAAAACCGGAAATAAACTATCGGGTTGAACTGGACGAGGGTCATATCTTCCAAGCACTCCAGCAGCAGTGTCAATAACTACTTTCCCATCTTTATATGCGCATACCTACACAAACATTGACGACTTAAACCAAATGTAAAATGAATCAGGAGCTGCTTGTAAGCCAACAGAAAAAGAGCATTACCAACCTGAATTCCAAGTATTTTCTGGATACTCCCAAGTTCAAGGAGCAGCTTCCTCAGTTTGGACTCTACATCAGAATGAATTGGCGAGTCATGTATCCAGTGAGAGTCTACAGTTGGTCCTCGACTGATACTCCTGCAAAAAATCAAAGTATGGTCTTACAAGATATATCACAAGGAGATGATAAAATGAGCAGCATAATTCCAAGGGAACTTACCCCAACAGAACAGATTCGGCAAATGGTCTCATGATGTCCAGATAAACGATCCGAACATTCATAGTGGATGAGAGTCCTATATAGTCGACAAAACAAATGTGTAAAAAATAGTAAAGTACTATGATCAAGCAAACCATTTGCTGTAACGAGGTAAAGTAGTATGATTCACACATCATACCTCTGAGTAAATTAACGACCCTTGCAAAAATAACAATATCACCAGGAAATGCATCTATCTGCATTTAATATTTTCATTTAGATATAAATGGTCACTAAGAAGGCATATAGTTCAAAGAAATTTATGCTTACCGGATTGAAGCGTTTAACTTCTTTCTGGCTGAGCTGCATTTTCTCCTGTATAACTTTCATATTTTGCACTCTTTGATCATTCAGGGTTTTTAATGTTTTCTATTAAGAGAGGAATCTGTAAGAGCGGATCCACAAAAGTCATCCCAATAGAGAAGGCTAGCTATGAAAGAAAGAAGTAGATTTATTTACCAGAGATTCGTTTGATGGAGTTGATGATCGGAAGAAGAGACCTGCCACACTCATTGCTTGATCTGGAAGGTCTAGCCGCAGCTTTAGTCCCATTTCTGCAAAGGCAGACAAAAGTGCCACTTGATCTCCCTGTGACATTAAGCAGTTAAAAATCCAAGCTATTGCCTATAATCCTACAAACATATATTCACATGACCTAAGCACAGTTGGCTCGGTTGTTTTTCTTTTGGCAGTTTTAAAAGTATTTAAAACATTTAAAATTTGGTACACTCATCACTCTAACAGCTTACAAAATGTTTGACTAACAGGTAGCTTAAAACAGGGTGAAAAAGAGAGATGTGTTGCATAGATTTTCACAAACCTCTGCCGATGCTAGAAACATCTTGGCTAGTGCTTGTTTCAAGGAGTGTGAGAGTTTCTTTGTAAGCCCAAAATCAAGCAAAATAGGACGATGTGGTGGTTCCTTACTAACAAGAAAATTTCCTGCAAAACAGGGTAGAGATATAATTCTATTAGATGGAAACTATATGTCTAAGCAAGAATTGTGGTTACGACTTACAAGACAGGAAACAATTTGCGAACTCCAGACAAAAACTTTATGTTAAGGATCATACCTGGATGAGGGTCACCGTTAAAAAATCCATCAACATATATCTGATGGGCATATGCTCGAGTAATCTCTTCAACGATCTTCTGTTTATCCACACCAAAAGCATCTAGAGATTCCACATCATTCAAACGAATTCCATCCATGTACTCTAGAATGAGTACACTCTCAGACGACTGTCATTTAGAGCAGAAAAAGAGGGGTACGATATAAGTAGTAGTAAAACAAAAAAGAATGAACAGCTTTCAGGTTCCAAAGCCATTAATTTGTGATACTGCATTTAAGTCTACACTGGATATCGGAGACCAGTTTGTCTAACACAGTAGCTATACTTTAAACAATAACAAATATTGAAAAGCGAGCTGCATCAGACATGCCATGATACAACATCACCATCAATAAACATGGCTGATCCATATATATATATATATTTAATTATTTTAGCATTTGCATGTACTTTGCTGATTTTCACTAAGGGGATTGATGTTTTCATCACAGGCTTAAAAACTCTAACACGTCAACTTTTATGTCCGTCAGTTCAGAGTAGGACGAGAGCACTAGAGATAAAAACCTGAATTATATCTGGAATTAAGACATCAACTCGACTGTCACTTCTAACTTCATCATTTTTCTTCTTGCACCCGAGATTCCTGGATACGGTTCTAGTATTTTCTACATAAGGAAAAAAAGGGGGGAAACTATCAGGAAATGCAATTCACAGTGACGTGTAAGAATCAACCTGAGAAATGTCCAGACTAGGACAGGAATTCAGAACCGCCTAATGGTGCATATTTTTACCATGTTATTATCTCGATCACAGCCATGCTCGAGAATTAAAAAGAGCATGTGATTAGAATGGTAAGATCATGCATAATCCAAACGTCGAAAATTGTTAACAAAAGATAGTTTGACAGAGGTAAATATCAATCCAGCAAAGTTTATCTCAGAAGAACCACTAGCTCATCCCAAGAACTTGATCATGGAAGGCAAACACCAGCTATAATGCAATTATTATTTCCTCATACTGTTCATTACTTATGCAAGTGAAGCTTACCAGCTTCAATGTTGAAGTCTAGTTCTCTTGGAGCTTCCTTACACCATTCATCTATCATGGGGTTAAAATCATATTGGGGTTCTGCCCAGGCAATCCAGTCAACAATGGACTTTGCGTTTTTTAAGTCCTGGTAAGAAATGAAAAGATAAGACGAGTTAAAAGACGTGTCAACAGTCATATTAATAGATATAGCTTCCACTGTTCATCTCAAATGCTTCAAAACGAAACTAAGACCAGACCTCCAATATAATCGCTCTAATTCCATCATGCTGAACTTTAACAACCACATCCTGGCCGTTAGCTAGAGTTGCACGATGAACCTGTGCTATCTACAAAACAAGAGCTCACTATTAAAAAAATTTACAAGTTTCTAACCACAAAATGGCTTAGAAGCAAAATGCTTTTATTGGCTCGAAGGTATGTGTGCATCACAAGCTGTCAAGCTCTACGAGAATTCAGAATTTTACCGAAGCAGTTGCTAAAGGTACGTCAACAAAATCAGTGAACAGAACATCCATGGAATGCCCCAGTTCTTTTTCAATAGTTCGACGAACCTGAGAAAATAAAGTACATATAGAACTTAGTCTATCAACGAGAACACCATATCACAAAGTAAGAACAGTCAAATATCAGAGAACTTCAAAATAAGATGGCACTAACAACTGTTAAAAAATCAGTATATCCTCTAATGCTCTAATGTAATATAATTCAAGTAAATTAACAACCTCCTGTAATGGACGAGGAGGGAGCGAGTCTTGCAACTGTGTAAGAAGAGATATATAAGCCTGAGGTAGAACATCAGCACGAGTTGATAGATACTGCCCAAGTTTAACCCATAAACCTTCCAATTCCACAATCAAATTCAAAACCCGCTTGGCATTACGATCATGAGCTTTGTCCCATAAAGCAGGAACTTTAGACTTCTTAATCCACTTCTCCTTTTGCTGAACACTCTTCACTCACATAACACAAAAAAAAATGTGACTTGAAAAGATTACCAAAACACAGAACAGAATAAGAGGAGATACTGAGAAAAAACAGATCAAAAGCTATACCTTATAATCGAGATAAATGAGTATAGCTACTGAGAAAACTTTCATCCGTCTTCTATAAATATTTCCCCAACCCATTGTTCCAAAATTATGCCACAGTCTTTTGATATTTGCTGAGAGTCTAGCGAAGAACGATAAGATACAATCCAACACAACTGACCACCAACGATTATTCTACAGAATCAGATCACAACAACAACAACAAAAAAAAAGATCTTTTCAGTTAATTATACATTTATAATCAAAAAGATTGAGAATTAAAGTAACAGCGAAGTTGAATTGTCATAAATTGGAAAATTCAGAAATCAGGAAAAAAAACCTAAAACAAAAAACAGAGTATCCCAGGTCGTAAAAATGAAAACTTTACCTGGAATGAACCAGAATTGATGCCACGAAATCGCGAATTCCGCATATAAATAAAATAAACGTGGATTTGGAAAATTCTTAAGTTGAATAATCTAATTGGAACTTTTTAGGGTAGGTAAGAGCTGAACGTAAGAGAGAATCAGTCTAGAAAGATGAAGACAAAAAGATCTATAAAAACGCGTCATGCGATTCTTCTTTGTTGTGACGAAAAAAAAAAAAAAAAAAGGTAAAACCCCCGCCAAGTAATGAATCTAATACCACAGATTCCTATGGGACCCATACCATGTCTTTACTGATTCTTTGGGGCTTTTAATTTTACATGTTATGGGCCTATAAGCCCAATTTTATGATTGTAATTGGGTCACGTCACCTAATCTATGCCTATCATGGTAGTTGCGTTTAGTAACCAACTCACCTACAACCTACAAACCATTCATACATGATACATGAATTTGTGATTATTATTTTTTTTGTTGGAACGTTAAACTTTCTTGCAACAAAATAGAATTACAGTCATATGTGGGATATTCAGAATTGATCATGAATATACACTAATCTATGTATTGTATATGTTATAACAAAATTGATCAGAAATATGACAAAAGTTAATCCAACTAAAGATTACTATATTATTATTTCCTTTTTTTACATGGCTATAGATTTTAAAACATAGAAAATGAAATTTAATATGTATTTTCCACAGGAAAAATATACTTTAGTTGACAATTAAGTTAAATAAAACTAACTAAATAATTCATTACTAAAAAGCTTTAATTGTGATTATCAGACTTGAAAATAGTATTATATTTAGTTCTTAAAATTATTTTTAGTTAGTCAGATTTATAAAAACTATAACCACAGTTATGAAAAAGCTAGTCAGTTCCATATTTGTCACCTTAGAACATCCACATCCTTAATAATGAATAAGTGTCTTTATAATTAAATTTTATTAAATTTAATAACCATAATGTCTTTAAAACATTAATGAGTGTCTGTACAAAGACACTATAGACACTATGCATACTCCTATTTCACTGTAGTATCTTTAATTTATTGTTATTTAAAGCTAAAGACACTCACAATAAATCTGGATTGGGGCTGCTCTTACCGGTTAAGGTCATGCAAGGTGCAACACTGCTTAAAAAATTACGTCTTCAGTTAAGTAATTAATAGTGTTATCATGATATCTTAAGAAAATTTAATCACATATCTCATATATAATGTATCTAATAACGTAGAATGGCTTGAGAGCATTATATTAATTAAACTATACAAAAGCTGTATACGCCAAAGAAACATGGTTTCATCAAATCCACTCCTCCTACTTCTTCTTCTCTTCACTCTACAAACTCACAACTCTAGACTTAATGATCTCCCAAATGATCAACCAAATGGCTTCTTCTTACCTTTCGAATCCAACCTCTACATTGAGATCACCATTGGAACACCAACACGAACCTTCAACCTCAAACTAGACTCTTCTACACATCTCACATGCATCGATGATGATGACCACCAATGCTCCCTCTCAGACAAATCTTCCAACACTTTCTCTACAATCCCTTGCAATAACTCTTCTCTATGTCCTCATGATCTCTCCACTAACCATCACAACGCAACAACAAAACCAACTTCTCTTTCTCTTATTTGCACTCGGTCCGAATTTTACCGCTACGAAGTCTCTGCCTCTAGCCCCGGCTACCTCGTTTCCGACACTCTTCAGTTGACTTCATCAATCACCGACCAAGAAAACTCTCTTTCTATAGTTCGAGGGTTCGTCTTTGGCTGCGGGGATAGTAACCGTGAGTCGCCGGATGACGATGAAGGAGGCGTCGATGGGAGAGTGAGTCTAACGACTCATCGTTTCTCGCTTCTCTCTCAGCTTCGCGTCATTAGACTTTCCCACTGTCTATGGCCTTTCTTCGCCGGGTCACTTAAGTACATCCGTCTCGGATCAGCGGCTGAGTACGGATCCGATATGATGTTGGTTCCGATGTTAAACACGACGGGGACGGAAGCTTACTCGTATCACCTTGCTCTCCTCGGGATCAATCTTGGCCAACAGAGGTATAAATATATATCTCTGATTGATATTTTTAAATTAGTCCATTAATCGTAGCTAACATGGTTATGTAAAATGAAACATTTGATCTGATAATATTATACGATTTAACTTAACAAAGACTCGAGCCTGTGCAAATAATTAAATAGTGATATATATACACCTTGTAACTTGTAAAGTTGAAAGTCTATAGAACTTTACATGTTATCAAAGCTTTATTGATCCAAGTAGGGTAGTATAAGAAGGGTTTATGACCGGTTTTAAAATGGGATTCGATTTAAGATGAGATAGTAAGAACCATCATCTCGAGGGGCGTGTTAGAATCTTACATCGGATAAATAAAGGGACCAACACTAATATATAAGAGATATGAATCAATTCACTCATTATCAATTGGTTTTGAGTTGAAAACTCATAAAACTTTACATAACTCTTCGGGTGTAGTAAGGTAAAGTAATCTACATATCCGGTCCGGTCCAAAGGGTACCCAACAAAAACGAGTCTCCCATTTGGAGAAGGATGAAAACTAAAAGAAATGAAATAGCTTTCTAATACCATTTTACTGGTATAGCTTTTTAATACCATTTTACTGGTATAGCTTTTTAATACCATAAATATATATATATATATATATATATTATTTATGTAAACGATTCTGGTTAATGGAGTGGTCGCGTGTTTTACTAAATATTCACGCATCTTTCGATTCTTTCCACAACTCCGATTTATATATTTTTTTCTTTGGTTATGTAAGATTAATTATTAACTAAATAAAATTCCTGTTTCCAAATAATTGCATTACTATACAATTTCTTAGCTAAATGAGGGGATTTTGTTTAATTATCCAGTTATTTCATTTCATATACATTTTCCCGCCGTTCCTCATTGTTAGCAATCATAGTCATGCAGTATTTGAATTTTGATTTTTTCATTTGTTTTTAAGTTTACTGTGTATTTTCCTTCCAAGTTCCAAGTAAAACCCTTAAACATGTTAAACAACGTACGTTTTCTTTTAAACTATATTATCAGTAGTAAAAATGTTTTATATATTAAGAAAATGATTTTCCACTTAATATATATATATATATATATATATATATTTGTGTGCGAAAAGCGTAAGTTTTTTTTTTTTTTGCGTTGATTTTCTTTTCTTTGTTTAAATGTAAAAATATCCTTTGTATTTGTTTCTCACAAACTTTCAGCTAGTTTTTTTTTGTAATTAGGATGAGAAGCACTGATCAGAGTACTGACGCAATTGCAATAGATATTGGGACGTACTACACAACTCTATGAGTAAGTGAAGGAAGAGTTAACGACGCAGATTGGACCAACGGTCGCATACGAAATGAACGAACTAATGTGTTTTACAACCGAAGGTAGCTTAGAGATAGAGTCATTGCCCAAACTCACTCTCAATTTCCTAGGATTCGATTACACAATCTCAAACAAAGGACTTTATCTCCGAGACAGTCCATCTTCTCTCTGCATTGCCTTGGTTAGATCGTCCATGGAAGGTGAGGAAAAGATTAATGTTCTTGGAGCATTAGCTCTTGTTGATTATGCAGTTGGGTATGACACTTCACGGAGGATCATCGCCTTTCAACAAAAGGATTGTTTGGCTGATTTCGTAGATGGCCTGTAGTAATCTTCATGCAGAGTCTTTGATCATCTAATAAATAATTGTTTTGAATATTTGTAGACATTATCATTACAAGACAATGTTCTTTATTATTTATAATCCTAAGTTGTGACGCATGCAGAACAATATTGCACATGACAAGACTTGTAAATCTGGCACAGATTAAAGAATAGCAAATTTTCATATATATCAAAGTTGAAACTTGCGAGTACTAAATAAGTTAATCAAGAAAAAAACACATTTATAATCAAGAATCTCAAATCGAGTCAAATGACGAGCGACACTATATAATTAAAAATAAAAATAAAAAATCAGTTCCCTAACAAAATGATGAAAAGTCATTTCAAAAACATTATCTTAGATTTAAGGCTTAGATATTTACATGTCCCGACCAACATAAATGTGAGGAGCATGGCGGTGCAGTTGTTGGCGGCCGCCAGACCTTTTTAGGTTCCTTTCTGGTTTTCCATTGATTTAAATTAACAATCCTGGTTTATATGAGTGTTACCTAGACATATATATATATATATATATATATATATAATAATCGAATCTTCTGGATTAAAACTAAAACTATATTTTAGATGTACAGATATTGACTATTGTAAAGATCATAACTATACACATTCATCGACTAATTAACCAATCGAATCCACTAAATTTATGCTATATTCTTTGAGCAATAAGGAATTTTAGTAGAGTACCCTTGGTTGAAGTCAAGTCCTCCTTGTGAGTTGTCACACTCTTAAGCCTTCTCTCAAATAAAGAAATATTCGGTAATTTTCAGTGTCAACCATTGTTTGAATTTTGAATGTGAGATTCGTGTTAGTCACGAAGACACTAAAAGTTTCAGTATGTTTTATATATAACTGACTATCGTTATAAGATTGTAGGTGTAGGTATAATTGACGATACACCTTACGTATGCACACTAATATGTGGATTTTTAGAAACATGGTACGTATAAAAATAATATACAAATGTTTCACTGTTTGTATAAATCTGTAAAAGAAAATAAAAGTATGTATCTCAATATCTAATCCATATCTGTAATGTTTCTTTCTTATATTCCCCTTTTAGTTATCTTGATTCTTATATATTTAGCATGGAGGCCAATCACCAATCACTAATGCAACAATGCTTTGACTTCAATATTTCCCTAAACAAGTAAAACATTTATTTGGTTCGAAGTAGTGGGACCAATGCGCGCACCAGCTTATATATTCCCTCTCCCATCCCATGCGATTCCTTAAGAAAATTTATATCAAAATAATTACGAAAACCATGTGTTGATATTAATTTGTATACAATAGAAAATTGTTTAAAATTTTCACATATGAGATATGTATATATGAAATGATTTATCCAAATATTTCTATCACCAATAATTTTTCCACCTAATTTAGAATAATACTTCACGCGACATCAATTTTATTTTGTTACAATACCATAAACTAATTTGAAAAGAAAACTTTAAGATATTCATATTCATCAGTCAATTTGATCAAGAAATTTAGTGGGTCTTAACATTATATACTGGAAATAATAATATTGTTGGAATTATTAACAAAAAAAACAAAAATATATATATATATATATATTATATTGGCAGCATATCTCTTCAGGACAAAAAAACCAGGAAATGGCTTTTCTTTTAAAGACGTATAGCATGGTTAAAGTTGTTATAAAAAAACTTATTAAAACTTTTGTAACTGATTAGACAAAGCCTTTAAGTTGGTTTCAGTGGTTTTTTTCTAAATACGTGTCCATATTAAGGCTTAATAAATATATACCCATCTAATAAGCTGGACCAAGAAAAATCGATTGATGTAAAGATTTTGAGAAGTGTACAAATTTTTATGAGTGGATGGTGGAAAGGCCGTTCCGTGCGAAAGGCCGAGTCTTTTGACATTTATTACAATATTGCCTTTATGTTGCGCACTAGAGCCACTTGCTTTACGAATCTTTAGCTGATGGTCAAATATTTATATCACCGTATATGTAAATGTATTTCATATTGGACCAGCGACCTTATACAGTTATATCTCTCTGTTATAAATACTTCCTCTCATTCTACTCCCTAAACCCATCACAAAAACACACACTCATAATGATGTACATTAAATTCTATGGAAATCGGTGCCCAACGGAGTAGAATTGCATGAAGTGGAGTAGAGTATAATGCAGCCAAGGATGACTTGCCGGAAAATCGTTAATCATTCATATATTGATGATGATGGTGATTTAACATATTTCTGGCAAGTTGTCCTTCGGCTACATTTTGCTCTCTTCTTCTCATGTAAACTCTCCATGGGTTATTTTACTTTTTTATTCTCTCAAATTAACGATGTGAAGTTGTGAACCGTTGCAACCATACAAAACGTTGGTATTTATCAGTAATCCAACATCGGTATGATAGTATATTTATACATATTTTATTTTATGGTTAATTTTATTTATGTGAAGCTTAACCAAATTAAATAAGTGTTTCTTTTTACAAAATCCTTTTGGAGACACATCACAGAGGATAGATTTGCGGCGAAATCTTTGATGAACCAGAAATTTAAAAGGTACATATTTTTATATGCATACATATCTATATGTGACGATGTAATGTTAGAATAAATTCAGTCAATGAAATGGATCCAAGCTTTTATCCCTTAGAAATGCAAAGGGTTTCGTGGATTTAATTCCGTGAACAAAAGGTTTGGCGGATCTTGTTTGCAGAACCGTGCCTAAGCACGGTAACCAAGGGTCGTCTGCATAGATCATTTCACATGTTTAAGATTTTGATTTTTATCTAAAAGTAGCAAAGAAAGTATATATATATATATATGTAATGATTCTAACTTCTTGTTGACAAAATAATGATGATTAATTCCAATGTCCTAGAACGTATAGTCGGGGCCTAGGCGATTTTAGGCGGTTTAAGCGGTTTAAGTAATTTTATAATAAATATATATATTTAAACACATATATATTAACATAATATAATATAACATAATAAAATTATAAAATTGAATAATTTTAAATTTTAAATTATAAGAAGTGGTTTTGTAATTTTACGTTTTTTAAATAACATTTTTTATTTTTTATTTTTTATTTTTATAAAAATATAGATATTAAATAATTTCTTAAATTCGCATATCTCACATAATTCATAACTTATATAATTAGTATTTAATTTATTTAATTATCGCGTATTTTGTTAAATCTAACTATCCGTATAATATAAACCGATATTTTAAAAATTTAAGCGATCTAGGCGTTAATCGAACGGTTTAAGGGGACCTAGCGCCTAGGCGCGACCTAGACGGCTGCCTAGACCGTTTTTTAGAACATTTATTAATTCTAACTTTTAAGGGAACGAGATAGCTTGCATTGGCCTTCCTAAATTATACCTAGATTTTGAATGGTTACAACATATGGAGCACAGCAGATGGAACATACCAAAAGAAATAATGCAAAAATACACAGTTGTCTTTGGCAGACTCAATCTACTTTAACTTGCACGGCGTAATCATCCGGAACCACAACGCCAGTTATAAGTAAAAGTGATGAATAAAAGAGAAAGGGTGCAGGAAAAGAAGCCGAAATTTGTGGAATATGTTGAAATGTGCGTTGTCGGTTTTGGGAATATAAGGTACTGTGAGCCGACAAAAGTAGAGATGTAATAAAGATTTAGTCCAGGTAATCATAAATCCAAATCTTTGTGCATTTTAACAATGACACTCATATTATCACTTTCCTTTTATTTCAATATGTCTCAGCTTTTTAGTTACGTGCATTATCATCATGTTCCTATCGTATCCTCTCTCTTTTTCCTTTATATATAATCTGAGGAGCATATAAAGAACCGGCTAAGACAATCAATGTTTTAGGAAAAACACGCCCACTCACGCTCAGTTTTCTAAGAATAGTGTCAAACAGGCACATCTAGTCAGACTAATAATTTAATTTGAAAGCTGACGAAAGCTTTTTTAGTTAGATAGATAAATGGTAGAGGAGCTCACTAAGTTTATTGGGTATATATACGCACTAATAAATGTGTTACCTACTAAATGAGAAATTATGTCCGGAATCGTAGAGTTGCGCGCAATGAGTTGCAAATGGGCTATGAAGAGTTCGAAGATAACAAAATCCAGAGATATTGAAAACGAATTAGATTGACATTCATTTCTTCAAACGTTAAGAGGGACTGCCCTATTATGTCTAATCAACTCCAGCGATTCCAGGTTTAAAACATTTACTTAACCAAATCATGATAAAGTAAATTTATCTCCCCTCCCCCAAAAAGTATAAGTAAAACTCGTTGTAGATAATTAGGAAAAATACATAAAAGAGGGAGAATTCATCTCACTTGCATGTTACTAGTAGTGTCTTATATATACTCTCGACGTTACTTATGTCTAACAAAGGTTATAGCCATATATACACACTCTTTGATGTCTTCATTATATTCAGTCGACATTTTTTGGTGTTTTCAGGTGAACCATATTGAGGAATATATAATGTATATACATTAATAATAAGTTTTGGGACAAATGACACTTAGAGATTAGACTATATTCATCTCTTATCTTTTGCATTAGTCTTAAAAAAAATTATGATTAAATTTTAAGATATTAGATGTCTAAGAGCAGGTCCAAAAATAAAAATGTTGGACTGTGTTCCTAATTTTTTAATATTAAGCTAAAGATATCGGTTAAAAAAAAGAATTTAAAGTATTTTTACCAAGACATTAAGAATTTTTCTAAAGACATTTTTAATCGATGTATCATGATTTGATTAACCATATTTATTTTTTGATTCAATAAATAAAATTAGTTAAAGATATTATTGATTAGGTTGTGGGATAGGAATGGTTTTAAATATTAAAACATCATTAAACACTATTTACACACTAAAACACTTATTATTATTATTTTTCGTGGGGACAAATGATACTCCAGATTCAAGTTGGTCGAGACACCATTACTGTTGTTTTTGTCGGGTATATCATATGGTCTACATAGCGTGAATTATATAATTTAATATCCATGAAAAATGTGGTCATATGAAATCCAAATATTTGATTAAGGGAGTGGGAAACTGAGGAAAGGTACGAGAACGAGAAGGTGCTGGTGGGGGTCTTACCCAAAATGGATAAGGCCATGAAAAGATTCGAGTCTAGAGGGATATATATATATATATATGAATGTGTATCTAACAATAATTTAATATTAAGAAAAGCTGTGTGATTGATTGATTCCCCCTCCCCATTTGCGTTACCGAATTTAATATAATGTACAAGTTGACTACTGGCACAAATGTGAATATGTATATTATTCGACATGTATAATGTACAAATATTATATAATATATGTATGTACTCGTTGTATCTAAGCTAATCTTTCGATTTTTTTTTTCCTCTTCTCGGGGGTATTGTGTGAAATCCAAATTATGTTGTGAGTGGTAACTTTAAAATCTACCGTAATGGAGTCTCTTAGTTTTTTTTTGTTTTTTTTGATATTATTGATCTTAATTTGAAAACCTCAATTGTAATAGACATTTTTGATCAAAAAAGATGGACGGCTTTAGACTCGACAATGAAAACGTTTGTCGTGTTTTCAAACGTTGCAGAAAATTAGATTCGTTTGTTATATTATACGATAAAAATTCATAAAGAAGGAAAAAAATCAAATGATTTTTTTTTTTTTTTGACATCACCAAATGAAATTGTTCAAAAGGAAAAAAACTCTGGTGAGGCTTTGTCCGAACGTAATTTTCCAAAGTGAAACTGAAAGTATGAAACGTAGTAAAGAAGTAAAATAAAAATGAAAGTATGAAACTAATGGCCGTCTTAAGCCAACTCTGAATGCTTAATTTAATGGGCTGTAGCCCATAATAAGTAAGAACCCTAATTTTCGTCATCTTCCTCGAAACGTGGCCAGAACGAACACAGAAGAGCTTTACCTCACCATTTGATCTCATTTTTTGCAATTTGGATCAGGTTTGCAAAATTCTGATGATTCACTCTCCATTCCTCGAGAAAGTTCTTGTCTTCAGTAAATTCTTATGTTGTGTATGTAAATCTACGTTTCAGCTAAGATCAGAAGCCATTTGCGTATGAATCGTCGTCTCTGTTCACTAGTAGAAAATACTCAACTTGTAGGCCAATGTGTGTTCTCTAATTCTTTGAGAGAGCTTCTTCAATTTTTCTGCTTCAGCTCACTTCGTTGGTTTGTTAATTTCGGATGCAGCTTCTCATTTCTTGTGGGGAAGTTTCATCTTCCCAATTCAATGTACTTCGCTTACTAAACCAAAGCCTTGATTTTGTTAGCGAAAATGTTGCTAGGATCTTTGCTCCTATTTTTACCAACTTAAGGTACATAATTTGATTCCTCCTTTTCGATTGATTCATTGGTTTTCATGATTCTGTTTACTGATTCGCTTCTTTGTTGGATTTGTAGGGACTTTGAAATGCGTCTTTCTTGTATAGATCATCCTCAATTCTGTCATTCTCATTCGTGCTCAGAGAATTGGTTTTCTGATAAAAAAAAGATTGTGATCAAAAGGGAGACTCGGAAGCTATGTTCAATGTGCTGGATTCAATCTTAAAAAGCAGCTTGGATCGTCTTGCTTCTTTTAGGTTAATGTTTTCACCAGTAACTTATGGTTTGTATCCATATTTGCGTACGTACTGCTTCTGATAACGCCTATAACTTGCTTCTCTTGTAGGGAGAGTGTATATCGGTCAAAGAGCTTCAGATACGATGATTATTTTTCCATTCATGCATCTATAATGAGGGATCTCTGTTTGCAAGGGAAATTGGACGCTGCTCTCTGGCTACGGAAAAAAATGATACAGAGTGGATTTGTTCCAGGTTTGATCACACACAATCATCTTTTAAATGGGTTGTGTAAATTAGGTAGAGTAGAGAAGGCGGATGGGCTTGTTAGAGAGATGAGGGAGATGGGCCCTTCTCCCAACTGTGTTTCTTATAACACCTTAATCAAGGGTCTTTGCAGTGTTAACAATGTATATAAAGCTCTGAATCTATTCAGTACTATGAATATATTTGGTATCAAGCCTAATAGAGTGACTCGCAACATAATCATGCATGCACTTTGCCAAAAAGGTCATACTGGAAGCAGCAGCACAAAGCTTCTTGAAGAGATCTTACATAGTAGTCAGGTGAACGAACCATTGGATATAGTTAGATGTACCATACTGATGGATAGTTTTTTTAAGAATGGAAATGTGGTTCAAGCCCTTGAGGTTTGGAAGGAGATGTTACAGAAAAATGCCCCTGCTGATTCAGTTGTGTACAATGTCATTATTCATGGGTTATGTTTGAGTCGAAACATGGTAGCTGCTTATGGGTTCATGTGTGACATGGTAAAGAGAGGAGTCAATCCTGATGTTTTCACTTACAATACTCTAGTAAGTGCCTTGTGCAAAGAGGAAAAGTTTGAAGAGGCAAGGGAAATCCATGGTATCATGCAAGCAGTTGGTATTGGACCTGATTAGATCTCATTCAAAGTTATCATTCAAGGTCTATGTATACAGGGAGATGTGGCCCGGGCAAACGAGTTGCTTTTAAGCATGCTAAAAAGTTCTTTGCTGCCAGAAGTTCTGATATGGAATGTGGTTATTGATGGTTATGGAAGATATGGAGATACTAGCGACGCTTTATCTGTTCTAAATCTAATGCATTCTTACGGTGTTAAACCAAATATTTACACAACCAATGCTTTGATTCATGGGTATGTAAAATGGGGAAGATTCGTTGATGCATGGCGGGTCAAAAATCAAATGCGGTCTACCAAAATCAACCCGGATACTACCACATAATCTGCTACTAGGTGTTGCTTGTACATTGGGTCACTTGCGCTTGGCTTCTCAATTGTATGATGAAATGTTGAAAAAGGGATGTCAACCTGATATCATTACTTATACAGAGCTGATTAGAGGGCTCTGTTGGAAGGGTAAAATAAAGGAGGCGGAGAACCTTTTGTTGAGAATGCAAGGGTATGGAATAACAATGGATCATGTTCCATTTTTGATACTTGTAAAGAAATATACCAGATTGCAGCAATTAGACGAGGCGGATTTAGTTGAAAAAAGTGGTTAATGACTAGAAACGGAAGAGTTTCTTGTCCAAGCAGCCTAAATGACACGCATAAAGAGTAGCAGTAGCATGCTAGTTGAAACAAGAAACAGATCAACTTGTTCTAATATGGACACTTGACTGATGTTCTTTTGAATATGGTCCAGCCAACCACTAGATTGTTGAAAATATTCATCTTGGGTCCTGATGCATAGAGAATCAGTCATTAGGGACTGCAGAACCTGGTTCAAGAAATCGATCTTGGTGAAGTCACTTTTTAACATGCGAGGAATCCCCAACTGGTATTTCTCTTTTCATTTTCTTGGCAATCAAATTGGATACATTTTCTTCGCATCCCTCACAAAATTATAGGCTCTGTTTCTTCAAAAACACCCAATATACAAAAGAATATGTGAATTGCCCCTTAAAAGCAGTTCGTTTATAATGAAGATTGGTTCATGTAAAAAAAGATTACCAATAGTCTTCAATATGTTGTGTTTGATAGAACAATAATTTATAAATTTCTGTAGTACCCCAAAATTTCAAAGTTAAGAAAGAAGCTAGTGTTACAACAATGAGATGTTCACTACAAAAAGAAAGATCGAGAATTTAAGAAGCATATGCAATACGTCTGAAAACTGCTCTGTAAGTCTGTCCTCCATTCCTGGCAACTTTCTGTCCTTCCTCAGTAGCTTTGCATAGAAGCTCGACGACAGGATCGGAATCAAGCTCTTCTTGTGTCAGAGATTCAAACATCGGATGTTTCTCTAAACAAGACTTCATCCACTCTCCAAGCTCCTCAACATCAGTGATTGTGTAAATAATCCCACCAACTCTAAGAACATAAGCATACTCATCTAGCAAATGCGTACTAATCACTCTCCTCCTATGATTCTTCTCCTTGAAATGTGGATCAGGGAAGAGGAAAAACATCTTAGAAAGCTGTCCTTTCTCAAAGTAATTTGGAATGTACTTCATCGAGTTTGTCCTAACAACAGAGATGTTCTCATACTGTCCCTCCAAGCTCGTTCTCCTTAAGGCTAAAATCCGTTCCTTAACGTATTCCGTCACTTTGTCTCTCAACTCCATACCTATCATTAACGTTTCAGGGAAGAGCGTGGCTAGGGAAATAAGTAGCCCACCAAAACCGCATCCAATATCCGCAAACTCAACCTTCTTAGACATTTTGTTGTCAGCTTCAATGAACTTGGGGAAGTGAAGCGAAAAATCGACATGAGCCGGTGAAATCGGGATTGGGAAATGAGAATCACTAAGTGGGTTACTATGAGCTCTTGCTCTGTAAAATCTCTTGCGAGGAAGCCCAGTAGATTTGCTGAAGGTTGGTTTTGACTCGCTCTCCATAATCGCTTTAACATACACAAAGATAATAACATCAGCGAGCAAAACATAACAATATAACATAAAGTTTTGTTTATTCCAAGACATGATCTAGCTTAAACATTACGAAAGAAAGAAACTTTGAATAAACTAGGAACAAATCTGCAAGACCCAGTAAAATGCCTAAACCTTAAACCCTAATTTTCTAAAGTCTCTATTCACCGAGAAGATCAAGAGCAGACACGCCTAAGACATACCCAGAATCATGGATTTATAGATACGTAATACACTACAAAAACAAGAGAGAGAACAGCACTCATAAGTGAAAATTACCTGATTCAATTTGGACTTGGCGAGCCTTCGTTCTTCACAACCAATCCCCTGAGAGTGTGAGAGAAGAAGAAGCTGATACCTAAAGAATTAGAGTTCCGATCTCCCAAATGGACCCAAACCCATAAGTCATTATTAATGGGCTTCATTATAACCCATTACGATCGGGGATCTATTGGTAGTTTCCGAAAAATCCCAAGGATATTGTTACTTAAGAAAGTACCCCATTGGGCTTATTATAAGTAGTGGACAATAAGCCGACATTGTTGGTTCGAGTTAACTTCTTAATTTCTTGGGTTTGTGAATTTGTGACAACTCCTCCTTTGAATTTTTTTTAATGAAAACCTTTTATTTACATTAAAAAAAAACGATAAGTTTATACTTTGTGAATTAACTAGTAATTACTTGCATGCTTTTATTCCTTCAAGCAATCCAAAACACATTTAAGAATTTTCTAATCCACATGTAGCATAAATATGCGCTCCTTTGTATTTTGTTCCCGATTCCCGCATATCTACATTTTTAAAACGTATAAAGGTTCAAAATAATCTAGTCTAAATTAAAAAATGTATTCTACCGATGACACATAAGGTTGTTATTGTGTACGTGCACTAACACAATAATCGATTGGCTATGCTAGAATCATATTTCTATGTTAGGATAGTGAATGTTGTTAAAGTTTCTTAATGTCGAATAATTAAAAATGATTATTAAGAACTAAATTAAGAGATATAGATTCGTCTACCATTATCTTATGCATGATTCTCTTACATGTGTGATTCGTCACTATGTAGTCCCACCATTAGGTTCATCGTCCATGGTTTTTTTAATTCTGGTTTGTCGTTCAAAAAAGGTGAGATTTAATCACAAAAATGTGCTTATAATTGCTAGAATCCGAAAATATTCCAAGGTAAAGTTAGCCGTCGGATTTTAGATAGATAAAAAGATTCTACGCATATTGAGATTTGAGATAACATTTAAAATATATAAATCATATATTCCTTTCTCTGTTTCCTTTATGGAATAGCGTTGTGGAGTAGTACATTATCAAAACAGTGGTCGGAATGTTCGATACCAATACCTAGATAATTAATATGGCTTGCTTTGTTGATAACAAATACAGGAGAGGAGTTAAGTTTTATCTCCGTACGTTCCAATTTTATTTTCTTTTATACCATTATAAGATCTATGCAAAAGCCATGTTGTCCTAGGTAAGGTGAAGATTTTCCATCTCAAAAAAAAATGGCTCTCTAATATTAAGAATTGTCAACAAATTGGTTAATTGTTTCATAGAAGGAAATAACGGCATATTCTCAATGGTCTCATTTAAAGAAGTGACATATGTTGACCAAAAAAAAAGAAGAAGAAAGAAATGACATTTTTCTATGCTTGCCTATTAGATTAATATGTTCTATCGGTAAATAGATTACAGAACATTTTTTGTTCAAATAATAAATAACATTTTGTTAAATTTATTATCTATAATTACACATTCTCGAATCTCTTTAAGCTAGTTGAATGACTTACTTACGTTTTTTCTTATTGCTATTGCTCCTGAATTTTCTAAATTTTTTATATTGTGTTTATACCAATCGGTGTGACATTTTATAACCAAAGTTGTGTGATAATAAGTTCTCTAGAGTGAGTTTTTTAGAAGTTTTTGCTGTCTATAACTCACACGCATATTTTCGAAGTTGAATCTGCGTTGTGAAATATATAGTAGAGAGTATAGGCTATGGTAACCTATTAGGTTACCAAGTTATTCATTAAATTGTTTTCAATTATTTGAATCTACAATACATGACTTAAATTCAATTTTTCTAATATTGATCGTACGACCAGACGAAGCATTTTAATATTTTATTTATATTAGTGAAGAACAAAAGACAACATTTGGCTCTATCAAAATATTCGAATATAAAGAAATTATCATTTACTAATGTACTACCGAATAACAGAATAAAAATACCTACCATAATATATATTCGAGTGCTTAAATCTTTATAGATTCCTAGAAACCAAATAAGAAATCTAACCAATTCTTGCAAAACATTTTTAAAGACTAGTATTTTTCGGGGCGGGGGTATGTATTTATTATTGTTAATATGTTTGTTCTCCATATTTGCCGTAAACTATGGTTCGGTGAGAATGAGATTAAGTCGATTTTATAATGCACCTTAGACAAACACAAAGTTGGTTTTTGTAACATATTAATGAACTATAATTAGGAAAGGCAAGTTATATGGAGTTTTTTTTTTCCAATTGTCAAATCCGCACCAGACTATAATTAATCAGATCCATACAGTCTTAAACAACATATTACGAACATTTTCGATATTTCAACACCACATACCAAAGTTTGAGTAAACACTTTACTTCACCAATTCTACTTCATTTTATTGCTTGCTATAATTTAAAACAAATTCTATCGTTCACGTCAAAAAAACAAAAAAAAAACTTTTTGTTTTGATGTGGTAGACCTTCTACTTACGGCTATATAAAAATAGCCCCACACACAACTCTCTCCTCAAAATAAAAACACAAAACTATCTCATGCTCTGTGTCTCTCAAGAATATAAATTACAGAAAAAGATCATGTCAGGCGTGTGGGTGTTCAAGAACGGAGTGATAAGACTTGTGGAGAACCCTAACCAATCAGGAGCCGACACACATGGACGAAGGAAAGTGATGGTCTACTTACCAACAGGAGAAGTGGTCTCATCTTACTCATCACTCGAGCAGATCCTCCGGAATCTTGGTTGGGAGAGGTACTTTGGAAGCGGCGACACAGATCTCCTCCAATTCCACAAACGCTCCTCCATTGATCTCATCTCTCTTCCCAGAGATTTCACCAAATTTAACTCCGTTTACATGTACGATATTGTCGTCAAGAACCCTAATTACTTCCACGTCCGAGACTCCCATTGAATCTTCTTCGTATGTGGTTTGGTTGTTTTATAATTATATGTTTGTTGGATTTTTGTTTTTTTAGCTGCATGTGCATGTTCTCTTTTTTTGTTATTGTTGACGTTGAAAGTTGTGTAACTGTGTACCTAATTGTGGTTTGTCGAAAGTTGATGAGATGAAGAAATGACATCTGGATTAGGGAGAACTGAGTAACAAACATTATTTGAGAGATATTCTCTTGGCTGATTGGCTTAGTGGATCACAAATGCTTTTCTATTTTCACCCAAATCGAAATTTAGTGTGATTTTATCGACTACTCTAGTTTAACTGACGAATTGGTGACGTATTTGATATATTACCACATATATCTAGCTAATATATCTCAAATTCAGAACAAATATTTCTGGAAAATCTATCGTAAACGTTAGACAATATCAGGTGTATTGCCCAAACAAGAAAAAAAAAAGACATTATCAGGTTCAATTCAATTAGATACGTTATACCTCAATTGTTTCTTATATACATATTTATATCGGTGGAGTGTTTTCAGGATCCCAACGAGCCTCGAGGGATTTAAAAAATAAAATTGCGAACAAATGTAAAAAAAATTGAGGGAATTATTTTGGTTAATGTATTTTGATCCCATCGTTCTTAGGAATGGTAATGGAGTGACTGCTACTCAATTTGGTCGGTTTTAGTAAAACTAAAATAAAATAAACAGAGAACCTGTAAATACTCTTGAAAAAAACACACCTATATATATATAAGATCTATTTGGCTTCCGTGGTAGAGCCTCGTAAGGACATTTACTTTAAACAATTTTGCAGGCAATTAGTTGTGTCAGTTCTGTCAGTGAACACGACCGAGCAAGCGAGCAACTATACATCTATGATCTGTCATAAGGGTACACTTTTGACCCCAATTTCAACATCTCGGGACATTCTAAGCTCTAAATGGTAATTCGTTCGTGAAAAACATGAATCTTAATTTGTTTTTAATTACTTTGGTGGAGAAAAAGCAGCCACGGAATAATTAAATACTTTGAAAACTTTCATAAAATTTACAAAATTTAATTTTTTTTAAGACCCATCTAATGGCTAATTGTATCGGGCTAATCGACTTGTGGGTTAGACCCATCTAATTTTAAGGTACTAAGTTTTGATTTCACAAAACCAATTCGTAGATGATTTGCAA
Organism: Nasturtium officinale; assembly: GCA_963854855.1. Taxonomy (NCBI): domain Eukaryota; kingdom Viridiplantae; phylum Streptophyta; class Magnoliopsida; order Brassicales; family Brassicaceae; genus Nasturtium; species Nasturtium officinale. Next base: position 6,649,101 of record OY978509.1, read on the forward strand.
TTAATGATAAATTAAAAACGGTCTTGTTCTAAGGCGATGTTGTCTGTGTCATCTACTACAACCATTCAAATCCTAAATAATATAAAATTATAATTTTTAGATTTTTACATATATGAAATCGATCAAAACATTATGTAGGGGTTGTTGTACACAACATAACCTAAAATCATAATTCAACTCCTAACATAATGTTTTATGTCCTGCGAACCAACCATGTTAACTATTTTCATTGGGGTCTAAGAAATTAATATGATACTAACGGAATTGCTATGAGTGATGTAAACATGCATACATATAACATATATATATATATATATATATTGAAAGAGATTCTTGTCGGAACACACTGACAAAGAAATATCAATAGTAGGTCCTGCTTTGTATCCCTACAATCATAACATCGAGATGCATGTCATGATGATGCCCTATTGGTTTAACTAGCTATACTTCCATATGAATGATGAGGCTTGTCAAAACCATCCATTTAAACGTAAGCACTAGCCAATAGACCACAGGTGTTCACGTGAACAAAGCACTGTCAGCTTCTCAAAGAACCCATGAGAATGCGAAACGTGTCTAAAGGTTCATTGCTTTGACAAACACTTCCAACGCCCTAGGAGCATTGTACTTGTCATCTCTCTATATATATAGGTACGAGTGTGCGTCGATGACAAGTACTCGTACGCTGCTGTTAAAATGAAAATTTTCAAGTTTTCGACGCCATTTATTGATGAGAGACATATATTTGTGGAAGCTTCTGATATTCGACGTGGCATGTCTTAGTCCATAAGAAGATAGGTCTAAGACTCTAAGCTAGTACATAGGCTACTTTGAAAAACTAGTTTAGGAGACATCACATCTCATTCTGCCTTCAAACTGCATTTACTTACTGACGATTGGACATCTCATTCGGCAATCAATACCCTTAGACTTTTTAATACATATGACTTTGATATATGTTTGAATCTATCTACATATTTTACGAAACCGAATCTGATACCTATGCTTCGAACGAACAAGCAAAATAATATAAAAGTCGTAGTGGTATCTGATTTAAGTATTAATCTTTTTGGTAAATCACTCAAACTAAAGCATCGAATTCATTTGATAAAATATGATTGTTCTGATCTCTATTTATCTTTCCAGTAGATATTGTATTATGTTGTATAACAGAATCTAACTCTAGTACACATTTTTATATCACGCAGATCACCAAGTCTGATGTAATATTAGTAGAGTGTGAATCATAGTTTTTGTGTTATATAAATAGATTAATCATGTATCCTCAACTGATCGATATGGCAGAAAAGTGCTTACAAACAAGAAAATAAAATTCACACTACTGATTTTAGCCGCAATTAAATTATTTGTTTTTAGAAAAGGGAATTACTGCTTTGATTTTCATTAACTAGTTTAAAAAAAGGGAAATGAGTTTTGATTGATCCAAAAATCATGTAGTTTGATCCAAAAGCTCGTCACTCTTGAGATCATACAGCTAAATCTGCAATAAAATAGTAACAATAATAATTATATGCAGCGCATCCTAAGTTAGAGTGTTTAGTTTCTCATGAAGCACTTTGGATCCTTTAACTATACCCTCAAGTCACAAGGAGTGGCCCAGAGTCAATTGTATCGTGCTGAAGAACCTGATCGGCCCATTCCAGTCCACTAGTCTCACTTTACACCAATGTTTTAAAAATCTCTTGGAGCTAATTGGGCGGCGAGGGTGGGCCTAGCGTCTAGAAGATTAATCGGAGAATAAACGAGGATTAATCGGGAATTAGTTTTAGGTTATTTTAATATTTTTAAAATATATTTATCTATTATATTAAACTTTTAAATAATATTGTTTTTAAAATTATAGTAAATACATGAAAATGTAGTATTAATAATTTATTTTATAATTTTTATTTATAATTTTAACATAATTTATTATGAAACATCAGAAACTATCAATATAAATGTCTTAATAACAAAAACAAAAAATATTATACTTGAAAATTTAAAAATAATTGGATTATAGATGATTATGTTGAAAATAATCGGATTAGGCGGGGATTAATCGGATTAGGCGGAGAGTAATCGGTTGACTGACTTTCTCGAGGGATTAATCATTAATCGAGGCGGCGAGGGTGGGTCTACCGACTAGCCGGAGTGTAATCGAAGCTAGCCGGAGATTTTTAGAACAAGGCTTTACACCAGTCTGATATGTGAGATCCATCAATTCAGCATCTGAAGAAGATAGGGATATAACATTTTGACCTCAAACTAAAACTAGTATAATATATTATAACAAATGACATGTTTATATTGGATATCACTACTAGTGTATTTTGTCGACATTAGCAGTCCATTAAGACTCAAATTATGATAAATCTCATTTATCAAATAAAAAATTATTTATACTTCATAAGACAACTGATCACATTTTTTATATTAGATATCTATCCAAATATTGGTTTGAAATATAAACTAAAATGTGAAATATTTATACAGGCGAAGGAATATGACCACTTGATCTTATTTATCCCTTTGTTCCCAATTGTGTATAAGTAAAAAACAAAAAAATAAACCTTTTATGTACAGAGCAAAGATCATTAGAAAGAAAACCAAACTAGAGATCTGTCATCATGAAAATGGCTGTGGTTGAGATTCAGCAGAGGTTTTACAAATAGGACACCAATTCTTCATTCGAAGCCATTGTTGTGCACAGCTCATATGGTACATATGTTGGCAAGGCAAAGTCCCTACTTCATCTCCATCAACATACTCTTCCTACACATAATATAAAACCCTCCTACTGAGTTTTTCAATTCACCATTTAGAATAGACTCAGAGATCATAGAGAATCAATAATACCTGGCAAATGCTGCATTTGACATCATTATCTTTATTCAGGCAAATGTCACCGGATTCATCATTTTGACGGTAAATACTTGACTTGAGGCTTTTCAGTAGTGCTTCCTTGCTTAGAGCAGTGCTCACTGTACCCATTTTCTCCTCCAATGCTAATAGTTCCTGCATGATTTTTATTTTAATAGAAGTTTTTATCTTTCATACCCGGAAAGCTAAATTTAGCTTCATATCTTCGACCAAAACACACAAACAGTAAGACTATCACCTCATACGACATGTTATCAATGTCAAGCCTCATATCTCTATGCGGATCGTGGAAGCTGCTCATTCCATTTAAAAATAGATTGGTCTCTAAAACAACCAATTGCTGCAAGAATCAAAAGAAGCATCAAAATATTACTCTAAAGCCAGTCCAAAACTTTTTTTTGTCAAAAGGTCCTAGCTGCTAAATCACCTCGTATGTAAGCTCTTGGTCATGTTCAATCCTTTCCAGAGCCAACAATACCTGCAACATCGTGAGAAAAGTATTTGAGTTGTGATATCAAGACGCTGGAATAACATCACTCAACAAAGCTTATGATGATTACCTCTGCAACTCCATTCATGTTATAACGTCTGAAACTATCACGGTTCATCAGAGATCGAGAAAGGCCAGTTTCTGAGGGGCTACCAGAGATCATCAGGCTACGTAACCTGCCATTACTACTGACTGGCCTACTGTAACTATTTGAAGGACTACGCGAAGCTTCTGCAGATCTAGAAGGATTGAGATCAACTCGTGTACCAAGCTGAGGCGCTTGTATGCTTGCAACAGCGCCAGCACGTCCTGTTCTACCATAATAACCACCAGTTGACCTCCTAGTACTACTTGAAACAACACTGTTGTCTCTAACATTTGGTAAATTTCTGTTCCTCCTAGATTCAGCCATGGTAATGCCATTGCCCTGAATGGAACTTTGATTCCTTACCTCAATTACTGATCTATCCGTCTTATTCCCTCCATTCGAAGAGCTGCTTTCTCCATCAGAGTTTTTCTTTCTAAATATGTTTCTTTTAATCTTCGGATTTGAATTAGGAGGAACAACATCAGAACCAGATTTGCTCCTCAGGTCTCTCAATCCACTCTTGTTCAAATTAGCTCTTATATTACCCACACGAGTATCTCGAGTGACCAAATCAGAACTCTGAGAAATGCTTCTACCAGTTCCTCTACTCGAGCTTCCTCCCTCAGTTACCACTTCACCTGAGATACTATTACCAGAATCAACAATAATCGTACTTTCTTTGTTCGTCCCTCGTGGAGCCGCGGCTAACTCTTCATTAACACTGCTACTTTCTGAAGAATCCATGTCCAAAAGAGAAGAGAGTTGTCTTCTCCCAATAACTTTGGAGACCCTTTTTGTGCCACCACTTTGAGATGAACTGGCAACAGTTTCCTTTCCATTTAAAGATCGAATTGAAGACATAGTAGACTTTGTTTTGTGATCAATCAAAGCTTCTTTGGTGGAACTAATCCTAGAACTACAACCAATCCTGCTGCAGATAGGAACAACACTCTTATCATCTTTCTTCTTCATATTCTCATGAAGAACAAAACCACTCCCTTTCCTTGGCATAATTGGTTTAGTTGTTCTTTTACCTTTAAATCCATCCATACATAAAACACACACACACCCTTAAAACACTGCAATGGATACAACAAAATTGATTCATATTAAACTTATATTTCATCAAAGTCTAATAATGATCTTTCACCAATCAAATTCAAGAACAGAGAAGCACCATAAAAAAAATGCTTTATGAGAAGAAGATATAATAAATTCAATGATTGTTAAAGAAACAAAAAGAGAGAAAAGAGGAAAGCTAAAGAGAAGACGAACCATTCAAGAAATTTCAAAAGACAATACAAAAAAATGGGTTCTTTCGATTTATACGGACTTGCCATAAACACGATCAGTTTCTCCGTGATTCAAGCTTCTCCATTAATAAATAAAATAAAACTCTCTAATCAAATTTCAAGAATCAAAAGAACCACACAGCATTATTTCAAGCCTAAGGAGAAAACATAAGAAAAAATAAAAATTTCATTGAATTTACGTAATTATCATTCAAAACTTGTACACCAAAATTGAAAATTTAATCCAAAATCAAAATCATCATATTCAATCAGCAACGAGAAATAAAATAAAATAAAATAAATAAATAATATTTATTGGGCTTTGTTTCTGCTCGTACTTATCAAGAGGCGGGAAAAAAAAAACTCCGGCTATACCTTTTCCGATGATTATCTCTTCACCGAAGAAACGTGAAGTGAGAGAGATGCGATGAAGAAGAAGAAGACGTAATATTCCGAATCCGTAATTATGAAATTTGTGAGGGGTTTTTAATTTAAAATCGGAGAAGAAGAAGTGGCGTAGCAAATGCGAAACAGAAGTCGGAGTGATCTGAGCCGTTGAGTTTTTGGGTTTTGTTAAATAGAAGCCTGAGATGAACGGTTTAGATCTGCTACAGAATCATCTTAGGAGTTTGGGACATGATGATATATTAATAAAACGACACCGTTGTTGATTAGGGTCTCCTAACAGTATGGAGTAAACACCGAACGATATGTTTGATTTTATAAATTCTATTTCTATTTGTTTTTTTTTCGTGAAAAGTTAAAAAAAGGGAAGCTTATGAAACATACGATTAAGATTAACAAATAAATAGATGGGGAAAGATTTAGTTAGTTAATTAATTGTGTTGAAGCTATTAGTTAATAGGTGTAAGATGATACCAACTTACCAAGAAGCTTCAACTAGGAAAATCTACTCTTATTAAAAAATACAATAAATATTTTTAGAAAATTGTATGTATGTAAAATTTACCTAACAAATATATTGATTCAAATTTTGTATGAAGATATGAAGAACAAAGATGATAAGAAGAGTGTATTACGAAAAAACTTTTTTTAATTGATAAAACATAAAAACGTCCTTCTCCACCCAAAAATTGACAAATTATGGTTGAGAATCTGATAATAATAATTACATAACTCTTAGCTAATCTCAATATTAAAAGGAGTCCATTCTTTATATAAAATAAAGAATATATATATAAACAATTAAAGGAAAGACGACGTGAAAAGAAGCAAATGAGATCCCACACATCCGTTTGACAAAAAAATAAGAAAAGATCCCACATCCATGATAGAAAACGAAATCAATTATAATAACCTTCAAAACAGAATAAAAATATGGATAAATGTATAAATAATTCATTGAAGACATCAAAAGCCATTGGTTTGTTTATTAAATAAATCCTTTTTATTAATTGACCTTTCAATGGAAGAGGGAAGGTAAGGAGGGTTAAATGAGAAAGGGGCCCAAGTCCAAGCCGAAGCAAAACGGACCCACCATTTCTGAAAACAAAACAGAAGATTAAGTGGTCGTGAGGAGCACGCGCCATCACGACCAGACGTGAGAGGCTTATTATACTTATCTGTAAAATGTCAACTTGAAGAAACAATATTTGGAATCATCCTAAAGCTGCTTTTGTACGTCATACGTCTTTTTCTCTATGTATGTGTTGTTTGCGTACATGTAAATGAATAGTATATATAATATACTCCCTCGTTCTCTCGTAGTCTCGTACCTAACACCGAGAAGCATCCAACACGTATATTAATCACACAGATTTTAATATATAGAAAATGTTTTTGTTTGCTAATGCATGGATTATAATGAGATCATGCTAATATGGGAACGTCAGCCGAAAAAACAACATTTCTTTGCGTATCAAACTATACATATGCTTGAAATTTCAACTGAGTTAATTTGTGTAATGTATAAAATGTAGGTAGTGTTAACAAAAAAAAACCCATAATTTCAGATACAAGCATAAAATTTACGTGGTTCACCAATGATATATTGCTTACTTCCAAAAAAAAAAAGAATAACAATATTAATGGAGTACAATACAATAAAAACAAATAAATTTTAAATGTATATTCAACTTTAAACTGAATTGGACCGCAAACCTAAGCTCAGTTTGAGAACCTAAGCTGAAACTGAAAGTATGATTAATATACAGTATAAGAATTACCATCAACGAAAGCGATACTTGTATGCTAAATGTAACCAGCATGTGATCAGATCCAATGCATACCAACAAATTATTTGCTTTCTGTCACCTTGTTTTATATATTGTCTTATTCTTATTTCATGATTGTTAGTTTCGTTTATGTCAAGAAAAACCTCTTTTTCATTATCGCTTCAGATGAAATAGAATCCCTTATGTTTGGTCGTTATACTAAAGGCCTTAATTATTCAATTCAAACTCAATTTTGTTAAGGACATTTATACCGTGCGCAACTACACGTAAAGATATCTGTTCGTGTTAATTTTAAACTTGTCCTCGTCAGTTTCACCACCGGGCAACCTTGTTTTCACTAACTAATATAAAACAGATCACTTGTCATTTATCTCAAATATTTTGGCTAACCCGAGTACACACATCTTGTTGTTTTTTTTTAATTCATACAAATTACAAATCGTATCCCTATACTCGTTTACAACTTAATAAAGTTTCTAATTTCATTAGGAAAATGTTTTCATATTTATCACATCTTTTAAATATCTTCATAGTTTTTTTAGTTTTCATATTTTCTCCCTTTATTGTATTTTTCTAAGTAACTTTGAGACGTGCGAAAATTTGTGAAATCTATTTAAAATTCAATCTTAGCCACATCACCTTCAAACCAAAATCCCATTCGTAATTGCTTGCTTTGAGTCTGTCCACCATTATAGAATACATTTCGAAGAACATACATCAAAGTTTTGTAGTTCGTAGCCTGACTTTCGCAAATAGTTTTCAGTTTAGTTGGATTTTTTTTACTTCGTCGCCGAATTATAGCTGGCCTTAGCGTTTATTTTCAATTTGGGCCCATAATTGTACACTAGTTTCCATATCAAGCATATTTTAATATATTTTAGATACATTATCTCATCTGATTAGCATCTGAACAAGAAAAACAAATAAAAAGGCATAAAAGCAGCTTTATTGGTAAGAAACGCTGTAAGTTTCTCAAACAAATTTTTTTAATTATTTTATAATAAAAAATTATAAAAAGAAGGTTGACTAATTGAATTAAAACACTTGTAAAAAAAACTCAGAGAAACGTTTCTGAAAGTTGCAAATGAAGAAACGTATATGACCATTTTTCTTATTTTTTATATTAGTTTATATAATTTTAATGTTTAGAACCTCTGTGAGAGACCCTCAATAGAGGTGTTCTAAGAAGATAAGGGAGGAGGTGGACGGTGGACCACGTGGCAACAGAAAAGCCAGACACATTGGTCTATTTCGTGTCTAAATACTGGCGAACCTCACCACACGGTGCACACCACCCCACCACAAATTAAACCTTTCTACTACTAAACATTTTCTCCATTTTACGAAATTGGTTATTGCCAGACAAAATAATAAAATAAATCAGAGATTATTTAGATGTTGCCGTGAAAAAGAAACCTATATCTCACTATATTATGAAGATTTAAATCTAGATAACAATATTTCTGCCGATACTGATTTTGGTTGTAAAACTAATTTTCTATGTTTGTCAAATCTACTCCAAAATTAGTTTTGTTTCTCTATGATGTAATGATTTTGTTTTGTTACAGTTTTCATTTGGTATGAGTCTGTGAGATATAACATAGAATATTTGCTTTCTTCGTCAACCTATTAAATAATCTTTAGTTTTAATGATTGAGAAGGAGAGAGTGAATGGGCAAGGAATTAGGATGAGTGTATAACATGTAGATGAATGGTGAAAGGAAGGCTGGAAGCGTTCGACGATGGGCTCCATTGGGGTTGAGCAGGCCCATTTCTCTTTCTTTATATTATATTTTAAGTGTTTTAAATTAGTTTTTTTTTTTTGGTAAAAACGTTACTTAAGTTCTCTGATTTAGTTTAGTTTTTAACTCGCGATTCGTAGTTACGTGGTATTATTTTATCATACTAATGACGTGGGGACAGTTATCTTATTTCTGAAATTGAAACGGTCCAAAACCAAAACGAGAGACAACGAAACATAACGACTAAAACTTAGTTGTTGTCCTCTGTATAAATAGAAACGGCTCAAACTAAAGTCAACGGTTTTCCACAACGACCGGAATCGTTTTATAATGTTAATTTAGTTTTTGAGTTAGAATTTGTTAGGAGATTGATGGCCTCCACCACTATCACCACCCAAGAAATTGCGAGATTTAAGCTCCGTTTTACAAACACTTAAGTAATCGAATCTCATTTTATAGAAGCCCTTAATTTCTTCCAAGGAGATTCGTTTCCTTGATAAACACGTTTATCTTTCTTTTATTTCAAGAAAACCTTTTATTTGTTCATTCACCCCTTTGATTCACATTTCTTAAGGTAATGGCAACGACATCAAGCACGACAAAAGCCAAACCGGACAACCAAAACCTAACCAGAATAAGATCTATCGGCAGGAAACCAAAACCACCTTCGTCAACGGCGTCACCGGAAGATGGTTCTGATAATAAACCGGAGAAGCCTTTGCCAAACTATTTGAAACCAACAATCAGTTCAAGACCCGACCCAGTCAAGTTCTTGAAGAAGAACAACAATAGCCTTGATGATAGCCAGAAGCTTCTTCGTAGAAGATCCTTTGATCGACCTCCTTCTTCGTTGACTCATACTTCTTCTCCGCGTACTCAAAAATCCCTTAACGTCTCTCCTTCTCGCCCACGAGACAGACCATCGGTTCCTAGAGAGAAGCCTGTCACAGGTACTCTACGCTCTTCATCTTTCCATGGAAGCGTTCCTAAAGGAGGCAGTACTTCTGTGAAATCGCCTCCTGTGGCACCAAAGAAGAGTGGTTTGAGCAGTAGTAGCACTTCTTTAAAGAGCAAAAAGGAAGGTTCTGAAAATATTACAAGAAAGAAAACAACGGATAAAGAGATTACCTTGGATTCTACTTCTTTGTCGTCTGCTCACGAGGAAGACCAAGAGGAGGTTATCAAGGTTGAAAGTGATGTACAAGTTTCTGATCATGAGATAGAAGAACCAAAAGATGAAAAAGAAGAGAAAAATGTCCAAGTAGAGGTTTTGCAAGCCGATGAAGAGAAGAATGAAAGTGCTGGACCAACAAATGTTGCTTTCCCTAAGAGGGAAGATTGCATTGCTGTCATTAAAGAAGAAGATGAAAAATCTATCAATGAAGATCAAACCGAAGAGAGAATAGAGGAGACGAAAGAACAAGAGAATAATCAAGACAACAAGGGTGAAGACGCGGAAGAGGATAAGACGAAGATTGATGAGAATGAGACTCCGGAGAAGGTTGATATTGACATGAAAAAAGAAGTTGAAAATGTCGAAGAGACTACAACTGAAAAAGAAGAAGTGAAAGAAGAGATGGAAGTGAAAGAAGAGAAGGAGGAGAAGGTGAAAGAAGAAGAGAAAGAAACGGTTAATGAAGAGGACAAGGAGAAGCTAAAAGAGAAAGAATCAGAAGAAGTAAAGAAGAGAGAAGTAGTGAAAGGGAAGAAAGAATCTTCATCAGCCTATAACTATGTAATTGCAAGTAAGATGCAAGAGAATCCAAGGAAGAACAAAGTTTTGGCTCTTGCTGGAGCTTTTCAAACCGTTATTGACTATGAAACTGCTGCATCTAAGTGAGAGAGATATCACGCAACACCAGTAACAACAACGTCATCTTTAGCTTGTCTATGTTAATTTTTTCTTTTCTTTTTGTACTATTGCCATTTGCCATTGTTGTAATCTTTCTCTCGTGAATTTGCATGCTTTTTTCGAGTGACCAAAATTACATGCACCTAATCATGAAACAACTATAAAAAAATATTTTGATAATTAATAATCTCAATAAATTAGTAATTTTTTTGTCATAAATTAATATTTTGATCCAATTATTATCTTTACAAATTAGTAATTCTATAAATTAATAAAATAATATGGTTCTAAAGTTATTAATTTATAGAATTTATAGTTATTAATTTATAAAGTTTATAGTGTATATATGTTTGAGGGATTGGTTGCATTGATGTATATATATGCAATGATTTGAAGACTAGCTAGCTATTTTTAACTCCAAGAGAGATTAGTACTACTACTACTACATGATGCTGTGAAACCTACAAGTATTTTTCTTATAAATATAAAAATCAGAAACTAAGAGCAAAAATATTAATAGAAAAGTACAAAAATTGGGAAAAATTTAACATACGGTATCTGTTTTGAGAACTTTAGATACTCTTCAAAATGAATTTCTTAAATTTGTCAACTTTCTATTGATTTAAAATGTTTAGAACTCCAATTTCTCAACTGATAGAATTGTTCTAAATAGTATTAGAGAAAAAGTTGAATGGACTAAAGTAGGACCATTATTAGTTACATCCACAGATCCACTTAAGAAGCTTTTGTTTTGGTACAGAAAAATCCACGTGGAAGAGGGGGTCATCATGTATAGTGGCCGATTGGGCTCATCTGGTTTTGTAGTACTGCAAATTGAAGGGTTAAATTAGCCAGATGACAATAAAGAAAATTAAATTAGTGACAAATTAACAATGATATAGTAAAATTAATTTTCAATAATTTCCGATTTTGGACCAGTAAAGTAGAAATTGAATCAAACGACTCCGGTTTAGTGTCCAATCATTTGGTAGCATAATTGAACATTATCATCTTGGTTAGAAAAATCAAATGTCATTATTTTGGTTGTAAAAAATTAAAATAGCTTTTTACTCGTTTTATTATACCGATTAATATTCTGTTTCAGTTAACGAACCTTAATTATTTAAGTATTTTTTTTATTAATCTCAAATTCTAATCTGTCTCCAAGTTGAAAATGACTTGAAAAAAATTATTCCTTCTGTTTCATAATAAATATTTAGTTTTCGAGTTTTTAATTATAATTGTTATTTTACGTGTTTAATCCACTAATTTGACAAATTTTACGTATTAATTTTATTATTTAAATTCTTTTACCAAAAATTTTATTATTCTTTAAATATACTAACCAATGAAAATATATATAGAATATCAGATAAAAGATACTATAGATAAATTCATGTTTTTAATTAATATTGCAAAAATCTTAAATTACACATCAAAATGAAACAGAAAAGTAAAAAAAACACCCCTTCTTTTATTGTTAGATATAGCCATATAGGGTATTCTGGATAAGTAATTAACCTATTAGATATATCCTAATCAATGTACAAATTAATTTACCCAAATGAATTTATGTCATTATGACAATGTGGCATTGTGACATAGAAAGGATATATACAAGTGTTTCGTTCCTTTCCAATGTGGAAGTTTGTCCCACGCACATGAGAGTTCCTATCAACTTTGACATTTTATTGCAACAAAGGAAACACAAATGGCAGGACACAAATTTAGTGAAGTTGAATGACACGTGTTCGTCAGCTTTACTGCCTCTTCATTTTCTTTCTTCCCAACAGTTGTCAGAAAGAGAAGCCATCAAATGAGCAATCGCTGTTGTGACAAAAATAAAAGAACAAAACAAATATTTATTTTAGCAGAAAAAGAACAAAAGAAGAGTGCTACACGTCTTGTTTCCTCAACAACATTTATTTTCCAAGTGCAATTTGTTTCTTGAATTAGAAACTTCAGATTTATTTATTGTATAATTTCTCCAATTCTAGAATCAGGTTTTGATAATATTTGGGATAAATATAGACATCACATCTCCTTTTATAAGGTAAAACTTCTATTCCAATTCAGTTTTTTTTTATAAGGGTAGATCTCAGTCCGATGAGGCTCAGCTTAATTTCTTGAGTGAGTTGCAACCTATACATAAACCATTTTTACAGAATTGCAAATAAACCATAAACAAGAATCTATATCTATCTATGTAGTCAAACCAAATAATGTAACAGTTAATGCGACTGATAGAAATCAATCTCTACCGAGAATTATTTTTTCTATTTTTAAAATTATTTTCTTAGTTTATTATTTTATTAATATAATAAATGAACAGTGTTTAGTGTTGTGAATAGTGTCACATCAAATTTAGTGTAACATTGTAGCATCATACCAAATCTGGTGTAATTTTTAGAGTTCAATTAGAGAAATTTTTAAGTAAAATTAACACTAAAAAAGTGTTTTGGAGTCCCTTGGAGATGACCTAAGAGTGTGAATTATACTGAATAATTTACTTTTAAATAAGAACTTTTGAAAAATATATTTATTTATACAGAAAATCTGTATAAAATCCATATAAAAGTATGAACCTTAAAAATTACTAATATTTTGCTGTAAAATTTCTCGAAAATCTAATTTTTATATATTGTACATTAATCTTAAGAAGAACCAAAAAATGAACAATAATCTCAGTGATGCCTGTACAATGTGTTTAAATTGATAATACTGATTACGGACATAATATAGTACGATAGGATCTATTTTCCAACAAATGATAATACTATTACTACTATTTCCATTTATTAAATTTAAAATTAATCATTACGTCCATTACAATTACACTATCTCCACAGGGTTCTCTAGAGATTTATAATTTAGTTTTAACTAAATCTACTAATTCAAATGCCCCATTTTATTTACTGTAGATATGACACCCCTTACAAAGCTCAAATTTCTAGAAAATATCCAAACTATAGACTTTATCCCAAAAAAAATGAAAATAAATAAGAGAATCGATAGCGAAGAGATGGAAAAAGGACAACAAACAGATAAGCTAAAAGAAAGGAACAGAACACTAACATAGTTGGATTACTTTTCTCCCGTCGATTAAAAATATCATTAGAATATTTTTTTCCCCCGAATTAAAATAAAATCAACATTAATTCGCGCGACGAAATTAAATATATATTTTAGCAATTGAAAAAAAAAAACTATGAACAAAGAAAAAAATTCCATTGTTGCAATTATTGATCATCATCTTCTTCTTCAATCAGATCTGAAAGTGCAAAACAACTCCGAGATTGAAACGCTCTGTTCTTGAAGGAAGGTTTCCTCGCAACAGCCCAAACCTTTTTACCCCTTTCTTCATCACTCGATGATTTATTCTCATCAAATCCAGATTTCAGATCTTCATCATCTTCCTCATCATCATCTTCATCTTCATCTTCATTAACTGGTAACAAAGGCATAGATTTAGGGTTTTGCCATGAATAAAACGATCTTCTTGCTAGTTTATTACAGATCTGTAATCTTCTTCTTTTATTCAATGGATTCTCTTGTTTAGCTACTTCTTTAACACTCCCGATCTCTCCTAAATTCCCAAATGATTTTGATTTCCCTTTGTAATGATTTGATAACCCTCTCCTGCAAGAATCAAGAACCCTAAAAAATCAAGAACACCCAATTTTTGTTTTTTAAAACACTTTTTAGTAACAGAGGAATAAAAAATGAAGTTACTTGTTGGGAAGAGAATCCTCAAGAGAGCTCATTGAAGCTAACCCTTGAAGCCCTAATTCCTTTGATGAAACGTCATCGTTTTCTTCTTCACTTTCTTCATCATCTTCGCTATCTCCCGGAGTCCCAAGTGATGAACTATCCGATGAGTAATCCGCCGTTTTTCCTGACCAGATTCCACTTACGGGACGACTTAAAACACCTCCTTCTTCGTTTACCGTTTCACCGGAGGAAGTGGAAGATGAAGCTTTCTCCGATGTCGGTAGATCGCTGGATCTATATGCAGAGACTTCGATGGAGAAAGTTGGTTTTGCCATCACTTCCATTACCGTATCTCTCCAGATCACAAACCAGACTGATTTGGTCGGAAAATCACGGTTTTAACTCTTTACTTCTGAGTTGTTTCTGTCTCATCACAGATTCAGAGAATAGTAGAAAGAGAGAAACAAGGGATAAGGTTTTTTTTTCTTTTAATATTGAAAATTTAATTCAAGGAAGAGGATAAGGACGATAACTCGATAATATATATATTTTTGGATTGTGTAAGATTTAATATATTTGTGGTATGCGTATGCTTGATTTAAGACATTAGTTACTTATCGCTTCTTTCCAGTTTTTGTTTCTCAGTTCTGTATTATATTATATCATACCCAGTTTAAAAAATATTGTAAATTTTCTATAAACAAGTATTAAATTTGAAATTTTTATTTATTTAACTTTTTTTTATCAACAAAAGGAAATATATATATATATATAGTCATTTAGGATTGTCATAATATTACTATTCGAGTTAACTTAGCTAAACTAATGTACATTTTCGAATTATAACCCAAGACTGCTACTTCTACATGTATGTAGGCTACCATATAGTCGTATATTCTCTTAAATCTATATTGTAGAGTTATATATATTTGTAAGTAAATAAGATATTCGTAGGATATATGTTTTTCTTTTCTTTTAGTTATTGTTATAAGTTACTGCATTTTTGTATGTGCATACAACTGTTCATTTTCTTAGTTCTGTTTTGGATGACCCCAAATTAATACCCGAGAGTTGCAACCCATACATATAACTTCTCTTCAGATATTCAAATGGCCTTAAATAATGTGTATATCCCTGATCTTGCCCAGTAAGCGATTTCTTGCCACAACAACTTATTCGATTTCTTGAACCAATTTATTTAACGGAGTTAATTTCTTGTCTGCCTCTGGAAGCGAAGCAAGCCATAGTCATGTTCACTTTAAGAGTTGATTAAACATAAATGTTTTTGCATTACGAATCACGTTATCTCAACTGCTCATAATTATATCATGTTATGCCAAAAACACATTGTCGACGATAGTCAAGTCGTATAACATTTATAGTTCCATTCGACTACAAGGAGAATCATATCACAAGTACTAAATAGGGTTGAGTTAGATCCACTTGTCGACGGCCATCCATCTACTCTATGTTCACCCGCAATCCAACACTAACAACCTTCCCTCTCGGCAAATAATATACCTGGAAATTTCAAAGATACGTTAAAATAATATATACTATCATTTTGATTGGTAATTTTACGCTCCATCCTTTTAAAATATAAGATGTTTTGAAGTGTTTTTTTGTTTGTTTTAAAATAAAAATATTCAGTACTTTTTAATTTTGTTGAATCTTGTGTAACCAATCTATTTTTGTTATTGGTTGAATTTATTTTATTTTATATCTTAAATGATACATTAATTTTTTTAATTTTCGTGTTTTTATATAGAACATTTTCTATTCTGAAACAAAGGAGTATCATTTTCACTAAAACAAATTATAAAAGCGATTTTTAAAGCGTTAGCATAAACGATATCCTCAACTATCTGTGTCACTATTTTTAAAAATTTTTTTTTGTTTTTACCATTTTTACTATTTTGTTATCCTTGGACGTTTTTTTCCTGCTAAACAAAATCGTTTTTCTATTATACGTATTTTTTTTATATTTGTGAGACGCGTATATTTAGAGTTAGATGCTTATTCAATCTCATTTGTTTCTAGCAGACTATATATTGTTTTGGACTTGATTTGAGCTTTCGTGTTACTATTTTCTTATATTGTTTTTTCTTATGTTTTAATGATATGAGATGGAAAATGTCTTTTAATTTATTGGTGTTATAAATTATATGGATTTGTTTCTGTTGAGCCTTCAATTTTCCTTACAAATATATATATATATATAGTGAGTTGGTCACAACTCAACTAACATTAAAGGAAAGGAATATTCCTTTTGAATATTTGAATCTCAGTAGTGTTTATTGACAACGTTTTCCCCCCGGTTGAAAATGTCATTTCTTTTGTTGCAAAATCAATAGTTTTTTACATTTCTAAATCTCACTTATAATTTTCGTACTTCAAACAATATTTTCTCACCTGCAATAAATAAAAAGATGTAGAATCTTTTAATAAATGTTAAAATGTTTGTTTAACACCGACCCTACAGAGTTTTAGTTCTATTTATGGTATAATGCCAATACGAGGCAATGCCACTTTTGTGCCATTCTTGAATATTCGTATCTTTCTCCTCGACTTTTTAAAAAAAATCAACTAGAGTTCCTTTTCTTTTCCTTGTAAACACAGTTAAATTATCCAAAATATTCATAAAAATAATCGCCAAAATTGATAGACATATAGAGTCTAGTAGACTAGGCATTACAACTTGTAGTCTTGTACTAGTGTCTAGTGATATACAAAGACTGAATAATTAGATGTCAAGATTAATCAGGAGTTAATTGGTAAATGATATATTAGAAACTTTCAACTGGAATATTTATGTTTGACAAAATCCATATTTTCTTGATAAGCTATTGTTATTGATAAAATCATATTGTGGACACAGTGTGAAATATTTATATTTAACAATTGTGAGTTATCATAAACTCCGATTTCTGAAAGTATAAAACATTGTTAGTAACAACAAACTCGTGACAGAATATTTAAACGAAACGGATAGTTTGCATATATTTACCTAAATTACAACTACACAAGTAGGTGGAGCAGTCGAAAGAATTGTTAAGAAATGATAATTGGTTAAAAGGTTAGCTAGAACGAGGAAACGTGGTTGATATTAGTTAAAAGTCATAGCTATAAAGGTCAAAACTTGGATAGCCAATGGGTTGAGGTCTGAAGAAACAGCATCTAATCTTATCTCTTTCTCCTTGGTTTTTTATCTGAAAATTTGTTCTTCTTGGTCGCAGAGAATCACCCTCAGATGCCCACACCCCTCTCTTTCTCATAATATCGTTTCAATTTGAATCTCGATTATTATTTTTTTCCAAGTTGATTTGGAGAATCAAATGTTTTTTTTTTTTTGATTAGTAACGAGAGAAAAGAGAAAGTGTATTTGTCTGGTTGGCAAAACTTTATTGAAAGGTTAATATAATGCTTCCACCCACTTAGATATATAATACAAAACAAATCAGTCAGATACAATTTCTTCGCATCTTCCCATATATACTTTTATAAGCTATTTATGTTGAAACTTCTTCTTTTTACGAACGGTCTTAAGATGTTGGTTGAATCACTCGAACCTATGGGATGTTTTTGATCAGACCAAAGAATATATATCTCTTCTTCATTTGTAGGCTTGTAGCATAGCATGGTTATCTCAAACCCAATTAACCAATAATAATAAATTAATAACCAATGCGAGAAGTTAACATAGTTAATGATAAAAAGATATAGTGACCTTTGTGTACAGTGTATCGAGCCATATAATGAGGCAAGGTTCCGAAGCTAAATATCGTGTGGGCCTTATGGCTTGTTGGATTATGAAGTTTTGTCTTTCCGTACTGGAAAAATGTGTTTCTCAAAAGTGAGATCATTTGATCCTACCTAATATCATTTATTCTTTTTGTTTATAAATTATAAGAAAATAGATAAACTAGTATCCTTATATTAGTCTTTTCATTTAGTAAAAAAATATATTTTAATAAGTTTTAGCCATACTACAGATTTAATAATATAAATTTTATTTTCTTGAAAGATATTTCTTACAAATTTTTCAGTCATTTTTACTGAAAAAATTATCTGGAGACTTTATTGATAAGAGATTAAATAAACGACCTAGTTCTTCTTTTAACTAAGGTTTGATTGGTAATTTTTTTCTGACAAAGCGGTTAAATCTTTTTAACAGTTGTGAAAATAACGGAAGAAAACAAAAATTAGTTAAAAACTTAAACTAAAGGATGAAATAATAAAATATATTAAAATATAATTGGTAACAAGCGGCTGAGTAGCAAATAAATGGTTATAAAAATCATAAAGTAATTTATATAAGTATCATTTTCAGAAATTCCTTAAGAGAATAATATAAAAGGATTTTAGTTTTTAAAGTAAAATAATCCAACCGCTTTGGTCTTTTTTGGATTATTAGTAATCGTCACTTTTTATTTCATTTTCAAATATTCTCTCCAGCCCCATCTTCCAATATTTTCTTCTAATCTCCTTATTGATTGATGATTTTGAACGTGGATCGTTTGGAAACAAGGTCGTATAGATGACCAACCAATCCCCTGATAACTGTGATTTTGACTAAAATGTTCCCCGTTTTTGGTAAATAGTATCTTTTAGGGTCGAATATCAGAATTTAATTATACGTAAAGATGGTCTTCATTAAAGATAATATAATAGTATAATATGATGTGAATTAATCGAGAATGAATATACATAATAACAAAATAAAATGGAATATATCTTTGTTAGATTAATTGAAATGAAATCTATTTCTTAACCGATGGAGGTGTAAAGTAAGAGATAAACTTTGATATATATATTTTTTTGTTGGACACACTTATCACTAGTTTTATTCTTCTACAATCTCAATTTTCCTTTCATCGACATATCATCATCATATATACACATAATATTACCATGACTATAGTCGTATTATATTGGTTAATAAGCCATATTAAACATTATTCCAGTCCTTATGGAAAATATGTAGTCTTTAATCTTGTACTGTCTTGCCATATGATATGACCTTATGATAATTAAGTCCATTTTTAAAAGGTTTTACTGTGAAGGATAAAATCGATTAAATTGATTACAAACTTATAACTAAGTCTAGATTTGAAATTTCTACATTTTAAAAATTTTAGCTGAAAAGAAGAGGAAGAAAACACATTTGACAACACGAAGTCAGATTTGGCCAACGATTTAACACATCCGAATGTTAGAAGAGTAAATTTAACAAGAACACAAAAGATTTCATATATCCATATGCTTAATCTATAAAGACAATATTAAAGAGATTATTAGTAGGTGAAATCCGGTACCTTAATTTTGTCATGGGTAAACTAATGGGCGATGATACGACATTGATGGGCTCAATGAGGCCCATTAGAAGTGATGATGCCACTGCCAAGAATGGGGTTAAGGCGTTTGGTGATGTGAGTGATTCTGCCAAAGGTTTGAAGTGTGTTGATTTGGCTACGCTCCTTCACCATTTCCGGGTGGTTTATATAAAGATGCTGCTTCAACCCCGTCGAGTATGTATAAATCCTCCCTTCATTACCGTTTTGTATATAAAAAAAATTACTCAGAAATACAGATAATTTAATAGTTGATGGTAACGAAACCAAACCAAAATGAAACTAGGTTCAACTTCAGCCCAACCAAATCACAATCTTCATGCACACTTTTTTTTGTTGTAAGTTAAATAATTTAAATAACTAAATATGTACCTGGACTCGTGGACCATATCTTTCTTCCTGTAATGTTCACAAATATTGTACTACTTATCGAAGTGTTTAAAAACATCACAAGCCATGTGACTTATCTAACGCCCCTCCCCCCCCCCCCTCCCCGCCCCCGGCCCCGTCACTTTGATGAGGAGACATATGCCATTTGTCATCACACAGTTAAATGGTCGAAGTGTCGAAGAAGCTGCTGCAAAATTATCATGTCACCCATATGAAACCACATGTGGTTGATTTATACATACTAAGTGATATGATATTGATTGATTGAGTGACTTTTGTACTGTCGTGATGACATATTGTCGGGATGTGGTTGAGATAAATACAGCTTTAAATAGTTTATTGTCAGTTAATTAAGCCTATGCTGTTATGGATTTTATCATTTATGATTATCCATGTACTAGATAAGATAGAGTTAATCATTTTATCTCTTAGTAGCTGTGTCTCCAAATGTCTTTTGACACTATAAATACATAATATTAGTGGTTGTAATAAGACACGAGAGCAATAAAAGAAGAGCTCCAAACTCATATTCTCCCTCTCTCGTCCATGCTCTTCTTTCTTTATTTTAATTTATTTCATTTTATATAAGAAGAGATCATAATTATAATATTATTATTATTGCAATACAGATTTGGGGGATAGATCAAAAATCTATATTAGAAAAGAGTCAACAAGAAGAGAACTAATCCGTAGAAAAACTTCATAAATCTGATGTTTTAGAGGAGATCCAATTCCTTGTTCTCAGGCTGCCATGTATCGCTGGTGAAATGGTTTGTATAAGATTCGAAAATTACGAATATTTGCTAACTTTGATGATTTGTTTGTTGTTTCCTAGTTACGAATAATATTTTTTCACATGTGCTACTCATATAATTATTTTTGGATGCATGGTACAAGAAGATTAAAAAGAAAAATCACATTATTATAAGATATTACAATGGAGTAAAATCTGAAATCATAAGCTATAAGATTTTACTGTCGAATAAACCTAATGACAATACCATGTTGAGGCTCTACAAGCATTCTGAACACTGGAGCGTGTTGATATGTAGGAGACAGAGTAAAACTAAACCTTGATACAATTAGTGACACAAGAACCTTGAGCTCCATCATACCAAAGTTTTTTCCTAAACACAACCTTGTCCCCAAGCCAAATGGGACGAAGGACTGAGGGTATTTGCAAGCTTTAGAGACTCCTTCGCTGAATCTTTCTGGCTTAAATTCATTTGCGTCAGCTCCCCATATCTCAGGGTCTCTGTGCAATGTTGGGATCAATGTCCAGATGCACACTCCCTTTGGCACCACGAGGCTTCCGAGTTTTGTGTCCGCAAGGGCTTCTCTTGACACGAATGCTGCTGGTGGGTATAGCCTCAACGTTTCTTGGATAACCATTGTCACCTATATATGCAAGTGATGTTGATTAGATTCTGAAAATGGTCATACTTGGAGTTCAAGGAACTTGAAATGAGAAGCGACGTTGGAAATTACCGTTTTGAGGTTGGAAATAGAGTCTGCGTCTGGAATACCGTTCTTGCAAAAACGAAAGACTTCATCGCGGATCCGAGACTGCCAGATAGGGTTGAGAGCGAGAAGCATAAGACACCAAGAGACAGCAACTGCACTGGTCTCATGGCCGGCGAAATAGATGCTTTTGCAATTGTCCACCACGAAACTTCTGTAAGATGATGTCTTGTCTTCCAAGCTACCATCACAACTACTCATAGCTCCTTCTAGTATCAACTGCATAAGATCTTTCTTGTGATCTCCCACACATTCTTTTTCTCTTTCCTTAACAGTTTCCCATATCAAAGACTCCACATGCTTCTCTAGCTCATCAATCCTCCCGTTTCCGTGCTTCTTAATCCCGAACACAATATCACTTGCAATCATAATATGTATTCAACAACATTACATGCATTCATTTAACTTAATATACCTATAGAGAAATGATTTTGAATCTACTTACGGTAAGCCATTGAGACTAAAGAGGATGTTGTGGTGAGTGATGGCCTTTTGAAGACATCTAAGCTTAGAGAAGATCTCTTTGCCTTTTGAGAAGGAGCTCCCAAAGCAAGCTCTAGAGATGACGTCAGCAGAGACAGCTCTTAGGTCTTCGTCCACTCTTATGTCACACACCATTTCTCCTTGTTTCACCATCTCTTCCCATTTGCTCAGCATTGGCATCGCCGATTCAACCATCAAACCAACCATTCCCTTGACTTTGTCGAGAAAGAACTCGGGGGCGATGATACGGCGTTGATGGGCCCAGTGAGGCCCATTAGAGGTGATGACGCCACGACCGAGAATGGATTTAAGGCGTTTGGTGACGTAAGAGACTTTGCCAAGGTTAAGAGTGTTGGCTTGGTTAAGCTCTTTCACCACCTCCGGGTGGTTCATGTACAAGTGTTGCTTTACCCCCGTCGAGTACGTGTACACTCTCCCTTCATTATCATTATTTTTAACAAATTTTAAATTATACGAAAGAAATATACAATTAATGTGGAAAATAAACTTAGAAAGCGGTAAGAATCAAAACTTTAATTTTTTTTTAAAAGTGAATCAAAACTTAGCTCCTCTCAATCAACTTAGCTCCTCTCAATCAACTTAACATGTTATAAACTGTTACCAATCCACGCGTACTACCGAAGCGACAACTACTTTGTATTTAGCAAAGTAAAGTTAAAAATATATCTTGTTATTAATTAATACTAGAAAAAGGAATAAAAATGAATAATTGAGAAGGAATCATATTATATGAGCTCCTAGTTTTTTGGTCTGCTAGACCCGATCGTACAAAACCTTATTGGCTTCTCTAAACTAATGAAAAGGACAGCTTTTCATAATTTTTAAATTCTGCGGGCCTGCGGCGTTAGTTGTCAATCCATGCATATGTTACATATATCGGCCTTAGCTGTCAATCAATATACAATTATATATGTTTGATTAAAAATGCACGTATGCATGAAAATTAGTGGCTACATAGATTAATATATATAATTTTATATAATTTACATGTAATTAAACAGTCCTTTCGTTAACTATTTACAAGATTTACACGATTTTATGAAGAGATATAAGTTTGTTTTTTCTGCTTCATGCGTCCAAAAAATGGAATCGTCTATTCTAAAAACGACCAAAAAGGGACTAATCCGTCTACTGTGATATAATTATTCAAAAAAATAGGGGCGTATATACTTTGTTGAAAAAAATAAAATAATAATAAAGATATGCCTCAGATCCCCAATTTATATGAAGATTTCACAGCATCAAGAATTGTTTTCTAATAAAGTTTTTGTTTCCCCCTATGATGTTGAAACTACGACAGTATAGAGCGTACCGTATTGTTTTCGCCAATGTTCGAGATATGGAAAGAGAGAAGAAGTATAGTCATGGGCGATGATATTATCTCCGGAGTAGTGTTTAGAGTTAATCATTGTTTGTGATTGAATCTTTTGCATCTCCGGCACGTTTCCACGAAATAGCGACGGTGGAGGACCATTCACGCCCTGCATCCTCAGCTTCCTCCGTACCCTCCATTGCTCCGCCATCGCTTTACCGTACACACGAATCCCTAAACCAAACATTCCTATAACAACTATCCACCAAATTGTCTTAGCCATTTCTACCATCATACTCTCCATTTTCTTATATTTTTAATGCCTAAAGCTTATGAACTCAGGAGTTTGATTTTCTTGCTCTTATGTAGCTATATATATATAGTCGACCACTTGGTGAACAAATAATATATATAGTCGACCACTTTATTTTTGACCAAAGGCGTTACACAATTATGATGATATAATATTAGATGTATTGTATTCGCAAAAGGAGAAAAAACAATACTAATAATATGTAGATGTAGATGTAGATGTATATAATAATAATAATAATAATAATGTAGATGTATATATATATATATATATAACGATGGGGAAGTACTTTGCTTTTGATGAAATAATTGTATATAATTTATATGTCTAGCCCATGTGTCTATCCCTAAAGACTATTCATTTAATTTGTCTATCGGTCCATACACTAAAATACATATGTATAGAGTTGGGATGAAGTTAGATAGTACTTTGGTTTTGAGGCAAATGTTCAAATAATTAATGGTCCGTTATGTGTATATAGTACATATATCTCTACACAGTTATATATGCAATATAAACATGAAAACTATGGAATCTCGTGTGTGTACTTTACTTCCATCTCTTGGTCCCTCTTATTGTGTGTCTGTTGTAATTAATGCGGAGTACAATTGTTTTTGCAAAAGAAAAAGGAAACAAGTTAGGATAATGATCGAATTTATAGGTTTAGATATATCTCGAAAAAGTAAAAATAAAATATTTTATTTTATGATTATATCTAAGTTAAGAACGTAATTTATATCAAGTAATATTCCATAACATATTTTCTAAGATATTTTCCTAAAAGAAACACATTTCTTTTTGTCAAATATGTTACATCGACGGACTATGGCCAGAAGGCCCAGAACTATTCTTATATGTGGTATAAGTCTATGTTTAGTTTAACCAAATTAAAAAGTCTATGTTAAATTACAAACCAGTCAAAGATTATGAACTTCAAACTATTTAGGTTGAATATTCGTTACGATAAGTCTTACATGGGCAGATAGTAAAGCAAGTCTATCATAATGAAGGAGCTATCCAATTTATGGCGGTATAGCTGTGTGTGTGGCCATAGCTGTACAAAAAAGTTGACCAAGAATAATGTTTCTCTTCGTAAAATATCGTCAAAATAATGTTATGAACTAGTTTTTTTTTTTTGTTTTTTTTTGATAAAGATGTTAAAAATTACTTGATACAAATTATGTCATTTGCTGAGGTATAAACCATATATACGATAAACACAAAATTTTGATTTCAAATTAAAAACTGAGTGATATTAAGCTATTAGTTACTTGATTTGTCAAAAAAATAATTAATTATGGGTATAAATAATTATGTTTAAACGTCGAAATCAAATGGGTGAATCATGCATATCAGATTCAGAAACACACACTTTATTTTATTTTTCATTTTGATATGATAAGACTTTAATTATGTTCTCAACGCAAAAAGATTAATTATGTATGTGTATGCTTACGTACACGAGATTGCTTCTATAATTGCAGTTTGGAATACATTATTTGAGGTCTTACGATATCAACTAGGGACGGCCCAGCGTCACGTGTTTGGAGCGTTATGCAAAATCGGTAAATACAAACTCAATTTATGACAAACTGCTGGGTGACGAAAGTGATCGTGATTTTTATTTTTATTTTGTTAAAAAAAAGTGATGGTAATTGCCATTTGTTTTCGCAAAAGAATTGTTAGATTTTGTATCACTGTATGTATTATACAGACCCAGAAGGGCTGGTTCAATGATATCGATCGGGGTCCTCTTACAATAACTTTGGGATTGGGTATGTCTTTGCATTCAAATTCGAGTTCAGTTTCAGCTACTCATCTAACCCATAAAATAAAAATATACGTGAAAAATAAACAAAACTTAAGGTAGATTAGTCTGAACCTTAAATTTACTTTAAAATAAATAGTCTGCCTCTTCTATATTGTTTAAATTAATATCTCTTTAGTA
This sequence comes from Nasturtium officinale, assembly GCA_963854855.1. Lineage (NCBI taxonomy): Eukaryota > Viridiplantae > Streptophyta > Magnoliopsida > Brassicales > Brassicaceae > Nasturtium > Nasturtium officinale. The sequence continues at coordinate 6,674,693 of OY978509.1, forward strand.
TATGAAAATGTATAGTGGTCATCATGGTAACTAAGCGTGAAATAATCAACTATATGTATATGTTAACAATGTAAAATAAAGCAGTTTATGAAAAGGGAAACTCTATATATATCATATTAATATTTGGGCGTAATTAAGCCCAATCTTTTACAAAAGTTAAAAATTCGAAATATCACTTGGTCAATTCCATACTTTATTTTTCTTCAAACATACATCAACTAAAGTAAAATTTCTTGATTGTTTGTTTAATCTGTAGGATTAAATAAAATAAATTACATTTTTAATATCTTTTGTTCTTTGTATCCGGAGTAAGCAGTCATTTAATAAGCAATCCTTTAAAAAATACTAGCGTAAACTCGAAGAATAGGCATGTGCTCACAAAAAAAATAAATGATAAGAAGAAAAGAGAATTACCTTACAGGGTTCCTGAAATTAATGACGTAGATGGTAAGCGACTGAGGGTAAGGAGAAAGAGAAATAGAGGTTTAGATCTTACGATTGAGTAATGAGGCATATTTTAGAATCCCATACTCTAATTAACTTCTGAATATTTTATCTTTTTTTGGGTGTGTATGAGAACACATTTATTTAAAAGAAACAAATATATATTAAGCAAAATTTATTTTTGATCTTTTTAAGTAAATGTCAAACGGAATCTTCTTCCATTTGCATTTTTAATTTGAAAAAACAATTAGTGAAAAAATGTTTTTTTTTTAATATTTGAAAATGTTAAATGTTTCAGCGCAGAAAAAATCTGCATTTCAAATAACCTACATCTTAAAAGAAATTTAATTTTGTTTTCGCTTAGTCCAACTAGTAGATACATGCAATAAACTTAAAATATTTGTAGTTAAACAAATCTTGTAGTTTTTAATTGGTTTTCTGTTAAATGTAAAATTCTTGTATAGTTTTATCAAAAAAAGTCTTCTGTAGTTGAAGAATCCGCCTAATTAAAAAAAATTAAATACTTGTGCTCGAAATTGAATAAAACTATGACAACATTTATTTGTTCTGAAGATCTATAGAAAAGTAATAGATTACATGTTTTGTTTAGATTTCGATCTGACATCTGATCAATAATTAAAAAAATTTCTGATCACTCAACAAATTCAATTCCCATTTTAACAAAAAATAAAAAGAATTTTTTTATATATAGCCTTTGTCTACGGTCTTGCATGAGCCATGATATATACTACTTTCGCTTACTACGTGGAGTGAAGTAACGTGGAAATGATGTAACGAGCCGAGGATGTTGACTATTTGCATAACATTTTTTCTTTCTTTCTCAACGATCATTTTCTATTGAATGAGCAATTGGTGATGTATAAGGATTGAGGACTGAAACGAAACATTCATTAATTAGAAACTTCAATTTGTTGTGGAACTATATAGCACAAGCGGTCCAGTGGTATGGTCATTTTTTTGCCACTCGGTCCAGTGGTATGGTCGTCTTTCTTAAATTATATATTATTTTATTATTTTGATACAATGTTTGGATACGAGATGTCAAGGTCCCCTTAGCTAGAGTTGCATGCATATGAATAATGCATGTCTGGTTTAATTCATTAAGACTAGAATGTTTATATATAAGATCTATTCCTTTAACTATTTAAAATTTTTATGAGTTGGTTAAACTAAAATCTCAGCCATAAATGTTCACGCCAACAAACATGAGTAGTCCATCTAAGCTTGTCCTACTTATACTTGAATTTGAGTGAGTGGGACTCCTCGGATTCGCAAATCTAATTAACATTCCTAATTGCTAAGTCTGTTATTAAGTCAATTAATTGATTTATCGTCAAATTAACTAGGGTGATATTGAAATTATGTTTTTTACACCTCGCTGATTTTGGGAATATATTTACTTCTCTATATACCGATGTAGTATATCCCGATCCTAGTAATAAGTTTTCTAAATTTGTGTGATTGGATGAGATATATATATATCTTCGGGACTAGTTTTTTTTCCCTAAGAAATAGTTAAATTCATCAATTATCTGAAAGAATATATATATATATATATATACATATACATATATCTCCTCCCCCTTGTTTTTTTGAACTGCTAATTATTTCCATGCCAACCATTGTAACTGACCTATTTGGTTTTAACCTGAGCTTCATCATGATTTATTTACATCGTTCATGAGTTACAATGTTATTATCTTGGAGAGTCGAAAACATGACATAACGTAAATGACAAAGATGATGTCATCCTATTAATCAAAATTTCTCACTCGTCTTTTGGTAATGAACTGAATCAACCAACCGTTTATCAGAACTATTAATAATATTTTATCAAAAAAGTCTTTCGTTTTGAACTTTTAAGGCTTTTTCATAAGATCATAGACCTCTTTACTAAAATATCCCTAAAATAATTTGTTTCTCGTATCCGTGTCCGGTATATCATGTCCAAATATAACCAAAGATTTTGTAAAATTTATTTGTATTTTGAGGATATTGAGGATGACCGATCAATGATCTCAGCAGGTTTGCCTTACAAAAGGATGGTGCTATTCTGAATTTATGATGCTAGCTAAATTTCTCGTTCTCTTTCTAGTAATGTCAATGTAAACATCTATATAACTAATAAAGATTAAGAACAAAGAAAGACACATCAAACTATATATGATATATTTTTGCGGAAATCTTCTTTGAGGAGTGATATGACCATATTGTTGTCTAGTAATTAGAAATTTATTACTTTGATATTACTAAATTGTACATTGACTGAGCTCGTAGATTGATTTTTTGCTAAATGCAATCGTAATATTCAGTAACAAATTTAAATATAAATTCCTATATGAATTAATTGAAAAAAAACTCACGTGTATCAATAAAAGAAATGAGGAAACATTATCAAATCTGACCAATCAAATTATACATTAACGAAATTAGAGTTATTTTGATCATGCTCGAATACTCTGTTAACTCCCCCGTCAATGTTTTTTTGTAAGGAATCAAGGTTTTCAACTCAAAGTCAACTAACAATGAGTGAAATGACATATATTATCATTTAAACAACTGTTCGTTCCTATACATTTTTCATATACGATCCTAACAGTTTTTTTCTGGGTGTTTTTCTGCAGAATATGTAATAAGCTTTCTATTCTAGAAGTACATATAAGCGAACTCTGATCATGTCTCGGGCTTGCCATATGTCAAAAGTTGGTAAATTGTTCTTGATTTCTCCAAAGTGGATTGAAATTAAAGAAATTAGTTACTGAGAAAACAATATTTTGTTTTGAATGTTTTATTTTCAGCTAATGGGAGGAAGATTAAATGTGAAAAAGATGAGTCAATGCGGATTCAACATTCACTTTCTTATAGTCTTACAAAGTTACCACACCAAATAATCTTTCAGATGAGTAAAATGAATTCTCATGCGTGAAATGTTGGTTTTGGATGATTTGAAAGCTACACGACTGATTCGTTATTATGAAGAAAGTGGGAATTAGGAGGCTGCATAGAAACTGGAGTAGAACTAATTAAACACACCATCTTCAGACACATTGCAGAATAGACAAGATTATGTCTGCTGTTCTTCAGAACAATACTTGCGGTTAATTACTTCACCATAAGGCATTCAGAACAATACTTGCGGTTTCGAACACCATAAGGAGATTCTAGTTTCCCTACTCACAGACACATTCACTCCACGATTATACTTGTTCGTCTTGAGGTATATATGTGTTTCAAGCTTTCAACGCTATCTATTCATAGTATGTGAAGAGAAAGAAATAGGAGACATCATGGGGAAATACTAACAAACTCACAGGGATAATTGTTAAGAGTGTTCGAAACCGGCTCAGTACACTGAAGGGGATGCCAAAGTATGAATAAGGACTACGCTATTACTATTAGTCTCAAACCCATAAAAAAATTTAAAAAAATTTCAAGCTGTCATATTATATTCAATTCTAAATTTTGACTTTTATGATGCCTTTATTGTAAAACAGTATTTTTAATGAATATAATTTTATACTCATACAAAAAGATTAAATCATAACAATACTTTATATTACTAGTTTTCTCCAAAATGGTATTAGATGTGACATAAGAAATAATAACATATGTTTGTCACCAATAGACGAATATCTAATAATTGCAAAATATGTTATCAGCTGTCAGGATCACTTCACACTGCTATAAAACGATCTAGTGAAGATGGTGACAATTTTGTTGCAGGCTATTACCAAATGTGATAGAAAAGGCCAAAAGGTGCATTGCTCCTATGACAAACATTCCATAAACTCATAGTATTTACTAATTGTGATAATTTATGAGATACATTTTTGTTGAGCATATACTACCAGCAATCAATTCACCTATGTATCTGTCCTACATGCATAATGCACGAACCTCTTATAATCTTAAATTCTTAATTAGTCAATTTATCATTTATTAAAGTTGCATCTCTTAGTTATCCCTTGTTTTTCCTAATCATGTTTGACAGTTTGAGAGGTTTTTCTTTTGACATGTATTCTCCACAAAAATATAAAAATAAAATGCTAACAGCTCAGATTCTAAGTTTTCTCAGTATACTTTATATTTTCTTTACTTCTCAAATTCATATACTCTGTGTTCCCACATTTTCATGTTCTCAATTATTATCCTTTTTGTTAAACATGTTCTCAAATATTATCTTCCACTTATTCATATTTTTTCTATGAAAACAAATTATATTCTAGAGCTTTAGCATCGACATAAGGTGTCAATGTCATACATATATATATATATATATATGTATGGCTTAGGAGTGTAATTCAAATTCGAAGACTGTTTGATGTTATTTGTTACAGAGGAAACCATGTTCTTTCTTCCCGATTTAGCAACACAGTTCAAAGCCTTTTTAATCAATTGTGAACTTACTTCAAATTTTCATTTGTTTAAATTAACCATTTTATATAAAATAAATATAAAATCTTACATATTTTCTTCGCCGAGTTGAAATCCTCTAGCCTAATTCTTTTTGTTATACATTGAATTTGTATGATTTCATAAACAAAATGTGCACACAGATAATTAAAGGAATGTATAGATTACTTGACTGAGGAGATATGTTCACCAATTATATCCAACAAAGCATCAAAATTAATATATTGATAGAAAATAAAGAAGATGAAGCAAGATATGATTCTTGGATGTCTCACAAAGTCATATCGATACATCAATACAGACATGAAATATATCGTATCTAAGTTTGAGTCACAATCAGATCTCGAATATTTTCATGACTTTTTTTTGTTGTATGTATAATAAATATATTCTCTGGCTTCACAGTAAATCTATAAGCCTCTCCCATGTACGTGGGAGAGAATCTTTCCGGCAAGCATAAATCAACATCTCCTATCTATCTATTTATGCGTTGTGTTCATCAATCGCTTTCGCGTCTACATATTAAACTATCAGTATCATTATATGTACATATATCATTAGACATATATGTTCCCTAGATTTATGCTTCGCGTAATGGAGACGTGAATCAGAAGAAATGGACCCTTGGCTTAACCAATAGGTTTTTACTAATCAGTGAAAAAGGAGAGAGTAAATTCAGATGCTTTTGGGGTGGTGGAAAATAGAATATTTTTATACAAGTGTTCCTTTTATACATTTGATCTAAGTGGATTATTTTCACATGATTCCTATTTACAAGAATCTATGTTTTTCTTTTTCAATATGTCTTGCTTTCTAATTAGTTTTTCAAAATTAAATAGAGGTGAGGGAATCACAAAATTTAAATACATTAGGATACAATAGACTCAAATTTCTTAGTTAAATAAATGGTGCGAACATAATAATAATTAATGGTGGATATATAGTTAGAATATGAATATAAATTCTTAGATTTTTAATGTTTAAAAGAAATAAAATTGATATGTATATGGTGTATATTTATAGTATGCATCGATGTACATATATTCTACATTTTATGTTTATATATTATAAATATATTTAAATGGGTTGATAAACATGACTCTGATACCATGATAAGTTTGATGAAAGTAAGAACACGAAAGTGTATAGGAAGAATTATATTAGACTCTCATAAGAATAATGTTCATACATACAATAGTTTATATAGATATTGATATAAACCTAATTTCCTAATTAATAGAAAGATAAATGTAAACAATATATTTAATGATAATGTTAAACTTCCTAAACTATATATCGATATTTATCCACAATTTTCTAGATATTTCATGATCTCGGTTTGTAATTTTGGTTGATCTCAATTCGGGTTGGGTCGATCTATCCGATCTCCCAATACCCCCGTCAAGCTTATATGTGGTAACATGTATGAGATTGGACACCTCTTCAAAATATCAGTTTTATACCTGGCTGTCGGATCATCATCGACGTTTATACCCGGTCGTAGGGTCAAATCGGCTATAATATCTAGCCGTCGGATCATCAGCAATGTTTATACCTGGTCGTAGGGTTAAAACGGCTGCAGTATCCAGCCGTCGGATCATCATCTTCAACGAAACTTCATGAATGCAATAAGGAGACTCACAATCTCTGGTGCAAACAGTTAATTTTGATAGCATAAGAGATTCACGATCTCTTTTTTTTTTTTACTAACAAGACACACGATCTCGATAACTCTCAACTAGAGAAGGATAAACAATGAACTCGAAACTTTCGAGAATTCAGTTGATCTAAAAAACTTCAAAAAATCAACGAACAATAACGAATATACATTAATGATTCTTTAGAATTAGGTTTAAGAATCAACCGTTCTGATACCATGATAAACATGGCTCTGATACCATGATAAGTTTGATGAGAGTAAGAACACGAAAGTGTGTATGAAGAATTATATTAGACTCTCATAAGAATAATGTTCATACATACAATAGTTTATATAGATATTGATATAAATCCAATGTCCTAATTTAATAGAAAAATAAATGTAAACAATATATTTAATGATAATGTTAAACTTCCTAAATTAAATATTGACATTTATCCAAAATTTTCTAGATCTTTCTTAATTTCGCTTTATAATCTTGGTTTATCTCAATTCGGATTGGGTCCATTTATGCTAACTCCCAATATGGGTCCAAAGTTTTAAAAGTGCATGTTTACTTTACTTGCCAAATATCTTATAAGAGAGAAAGATACGCAAGTTGACAATCTATAATTCTATTGTCAAGTTGTCATGTCTCCTCCAATTCCATCTAAATATTCTCATTCATGTATTATCGCACAGCTTATAATAACACTCTAAAACATGTACTCAGCTTAAAATTAAAATTCAACTTTGCTCGATCAATTGAATTGTTAGTAATCTAATTTTGCTTATGAACTAAGAATTAACAGAAGCTCCTTAAGCTTCACCGACGAATAATATGTTTAAGAAAACATAATTCAAGAATAAGATCGAATCCATCATCTTTTGTTCGCACTCAATTACTATTATTTCATTTCTATCCATTTTATGATTTTATATAGTTTATTTCATTTGAAGCGTGTACGGAGTGAGGCCAAATATAGATAGATACAAACATATAATATTTTGGGATTTGACTAATGAATATGATTAAATAAAATGAAATATTCCCTTCCAACTATGGATAAAAATAAAATCTAATGGATTGCTGTTTTGGAATATTAAAAGTAAACCCATTTATATTTTTACTGTTAGAGGCAAATCATATCCAAATAGCACACTTAAATGACACATATACCCCTGGCTTAGCGTAATAACAAATGGCCATGTGAATTGAGTTCTGACTATACCCCCAACCATTAGACTTGACATGAAATTTATGGGCCCGAATAAAACTCACATCTGGGCCCAGGTAATATTCCATAATCTAAGTAACCAAATATGTCTGGTCTTTTTGTTGTCCCTGCCAATAATTTTTACAGTCACTAAAATTAATTAAATATCAAAATATCCATAAATTTTAATAAAGAGTAATATTATACTTTTTAATATATTTATATATTTCTGGGTAGAAGTTTTAGTGTTTTTCTTTTATAATAAGTTGCTTATTGAAATCTCACTAGTAGCTGCTCAGTGGTCTTTGTTTATTTCGTTGTTCGTTTCAACTTTCAAGTGGTTTTTGTATATTTTGTTTGGACATTAGATCGTTAGTCCTTTAAAATTTAAATTGCCTTCTGGGAGACGCTTGTTTGAAAATAGTCAAATATTACTTTCTAAATACTTTTATTTTAATTTGATTTCCAACATCACCATAAATTTTAATATTTTCTTATTACAAATACTCCTGTTAAAAGGGTAACAAACACGCGTTATATAAGCGAATCTATTAACACGTAACACATACATCACAGGATGATACATCTCCACAAAATATATTTTTAGTATTTTTTTATTAATGGGTATACACAATGTAAAATTTATATTGCTTATCTGTTTAAAATTATGGTCAATTGCAAACAAATTTAGTACGTTATTATCTTTATAACAAACATTTTTTATTTGTTAAAGGGTAAATAACAAACATTTTTACCACCAGATGTATCTATTCATTAAGTTTGTTAACTCAATATTTGTACCGTGGTTATACTTTTTCTCGTTTAGCATAATATATTTATTTTGCCTAAATAATTTAAAAACAAACATTTTTACCACAAAATGTCAACTACAACAACAAAATTTTACGAAAATAAGATTTTACATTCAAATAGCAGTAATCAGTAATTTTGTAGTTAGCCAGCCAAAGTATATATCTAAATGCAAGAAAAAACGTATTATTAATAAATATCTTCGAACCTGGTGCATGATCAAAGAAATGTAACGTATCATGGAGATTCCGTGACCCACTTACCTTCAAATTTGTTTTATAATTTATTAAAATAATAAAAATGACACTGTGAAAATATTGATCTCTCTTTATCTGCTAGCACTATAAATAAACTGTAAACACTCCAAGCCCATATCAAAACTAGCGTCACAAGTAAAAAAAAAAAAAAAAAAAAACAGTAGCTTCAGAAATTTTCAAGACTTTTCTTTTGGTTCATACACAATTCGAAGAAAAGAAAACAATGAGAGAATTCCCAAGCATAAGTGGAAACACAAATCAGAAGATGTCAACATTAATGGTGGAGTCTCATACACGACCTCCGTGGCGTACACCGGTTCCTTACCTATTCGGTGGTTTAGCCGCCATGCTAGGACTCATCGCCTTTGCTCTCTTGTTGCTCGCTTGCTCATACTGGAAGCTCTCTCGCCGGACAGACGACGGTGACGAAGAAAAACAGACGGAGTCCGGTGAGAAAGTGGAGCCTAAGGTTTTCGAGGAGAAGATTCTTGTGATCATGGCTGGACAAAGCAACCCTACTTACTTGGCCACTCCGGTCGCCGCCAAGATTTGCCTGACAAGAGTAGACTGCGTAGTAGATACGGAAAAAGAAGGGCATAATGGGGAATCTACATTATCTGAAGAAAACCACTGAGCTCTGTTCTCAAGAGTGTACTTTTTGGTCCTCTGTTTTTGTTTGCCGGTTTTGTTTGTTTGTTTGTTGGATATAGTTTTACTCTGTTTTTATCGACCTTGAAATTTGTAAATCTATAATTAGGGTAGTAAATGTGAATAAAGAGTAGACATATTTTCGGGGTTTTTTTTTGGTATACATATCTGTTGGCATATGAAAGTATTTTGTGATAAGCTAAATTCATATTATCACTGTTTTGATCATGAACACTGTAAACTTAATTTTAAGGGTGTATACACTAACTATAGTAAAATTCTAGAGGGTTATCTAAGAAAATGATGTGGTTGGATAATCATAAATAAAGGGATGTTGATTACAAATATGTTTAGAACAAGTAGCATAATTGTTAATCTAATAGTATATTGTTTTATTTATTGACATTTTTATCACACAATTGCTTAAAAATACGGGCAAATCAGCATTCACTTGTATATGTAACGATATAATCTTGCATCATTTTTTGCTATCTAACAGAGTAACAATTTAACCATATATATATGGATCTAACAACCATATATTTTAGCTCCAGATTGTATGTATGTATAATTAATTATGATTCAGCCATATGCCCGGTTTAAACAAACCCCGCTCGTTTTATAGATTTCTCTAACTTACTGATTTTTTTCTTTATAAAAAATGATAGTACGAGAACAGGTACGATCAGTTAGTTTCTCATTTTACTCGTAACTAAAATTTATTGATGAGTCGCTCGAGTCCCATGGTTTCTGCCGCTGGCAAGCTTTTATCGGTTGGCGGAAAACATCATAACATGAACACGTGTCAGTACATAAACGGAATCGACTGGTTTCGAAGTGGGACAAAAGTGTCCATCTGTTTGACTTTAGAACAGTTGTAAACTTGTAATGAGTTAGGTGTATATATTTGCCGCAGCCCTGACGCGGCGATGCGACTTTCCTACATCGTATAAAATAATAAAATGCACCTCTCATTTACTAATCAACTTTCCAAGTACTCAACACAATTTTCATGGTACGACACTGACCGTTTAAATTATTGTTGTTTTCTTTTTTACTTCTTTTGAGTTGGGTATGTGTGTTCTTTCGTTCGAGCTCGTAGACACAAATGTAATAGGCTTACGTTACATGTGTGACAAGCATCTTTTTAACGATATTTTTCATCTTCAAGTAGTACAACTAGTTTTGGAATATTATGGATTTTTAAAAGTTCTGCTGCATAACAAGTGATCTGATTGGTAACACAAAACGTACAAATAAATAAGATAGACTATTGATATCAAAATGTGCTTGAAAACGCTATTTTACCAAAAATTCTGTTTCTTTTTTGGTTAAAGAATTTTTACATGACCAACTAAAAATGCTAAATATAGTATAGCGATGTGGATAGTTAACATTAAAGAAAACCATTAACACACTTTTTGTACTTAGATATCGGGAACAGTGTTTATTTTACTTGAAAAAAAACTCAAGGAAAGATGGATTGTTGATGGTTTTGTGAGTGAGTTTGTCGATGGTTTTGTTTATGGTTTATTTAAATTAGGCAATAATTTTATAGGGCCGAAATGGCCCAAATAGTGAACAAAAAAATATGTACAATATATCAATCAATGATACTGAAGAAAGGCTCAACAACTAAGAATTAAATGGCCCATATTCAGCCCATTAGTGACCGACCTACCCAGCGGCCATATAACTCACACACACTTCGGTCGCAGTTACGTCTCCATTAAAGTTTGACTTATCGTGGTAGTGGTCCTAAAAACTCATCAACACATGCTTCTTCAAAAACTATTCACCTTTTTCCATACATTTTTTTTACTTTTGCTAAATGACTATTTTATTTATAAATCATTTTAAAAATCATTGATAAATTTGCTATGCTTTATTTGCTAAAATAAAACACCTGTTGCCAAATGTCGATGGTTCAGAATTATGAATACAAGTATCAATAAACGAGAAAAGGATTTGATTACAACAAAAAGACAAAACTAGTTTTATACATATGTCAGAACTCAGAACTATAATGCCAAATTGTTTTTTTTGGGGCGTTACAAAGTTTTTTTCACATAAAGAAATTACGTTGTTTGGCTAAGATTTCACCACGTGCCTACTTTTCATTTGATCTATATGGATACTCATGGGCCCCACATGGATAGACTGATGGACATGCTCATGTGAAGAAGCCATAGTCATCACCAACCACATAAGAGAGAGACTCAAAGATAGAGAGAAGAAGGAGAAGAGAAACTTGGAGAGAAAAATAAAACAAAAAAATGGCGTCCAAGCTCTGCGACTCGTGCAAATCGGCGACGGCGGCGTTGTACTGTCGTCCAGACGCGGCGTTTCTGTGTCTAAGCTGTGACTCGAAGGTCCACGCGGCGAACAAACTAGCGTCAAGACACGCGCGCGTGTGGATGTGTGAAGTGTGTGAGCAAGCACCAGCTTACGTCACGTGCAAAGCTGACGCAGCTGCTTTATGCGTCACGTGCGACCGTGATATCCACTCAGCCAATCCGTTAGCTCGCCGTCACGAGCGCATCCCCGTTACTCCTTTTTTCGATTCCGTCTCTGGTCACGGCGTTGACGGTTCCGTTAAACATACCGCCGTCAATTTCCTCGATGATTGTTACTTCTCCGATCTAGATGGAAACGCTAACCGTGAAGAGGAGGAGGAGGAAGCGGCGTCGTGGCTTCTTCCGAATCCAAAGACGACGACGACGACGGCGCTTGCTGCAGTGGCTGAGGCGGTTCCCGGAGGTAGTCCGGAGATGAACACTGATCAACAGTTTCTGTTCTCGGATCCGGACCCCTATCTGGATCTGGATTTCGGAAATGTTGATCCGAAGATGGAATCTCAGGAGCAGAATAGCTCCGGTACTGATGGTGTGGTTCCGGTGGAGAATCGGACGGTTAGGGTTCCGACGGTGAATGAGAGCTGCTTTGAATCGGATTTCACTGGTGGCTCTAATTCTAAAGGCTTTACTTACGGTTATAACTGTATCAGCCACAGCGTAAGCTTATTTCTTTGTTAATCTTCTCTAATCAAAAGTGATTAACTTAATTGATTAAATTCAAAAGAACTAATTGTTTATTCAATCTAAGATCTTTAATTTTTTTAGGTTAAAAAATTATATCTGAGATTTGGATGAACAATTGGGTTCTTTAGGGTAACGACTTTTTAAAGACAAATTATTTATTTACTGTGAACTAATGATTCGGTCACTAATTAATACTTATTAAATTAAACTGTTTTAGAAGAAATACCATGATAATCCTCTTATTAAATTATACAAGTATATATTAATCATATGTGTTTTTGTTCTCTCTTGATTTTGATTTTGATTTGGGATTTGTTTTGTTTAATCAAGTTTATGTCTTTGCGGCATCGACTTTAAATGTCATCTAAATTACATGCGAGCAACATGCATAAGCTAGATTAGTCTATAAGTAGAAGATTCACTATAATAATAGTCTTTAATTTAATTATGCAATTATATAAGTTAAGTTTTAAGTATGCATAGATTCACTTTTAAATTATTATTTGTCACTTTTAATTGTCCTTAATATAATGAAATGTAGAGAGTTGTGTTTCTGATCCAATGAATGTTTGTCACTGCAGGTCTCATCATCGTCGTTGGAGGTGGGAGTGGTGCCAGATGGTGGCTCGGTGGCTGATGTTTCATACCCTTACGGTGGACCTGCAACCAGTGGAGTAGATCCAGGAAGTCAGCGAGCTATTCCTTTGACTTCAGCTGAGAGAGAGGCGAGAGTAATGAGGTACAGAGAGAAGAGGAAGAACAGGAAATTTGAGAAGACAATAAGGTATGCGTCAAGGAAAGCGTATGCTGAAATGAGACCAAGAATCAAAGGACGGTTTGCGAAGCGGTCGGATGCTGGTGAGAACAGTGATGTGGCTGGTCATGGTGGTATCTTTAGTGGGTTTGGACTTGTACCTACATTTTAGATATTGAGTGATCGAGACAGAGAGAAGAGATAGACTCTATAATTGGGACTGGGGGTTTGTTTAATGTTGTTTTTTTAGTAATAAGATTTTAACAAACATTTTTTATATGAAAAGAGTTGTTTTTTTTTTTTGGTTTGATGAGTTATTTTAGGTGTTGTTGGAAGAGGAAGACAAGTGAGTGGGTGGTGTTTATATCGTAACTTGTTTTGTATTTATCATGTGAATTTGAATGTGGATCGTGTATGTAATGTGCATCAGGAACGTTTTGGATGTTGAAATCACAGTTGTATCGATAAATGCGTTTCTTACCGATAAACACAAGGTGTGTAGACTAGGACTAGTAATGATATGTTTTTTTAATGTTTCGACATACAACTATTCTATTACTCAAGTTTAAGATGTTGTGGCGAGCCACACCGGAATAGAATAACGTACAAAGAAAACTACTCTAATGGAAGGTGAGCCAAGTGGTCTGTCTGATGGTTTGATACACGTAGAACATGAGGAATGGAAAAATAACTAAAGCGATTGCGGAAACGTGCGGCTTACTTAAGTTCTGTGGAAAAAACTTGGCTATCCTTGATCTTTCAATCATCGTGATCACATCTTGTCACAAAAGCTTGATGTGATGTGCTTTGGAGGAGACTCCTCATTGTCCATATGAGAACTTCAACCTCTGTATGCAGCGGCGATAGACTCTTAGGTTGGTTCCAAGCTCTTATTCATCTATTTTATAGGATATGTCTTATTGTTGAGAGATTCTTAAGGTTGATATGGGTGGACATGACTACTTGTTACCTGGCTTATATTTGTTAGTCCGCTTGAAAAAGCAAGTACTCGTCAATCGTCATAGTCAAGTTTGGTAGCTATTTCTGTTACTTGCAAATTCGGGTCGAGTTACTTAACATGTTACCAAAAAAGGTGGATCGAGTATAAAGTATCATAATTACTTTTAATACTTGCCTGTTACTTTTTAGTTCTACTAGCTACTTAGTACAACAAATATTTTTGACCGAATAAAACATTTTGATAAATCTTACAAAACCTAAACTCAAATAAAGAAGTAAAAAGAGATTAACAAACCTCGAATAAAGATTATGTTTTTAGTATCCAAAAGTAAAAATGTATTAAAATTCACCTACCTCATCCTTTAAAGATCAATCACCTCACAAAAACCAAACACTCTAATCTAACATGAAAGATTTTGTCTTTCTTCCATTCATACTTACTAAAAAGATTTGGGTGGGTGGGGTACTCTGGCCGCTCAACAACATCAGCTTCTCCAAAACTTTCTACATTCCTTTAGAAAAGTCATCCCAGCTCCTAGAACCACTTTTCTAAGCTCCCACCAGCAAAAAAAAAATAGACCAATGATCACTTCTTGACCTGACCTACTCCAACTATATATTCTCTTATTTTGGTTTCTCGACTCTTCGGATGGTCAATACGGTTTTTTCTTCTGACTTGAACGTTTAAAGAGTTTTTGAAAGCACAAACCCCATTTGTCCACACGGAAACCATGCAGACCAAATGTTGTTGACATTTTAAAAATAATCATAAACAAACAATTGAGCAGAAAAGTTATAACTTTCTCTAGTGAAATTAAAATACCAGCTGACCATTTAGAATCAACAAATTTACAAGTTTAATATACTGCAAAAGAAAATTTTACATTATTGGAGTTAAAGGGACGGCAAAGAATAATAACTTACATCAATGACACAAATCAGTCGAGGCAAAATCTCGGGATACTAATATTTTCAAAGTTAAATGAAGACAGAGAAATCCATTTATCAAAAATATCATTTCTGAAGTCAGTGGACGTTTTTAGTTAAACATAGTGGGAACACTACTTGCCTTGCTCGCCACGGAATCGCTATGAACTGCGATTGGCTTTCGATTCTTTTGACAAGTTGAGTCACTTTGTTCTGAAGAACTTGTATGTGTTTCTGGGACAGGCTTCTGATTCGCAATGCTACGGTCAATGTCATTGTTGTGTAATGTGCTCTTCCCTTTATCTGAACTCTTGGCCTCTAAGCCGCTGTGAGTTGCGGTTGACATTTGATTCTTTTCGCCAGAGAAACCACTATGTTCTGAAGAAACGCTACGTCCTGGTACTGTAATCACAATAGGGTTTTGGTTCGTGCTATTTTCGCTTCTAGCTGCTCCTGGTTTCTTGTTTTCATTCTGAGCGTTGTGATCTAAGTCGCTGTGTACTGCGGTATGGTCTTGATTGGTTTCTTTAGCTGAGATCTTGTGGTCTGAGTCATCTCTAACAGTGATATTTTCTTGATTAGCTTCTTCGGATGAGCTGGAGGCTTTGTTATTACCAGTCTTGCTCTCCAAGAAACGTACAACTACACATGTGATGTTATCTGCACTTCCTCTCCGTATTGCTTCACTTACAAGTTTCTTGGTGGATTCTTCCGGATCTTCAACCTCTTTCACCACCGCAACCGCTTCCTGAAACACCGTCATAGAGACCTCAATCATTGAGACTGATGTAAAACTTATCCGAACTTACTTATTTCACTAATTCACAAACCTCATTGGAGAAAACATCCCATAGTCCATCACTAGCAAGGATCAGAAACTCAAGAGAATCATCAATCTTCTCTTCCTGAAGTTAAAGAAGTGATCTTAAAACACAATTAAAGATGTGCACGGAAGATAAGAGTTGATATACATGTGAAGTTATATATGTATACCTGAATCTCTGGATCAGCAACAACATATTGTTTCAGCAATCGATCACCAAACGCGCGAGAAACTGCAAGAACTCCTCCAACTCTCCAAGTCCCTAATTCAATGCATATATTAATACTATATATATGCAAGAAAAAAGAAGAAGCTAGAATTAGTTCAACAGTTTCTTGTTACCTGCCCACATCACAAAACCACCAGCATTCTCAATCCGTTCACGTTCATCACTTTGGTCAGGTTTATGGTCTCTTGACACAGCAACGGCTACAGAGAACATTACATTCATATACTAATAAGTACAAGAGCTAGTGAATCATATTCAGAAGATTATTAACACATCTATAAATTTTTTTACCATTTCCGCCTCTACAAATAACAGCTCTGGAATCTCCAACATTTGCAACAAGTAAACGATCACCAACGAGAATAGCTGTTGAGGCAGTTGAGCCAGCATCTCTAGTGTGACTATTTTCTGACTTGAGAAGTTCAGAATCTGTATGAGTATAAGCATCAGCTGGAAAAAAAAAACAGTTAATGCAGAGTTAGAGTAGACTGATGGATTAAACACTAATAATAAGTCGTCAACAAAAGAACTTGAAAGTAAACCTATTGCAGATTTGGTGTCAGAGATGAACTTAGGATGAGTGATAAGATTGCTGAAAAGATGACGTTTCACATACTCAGCTGCTCTGGCTCCACCATGGCCTGCAATAACAGTAAGAAAGATAAATAATTTGCTTTTTTCCTATAGCCAAAACTAGTCAATAACCAAATTTAGCTCATTGTAGAAACAAATCTGCATATGAAAACTGTCTTTGAGGCCTAATGTGTAAGTTTTTGTATTCAAAGAGCGGTTAAGAATACCATCAAAGACTCCGAATAGACCGACGATTTCTCCATCTATACCATCGATTCTCGTCTCAAAAAAGTCTTCCATAGATGATCTCTTACCAGCTGAGCTTGCATATCCATAGCTGAATTTCCCATTCTGGCTGCAGTTAAGTCATAGGTATTGTGATAAATGAGTTCATGTTACGTAGAGCTCAAGCAAATAAATAATGCATGAAGGTCAATGGTCAGAACAAGTTATGGAAACGGAATCAATCATGAGATGAATCCAACATGCAGCTAAGTAGCACTAATCTTTAAGCCTTAGAACAAAAAACAATCATGTAGCCAGAGAGAGGGAGAGATAGAGAAGTGACCTGAGACCGCCTCCGCTTGCAGGGGCTTCAACAATCCGCATTTGATTCGAATACGACATTGCCAATTCCATATATCCCATTTCTTAAAAAATAAGTCTTTTGGAAGAAATCTCAAAATACTAAGACCCGAGGAAGATAATTTCATGGTGGAAGGGAATAGCGTAAAAAACCAAAAAAGGAAACAGAAAGCAATGGTTCGTCGTTTTCAAGAAGCAATGGTGTATAGTATTTTCCGGCTAGACATTCGGGGATCAATGAGTCTTGGTAATAATAGAAAGCTAATACGGATTTAGAAAGTCAAAAGCCTTCACCAATGAATGGACACATCTCTAAAGTAATCAAAGCGATGAGTAAGCATCAACGTGGCTCTTGCTTAGCTATTTTCTTTGTTTATTATATTTTACATGACTTTAAGCTATGTTCTTCCGACTCTTGTCTATTATTACTTGCTAGTTACGTTTCTTAAGAATACTCCTTTGCTAAAAATAATTATAAAAAAATCAACAACGCCACATTTAGATTTAGCTAAGTTGATTACATTTTCCTTCCTAAATGTAAAGAAAACAAAACTAACCCAAATACAGAAATGGGTCTCAATAGTCATCAACCACGGATTCAATATAGGATCTTTGTAGACCTTGCTATTGTATGTATATATATAAAAGACCTTTGGGAAGATGGAAATACAAAAATATTTAATTTATTGGCTCCTACCGTAATGGAGTAATTTGGAGAAAAGGATCCAACAAGTGTGAGGCACTTTGTAGCCAAAATGTGTAGACAAAGCAGAAACAATATCTAAAGCATAACTATGAACCTCAGATTTCCTTGACATCCGTAGAAGCATTGCTGCCCACATTCCTGGTGCAAGCTTCATCGCCTCACTCAGTCCTCTGAATCCATTGCTCACTCTCTTCATCGTCCCGTCTTCCTGCAAAAAATTACAAATTGTACATCAATATTTTTTTCAGATTCCATTGCGAAAAAGAAACGTTATGGTTTTGATGTTTTCAGTAACCCTGAGATTGATGGTCTGCTTCTTCTTCATGTTCAGATCAAGAGCCACATCTTCCAGGAATATGTCAAGTACTCTGATTATATCCTGAAGAAGGAAGACTCGAACTCTCTGCCCTTTTTCTGATAATATGAACAGTAGAAGATCTTCTGTGGCGGAAACTACTGAATGCATGTCGAAAGATTTTAGGTCTGATGATTTCTTCAGCATCTGATCTTCTGGAGAGTCTCCTGAACTCATAGAAGCCTGTTCGGATATTGCTGCTACCTGGAAAGAAACTTGTTAATCCTAAATGTACTAACAATTAGATCTTCAGAGTAATCAATCATCGTACAGAGAAGAGTTTTATGACAGTACCAGTCGTTCAAGCCGATTCCACCGTATTGATCCATCATTACAAATGACAAGTTCCCTCAGTATTTTCCTCATATCTGGGCTTGGATCTGCTAACAGCCTCCCGATAACAAATGGATATGCGCTCTCAATCACTTTAAACTCTGGATCAAGAATCTTAGCCGTGCCTTCTAGTGAACCAAGGGATCTTATGACGAGAGCATAATCTGGAGGCAACGAAAAGTTGAACTCGTACATAACATCGTATAATTGTTTCATCACTCCCTGTACAGGAAAAGGAATGATTATGGTATGTTTCGCCATGATAGGTTTGGTAAACTCACAAAATACAGGACAGGGTAAAGCAATAACCTCAGCGTCTCAATAAACAAAAAAATCTACTCATCTACTCATCTATGACCAAATCCAAATTCCTTTCCCAGTTTTTTTAGTACCCCTCTAAAAGTTTTGAAATCATGAATGGACACTCTAGTTTGATGTATGATATTAGTTAGGCGCTTTAATCCAAACATGTCATTCTAGCAGAAGCAAAAAATGCTAATGAGGTTGGTCTGATTACAATCATTGTAAAACAACCTAGTTCCAACTGTTACAGGTACGAAGTTTCTCTTCCTTTGTGGCTTTACAAAAGCATAAAGTTGTAAAAAACCATCTCAGAATGTGCCATTTCTGACTTGCAAGTCTAGTTGAATATATTTCAGCTCATAAGCAATAATTCTATAATACTAATATAGGATTTTCGCCTCAATTGTATCTTAAGTGAATGCATCTGTATGGTTTAGTGTAATTTTCATTACAAGATGAAGAAATTACCTGGAAATCTTGTGATAGTCTGGTACTAGAACCAAATGAAGCACGCAACGCATTTGAAACTGCTTCTATATTGACCCCTTCAGGCAAAAATCCCAAGGAAAGGAAATCATTTGCCAAACTCAGAGAGTCACGGTTGACAAAATGCACCAGCTGTAATAGCAATAGAACTAATCAAAATCAACAAAGTGGTGAAAACACAATCTCAGGTGGAAAAGTTATTCTTTCGCCATCTAAAATAGAAAGACGCTGCATGTAGTTTACATTATAAGCAAAAATTGAGAGATAGAAAAACTTCAAGCATAAATAAGACACGGAAAAAGCAAGGATAAGCTAAAGTAGAGCTCACAATTTGAATAAGTCCCACACGGTAGTGGCGTGGGATATTCCCCATCATCCCGAAGTCAAAATAGACAAGAGACCCTTCTTTAGTAGCCACAAGATTTCCTGGGTGCGGATCAGCATGAAAAAATCCGACCTCAAGCAGCTGCTTTAACGAACAGGATAAGCCCTGTGAACCGAACCAATACAAAACTTTCAATGGAACATTTACAGGAACTAGCCATACTTAGTAAACATCTATCTATCAGAATCACAAGTTCTATCCACATCTACCTAACCTAGGAGAATTAGGTAAGATTATTTTGGTACCTGATCAATCAAGTCCCTTCTATCAAGGGAAGCACTTCTCAGCTTAAGTTCGTCTGTTAGTTTTATACCATCGATCCATTCCATTGTGAGCACTGCTGTGCGTGTAAAATTCCAGTAAATTTTAGGAACTTTGATGTTCTCTGCTCTATGATTCCTGGACTTATTCCAAGGTCCGGGGTTATCATTAATCTGATAGTTCCCTGTCAATGTTCAAAGTTATATTGTATTTGAGAATGGTGGTTCAGGAGAGAGTGCACAATTTGAAACAAGAGAACCTACCAGAGTCAAAACTGTATAGAGAAGCAAATCGTTCTGCATTTTTTGCCTCTCGAATGTAATCTATTTCATCAAACATATGCCTGACCTGTTCATCCAAGAGAGACATGAACACGTTTGTATACTTTGGTAAGCAGAAAACTAATTCGAATTTTACAGTTAAATTACTCACCATCTCATTCACCGCTACCAAAAGATCCTTCCGGGCTTTCGCAAATCGTTTCAGTTGTCCGCCAATCATATGGAATAAGAGGGCATCACGAGTAAGTGAGAGTGACATTCCAGGTCTCTGAACCTTAACAGCTACCAACTGTCCAGAATGCAGATGAGCTGCAATACTTGAAGGGAAAAATGAAAATTTAGCTTCTAGTATCTCTAAACTAAGAAAAACGGCAAGGACACTAGTGGTAGGGACCAACAGGATAAAAAAAATCTGGGCACAGTTAAAAGGTATCTAACCTTTATATACCTGGCCCAGAGATGCAGCGGCAACAGGCTTAGGACTAATATCTGCAAAAAGTTTTGACACTGGAACACCCAGTTGCTCTTCAATACATCGCATGGCAATAGCAGTTGGAAATGGAGGAATTTGATCCTACAATGATCAAGAAATGCGTTATCCAATTATTACCCCACTGCCATCTGTAAAAATTTTAGGAAATAAAGATTGCACACCTGCAATTTTGAAAGCTCCTGACAGTATACAGAGGGTAATATGTCTGGTCTCGTGCTCAGCGCCTGTCCGAGCTGCAACTCAAAAATGTATTATTTTGCGAGGATTCAAAAGAAGAAGACTAAGATTAATATATTAAGAGGAGTACTAGAATGTAAAATGATTACGCAACATACCTTAATGTAAAAAGGCCCCAAGCTGATAAGAGTCTCACGGAACTGCATTCAAAATATAATAAAGTACTATCAAATTAATTACTGACCGAGCTGCCTATACAAAGAGTACTCTTCATTCTTAACTAATTGAACAAGTATAGAAAAACAATCAAAATCGTCATAGGTTGCAAGTTTACAGACCTTGACAGCCCGTTTCCTCATATCCCGAAGAAACAGCTGCCAAAAGGCAAGCTTCCCCACATGGAAAGAAATTATTGCAGCTCTATACAGTGCCAAAAAAGGGCCAAAACGATACACTGCAGAAAAACTTTTCGAGCTATATGCTCCAAGAGCTTGCCCAAATTCGGTCTCAAGAGATTCTCTCCGCAACTTTGCGTACTCTGCGGTAGGTATTCCACCATGAACGCTGGTGAAACCATTCGAATACCTGCAAACCCAATACCAAAAAATTAGCCCAGTAAAACATCCTGAAAATCCTCCATTGGTTGTGTATCGGCAAATTATTCAACAAGATCACGAACTCACGTTCTGCATTGCAAGTAAAATGGTGAAACCCATGAATTTGTCTGTCTTAAGAGCTCATTATCCTTTCCTCCCGATATGTAGTCCCCAAGCTTAAAGCCAATAGTCTTTTCATCACGTAATGCTACAACTATAACAACAACGGAACAGCCTCAGCAACATGAAGTTTCAATTTCAAAAAAGAAAAATAGATAGAAAATCTCAGTAGCCTCATCATCATATAAGCCTAATACACGTCTTGTACACCCTTGAGCTAATCTAGCAAAGATAACAACAGTGAAAACTTCAGTCAAGCTAAGCTTGGGAACCAATGGGGTTATAAAACAAAGAGTAATCAGCATTACAAAACTAATATCTGGGGTTTCCCAATTCGAGATAATCACAATTCTTTCCTAACGCTATATCACTAAATTAAGTGAATTCACAAATCGTGATTCCTAACTTGTAACTTATCGAGTCAAAAATCCAGAATTTCATCACGAAAACCATACACACTCGCAATTTCTACCGAATTACATCAAAATCTTCCATAGACAGGAAAGGGAAGAAATGCGTACTTCTGTGGAGCAGCGAGAGACGGCGTTGATGGCGGAGAGAAACAACAACATTCCTCATCGGCTAACAACACGAACAAGACGATCTATTAATCATAACAGTATGCGAAAATCCCATAGTTCGTCTTTATTTACCACTCTTTAAGTTTTTTTTTTTTTACGTTTTTGCACAGAAACTGTTCGATAAAATGCGTAAACAAGATCGTACGTCCGAAGAAGAAGAAGAAGAAAGTTTTAAGGACAGCAAGAAATTGTTCGCCACGTATATGCCACGTGGCAAATTCCGAGACAGTCGGCAGTACTGTTACTCCAAGTTGGATCAGGCCCATAAGGTTAAAATGATTATGGCTTAGGCCCATATGACTATCGTAACTGGAGTACAGATAACATTGCTCTTGCTACCAAACAGCAATGAATATTTTCAATTCGGAGAAAGATTAATATAAGTCGACGACGACTGTTTCTTCTCATATCTAAGTCGTCTCCGGCAGTGAAATTTCGGTGAAGTACAGAGCCAGATCGTTCGGTTTAAGAGAAATAGAGAGTTTTAGTCTCGTCTACGATGGAGAAATCTGTAGATCTCGTTCCGGCGATGATTGTATTTCTCGCCGCAGTTCACGTCATCGCCTTGGTACTTAACACGTGTTTTCAATTGGAGTTTAGTCTCAGAAACGATCGTTGATTTTGTAGGTTTACTGGATTTACAGATTGGCATCTGATCGTCAACCTCAGAGACAAAAATCTCAGTGAGGATACGTCTGAGCTTCTGAAGTTTGTTTCTGTTATAGATTTTGTTACATTTTTCAATTATTATTATTTGATTAGCATCATTTGCTTTTTACACTTAATATAGAGCTGTAACAATACTTACATTACCATTTTTGTTCTATGCTCAAACTATTGATAATAAGGGATGTGTTGTTTTGTTCTTGGCACCATTCACCACTTTCTCGATTGCCATATCCTGCAAGGTATTTGAGTTATACCTAAATTACAAGTCTAAATTTAGGATTTTCAGTTATAAAATTTGGATAGTTTAGTGTGTTATTTAAAGACAAAAATTGTTTAAGGAAGATTTAACAAAATAAAAGTCCTTAGAAACTATAGCATTGTGTGGACGATAGCCGCATTAAAGTATGAAAAAGTGAGGTTTTACAAACGAAGTTCAAAAACGATTCCAAATGTTTTGTTTTGTTTTCTTTTATTTTTTGGGTTTTCTAATCTAAAAAAAAATCACAATGATCTAACCTATTACTAAAATTGAGAGTTTATTTATTTATTTATTAAATATATTACAATGTTAGTTGATTAGATGATCTAAGTCATTCGAGATCTACATAAACTATAAATCCTAAAAATGTTAAAATATAAATCCCACGGACGGATAAATGTAGAGCTATAGCTAAGACTCTAGAGACCACCACGTACGGGTTGTGGTGGTGGGCTTAGTCTACAAAATCCACTAAATGTAGTATCATCAAAATCAAAATCATAAATTTAGAAAAAAATAAATCAATTTATATTTCATTATTGTTTGCAGTTTTTGAGCCATTCAAGGATAACAAGGAGGAATTATTTATGCCCAAATTAGTGTTTATGGCTTTAAACCTTGGAGGATGGATTAACTCTCAGTATCTGGAAAGTTTGAAATGTTTCTCTTTTGGCCCATTGTTGTTTACCTATTTCCTTTTTGCATGAGGCAATGTGATGGCCTCCATCGAGACTATAAAGTAATGATTTTCTTAAACACACATTTTTTTTAGCTCAACTCTTTGTGTTTTTTTCCAACACATGCGTCAGATTGGGTTTCATCTCTATCCCCTCTACAGGTTGGTTTCTTCTCAACATATCACATTTAAAGTTGCACAGCTAATAAAATCATATTTAGTAGTTAATACTTATATGATAAGACAATATGAATCGTCTATGCATTTTTTTTTCAGGAGGCCGAACTTTCATGGGAAGGGTTCATGTGTGTGTTGTTGGCTTTGGTTCAATCGCTTTAAATTTGTAATCTTCTAATATATTTTCTCAGAATCTACTGTTCAACTCCGGGTCCTGGCTCGTTTTTATGGTTCACAAATTAAGGTTTTTCTACTTTAGGTTATTAGGTTTAGGGAATATAAAACTTAACTACTAATGCTAATTCTAATGTAACAATAATTAAATATCAATCTTCTAAGGTTTGTAAATAGGTTTCAAAATGACAACCACTACAACATCTTCCATATCATTTTCAAGTATTTCATAAAATAAAGTTTAATGTACGTAACAGTTAGTAGTTGGTGGCAAGCTTTTTGTCTATTTCTTTATGTATATTAATAAAGGTGACAACATCCCAAATATGCTGGGATATATTTTTCTTACTAAATAAATTAAAATTGAGCTTTTGGTATTTCAAAATCAGTGGAGAAGTTAGTAGTGGTGACAAGATCTATTTTGATCCAACTGTATACGGACACGTATTTAAATAGGAGATACTATGTTAAAAAAAAAACTAGGTCTGTCTTTCAGTTCCTTTGTTTGTCACTTATCTTGAAAAAAGCATTAGAAATTAATTTCTTTTTGGGATATGCTGAAATAGGAGACTATAAATGTCTATACTTTACGTAATTTTAATTGCAGATCTACAAATTCTTATGTACACATTGCAGATCAAGAAAAGTCAAAAAGTATTAATGAAGTATTACACGATTAGGTTTGTTATGGTGACTTTGATGCAAAACCAAGTTTGATTACATTCCAAATGTTGAGTTGTCAAGTGTCAACAAACATAATTAAATTCTTGTGATGAAGAAAAATCAATAAAAAGTCTCTATTTTTGAGGTAATTAAAAAAAAAAAGCTGGGGAAATTAGACAAGAATGTTCTTAGTAAGAGACAAAGAGAGATGTGTTTTGGTCAAACATTAAGCAGCTAAAGCTTTGACCTTTTCGTTTAGTTGCTCTGATTTGAGTTTTATCATTCCATTTCCTTAATTCTTCATCTTCTTCTTCTTCAATGAGCATTTGTTGTTCATAAAAAGCAAGTCAACGAATCTTTCTTTGTGCCAATTTCATTCTTGTTTTTGTGAGCTTTGATTCAAGATTCATCGTTTTTGATTACCAAATCTGTGAGTTATGACTTACCTACATCAAAAAGGTTAATCCTTTTTATGATCTGAGCTCAAATCCAATCCAAGAAACACACAGTTCACACAACTCTTGTCCTCGATCTGTTTTCAAACCAAACCCCACATCAAAAGTATCAACATTTTCATCACTTCAATCTTTTTCCATTTACAGAAGAACTAGTTATGGTAGTAGAAGAGCAAAACCTTGAAAACGGCGGATCCGTTCATGTGGTTAAAGGAGAAAGTCATTTCCGTAATGTAGTGTGTGGTCCAGTGCGGTGGCTTAAGATGTTAGCATCAGAGCTTCACTGGAGCTTTGTGTTTGGTGTGGTCTCACTATATGGAATAAACCAAGGGCTTGGTGGCTCATTAGGTCGTGTAGCCACTGAGTATTACATGAAAGATGTTCAAAAGGTTCAGCCTTCTGAATCTCAAGCTCTCACTGCTATTACTAAGATCCCATGGATTATTAAACCTCTTTGGGGAATTCTCACTGATGTTCTTCCCATCTTTGGCTTCCATAGACGACCTTACTTCATCTTAGCTGGTAAAATCTTGGATCAAATTGTCTCTAATTTTCTATTTGAATAGTGAATATAAAGATTGTTTACTGTGTGTGTTTGTAGGGATGCTTGGAGTGGTTTCCTTGTTGTTCATATCGCTTCATAGTAATCTACATCTTTACTTGGCATTATTGTGGATGACAATATCAAGTGCTGCGATGGCGATAGCTGATGTAACTATTGATGCTTGCACTGCTTACAACAGTATTAAACACCCTTCTCTTGCGTCGGATATGCAGAGCTTATGTAGTTTAAGCTCCTCCATTGGAGCACTACTTGGTTTCTTCATGAGTGGTATCTTAGTTCATCTTGTTGGCTCCAAGGTCAGCAAATCGTTTGTCTGCTGTCGTCTCTCTTTCATTTGTGATTCTTTTCTAATGCTGTGTTTGTTTTGTTTTTGGACATTATAGGGCGTGTTTGGCTTGCTGACATTCCCATTCGGGTTAGTATCTGTAGTCGGGATAGTGTTTAGCGAGCCTCATGTTCCTGGTTTCTCTTACAAACAGGTAAGTTTTATTTCTCTCTTTATTAGCCTGATTCCTACCAAGATAAGATTATTATTGACTCTTGTTGTATCATTTATAGGTAAACCAAAAATGTATCGATGCAGGGAAAGCGATGTGGAGGACAATGAAGTGCTCAGATGTGTGGCGGCCGAGTCTTTATATGTACATTTCCCTTGCTCTTGGTTTAAACATTCATGAAGGTCTCTTCTATTGGTTCACAGATTCAAAGGATGGTCCTTTGTTTGCTCAGGTAACCCCAAAACAAGCAGTTTATATCTTCAGAATTCACCCGAAAACACGTAACATGTTCTGGTTTGGTTCAGGAAACGGTTGGTTTCATTCTCTCAATTGGTTCAATAGGGTCGATTCTAGCAGCAACGTTGTACCAGCTAGTACTAAAGGATCATCCTTTCCGTAGCCTTTGTTTATGGACTCAACTTCTCTTTGCCTTATCCGGAATGCTTGACCTGATTCTTGTGCTACGTCTCAACTTAAAATTTGGCTTACCGGATTATCTCTTTATAGTAGTGGATGAGATAGTTTCTCAGATGATCGGGCGCCTGAAGTGGATGCCGCTGCTAGTCCTCACTTCAAAGCTTTGTCCTCATGGAATTGAAGGGACCTTTTTTGCATTGCTAATGTCTATTGACAATGCAGGCCTCATGACCTCATCTTGGCTCGGAGGAATATTGTTGCATGTCCTTAAAGTAACTCGGACAGAGTTTGGTAACCTCTGGCTTGCGGTTTTGGTAAGGAATGTGATGAGACTTTTGCCGCTCTGTGTTCTGTTTCTTATACCTAAGGGAGATCAGAATACGTTCAAGCTCCCGGATGAGATAATGGGGGAAGATTCGGATGAGGAAGATGGAAATAAAGGAACTCGGAATTTGGAAATGGCATCTCTTGTTCAGTCTGTTGATAGAAGATAGCTTACATTATTCTGTTATTATAGAGTTTTGAAGCAGTTTCTACCAACTTTTACTTGTCGTGATTGAAAGTGCAAATGGCACTTACATTGAATACTTCACAAGTTTGTATTTCTGTTTTGGTATAGAAAAAACATCTTTTGTAAAATTGGTGGCTTAGTCTACTTTTATATCTTAAAATAGTTAAGAACAACATATGAATCCTCCTGCAGAAGAAACAATGAATGAGAAATCTTTTAGAATATGGGACTGAAATGCACAATTACAAAGCTTTGTCTGAGAATAAGTTTCTTCATATCTTCTTGGTTTTAAAACATAAAAGGGTTCATACTTCATAGGAAGAGCATTTGCAGTCATGGAGAGAACAATTTATGAGGTGAACGAACAATCATCATAATCATCATCTCGTGCCTCGCCTGCGCCAATCCCTGTCTCTATCTCTGCTTCTATCATGATCGTCTCGCTCATGGCTTGAGCTCTTTTCATGTCGGTCTCGATCCCTGTTTGAATCATGTTGCCTATCTCTGTCCTTGTGTTTTTCTCTGTCCCTTTCATGATCTCTCTCCGTTTCCCTCTCCCTGGTTGATGATTTTCGTGGCGGACTTTGGCTCTGGTTTTCCCCACGGTGTCGCTTTTTAGACGATGATTCTCGAGAATCTTCATGCTTCTCCTTCCGCTCTATTATTGGTTTCTCTGCAGTTAAAAGAACTGTTAAATTTTATATGAACGCTCAGCTGGATCAAAACAAACATGAACATGACCATGTCCTATACTGATGCTGTCCAGTCTCCGTGATGAAGGCACTTTAGAATAGAGGAAGCAGTGAAAAATGTTAATAAGTAACAACAAAAACTAAAAGGCACACTTCAAATCTAAAACAGTCTTGATCATGGATGGTCAAAATCAAAGCTAAATCAAGAAAAATGAAACGCCAATGTCAAAACCAACAGAGTCCAAGAAAGCACAGGTCACATAAGAGTTCCAAATAAAGACATCAGAGAAGACTAATACTTGTAAAATGGAGGCATTTAGTTCTGGCTATTATTGTTAAACTTCTGGACTTGAGATGTTTTTCCAAGCTATAATAAGCATAATAATACATCCATTGGAATTAGCGATTCAATTTTTCAATCTTTTCGAAGAACCAACAGGGAAATTAGCTCAAAACATTTGTACAATTAAAGAACACCAAACTCAAACTCTAATTTTAATGTTTGAGACGCACTCACACACGTAACCAAGCAAATGGACATGGAGCACTCTAATAGCCTTTCTCAAAAAAAAAAATAAAGAGTATAAACTTACGATTTCGGTTGCCCTGGCTAGATCTTGATAGGCCATAATCAACTTCAAGCCTCTTTCTGTAAATTTCTACTTTTCTCTCTATCTCATCAGAGTTTTTCATCCCCTGTTCCTCGAGAGTTTCACGATACTCTATCAAAGCAACTTCTATGCGTCTAAGCTTTTGTCTGCAGTATCAAAAGAACGAGTGAAGGAAGCAGTCTAATGAGTTTCAAATGATATAATTGAATAGCAGCTTCTAGTAAAAGTAAGTTCTCATCGTGTCTTGAAAAATTAACAAAATTGGTGCAAGCTCATGTGTTAGTTAGACACGTTTGGGTACGTACAATTGATGCATATGCCCAAAAACTTTCCATGGCGTTCTGTTATCCAACTTCAGGGGCAAGAGCCAAAACGCCAGATTATAAACACCAAATCAATTGAATTTCACAAGAACACCCCTCCCCCACTAACATAGACTACTCTTACGTCAATGTTACTCTTTTCTGGAACTATTTCAGTACTCTCTTAGTTGTTTTAATGCTCAAGCACCAACATGAAGTAATAATGCAAATTGTGTTTTCTAATATATATTTTGCCTGCTTAAGTTACTTTCTTTAAAAAAATTCAAAAGTAGATGCAGTGATCAAACCTTTGTTCCTCGTCCATTCCATTGTCAGGTTGGGCACGAACAAAATCATTAACCTTGAGATCCTCGTCATCGGCCTTGAAAGTTGTCCCACCAGTATTGTCACTTCCTGAAGAGGAGCTCCTTTTTTGTCCATCGTCAGCTTCGTCATCGTCTCTCGCCCATTTTGAAGCTGGCAATATAAGGTCATTCTTCTCTTTTCTTACAAAGGCTTTCAGCTCAGGCTGTGGGATTGGTATTGTCGTCGGCAGATTAGTAGACTCTTTCATTTCAACCTCTGCGTAGCTGCTCTTGATATACTCACGCTCACTCTTAATTTCTTCCCACGTTGAATGGTCTTGCGGATGCTTTGAAATTTCATCCACTACTTCATAGCCACGCTGTTTCTCTGTGTCTTCAAGGCTTAGTAGCCGGGCAACCATCATTACTCTACCCCCTACAAGAGAGAGTCCATTGTGTCGGCAGCGTCTCTCAAGCTCAGCAATAGGTAAATTCATCAGCTCTTGCCTTGCAGCTCCTTTGCCTATTGCCAGTGCAGCATCTGAATTGATCTTACCAATATCACTCATATTGTCAATGTCACTTTTGTTCTCTATTTCAGGTGCATCACCACATATAGAATGAAACAAGGTAACACCAGAAACTCCTGATCTGAGAAATGTGGAACGTAGTCCATATATGTATGCGTCTGAAAAGAGAAACCAATCTGCCCATACTTGCAGTACTTTGAGAACCCGTTCCTGCAAAAAGTCAGAATGAGTTTGCATCAGTATTTTATAAAGCAAAAAAAAACCATCAAAAACCATTTATTCTGACATTACTTTTAGGGCCTCGGCAGTAAATCTTCCAGTTACGCTTCGATACAGATCATTGAAGCTTTCCATTATATCGGGTAGGGTTACTTCGAATTTGGTTCGGTATGCAGATGCATTTTTGACAGGTGCACTGCTATTATGAAGAATATCAGACACAAGCATGAGTCTAGCAACTTTGGTTGGAATTGACGTCTCCTTAAGGGTCAGGGACTCCGTCAGAACTTCAACAACCTGTGGAATAGTACACATATGTATTAATAGGAAAGGCATCTAAACCTCTATTTATTAGCAAGTAATTCTATTCAGATAAAAAAAAAGTCTGAAAATATCTTTAACAGCACGGAAAATCATGTATAATGCATTCTTTTACTACTGCATACAAGTGAAAAAATCTTCAGATATTTTTTTAGCAACTAGGATTTAAACATATGTTGAAGCTTCTGAAGGATATCCTAAAGCACAGCAATTTCAGTAAAACTAATGTACCAATATAATTCAGAACAAATAATACCTCTCCAGCTGCATCTGCATTATCTAAAGCAAAACCCATAGCTTCTTTTATTTGACTCCTTTCTAGAGTAAGAGCACGTAACATGTCCTCGAACTCATCCCTTTGAGGATCGGTCAGAGTCCTCTCAACTTCGGCACGCTGTAAAATTTACCAGTGTAAGGTATCCCAAACTACTAAAGAACAACATAGCAAATAGAAACAAGAAATATTAAATCAGAAGTGAGACTGCAAAAAGATTACCCTGCTTCTTCCCGCTGCATATGTGCTTGCAGACTCTTTTTCATGCTCCATGCTCCTAGTGACAGGCAGTGGTGGCGGGATCCATCTGCAATAAGGGAAATACACTGTTAAAACAAAAGAATTACAAATGAACACCAGGATCAATTTCAAAGTTAGCAAGGTTTATTACCTTCCACTACCAGTTATCATGATATACGGCTCTGTTCTCCACCTTTGAAGTGTATCACCCTAAACAATACACAAAATATTCATCAGCTTACGACAAACAAAAAAACGGAGGAAAATCTAAGATATACCCATAAGCAAACCAAAAGTACCTGAGCAAAGGAATAGAGTCTCCAGACGTAGTAAGTATGTTCCTTTGAGCCCAGCTCAAACAAGAAATTAAACAGTGAATTCCCACGGCCCCTCTCCATGATAGCTTGTTCAAAAGCACATTCACCATCCAGAACATAGAGAGCCATTGTATCAATCACATGTTTGAGGTGCTCGTTCTCAGGAGTAACAACAGTGATATCCGGAACATTAGGGGTCAGAACCTGAGAATGAATTTCAATGTAAGAGAATTTCACTTGGAATAATATTTCAAAGAAGGGTAGCCGATAAGAGTGTAGTCAACTACAGGTGCCACATCAGCAAGTCAGTTGAACCAGAATCATTACAAATTATGAAAGCATCAAGCACTGAGAACTTTCAAGCGTCTAGACTGATATGGGATCCTTTGGGGGGTTTGGGAGAATAGAGGATGTATGAGATTTCATCCCAAGTTAAGTTTTCTGGTTCTGTTTCTGTTTCTGTTCTACATTACTTTAAGAAATAAAGACAATCAATCCTGAAACTCAAAAGAAACATTTCTGGACTATAAAGTAATTTAAGCAATCCTCGAATATCATATAGAATTTATAAAGAACCAATTTAATCCATGTGGAACCAAGTCTACATACCAGCTCAGAGTTTTGAGTTGGGACAGAAGTTATTGGTGGACCGGATTGACCAGAAAAGACCAAGTTGCAGCCCTGCCAATGAAAATATAAGAAATTTTTAAGTTACACTAGAAACTGGCAGTCGAAATTTTGTTGTTTAAAAATGGCAAGGAAATACCACTAAAAAGGCCCATTCATCAAAGGTTAGTGAATAAAAAAAAATGTATCTCGAAGAGCATCACATACCTCCTTACTCCGAATAGCCATATGTCCAGGTGGTGGTGCGGGTAATGCTTGTGATGGTAGAGAAACCGCTTTACCCCATCCAATTTTCAATTCATATTCATACACAATGATACCTGTAAAATTGGAAAAATTTCTTCATAACCTTCTTTGATTTGTCACATGAAATCAAGATGTTCAGTTAGTACAAAACCAGAAGACCAAGACTAGTCAATTGCCAGAAGGTTCATTAGTTTCCAACATTGACCAACCAGTGGGTAAATTGTATCCATAAAAAAAAGAAAAGAAAAAGGTATCAACACAAAAACAGTATTAGTGAAGAAAGAAGAGGCGGAGGAAACAGCATCAATGAAGATAGAAAAGACAAGGTTGTATTAAAGGCAGCATTATTAACTAAAACTAAACGCCAATGCCTGTCTTCTATTGACTATTGGTTACACATTTATTTCACACTGACGCAAGCTTTGCAGATATGAAACCAATCAAATTTGTTGAACTGAAGTATTCAAACTAATTTGCCCTCACAAAGTATAAAACTAACGATGTTTCTTGTACAGTTATCAATTTTAAGCTTTTCCATCATACATTACACATGTTGCCTCTACCACGCAATTGATTTCTAGGCCAGGCTACAATAGATAAAGGCTAGCTAACCTTGCATTTCATCTTTTGCAGCTTGTCCATCAGCTCTATTCATGAAGGAAACAAAGCCACAGTTTCTTTGCCGCCTCTTCTCCTCATCTGTTCTTGGCCACATAATCTTGACACTAGCTATGGGCCCAAATCTTCCAAAAGTGCGCAGAAGGAAATTTTCATCAACCTACATGGGCATAAAGATCACCTTATGAATATTAAGGAAACATTGGCAAGAGAAAACAACACATGAATCCAAGTAAGAAAAGAAAAACACCTTTGGGGATAGATTCCCAACATAAAGATTCGTAGTTTGCGGGTCACCATCGTCAAACGATCCTGGCCTTCCACTGGGATCAAAATCATCAGGTAGGTCATCAATGCGGCTAGATGGCTGAAGACAGAATAAGTTTAGTACAGAAAGTGTGGCATATCTCTCTAAAAACAGTGCAAAGTTAATGTGAGAGCACAACACCAACAAACAGAGCGCAAGACTATGATAAACTAACCGAGTTATCGCCCTGACGATCACGATCCTGGTTTCTTCTTTCTCTCATTTCTTGTTCACGTTTCAACTCCTCCATGAAATGATCAATATTTCGAGTCTTTCCCTTTTCTCTCTCCTTAGGTCTCTCTTCCTCCCTCTACAAAGATGAAATAAATGAACAAACAACTAAACCATTGGTGCCTCAAACAACAAACCCTACTAATAAAAGAAATACATTGACAAAATCCATGCTACTGACCTTCTTCTCCGGTTCTTTACCCTTAGATGCTAGTGGTGGTGGAAGAAAAGAGGGAACATACCTGCAGGGATTACGTGAAAGATAATCTTCTATATCACAAGAAAACATGCATGGATTTCAACTTATCAAGCAACATCATTCCTAAGACCCACAACTCATAGTCTCATACCAATAAAGCATGAAGACCTTAGCTAGTTACTCTATACAACAATACATATGACCGCATTATATTACACACAAACATCTATTCAAGCCTTGTAACAACCACATTAAAAAGGGTATACTCATCAGCAAGATCACGAGTAGAAAAACTCTTTCTGTTTACGATGGCTTTGCTAGAAATTCATAGCAACACAAGATTGATTCCAATCAAAAGCAATCAGTTTTTTTTTTACCTACTCCCCTTCTTTGAAACCGAACCCCCATCTTTGGACTTTTCACCTGCCATCCGCGAATGCATAGAAAAAAAGGTCCATACTCTTATTAATGTGTTCCCAGTATAAATAAAAACGTTGCTCTAACCATTTGACACCATAAAAACAAAAATAGAAGAACAAAGTAACACATTGCAATGGACACACAACAAAAGTCAGCTAACAACAGTTAAAAAAGCCGAGAGCATTTTCAATACTAACCTTCAGAATCAACCTTAGGCTTATCACCAGGATTAATTGTTCCACCTCGAACAAAAGTCTTAGTAGTAGCACTATCTCCTTGAAATGATTCCACAAATTCTTGATACAGACGAGCTGTTTCATCCTCAGCTTTCTGCATTCAGATCGGAGAAAAAAACAATCGATTATAAATCTCAAATTCGATTCAAATTGAAACTTAAAAAAAAAAAACTAAAAAGAAGAAGAAGAAAAAAACCTTCTTCCTAGCTTCTTCTTCTTCTCTGTGTTTCTGAAAAGGAGTCTTCTTTCGAGTGATCGAGAATGAACTCATTTTTCAGCATTCAACTAATTTCTCAGGAAGATGATATTAATTAGCCCTTTGCTCGTTGACAACGAAGCTAGTTGCGACCTGAGAAGCACGAATTGCGGATTGAGAAAGATCAAAGTAGAAATTATGGATTCTGATTCGGAAACTAGGGTTTGGGGAAATCCACAAGGGTGACGAAACGATCAGGAACCTAGGGCTTGAGGAAAACACAGAGCGAGCTAAAATAAAAATACGATACAAGCGAGAAATAATAATATTATAATAATAAATATACCATGTAATAATATTCAACAATCTAATATTTTTAGTTGTCGTTTTCTACCACATATCAAAATTTTATATTAATTTTCATCTTCAGTACTAATTTCATCACAAACCAGTGAAAATTAATCTAATTATAATTCTTTATCGAGCAGGTCATGTCTTAAAATATTTTAACCAAAATTAAATCTTCATAACTGTAAATAAAATAATAAAAATTAAAATGAGAAGAAACAAAAATAAGATGGACATAAAGTGACAAAAGTTATTAAAAACAAATTAAAAATTGGAAAATAACTTCAGAAGACAAAAAAAAACTGGGGAAATTTCCAATTTTTTTTTTGTTAATTACGAATAAAGTATTATGTATGTTAAAAAAAAAAAAAAGAACAACTTGTAAAAACAAACTTAATTCATATGAAAGAAATTAAATTCACCAGTTTATTAAAGGGCCCGATAACAGCCCATCTCTAATTGAAAACTTTGACAATGCTGACGTCACTATTTCCGATTTCGTTAGCGCCTATTTCATCTGCATATCCAAACACTTGTCGCCGACTCACACAATCCTACCGGAAACCTAACTCTGAGTCTCCGCCGAGTTCCTTCTTCATCTACTCCGTCATCGTTTTTAATTTTTTTTTCAATTCTCGTTTCGATTAAGATGTCCGGAACTGGAGGAAGTAATACCGCCGCGTCAGGAGCCGGAGTGGTTCCGGAGTCAGCCATTGAAGCAGTGAACCAAACGCTTAAGTACCTCAATGAACTGAAACCGCAGTTTGAAGAGATGCTTACTTTAGCTGAGCCAGAGGTTCTTGCAGCAATGAAGCCATTGCAGCGAGCTAAGACTATGTACTTGCTCGCTGAAGCCACCACTACTCTTTACGATCGTAAAAAATCCTTCTTTTTTTCTTCTTTATCTGTTTTTATTGAAATGAAATTGAAGCTTGTTTATTTGGGATAATGTTTTTGTGGTTCTTTTGTGTGTTTACAGTGAGGTTGAGGTGTTCTGGTGTTGATCCTGATGATCGTCGTGTTAAATCTGAAATTGTATGTATAAATTTTGTGTCTTTTGGATATTTTAGTTGTTTCTTTGTCTTTTTAGGTTAATTAGTTGGTGCTTGTGGGCTCTATACGTTTTGCAAATGTAATAAAAAATGTATCTTTGGTGATTTTGTTGATGATAGTATGGTTATTGTAGGAGCGGATGAATGTGTACAGAGAGAAGTTTCAGCGGTGTTTGGATCGAAGTAAAGGTAAAGATTGATATCCTGGTGTCTGTAATGATTTGTAGAGAGATCATGACAAGTCTTTGGGGTTATTAAATCAAACTTTTGTTTTCTCTGGTTAGAAAACCATTTGTTTCACCTTGAATTGGTTATTGTATTGTCGACTCTCGTGGTTGGAAAAACTTTTTCTGATCTTTTCTTTTCATTGGAGAATTGCTGCATCCATTTAATTATGCTCTCAGTTTAGAATTTTCTTAGCCAATGTTAACTTTTAGAGATTAATAGGGATTAACCATTTCTTATGCTAAGTGAAATGCTCTTTGTACCTTAACATTGAATTATACGACATTCTCTACTAAGATGAGTTGTGTTTGTGATCCTTTGTTTTGTACTATGCTTAGTGTCAATTTTAATTGATAGAATAGTTTTGTTGATGGATTCTTTATTGCATACACCTATCTTAAATGCAGGGGAGTAGTAGTTCAAGTGTGTTTACTAAGTTGGTGTTTCTATAGGAAGGCTTATCCTAATGTCTCACAATTGTTCTGGATTTTTCTGTTTATATACCATTGCATCTACCTATTGCCTTAAAGTTATGAGAGATTCATTTCCTTTTGGAAACCTCTTAGTCTATTGAAATTAGGGAGACTGATTCATTAGATATTTTCTTTGCTTTCACTTTTCCGTTTAATACCGTTTTAACCAAATGGAGAAATGTTTTCAACTTTGTTTTTTCAGAATGTACTTTCATTTACAAAACTTATTTGATTTGAATTCATTAGTGGCTAGTTTTTGATCTTAATGTTTCGCAAAAATGGCAATATTAAGGGGTTTTTTCGTTTTGTTGAAGATCCATTTGTTCCTGTCTTCTAGCTCAAATTGGGGGGAGACTAGTCTCTTATCGAAAAGGCTTAAATACTACCGTTTAGATGGGGTTTACTTGGTTCGTAACGCTTGTGCGCAGCGTTTTATAGAATGGGCCTCTCTTACAAGAACCGTTTTGTCGATCTGCGAGTGGATACTAATGGGCTCATTAGTTCTGCATAGTTAATCGAAAGTATTAAGTTTCATGCTCACCGTTTCATTACTTTTTCTAGGTTTATCTGATTAGGAAATTTTGTATTTGATTTGATTTGGTTAGTCACTGAATCACTATCTTTAGTTCAATGTCTTGTCCACTAAATGACCTCTTATCTGTCTCTCTTTTTATCGTAGAACCATTGCGTCCGAGTACTGTCTTAAACCGTCAGGCAGCAACCCGTTTCATCGAACACTCTCTGCCTGATCTTACATCAGGTAAGCCGTAAGCTATAATGTTTATTTCGAACTTTCTCTTTCCCTTTATATATGTGGTCCTCTAACTGTCATTGGTAAATGAATCTAGCTCAAAAGCAAAACATTAGAGATCTCAGTACTGGAGAGAAATCAAGGATCAGGAACTCGGCAACAAGTGCAAAAAAGAGGAAATATCAGTCAAATGAGAAACAGTCTGTTCAGTCAACCGCAAAGGAGTTTCTTGAAAAGGCAGCTCGTGAGCTTCTCGGTAATAATGAGAATGGGTTGAAGGGCCCTCTAGTGGCAGCGCCTGATGGTTCAGATGATGTTGAAATTGGCACAGCCTGATTTACCAGTATATCATGGTAATGTTCTCTTGGCTAAGTGTTAGAGAATCTGATTATCTGTGACACTTGAAAGCAAATCTCTAGAATTGTCATCTAGGTGGCCCATCCAGTAGAAAAACAGATACTTTGTTGTCCCGAGAAACTGAAAACTCTTAGAGAATTTGTTCCGATAATAAAAGTAATACACTGTTTCTTTCACTTTTCGCCTTTTACGAGGTTTTCCATACAGATCTATTTGCTTCTTCTGATGGATACGATTTTGATTTTTGAGACACTTTGCTTTGAAGTCATAATGGATGGGTCAATGAGGAAGTAATGTTGTTCATTGTGGCGATTTGCAAAACTATATAACTTATATGCTGATTGGATACTGTATTGTTCTTCAGCATCAGTTTTGTTTCTTTATGCCAGAATTATATGTCAGCCTTCGGTTTTTGCATCCGTTACTTGTTTGCTAAATTATCAGTCTTTCAAACTCTCTCTTTATCTTTTGCAGCTGCTGCTAATTTAACTGGATCATAGATGTGGCATTCATCATCATGGCTATCATATAGAGAAGTTGGTTTTCTAAACTTAGTATTTGATAGCTGTCTTTATTTTTTTGGACCTAGATAGGTTTGTGGTGTAATGTAATACTTTTGTAATTGCATTGTGTTAGCAACATTTTTTCGGAAAGCTCTTAAAGATGAGCCTAAATTCTCGGAAATACACTATTTGTCAAAAATCCAAAAGAATTAAACAAATCTCATCGATAAAAGAACCAAAAACAGAGAAATTTTTAAAAATCACAGCAGAACTATCCCTAATAATCCAACAAGTCCCAAAAACCCAACTCCACAGGTCAAAGAAGCAGAAGCGGTGGCGGGAGCAACAACTGGAGCTCCCAATATAGCTGTAGAAGGTGCTGGAGAAGGAGCAGAGCCGGTAAAGAAACCACCCGTATGGCCACGACGAGTCGACATGACGACAATATGAAGCTTCTCACCTTCAATACAGTTGCTTTTGTAGCCGCTAATGAAGAAGTAAGGACCATATCTCTCTAGCTCCACCTTAGTGTCTCCATTGCTGTAATTAGCTGCTGGGTTTGATGTGTTACAGTTAATGTACGCTTCTTTTGTCACTTGCAGAACCGAATCCTTCTCCCCATCATACTTCCACACTATTCACATATAAGAGTCAAGAAATTTTATTAATCTTAAGCAATGAGCTGAGTTTTGGATTTGAATAGTAAAACTCACCAAGAGAATCGCCGACGTGAAAATGTAAACTCTCAGCCCATTTGTTGAGGGAATCAGAAGGTGAAGAAGGGATTTTCCAGGCACTGGGTTTGCCTCCAACCAGAATCTCTTTGCAACAGGCCAGATCAACCAAGAGGAAGAAGAAGAAAATAAAAGAAGCTTCCACAAGTGTTCTTCGAGCCATTAGATGTTTAAGATATGTGTGAGTGTAGATAGAGAGAGAGTGTGATTCTTATGGCTTATTTGGGCTCTGTTGTGACTTGTGAGTGATTTGGTCTGTATATAAAGGAGGAAGAAACTAGCCGTTGGAAATAAATGGTGTTTGCTGCTACTCTCTGTTGCTCCCAACGGTTATTTTAAAGGGTTTTAGTACTCAAAGTTCCTTCTTACCAATGTTCTCGTTGGAACTCAGATATAATAACCAGTTTTACTTTACAAAACGGTCGGAGACAGATTATCAAAATTATCGGAAATCTAATTGACATACAAATGATAAACAAAACTGTAAAAAAAAGTATAAATAGAAATGAAAGAATCACATCTTGTCAATTAAGAAAGATAATCCAAAGTGTTTAGTTTGGGAAAATCAAACAAAATACACTCTTAAAAAAGGTTTACATATAAAATCTTTCTTTTGTTACTTGTAATCAAAACCAGAGCGAAACAAGATGACCCCTATTGAGCAAAAACAAAGCATTGTGAAAATCATTAACTATATTACCTCATTCTTTCTTTCTTTCATACTTTCTTTCTTCTCTTCAATGTTTTTTTTTTTCTGAATCAATCGATCTTAACCGAGGAATAGATGAGCCTTGTGAACCAGAGACACGCGAAGAACCCAATTGTTCCAGTCAGAACGAAAAACGCGTAAGATGCGATAAGCATGTACCCGAAGTAGAGCATAGCCGAAACGAGCTTAGTGATCTGGAGTTTTGTGAAGAAATAGAAGGCAGCATATAGAAAGAGATATAGCGCAGAAGAACCTGAGGTGAGGTAAGACCTCCACCACCAGAGATAGTCTTCACTGCAAAGCTGGAAGTAACAGAGAACAATGGTTATCTCAGCGCAAGTGACCATAAGGATCACAAAGACGAGGAAGAGGAAACCAAAGATGTAGTAGAACTGGTTGAGCCAGATAGACGTGAGGATGAAGAAAAGCTCAATGAAGACTGCACCGAAAGGTAAGATTCCTCCAATTAGGATTGAGAAAACTGGGTTCATGTACCAAGCTTGCTCTGGGATTTGACGTGGGATTTTGTTGGTTTTCACTGGGTCATCGAGTGGTGGCTTCTTGAATCCAATGTAACCGCCAACGAAGACAAGAGGGACTGAGATTCCAAACCAGAGGAAGATCAGAGCAAACATTGTTCCAAAGGGGACAGCTCCGGATGATTTTTGTCCCCATATGAGTGCGTTTAGGACAAAAAAGATGGATGAGACAACTGCAGGGAACAAGAAGGCTGTTCTGAAGGCAATTCTCTTCCATTCTGTTCCTTTGAACATTTTGTAGAGACGTGAAGAGGCGTAACCGGCAAAGAGGCCCATGAAGACCCAGAGAAGGAGCATGGCTGTCATAAGACCTCCCCGGTTGGAAGGTGATAGAAATCCGAGCATGGCGAAGATCATAGTGACAAGCACCATGCCTAAGCACTGGACACCTGTACCAACATAGACGCAGAGAAGATCTGAATTGGTTGGGGGCCTGAAAACATCGCCATGGACGAGTTTCCACCCTGTCTCTTCTTGAGCTTCTTCCTGAGTCTCAAGCTCGTTGTACCGCGAAATGTCTCGGTAAAGGGTCCTCAGCATGATCATCGCTACCATACCAGAGAGGAAGAGAACGATCATCAGAGAGTTGACAATAGAGAACCAGTGAATTTGATTGTCGCTCATCAGAAGATAAGCATCCCATCTAGACGCCCACTTTACTTCGCTTTCCTGAAGAGGCAGTAGCAGCGAAATCAACAAAACAGTGAGAACGAGAACACAGTAGTTTCTCTCTAGGACATAACTATCATGCGATAACAGATTAGTCAAACAAGAACTTGCCTGGAAATCAACATCATATGTGAAAATAATTTCCTTCTTATTTTCAACTTCTTGCGGGGTGGCTGAGCTAACAACCAGGCGTTTTGTATGGGGATCACAGGTAGTCAAACGAGTCTTCTCACTCCACTGTCCCTCATATTCATGCTTGGCACTAGAGATCAAGGGAAGGAACACAATACTTAGTACAGAAAAATAGAGGAGAGCCTAAGAGTCCAATTTGCTAACAAGAACTGTACCTAAATGGTTTGACCTCAAATCCCACAATCCTCGCAGCATCAGTTTGTATATCTCTGTGATACCGGACAGTAAACGCCAAGTGATTGTGCATAAAGTACTTTTGCTCTTTGCTCTATAAATTCAAAGGAATGCTTAGCAAATCGTGCTATAATGTGCAATTGAAATAGTGAATAATCCAAAGTTACTAACCCCTTCATACTGCCCTTTGAGCCCAACATGATAGCCTAGCTGATACACAACAGAGGGAGAACCCTGAACCTGATCAACTCTTTCGATTGGAACCACTAGAGGAAGGTTATCAAGGATCCTAACACACACACACACATATACACAAGCACGGCATGAGAAAATAAGCAGAAGGAGCACATGCTATCCATTGAAGAAAAAGTCAGAGAAAATCTCATATTCTAGGTCCTACATGTTGACCCGATACTCATCATCAATCTTCTCTTTGAATGCCTTTGCAGTCTTTGCATCAAGAGTAACACGGCAGAGAATATTGCACATTTTCGCCTCACGCATTTTAAACTGCATCATTCCAACTCCGCATGGTTTAGGAATAAAGCAAAGTGAAAGACTCAAACGCCTAACAAGACATGAATAATAATAACCCAAGTATCAATTTTTTAACAAAACAGAGACAAACCGAATAAGGAGCATTCTCGATCCGATCACCACGAAGCACTTCACCAAGATTCTCAGTACTATCCACAATCTTCTTAGGACGGCAAAAAGGAAGAGAGTAATACGAATATGGTAGCTGAGTCTTTATAGATGTCAATTTATTTACTTTCACCTTCAACTCATCTCCCTACATAGACCAAAAAAAACAAAGATCAACACTTTAATATTTTTAGCCACCTAAAAAAATTACAAATTTCTAAGGATGCTACTAAAAACAAGCATGCAAAAATTTTACATCAATTTTGTGTAATGAGAAGCTAATCATGACAAATAGATATAACTAAGGATGTTAAATCTTAATATGAGATCATCCACATAAATAACCAATTAAACCGGCACTGAACCAACTAACCAACCAAATCTAATATAGCTCCATTAAAATACGACATTGTATAGATCAAGAAGAAGACCAAAATTCAAGCCACAAAAAAAAACTCAAATGTCGGTGGTATCATCACTACGATTCAAAAACCAGATCCGAGAGATCCAAATCAGATCCCAGTGATCAAAAACGTTTATACCTTTTCGAAATCCTGAGGAGCGACACCAGGAAGGTAAAAAGAGTGAGCGGTATGGATGAAGAGAAGAAGAAGAATAGAAGCGATTACAGATCGAAGAATAAGTAATCTTATAGAACTGCTATAAAACTCCATAGCCATGGCGGTTCCACAGATCTGGAGCTAAGAAGCTTTACGTTTTTTGTGAGAGTCGCGGAGAGAAGAAGAGAGCTGTATGAATATGAACTATGAATGAGAAAAAAAAAAATTGATTTTTTTTAGATCCTTGTTTCTCTCTCCGTTATTGCTTTGTTACTGTAACATCATTTCATTCCATTTAGATATCGACACGTGTCTTTCGTTGCAATATCACCGAATTAAACCCGTTGAGAATCAGATACTGATAATGGGCTACATTTTCTTAATTAATGTTGAGATCCGTAATTATCACG
Organism: Nasturtium officinale; assembly: GCA_963854855.1. Classification (NCBI taxonomy): domain Eukaryota; kingdom Viridiplantae; phylum Streptophyta; class Magnoliopsida; order Brassicales; family Brassicaceae; genus Nasturtium; species Nasturtium officinale. The sequence continues at coordinate 6,717,406 of OY978509.1, forward strand.
TACTTAATTTGTGTGTTAAGTAAATGTATTGTCAAATGGATGGCTATATTTTGATATTTACATTATGACAATATATATAGAGAGTGTGTGTAGGGCCAATGTTATCGTTAACCAGAGGCGATTCTGACTTGTGAAAATTAGGAATTTTTGTTTGTCAATTAATTATTGATTAGGCAGAAAAGAAGAAGAAAGGCACAGAGCTGCAAAACAAAGGATCAAGGCATAAAATAGAAGTGATATGAAAGAAGTTGGGATTTACTTGAGTGGATGAGTAAAATCAAACCGGATTTAACTAACTATTTTTCCCATAACATTTACAATGAATCATGCAAACATGAGGAAAGCAATAGATTGTACTTCTGAATCGTTTCTCATCATTTGATCGGTTAAACACGGTGATAAAGGGGTTTGTGGCTATGATGTAGTTGGGATATTCTTATAATTAGTAGAATACTAATAATAATTATGAAAGGAGCCTTAATTTGTGCTATAGTTTGATTGGAGTATGAATGAAGGAAGGTCGTTGGAGACTTGAAGTTGGAAATGAACAAAAGAACGTGAAATGGGGCCTACGTCTGATGGGTTAGCCGTTAGGTTGTGCCAAAGTTTGAAACCAGGTCTCACTGATTGACTTCATCCTTAAATTCCATCGAGTTTTGTTTGATAATTAGCAAAACAAAACAGTAACTAAATATTAGTATTTCTTCAGTGTTTTCTTTTTTTATGAATTATCTAATTTGTTAAATGGACTCCCAACAAAACTAAAATTTAAACACGAAATTATATTTAATAAATTATATGCTTCTATTTAACTGTTACCAAGCGGCTAATAGTTCAAAAATCAAAACCAAAACAATGTTTTGCATGCTCCCGTTACTCTTTTTTTAAATGGTTAAAATTTAGGATGCCCCAAAACTCTGTTGACCGTTTCTATATGGGTTTGTTCGGACATAGGAAGTGAGTGTTTGGTTCTCGCGTCAGTATTAAAATAAAAGATTTTGAGTTTGGGTTGATCGGGTGCGTATAATATCAAGCTTACAAGATTAGACGATTTTAAATCTTTTAATCTTATAGGATTTTAGCATACATAGGGTTGGATTTGTGGGTTTTTTTTTTGGGTGTACGAGCTAATATCTTTGTTTAGCTGAAAATAACCTTATTATTTGGAATCTTGGATAGAGTTTGGTGGACCAGTGATATTGTTGGCGCATATTCCATCCATTTCAGATCCCATGCAAGAGTTTTTAAAACAACGAGTCTAAACCTGGTTTTGCATTCACAATTAGCAGTAAATAAATAAAATTATAATTCCCAACAATTTTGTAATAAACTTGTTTTCTTATTATATATATTTTTTAGATTTCATATAAAACTAAAATATCCAAAAATCTAACCTATAATAAATGCATCATTCCAACTCAAGAAGTAAAAAAATAATTCGTATGATTAAAATAATTTGCTTAAAGAGAATGAAATAAAACCTCATCAGCTTTTATATACACGATCTACAAAAATTTCCTGAAATCTAACAAGTGATTAACAAAAATAAACAGTTTTACATAAATATCATTATATTCACTCTCAGTCACAAGTCACAACTACCATAATTAATTAATTATCATAGCTAATACAGTTATTACTATCATTAATATTATCATTATTATTTGTAATAACAATATTATTAATAATGTCACCGTGCCACAACCACACGATGTCCTTCAACGCCGGCCTAACTTGTTCTTCATATAAAGTATTATATTCCAAAGAATCTCCCGCCGATTTACGTAACTCAACGACGGCGACCTCCGGCGCAATCTCAAAAACCTCCGCCGTCACAGCGACCTTTCCTTTTCTCCCTTCCATTTTCCCTTGCATCTTCACCTTAAAATCCTTAGTCCTCTTCACCTTCATATTCATCGCTTTCCCAATCCCTTCAAGCTTCGTCATTATCTCCGACGCCGACCACCGTGAAGTAAACATAGATCTCAGCTTCCTTTTGCTCTCAAACAAACTCGACAAATCAAATCCTGATGACATCGACGAGATAAACTCAAACGCGTTGAAAAACTTCGGCGTTGTTATCGTTTCGTCAATTTCATCGCCGTCGTCGTTACGCGGCGGAGATTGAATCGGTTCGTCGATCGGAGGATTGAAGTTTTTCACAAACCAAGGTGTACGCATGATCGCCGGAATCGAGATCCGTTTGGTAGGATCAACGACTAAAAGCTTCGAAATCAATCTCTTAGATTCCGGCGAAAACCACGGCGGAAATTCAAATTCCGATTTGAATATCTTATTATACATAGTCATAAGATTCTCATCTTGAAACGGCAAAACTCCGGCGAGAAGAACAAACAAAACGACACCGCATGACCAAATATCAGCTTTAGCACCGTCGTAACCTTTCTTCCTTAAAACCTCCGGTGCTACATAAGCCGGAGTTCCACACTGTGTATGAAGCAATCCGTCTTGTAGAATCTGTTCAGGTAAAGCTGAAAGACCAAAATCAGAAACCTTAAGATCTCCATTTTCATCGACTAAGAGATTCTCAGGTTTGAGATCTCGATGAGAAACACCTCTACTGTGACAAAAATCAACGGCTGAGATTAATTGTTGGAAATATTTTCTTGCTGAGTCTTCTTTAAGTTTGCCTTTAACAACTTTAGCGAATAGTTCACCACCTTTGACGAACTCCATGACGAAGAAGATCTTTGTTTTTGTAGCCATGACTTCTTTTAACTCGACCACGTTTGGATGACGAACAAGTCTCATGATTGAGATCTCTCTTTTGATTTGTTCAGTCATATGATTACGTTTGAGAACTTGGTCTTTGTTGATGATTTTGATCGCAACACTATCGCCGGTGAGAATCTCTTTGCCGTAAAAGACTTTTGCGAATGTTCCTTTGCCTAATAATCTTCCCATCTCGTATTTTTCGAACAGAACTCGCCTTTGTTGTTGTTGTTGTTCTTCCATAGTGTTTTAGTTGTTGTTTTGTTTTTTTTTTGGTTAAGATTATAAAAGAAGAATGGTTTATGAGTTTACGTTTGATTCCATGAACATATACAGAAGTAGAATAATTCCATGTTCAGCATATATTCAAATTATGAGAGAATGGTGATGAAGAATGATGATGACGCTTGAAGGTGGTTTAGTTATATAAACCAGGCAAAGGAATTGGGAGGTAGTAGTTTGAGATGGCCCCTTGGAAATATATTTATTCAGTGGGGTGATTTAATTGTTTTAGTTTTTAGTTTTTACATTTAAAACCCAAAAAAATAAAAAAATAGGAACAATTCTTGGGTTCACTCCTAGGGATGAATATTAGATATTCATCCCTTTTAGTTTAACCAATAGTAATTTGTCATTTAATATTATCAAATAAATTAATTAATATGTTAAATATAATAATTAAAAAAAATCAATAAATAATCGAAAATAATTACTAAAATAAAATAAAATTAATTAATTATGACAAAAATAAAACAAAAACTCAAAATTAATAAAATAAAATATGAAAATTAATCATAAAATATACCATAAAAACACAACTAACAGAACCCAAGAAAAAAAAAAAAGAGTAGCCAAAATATAAAATATATACCCTATAATACAACTCATCTAAACTAAGGGAAATAACAAAACAAATTATCAAAATATTAAAAATATATCCTAAGGATAGAACTTATCGAACCCAAAGAAAATAACAATAGGGTTTGTTGAAATATAAAAATATTTCCTAAATGATACAACTCAACGAACCCAAGAGAAATAAATAAAACAAGATGTAATATTTTAATACAATTATATTTAATTTTGTTAAATTTTGTTTATTTATTTTATAAAATATAATATTAAAAAATTAAAGAAATAGAAATAAAAGATAATTAATAGTCCCACCTTTAATTTAATTATTTTATTTAAATAATATTAATTATTTTATTTTATTTAAATAATATTAATTCTTTTATTTTATTTGATTATATTAGATGGTAAATTCTGATTTATTAATTAAAAGTGGGTGAATGAGATATATTCACCCCTAGGAGTGAACCCAAGAATTTTTCAAAAAATAGCTTACACTTCAATTTAAACCTCCATGTTTTACAACTTCCATTTTAAATATAAAATATAAAAATTTTATCATTTTAAATCTTCAACTTGGTATTTCGATATCGGTTGATTTTTCACTTTACAAAACATTAACAGAAATTTAAAATTTAAAACCCAAAAATCACGTACAAATATTTTTTAATATGTTAAAATGATTTAGAGATTAAAAAAATATTTTGGATTTTTTAATTTTAAAATTTAGTTAATGTTTTTAATATTTTTATGTGATTTCTAAAATTAAAAAATTTCAAAATAAATTTTAAACTCTAAATTATTTTAACAGATTAAAACATATTTGTATATGATTTTTAGGGTTTTAAACTTACAAATTTCTTTAATATTGTGTGTAGTCAAAAGTCAATAAATATCAAAATATTAAGTTGAAAGTTTAAAATGATAAATGAGGTTTAAAATAGAAGTGTTACCTTCTAAGTTTTTTTTTATTTTCTGCTGTATTTATGTTACTGTTTCCCTTCCAACTTTCTGGGTCTGCATTGATATTTTAAACTAAACTAATATAGTATTAAATATAGTAAATGATTACATTAATTTTTTTTGTTTGAGTTAAACATTTTCATAAATGTTATTCAAAGTTGTAACTTCGCTGATTCGTATAAAGAACATGTTTACCTTCCTTATTTTGTTTTTCAGCCTGTAACTAATCTGGGGGACTGCTTGCATTGCATGTGTCATGGGTGGCCCAGGTGGGCAAATGATACAATCGTCTAACTCTAAGCCTACATAAACTTTGATTAATTATTAATTTTAAAATATCATTATCAAACAACCACAGTTGTACAAATTTAATAAATTTAAAACTTAAAATATTGTTCAAGTTTTTGTTTCTTAAACCTTTGTATTTTTAATTAATGAAATTAATAAGGCCGTGTTTTGTCTTGTTCTACTTTTACGGCCCATATTATGGTTTTGTGTATAATTTATCAACTAGATACAATGGACCGGTTTGGATTTTGGCTAAATTAATTTACATGTTTAATTTATTTTTAAATATTGGAAAACGTAAACCGTCATAGTACTATGGGTTACATTCGTTGAAGTACAGACTGTATTATTTAAGTGCTATTAGCGAGTCTTATGGTTGATTAAACACGATGCTTAACCCCACTAAATGTTGTTCTTTGTCTACGAGAGCTGTTCTCCATGAATCATGATTTTCTTCGACTTGCAGTCCAAAAACTACCAATGTTTTTCATGTCATGAACTGAGAATTATTCCAATACCCATCAACAAAATATTTATACTCATTTATTTACTCTATCATCTATAATAAATATGTGCTCTAGTTTTAACTGTAACTGTTTTTCCCTTACACAGTTGCTAAAGGAGGCTGCTCAAATCTTAAATATATTTAAAAATTGTTGTCGACTATAACCATCTCAATAAACAACACAATCCATGATACTATGGATCGCTCTAACTTATTTCGAAAATCAAAAGTGTATTTTTTAATCAAAAACTGTAATTTTTTTTTTATAATTTTTAAAATTTAATCATATAGCATGAAAATGTTAAAACAGTACTTATTACTTAATTTCAAAAAATTTGATCATATTATTTTTTATATAATACCATTTTATTAAACTGATAGATTAGTTGTATGTATTACAACAATTATACCATCATATACTTAATGGTTATAAATTGTGTTTTACTGTATATAGTTAAAAAATAAATGCACATCTCTAGTTGAATTTAATAACAGTTTAGCCGTTCATAATCTTTGGTATTTCAAAACATACTCTATTTTTTTTTTTTTTTTGCAACAATAGTCCAAATATTTTGCTGAAAGAGATTAGTATTGTTGACTGAACTTTTGGATAAAAACAAATGATGATGACGCAATGAAACATTAGTTTTCTATAGTTGGAGAAGATATTTCTCGGGTGAATATTAAATCTTGTCATTGGCTCATTTAAAAATATTTCATTACACACTTAATGACTATATTCTATGCATCTATATTATAAAGTTTTGTATGTCGACTAGAGAGGACACGATATGCAGGCCAATTTTGTCATGTTGATTTGGATCTTTGTTTTCGAGGGTAAAGAATTAATCGGTAATGATGTTGAATGGTTTATTAAAGCTCGAAACAGGATTAGTGCATTTACACGTAAACAACACAACAGTTTTGCTTGAACCAGCTGGGTTAAATCACTAATATCAATTTGTTAAATGTATTCTTCATATTATCCAAATCGAGTATTTTTGGTTTGAGTTGTTTATCACGTACTTCTTTGGCGTAAATTCAATGAAAATGACCAAATTATTTAACGATTTTAAATATAATATTTTGAAGTTATTAGAAGAAAAAAGTTATGATTGAATTAGTTAATTACGCACACTCTTCAGTATTGTAAAATATAATTGATCTGCTTTAAGTTAAGAGTGACCAAAATATTTATAATCTAAAGTTCTAACCAGATTTGAGAACTTTTCACATTCGGATCTAGAATATCTGGACCGTCTTTACATATAAATTTTAAAACAAATAAAGTTAATATGGTGATAGTTTGAATAATTAACTATATTAGCAAATATATATTTCACGAAGGGTTTTTATATTTTGTAAATCATATATGGGTAGGCTTTAATGAATTTCAGACTGGTGGGCTTTTAATATTTTGATATTTTGGTGGATTTACTATTGGTAGACTTTTAGTGAATTTCAGATATTTCCAATGATTTTACAAGACTTTTAGAATTGGTGGGCTTTGTAATGAATTTCAAAAATATTTTAATGGTTATAAAAGTCTGTAACTGTTTAAGAGAATTTGATTATCAAAATTAGTGACACTGATAGCCATACAAGTTTGTGAATTTTTTTTAGACATTTGCGTTTACTCCTTAAGCGTATTTAATTCTTTGATCAACAAGTAATCTTTGGTAGAGTTGGAGTCTTCCCACTACGACTTCAATCATAGTGGCAAAAAAATCCTAATTTTTGTAGACTTTGAGAATTAGTCAGGATAAAGTTTTGGAATTCCCTTCGTTGAAAAAGAGACAATAGGGTTTTTGATTTTTAATTGGAGATTTTATACATTTAGTTTGTTTGAAGTCAATCTGAATTTCGTTTTTAGCATGTTGTATTTTTTGTCCATATTTCTAACTATAAAGTATAAACTATGAAATTCGTTCATATGTTTTTCAAACAAATTGCTAAGTTACCAATGGCATAAGATTTTATATGAAATTTGCAAATTACTGACTGATGAACGTTTTATTTGAACTCTTTTTGAACTATTATTTAAAGTGAGTTTCATGTTCAATAACACTATATTTGAAAGGATATTTAAAAATATTAATTGAATAACAAAGAATTAAAAAAAAAATCTTTCTTATATCATAAGAATAATCTAATTATGACCATCAGTCAACTTTTATTCTACTCGTTTTGTACCATTGTTTCACCCATTCTACAAAAACTATATTCATATCATTGTTCTGTTTGTTTTGCTCCTTTTATTTCCTTGTCAAGATTCGAAATCCCTTTTTTATTGACAAAAAAATGCCTTTCCATTTTGATATATGCTCGTCTAATTACAAATATTCAAAACGACCATGAATCACTTTAAGAAATTAATTGGAAATCAAACTGAATATAAAAAGTATACTTAAAAGTTTTGGGTATAGGATTAAATTCGATCGAAACTTATGTAAGGCCAAAAATACTCGCAAGTCGAAAAAATCTGAGTAACGCGCGTGCATCATAAATTTTGTTGCAGATCCTCCTCCCTTTGTCTTAATTCTTGGTTTGTGTGGACATCTTATTATCTTAGAAAATCTAGCATTATATGGTTTGTGTGAACATCAATTATTGCAATGTAAACTAATCTTGAAAGAATTTAATTGCAACCACATACATATCTTGAACGAATGATAAAGGTGGTACAAAAATAAAATATGTTTTTGTATAATACATTGATAAAGACTCCCCTTAGAAAAAAACAAAGATTGATAAAGATCAGTATACGAGTTCAAATTAGATTTGATTGGGTATTTGCCAAAGGCCTCTTGCCATTTCTCCCTCTCTCTAAAATCGTCGACATAAAGCATAACACTTGAAGGTAATCTTACTGAACTCGCTCTAATATGTATGTACATAGTCTATCTTGATGTTTCAAAGTTGTAGAAGAAAAACATTTTATCCCAAAGAGTAAACTCTGTTGTGGATTTTTTTTTTCCCAATACTTTTGACTATATCTGTTGTTTACTTGTTCGAATGTTGCGTCAATTTTATTCTTACTTGTACCTTGATCGTGTAAAGAAATTATTAGTATTCTTCTTGTGTTGCCTTAAGGCAGAGTGATGTTTTGGTGGTTTTAGTTAGTACTGCTCTGTATATTTTTCTATATGTAACTCTTTTATTTCTTTCTGCAATTTAATTCGAAAGTCTTTTAACAAAAAAATAGATGACTAATTATATTTTCTCTTAACATTATTGAATAAAGCACTGATTAACCAACTATAAACTTATTGACTTTATATAAACGAAGCTATCCTTTTTTTTGTAGGAAACAAAATGAGTTTGTGGTATATCATTGTTGCATTCGTCTTCTTTGCATCTTTACTCATTGCAAAAAATACGACAAAGACAAAGAAGAATCTACCTCCAGGACCACCAAGACTTCCTATAATTGGCAACTTGCACCAATTGGGATCCAAACCTCATCGTTCCATGTCCAAGTTATCTGAAAAATATGGATCTCTAATGTCTCTAAAGCTTGGAAATGTGTCTATCGTTGTGGCATCTTCACCAGAGACAGTGAAGGATGTTTTAAAAACGTTTGACAAAGATTGTTGTTCGCGACCTTGTATGACTTTTCCTCGAAGACTTACATACAATTTCAAAGATCTCGCCTTCTCTCCCTATAGCAAATATTGTAAGGAAGTACGAAAGATGACGGTTGTTGAACTCTACACTACCAAAAGGGTAAAATCGTTTCGAAATATAAGGGAAGAAGAAGTTGCCTCCTTCATCGATTTCATCAAACAATCTGCTTCATTGGCGAAACCGGTTAACTTGAGCCAGAAGTTAATGGAGCTATCAGGAAGTGTGATTTGTAAATTGGGATTTGGGATCAGTCTTGAAGGAAGCAAACTTGAGGATACTTTCGAGGAAGTCATTCACGGAGGCATGGAGGTGATTGGGAGTTTGGCAGCAGCGGATTACTTCCCGGTTCTTGGTAATATTATCGATAGGATCACAGGGCTACACAGCAAATGTGAGAAGGTTTTTAAGGCAATGGATACATTTTTTGATCAATCAATAAAGCATCACCTAGAAGATGATAATATGAAGGATGATATCATTAACTTGCTCCTTAAGATGGAAAGGGGAGAGACTAGACTAGGAGAGTTCCAACTTACTCGAGAGCACACCAAAGGAATTCTTATAGTAAGTAATGCGAACAACTCAATCCATAACTTTATACTTCACAGTTCACATGTTACATAAAATTTTGTGTCTTTGACTATGACAGAACGTTCTTCTTGGTGGAGGAGACACATCTGGCCACACGGTGACATGGGTGATGACACATTTAATTACAAACCCAAGAGTTCTCAAGAAAGCTCAAGCCGAGGTGAGACAAGTAATCAAAAACAAAGACGATATCGCAGAAGAAGATATAGAACGACTCGAGTATCTGAAAATGGTTATTAAAGAAGCATTTAGGATAAACCCACTTGGGCCACTTCTAATTCCTAGAGAGGCTTCAACAGATTTAAAGATTGGAGGTTACGACATTCCAAAGAAAACATGGATCTATGCCAATGTATGGGCTATTCATAGGAATCCAAACGTTTGGAAAGATCCTGAAGCTTTCATCCCAGAGAGGTTTATGGATAGCCAGATTGACTATAAGGGTCTAAACTTTGAGTTGTTGCCGTTTGGTAGTGGAAGGAGATTGTGCCCTGGTATGGCAATGGGTATGGCTTTGGTTCACTTGACTCTTATAAATCTTCTTTACCGATTTGACTGGAAGCTTCCCGAAGGAATGAAGATAGAAGATGTTGATCTTGAAGAATCATTTGGACTTTCTTGTCCTAAGAAAGTTCCGCTTCAGCTTATCCCGGTCCTTACTCAGTGGACTTGACTTGTTTTTTCATAGTTCAAAATGAAACCTTTTCAAAATATGTTTTAAAGTCTTATCATTATCAGTAAGGATATGTTTGGATACTTGAATAAGTGGATTAATGTAAATCCAAGATTACTCTTTATGAATCGACTTTTTCTTAGTAAATATAATGACATTTAGTGTTATATTCTTAAAATTTACAACTTTAAAGGGTGAAAACTTATTTGTATTTCAGTTTTTATAATATAATATATACGAGTATCTTTAATGCTGAGAAACGACAAAGTCTTTCAAAAATCTTAATTTAATTATTTTGTAATACATAAATTATTGATTTAAATTTAAAATTAGAAAAAGTTAATTTGACCAATCATGTAAAATCAAGTGGTAAAAACGTTTCTATTTGAAGATTCAAAAAACGTTTCTGATTCTCTCTCTTGCTTTTTCATTTTTTGAATCTTTAGATTGTCCCTAAGAAACTATAGCAGGAGATGCTCTAAGTATAAGTAGATAAATAATTTCCAACCAAAAATGTATATATATATATATAAATAGATAAGTAGATAAATAAATTGATTGCCGACCAAACAGAAGTCATGAACCGTTGGATCTAAGCTCAAAATGTAATTTACGTACAACGTCAGCTCACTGCCAAATGCGTTATATATATGAAACTGTCAATCATGCAATTTGTTTCACAACACAAGTTTAAAAAAAAAAAAAAAAATCCTCTCTGTCTATCTCCCTAAAATCTTCGGCACAAAATAGAAGACTTGAAGGTAACCTTAACGAACTCAGTCTGTCAGTATGAAGATGTTTCAATGTTGTAGAAATTACAAAAAGTATATAACCGTACTTGCATTTTTTTTATTGTGTAAAGAAATTTTTTAAAATTGTTCTTGTGTTGTTTTACGGCAGAGTGATGCTTTTGGTGGTTTTAGTTTCCGCTATTTTATATTTTCCGTTCAATTAACATGCTATGATGATCGAATAAGTTGAGCCACCTAGAGCTGTAAACTTTTTTTGTTTGTTTTTGTTTTTGTTTTGTCTTGTTAATATCGAAAAACTTAAAACTCAAAACCATATAAAAAAAAATTGTCTCCATGACGCCGGCCATGACCGACCAGTAGCAACTCACCGGCTCCTGACCCCCCAGAGCCTCTACCACCCTCTGATCTGTTTCCCTTGTTCGCCTTTCAAACTCTTTTACTAACCGTTAACGCTCCGCCTCCCCTACTTGCTGCTCACTGCCTCACCAACATCTCACTGATCCTGCTCCACCCCGGTCACTGCACTCTCAGTTCTAGATCTAGGGTTTAGTGTGTCACCCTTTTCTACAGATCTGAGTCTAGTGGTACATCCAAAGTCACAAACCGGATCTTTTGGTGCTGAGTTTTCTACAGGTTTTGAGGAATGCTAGTCGCCTCTTATGTTTTCGATAGCTGGTGTGCCCTCTTGTGGCTCTTTTACCACCCTGGTGCGGGTCTTTACTGCTTTTTGCAGACTCTTTACCGACTACTGTGTTGATGGGACAAAGTTTTCTCCAATGATTGAAAACACTACTACCAATGACTCTGGTTCCTTTGTACTTTCATACTCCTCTCTCCTCCGTTTTTGAGCGTTTTCTCCTCCCATTTAAGACGACCACATTAGTTTCTAGTGATTCCATTTCAGGAAGCATTTTGTTGAATCTAGTTCTGTTTGAAGCAGAGGCGAAGTGGTCTTCCATTTCTCGCTTAGCATTTGAGTTTGACCAAAAAGAGACTATTCCATTTTTTTGTAGGAAACAAAATGTGTTTGTGGTATATCTTTGTTGTATTTGTGTTCTTTGCATCTATAATCATTGCAAAGAACACCACAATAAAGACAAAGAAGAAGCTACCTCCTGGTCCACCAAGACTTCCAATAATTGGCAACTTGCATCAAATGGGATCGAGACCTCATCGTTCCATGTTCAAGTTGTCTGAAAAATATGGATCTCTAATGTCCCTTAAGTTTGGAAATGTGTCTATCGTTGTGGCGTCAACTCCCGAGACGGTGAAAGATGTTTTAAAAACGTTTGACTTACATTGTTGTTCCCGGCCTTATATGACTTATGCTGCAAGAATTACTTACAACTTAAACGATCTCGCCTTTTCTCCCTATAGCAACTATTGGAGGGAAGTACGAAAGCTGACGGTTATTGAATTCTACACCGCGAAAAGGATCAAATCTTTTCGACATGTAAGAGAAAAAGAAGTTGCATTCTTGGTCGATTTCATCAAGCAATCTGCCTCATTGGAGAAGTCAATTAACTTGAACCAGAAGTTATTAAGACTCGCTGGGACTGTGATTTGTAGAGTTGGATTTGGGATAACTCTTGAAGGGAGCAAACTTGAGAATACTTATGAAGAAGTCATGCAAGGAACTATGGAGGTGTTGGGGAGTTTCGCTGCAGCAGATTCCTTCCCGGTTATCGGTAAACTCATCGATAGGATCACGGGGTTACATAGCAAATGTGAGAAGGTTTTTAAGTTAGTAGATACATTTTTCGATCAAGCTATAAAACATCATTTAGAAGATGAGAGTATCAAAGATGATATTGTTGGATTGCTCCTCAAGATGGAAAGGGGAGAGATTGGACTTGGAGAGTTTCAACTTACTCGAAACCACACCAAAGGGATACTTTTGGTAAGTAATGAGAACCCTCTCAATCCATAACTTTATTCTCTACATGTTGCATACAGTTTAAATCTTATGTCTATGAATATCTTACAGAACCTTCTTATTGCTGGAGTAGAAACTTCTGGCCACACTGTGACATGGGTGATGACACATTTAATTACAAACCCAAGAGTTCTCAAGAAAGTGCAAGCCGAGGTGAGAAAAATGATCAAAAACAAAGACGATATCACAGAAGAAGATATAGAACGACTTGAGTATCTAAAGATGGTAATTAAAGAAACGTTTAGGATAAACCCACTTGTGCCACTTCTCATTCCAAGAGAGGCTTCAAAAGATTTAAAGATCGGAGGTTATGACATTCCAAAGAAAACATGGATCCATGTCAACGTATGGGCTATTCATAGGAATCCAAACGTTTGGAAAGATCCAGAAGCTTTCATCCCGGAGAGGTTTATAGATAGCCAGATCGACTATAAAGGTGTACACTTTGAGTTGTTGCCATTTGGTGGCGGAAGGAGAATCTGTCCTGGTTTGGGAATAGGTATGTCTTTGGTACACTTGACTCTTATCAATCTTCTTTATCGTTTTGATTGGAAGCTTCCAGAAGGAATGAAGGTAGAAGATGTTGATCTTCAAGAATTATACGGACTTGCTTGTCCTAAGAAAGTTCCACTTCAACTTATCCCGGTCCTTACTCAGTGGACATGACTTTATATTTTCATTGTTCAGAATGTTACCATTTGGAAATATTTTGAATGTCTTACCATTATCAAATATCAATAATGAATAATGATTTATCTTTTTATAGCTCAAAATGTAATGTTTTGGGTTTTTTTCAAGTTTTATCATTCTCAATATGAAAGTATTTGTTAGAAAATCCGTTCTTTACCATATTTTCTCCGAAAGAACGTTACTATTGTTCGTACTACTCTTAACATATTTATCGGGGCTATTCATATGATGTTATCCCTCTCCGATGCTGCTATTATACTGCAGACGAGACTTGTTAACTCTCAGTTTTGCTGACAAAGGTGAGATATGTCCCCAAGGTGAGAGACTAATCGAGGAAGTTTTAATATAAAGGTTTTACAAGACTTCTGAAAAACATAGATATTTCAAAAATATTATGAATTCTAAATTTAATCATACAATCTACTTAGTACTATAATAGTTGCTAGAAAGTAAAAATGAAGTTAACTTACCTTAAAATTTTGAAGAATTTTTGGTGGTCAAATTTAATTTTATGTCAAATCCAAAATTAGTCATTATAGTCTTAATATGTGAAGTTTTGATTCCATGAAATTCACTAAGATATGATGTTGTTTTAAATAAAGAAAAAAACTAGATTGAATAAAACTGTATTTTGTTGTTTAATCATAAACTCTGTTTAATTGAAAAACACATCTAAACTAGATGTTTATATTCTTTTAAATGCATTACCAATCAAATCCTTAAGTTTAAACCTACCTAAATTTTGATTAATAGTTAATTTTATAATTATCATTATCAAACCACAGTTGTACAAATTTAATAAATTCAAAACTTAAAATAGTTCAAGTTTTTGTTTCTAAAACCTTTTTATATAAACTAAATTAACAAGGTCATGTTTTGTTTTGTTCTACTTTTACGGCCCATATTATGGGTTTTGTGTATAAGTTATCAACTAGATACAATGAACCGGTTTAGATTTTGGCTAAATTAATTTACATGTTTAATTTATTATTAAAGATTCGAAAACGTAAATCGTCATCGTATACATTATATTCGTTGAAGTGCTATTAGCGAGTCTTATGGGTGATTCAATACGATGCTTATAAACCGACTACATGTTATTTGTCTACGAGAGCTATTCTCCATGAATCATGACTTTATTCGACTTGCAGTCTAAAATCTACCAATTTTTTTTCATGTCATGAACTGAGAATTATTCCAATACCCATCAACAAAATATATATACTCATTTGTATACTCTTTCATCTGTAATAAATATGTGTGCTCTAGTTTTAACTGTAAATGTTTTCCCTTACACAGTTGCTGAAGGAGACTGTTCACATATTAAAGATATTTAAAAGTTGTTTTGACTATAACGATCTCAATAGTCACCACAATCCATGATACTAGTAATTTGAGTGTCAAATTTGTTATGGATCGATCTAACTTATGTAGAAAATCAAAGTGTAATTTTTTTTTTAATTTTCAAATTTAAATCATCAAGCATGAAATTTTTTAAACAATACTTATTACTTAATTTCAAAAAATTGATGATTTTTATTATACTATTATGTCTTATATCATAAGAACTATTCTGATTATGGCCATCAGTCAATTAATTTTATTCTACTCGTTTTGTACCACTTGTTTCACCCATTCTACACAGTCTATATTTATGTCATTGTTCTGTTTGTTTTGCTACTTCGATTTCCTTGTCAAGATTCGAAATCCCTTTTTTTATTGACAATCTGTTTGCAACAAATGCCCTTCCATTTTGATATCTGCTCGTCTAATTACAAATATTCAAAACGAGCATATATCACCTTAGAAAATTCATTGGAAATCAAACTGAATATAAAAAATATACTTAGGGAATGTATGAGTAAATTCGATCGAAACTTAAGTAAGGCCTAAAGTACTCGCAATTAGAAAAATTCTAAGGGGTGTTTATTGGTTCTATAACTTTTAAAAAGTTAGAATTTTTTAACAATTGACTATTATTCAATATTGATTTTGCAAAACTCTATTAAAAAATTGTGTTATTGATTTTGATAGTATTAAATACTTGATTACAATCATTAAAAATATTGAGTTATGGGATTACAGATTTTAAAAAGCCAATTAAAGTCATGTGTTATTCAAATAAAATGAAATTAAATGATTTTATGATTAGAATAAAGTCTGGTGTTATTGAATGATTGAATTGAATGTTTTTTGATCATGTAAAGACTCTTTCAAAATAGTAGAGGTTGAGTTGATATTTTTAAAGACTTGTGAAATATAAGTTTCAATTTTTTTTTTTATCAAAACTCATGCAATTCGTAAAATATATTAACAACTATTAGGCATTAAAAATATGTTCGGGATCCGAGATCAAGATATTTTATTTTGAGTCTCCAAATATCTGGATCCGAATATTTATTTTGAGACTCCGTATATCCATATCTATTTTTATGTATGGTATTTATTTAAAATATATGTATAATATTTAAATATATATTATTTAATATATAGAAAATTATTTAAAATATAATAAAAATAAAGTTTACATAAATGTTTTGTATATTTTTTAAACTTTATAAAGTAAATATGTTTTAAAATATTTTTAAAAATTAATTTAATTTATTTTAATGATATTTTCAATTTATTTTTATTTTCTTATTTATTTTTAAATACTTTTATATTATTATTTTAAGAACTTTACTTATTTCTGACGGCTCCAGATCGGATCCGGATATACGCGGATATTTAATGAATTCGGATCCGAATATCCTAACATATTATCATAACAACAATTTCAAAAATTATTTCAAAGTTAACAAAACTATATCTTGATATATTTTTAAAATCTATGAGATTATGAAAAAATCTTTGATAAAATATTTACATAACGTGCATCACATTGTCTTAATTCTTGGTTTGTGTACATCACATTGTCTTAATTCTTGGTTTGTGTAGACATCTTATCTTAGAAAATCTAGCATTATATGGTTTGTGTGGACATCTATTATTGCAATATAAACTAATCTTGAAAGAATTTAATTGCTACCACATACATCTTGAACAAATGATAAACGTGGTACAGAAATAAGATATTTTTGTATAATTCATTGATAAAGACTCCCCTTTGAAAAAAGACAAAGATTGATAAGGACTGGTATGCGAGTATAAATTAGATTGATTGGATATTTGCCAAAAGCCTATTAATTTAAAATTAATTTCCGATTAATTTCTATTTAATTTCTGATTAATCTCTTAAGCGCCCGACTAGCGGACGGTTATGTATTTACATCTCACGGCCAAGAAAATGTCACCGCCTGCATAGCCACACAATCGTCTCCCAACACAAGTTTATGTGTATACATTATATAAAAAAAAATCCTCTCTACCCCTTATCATTTCTCCCTCTCTCTCTCTCTTAAATCGTCGGCACATAATATAAGATTTGAAGGTAATCTCACCTAACTCGGTATCTCTATAGATATAGGTGTTTCAATTTTGCAGAAGAAACTCTTAAACACTTTATTATATGTTCTTTGCTCTCATTTCGCCTTTTCCTTGATTGTGTAAAGAAATTTAGTAGTCTTCTTGTGTTTCTTTACGGCAGATCAGTAAGGCTTTAGTTCTGCGGTTGGTTCTATAATATATATCATACATCCACTTAACACACACTGTTTGGTTCAGTCACCCACTTAAGTATTAATAATCTACTTATATTTCTCATAAGATTATATATCGAATAAGTAAGTCACCTAGAATTAAAACTTAATATGTTTAAATTATCCCATTTTTTTTGTAGGAAGCAAAATGAGTTTGTGGTATATAGTTGTTGCGTTCGTCTTCTTTGCATCTATACTCATTGCAAAAAACACGAGAAAGACAAAGAAGAATCTACCTCCGGGGCCACCAAAACTTCCAATAATTGGCAACTTGCACCAATTGGGATCCAAACCTCATCGTTCCATGTTCAAACTATCCCAAAAATATGGATCTCTAATGTCCCTAAAGTTTGGAAAACTGTCAACCGTTGTAGCGTCAACTCCAGAGGCGGCGAACGAAGTTTTAAAGACGTTTGACCTAGATTGTTGTTCGCGACCTTATATGACTTATGCTGCAAGGATTACGTACAACCTAAACGATATTGCCTTTTCTCCCTATAGCTTATATTGGAGGGAAGTACGAAAGCTGACTGTTGTTGAACTCTACACCGCGAAAAGGGTAAAGTCATTTCGTCATATAAGGGAAGAAGAAGTTGCCTCCTTCGTTGATTTCATCAAACAGTCTGCTTCATTGGAGAAATCAGTTAACTTGAACCAGAAGTTAGTGAAGCTCTCTGGGAGTGTGATTTGCAGAGTTGGGTTTGGGATCACTCTCGAAGGGAGCAAACTTGAGAATAGTTACGGGGAAGTCCTGAAAGGAACCATGGAGGTGTTGGGGAGTTTTGCAGCGGCAGATTCCTTCCCGGTTATTGGGAAACTCATCGATAGGATCACCGGATTACATAGCAAATGTGAGAAGGTTTTTAAGGCGATGGATGCATTTTTCGACCAAGCTATAAAGCATCATTTAGAAGATGAGAGTATTCAAAATGACATTATTGGCTTGCTCCTCAAGATGGAAAGGGGAGAGACTGGACTCGGAGAGTTTCAACTTACTCGAAACCACACCAAAGGAATACTTTTGGTAAGTAATGAGAACCCTCTTGATCCATAACTCTATTCTTTAAATTCTGCATAAAGTTTAAATATAATGTCTTTAAATACCTTACAGAACCTTCTTATTGCTGGAGTAGAGACTTCTGGCCTCACTGTGACATGGGCCATGACACATTTAATAGCAAACCCAAGAGTTCTCAAGAAAGTACAAGCAGAGGTGAGACAAGTGATCAAAAACAAAGATGATATCACAGACGAAGATATAGAAAGACTCGAGTATCTGAAAATGGTTATTAAAGAAACAGTTAGAATGAACCCACTTGTGCCAATCCTAATTCCAAGAGAGGCTTCAAAAGATTTAAAGATCGGAGGTTATGACATTCCAAAGAAAACATGGATCCATGTCAACGTATGGGCTATTCATAGGAATCCAAACGTTTGGAAAGATCCAGATGCTTTCATCCCGGAGAGGTTTATGGATAGCCAGATTGACTATAAAGGTCTAAACTTTGAGTTATTGCCGTTTGGTAGCGGAAGGAGAATGTGTCCTGGTATAGGAATAGGTATGTCTTTGGTGCACTTGACTCTTATCAATCTTCTTTACCGTTTTGATTGGAAGCTTCCTGAAGGAATGAAGGTAGAAGATATTGATCTTGAAGAATCATACGGACTTGTCTGTCCTAAAAAAATCCCACTCCAGCTTGTCCCGGTCCTTACCCAATGGACGTGACTTTTGTATTTTCATAGTTCAAAATGTAATAATTTGAATGTACTTTGAAGTTCTCATTCTCAATAATGAATCTTGTTTGATAAATCCATCATTTTCTATGAAGCTTTAAGAAACTATATGAGGGAGAAGTAGAATTAAATTTCTCTCTTTGTCCTGTCAACTTAGTGATTATGAGATTCTAAAAGCAGAGTTTGATTACATTCTAGTTCTCTAAGAAAAAACTAAATGGGCCAAAAGGAGGCCCATTGAAACAGGCCCAGTTTGATATTGTAGTCAAAAATACTTGGAGAGGAACTGTGAGAGAGAGAGAGAGAGAGAGAAAGAGAGAGTTGAATCGAAAGAAGAATGGAAGGAGAGCAACTGAACGAGTTTCTGATAGGATACTTGAAGAAGAGAGGGTTCAATAGTGCTGCTAAAGGTCTTGAAGAAGATCTTCACCACAACAACAATGCTTCCACCTTCACTTCTATCGACTATCATAACGATCCTCACCTCACCAACCTCATTCGCTCCATTTCCCAGTATTTCTCTTTTTGTAGTCCTTATCTCTCTCTAATTTTTTTTTGTTATTGTATCTATCAAATTCAAGTTTATGAATACATCATTCCCACTCAGCTTTCTGAATCCTCTTTTTTTTTTTAATTTGGAGAAGAAATTAGGGTTTTTTTTCCTTAACTGTTGTTTCTTTGGTTTTTTTAGATCAGAAGATGACCCAACTCGGTATCGTGAATGTTACAGCAAGCTAAGGTCTTGGGCTTATAACTCACTGGATCTTTATAAGGTGAGTGATTTTTTTTGTTTTTTTTTCTTTCCTTTGGTTGTTTTGTGTAGCTACATTTTTTTTTTATGGAGATTAATTGAAACTGACTAGCTGCTTTTGAATTTTGTTGTAGCATGAATTGCTTCGAGTTATGTATCCTGTGTTTATTCATTGTTACATGGATTTGGTGGGAAAAGGGCATACTCAAGAGGGTACTACTCAATTTACCAACAATTAGATTTTCTGAGTATTTTCTTAGCTTATGTGTAAGATTTGTGGAAACAGTCACATTGGCGTTACTTTACTTGTTGTTTCAGCCAGAGTCTTCTTTAACAGCTTCCGCAAAGATCATGAAATGATACACTTAAGGGATCTTCAGAAGCTGGAAGGTGTTCTTGCTCCATCCCATCTAGAGGTTTTAAGCTTACTTTATCATGGTTGTATTATGTTGATGATGCATTTTTTTGTTTGTTTGTCAACTGTCTTATGACCGTGGTGGTTCTTTCTTATCAGGAAATGGAGTTTGCTCGTTCTCTTAGAAAAAGCAAGGTCAACATCAAAATTTGTCAGGTAGACTTAAGTGAAAAGTGACTTGTAGCTCTTGTAGTTCTTCAAGGTTTCTGGTCTGATTAACTAAATTCCATAACTGCAGACCCCTAATATGCTTACTGAATGTTGCAGTATTCATATGATCTGTTACTTCAGTATCTACATCGGACAGAATCGACTTTAATGCTTGGTATTATCAACGAGCACATCAATTTCCAAGGTATATGTGTTTCTTTTTCATATATATGCAATAGCTTGTATCGGTTTTTTTATTAGAAGATTGAATCCAGTGGTTGGTCATGGTTCATTTGTTGCAGTCTACTCGGGACAGCCTACATCTTCATCTGATGACATAGAGGCTGTCACCATTGTCGGGAGTTTTCAGGACACTGCTAATCACATCAATCAAAAAGAAATACAGTGGGGGGTATGGTTTTTTCGTAAAGCTTCTTTTACTCTTTTTACCCAGAGAGAATACATGTTAGTGCCTCATCCCAGGGAAAATCTTTTTTCATAGTTGCTTGAAGACTCGCTAGAAGATCGCCTTGAGAGGACAGGGGGACTGCTGTCTGATTCTGAGAAGGGACAAGGAGAAAGTAAAGACGGGGACGCGGATGATAGTAAGGTGACACGTAGCTTCATCTTAGATAATTTATTTCTGAATTGAAAACCCCATATTTACTCGTCAATTACTGTGTTCAGAAAAGATCCACTGAAATTGGAAAGCAAGGGTCTTCCATAAAAAAGTTAAAGAAGGACAAAGCGGGAAATGCAACAGCAAAAGTCACACGTCTGGAAACCATCACGGTGCCACCAGCGCCACGAGTAAAATCAGAACTTGCCTTGCCAGTAATGTAATTTCGAATCCCTTACCCCTTTTGTGTTAGGAATGTCATCGGAAAGGAACTGAAAGGTGATATCTGATAGGAATGGGCCTAAATCAATCCCATACGACTTTGGGTAGAACATTCCCTAAAGCTAGCTCATGGGTTTGGGTGCTATATAGCATTGATTTATCCCCTTCGTATCCGATGTGGGATATTTTACCCACATCTTTATCACTATCTCGGGGTGATGCATGATTGATTTAAGGAGAAATAAATCTAATAGCTGTCAAAGACATAACCTCCTTCAACTTATTAAGTTTTTTTTTATGTCAGGTCTACGGAAGTAGAGCAATCCATACTTGAAGACCTAAGAAATCGCGTGCAATTGAGTAGTGTCGCAATGCCATCTGTCAGCTTTTATACATTTGTTAATACTCATAACGGGTAAGATCAACCTCTCCTGTTAATTGTTTTACTTATTTGCAACTTGTTTATAACTCTGGTATCGACCCCCAGATTAAACTGTGCATCCATATCTCATGACGGATCTTTGGTTGCGTCTGGGTTCTCAGATTCATCAATAAAGGTATGTAATTCTTGGATGGTTGGGATATGTTTCCTTTTCTTGTTTTCTTCCTCTTGTAAGTGATGCCTAAGTGACAATTGTGTTGTTCAGATCTGGGACATGGCGAAGATAGGACAAGCTGGTAAGTTTTTTCTATGAAATAAAAAATTTGATTATGGCTTTTACTGTGAGTAACATAATATTGACATCTACTATTAAAAATTTTATATTCTTCAGACATTTCCCTCGTTGGTTTTGTTTATTTTCATGATTCTTATTTATGTTTTGATGAGAAGTTATAGCCACTAAGCTGTCTGGTTCCAGGTGCTTTGCAGGGTGAAAATGATACAAATGATTCAATCGTAAGACCAACTGGCAGAAGAAGTTATACATTATTACTGGGTCACTCAGGGCCAGTTTATTCGGCCAATTTCAGTCCTCCTGGAGATTTTGTTTTATCTTCTTCAGCAGATACAACAAGTATGTATATGTCCATCACTCAACATATCCATATTCTTAGCTCATTAGTTTGGACTTTTCTTAGTTACCAACCATGTATTCGTAAGTGCAGTACGACTGTGGAGCACAAAATTAAATTCCAATCTTGTGTGCTACAAGGGGCATAATTACCCTGTATGGGATGTCCAGGTATAACTGTTAAATTTTGTTTTCTCTTACATAACCTGCAATATATTGTGCGCGAACATGTAAATATACTCGTTTCATGGTGCAGTTTAGTCCTTTCGGGCATTACTTTGCAAGCTGTTCTCATGATCGTACTGCACGAATTTGGACTATGGACCGAATACAACCTCTCCGGATAATGGCAGGGCATCTATCTGATGTTGATGTGAGTGTCTTCTTATCATCGTTTTGTGGGTTTTAAATTGCAAAGTTTAAACCAAAGCGGCCATTTGAGCTATTAATTCATGTGTGGATAAGTTTCTTAAACGACTTGGTAGTTGGTACACAATTGATATAATTAATTACTGTTGCACAGTTTACAATGGTATAGCTTGCGTTTTGCATTGATTATTGACCTTTTATTTAGCAGCCAGTTTTCATTTTAATGCGACCCTGGCAGTGATAGTTTATAAAGTGTCCAGTTTATAGTCGATCCAAAGAGTGTTAGCCAATCAACTTGAAGTCTTATGCTTACGATGGATTACTTAATTATTTGAATTGACACTATTACAGATGAGCAACTTCAGTTTCCATTTGGATACTTATTGATCTTACTTTCATTGTACTTGTCAAATGCATTTGGTTTCAGTGTGTACAGTGGCACCCGAATTGTAATTACATCGCAACCGGTTCTAGTGATAAGACGGTTAGACTCTGGGATGTACAAACAGGGGAATGTGTCCGGATATTCATTGGGCACAGAAGTATGGTTTTATCATTGGCGATGTCACCAGATGGGAGATATATGGCCTCCGGTGATGAAGATGGCACCATAATGATGTGGGACATCTCAACAGCTCGCTGCATCACTCCTCTCATGGGCCACAGTTCATGTGTATGGAGTCTCTCTTACAGGTTAGAAATTGATACAAGAAGCAAATAGTTTGTTTTTCTTTAATCATTCAATTTTTTTTCAGTTGGTAAAATCCAAAGAAAACGTAAGATGACCCCTTTCAGCCAAGTACTGGATTAATTGATAGCTTATAATCTCTGGGTTCCTTAGCAGACAACATTCGTTAGAGATAGTTCAGAGTTATGAATGAGAGTAGTCTGGTGTGGCTCTTTCTGTTTGATTCCACATTGAGTTACTGTTGGACCTCTAGATCTTCCTATATCCACACTGTTGTGTTTCAAGCTAGCTTTTACGGAGGGGTGTTTTAATGGGTTGTGGAAACTTATATAGGCCTAATATGTGTTTGGTCGTTAATGGAGTGGCTGGCTTTGAATGGTCAAGTTCGCCTGCTTGGAGTAGTGAAACTGCAAACTCTACTTCCGATATTCCAAGAACTTAATAACTTGTTTTTCTGTTTTAGTGGCGAGGGCTCTCTTCTTGCTTCTGGTTCTGCAGACTGTACAGTGAAGCTGTGGGATGTCACCTCAAGTACCAAATTGACAAAGGCCGAGGAAAAGTGAGTTTGCTCCTTTCAAAGCTGTGTCATTGTGCTCTTCCGATAATAGTTTGTTTTATTAAAAGCAACTTACTGTTTGTTTTGTTGTTCAGAAATGGGAACTCGAACAGATTGCGGTCACTCAGGACTTTCCCTACCAAGTCCACTCCAGTTCAAGCTCTCCGAGTAAGTTACGCTCACTTAAGTAGAAAAGTTCCACCATTTTTTGTACACCGTGATACATTTTTCTTCTCTGGACTCTCTGCTAAAGTCTATCATCTTGGCCTTGTTCATAAATCAACTCATCCCAAAATTTGATTAGAAACAAAGTTTCAGGGTCTGTAACCTTCCATTAACCCCTACGCTCGTTGATCAAGCATATGTTAAAAACTCTTTTTTGTGTGTTTACATTGTTGCAGTTTTCTCGGAGAAATCTGTTGTTTGCTGCAGGAGCGCTCTCAAAACCTGTAAGCTGAATAAACCAATGGTATCTTGGATATTGCCTGCTTTTACCTAATTACAAGCTGTTGTAGATGAGAATAGTTCTCATGATACTATCAAAATATTTTCTAGGTTACATTGTTTGTTGTGGCTTTGGTTTCTCATTTTCTAAATGATGTTGAGATTTGCCCAGGCCTAAGCAATATTGCTTTGTAGGATTGTCCACAATTTAGTTTATGAGACAATAGTTTTTATTAGCCATCATTTTTACATGCCACATTACATCACTCTGAAACTCTCTCTCTCTATACTCCAAACATTCGTTTCAATATTTTCAAGTCCATTATGTATTCGATTGTGATCTATCATTGACCAAAAATTATCATACACAATTTATTTTATTTATCTCGAACAATACATACTCAAGGGCAAGAACGCAAGTAACACCCACAGAATATTCTTAATGATCTTTTGAATTTTTTTTTTCCAAATTCGTAGGGTCGTTTTGTAAATATTGAATATGCGAAATACACATCATATATATACATATGAGACAGAAAAATCTACCAAATCTACTTTAGTTGTTTATGTGTTTAGAAAATTGTCTACGTTTTGGAATTATATGTGGGGATGTGTTTGTCCTTCCCTTATATCAATCAATCATCTTTCAGAAACAAATAAAATAACATGATGCATATCTAATCCATTTTACCATATTTTTTTATGCTAGAGTGCGTGACTTTACCGATTCATATACATACTTATGTTTTATAACTCTCCTTAAAACGTTCCATGAGAATTAGACACTTTCACACACACACACACACACACGCCGAGAACCTTGTCTATGGGCATATGATTTGATCACACATTTCATAAATGGGATAATACCGGTCAGTGCACCATGGTTGGAAAATTTATATTGGACTATTTTCGTATTTAAGTACTTACCTTACATATCAAACAAAATTAAAAAGGTTCAAAGTTGTTTGGTTTTAATGAATTATAGTAGACAGAATCACTCTCTGATCAAACACATTTCACCCAAACAAAAAACGTCTAACACCAAATCTAAGGAAAAATGGATTACTAAATTTATAGAAAACAGGGTGTTAATTTTCCACTCAAGGCATATAAATCTTTTTGTGTGTGTTTCTCGAGTCTTACAAGCTTTAGTAATCTTGAAACGGCTCTAGTTAATATTGTAACTATTTAATTATGTAGTAAACAACCAATTTAATCTGTCGTATTTATAACCGTTCGACCGAATATTTGACTCATAGTGTTAGTTACCATTTACTAGTATTTTTACCATGACACGTTTTTATAAATATAATTGTTTGATTCAAAAGAAAACAAATTGTTATACAGAAAAATTGGAAGAATGCTTGACTAATATGTAAAAAAAATTGTAAGACGAATCAAATCTATACATACAAGAAAAGTTATGAATAGTTATATGTCACCATCTGTTAAAAGTAAGATCTTGTATCTTTTAACCATGATTGATGTAACTATATCATATAATACTGCTCATTGGGCTAAAGTATATCATATAACACCTACTCATTGAGCTACCATTATACACTTTGCCAACTCACACGACTCGCTATTATAGCATTTTATGATCAATTTATTGCGTACACAACTAACTCGGTGATCCTTAAATGTAGAATTGGAGGTAGTGTAACTTAGAAATAACCCCACCAAAGTATACATTATAATTAAATTATTCTTAAAATATAAAATTAGCTACTAGCCGTTGAAAACTCTGAATCAGCTTTCTCATTTCTGTGTCGGCCATTTGTAACGTTGGACCCACGAAGTAGTTCTCAATTTGCATACGACAAATATACGAAACTTTAACCATGAGATCTTTCGGTTTCATTGCAAGCCAAAGTAGATTCAATTAAGCTGCTTTTTTCTTGCTGAATAAATGTTAGCAAAACTTTGGGAATGTTTAGTAGTATCTTAGTTGGGTGTAATTATAGCATATAGCCAATCAAAGGTGTTGATAAAGAAAAAAACTTTACTCGACACCCAAGTAGGTTTGATCTTGACAACGTGGCTTCCAAAAGAGATAGTTCCAAGTGATGGCAGAAAGAGACTTTTGTCATGCAACCTTGTTGTATTTCATGATGGAACTTAAGTGGGAAACCAAAACTTATGTTTGACAAATCCACTAAACTCTTTAGATGAAAAAGTAGAAGAGCGTGGAAGTTTCAAATCTCATTCGATCCTTTCCTTTAACATTACACAAAATAAAAGGTAGATCTCTCATAAAGACAAACTATTCCTAAAGTCATATGGTCTGCATTTTCTCACTAAGATACAATATAAAATGGATCAAGTATAGATTATATACAGCCACAGTTATCATTTATTTGAGGATGATTTCAAACGATCATTCCCCATGTTTTGAGGGGATGCAAATAAGTCGTAAAGGTTGTTTTTTAGAGTTATTGCAATGATAGAGTGATAAGAACAAGAACACAACATTGGAGAAGAATATTGATCGATTAGGGACAGATACAAAACAAATATCTTCGAAAAACTAGTATTTGTGATCTCTTTTGTAACTATCATGTAACTAATTTTCAACCCATTTCTCTCCAAGAAATATGTCGGATAATTCTTTCCATTTTGCTTCTTAAAAAATATTGAAAGCCACAACTTTCTCAAAATGTATTCAACAAAGAAACAAGTGGATAAATATGTGAAATCACATCATTATTTATATAAAAAAATAAAGACAAAAAGTGAAAAAAAAAATTATAACACTTTACTTTAAACTCTATTAACGTTCATATTAATATAAAGGTTTTGATTATACTTTTGCTATATATCTGTTTTTCTGAACTCTATCCTTTTAGCATTTTACATATGTCATATGTGTGCTAAAGAAAGTATTGAACCTGAGTGGTTTACCAAGTTGTTTAATGGGTTTGTATTTCCTTAGATGATTTTTTATTAGGCCCACAAATTTATAAATAAAATATGAAAAAGAAGGAGAACAATGTATGTATTAAGAGGGAAATAAAGTTATTAAGATATGTTCTAAGTTCTGACCAAGTGATTTGTCAAGATCACGGATCTATTCTTACGGGAAACACTTGATTGACTATTACAAAATTCGAATAACGTTTATATATTCTACAATTCGTTTTGAGTATCAAAAGAAGACAAAAGAAAGAATAGATGAAGGAGAGGCCCACACGAAAAGCTAAAGGAGACAGAAATGGCCACTTATCTCGTGGAATTACAAAAAGTAGACATAAACAGACCTGAAGTAATTTGGATGGTCCGTTGTCAGTACTCTTCTTGTGAATATAT
Organism: Nasturtium officinale; assembly: GCA_963854855.1. Classification (NCBI taxonomy): domain Eukaryota; kingdom Viridiplantae; phylum Streptophyta; class Magnoliopsida; order Brassicales; family Brassicaceae; genus Nasturtium; species Nasturtium officinale. The sequence continues at coordinate 6,744,927 of OY978509.1, forward strand.
TTTTTTCATTTTCATTGTCATCTTTCTCTCCTGTCGTTTCATCAGTTGTACTAGTTTTGTAACTATTTTGAGAACTGCTTCGCTTTCAATTGTCGTTTTTATCCCCTAACTTCTTTTTTCTTTTAAAAAGAAAATAAAAGGTTCCCTTATAAATAGCTAACACCTACACATACTCAATTATTAAGTATTGAGAGTAAAGGGATTGCCAATTTACCATGTTCAACAAAACAAAATACATTGTTTGATAGGTAATACAAACCTGTACAAATTTCTTAGTGAAAAAGGTCAACAATACAAAAATAGTTAAAATATTTAAGAAGTAGATGCAATTCCTTTATGTATGATCACTATTTAATGTTTCTCCATCAACATGTCTATCAATGGAATGATTGTCAAAAAAAGGTCTATCAATGATATAAAAATAAAAAGAAAACGTCTATCAGGATTGAACTAGCTGATGAACACACTAGTACAAACTATTAGATTATATGTCATGGTCTAACACATGATCACATTATATATATAGGGTGAATATGTATGGCTTTTCTAACCGGATGACATCTCATGAACGTATGGATTGGTTATTGAAGGAGGATCCAGCCAAAAAAAAGGAAAGGGTCTTCTAAACGTACATAAATATATAGATTTGTGTAATATAAATATAGAGAGAAAGATGTATTCAGATGATGGAGTTCCAATCAGGTAGCTTTAAAGTGTTTTGTGAGAAGGGTATGACAGCAAACCAAACCTACCTATCACTTTCATCTTCATAGTACTTTGGTCCACTTATTACAAAAGCCTAAGAAAATGTTCTACCTTAGGCTATCCTTTTCTTTGTCTATTTCTTTCTAGTACCATCTACTTCTACTCTCATTCACAGTTATAAACCTCTCTCATAGCTATTAATAATAGAAAGAGAGAAGAAATCATCACCTGAAAAATTATGTTCCCTTTCCTCATGGACGCTTCAAAGGACAAACAACTTCCTTCAGATCCCTCATGCACAGCTTATCCATATCAAGATTCTCTACACCAGAGCGTGGAGACAGATTTTCATGATTCTAGTCAAGAACAGCTCAATCAAGAACTCAACCTCATCGACTGCCTAGAAACAACAAGTGTCGTTAAAGGATCTACAACATGTACAGACCAAAAACTTTTCTCATGCAATTTCTGTCAAAGAAGTTTCTATAGCTCACAAGCACTTGGTGGTCACCAAAACGCACACAAGAGAGAGAGGACGTTAGCGAAGAGAGGACAACGGATGCTAGCTGCGTCAGCCTCATATTTTGGACATCCTTATGGTTTCTCTCCTGTTCCTTCCCATGGACAATACAACAACAACAGGTCTTTAGGTATTCAAGCGCATTCAATGAGCCACAAGCTAAGTTCATATAACGGGTTTGGTGGTCACTATGGTCACATCAACTGGTCAAGGCTTCCCCTTGATCAACAACCAGCCATTGGTAAACTCTATTCAATGGAAAATATTCATCATCATGATGAGATGATGATGATGATGGCTCCTTCACGGTCCAATAACGACGGTAGACCAAGCACCGTAGGAAAGGTTCTAGAAGGGTCACCGACACTTGAACAATGGCGTGGAGGCGGAGGATTGTTAAGTACTAATCAGGAAGAGAAGAAGAATCTTGACTTGTCCCTAAAGCTATGAATTCTTGCATTCTAGTACTGTTTTATCTTTATTCTTGCATTTTTGTACTTTTTTTTTGGTCAAAGCATTTTTAGTGCTCTTTATGTGTATACTTTTGTCAAGTAAAAGTTTTCTAATGTACATATTTTTAAATTTTCATATATCTGCTTTAGTCTGAGATTTGCCGACTATACATAAATGGATTTCAAGTAGACACCCAACAACCGTATTAAAAAAAAGAAGATATTGAGATATGTGAGAAGGTTTGATTTCATCACAAGAAAAAAGGAAATAATATAATAATATCAAAGTTGGATTACCTAAAATTTATAACAATCATTCTATTTATTTAAAAGTTGTTAAGAAGACACTCAAACAGAACAAAACAGATATAATGATATATATAAAAGAAGACAGTTGATGTGTAGGATGATTGTGACACTAAAAGCAAAGAGTACTTTAAAAAAACTATGAAATACACCATTCACTAGTCTAGGCCTAACTGGACAGTAATCAGAGAAGCATAAAACAGTAAAGCATCCAATGCTACTATTTGTTATAAAATAAACTTTATGTACACTCAACAATGAATTATTCAATATGTAGAAAAAATTGCAACACATGTTATCAAAGACTTCATATGTTTTCTACAAAAATGGTCGAAGATAATTGAATCGAATAAGACTCTGTCATATATTTTTCACCAGTAAATGTTTAGTCGAAGAAAGATATGTTTGTTTGTATCCAAAGAAAAAAATCTTCATAATGAACCAAAAGTCACAGTTCCATGAATAAATCCAAGAAGAAGAAATGTTAGACAATCACACATGTAAAAACATGTAATTTAGCCAAACCTGATGAGCCCTTAGTAATCTTCATCTTCATCTTCTTGTATGTTACAGTTTGGCTTTCAAAACTTTTCCTAAAACTGTCTGAACACATGAAAAACCGAAGTTAAGACTCAAATTTGACTGATCAAATTAGCTAGCTACGCGACGTAATATAAAGTTTTTAGTGATTATCGGAGATTAAAGCTAACTTTGGATGAAACTTCGACCGAGATTGTTGATTGCGGTTTTGTAAAATGTCTGTTTTCTTGGGCCACTAGGCCTACAACTGAAAAAGACTAAGCAAAAACCAACAATGTCCGAAACAATTTAAGGCCCAGTGAAAAAGGCACGGTCTTGGTAAATTATTTTGTGAATACTGGTTTGTATTATGTTCTAGTGGATTAGTGGTTTGGCATTAATTATTGAGTTCAGTCACATCTTAGCCACAATCAAATGGGATTGGAAGATACAATTGTGCAAATGATCTGGAAAGTAAAGTTGCCACTTGCCACAAAAGCTAGGATATTCTATGTCAAAAAAAAAAAAAAAAATCAAATGCTTAATGGTGTTGAACATGTTATACAATGCTGAGGTATACAAACATATGAATGTTTTAAGAGATAATTAACCATACGTTATTTGCTTGTCCTAATGTTATTTGGAAAATAAGTGCTATTGGTTTAGAGAAACCACATTTTCTACTAATTCTATATAACCTCGCTAGCGTGGCTATATGGCTCAATGATTAATTCAATTGGTGATGAATATCCATATCTTTCTGTATGGATTTGTTGGGAAATTTTGGAAAAGTAAAAACGAGTTTCAATTTCATCAGGTCCACCGAACAGCACAAGATTTGATTGAAGTGATCGGCCCATTACGGAGTCGCTTTGTACTTTTTTATTTTATTTCATATGATTGTGGTTTTCAAAATTAATCAATCTCAATTTCTCTTTCACTTTTTAATTTTCATTTTAATTTAACTTATGAGTCTCTGACACTAGAGCCCGTGATTCATAACAACCATTTTTTAAATTATAATAAACATGGTAATCGACATTATATTAACATAGAATAAAATACTAGTAGTAATTTATATCATCATATATAAGTAATTTATATCATCATATATAAGTTTATACTCAACTTGTTGGTCTTCAAAGTCCTTCTCCAAACAGTCCTGGCTAATTAATTGTCGAAGTCATTATATAGACATAGTTTGCTGACTTTTTAAAAGCGATCGAGTTAAATTATCTCTATTCTCTATAGTGGAGTATGATATAGCTTAACTTTTTCCCAACATATGATATAACTTAGCTAAGCAGGGAGATATATATATATATATTATCGTTATAAGATGACCAAGTATCAGATCAATATATCTTCCGAGTCTAATGTTCATTGCACTATGTATATTAAACAATAGACAAAAGATGGCTAAAACCGTTTGTGTGAAGTCCATTAATAAATCTTGTTAACCCAATACCAAGTACATTGTTTAACACAAATTTATAAGCTTTTCCTTATAATTTCATATATATTTTTAAATGAGAGTATTAAGATTGAAGAATAATCTTAGAACTCAATTTCAAAATAAATACGTACCGTACAATATTATAATATAGTAGATATTTAATATCTGTGGATATATGAATTATATTTCACTAGTAGTCTAGTAGGGTCTTAAAATATTGAAACAAGAATAAACTTTCCAAAAATGAAATTTTAACTAAGCACCACTTTGCTCATTGCCATTGGTTTATATATGTATGTTCCGTTTATTGTAATTCAGTAGACAAATGTGTTTATTCACTTTTGGGTCTTTAGTTAATCACATAGAATAGAACAAAACAAAAAAAATCAATCTAGAATTGTCAAGAGGCAGGTCAAAATAATTATGTTGTCAACTTCACGCCCCAACAGCTAGTCATCAGTTTCTTAGAACGTATACAAAGACAACTCCTGACTCCTGAGACATGGCTCGTGGCTTTGTCGATTTCTATTTATTTAATATAACTAGTTTTACCTTCTTCTTCGTCATTTTATTACAAAATCTACCACCCACATTCACGACCATTACGTCCGTTGAACCGGTTTATGTATCACACAAGGCCGTTTTATTCCATCGCTATTATTACTAAAAAAAAATGTACCAGTACTCATTGTTGTAGATGTTTTCTTCACAATAATTTTTATAAAACAATACATTATGAACATATATTGCAACAACAACGAAATGTAAATATTTCATTTTTGTCCTACAATATGGTCTTATATTAACTTTTTGTTGAAATATAGTTATTTTTAACATATTATCAACAAGGTTATTGATTAATAGAGTTTATTTCAATAAAATTTTAAACTTTGTTTTTGAAGGTCTAAATGATGAATTCAATCTATGCAGGTGCAACTTCTACGTGCGAGATATGCTAATTTTGTTCGCCAAACTGAACTATATACGTAATTTGTAAATCAAAATATAATTATTTCGAGCGTAGCGTGTTGTATCTTGGTTCAATATCATAAGTTGGGTCGAATAAAAATCTTTCCTCAGATAATTATAGTGCAACCAAGAATTTTATTAGCAAGTATAAATTGAGAAACACAATTTTCAGTAGGATGTAAATTAAGGTTGAAATTCAATGGATTAACCTAAATCTGTAATATTATGTGTTAGAGTTCATGTTTTGATTGACAAAAAAAGCAGACATTGATCCGTCACGATCTATGGTATTTGATGAACAAACATGCATGGATTGCGGGTTGATCCGCGGAATGATTGAGTTATATGCTGAAGACAAAAAGTAGTAGGAAACCCCTCTTCATATTGGTTTTATTGTAGAAAATTTGAAGAATACATTTTGTTTTTTTTCTTAATAAATTGGAGACGTTGACTATGTTTAGATCAATTTTATATTTGAATTTTTGAAAATTTATTGATTTAATTATGCATTTTATGATTTTTGTTACTATTTTCTTTTTTTATTTATGATATATACAATATGTATTTATTTTATCATCGATAAATTTATATTATAAAAATTTGATTTTTGGGTTATTAATTTGATTTTAAATTTCGCGAACTAACCCGCTTAACTCGCAGTTATAGTGCGGAGTGAGTTAGGATTATTAGTTTAGAACACATGAATTATAACGGGTCAGTCCGTTAAGAACCGGAAATTAACTCAACCCGCAATATGACAGAATAAATGGAACGAGTTCACCCGTTTTAACACCCATACTTTTCAGTCATATCTCAATTAGAAAAACATCATAGTTTTTTTTTAAATCTTCCTGATTTTCATATTTAATTAATCTAGAAATTAAACTATGTTAAATTTAATTTATAGCCATATACATTTATTTTTCTCTTTAGCCATTTTATATAAAATATGAATAAATTTGAAAAAATATATATAAATTAATTGCGTGCCTAGGCCGATATCCGGATTGACTTTTATTATTCATTTATTAATCGATTTGACTAAAAATGAGTAAGTTCTGATAATTGTAGTTGCAAAGTACAAGATGTCATTTAACATTGTCAAAGTTGAATCCGTGAAAGAAAAAACCACACTCTTCTTAGCTCTCTAGTAGTAGACTAGTAGTCATCGTTGGCGTCGTTGACGTGAAAACACCTATTAATACAAATATTGGGGCAAAACGTAAAAAAATGTAATTTTACAAGGGCTACAAAAATATGTCCTAAACAAAATGGAGCGAAGGTTGACAGAAAGCAGAAAAAGAACGTTGTATTGTAGCTTTTAAGAAAAAAAGAAAACATCATCAGAAGCTTCTCTCTTACTTTGACAGAGAGAAACAGAAGAATAAGATTCCAAGCTCTTCCTTGGTCGGTTCAAACGAAGATGTTGTGTAGAATGGTTGTGGTAACCGGCCGGAAGAAAAAACCCGGTTCAGTTCCGGTTTATCTGAATGTATACGATCTCACACCCATCAATGGCTATGCTTACTGGTTAGGACTTGGGATCTATCACTCTGGTGTTGAAGGTATCTTCTTCTTCTTGAATTTTCTCTTTCTCTTGTTTCCTTAGAAAACGAAAAAAATATAGAAACTTTTCTTTGGAAATTATAAATGGGTTTTTGGCAAGCTTAAAACTTTTTTAATTGGGGATTGAAATTTCTCATCTTTGAAAGAAAAATTTTGGTTGATTTATGAATTGAGATTTAGCTGTTTCTTTCAAGTAAAAGACTTTAAGTTTAATAGTTATTTGTAGAAATTGAAGTTGACTTGTTTAGCTTTCAATTAGATTCCAAAACTATAAACTTTTCTTGACCCATTTTTGGATAAACTCTTCTGATTTTCTATGATTACTAACCAGAATCGAGTTTTATATGAATTTTAAATTGAGCTGTAAATTATCTTATTACATGTCTGTCCAAAGTTGGATGATGTTTACTATTCAAATCTAGTTTAATATATTTTGTTTGCTTCCTAATATTTTGTTTTTTTTTTATCAATGGTTTGTTTTAGTTCATGGGATTGAATACGGTTTTGGAGCTCATGAGCATTCAACAACTGGGATTTTTGAGGTGGAACCAAAGCAATGCCCAGGTTTCACATTTAGGAAGTCTATTTTAATCGGAAGAACTGATTTGGATCCTGATAAAGTTCGTGCCTTTATGGAGAAACTTGCTGAAGATTATAGTGGAAACACTTACCATTTGATCACAAAGAACTGTAATCACTTCTGCAACGATGTTTGTGTTCAGTTAACTCGAAGATCTATCCCTAATTGGGTTAACCGTCTTGCCCGGTTTGGTAAGAAGCTACGAAACAGAACATTGGCTTCGCTTTTACTCTGTTTTTGTGAAAGGTTTTGACTTTAGGTTTATAATTTTTCACTAGGTTTGTTCTGTAACTGTGTTCTTCCGGCGGAGCTGAATGAGACAAAGGTGAGGCAGGTGAGTTCAAAGGAGGAGAAGATTCCTGAAGCAGAAAAGAAGAAACTTCGGAGTAGATCAAGTAGGTTTCCACCGGAACCTTCGCTTTCTTCATCAGGTTCTTTAAACCGAAGCAGAAGAGGTGAAAGGAGAAGACAATGTCTTCCACCATTACCAACTGTTAGTGTTTAGCTCTAAGGGTTAGTAAAATTATACACCCTTCTTTTTTGGTTTGTAATATGGGATTCGGTAGTAATGGGTCCCCAAAAAGTTGTGTTTATGCGACAAGATGTGTCTAAAACTATAGATGGAACAAGCATTTTATTGATGGTAATGGTATAAGATCTTCAAGTTATTTATTTTGAACTATGAAATTATAAAAGTGAAGTCAAGTCCATTAGGTAAGGACCGGGATAAGTTGAAGGGGAACTTTCTTAAAAGAGACTGGGATGAAAGCATTTGGATCTTTCCAAACGTTTGGATTCATATGAATAGCCCATACGTTGACATGGATCCATGTTCTCTTTGGGATATCATAACCTTCGTTCTTTAAATCTTTTGAAACCTCTCTTGGAACTAGGAGTGGTGCAAGTGGGTTCATCCTTCAACGTTTCTTTGATTACCATTTTTAGATACTAGAGTCTTTCTATGTCTTCTTTACGATAACTACAAATCCTATCCAATAATATGTTTTCAAAGCTGAAGATGCATAGAAATAAAAAGTAAATAAGAGGAGGAAAAGTGTAAAAAATCTCTCAAGAACACAACAGAGTATTATATAGAAAGAAACAAATCAATATGGGAAAAACCATCGAGCATCCGTGAGCCTTAAGTTTGAGAGCTCGGGGAAGCGTTTGATTCCAAGGTTAAACACACAGATGTCTAAGTATGAATGTTCCCAGTGACGAACACGATCACGGCGAGTGAAATAGATGGAGTTTGGTTCAATACCAAGGCTGTCACTATCCTGAAGTATCATATCAGATATGCGTTGTGACTCCGAACGTGCTAGAATGTCACACGGTAATGATCTTCCCCGTTCTTGAAAAAAGCTATATAGTTAGTTGATCATAAACTTGGAGTTGATGTTGAAGTACCACACAACACCATACTCTTCCTTGTTCTTATATGTCCACAGAAGCCTTGTCAGATTTTTAGCATTCTGGATACGAGGAGAGGCGTAGAAAAACCCAGAACCCCAATTACATAAATCAAAACCGAGAAACACAAGCTGGGGAAAAATACGAACTCTTAGGAATCTTGATACGGAAGATAACAGTTGATTCAGAAGTTACTGAAGCCGAAAAACATGATTCAGAAGATACTCGTCGTCGTTGCATCGCATTACATCCCAGATCATGTTACGGGCTTTAGTCGAAAAAACTAGAGGTATAGGCCCAGTTTATTTATGCAGTAGTGCTCTTTGTTTATATAATTGAGTTTTTTTTTTTTTCATTTTTCGGTTACACAGATGATAAATTTGGATAAATTTTTTAAGTTTCATGAATTTCCAACTTAAAATTAATTAACAGTAAGTGTATTAACTCATATCTCCAAATGAGAAACTTTTATGTGGGGATCTTATGATTTTTGAAAAACTCATATTATTTTAATTTTTATTATTTATTTGAGAGATTATGTTTCTATAAGTATATATAAATAAGTTTAATCAGTTTTCAGAAAAAAATAGAAAAGGTAGAGTGAACCAATGTAGATATTATATACTCTTCTTTTGTATAGATAAAACTAATTACTAAAATATTACCAATCTAAATTACTAGTAATACTACAGGCTAGCTACAATTGATATTCATATTCCTTATAACTCACATTTTATTTTTAATACATAGGTTTAGAAACTTAGATCACTAAACGACTCTAGTTCAGATTGATTCACGTTTCCATTTGTGTCTCATGGTCAGGACAAACATTCGAGTTAACGGATTGTAGGCAGAAGACCTTGTCATATCATTTAATACTTGAACGTAAAAATGGCCCCATTGCGTATTTGTTTTGATCGAAATGGATAAAAATAAAACAAAGAAGGCAATGCACATGTGGTATTAATCACACATGCAGCTTATATGAATGTACATTCAATTAAGAGAGAGGAAACAATAATATATGTATGTGTATATATGTATATATATGGTGGAGCCAGAACAATAAATTAGTAACCGACCAAATTATATTTTTTGTTTGAAAAATAACATTTTCGCTACAAAAATATATCTGTATATGTATATGTATGTTTTTTCTTTAATAAAACAAATTTGATAAGAGTAATACGAAAGAAGGATATGAGATAATTTGATTTATTCGGTCTCTTCTATGTCTTCCCGCTTCTAGTACTACTGCGAACAACTATTACCAGCAGAAATTAGCTGAGAGGCTGTTTTTAGATTTTAGATTATAGACATGTTATGTACCGTGACGGAAATAATTCTATTATCAATTCAATATTGAATAACAGTTGATTTTAATGTACTTTAAAATACATAAACAAATACTTAATTCAAACAGTATATTTTAATGTAATTCATAAAATACATATTTGAATAACACTGTATTTTCCTTTGAATTTAAAATACATTCAACTCATCTATAATACTATATTCAATAACACCCCCTAAATTCTTTCCCTAATTAATAATATTCTCTTGATCATAATTCATAACTAATTTATTACACTACTAATTATACCAAGAGCCTATTATCAGTTATAAACTGATAATAAAGACATACGGACGTCGTCGCGGTTTCAAATTTAAAGATCCATACTTGCCGTACTAACAATTTTGTTTTTACCTTTCTTTCAAGTATAAGTATTAGATATTTATTAAAAAAAGTATTAAATCATTGTTATCTTTAATATGTAATGATTACCTAGACCATATCCTAGGCTTCGTTTCTAAGAGCAATGGTAAGATGGGTTGAATTTAAAAAAAAAAAAACATTTTCTAATTTTTAAAAGAAATTGAGCTAAAGTTTCTTTTAATATAGTTTCTTTCACTATTGCTAAAGTTTTTTAAACTATAACTTTAAGAAACGGTTCTGTTTCTTTAGTTTTATTATTATTTATTTTTAAATTTTATTTTAGAACTAAATATTAGTTTTTCACTATGTTGGAGTTTATTTATTCTAAAACTGCCTTGAAATCCAAATTTAATTTTACTTGACCATCAAATCCATAAAAACCTTGAATTACCTCCACATAAAAGAACAAAAAACCTACTCTAAAGAACCTGTTGGAGCGGCTCTAGTAACTAAGTTTTTCATTATCTATAACCGTAAACCTCATAGACCCATTAGATAATAACTTCAGTATATTCAACTTCATAAGATTTCTTGTGAAGAAGCATCTTCGCAACTAGAAGAATCAAATATATTTTTAAAAATAAACAAATAAATGTGTAAAATATATTTCATTTCCACACTACACAAACTTGTTCATAAAAACTCTTTAGTTTAGTAATCTCCTTTTCCTTAAATCTTTTTGCCCACTGTCAAATATATATATTAAATTGACTATCAAGATTTTTTTTTACCACAAAACTAAATTATCTGAATAGACCTCCGCCAATAAAAGTAATGTAAACTCTTACCTAGTATATCATGATTTCAAAGGAGAATATAAATCTCGTGATTGAAAAAAAAAAGACGAATGTGGAATATTATTGAACAACGTCTATTTATATTTATGTTAAATTACATTAATGAGCCTGTTTATATTTGAAGTTAAATTACATTAAGGAGTCTATTTATATTTTAGATTTATTTTTGATAAATTTTTATTTGGTTAAGTTTTCTATAGTGGTCAGTATATAATTATCTATATTGGACTATCCTAATGTTATAAAACGAACTAAAATTATTAAATTTACATAAATGTTATATACTGTATTTATATTAATTAGCACTGAATTAACAGTATCAGTTTCATTAAGAAATTCTTAGAATGTTACGTTCAATATTAAAAAAAAGAACATTTCTGTTTGTTTTTTCCAAATGTTTGTTATCATTTATCAAGTTTTTTATAACAAATATATGCATATATATACACACTTCCATTTCTGTTTGTGCGCAATTCTACCATTATTCATGATGAAATTAAAGCTCTCCTAACGTACATCATACTTTATATAGCATTAAAAAGTTGTTTGTCCTCCTTAACATCAACTTCCCCTTTGGTGTAAGATTTCTTTTGCTCTGGAAATAACTATTTAGAATTCATATTTGATCAAAGTCACCTTGAAAAATGACAAGCATCGCATGGGCTAGGGATAAATACCATAAACAAATAAAAATACAACAACACAAGAAACAAAGAGCATTTGGATGTTAGTGTAAAAGGAGTTTCACCATATAAATCTATGTTTGGTCGTCTTTCAAACCAACACCTTCACATGAGACTCTACATTGCTCAACACCATCATTCTCTTCCCCATTATTGCCTTTGACCACTTTCCTCCTTATTTTTTTCTATTGTTCTGCGTGTATCTATATGTAATGTGTATATATACATATACACGTAGCAAGAAATCTATATAAAAAACATCTTTATATCTCACTCAAAACTCAAAAGATTCATCGGGGTAAAAGTTGGGGTAAACTGGTTGTCAACAACTTTGATAGATCTTTTGAGCGTCGTACTTTATGGTTAAGAGATTCTTACATCCAAAAGATGCTTAGGAAATAAAACATGGGATTAGAAGCCAAAAAGTTGGGTTTCTATGCATAAATCATTGAACGGAATCGTATTTGAGATTGCTCAGGTTGTATATTGGATTAATAAATCATGTTAGACATTACTTATTCAGTTTGGTTGGGTGTAATGGCCGAATGAATGATCGAGTGTATCATTGGAGTTCCTTTGTAAAATGGCTCGGCTAGAATATGAGCAAACATGGTGATCGAGTCATGAATGAGCATGATTCTACGATTTTCTATAAATATTGTATGAGCTAATTATGTTATGTTTTGGTATGACCGAGAGTGGCTAGTTGACAAGAATGTACAACATACATTTTCATGTGAATCTGAATGGCTACTTTTTACCCCATTTGTTCTTTATTTGGTGAGTGCAGTAAAAAAATTATTGGGAGAACATAAAAGGACCTTCCTTAAAGGAAAAAAGGGTCACAGAAGTTCAAAGAAGTAATGATGACGAACTCACAAGCATGCCAATTGTTTTAAATTTTCTCCTTTACTGCTTAAAATGCTTTTAAAAACAGAATAATGAGAATAAAACTACACTTTTATAATTCCATCTTCTTTATTTTTTTATTTACTTTATCAGAAAGGTTGTGGGGGAAACAAAATCAATTTCCAAACAGGTACGTCGAATAATCATTATAAGGTTTATTCGATAAAGACCTCGATCCAAATATATATATATATATATATATATACCACGTTGAGATTTCAATCCATATCAATAATATTGTTTGACAAATTTTGTCCCATGTCTAACTGGTTATCTACTTCTTTTGTTTTATTTGATGTTAAGGGATCTCCGATTCTCAGTGAGTATGAATAGTCACGCAGTCAATTTCACGTTGTTGCCAAATAAACTGTGATCGCATGCATACTTACGTACGGAACTATGAGTAAAAATAGTTAAACACACCTTCATAAACAAAACAAAAAAAGTTTAACAAACTCTTACACACTGAATGGAGTTGTGTGCGACAAACTGCGGAAAAGCGGTTTGATTACATTCACAGCCTTAGATAATACATATTCTTTGGGCCTAACAATGATGTTCTAGTTAAGGTATTACGAAGATATCTAACTCTGAGATAAAAAATTTACAAGATATCAAACTAATTAATTGAAAACCCCGATGAAATATTTTATAGAGGATAGTTTTTGAAGATGCAAAAAAAATATACTTATCATATATATATATATATGAGAATTATTATTTCGACAATAAGATCATCTATAGCATGCAAACAAAGGGACACGAACAAATAATTCCTAATGTCATGTCAAATCACTGATGTGCAGCAATTTAGATGCTCTGCATGTGTACTGGTTACATCATAACGAGCTTAATTAAGATATTCATTTTTCATATACTCATTTCTTAGGTTTGTTCTTGTTTTGGCTTGTTGCTAACAACGCGGCTATGCATGCGGAGTCATGCACGAAGCATCCATAGGATCGGTATGAGCAGCTATCGTATTATAATGGCTGAGTCTTTGATTTCATGGGAATAGTGTTTTAGCTATGCAGTTTGAAGCTATTTAAATTGTTTTAAAAATAGTGTAGCGTGGTTAAAGTCGTTTCACGGCTTGATTGATTGATTTGCAAGCAGCCGTAAATACTAAGGAAAACAGTCTTTAATTATTTTCATACTAAAAAGGGTTTCAAACCAAAATAAAATACTTAATGCAGTTCTGGTGACGGGCAATTACGATTGTAAAAAAATGTTTTAAAAATTGCACAAAACGTATCAATAGTTATAATTGTTTTGCTAAAATTAGTGTTGTAAGGCAGGCTTTCATTGATTGTATTGATTCACTTTCACTCACTCACTCACTCACTTACTCACTTATCTTATATTCTAGTTATAGAAAACTAAGCAAATGAACCAAATATTAGAATCTTTAAAATCGATTCTACCAACTTATCTTGTAACATTTATATATTATGTCTCAAACTGGATATAACCTGTAACCTGCAAAAACCTACCACACATATTAGATGAATAAATCTTTGAGTCAAATATGTTCTTTAAAATAAAATCTATTCATACTCCTTTGATTATTTTTTAATCCAAAATTATAGGTTCAGCATGTTCAGACTAAATGCCAGATTAACCGTTAACAGAAGTATAGTTTACATTATAATTTATTTTTATTTGAACATAATATGGCTGCTAATACCATACATTTATCATTTATGCAGTCAAAAATGCATATTCTAATTAGAATTTATAACAATGCGACGAATCCTATTTCACGTTGCTACGAAATACTAACTTTTTCTTATTTGATATAAGTGCTGGAAAACACAAATCCCTCCAATTTACAAGTTGGATTCTATGGTCGTTTTAGGAAACAGCTGGGGACATTGTTTTCTACTCAGCAGCAATCCCAAATTAAAAAAAAAAAAAATTATAAGGAAAGAAAATGAAGGCCCACCGTTGAAAAATGAGAACATGCATGAAAACAAAACCAATTTAAAAAGCTAACGCAAAATTTTCAAACCTTCCAAACTCTCATCTCTCTCCGTTAGACATCTTTCTTCCCGATGTTGTATCTTTTCACTACATTAAATCCCCACTTATTCACACATGTGTAGTTTTAGTTTTTGTTAACAAGGAAAATTCACAAAATGATGCAAAAAGAGAAAGAAATTGATAACATCTTTTATATCATAAAAAATACTATACATAAACATAGCATATGATCGATCGCTCTTATAGAAACTAGGAATCAATGTCTCAAAGAGTGGCCAATCCAGATCAAAATGTCTTGAAAATTAGCCTTTTTTATCCTTCCCTTACTACTACTCAACGACGCCGTTTTGTTGAAAAAGGAAAAAAAAAAGAAAAAAAAAAAAGAATACGCTAAAAACGACAGGACCGTTTTCCTCACAGCGTCTGAGTTGGTAAAACAGAGCAAAGCTCAATGGAACCATAGTGAAGCAGCTCTTCAATCATTTGCTCTATATGATCTTCCTCTAATGTCCTAAAATTCTCTTGCATATTTGGGTTTCCTTCTTCCCACTTGATCTCTGTCTTCTCCATTACTCCTCCTCTGTTAAACTGACTTCCATCTGCCGTCACATTACTGACACCGTCATTTTCGTCCAAAGGTTTCTGAAGCGGCACTAAACTAGAATTCTGCGTTTGTTTAGTCATCTGAAGAGAAGCCATGTAGCACTTATGGAGTTTAGCAGTGAGTGTTGCCGATAGAAGCTTGGAAGAGGAAGTAGGAATAGCGTTAGGGTTATACGGGAAATTAGTACGAGCTCTCGGACCACACATTAGTCTCGCCGCCTCGTCGTAGGCTCTTGCTGCATCCTCCGCCGTCTCAAACGTTCCTAGCCAGATTCTTGTTTTCCTAAAAAAAAAAAAAAAAAAAAATCAAGAAACACAAATTAGCCACTTCAAAAATAACGAGGGTAGTTTGGTAATTTCCCAGGGAAGAGGGAGAGAGTTTACAAGAGAGGATGACGAATTTCGGAGACCCAAGAACCCCAATGCCTTTGTCTAACGCCTCGGAAACGTTGTTGGGGTCGTGCCATTATTTAGGGTTCAGGTGAGTTTAGTGTGTTTTTTGTGGAAATGCTTTGAAAAAAAAGAAATGTGTTATGAAAGAATGATTGAGAGTGAAGGGGAGAGTTTTTGGAGAGTGAAGGTTGGCTATAAGTAATGTTGGAAAGAGAGAGAGAGAGAGAAAAGAGATGTGTTTTTTGTGTTAAATTTTGTTTTGGAAATTAACTGCCAATCAATTTGGTGGATTTTGTGAGGCTATACTTATTACTTCATTTGGTGTATTCGTCAGTTGCCGCGACATGGGCAAATGGATTATCTAATACTGTCACAGATTGGTTAGTTAATACTTAAAACTGAAACTACATGATAAAACTGTCGGGTAATATTATTTTAAACGTTTATTTAAAATACTACTGTAATATTATGTACAGAATTAAACATAATGAAATATATATAATCTAACATATATTCATATAACGATAACTTTAGGTCTGACCTAATTTAGTTATTACATATATTATTCGTGAACAAAAAAAAATAGTTCTCAAATACGTTAGATAGTTAGTAATTATTCACAGCTGTATAAATTTTAGCTAAAGACATATTATATATATATATCCTTTATTTTCCAATTGTGAACAAGTTGGATCCAAGGAGATTTTGGCTGCGGTGAAACTTCAAACCCACTGTATCTATTTTCACATGGGCTTGATCATCACAACATGTCTCTATATCATAGATACTGCCAAATTTCTCTAGATTTTTCCCCAACTAATTAATAATAACAATAATAATTGGGAAACAAATAGTTTGATTTGTATCGGGACTCTTTCATCACCATTCTTTACCCATGTGAGCTTTCGATAATGACTCAATCAAACACCCAAAACATCTTCACCTATCATCTATTTTATTCCCTTTTTATTATTTTATTTTAAGGCTATTATTGAAAATCATACCAATTATTTTTGAGTATACATACAGTTTACCTGCGAGTCATTTAAAACAATGTTTAGTAATAATAAAATCCGGTTATTCTGAGTTTCTGACCATCACTAAAACTTGTAAAAGGGATAATAATATTACGTTTTTTTTGTTTTATGATAATTAAAATAATAATATTAGTATTATTCTATGTTCTAAAAATTTCTGTCTAACTCCGATTACACCCCATTTAGTCGGTAGATCCAGTTTCGTCGCCTCGATTAATGACTAATCTCTCGAAAAAGTCAGTCAACCGATTCTTCCCCGTCTAATCTGATTAATCTCCGGCTAATCCAATTATTTTCCATATAATCATCTTTAATCCAATTATTTTTAAATTTTCAAATATAAAAAAATTTGTTTTTGTTATTCAGACATTTATATTGAGAGTTTGTGATGTTTTATAATAATAAATTATAAATAAAAATCATAAAATAAATTATTAATACTATATTTTCATGTATTTACTAAAATTTTTAAAATAATATTATTTTAAAGTTTAATATAATAGATAAATATATTTTTAAATATATTAAAATAACTTAAAACTAATTTCCGATTAATTCCCGTTTACTTTCCGATTAATCTCCTACACGCTAGATCCACCATCACTGCCCGACTAGCGTCTGACGAATTTTAAAACATGAGTATTATCACGTTATATACTATATTTATTATTATATCATATACTTATATAGGGAATATCACATTCTAATCACTTCGTCTCATATGTATATGGGGTTTTCTCAATATATGTTTTGTTCTATAAAGTTGCATCAAACAAAAAAAAAGTTTCTGTAAATTAGTCATATGCACATTTTAAACTAATTTTTCAGCTTAGACAATACATCCTTTTAGAGTAAATAATAATAGTATTAAGAGTGATTGAATGACTTATTGGGCAAAAGAGTGTGCAGTTAGAATGGATACATCAAAATGACAAGTGCCAAATATCATTGGGTCATTCCAAAAACAAATTGAAGGAAGAATCTTAGACCGCAATTATGACAACAAGAAAAACCACTAGAGAAGGTCATTAACTTATTTATTAAAAATTAATCATTTTAGCCTTAATAGTTAATCATTTTAATCCTCAGCTTACGCTTTTCGTTGCTAATATTTGGAAACAAGTCCATGAAAAACCAGAAAGAAAAAAGTAATTTATCTTTCGCGATGACGTTGATGTAAGTTGCATGATGTGAAAATTGTAAAATACTTTCAAAGTATTCAGTTTGTGCTCATCCTCTATCTACAATTTCTTTTAAAATTACATATAGTTCTGTTCATTTTAGTTAAATTATTATACGTTTACGCATTTTTGAGTATATTCCGAAACGGGATTGGAATTTTCAGGGAAGCGAATGTGGTTGAGATGATTGTTCCTAAGGAGAAAGTTTTTCATAAGAGATGGACGAAAGAAAAACGTTGTCTCCGATGTAAATGTAAAGGATACAAATGATTTGATTATAATACTCTATCTGATTCATTTAAAATAACTTAAAAAGTTTTTACACATAAATAAATTAAAAATTTTGAATTCTATTTTTTTAATCCTCAAATTTGAATGCATCAGAGGGAGTATTTATTTATTAATTTGTTGTAAGATTTCTGACAAATTTGTATAAGTATATTACCTTTAAAGTACTGACTCTCTCTCATAAAAATTAATTTTCTGAATAATTCACATATATATTAAATTTTTAAAAATAATTCATAATAAATTTATTGTTTTTACATTGATTTTTTTAATCTGTAATCCAATAATAATTAAAAAATTAAAATACTTTCAGTTAATATTTTTTGAAATCCAGAATTTATTAATATTAACTATTAACATTTTCATTTTAAATGTAGAAAATCAAATTTTGTGAGAAAATCAACATTTCTAATAATTGTAAATTTTTAATTAGACGATAAATAAGTTCGTATATATTCTTACTTAGATAACTGATTCGTTGTTGATATGTGGTGTAGTTTTATTGGTCAATCAAATGATGAAAACAAAGCATGTGGGAATGAGAAGCTTTTATAAAGACTGTTTAATTTTAAGTTGTATGGCTGATTTTGTCTCTTTGCTTACTGTTTTGGCACGTGTGATTTTTTACTTCGTGATTAGTGTGACTATTCTTCTAAGCTTCATCTAATACCATACTTCTGAAAGAGAAAGAGTATACAATATCTTTTTCCCCAACCAGAAGAGTATTCAATATATATCTTCTTTTCTTTTTTTGATAAAATATTCAATATATATATCTTCAAATGCACGAACAAATAAAAAGGATTAAATATATCATAGTTAATCAACAACTTTCGTAAAAGATATTATATAATAATTTAAATACGTGATATTTACATTCGCATGCGATCGATTCCTAGTATAACCACAGAAGATTCTACATCTCAATCAGACACTACTAGTCCAAAATGAACTCTTATTTCAAAAGTTTAATGAATTTGAATTAACAATTATATGTTTCTGAATTGCATATTTTTATAGAATAGAGGGTCATTATATGTTTGATGAGTCACATCATTAACTTATCTTAATTGGGGCTATGTCGACTTGGAGAACAAAAAAAGAAAAGAAAAGAAAATCGAACATATAAACTTTGGTGTTTTGGGACTACATGCAAAGTTATGGGAAAATCAGACAAAATGAAAGAATAAGCGGGGCCTACGGCGTAAACGCGTGACCCGGGACCCACCACGACATACATAAACATGGGTGATGAAATGGGTTGATTGTGATTCATGTCCTTTTCTTCATTCAGCTGTGAACTATATACCAAAATTAGTCTAATAGCATCATAAAAACTGCAAATAATCACACGCATATTTAGTGATATTTTTCCTAACAATACATTTGTGTTCTTTTCATATTGAAATAAGGAAATTTTATCCGAACATGTATATCTTTTTGCGCATTTAATTCTAGTGACTTTCCATACGAATAAAATGGGATATGTTAGCTTACAAAGTTATATCATTTCGTTTTACAAAGTTTTATTCGATCAGTGATTTAAATTCAATTCTTTATAATATCAAATTTTAAAAATTTATAATACTAATAGAACTTATATCTGTGGACTGTGAGTTCTAAAATCTTAATGTTAAAGTTCATTATGATTCAATTTACCAAAAAATATTTTTGAATAACCAAAAATTCTTATAAAAAATATAACCTCTTAACTGTGTAACACTGAAATTTAAAATATGTGAAACTAGATTTTTATAAAAGTATTGGACTTAATAAACATTAACTGACCGTTTCATAATCACGCGTAGATTAATTACTACTTTATATATATATATATACATATATAATTTTCATTTAGAAGGATAAAATATAACTACCACTTAATTTAATTGCAAGAAATAAATTTGTTAAAGAGATTAATCGTATAAATAATTTAAAATTTAAGATAATTTTGAAATAACTAGCAGACGTCCCTATCAAAGACCGCCAATCTCTCGTTCCATTCCACACTCAGTCACATGCAAATATGGAGGGTCCATTGAATCCTCAACAAAAGGTTACAACAAAACTAATATTCTATATAGAACAAATGTAGTTTTTAATCATATTAAAACACAGTATATAAATATATATACAGACATATATATATATCCCTGTTTTATAATAATGGATTGAATTTTATTCAACGTGGACTTTGGAGGTTACAGAGACGTTGTTCCTCAGCTTGCATACACACATGCAGTATCTTTTGGTGTTATCTATGCATATTTATGTTCTTGGTACAAGAGAATCTAATCTATATATGTTGACAAACTTTCCATATTACAATTTCGAAAACTGTAAGAAAGAAAATATTATTAAGTTTGTTTGCCTTTTTGTGTATTAGTATGTCGGAAGATCGAAAATCTCACAAACATAAAATCGCAAGTACTTACTGTGACTCTTGTCACTTCAGTTATATGATTTGTATGTCCTAGTAATGGTTTGGCTCTAATTCCACAACATGTAAAGTGCTCAAATTTTAGATCGTTTCGATGAAATAAGATTGGTAATCACTTTAAAGATCAACATTTATAAAAGTGGCATAAATTATGTATAAGATGTATACGAGAGAGCTCTACATGGATCGTGTATTTTACGCTTATATTGTTCAATATATATATATATATATATATCGTCCATAATGTCATAATTTTGCATAGAAAATTGTAGATATTAAAAAGATAAAAATTGAAGATATAAGATATGCATACTAAATATCTTGATTAAAATTGTACATGTTTTCTAAGACATCATATAAACATTAAGAAACACGCAAAATGAAAAAGATATTTCCTAATGCAAAATTATTATTTCGCATACAAAAATATACTGCCTCAGTTTCATATTAAATGTAGTTTTGTTTCCAGTTTTTAATGCAAAATTTCTTTTTTCGACCATTTTATTCTATTGTTAGTTTTTTGTTGGTGGAATCTTTTTAAGTAGATGAAAACAATGTTTTAAATTAGGAAATAAGAAGTTAAATGATTTTAATCTGTGCAAAAACTTTAAAATACAAATAAAGTGAATTATTAGAGGCAGTATAATTTTAACTGTGAACTTAAATGGTATACAATTGTTTCAAAAAGGTGATTTTGCCGAATACTTACTTATCATTCATCATAAATTTCAAGGAATAAGCAAACGTGAAAAATAACAAATGATTTTTTTGTTCATCTTGCACGTTTCAAAATCATAGTCATGGACTTTAACACACACACACAAAAAATCATGGTGATGAATGTTACATACCATTTTTTCATGATTTCATATTTTGAAAACGTGATCCGCAGTTTTTTACCATTCGTAATATTTATCAAATTTTCTCTATTTTACATGTTTGGAAAGTGATTTCGCTATTTAAAAAATGCCTGGAAAATGAAACGTTATTAATTTCCGAAAATAGTTTTTTTGACGTTTTATGATTATTTCACGAAATCTATATCACGTTCCTTTTCGCAATTCAATCACTCTACTATTCCTCCACGATTAATTTGCCATCTATGCTTTCATATTTTCCTAGCTCCATATATTTATGATTTCAAATTAATCGCCGTAATTACTATGGATTTACAATATAAATTAATTTATATCCTACTGAATCATAGTCTATTACTACTATTCTGATCACACAAATGAATTTAGTATTAACGGTCAAGATAACGTATAACGACATGATAATAGTATTTAATAAGAAGATGAGAACGTGAGTATGCATAGTGTACACCATAGAGTTGCATCTCATTTATGGAAAATGCATTCTTAAAGTTTTCTAATTTGTAAGTTAGAGAAATTGGTTGAATTTTTTTAATTTAATGACTACTTTGATAATTTGTCGAACATCATTTAGAAGATATTAATTTTTAATATTTATTTTATTACAAATGATGATTTTAATCAAGATAGACGTGCACTTGAAAACATGAGGAACATATACATGTCCTCCACAGATGACTTCACAAGTCACAACAAAATTGTATACCCGTAACACAAGGATACACATTAGTCGGTTTAATCTGTACCAAATTCAAGATGAACATATGTATCGTTTTATCTGTAACATATTTAAGATGAACATATATATCATTAATACATGAGATCATAACGAATTGTTTATCATGTAGTACTACACTAGTGATATCTAGTAACAGTAATTCTAATATATGCATAATTTCATATTTTCTTGGAAATCAAACCCTAAATTTAGTATAGAAGCATTAATAAATACATAGTCAACTAGTAGATAAAAGGGTTTCCACATCTATTTTTCGTTACAGTTTCAAAATTCTATTCTAATATTTATTCTTTCTACGGACTATTCTAATATTTATTCAGATTAATATTTTTTTCATTTTATAGATTTCACTTTTTCATTATTAAGCTATTAATTTTTTGTCTATCCATTTAACCTCTAAAATATCATAAAATATACTTTATTTGTAGTTTTCGTTTTGTCCTACCGGTATTTTAATATTTAACCATTTTATCGGTTACCAAATAAAACACCGTTTGTCTTTTATAACTTTCATAGGATAAGCAAATGAATCTGGCTAATAATGCAACTATGACACTAGTACAAATGATTAGATTACAAATCTAATCAATGAATTATATATAACCTTTTTCTCCAACAATGAATTATAACCTAAGACTTAAAAAATAGAAGTAGAGGTAAATATTGAAATGAAGAAATAATTCTAAACCCCTCCGAGAGTACGCGGTTTTGGAGAAAAGTGAGAGTAAGTGAATGTTATATTTGACTACAAAAGAAGACAGAGAAATTGGAGTGTGACTTTTGTCATTTCCATTAACCGCACTCCATGGGATCTTTGTTCCCTCCTTATCTCTTCATCCGTTGAAGTTCTTTTGTTCTTACATACATAATTACAAAATGCTTCTATATGTTATTAGCCACTCAAAAGTTATTTTGATTGTATCTATTTAAAATTGTAATTGATGTCATCATCTCTTCTATTTTTATTTTTAATTCTAAATCATATATATTTGTGTTCATCAAAAGATTAATTGCTTGACAAGTGATTTATTCTTAGCCTTAAATTGAGATTATATGTTATTTAACATATCTTTTTGTTAAAGTATGCAACATATATCGTTTGATTAAAAAATTGGTGAACATGAAAAATAATAAATTAAATTTCGTAAAATAAGCTAAACCCATCTCTTGGCTCGTTCCCATGTGTCTTTTGTTCATTTATACAAATTTCGCTACTTAACAACAACATCAGTTAAGCCTTCTATCCAAAGAACAAAAAAAAAACATCCTCAGGTATACGTTGCTTTCGCTCATTCTGAAATGAAATTTCAAATTAAATATATTAAATCTCATATCAATTCACTATCTGATTTCTATGATTTCTACATTTTATTGTTGTAAGAAATGACTAATATCCTTTTTCTCATAAAAAATTATTTTTAATAGAACCAGAAATTTCGGACTGAAACCTAAATTAATCTACTATAACTATGAAATAACTGAATACTTTTGTCATTCAAACTGTCTTCACTGGTCAACCAAAACAAATTTGTATCAGTATATACATGATTTTATATTTCATAGAAAACAATTATTAAAAAATGGTTTTTGTTACTTTTCATTAAAATAATATTCTTGTATTAGTACATGTGTTGTGGTTATATTATGTATATACATATATATATAGTGGCAATATTAGAAAAGATATGCAGTGTATGGAAGAGGAAATTGGATTCAGTAGGGCATGTGATGTGAGCTTCGGAACAATATCTAAATTCTCAGTGGTTGAATATAGAAGAAGAAACTCTTCATAGTTAGTGTTGTTCATTCAGTTTTGATGTCACGATTCTATTTCTCCTGTCGCTTTCAACCCATAACAGCATTGCAGCACCAGCGCATGCATGTAGGCAATATCTCTAATACACTAGCACACAGATATATATCGTATAAGAATAAAATTAAGTTTATGGTCTTTAGCTTATATTGATTAAATATTGTTTAACCAGTTCTGATTATTTTGGACGATTTTTGAAAAGATAAAAAAAAAAAATACGATTTAATATATGGTTAATTGCTATGGAATTTACAATTGGACACCCCAATCAGATATGTTACTGGATCATCCAAGTAAACTCTTATTGACCGACCAAAAACCACATCTAGCTAGATGAAAGACTAAACTTTCATGTGTTTGCCGAATTGGTGAGATGGAGCAACAACGAAATCAAGACGTATTAAATGGGCCTAGCCCAATTATTGTCTCCTCGCCCATATAATCTCTGCCATGCGGCATTATTGGAGATTTTGTGGTATAAAAGAGCTGAATTGTTTGAATCTATGTTTTAAAAATACTCATGTAGTTCCGATTACACCCTGACTACTCGTTAGATCTATCCTCGCCACTTCGACTAATAACTAATCTTTCGAAAAAGTCAGTCAACCGATTACTCTCTGCCTAATCCGATTAATCCCTACCTAATCCGATTAATCCCTGTCTAATCCGATTATCTTCCGCATAATCATGTATAATCCAATTATTTTTAAAATTTCAAGTATATTCAGATATTTATATTGAGAATTTATGATGTTTTATAATAAATTAGGTTAAAATTATAAATAAAAATCATAAAATAAATTATTAATACTACATTTTCATGTATTTACTATAATTTTAAAAATAATACTATTTAAAAGTTTAATATAATGGATAAATATATTTTTAAAATACTAAAATAACCTAAATCTAATTCCCGATTAATCCCCGTTTACTCCTCGATTAATCCTCTAAGCGCTAGACCCATCATCACCGTCCGAGTAGCGCATAGCGATTTTTAAAACATTTGTTTGAATCCTTTCAAACTCATTTTTAACACATTGCTTACAAATTATTTATATCTGGGCTCACAAAATTGTTTGGGCCTGGGATAAACAAAATCACAGGCCGACCACCCTGGACAAACAAAGATCTTTGAGTTATTAATACGTAATACAGAATCAAGAAGGGCACTACCAGTTTTTCTATATCTTTTCACGTAGAACTACCAAATCCGTTTTCAAGTATTCACAAGAGTCGACTTGTAAAGATATTATATAGCAATCTGGTATGCAAGCGATATATCATTGTAGAAATCATGTTTTTGCTAATGATTGTAAAACTCAACTCAATTTTATGATGTAACAAAGAAAATCGATGGCCTTTTTGTATTTAGAGTTGCCTTCTTAATTTTTTTTTCTTTCAATCTTTCATAAATTTGAAGATGAGTTTGCATTTTGATATACTCGTTTCCGTTACATGTCGTAACGGATGAATATAAATTAAATTATATGTTAATGTTTTTCTCCGCCATATAAATCTACACCATAAAAGATTAATATAATTTGAATATATGTTTGTTCTTTTTCTCCGCCTTATTACATCTATCAACCGATTAATCGAATTTGGATATATGTTAGTTTTTTTCTCTGCTATGTTAGACATATATGAATATAATTTGGATATATGCTACCTCTTTTTTCTCCACCTAAATCAGATATTATTTATTTTTCTCCGTCATATTATATATATATATATATATCATCACAGATTAATATAATTTAGATACATGTTAGTTCTTTTTCGTAGCTATGTTTGGTCTAAATTGTAAAAAATGAACATAATTTGAATATTTGTTAGGTCTTTTATATCTGCTATGTTAAATACTTATTATAACGGATGAACATAATTTGGATAGGTGTTAGTTCTTTTCTCTCCCATGTTAGATACCTAGATCATCTTTATATTAAAAAAAAATTGAAAATAATTCAAAGTTTCTTATTTGAGATACTTCAGTCTCTAAATAACAAAAATTTAGTAACACTTGTCATTTTTCATTCAATATACATTTTTAATTAATTAAATATTATTTAAAAAAATAGTAGAGACTCTAGATCTTATAGTAACAAATGAACACAGTGTTAGTTCTTATATTAGATACTGATCATAACAAATAAAAACAATTTGAATATATGTGAAGTCTTTTTTCTCTACTACTATTCATCTAGGCATCTTCTTTAACAATAGAACAAAAACAATAACAAAAAATCCCAAAATTCTAACATGTACATAAATTGCCTTTTTGATCCCTTATATTGCAAGTTAATCTCAAATAAATTTCTTATGTTATTTCAAGTAACATGTATTTGAACCCAAATCTAAAGTAGAAAAATGACTCGGGTCCCACATTAATACTCCCACATCTTCACACGTACTAATATTATATCATAAGCAATTTGAATAAAATATCAAAAAGACATAAAACAAAAATAAACGAATATTAGTAAAATAAAAATCTCATAATTTCTCTCACACTCACATCCAAAGTTTCTTCTTCTCCTCTTTTTCTCTCAAAAAAGTTAAGCATCTTCTTCTTCTTCTTCTTCGGTGTTTTCGTCAGTAGTGTTGTAATCAGAGATGGGAACATCAGATGATTGGACAAAATCAGCTATGAGTGATGGAGAAGTAGTGGCGGAGCTTTTGGTGAGGCTTAAAGAAGCTAAAGTAACGCCTCTTCTATATACAAATCCGACTGTAGAAGCTCTCCGGTGGGGAATAAGGCAGCCACGGTCAAGGTCTCCAAGAAAAGAAGCTGAATCAAGATGTAGTCCAAGTACACCACTTTCTTGGAGTGGTGGTTGTGGTGCTTCTTCTTCTTCTCCATCTCGCTATGTCGATGGTTACGAAGCTACTAGTCGTCAACGAATCTGTGCCGTTGGATCTAGATCCAAGGTTCGTTCGTTCGTTTTTTTCGAATTTTTTAACTGATCTGTGCATTAAATCTTCTTCTTCTTCACGTTTCTTTGCGTGTTGATCTCTTCATTAGATTCTGGGAAATCAAGATTTGAACTATTTTTGTAAATTTTGTTTTTTTTTCCTTTCAATGTTTTTACTTCTTTTTTTTCCTTGCCGGAGCTCATTGACTAAAAAGCACCCTTTGAGTTAAAGCTCAAGCTGTCATGTTTTGACATAAAGAGGGTAGTTTGGTCATTTCTCAAGGCGGCTGTGTCATATGTTGCCGTTTTTGTTGTTCTATGTCATTTGAGTGGTCGCAGACAACAGTTTACTGAATTTTAGAATTTTATGTTGTAAGTAAATGAATATATTAGAAATTTAGAACGTTGAATAGATTTATTTTGCCTAACATGCAATAATCAGGATCTGGATCTGGTAAAATTTTTACTATATATATTTTTTGATGGGCCTACTACTGCTGCTTTGATAATGGCTTATCTCTACTATAATGTCACATTGTGGTTTGTGGACTATGGACCCAATCGTTCATTTTAGTGTTTAACTCTGTTTAATCTAACAGATGATGTTTTCAAGAAAGACAAGATTGTTTTTTTTTATGAATCCAGTTTCTCCAACTTATTATAGTTGTTTCAGTGTAATCTAATATATGAGGTGGTTTGATATTATTTGTGTTTAATATGCCAGTGAAGAGTTTAGGAATTAGTTGTGTTTACGATGCTAATCGGAGAGTTTAGGGATTAGTTTTATTAATTGTTATGTTATCAAATTTCAAGACGCGTTTGTTTAATGTTATGTATATGTCACATGGGACCATTTTTCTCAACATGGAATTTGTATGTGTGGGACTATATCAACTTCTGTTTCTTGTGACTCAACTTTATTAGTATTAATCATTCTTGCTTGTTCTTTACTCATTTAGTAGGTTCTTGTAACATCAGACTTGGATTTTGATTGTGTTTTTTTTTTATAAACAGGACATTGGATCGCTCAGATCATTGATCATCGAGAACAAGAACTTTAAGAGAATGAAGGTGAAAAACAGATTTCTACTTTGCTCTCTTTCTGTAGCTTCTTGTGTTGTTTGACTTGGTTGATTATATTACTAAACAACAACAAAAAACTTCTTGTAGTTTCAGATTGATCATAGTCAGAATTTGGTTGTGGAGGATGAGAAGCGTAAAGCGGATGGCAATTTCCTGCTACCAGATTTGAATATAATGCCATGTGAGGAAAATGGTGACCACTATTCTTCATTGGGTGTGGAAACAACACTATATGGGATTAGGATGATAAGATGAAGGAGCTCACTTAACCATGAGAATGTGGTGTGTGAGACTCTGGTTCGATCAGAGTAATGACTCTGATTTGATCCATCTTTGGCTCGGCTTTTGAAAAGGTTCGGGCAACACAGGAGGTCGAAATGGCTTAGATCTTCTGCTTATAAATGCCTCAAGGAAGGTCTCCATTGTGAGGTGGTTTCTATAAAGAACATCAACAATGTATAAGATAGAGAGAAAAACAAAGAAGAATATATTTTGAGAGAAAAACAAAGAAGAATATTTTTTTTTTGTTGTTTCTTTGTAGCAAAGAACAAAAATGAGTCATTTGTAATATTTGTCTATATTAAATGTTGTTTATTATTGATGACTCTTCGGTTATAAAAAAAAGAACCAACCATATTTTGGTAACAAAAAAAGAAAAAAAAAAAGAGAGAAGCAACACAGAACCTGAAGTTCTATTTCTGTAACATTATACATTTTTAGAATACTTGAGAAAATTAGGGGAATTCATCTACAACAATATAATATAAGGATCAGTTCACTTCAAATAATTCCCCTAAGTTAATAATTAATAATTAAATATTATTTACCTAAAATTAAATAAACAAAACATTTATTACATAAGCATTTAAGTAATATTAGGGGAATCAATCTACAACAATATATAATATAAAGGACCAGTTGACTTCAAATCCCCACTAATCAAATTAAAACCATGTTTAGCAATTCTTGAAATATTTTCTGAAGGCATTCATAATGTCTTCTATAACATCGAATTGGTCTGCTCATGTAGCTCTCTTTCACATCTCACTCAGTAGAAGAGTCCAACTTGATTTTAGCCTTGAAAACTGAAACATAGCAAACCCAAACTAAAAGTCCATAATCGGCTCAACAGAATTCTTGTTTCCACTTACAAAAGAAGCCTATGGGCTCTAAGGCTAAAACTACCAACCATAGTTTAATTGGCTGTTTTAGCCGAACCATTTTTTTGCAGCCTTTTTCTATGAACGATCAATACGTTTGCTATCTGTAAGAGTGACCAAAGCAACAAAGCCCAATTACATATTAGAGATGTATCATTATAGATCCATATCAAAATAAATACATTTGTACATGACCATTTACGCTACCAAACTAAGTCTCCGACCCAAAACTAAGAGTAGCTACCTAATCTCCTAAGTCCTAATATAACGCATCATTATTTTACGAGTAAAGTATTATCACGGCGTAAGTAAAGTGGGTTCCCGTCTCGATTAGCTACATGTATGGTACGATATGTTACAACATATGTTACATAACTAAGGATATTATAATGTGGATTTATGATTACTTGAGTACCAATATTATTACATCGCTAAAAATAATCATGGTGTAATTTAAACCCACACATTACAATTCATTTACAATGTTTTCGAATCTTGAATTTGAATATGTAATGCCCCAAAGAATCTTAAATAGTTATGGCATGCTTTACAAAAAAATTCATGAAAACAAAATATGCTTAGTGTCTCTAAAGGCATATAAGGTTTGTGAGGGGTTAACATCATTTATCGACAAAACGCGACTCACAATACAATTTCTATTATGCAGGATAACGTGATTTATTGGAATCCAGTTCCAGATAAAAGAACACAGTAAGTCAGTAATAGACCATTAAGCACTTACCGTTTTTAACTTCATAAGATATAAAAATTTGTGGTCACATTCGTATTGTTGAGAACTTGAGATGTATTAATATTTTGTTTTAGGCCTACCCGAATGAGTTTGATTCTTTGAGCTAAACCAAGTCTTATGACCAAAGACTTTAGTCTAACTTTGGAGCCGTACATCTGTTGGATAAAACCTAATATGTATTATGCTTTGAAAACCTAAATGAGAGCAGAGGAACCAGCTGGATTCTTTCAACTTAATATTATGCTTATCTTTTTCGATTTTGGGTGGAGAAGATGGCCTAAGATACTCTAACATGTCGAATTCATAACCAAAAGTAAGCAAGCAATGTGGGTGTGTTATGGCTAAAGGCAAAAACACTGAGAATGAAAGAAGATTAGAGTGGAAGAGTGGTCCATAAAAGAATTGAATTTAAAATAAATATATTTACTTCTCTTTGCTTTTCTCTATTTTGGGTGGTCCACATTTCATGGAGAACAGTCTAATTTGGGAGTTTTAATTTTTTTTGAGGAGCATACAATGTCTTATTCCTCTTGACTTTTTTTTTAACTCCTTTAACTAAACGCTTCTCTTTACATTCTTTTCAGACTCCTCAACATGTATAGTTAGAATTAAACTTTAAGATCAATATAGTTTCTGTTCATCTTTATGCCTCTATTATTTTTACTGATTGCTTACACAGCAAAAGCTGATTTTAAAAAAAAATGTTGAATTATTACATGATTTTCTGTGCAATCGTTATTAATTCGGTTTAATTGTTCGGAGTATATTATTGCTAGAGCTAGCCAAGAAGGTTTAGTAGGCCACCAAATTGAACCTTTTAATTCATTATTTTTATATGTTGTAAGAAATATTATAATGATAAAGTAGAACCAAAAACATGTTGCATTTCACTTTTTGGAAACAACCTAAATATTATAAAATTGAATCAAAATATCAATAAATGTTGGGGTTTCAAATCAAAACTGTTTGTGTCTGGATTTATGTTTGCCATGTTTGTTGCAAAATAAACTATAATCAATGGAAAAAGAAATGTGAATAATAACTTAAATAAAACTTTTTGTGGCATATTTGATGTTCACACAGATGTATAATACACTTCTCGATTAGATGACATAAATTACGGGTGATATTAAAAAGTTTGTGTACAATATTTAACTTGTCAGCATGTAAATTCTGAGCATTAGGTAATATTCAAATACTATCTTTTCCAGATTAAAAGTGGGATATGCTTGCCATCAACTTTTTATCGAAATATCTATATCGCAAAAAGATACTTGATTTGGATAATACTAGATCTATTAGCCTAACTGAATCATTTTGTATTGGACGCAATAATTTTTCAAGCATATCGATTAATAGAGTCATATGGTGTATTTGAGAATTTTAGTCCGTGATTCCAGATTTAATATAAGACTTATGGGAAAGCTTGCAGTGAGTGTTGGGTAAGAAGCTGACTTTTTAGTATATTGTAGTCCCGTTAATTAGATATATCGTATGCGTAACGGTCTAAGAAAGTTATTCAAACATTTAAGGATATTAAAATACTTTGTTTTCCATATCCAACAGTCTCAAGTAATAAGATCAGTTCCTAGAACCAAAATATCACTTTGGAATCAATTAAAATGTCTTATTTTTAAGGATCACCATAATCCAAGTTCGAATTTAAAAAAAAAAACAAAACAAAATTTCGTTTAAAAATAATTATAAATTTCCTATTAATTTTTTTTTGTGTGGAAAAGTATAACAATCTATATATCTTAACAAAAACCTAAATCAGGGTGGATCTAACTTTTGTTTTGTTTTTTTGTAGTGTATAAATATGTAAAGCGATGTTTGTATTCTATTAAAACTGGATCAGGACCGGTTCTATAACTGCTAGAACATATTTTTATCGTCTACGATCCATCGGACACATATCAATTATCATGTCAACATATATAACAGAGTTATCGTCTTTCCAACAAGGAGCATTAATTTAGGTGCACCTTTTACTGAACGGCCACAACCTTTACCTGTTTCGTCACTGAATCTGCAGACATCGGCAATATATATTTATATTTCTGTAAGAATGATTATGTAACGTACTAATATTTAATGAAGTATATGTTAATAGATATATGTTTTCATGCCCTATATATACTAGTTACTATTTGGCAATGAATGAGAGACCAATGCGAGTTATGAAACTTGACTTTGACAAAGGGTAATATGAGTTACGTACAACACATTAAATTATGATAAGTATAGATTATCTGCAAGGTTTTGTGAAAATCTTTGTCAAATGATTACACTTCGTTTCCATAACTACCCCACAATTTTAAATAAACCGTTTGACAAAAATCCTTTAGGTCCTCCACTGTCGGCAAATTTCTTGAGATCTCTATACATTACATTTTAATTTTCCAATATAATGTATTTAAATTAGTATTTGATAAATTAAAACATATAAATAATAAGATCATATCTTTCAAATCCTAGTAATTTTTTTTATTTCACTCATATCATAAATGAATAATTATGTTATCATACTCAAACAAAATCACGAAGAATTTTGGTTTTTTTAAGAATCTAAGTTTTGCTGGAGTTGCGATAATGTTGTCGATGTGTAATCACCAAAGTTCAAACCCATATTCTACATGTTGTTGGCAAGAAAACAAATGTTAATTATAAATGATTTCTAATTCTTTATTTTCTAATCGCGTCAATAGTTTATTTATTTATAGTGTTGTACCACAACCAAAAGGGGTAAAGATCTTTTATCAAATAGAAATGTGTTTTAGTGTCCTATCAAAAAGAGTGTTTTAGTGCTTTTTAAAATTATTTCGAGTCATTTTGGGTTCTAAAAGAATTGTGAGTTAGATACAATGAGTTGGGAGGACATATTGGGATTTTTTTCTTCAACAGTTCCAAAAATTGTCTACTACTCATAAATTTTCTATCCAACAATGTACACTTAAAAATGTCTAGATATACGCAGCACACACTATTTAGTATTTTACTGTTGCATAGTAAGTAAAACAGTATGTTACAGAAAGCAAATATATTATTGGCCGCTTTTGCATTAAAATTATTCTCGTCACACAAAATATTATTTTACTTATCAAATTATTCTCCTAAGTTTATTATTTTCATTATGCTTTGATAGACCTATGAGAATTTGGATGGATGTATTCAGCTTTAAAGAAAATGAAAGCGAAGATCAAAAGGTTGTGAAAATGACACATTTTTTTTTTGTAAGGAAAATTGCACACTTTCATTAAAAAGATTAAACGACTATCTCGATTACAATGACCCAAACGGAAACGCATTTTGTTGTGTAATCACTAATCACTAACCTTATATTTTACATCTCTTACTGAAAAATTTAGATGCAAGATGCGTTCTGAATAAACCCTAACAACATAAAAGTGTATCGGTGAGCTAGATAAACCGAAAAACCTAGCACAAAAATAAGATAAATATTTTTGTTAAAATTTGCAAAAATAAGTTATTGAAGTGATTTATTGTCCACTTGGTGATTTTGACAATATATCGAGTTAGAAATACAACAGACAAATGATTATAAATATTAAGCTTCAAGTTCATGATCATTTAAATAGGGGGTTTAAAGAATAAAATAAATTGCAACAACCCATTAAAGGTGGTTATCATAAAAAAAAAAAAAAAAAAAAAAACCACGAAGTTTCAAGAATGTCAATCTGTAGTTTTTATCTTAAACCAAGAAATTCTGATATTTCGGCTCATAGTTTTCCTAGACCTTTCGACCCAAAAAAAAACTTCCCAAACCTAAACCAGGTTTTTATAATAAACCTTAATCATCTCTGTCAATGTTTTAACAACCTATGAGTCTATGACTCAAATTCACATCTGGTAAAAGCTTTAAAAGACAAAATTAAATACGAACACAAATTTATTGGTTGGACCGCTGGAGTTCTAATTCGATTTCAAATATGAATACATAAAATGTTTTTTTTTTATGGATTTGGTTTCCATTTTGTCTGAATACGACAGATGAAAATTTGAAATGTTAAATAAAATGTTTTTTTTGTCAGAGCCAAATTAATCATTTTACCTTAAAGAAATAAAAATGATTTTATTCAGAAATTGTGAAAAGAGAAGAAACAGCAGTAGGCAGGGGACCATTTGGTGATAGGTAAACAGTTGGCTATTTAAACATCTTCTCACCAACAAAGTGGCTCCCACGCGCTATGTGGTCCCTACACTTTCTATAAATCAATTTGTTTTTTTTCTTAATTTCAGTTTTGTCAACAAAAAAACTTTTTTGTTTATATTTCTAATTTTTTTCCTTCTCTTTGTTGAGGTTAATTTCGTACTTCCACTTTAATTAAGCCGGCGGCTGTCAGCCTAAGTCTGAAAAATCTAGGACTGGTCCCCACGTTTATTTTATTTTAATATTTTGTCGTATCTATGAATTTTCTTAATTTTAATTACTTTTTTATCATCTTTTATTTATTCGGGGTTGCATCAATCCAAATGTACGGTTGGGATTCTCTTATCCCAAACGCATGCTAATGCTCTGATGGGACCATTTGTGGTCCAGACAACGCTGTCTTGACGCGTGTCCTCTGTTTTTTGGCCTGGGCGAGTAACGACATGATTTATGGTCCCCCTCTCTCTCGTCTGTATTTTCTTCTTTACCGGCTATTTCCGGTTGATTGGTTTACGCCAACCGGTTCTCTTATCTTCGCCGTTAAATAGAGGAAGCTAGTTTTGTTATATTCCTTTGGATTTATATGGTTAAGCAGAATTGTTAATCCGGTCGGCTGATAAATGATAGACGTAAAATTATATGTTAATGTCCGGTACTAGGTTCGATTCTTAGAAAATACTTCATTTTATTTTTTTCCAATTCACAAATTATAGATGCAACCATATTATAGTTTCTACCATTTTACGTGTAAATTTGTTCATAATGATTACATATGTTTTTCTATGTTTAGCTTGTTGCACGTGGATAACTTTTTATAATAAAATAAGACCAAATATTTGGTTAGATGATGTAAATGATTAAAATGTTTGCTTAGAAATTTGGAAAATTAATTAAGGAAAATGAATGTTAATGTCATAAAAAAAAATAAAGGTTATATAGAGATGTAAAATTTGATTAAGATAATTATTTCGAACCTAATTGGTTCTTGTTTTCTTCGCCAACGCAATTCGTTATTCTTTTCTTATAATTAATTTTGTTATATATCAATTTTACTCATCGACTAAACAAACCTTTTACACATGTAGGGATAAACTAAATATGAACGATTTCATTAGTTATCAACGTTATACGCCAGTGATTGTGGATGCTAGAGTTATATTTCAATATTTAAAGTAAACTAAATATGAACGATTTCAATAGTTGACTTTCTCACGCTCCTTGGAGTGACGTGGAGAGCACGCTCCAACCTTTAGAGGGTTGGCTACATATGCTCATATATTTATATATGATTTACATATTAGTTTTTCTGTCATCGTCCATTGTATCCAAAGAATTCAATAAAACCTAAGTTATGAGTCACTTGTAGAATATTCAGTCGATGATAGAGTATATTTCAATATTTAAACTATTTCAGACTAAATAAAGAATGACGAAAAATCATTAAAATGAGACATTTAAATTATTCAATACCGACATAAAAAGTGATGTATATATGAAAAAAAAAAATTAGTCGAGTACCTTGAAATTTTTGTTGTCTGCATTAATTTTTTGAGATTTTAATGTTTAATTTTAAAAAGATATGAAAATAATAAAATACTAATTTGCTTTTAACCATTTTTTTGATAAAATAACTTCTTTCAAATTATTTTTTGACACAAAACCATTATTTAATCAAAAATGATTAAAAGCAAATTAGTAATTTTTAACAGATGTTATTTTTTTGTCGGAGTTATTTTTCTTAATTATTTTAAACAACTAGGGTTTAAAACAGCTTTCACAGGTGAAGGCGTGAAGCAAAAAAAATTTGATGTGTATAATATATACATAGCTTACACTGTACATATGTTATTAGTGTGTGTATGATATATAAATACGTTAGTTGTTTCCTAGCATAATAAAAATAAATATAGTGTATGGTTCTGCAGTAAAATCTGAACGTGGGAAACACGCGCTCCTTCATCTTAGATACGTTGCGTCTATAAACACAACACGTAGCAACTCTTTTTAAAAAGGAAATACATTTATTATTCTCAACAATATAAAATAAAACACAATTGAAAGGGGCAACGACCTTGCTTAGCCGTCCGATATCAATGAATCCAGTCGCCACTAACAATGGATGACTCAGATTATTAGTCTATGACGACCTACTTTCTTTAATTATCTTTTCTGTCGTGACCTAATCTTTTTATTTGTTCATTAGTTACTAATTTTATTATTTATTTTTAGTCTAAATGTGGACCATAGTGATTGGTACGAAGAAACTTTTTTTTTTTCTTACAAAGAAATTTGTTGTCAACCATACTGAACTTATTATATTTTGAAAACGCAATGTTTGTAGCGTACTGGTTTTGATTTTATATTTCCCGTAATATCAGGGTTTTTAAATACTAAATATAGACGCACATGAAATTTTATGTATTTAGTTTCTCATAAAGAAACTAGTTTAAAGTGAAAAATATTTATTGATAATAATAATAAGAATGAATATCTCCTATGCCAAGTTTCATTTGTTCAAATATTTTTTGCAACTTGTTAAAAAAAAATTCATTGTTTGAATAGTTTCCAAGACCCTTAATAGTCTGTTAAATACTTTTCCATACACACTTTATTAATAGGCATTTTGAAAATATTTAACAAATAAAACTTTCTATAAGGGAAATTAATCAATATTTTTTCTTATTATATAAGAAAAAGAAAAGTTCCATAGATTCAATTGGATTTTTATAAAATATATAATCTCTTATATAAATTCAGTTATTTGGTATTAAAGCTGAAAAAAAGAGAGAATAATATCAGAATAAATGGTCTTCTCTCGATCTCTCAGCTTTGTTTTGTACAGTCTGCACAAACCCACATATATATATACACACCACAAACCATTTTTCCCCATATAAATAAAATAATATTTTTTAAAAAAATCAGTGGGATTTATAATAAAAACATGAAACAATCTTCATAGAAAGAAAGAAGCTGAGATTCACTTTCTTTTTATCTTTCCCTCTCACAAAAACAGAAAAAAAAAAAAAAAAAGTCAATCAAAACGATGGCGTTTCATCACAACCATCTCTCTCAAGACCTCTCCTTCAATCATTTCCCCGACCAACACCAACCTCCTCCGCCGCAACCGCCTCCTCCACCGCAATCTCAACAACATTTCCAAGAAGCACCTCCTCCTAATTGGCTTAACACAGCTCTTCTTCGCTCTTCCGATAACAACAACAACAACAACTTCCTCAACCTCCATACAGCTACCGCCACCACCGCAAGCAGCTCCGATTCTCCTTCCTCTGCCGCCGCCGCCGCAGCTAATCAGTGGCTCTCTCGTTCCTCCTCCTTCCTGCAACGAAACAACAACAACAACAACGCTTCCGCCGCAGCTTCAGTTGTAGGAGACGTCATCGACGACGTCACTGGAGGAGCTGAGCCGATGATTGGTGGCGGAGAGATGAAAAGTGGAGGCGGAGAGAACAAAAACGACGGCGGAGGTGCGGCGGTTGATGGTGTTGTGAGCTGGCAAAATGCGAGACACAAGGCTGAGATCCTTTCTCATCCGCTTTATGAGCAGCTTTTGTCGGCGCATGTTGCGTGTTTGAGAATTGCTACTCCGGTTGATCAACTTCCGAGGATTGATGCTCAGCTTGCTCAGTCGCAACACGTCGTCGCTAAATACTCAGCTTTAGGCGCCGGTCAAGGACTCGTCGGTGATGATAAAGAGCTTGACCAGTTCATGGTAACACACATAGATTTTAATTATCTCCTTTTTTTCCTTATAGTTTATGATATTGAATTTTAATTTAGCAGATTTTTTTTAAATAACACCGATTTAGATTTAGCTTTTTCCCCCTTAGATTTTGTAATTTTTGATTTTGTGTTTTTTTTTTTGGGATTATACAACGATGAAAGTTTAGAATTCCGAAATTTTTACAATATCAAGACAAAGTAGGACCAGTTGAAAAATAAATAAGAATTTTATAGTCTCATCTCATCTAAGAATTTATGTGTATGTCTAGTAAAGTTGTTAAATGTTACAATACATTTATAAGTTTTCAAAAATTCTTCTTTTGTTAAGTTGTATTATTATGTGTGTGTTTATAATCTGTTTCAATTTCATGTAGACGCATTACGTGTTGCTTCTATGTTCTTTCAAAGAGCAATTACAACAACATGTTCGTGTTCATGCAATGGAAGCTGTGATGGCTTGTTGGGAGATTGAACAGTCTCTTCAAAGCTTAACAGGTCAGAATGAATCTGTTTCTAGGAATGTAGTTGTGTTATTACATTTGACAAGGACACAATCTTTTTTTTTTGTCATTAAAATTTTTGTCTTTTTTTGGTGAAAATAGGTGTGTCTCCTGGTGAAGGCATGGGAGCAACAATGTCAGATGATGAAGATGAACAAGTAGAGAGTGATGCTAATTTGTTTGATGGAAGCTTAGATGTATTGGGTTTTGGTCCTTTGATTCCTACTGAAAGTGAAAGATCTTTAATGGAACGAGTTAGGCAAGAACTCAAACATGAACTCAAACAGGTAATCTCAACAACTTCTTATGATTATTTTTTTAAGTCTATAAGTGTATGGATCTAACAATGTAGAAGCTTTGGTTTGGTGAAAAAGGGTTACAAGGAGAAGATAGTAGACATAAGAGAAGAGATACTAAGGAAGAGAAGAGCTGGAAAATTACCAGGAGACACCACCTCTGTTCTCAAATCATGGTGGCAATCTCATTCTAAATGGCCTTACCCTACTGTGAGTTCTCATATCTCTATCTCTTTCACTTACCGCAAAAGCTCTTTCTTATATTATGGATTTGCAGGAGGAAGATAAGGCGAGGTTGGTGCAAGAGACAGGGTTGCAGCTAAAACAGATAAATAATTGGTTCATTAATCAAAGAAAGAGAAATTGGCATAGCAATCCATCTTCTTCTACTGTTTTGAAGAACAAACGTAAAAGGTATATACACTATTTATTTGTCTTTAAACACATAACCAAAAACTTTACACTCAAAGTTTGAAAAACTGAAACTTTTTTTGGATGAAAGCAATGCAGGTGACAATAGCGGAAGAGAGCGTTTCGCGTAGAAAGAACAAATATATGGAAAGTGGAAGATGGGATTTGAAAGCAGGGTTTAGGGGTTTAAAGTTGAAAAAATTTATGGAGGAGTTTGGGTTTATACAGTGAAGGGGACAGTATTAGAAAGTAACTTTTTGTTTGTGAAATTACATAGTACGTAGTTTGGTTATGTGATAATGCCATATATTATTTATTAAGTAGTACACAAACCCAAAAAAAAAAAGATGAAAAAAGAAGATGATTCAGGCTTTTTGTTTGTTTTTTTTGTCTGCATGAGTTTTATTATGAACCATCAGATAATCATCATCATTAATATATCATGTTAATAAAGATAGTGAAGGGAGACCTTTGTGCTGCACAGTTCTTATTTCTTCAATAATGACTTTGAATGGCATAGCAGATAAAGTGTGGTATGGTTTACACTTTAGACCAATGAAGTTAAAGTGATGTGCAATTTTATTGTTCTCATGGTTTGTGTACAATGTTGATTAATTTTCTTGAATTAGAGTAACATCTTAAAAAAATTATATTGTTTCATGCAAAGTTATACAAAACATAAGAGTCAAAGCATTACATCGGATTATTTCTGTTTTTATTTATTTATTGTTTTCACCACTTAATCTCACAGTATCTATTAGTTCCGCAACAACCATATTTTGTCCGATCCACTTATTTTACGCCGCTTGTTATGTTTTCAGCCTGTCACCATTCGGACAGGCTCGATAAGTAAATACATAAACATTTTAGATGAAGACAAAATTAAAACATGCCCCATCTTAGATTATTGTAGCTTGATGTTTGCATTTGTAATTTAATATTCTGAAACGTGTTAATTGTATATATAGACAATTGTTATCCTCATTTTTTTTTGTTCGTTTCACTTTTGTGACTAATTGATTGATACTCACAAGTGAAAGTATGAAAAGATTTACTATTTGAAAGCGTCATTTTAAACCATCCACAATAGATACATTTATAAAGTTCTTAAAGAATAAAAAAATATAAACATAAAACTTAATTAGAAAAGAAAGAGTAAGGAGGTCTCACACATAATATACTTAAATTCACACATATAATTCATTAATTGATCCAAAAAATTAATTAATTAATTAATTATTTAAATCATCAAAAAGTATTACTTTATTGTTTAGACACTAATTTGATATATTATAGATATGAATGTTCTTATACACGTAAAATAAAATATTCGAATTACATGTATTGAGAACGTATTTATTAACACGTAATGAGCTTGATGATTTTAGAATAACCTAACAATGTAAGATATTTCCCCATTTCATAAGTTTTTGAGACGAAAATATGCATTTGATGTAAGAAATAGCAAAATCAGATGACTGGCCCCATGATTTTTATAAGATCTTAGATCATGATCCTAAAAGAAGTGACAGAAAATATTAACTTTGAAAAATGCCACATAAAA
Organism: Nasturtium officinale; assembly: GCA_963854855.1. Lineage (NCBI taxonomy): Eukaryota > Viridiplantae > Streptophyta > Magnoliopsida > Brassicales > Brassicaceae > Nasturtium > Nasturtium officinale. The sequence goes on from OY978509.1 coordinate 6,785,466, forward strand.
AGCCTTTCAGTGGACTAATTATTCTTAAACATACACAATAGCCTCGTGAGTCAGCTTATGCAAAAATAATCAAGGTGATCGGACAGACGGATTGAGAATTATGACGGTCTGATTGACAACATATTAATTGCCACCGACAAGTTTTATCTTTGATTTCATAGCTATGATTGCGTATGATTAAATCCTAGAAGTTAAAGATTTTTATAATTAAGAAAATAATACACTCTTTTGTTTATGAAAGATTGTCATTCCAATATCTTTTGAATAAATTAAAATAAAAAATATAATTTTAATCCTTTTTAATATACTAAGAAAATGTATCTCTCTAATTAATAAGAAAAAGTAATAGAGATAAACTTGAAATTTAGACTTAAAATCTACATTAAAAATATAAAATGACATTCATATTCTTTAAGAAAATAAACAGAGGGAGTATAAAATGTAGAAGTTAATTGAGTCATTCCAATTTCAGTTCCCATGTTTTTTTACTTGATACTCCTTATATGATTTACCTGTAGTGAAAGGAAACATTATTGGAGATAAATGGATTTAAAGTTGCTCGAATTTTAGATGGTTCTTCTTTTTTTTTTTTGTGACTTGAGATATATGCACTAAACAATATTTGTGAAGTGAGCTAAAACCTTCTGATATTTCTGTGTAACAAAACCATATTTTGCTCATTTTTGCAGTAAGGCCGGTCCGTGATGATGTCAAACAATATCTTCGCGTGCAATCAGAAATTCAGAATCACACATGTCACAGCTAAAAGTTAACTAAATTGACTATGTCCTCTCAAGTTCTGCAAGCTCTTTTTTTTTTTAAATGAGGGGTAAATCCTGAGTGTGTAGATGTCCGGACTAATCTCGTTGGAGAGATGCAAGGGATGAATATGTACTCTCTTCATATATTCAAATGTGTTAGTAGTTTTACGTTTGGGAGAATTGATTTTTAACCTATACTAAGTGGGCGACTCCAACTCATTTCAACAACACACGTTCGTATGGATCGCATTGCATACATCTTTACTAAGGTCTACTAAGCTATTCGAGTATCGTTTAGTAATTTACACATCAATTTAAATGAAACTATTACTACCAAGATTTAGATATCTTGGTTAGATAAGCTCATATATATATATATATATTTGATTATTTTATATTATCTTTATGTTTATTAAATAAAATTTAGCACACGATATATATTTTAGGATAGATACAAGATATATGGGATAAAGGTGTTTGGGATAAACATGTGTATAATCAAAACAAATAAATAATTCTCTAAGCAATGATCCAATAACTTCTCTAGAAATCTAAATTCGAATGGCGTATTTATAACCTCTTAAATGTATGTTTTGTATTAACATAAATGACACGATCATTAAAAAAAATATTACAAAAAGAAAAAGCAACAATGATCAAACTTTGATGACAACCGGAGCTACAAACCTCTCCGGTGAAAGATCATCACCGCCGTCATCGAAATTAAGTTTGTAGTTTTCAAGATCGTACGTGAAATCCACATCCCTCCTCATCTTCTTCTTGCCACTGCTAAAACTTCTTATGAAGTTTTTCCACTTTGGCCCCGCAATTTTCTCCGAAATCTCTTTTAGCTCCTTTAGTTTCTTGCTTCCCCATTTTCCCCCTTTTTCTTCTTGCAAAGCACCGCTCCAGCCACTACGACTACGAGACTCGTCATCTCCTCTCCGCCACCGGGTTAAACTGAAATTACGAAAATACCCACAACCGCAAAACGCCGCCTTTTCTTCATAATCGTCTGAGAGCAAATTTTCGCGATCTGCAGCCATAAGAAACACAGAGTGTTTGGTTAACGAAGAGACTCGAACAAAATAATAGAGATATACAATATATATATATAGGTGAATGAGATTAGGCCACGTGGCGTATCGACCGTTGAACGATATAGTGATGGGGTCAGTCATTGGACTGTTATACGAATAGCGTGACAGTTATGTGAGTGGAGCAATGGTATCTATCGCTGGCTCATGATGAAAGACAGCTGTGAAGGCGGGAGCGAAACGGTTGTTTTTTTCTTTTCTTTTTGTTTCTTCTTTTGTCTTTAAGGATAATTATGAAATGATTTAATGATAATATTGGGTATAAGTAAGTTTGCGCATGACAAAATTTAAATAAATTAAAATATTACGTTATCTGAAAAGTGAAAGTGATACAATTGTTATTTTATGTAAAGTAAGTGTCTGAGAATATTGTACATTAATATATTTTGTCTTATAGGTAGGTAGTATTTTGGATTATCTTGAGATGTTAACAATGTATAACCGGTTGGTGATAGTAACATATAAATAATTTTAGTATATATCGATAAAAATTTCGAAAGAAAAATGCATTTTTCAGGATTTTGATATTTTAGATGATTCATAGAAAATAAAAATTTCTATGGCAACAATCATTTTCATATATAGAAGATACAAAATATTGACTAAAAGTCTAAAACACAATGCTAAAAAGATGAATTATTGAATAATTAGAGACTAGCTTTTGGATAAATATTTTGATCCAATCTTCATCTTTCTGTTAAGGAATTATTTTTTTATTAACGATTAACAAATAAAACTATTTGAATCTCGTAACTTATAATTTTACAGATTTCATTAGTATTGACCTATTGAATAACACGTTATTTTCTTGAAAAATAGTATTTTTATTTTGAAATTAATAAATCAGTAACAATATACAGTTTCGATAACTCCCTGCATATATTATAAAATATCAAATAATTCTAGCTCATGACTTGATTTAGATCTCTTAAACTATCATCTAACGCTACCTCTGTCTATTTTCTATTGGTTTAGTAGAAAACTATATATAACAAAGAACAACGAATTCAGTAGTAATTCCAATATCTCTGTACGAACTTCAATATTTGTGACGTCTGAATATTTCAGGAGCATCTTATTATAAAAATGATAATAACTAAACAACAGTGATTAAAACTTTATAAGTAAGATTTAAAAGTGTTAAGTAAGACAAAATATTATAGGTTGGCAGCCTGGCAAGTGGCAAATGATAATTAGCCGTTAGGTTAAAAAGCAAATTTTGTGTGGAGGATTTGCTAAACCAAACCAACTCACGATTTAATAAAAACGCTGTCCATGTTGCCCAAACTTATCCCATTAGTATAACGATGACTCACTGATCACTCATTAATCATTATGTTTTTGTCTTAACATCATAACATTGATTGCATTATAGAAAATTTTCTTTAAATAAATACTCAACCCAATATAGAGAAGTAAACCTTACTCTCACACCACATGTAAGGGGAAATCATTTCAAATAAAACTTGACCAAAATGGAAACAGTGGTCTTCTAAAATTTAGGCTAACCATTTCGGAAATATAAAAATCACACCATATACAAAGCACATGAGAAGCCCAATGATAAACTCAAAGCCGAAACCACAAGGCCATATTATTAAGGTTTCGTAGCAAAATTAAAGATTAATATATTCGTGTAGTCCGAGTATGAGAAACCCTCTAACTGACTTCTGACATGATATTTCATATATTTTGGATTGTGTATGTATGATCATGTTTATTTTATTTTTATATCTCTTCGACTTTTAATATTTCTTTTAAATATCTTGGTGTTTTGAGCTTAAATATGGTTCATATGCATTAAAAAAGTCAATTTTTGTGGACATACCTAAATGCTAGTATAAATATATCAAACCTATAAAGTGAGAATCTAAAACCGTTAAAACCAATATCTTTTAACAATCCTTCCCCCCGGGTTAAAACCATTATTTATCAATTGCCAAAACATTGTTAATTGTTATTAATCGTTACTTTCAGCTATTGCAAAATATGAAAGAGATTTTAATAAGATTATTCCAATGGATGTCCCCGTTGAATGAAATGTCAAAAAAGGATAAACTTGTATGTGGGTGCATGATTTGTAATCCATATAGGAACCACATCATGCAGTTGGCTAAATATTTGCAATACAATTTTTTCTCAATGATCTATTTTCAGGATTTTGATAATTTTATATTTATATGTTTTACAAAGAAATCGATAAAAAAAATATTGTATTTCACATTTAAGGCAATTTTCAAATTATATATACTAACTTTTAGAGGCAGTACGTAGTAATATACTATATTTGACACTTTACATATAAGAAGGTTAATGATATCTAGGAGCGTCAAATCGGGTTAATTCATTTAATTTGTTTATTGCAGGTTAATTTGTGAGTTTTAATGGATTGCTTCGATATAACCTATGAATTTTAAACTAATAACCCTAATCCGCCCCGCACTATAACTGCAGGTTTAGCGGGTTAGTCCGTAAAATTTAAAATCAAATTAATAACAAAAAATTAAAGTTTTACAATGTAAATTTATCGATAATAAAATAAATACATTTTATATATATCCAAAATAAAAAAAATAGTAACAAAAACTATAAATATATAATTAAATTAATAAATTTTTAAAAATTTAAATATGAAATTGATTTGATTATTGTCAATGTTTCCAACTTATTAAAACAAAAGAAATCAAAATGTATTCTTCAAATTTTCTAAAATACAACCAATTTGAAGAGAGATTTTCTACTATATTTTTGTAGTCAACATATAACTCTATAAGTTCACAGATCAATCCATAAACCATGCGAGTTTGTCCACCAAAAACCATAGATCATGACGGGTAAACTCGCAATGTCCATTTTTAGACAATCAAAACATGAATAACATGAATCTTAATTTGTCTCTTAGAATAAACCACATATTTGTAATCCTAATTGACATCGCTAATATATCTATAAGATGATAAGATTATGCAGGTTGTAGTCATTGACTCCGATGTGACAGGCTTTAGAAGAATCGTCAAATATTCATAAATTTCCAACTGTTTGAATAAATTGTTTCCGGTAGCAAAAGTTATGTATTATATAAAATAATAAAATGAATTTATTGTTTTGTAATATGAATATAAATTGTTCTTAAGATCTAGGATAGTCAATATATAACCTAATTAATTATAGAGAAAAATGATTGTTTTATAAAGTTCGGATAAACAAGGAAAATGAATATTTATAAGGTATAACCAGATTTACCAAATAAATTATGAAATTAAGTAGATTTATATAGCATTTCTAGAAAGAAACTAAAAGAAACAAAATCGACACCATTAATTCAGAAAACAGGTGGAGAAATATAAGAAGTTCATAACAAATCATACTCCTCGAACAAGAGGATCTCCGCAACATTCAATAAAACGAGTAAATTAAGGACCCATGCATATCTAACTTAAAAAAGAAAAAAAATATGAATCTTTATTATTATTTGAATCTTTATCAATGTTTATGTATATATATATTTTTTTAAATAACTTGATATAGTTTCTTGGAAGTTTCTCTGAGAGACAAGTCTTGTAACATATATACAATTATAAATAATCATATCTATGACCAAAGTTTTCTAAATCATTTATGCGACAAAAAATCTAAAGCATCAAAATCCATATAGATCATGGAGATGTACAAAGTTGCAAGAGCCTCAGAGTATTTGGCAATCACTGGTGCTGGGATCGAAGACATCAAGCTTTCTAAGAAATCTTGGGTGTTTCCATGGCAATCTTGCACCGTCTTCGATGTTTCTCCGGTGAACTATACTTTCAAAGTTCAGGCCATGAGTGCAGAAAAGCTTCCTTTTATTCTCCCTGCTGTTTTCACCATTGGCCCTCGTGTTGATGACTATGAAGCGCTTATTCTATACGCTAGGCTTATTTCTCCTCACGACAAAGAATCGAATCATGTCCATGTGCTTATTGAAGGAGTTATTGAGGGAGAGACTCGTGTTCTTGCTGCTTCCATGACTATGGAAGAGATCTTCAAAGGTAACAATATTCATATCTCAAATTTAGGGTTTATATATTAACCGACTGGTAATATAACACTTAAGAATGGAACCAAACAGTAAAAACTTTGTTCCTTGGCACCGATCTCTCCCTTGATTGGTTTTAAGTTTGTTGACATTATCATATTTTGGAGCTTTCTCTGTTAATTAGAACCAAACAGTAAACACTCTGTTCTGTTTTTCTTGAAACATTTTGGTTAAAAGAGTTTTTGATTTAATGAATCTGTAGGAACAAAGGAGTTTAAGAAGGAAGTGTTTGATAAGGTTCAACTAGAACTAGACCAGTTTGGTCTCATAATCTACAATGCTAATGTCAAGCAGCTTGTTGATGTGCCTGGACATGAATACTTCTCTTACTTGGGTCAGAAAACACAAATGGAAGCAGCCAATCAGGCCAGGATCGATGTCGCTGAGGCCAAGATGAAAGGAGAGATAGGTTCAAAGGAAAGGACAGGTCTTACGCTCCAGAACGCAGCTAAAATAGACGCGGAATCAAAGATCATATCGACGCAAAGGCAAGGAGAAGGGACAAAGGAAGAGATAAAAGTGAAGACTGAGGTTAAAGTGTTTGAGAATCAAAAGGCGGCTGATGTAGCTAAGGCCAATGCAGAGCTGGCGATGAAGAAAGCTGCTTGGACCAAGGATGCTCAAGTGGCTGAAGTTGAAGCCACCAAAGCTGTGGCCTTGAGAGAAGCTGAGCTTCAGACTAAGGTCGAGAAAATGAATGCATTGACTCGCACCGAGAAGCTTAAGGCTGAGTTCCTTAGTAAAGCAAGTGTTGAGTATGAAACCAAGGTATGTATCTTAGGGTATGCGGATTTGTACTAGCACAAAATACATTACTACAAGTCATGGTTGTATCTTTCTCTTATTTCATGAACACAAATCAAGATGTTTTTGATCTAGCATATGACATTATTGTTATCTACAATTCAAGGTTCAAGAAGCGAATTGGGAACTATACAACAAGCAAAAGCAAGCAGAAGCAATTCTATACGAGAAGCAAAAGCAAGCTGAGGCACAAAAGGCTGAAGCGGATGCAGCGTTCTATGCAAAGCAAAAAGAAGCAGAGGGACTAGTTGCTTTAGCCAGTGCTCAAGGGACTTATATCAAAACCCTCTTAGGTGCTGTTCATAATGACTATTCTTCCTTTAGAGACTTTTTGATGATCAACAATGGCCTTTATCAAGAGATCGCTAAGACTAATGCGATGGCTATTAGAGACTTGCATCCTAAGATTAGCGTGTGGAACAACGGTGGTGAACAAAATGGTGGTAGTGGGAATGGTATGAAGGATATAGCTGGGCTTTACAAGATGTTGCCTCCGGTTCTTGATACGGTTTATGAGCAGACTGGGATGCAGCCACCGGCTTGGATCGCTACTCTAAGCAAGTGACGTCGCTTCAGTAGCTAAGAGGTTGAGGTTTGGTTGTTTGGTCGTTTACTTGTGGTTAAGGAATATACATCCATGATAATTTTCTTATTCTTTAATCTTGTTGAAAAACTTGGCTTATTTCTAAGTGGTTGAAGTCTGTATTTTTTTTTATTGAATCGTATTAATAAGTATATGTTAAAATCATATATATATATAATGAGAGGAGAAAATTCATATATATATAACGATAGAGTTTTTTCTAATAAGTTATTCATATTATCATATTAGTTATCTAATGAAAAAATATTATTAATTATTATTAATTTATCCACTAATCTGTCATTTTTAAAGTTATTCCTATTATAAATATTTTTATAATAATTAATTAATTAATTATGTAATAATCATTAATAAAATTAATGATAAAAGAAATGAAAGCTAATTTTTTAAAAGAAATCTAAAGATAAAAGTTATTGAAAAGTATATTTTAATAGTTTTATACTATAAGTTAATGGAGAAAATCTACATGAAGATAAGAAAAATAAATTAAAATTTATACGAATAATATTAAAATATAAGAAAATAGAATATTAAATGATGAAAATTATAAAAGATTAAATTTACTGAAATAAGTGTTAAAGAATCATAAACTAAACAAATATTACATGATATGGTCATAAAAACTTTGAGTATATATATATATATATTTTTTGAAATTCTCAAAGTTAAAATATATTAATATTTTAAATTACAAGTATGTATAACATATGATAGAATTGTATTATATTGTTAATTTATTTAAGAGATAAATTGATAATTATTTATCGATTTAATGTTTAATAAAATTATATATTATTAATAATTTTTATTAATTATTATAAACATTAAGTTAAGCTAAGTTATATATTAAGTTGTCATATTTTGGATGAAAGAAATTGTTTTTAATCTAGAGGTAAGAAACAATAATAAGATATATAGGTCAAACTATGAATGATTTTAGCTGCTTAAACATCACATCACATTTTTATTAAGTCAAAATGAGCTTTTTCCATCTTGAGTAACATATTCACTGCCATGAATTTTTATTGTGAGCTAATCTCTCGCTAGTTGAAATAAAATGAGAGACAATAATGGGAGGTTGAGTGAAGAATAAGAGTACTCATTGGCTAACCTGGGAGGTGCTTGTGTCACGACCAGCGCACCTGTCAATGGCTGATTTGAGAAAATTTTCCAATCATGATGTATATCCTAATATTATTAGTACAGAAGTACATTTAAAAATATATTTTAAAATTTTATAAAGCTACATCAAACGTTATTGTTAGAAGAAATTTTAGAGAAAAATGTACACATCTAATTTTTTTATATGCTACTAAACTTAATAAATTTAACTTTTAGTTCAAAAAAACTTTTAGAAATGCAAAACTATCAAAAAATAAATAAATTACATCGAGTATATGTCAGTTAAAACTTAAAACTTAGTATCTAATTATTATTTTTATTTCGCAGAAAATGTGTAGTTTCTTGGAAATGGGTTGAAGTATTATTTTATAAAAAAATTCTTTTGTATCATTCATTTGTCAAAGTCAACGACATAATACGGAAATGCTTCTAATAAAATAATAAATTATATGTGCATCCACGTAATGTAGACGATCATAAACTTGGTCATGGTCATCGGTCAATTTAACATATAATATGGTATTTATATACATTTTATAATTTAAAACTCTTCTGATTTTAGATTTAAGAATTTTGGTTTAAATTTACCCTACATTGAACCTTGATATATCGTGTACTTCATTACATATAAGTCCTGAATTTATTTCAAAGACATTTTCGTCTAATTTCAATAAAAATAACGAAACCTTCAATAAAAACTTTAGCTTGATAAAATCTACAACTAAAAGTCAAGAAAAAAGAATTCTACACAATTTCATTATATATATATATATAAATTCTCGTTTATGAAGTTTCACGTACTTTTCTCTTACCTACTTACAGATTCCTATAACCTATATATCAACAACTATAATTATATTATATATATAAGAACTCATAACGAAACCAAAAAACAAAAACCTATACTGATCTCAAAAACCATTTGGCCAAAATATCTAAATAATCAAATCCATAGATCCTAGAGATGTTTAGGGTTGCAAGAGCATCACAGTATTTGGCGATCACCGGAGGTGGAATTGATGACATCAAGCTTTCAAAGAAATCATGGGTGTTCCCATGGCAATCTTGCACCGTCTTCGATGTTTCTCCGGTGAACTACACCTTCAAAGTTCAGGCCATGAGCGCTGAGAAGCTCCCTTTTGTTCTCCCTGCAGTCTTCACAATAGGACCTCGTGTCGATAACACTGAAGCGCTTATTTTATACGCTAGGCTTATTTCGCCTCATGACAAAGAATCAAATCATGTCAAAGAGCTTGTTGAAGGTGTTATCGAAGGAGAAACTCGTGTTCTTGCTGCTGCCATGACCATGGAAGAGATCTTTAGAGGTACCCCACTAATTTATATTATATTTTGATCAATAACATATTGGCCTTAAACCGGGTTAATTTTAAAATCTTTATGTGACCAATAAAATTTTAAAATCTGACCAAATTAATTCATTTTAACATTTGGTTAATTTAAATCTTAGGAAATTGATTGCTTCAAGTCCAATGAAATTATCATATTCGGAGCTCTCTCTCTCTGTTCATTAGAAACACACAATAAACACTTTGTTCTGTTTTCTAGTCACACGGTGAAATATTTAGTTAAAAAGAAGTTTTTGTTTTATGGATTTAAGGGACAAAGGAGTTTAAGAAGGAAGTGTTTGATAAGGTTCAACTAGAACTAGACCAGTTTGGTCTCGTAATATACAATGCTAATGTCAAGCAGCTCGTTGATGTGCCTGGACATGAGTACTTCTCTTACTTGGGTCAGAAAACACAAATGGAAGCAGCCAATCAGGCCAGGATCGATGTCGCTGAGGCCAAGATGAAAGGAGAGATCGGTTCAAAGGAAAGGACAGGTCTTACGCTCCAGAACGCAGCTAAAATAGACGCGGAATCAAAGATCATATCGACGCAAAGGCAAGGAGAAGGGACAAAGGAAGAGATAAAAGTGAAGACTGAGGTTAAAGTGTTTGAGAATCAAAAGGCGGCTGATGTAGCTAAGGCCAATGCAGAGCTGGCGATGAAGAAAGCTGCTTGGAACAAGGATGCTCAAGTGGCTGAAGTTGAAGCCACCAAAGCTGTGGCCTTGAGAGAAGCTGAGCTTCAGACTAAGGTCGAGAAAATGAATGCATTGACTCGTACCGAGAAGCTCAAGGCTGAGTTCCTTAGTAAAGCCAGTGTTGAGTATGAAACCAAAGTTCAAGAAGCAAATTGGGAACTATACAAGAAGCAGAAGCAAGCAGAGGCAGTTCTGTACGAGAAGCAAAAGCAAGCCGAGGCACAAAAAGCTGAAGCAGACGCAGCGTTCTACGCAAAACAGAAAGAAGCAGAAGGACTTGTTACCTTAGCCAGTGCTCAAGGGACATATCTCAAAACCCTCTTAGGCGCTGTTCAGAATGACTATTCTTGCCTTAGAGATTTCTTGATGATTAACAATAGCGTTTATCAGGAGATTGCTAAGACTAATGCGGTTGCGATTAGAGACTTGCAGCCCAAGATTAGCGTTTGGAACAACGGTGGAGAACAGGGGATTGGTGGTGGTAGTGGTACTGGAAATGCAATGAAGGATATAGCTGGACTGTACAAGATGTTACCTCCGGTCCTCGATACGGTTTATGACCAGACTGGGATGCAGCCACCGGCTTGGATCGGTACTCTAAGCAAGTGACGTCGCCTCAATAGCTAAGAAGTTTACTTGTGATTGAAGATACAACCAAGAAAATGTTCTTTTTTTTTATCCCGTTGGAAAGTTTGTCTTATTCTTAAATGTTTGAAGAGTGTGTATTTTTCTTTTGTTTTATCGTATTTCTATATGTTACAAACAGAAATAAAGATGGGAGAACAAAAATAAGAGATTATTCTACACTTTGTTTAATTGTGATAGTAAAGAACTTCACTGTGAACATTAAATTGAGTGTATTAGCAAAAAGAAATTGTGAAACAAAGATTTTGCTAATTGTCAAACTTAGTACTGTTCAATGTGTATCAACTTGTTTAAGTCCTAAGGTTGATTATAATTTTACCCTTTGGGATGCTAAGAGGACATCAAAGTCTAGTAGAGACCAGACTAAATTGGAGAAGTAAAATGCCAGAAAAGGCTTGTTTGAAAAGCTATATATTTTACAAACCTAGCCAATAATAAACTAGAAGAAACTACAGAGCACAAGACCAACCAAACCAAACCAAACCAAACAACGAGATTTAACGAGAAATGAGCAAGTCAATGGTACATATAAGTTAAGGTTTCTCTCTGCTCTATGATCCCCAGTTTGGAATGTTGGCCGTGGCTTCGTTTATCATCTTCACTAGTGTTACCTGCAAACACATCAATGAAGCAAAATGAGCTGTGTTTGTAATTATACATAGGGACCTTACGAGGTAATTCATAAACCGAACTGGCCAGGCTGGACCACGATGGTATTAAACGGCCAGGTCAAGTTCAACAACATAACTCTAGTCATATGTAATGTGTTTTCACTTTTCAGAAATTGAAGGGAGATGTAGTAAGCATACCACACTTTGTGCTACACCAGGTGGAGGCATTGTAAGGTTCTTTGGTGGTGGTGAGCTATCATACGATCTTTTATCAAACCTCCACTCCCCGATTTTCCCATAGGTTAATTTACCCTGAAAATCAACACAATGATTACTTTTACTCTCTCTCTATTCGGTTTCAGATTTACCTTAATTGCTATAATCACATGCTAGTACTTTCACTAATCAGAAGTTTTAAAATCTAACCTTCATATCATAGTCACATCCATAAGTGTAGTGTATGATGTACTTGTCACCAACCTCTGTATCCCATGGAGGCTAATTCATTACCACAAACACAACCAAACAAAAGTTCATCATCTCTATAGTTAATGCATCGAATATATCTTATTTATGTACCAAGCAAGCAAAAATACATAGACGCATGAGGTCCAGGCCTTGCCCACACATAAACGCATTCTAGATTGACAATCTCTTGCATAATAGCAATTAATTCATTTGGTATCATACTAGCTCATGCTAATAGGTATAGTGATACACTTTTTCCTCCATTTATAACTGCCACAAGCATAAAATGTGTGTATAGGATTTACCTGAATCATGAAGTCTTTGTGTAGAACATTGCTAACACCATGCAATGCAGATGAGACAGCATAAGCATACCTACACTTCCACAAAAGATTAACAAAAAAAGTTGTTGTCAAATCTACTCAAATGGACAATCTAACCAATACATTCTTTTATCAAAGATATTTACATTTCAAGAACCCATCCAAAAGCCTTGTCTGCTTCAGGATCCTTCTTCATAGCCAAGGAAACATTCATCCAAGTTGGAGCAATCTTCTTTAAAGCTGCCTAAGAAAACAATAAAATCTAAATCTATTAAAAACTTGATCCCACATTCGTCTCTCTATGCAACAAAACAGATTCAGAAGACTAAACAAACCTTCCCAACAATGACAGGAGAGTTTCCAATCGGATCAATATTGGTAACCGGACCTCTCTCCTCTGGATAATACTTCCTCAACACCTTCTCATACTTTTTCGGTTCGATATAAAAGAAAGGAAACGCAGCTCCAAACCCATCTCTAGCTAAGTTCGGTATAGGTTTAACAATAATATGATCAGGCTCAGACATCAAAATATAACTGCATCACACAACCAAAAACAACATATCAACACAATAAACCTCCTTACATAATTAACATACAGCCAAACATATCCAAAAGTCAAAACATCATCATCTTAACTCTTCTTTAATATCTGTTTGTTGAAGCCATTGTACAAATGCCCATGGCCTATTCAATACTATATAACCCTGTCAAAATCAAAATTCAAAATTCAAAATTTCACCAAATAAATTAGTAAACTTTACAAACAAATCTTAGGTTTTTTTTTAAACATTCCCAAAAATTGAATAGTGGTTGTAGTACCTGATCCATACCCGAAGGTAAAGGTTGAGCAACAAAAGTAGGAATCTCATTCATAAACTTATCAGGTTTACCAGAATGCAAGATCCGAGTATACCCACCCATTTCGGATCCGGGTCCAGCGGAAGCTCTAACCTTTTTAAACCAATAATACATCACTCTGCATTGCCAAGTGTTGTAAACAGAGTCAGAAGCAGTGACTGCTATGTGGAAAAGCCTCGTCCTTTTGCCTTGGATTCTGGATCCGTGGCCACGAGGCAATTCTATGACTGGGTCAATGGAGATAGAAGAGGATCGGGTGGTGCCAGGAAAATCTTGTTTGAGAGGAGCATTAGCGGAGATGATGATGTTGTAAGTGATGAGAGCAACGGAGAGAGTTATGAGAAGTGGGTAGAACAGAGTTCCACCACCGCAACCCATTGAGAGAGATGAATCGAGGGCTGAGTTTCGATTCTTCAAAGTCGTCGTCTTTGTCTTCTTCTTCTTCTTCTTCTTCCTCTGCTTCTGCTTATTCTCTTTAGTAGTTGTTGATGTTGAAGAAGAACTAAAAAATGACTTACCTTATTATTATTATTTTATTTTTTTTGGTCTTGAATTTAATGATATGTTTTTGGTCAAAGGTTATTTAACTTTTTATGTTAAGAAAATAACTTTGCTTTTAAAACAAATGCAATTATGACAAAAAAAATATAATCGAATTCTAATTAATATTAGGTTGGTTTGGTGTAAAACAAGGTTCAAGCTATAAATGTTTGAAGATATCAATGTGCATACATTAACAAAAAAAAATTTGAATCTTCTGTATAACCTTCTAATACTCTTCTCAAATGCCTAACTAGATTAAGATAACTTTATAGTAACATTTATCTAATGATAATGCTTTGTTAAACATGTTGGCAAGTTATTCCGCTAGTGTCAATCTTAAGAGTAAAAATAGCTTTTTAGAATGCAGTGACAATTGATTTTGATGTATGTTCGTAGCAATGTCTACTGCCGCCATTGCCATAATGATTGTTACTTGTTAGTCCCACCAAACTCACCAACTAGGAATGCCAAAACAGCCACACCTACTTTGAACGACTTTTATGAGAAACAATTTCAATAAACCCCCTAATTTTTCTTCTAATTCGAAAAAGTCTCCTAACAAAAGATTTCATATCTTAAAAAATTTGGAGGCCACCGAAAAGTTAACTCGGATCACATTTATTATGTAAATATTGAACCTAAAAAGTTCAAATTCAGAAACTTGACCGGTCCGCTTGTAAATGTCGTTAAGAATCCTGTGGACTGTGGTCCTCACCTTAGATCCTAATCATCTATTACTGTACCTGGATATAAAACTTAGGCTTAGCCACCCTCTTTTTATAATTCGGTTTAAAGCTTTTGTGATGAGGCCAAATGGGCAAATACGGTATAGTTGCACTTATGTTTTATAATCGTGTGCAAAAATCTAAAAATGGAGATGTTTTTGGTTAACATCACCAATACCATTCAAAGCCTCATAATACTATTTTACCACAAACAAAAAAATATATAATTCTTCAAAAAGTGTGCTTCCACTCTTTGCTTTTGCGCCAACACTCACTCTCTCTGCATGAACATTGTCACATCTTAACGTACAAAGTAAAACTCCTCTTTTAACTGACTACTGCTTGATTGATTCATATTTTACCTTTTGACGCTTTGAATCTGGAGGCGACGGTGGTTCTCGTCTCCGACTTGACTCCCCTCGCTCTGAACCTTGCTCCTCCTGCATCTCAAGTTTATCCAAAACCAACACTCATTTACCATTTTATCAGAATATATTTAAACCCTTAAGCGTGTGATTCGATAAGGTTTACTGCCCATGTCTCTATATACACAACACAACAATGTTCAATATCCAAACTTTCCAACACGAATTCCACACAGATCAATGACATGTTGCATAGGCTTCTAAGGAAATGGATAAAAAGTAAAACTATAGAGAGATAACAAGAAGTACCTCTCTTGAAGAGGCTTCTCTACTGCTATTTCTGCCTCTGCCTGTAGCTTCATCTGAACTTGAGAAACCCACGTTTTGAGCTATAAAGGGCATGATCTGCTGAAGAATGCTCGATATGAAATTACCGTCATCTGTAGAGGCTGCCGGATCTACTTGTGCATTTGCAACTGCTTCGTTTGTTTCTGTGGATACTGTGGCAGAGGGATTAGCTGCAACCTGAGGCTCTGAGCTCCCGACTTGGGAATTTTCTCGACGAGATGAGGGCCTCAAAAACTGATGGATTCTGTTCCTCAATTCAGAAAAACCACGACTGCCTGGAGAAGAACTGCTATTACCTACATGTTCAAAGTCAGACAAGCAAAAATTTATGACATTGCCCGTCTTTTAGGTAACACAACATCTAACCGATATAAGAAGATCAAAGCCAAAACAGCAAAGGGAAACATAATATGAGATAATCCAGTACAGATAAGAAACAACCGGGCATAAAGTTTCCTAATATTATTTCGGAAGTTATGTTAAAACTACCTTCTCTTCCTGGAGTACCAACGCTCTGTGGCTGTCTAGAAGATTCGGTAAGTTGCTGATGTACACCATCGATTCCAGTAGAGCTACTACGTTCACCAGAAGATAGTACCTGCTGATATCCAGCAACAACGGGTATATCTAAGGCCACATGATTTCGAGGAGATTCAGATGGGCCTCTCGTTGAGGGGACAGAAACACTAGTGCTGCTAGGTGCAGAAGGGACTGACTGCCCAGGGGTTTGTTGTGGGATACTTTCTTCTCTCTGGTTGGTCCCACTGACAGGCACCCAAGATCCTAATATTACATACAACCAAGATGAATCGGAAGATTTTCAATATAGCAGAAAAGAACTGTTATACTTAGAAATTGAATATGCGAACAGCACCTGTGCGTATTCTTATCTCAATGTTTCTCGGGGTAGCAGAGGTAAGCGATTGTCCAACTAAAGGGTTAGAATTTGCGATTCCTGCATGCAAGCCTCCAATATTTGTCCCCATCCGAGAAGAGTATGACTTTAAGAAATAGATCAGGAGACAAAGGTGAGGATGAAGAGGACAAGAGGACACAGGTAAAGAAGAGAAAGAAAAACAAAAAGACAGACCGGAAAGGAAGATCGCCCTGTAGGGGGTATGTACACTGCAGGACCAGCATTAATAATAGCCTCCTCCTGATAAATAACATAACAAGTTTCTTATAGATGTATGGGCATAAATTATTCTGTGAACAAAATTATATGCAAACTCATTATCATTAAAAAATTATAAACTCATATCTATAATATTAGCAAAAGTATTCACACCGGTGTTTGTCCCAAACGGAGCATCATGATGGCACGGCCAATCTCCAGAAGTGAAATGCCTACGTTCTCCAAGAGGGATCCTGATTGAAGTATGTTTGACTGGCACAAACTTCGGGTTGGGGGATCGGTGACATTTACATGATCGCCAAGCTGCCTTAAGAGATTCTGTAGAAGAGAGATACCAATGCCAATTCAAGTCGGTCAGTTAAACAAGATAGCAAAAACACTGCATGCCACTCATGTTGAACTACCCTTACTAGCTTTAATATCTCTCACATTGCAACATTCACGAAAACGAAATGGTTGCGCCTAAACGAGGTTAGCAATAAGTTTACATGGCTTGGAGGTTTCTGTTACAAAGTACCGTAAGGTGATGCAATAATTTCCACTAACGTTGGTTAAGACTGGTCAAAGCAAGCAATGACATAAATGGCTTTCTGAAAAAACTGAATGAGACAAAAGTAAAAGAGCATACAGAAAAGCAATCTGATACTTCAGCGATCAACAATTGCCTTGTCGATTGCAGCACTTGTGCCAACTGAGATAGTCTTGGGTGCCGACTATCTCCAGTAGTAGCTTGGATATTTCCCATTGAATTTTCAGAACCTCGCAAGTTATTAGCATTGCTAGCTGCAAAAATCACAGTAGCACCGTCAGATTGAAGATTTGTTCTCAACACAGGACCAAAAACTTAGAAGTTTGTCTAACCATTAGCAGCAAATTCTTGTCTCAGATGATTCAGATACTCAGATAACGTTGTCAATGAATCTGGAATCGCCTGCAGTGGAAAAAGTATAGCGTTCACATCAGCAAAAAATGATGCACCTTACTCGCAAAATTGTGTATTATACGAAATTACTGGTGGTTGTGAAGGTGGCAAGGGAGTGGACGTCTGGTCCACAGCGTTCGGTGTGACAGATCGCCCTCCAGAAGAATCTCTCTCGGTGCTAGGACCCTGGCAAATAAAGAGAAGTCGCTTACATCCAAAATCGATTATTATAAACCCCACAGGAAATTATATGCAATTACCATAGCTTCAATCCCTTCAATACCACCTTCTGTACTAGAGATTCCAAGTGAACCCAGAACAGCTGAAACAATCTGCCAAACATGAAACATAGCTCATGAAAAGGATCAAATCTAATCCAACACAGAAATAGAAACAGATGAAAGAGGGCCTACCTGACTAAGATCTGAATAGACTTCTGCTTGCTCCGTAATGTTGAAAGATCCTACTACAACTCGTGATCGTGGAGTGCCCTGGCTGTCACCACCACTAGAAGTAGGATCAGCCACTAAAAAAATGATCTCGACTTAGTATATTGAAATAAAATCTCACAAAAAACATCAGCATATGCTATTTTTGGAATCACAAATATGCAAGGGAACTTGAAACAAACCTGCATTAATAGTTGAACTCTCTGATAGTGGTGGAATGGGTTGTCTGACAACCAAATGCAGAGTGTGGCCATCTTCAACATCTAACATTGGACCCGTTAAAGAACCTTAACTGGAAAAAGGAAAAGAAATACAGGCTACCATACGACAGTGCAACTGTATTGATAAAAAAAGGGAGTCAAAACCAAGCGTTTGACAAACTACATCAGTAAACTAGGCTTCACAACTGCAAAGTAACAGTCTAAGAAAGAACCAAGGCTATATGCTAGAAAGAAACTAAGGATACGATAGGCTGATAGGAGTTGATCATCCTTCATAACTTTTCCACGACATATCAAGCGTTGTTCTTCTGTAACAACACCAGTAACAGTAGCAATTTGCTCCTTCAATGCCGGAACTGGGGCCTGAAAATAAAACAAGAAAAACATAAAGCAAATATAAGAAACGCTATATAGGATACAAGATAAAGAAGTAAGAACTGAAATAAGGCATCAGGTGTCAAAGCATTGACATTAAAATTTAGAAACTTCATTATACAACACACGGATGCTGACAAAAGACAAACAGTAAGAAATCTCAATCCGGGATTCATTCTTACACATTTATCTACACGTAAGGAGTACGTTTGAGAATCCAATGTCTTAATCTTTATCTCAACCATAGCTTGAGATGCCTCGATCTCATGAACCATAATTTCATCTTTACCATTATGTCCCATCTTTTCAGAACACCTAAAAGACAAAAAACAAAAAACAAAAAACGTATCAGCTCACAATTAACTCTATCAGCTGCATGCAAAAAAACACAACCTTTGATCAAACTGAGAGAAGAAAAGCTCAACACTTTCTCAAACATTTTTCATACCCTTTATAAAATTCACCTATTTTCTTTAAACTAACCTAACAAAAACACCACAAATAGCTTTAACCAAAGACGATATTCAATAGAAAAAAGGAAAAAAAAAACAAATCTTTAACTACTCCAGCTCAAAAGAAAAGGTTCTGATCACAATCAGCTGAGCTAACTCAGCTATAAACAACACATCAACCCATTCTTTACAGCAAAATTGAATCAAAACACAAGCAAAATTCAAAGCTTTTTTCCAATGACTTAAAGAGAAAACACAAGAATCGATCTAAAACCCTAGAAAAATGAAACAGTAACAAGACAAGGCATCAAAAAGAAGACCAAAAATGAAATTAGGAACAGAGAAGAATAAAAAACCTAGAGAATTGATCGGAGGTGAAGAGAGAATCGAATATGGAATTGAGATTTTGAGAAGCCCAAAGAGAGACAGACCTTTGGAGAGCTTGAGAGACGATTCTCGCGGCCAAAGGAAGAGAGTGAAGGAGAGTCTTAAAATTGCGTCTTCTCTCTCTTTATATAAAGTGAGTAGTAACATTTTTAAAAAAGTATTTTTCTTTACATATTAGACTATTAGTAATTTTTTAATTGGTTTGACCAAAAAAAATCTATTTATGATTGTTGCACAATTTGAAAGGTTTAAAATTTTTTAAGTAAAATATCCTTATTTTTATATACTATTAAATATGCTATTATTTTATACAGATTTTGTATGGTTTTTTTTTTGTTTTTTTCATATAAATCAAGTCTATGTCAAGAAAAGAAAATAGTTTATACTGAAAGAAAAAAAATAATAGTTTTCTTTTTCCGGTGAAAAAATTACAGTTATATTGATTAGAACCAAACAATATTTTTATCTCTCTGCAACAGTTTTTTTGTTTGCCTATGTCAATACGATATCGTGACGCAACAAAGAACATCGATAACACTCGTGATGCAACAAATAATATCGATAACGCTTGATAGCAATTACTTTTTAATCGGAAAATCCTCCAATTTTTTTAATGAACTAGCAACAGTTGTTGGACTTTCAATATATGTTAAAAAAATTAACTGACTTTTCAATACTATTTTAATGAATTTCTTTTGTTTCTGTGATGCCATTTAAGTGACTACAAATGTAAAAACGGTTAATGGTAATTTTTCTTTGAAATAAAATTTCTGAAATAGCGTTATTTAGTAAATAATAATACTAAGAAACCCTAAAATCTTTATCTAGATAATAAGGCAGCAATATTCAATATGTATTTTTTTGGGGGTCAAAATTCAATGTGTATTTCTTTTTTGCCAAAATAAGTAATGATAATTATATCCTCTTACCAACACTTAGCAAGTTATGTCTTGATCTCTTGGATTTGAGGTTTGTTTTCTTCTGAAAAAAGATCTTTTATCTCTTTCAAATCTCTTTCGAGGTTTCTTTGTTACATGTTCTATTCGATTGTGTTAAGTATTTACGTTATGTCCACAGAATTAACACAGACTCAATCTTGGTATGTACTTATCCTTCATTACTTCCAAGTTCCAACGTTGTGGCTCAAACAGTTTTTGGCTAACTTGTTCTCCTCATAAAAGAGCACGCATGTAATAATCAAGAAGAACCTACAAAAACAGAGTGAAAATAAAAGGATCTTGTTAACATATTAAAATAATTATAACTCGATGTTTAAAATATCTGTCGATTGAATTTATAGTTTACTTTTGCATTTTAAAGTTTAACAACAATTAATTAAAAACCAAACAAGTATTCCTATCATGTGCATATGGTTAAATCAATACTTGACCCAAATACAGTGAAATTGTCTACTTAAATAAATTGGGTTATGCAGACAAAGCCCAAAACTCTATTGGGTCCAATTTAAAGATAATGGGTTCTCTTAAATAGTTGGCTCAAAGTAAACCCATGCTATGCTATACATAAAATGAGGAATTTGGGACACCAGAATTAAACCCGTACAATAAAAAAATTCCTACATGTTTGAAAGTGAACATATGTAATTGTTGTAGTATTTCAAAAAATTGGATTCACGAGATGGAAAATAACGCAAATGATGTCTCGGAAAGGACTTCAACTAGAAGAAACCCAAAATAGAAAAAAAAAAGTTCAACTAGGATGATAGTAAATGGTCAAACCTATATGTTCCATCGAATGGGACAAATTCCCAACGGTGGCTTTTAAAATATGCTTGAAGTGAAAAGTAATCTAACAGACACTCAGAGTACATCTTTACAGGAGATCCGCCCATAAATGTTTTTCCAAATAGTTTAATATAAAAAATTTAAGACAATCAATTAAATGTGTATTAAATATCTACACTAATACACTTGTTAATTTTAAAAACATCTTTATATTTTATTTTCTAATTTTTATTCATTTAAATGTTTAAAGACACCTGCCTTAAATCTGGAATGAAAGTGATATTGTAGTAATTACTACACTAAGAGATCGCCAAATATAAACCATACATTTAGTCACGTTCAAGAATGCTAGGTTTTTCAAACACTTTCGAGTTACCACTAAAAATTCTCTTTCAAGATTATTCAATCAATCTTTATAAAATAAAATAAAAAGATCATCCGATCCAAAATAGTACTTGGTGTTTTTTTAATTATGTAAAGTTACTCACTATGCTTTATTTTAAACTTTATTTTAGGTTTTTAAATTTGTTTTATAATAAATATTTGTTGTATTTCCAATACTTTTACCCTTGTGTTTTTAAATATGATAAGAGCAAATAAGATTTTTAAAAAGGCATAGGCCTCACAGGGAAACGACATAAGTAAAACTAAATCAAACTAAACAAATACTAAAAATATTTAAGATAAGCCTATAAAGGTATGATTAGGTTACAAATTAGAAATAAGGAGTAATGTTGATATTATTGGGAGAATGCGAATTTCGATGAATAATTAAGTAAAGGGAAAATGATTAGACTCCCAAGAGTGGAGTTTTGGGTTTCTCGCTAATCAAATAATTAGGCGCACCTAAATTGGCTTTATCGCTTAGCTGGAGTCTACTGTCCACTCTCGACCATATAATTAACAATTCGAATTCTTATTTAATCATCAATACATATTCGAATAGTTTTAGATTTTATAATAAGGTTTTATGAATCGAATGCACTTATTCCTTCATCACAATTTAAACCGCTTGATCATGTGGCGTACAAACACTTCCTAAGCATCAGAATTCTTGAATTTTTAATGATGATAATCACATGACCCATGTTATAACTCGACTGAATTGTCGAATTTATCATTTGTGAGAAAGAAAAAGAGGAACCTTTTTTTAACTTGTTGTGACTCGTCAGGCTCCTGAGATGTGCGTGGGATACGTGTGCCTTGATGGATTTCATACGTGGCAAACCGTGTAATAATAGTTATGCCATTGCTTGTCCCTTAACTTCACCCAACATGACAACATTGTGTTGTGCTTTGTGACTACTATCATTATATATTTTCCTAATCTATGATTTAATTAAGTTTTGAGATTCGTCGGAATTAACCGTTACAATGGGTGCAGTGAACCACATTTATTAGATGCGTACATTATAATTCCACTTAATAATGTGTACACTACTAAGTTATCGGGTTATGGAGCTTAAATTAGTCTTGTTTTGTTATAGAATATTTCTTTTATCATTTTTGTCCGTTCAAAATCTCATCGATATTCCGCTTTCAAAGATTCTTTAGAAGTTTAAGAAGATAAGTTGGTTTATTGTTACTTTCTCGAGTTGTTAACGCGTTTTTTCCTTTATTTCAGTTTAGATTTCTGATTTAGTATGGTTTATATTTTCGTAATTGTATTCTCTCTACCTTCTTGTTCTTAATTAAAGCTTATTGTTAAAAGATCTCGTCTCCGGCTTTATCTCCAGGAACTTGGTTATGTTTGTTGGCTATTTGTAATTCACGTTTTATATGAAAATATATCTATTATGTGTTTAATATATTAATGATAGAAAGATAGGGATAAAACAATTGATACAAAATTATCAGAATATAGTTTAATATATTATGTGTTTGTACGTGCTACTAATCAAGTTCATATCCAAAAGTTATATATGTTGTTGATAAAAAACTAGCAAAAACTGATATTTTATTTATATATTTTCTTACTTTACTTTGTTTTTCACTCTACAACTACAATTGTTCATCAATTTGTCATTTGATATATGTTTTTGATATTATCATGTCATTTTCTTTATTTTTGGTACTATTTTTTTTGGCCATCTTACAAACCGTCTCTATCTTTATAAATCCTTATCACCTTTATCTTTATCGTTTACTACAGATTTTTTTTTCATACAAAAAAAAAGATATTTGTGTTACAGTATTCAAAAGATATTTATAGTGTTCAAAAAGTTGTCAAAAACAGAACAGATATTTATAGTGTTGCTTTTTCTCATAAGGCAACCTAGTCGATAACTAAATTTATTGCTCGAAGACAAACCTTACATAAAATAGTTTTGTAATGAAAAGTCTAAAGCTTATGACTTGACTCCGATCCCAGGAAACTTCCATTGAGACCAAGCAGTGGAAAGTGTAAACGCAAAGTAAACTCGCGACCTCTTCGTAATGTAGTCTTCTTTAACGGGAGAAACATTTAAAAGTCTACGTTAGTGCATCTAATACGAATTTATATACATATTGGAATGTAATAATATACGCCATAGATTTATGGAATTAATACGTATCTATCATATTCAAACTTCGTTTATTTGGAATCTATATAGTTGGGAGTTGGGACATAATAAATTCTCAAAGTGAAGGGACTGAAACTCCATGATTCATACATCTAAATATTCTGCTTTGACTATAAACTTGTGATACATATTTACATATATTCAAAATGTTACTCACCTTTATACTGGTAGGCCTTACATCAAAACAGCATCCATCTTAAAATCAGCATATATCCATCTAAAGAAAACTTTTTTTTTATAATAAAACATTTTAGTTATAGTTTAACAAAAAGTTTATTACGAATACGAATTTGATTAAGTTAATTAAAATAAACATTTAAGTACTATAACGGTGTTTTTCAAATTCATCTATTTTAATATTACCATAATACCTTAAATAAATATTTATAAATTTCTCCTACTAGATCATTGACATTCACTTCTATCTTTGTTCACTTAATTATACTTTATGTAGTTAAAGATATTTACACTAACTGGTTTCTTATATCTTTTATTAATCTATTATATAATTTTCTATTGCTCATTACATTAAACTAATAAAGATATCAATAATTTTTTTTGTCAAAACAATGTATTTGAAATACAAAACAACACTTATAATCAATCAAAATTTAGAACATTAAACTATATGTAAATAGAATCAGAAGGAATAATGGATTTGTGGGTTATGTAAAATACTTGTAATGCAGATGACTAACCGAAAACAAATCGAATTACCCTTAGCAATTAAAAAGCCAAAAATAAATTGTGTATAATTGTAAATGGAGGTTAAAAAAAGCTGGGAAAAGAGTGTCTTGAGATTCTATTCCCACAGATTTTGGGAGAAGACTGCGACCCAAATCTGACAAATAATAGTGTTAAAGTCACGCTCCCTCACAACTGGGAACATTTCATCACTTCTCCACCAATACTACTGATTTTTACATTTAATATTTTCTTAACACAATATTGTCGAGAAACTGATTAATCAGTTTAATTTTCAGAGGTACTTAATAACGAGATAATCATGACTGCATGAGGCATATTGTAACATAACAAAATTCCTGAATAAATTGTA
Source organism: Nasturtium officinale (assembly GCA_963854855.1). NCBI lineage: Eukaryota > Viridiplantae > Streptophyta > Magnoliopsida > Brassicales > Brassicaceae > Nasturtium > Nasturtium officinale. The sequence goes on from OY978509.1 coordinate 6,810,168, forward strand.
TATATTTATGAAATTAAGTGTAAGCGGACCATTTGTATAACGAGAACTGAATGTGATACTGTAATTTTGTATATATATAATCGATAAAGCGGACAGCAATATTACTATTACAAAATTTGAAGTTAAATGTTATGGTCCTACTTAGACAAAAGAAGAAGAAGAAGTTATAGTCCAGTTCTTGTAGTTTCTAACATTTTTTGGTTGTATTTTTAGGAGTTATACGCAAACGGTTGACAACAAAATATTCATATATGCACTCAACAAAAAAACCGGAAATTATATTTACTATACGCTTGGCCATAAAAACTATTTATAAAATGTTTTGACAAAGTACATTTTTATAAATGTAAACACGTTGTCTTTCAGCCTATAAAAAGTCAAAAGACCATGGCATTATTTTGAAGACCGATTCATAAGTTTGAATAGAGTTTCAATTCTAAAAAGCCGGTGTCTATTTAAATTATTAATAAACAGCCTACGTCGTACTTGCTTTGTTATGTTTTTTTTTTAATGGGTTAATCGCAGTCACAAATTGTCTTAATTAGCATCGTTTTGGACTGCTTTTTTTTTTCTTGCTTGACAAAGGATGCCTACATATTATTAATTTGTTTGGTTTATAGTTGGAGACCACCATTCTGATTCAGCAATATTTTTACAGTTTATAATTAAAATGACAACATAAAAACTTTTTGTTATATAGATTGACAACTTCCAACTTTCTTAAGTTTGTTCTGTTCAAACTATGGACGTATTTAGGAAGCTAAGACATATTCCCCTAATGGCCTAATGATCCTAATTTCTTTAACCCAAACATGCATTATACAAATCCTGCTTTTATGACCAACCTAAACAAATTGCATAATGATTACTTTATTTAGGCGTGGCTCTAAAACTTGTATAATAGAATAATCGTATATTGGTTACAGAAATTTGTGTATATATATATATATATATAAACTATATTTATTCTTCTTCCAAATTCTTTCGTTTTGGTTTTAATTTCTTGATGCTGAACTTGTTTTGCATATTGCTCCTCGACGTTTGATGTGAATTTTTAATTTGAAATGACACTTATATGTTCTTTGATGAAAATCATTTTTTTCAGTTTAATTTCAAATTTGAATTTTAGATATCATGATGTACAGTATATCATTCCATTTATGATGATAAAATTTTGTTTAGTCGATTAATTTTGTTGGTTACCAAATGGAAATGGGATACCTTTTTTAATAAATTTGATCTTTAAAATGCGGAATCCCAAAATAACGAATCTAGTTATGTAATAATGTAACCGGTAAGATATTACAGAATAATATATTAGATTCTCATTTAAAACCATTACATCAATTAATAAATTGCCAGAAATAAATATTAGAAAAAGCATGAGAGAGTGTCAATAAAAATGAAAACAGAAGGACAATGGCAATCCATGTAATTACTCACATCTTCCTCGGGTTATTTCCGTAATTAGAAAGCTGACCGTTTCTCGAATCCGATTACGTGGCAGTCATCGCAAAACCCCACAGAAACACTCCGCCGAATTCTATCTCTCAGCCGTTGGATTAGAATCCGATTCTTTTTCGAGACGGCAAAACTCCGCAAGTTGAGATCAAAAGGAAAAAAAGAAATGACAAACCCGTCAAACTTAACCATGGTTAAGTTAAATTAACCCGAACACAGAACTTTCCTGAAAACACGAAAAAGGTCACTAACTTTTTATATAATTACATAAAATGCAATTCAGATCTCTAAATCTATAAATTCTCCTTCTGAGACTCGCTAGGTTTGCCGAACCAACTAACTTGAGGGGACTCTTGAGAGCAACAAAAAAAAAAAAACTTTCATAATATTCTTCTTCTCGAAGCCTCAATTTCAAATTTTCCAAAAAAACTTCAAAATGGTGATATCATCTTCTAGTACCAGATCAAGCGGACCAGTGTTACGATCCAAATCACCGTCGGGACGTTTCTGCGGCGTTTACTCAAACGGTGTATCGTCACCGTCGTCGTCAGGTTTTGCTTCATCAACAAGCTCAAGTTTCTCATCACCGTCGTCAACGTTTTTCAGCAACCACAATCAACAGAATCATCACAGATCTGCATCACCGACGCGAGTGAATCTATTCACATCACCACCGTTAACACAATCGTTTCGTTATTCAATCGATAACAGATCTATATCTCCGAATCGATCAATCGCTGTTTCGTCTAAGTCTAGCAGTCATAAGATTCCTGATTCCAGAAGGAGATGTATGTGTTCTCCGACGACTCATCCTGGATCTTTCCGATGTAGTTTACATAAGAACGTAGCGAATCCACACGGTCAAGGCACGGTAACGTATCCGGCGAATAGTTTGAATATGCGTAGATCGGCGATGACGAATTCTCTTGTGCGAATTGGTGGCGTTGAAGGTGAATGGGTGAGAAGAGCTTTGACTACGTTGATTAGACCTTCTTCACATCATTTGAGAAGACGAGCTGCGTATGAGCCTCGTCCTAGTAGGCTTTCGTCTATGTCGAAAGCTTGAATTTGGTTTGTTTCCAGGTTTGTTCATTGTTTTTTGAATCAGCAAGCTAAAGCTCTTAAGGATGGATCCGGTGAAGAAAATACTCAGATCTGGCGGTTGATTAGTTGAATCAAAAGGAGTTTACTGAGTCGGACTCGGTGCTGAGTCATGGCGGAGCGAGTTTTGTGAAGAAAAAAACGAAAGTTTTGTTTTGTGGGACAAAGATGAGAGATGATGCATTTGTAGATACATACTCATATGCTTATTGAAGAAGCTCACTAAAAATTTCGCTAAGTCGAAAATAATTAGATTATTAAAAATTGGAATTAGTAGTGTTATAATTTGGGTGATTAAAATTACGGACTTAGTAATTATTTTTAATTGGATCCAATTTCCCAATTCTCTCCATCGTTGCCTTCACCACCGTAATGTGTGTTCCGTCATCGTTCTCCATTTTCCGTTGATCCGTTTGCTTTGCCGTTAACCGTCGTTATGTGTTGTGTGTTCCGTTATTTTTCTTCGGGTGTGTGTTGTTCGTCGTGTGAGGTACGTTACTATTTTCCGTTTTTTTTTTTGGCTTAATTACGTTTGATTTGTTTTTCAGTTTTTTTTTTTTCAGGTTTCGTACAAATGCGGAGATGAACATTACTTAGACTAACCGTTACATTTGGACTTAGGAATATATTGGGGAGGTTGTTTAGTGGAGTTTGAAAAATGAAAATGGGACTCGTTAAGAAAAATCAAACATTTGACCTGAAACATGTGAAGGAGGAAGGAGAAGTTGATAGAGAATATTAAAAAAAAATAAGAAAAATTGAGAGAGGGGGGAGATTAAGAATGAATTATGAATCAGAGTATTAGAATCCTGAAACGATTCAAAAGAATCACAATTTTCATGAACAGCTTAAGAAGGAGACAATGTGGTAAAATGATGAAATAATTGAGGGTGAGTTTTGGAAAGTAAAAAGATTCTTGCGGGGTATGTAATGTACATGGAAAAATGACAGCCGGAATGGATGATGAATAGTGGACAGCACAACATGAAAATTAAAATAAAGAAACAAATCGAGAAAAAAGAATAATTTGGAGGTTCAACTAATAAAAAAAGATAAAGTAGTCGGTATCAAAGAATTGGTGGCAGAGACACGTCTTCCTTATCTCGAGGGAGTATTTTATGCATCCGTCGATTTATAGAACCCCTGATGATTAGTAATTTGATTAGTTTTTAATTTTTGCTACCTTAGATTATTATCATATTATCTCTAAGTACTAGATTCTAAATCTTTTCTCCTTGGTAGATGATGATGCACTTTTAAACTTGATTCCTCATTTCTTTTTTGGGAGTTACTCAAGTTGTCAATTTTGATTTCAATCTATTTGAATGATTATGGCAGCTCTCTAAGCGTTGGAGACAAACTCTCTATCGTGGATTAATCGATAATCAGCAATAACAGATGCATAAAACTTGATCTGTTTTTATTTCTTAGTCCGTATGATATAAATTTGGAAAAAAAGATATGATATAAATTTGGAAAAGATATGACAATTTTCTTGTAAATGGCTTGGACCACCACCAGAAGTATAGGCGCAATCATGCTGATTATTAATTATTTATTTTGATATTACAACTATGGACGCTTCAATATTTTCAGATCTAGCTTCATCTGATCTCAAGTTGACCTTCTTGTTTTACCTCTATAAATTTCGAATTTTGGAAATAAACTTCTGTATTGATTTCGATTTGAGCCTTTTGAGGTTAATTTGTCAAATGTGAGTTTTTCTTAGTTATGGTTCACATATATTTTCTCCTTACTCAAGGATATTGGTCACATTTTAGATGCCAAAATTTTTAGGTATGGTGGCTCAGTTACGTTTAAACGCTCCAAGTAATACGTATATTGTATAATATGATTAATATCCAAAACGAAGATCCTTAAATCATATACACAAAACCTTGATCTTAAATAATGATTCTCACTTCGTAATACTGATATTTATAAATCAATACTACAATTAGTGGTGAAACACAGGATACAGGGAGAGTGGTTTTGCCTGGTTCTTCATTTGGAAAGGACTGTTTGGTGTAAATCAAATATTTCACCAAAATTAACGATCACAATTTTAAGTAAAATCCAATCTTTAGTTGTAGACAATGTTCAAAAATATGTTAGATACTTCCGATAGCCTAACATTTAGCTAACACATTGGAGATCTTATTTTCTAAACATACAATTAATGAAATTATTAAAGTTGTGTATATATATAATAAGAGAATCTTTTTATAAATAAAAGTAAAAATGACTATATTTCAAGAAAAAATTGGTTTTAAAGTGGATAAACGCAAAGTTTATACAAAACTATCATGATCACTGTAGTTAATGGGGATAATAATTTAATAAAATATTTACAAAAGAAATTTAGTTTAGGATTATAATGATGTAATCACTTTTTTGTTCTATTGTTTGTTTTGTTTTACGTATGATGTAATCATATCATTATCAATATGAGAGTTACTTGCAAGATGAGATATTTGTAATGTTCTATCCTAGCAAAGCAATAGTTAGAACGAAAAAAAAAGAATCAATTTGTTAGGTTTATAGGCTGGACCATATATTATATTATCAGTTGAATTTTTAGGCTTACCAGTTACTATAGAATTGATATTCTGTAAAATACATCATTTAAAAGAAAAATGTATAACTATTAGACATCGATCATCTGAAAGGCAATTTAAAATCTGACACCATCGTTCGTATGTGTTAGTATATCTTCGTTATTTAGTTTTGTTAAATAAATAATTTTCTGTAATATTTAAATCTTATCTTAGTCATTTTTTCTGTAATATTTACGATAAATATAGATATCCCGAATATAACTCGCAAATTAACATATACACACGTTCTTATAAGAAGTAACCTAATAAATTATTTCAATTCGATTATTTCTCCTCTTCGTGAAAGCAGATCTGCATGTCGTCAAAGCAGATTCTTTCACCTAAGATGTCTTTGATAACATCAGATCTTATTTTAAGCTTTTAAGTCTAATTCATTTTTTTTTTCCAAAATTGCCAATACTTTGGTTGATTATCTTTTCAAAACTTTCTTTTATTAAAATGCAGTTTTCAGATACGGAAGATCAATTCATGATGTATAATGGAGGCTATCAATTTCTCATCCACTCGATTACAGCTCATCACAAACTAAGCAACTACTATTTGTCCTAGTAATATATTTAAAATAATTCACATAAGCAAAAGTATCCAAAATCCTAAGGCTTTCGCTTATTATTTATGTTGATGTTGCTATCAGATTTTATCAACTTGCTATTATCGGAAATCCAATTTAATTGATGGGTGTCTATACTCTAGGAAAAAAGCAACAGAATAATAGATGATCGGATAATGTCTTTGATTATAATATCAGGCAATGAGTATTTACATACATTCATGCACTTTATGATTTATCCAAACAAAAGCAAAGTAAATGTTTTTTTTATTATTAGGTTGTGACAAAGAATATAGATGTTGAGATGTGAAGGAGTCATGACCTACAAGACACAACAGTTTTATGACACCACATGTGATGTCTGATGAGGCCACAAAGAGATAAGGCTATTTGTCTTTGTGTTGTTTTGAATTTGCTTCACCTAATGTCAAATCCTTTTGATGTTTACGATTTTCATTTTTGGAGGCATTCATTACTTTAAGGTTTTATCCTTAGATGTTTTTCCTTGTGCAAAAAAAAAAAAAAAAAAAAAATCCAATGAAAGTTTGAATTCTTTCACAGATATGACCCACATACATACATGATAAGGTTTAAGTTTTAACATTTACAACATTTTCTCACATATTTGTTAAGTTATCCAATATGTTGTTAGTTAACTTTGGTTATATCATATACACTTTAATTATCTATTATAAAAATATTTTGACATAATTTCCGTTGTAATTAATGGAGACTGCAAAGTTCATAGAACTGAAGAAACATACATCTTGAACATATTGTAAGCAATATACATTGATGGGAAACAAAAACAAAAAAAATCAACAAAATTGAGTTTGTCTTTTTCCAAGGGAGACAACTAAAATTGCAGTTGCTATTCACCAGCACGAATGCTTTATTGTTTATTTTTATACTCCTCAATGTATTGTTAATTTGTTTTTGTATACTTTTGTTGTTGTTGTTAAAACGCTTATTGTATAATTTTGACGTAAGTTCGAGTATAATGAAAGCTATACATGTTTAACAAACGTATTACAAAGAATTTTAATTATATTGGATTCACGTTCATTGTTTTCTTCTCAACAAACCACTTCTATTATTCATTATACAAAAACATTCACTATATCAGCAACTAACCAATAAAGGATATAATTGGTGACAAAAGATCTACATTTTTTTATCACGGACATTTTCGTGCGAGGAGATCTGCCTTGGTATTTGAACGTTTATTTTGAAAGTTATTAAAAAGCAAATACAGCATCAAGTTCTTTTTTCATGTTCCTTTTTAGAAACTTTCTACAAAAAAACTATTTAGTTCAGAAATAAATGTTAAAAATCCATTGGATAGGAGTAGTGAAAGCCCTATCAGACATATTATATGAAAAGCCCATTCAAACAAAGATGTATCAATACAAAATTTGTTAATAATTGGGCTTTCCTAGAGTCAATCAGATTTGACCATTATAATATATATATATATATATATTTTTTTAAATTGTGACCATTATAATCTTAAAGCCACTAGGAGAGAATAAATTATGGAGCAAATAATCAGATATTCAAATTCCTCTAATATTATTTAAAAATGCTAAAAACCAGAAAGGTATTTTGTGGGTAGAAGAGAACAAGGAAGATTGATACATTATTAACAATGCGTCCGCTATGTTGTTACAACATCATGAAAGCTTTTGTTGGTTCATTGTAACTTTTACGAGAAGAAAAATCATTGGATCTTTCGTCTACAAGCATGGCTCCCATCTCAATGATGCTCGATGGTTTTCCCCATCTTGATTTGTTTCTTTCTACAATATATTTGATGTTCTTGATTTTATTTTATTTTTATTTCTATATCTAGTCGCTTTTTTTACATCTTTTGGTGCATTACCGGATGTGGAAACATCTTCGAGACCTAACAATTCAACCTTTTATAGAATCTAATCGTTTATAGGCTTTGCCATGTTTAGTAAATAGCCTATGAACGTACATTCAATTCCTGAAATTAGCCATCTTTTTCCAAGGTATTGTTTTCTTATTTTTCTTGTGGCAACTACCATTTTGTTATTATATCAAAATAAAGAAACACAATTTTGTTATGTTATAGTAAGTATATAACAAATTGTTACAAAATCATATATCGATTGTTCATCCTTTTGTGTCCCTTATTTATAGGAACAAATGTGTGCAGCATGTCCAAGAAGTGTGTTTATGAATTTTATGCATAAAACTTATAACATCTCCTTTTATTATTCAAATAAGAGTTTACATAATGATTAACATAATAACCTCATCATTATTGAGTTTAAGAAAAAAAAAATGAAAAATGCACCAGTACAGTATTTTCTCTGTTTTACAGAAGCAAGGCCCAGTTCTTAAAACAAGCTGTAAGAAAATATACGATACATCAAGTGAACCAAGCCCAAATACAAACCCAAAGAACGGAAGCCCATCACAAGGTTACAAAGATAGTAAAACTATATTTTAGTAATATGGAAATGTTACACAATTTTCATATAAGTGCCAAATTTACAATTCCTTTCCTTAAAAAAAAAATTTGTGGAGTTTATGGATAAGTTTTCCTCTGAAAATTGAATTCTTAGAGGGTAGATGATTAAAGAGGTAAAAGGTAATAATATTAAGAAATCGGTATAAAATGTATAATTATTGATTTATTTCTATCCTTTTAGTCTGTCTTTATACAGTGTATGTAAATTAGTATTACACTAATTGTTGTAAAAATTCCAAAATATAATCACATTTTCAAAATCTCCATTAAAAACAAACTTGTGAACGTTCCGTTCCCTCTCTCGGCGCCTTTTCATTTCTTCACTGCACCACCACAGAAGACTCTTTCTCTCTCTCTCTCTCTCTCTCTCAATTTTTCCTGGGAAAGCATTTTCTCGGGAAATATTCTTATGGATAAGTTTCGGAAGAGAGATGCGAGATGCTGCTTCATGTTGATTTGCATTGGATCGATCGCACTTGTATTGTTGATCTCTCGTTCTTCAACTTCTTTCTTCGATCATTCTCTTCAGAAATTTGAATTCTCGTTTCCAGAAGAAACTAAACTTCGGAGAAACGTTTACACCTCCGGAGAAGAAAACTCAGTCGTCGTTGATTCTCGACATGTTGTTTCTCAACAGATCCTCTCCATCAGATCTACTACTAATTCCAGTGTAAGCATCGTTCTTCAATCTCGAATTCGTTTTGAATCATCACCCCATCATCATTAACTCATTCGAATTACCCAGTGATCTTTATTAATCTTGTTTTTTTTTGGTTAATGATCTGATAATGTTATTTTTTTTTTGAATCAGTTACAGAGTAAACCGGAAAAACTAAACCGGAGAAAATTGGTAGAAGAAGGATTGGTTAAAGCAAGAGCTTTAATTCTCAAAGCAACTTCTAACCATAACAATACAATGTTCAACATTGATCTTCCCAACCCAGAAATCTATCGTAATCCCTCTGCATTGCATCGGTACGTTCATTAATTTTTTAATTACAAAAACAATTACAGATTCAATACTTTTTTTAAACTGCTTCGCCACACGGCTAATTTGCGTGGATTTTAGTAGATTTATTAAATAAGATTTATAAAGATTCTTCTAATTGACGCTAATGAACCCATGCATTTAATCAAATCAATTAATCTAGATTTTAATTAAAAAATTTCATACACACCACAAGTTTTGTATCATAGTCTCTGAAAAAGCAGGTACCAATTTTTTACTTATTATTCATGATGAAGAAACACTGCTTTCTCTTTTATTTACTAAATCAAGATATGATTTATTGGAGCAAAATTTATTCTGAAGCAATGGATTTATTTAGATTATATGAAATATATATATATATATATATATGTATAGCTGTACAATTGAAGGTAGTCTGCTACGATTAAGGTCTGTTAAATGTCATTTTCACTAAATTAACGTCACTCTCTTATAAAATTTATTTAGCATTTATCAATTTATACGGCTCAAGCTATATACCCTCATTTCAATTATATGGTCCCATAATCACTTTTAGTCAATACTATAAAAAGTCAAGTAGTAGCTTACTAGATTCTAGATATATCACTAAACATTAATGAATGTTACTAATTACAGAAGTTACTTAGAAATGGAGAAGAGGTTTAAAGTATATGTATACGAAGAAGGTGAGCCACCGTTAGTTCACGACGGACCGTGTAAGAGTGTTTATGCCGTTGAAGGTAGATTTATAACGGAGATGGAGAAAAAGAAAACGAGGTTTCGTACTTATGATCCAGACCAAGCTCATGTTTACTTCTTACCATTTAGTGTTACTTGGCTTGTTCGATACTTGTATGAAGGCAACTCTAACGCTAAGCCTTTGAGAATATTCGTTTCTGATTATATTAGATTAGTCTCAACTAATCATCCTTTTTGGAATCGAACCAATGGAGCTGATCACTTCATGCTTGCTTGTCATGATTGGGTAATTACATTAATTAATTAACATTTTCATTTTCATTTTCATTATCTTTTTTTTTTTTTGTTGCTTTGGTTAATTATTTATGGGTTTTAATTTGTAGGGACCACTCACTTCACGGGCTAATAAAGATCTCTTCAACACATCAATTCGTGTTATGTGTAATGCTAATTCATCAGAAGGGTTTAATCCTACAAAAGATGTGACTCTACCTGAGATTAAACTTTATGGTGGTGAAGTTGATCCCAAACTTAGGTTATCTAAATCCTTAACCGCTTCTCCTCGGCCTTATCTCGGATTCTTCGCCGGTGGGGTTCATGGTCCTGTTCGACCGATTCTTTTAAACCATTGGAAACAACGTGACCCGATAATGCCAGTTTATGAATATCTTCCTAAACATTTAAACTACTACGATTTCATGAGAAGTTCTAAGTTCTGTTTTTGTCCTAGTGGCTATGAAGTGGCTAGCCCTAGAGTCACTGAAGCTATCTACTCTGAGTGTATCCCTGTTATTCTCTCGGTTAACTTTGTGTTGCCGTTCACTGATGTTCTTCGTTGGGAGACTTTTGCTCTACTGGTCGATGTTTCAGAGATTCCGAGGTTGAAGGAGATTCTCCTGTCGATCTCTGATGAGAAATATGAATGGCTTAAACGTAACTTGCGGGATGTGAGGAGACATTTTGAGCTTAATGATCCACCTAAGAGGTTTGATGCGTTTCATTTGACTCTTCACTCTATTTGGCTACGTAGGCTTAACTTGAGGCTTACGTAAGGTAAGACAAATATTCATATAGGTTATGTAATAAAACATTTGTGTTAGATTTTCTAACTCACATTTCAGAAATGTAGTAAACCTTATTGTCTAGATTGAATGGATTACATATATTTGATGTTAATGAATTTATTGCAACTTTTCTAAATGATATAAAAGATCTAAATTATCTTTATACTATACCAAATTACTAATTTTAAAATTACTTGGTTGTGACGAAGCTGAGAGAAAGGCGTTCCATTTGTGACCTAAGGATGTCACCAAGTGAGAAACGTTGAGGTTGCGGTGTAGCTGAGGTTGCCGGTGATCCAAATGTGTCTGTTGTTGTGTCTTCATTCTTGACTTCAAGGTGGATTGGTCTCATTTCTTTCTTCATTGATTCCACAAACTCCATATCGATTTTGTTGCCGGAAATATCTCTGACGTAAAAAGCATTGAGTGACTTCTGACCTTGAGTCTCCACGTCAGCACGGACAACAGTCAAGCCATTCTCACGAAGGACACGAGTTATGTCAGAGAGTAAGCCTACTCTGTTCTCTGCGCATAATTCCAACTTAACCCCCTGCATTAGCCACAACACACCACATAGAAATGTTTGGTGAATCTTCCTCTTAAGATTCTTCTGTCTGAGACATCTCAAAGTTAGTAATTATGGATTTGATCTCCTCTGGTTAACAAACTTAGAAATGCTAACATACCTCACAAACCCGGCGCTCTATAGCAGCTTCCAAACATTTAATCACTCGTTCTTTCTCACCTTCTGTGTTCAATGCTCGTCCATCTATGTGTCTTATGAAATACTCCTACAAGTTTCACCAAATCAAGACATAAACATCTAAATAAGCATTTCAAGAAAGCTATATTCTTGGTTTACCTGAAAAGCATCAGCTCCATCAGAGCGTAGTGCCGCGTGGAAGATAACGTATTGCATATCAACCAAAGTGCAGATTGTATCAAACATAAGTCTTCTTCGATCTTTAGAGTTCACTGTCACAATAGAGTATCCTCTCTCTTCGCAATTCCCAATGGAAACTATCGTTGTCTTCTTCTCCTTCTGATCACAGTACTCTAACTTAGACGACAATAACGACAATGAAGAAGGTCCACAAAACGGTTCGTCAAAGTCTCTAACAGATAACATTAGCTGATGCAACCGTCTCTCCACGTTGCTATTCATACACCCTTTACCTTGTCCCGCAAGAAACCCATCAGTCTCGTTTTCCTTGTGACCCACGTGTGTAGAGTTGGAGGCGGGATCTGCTGTGGCGCGGATCACAGTACTGAGGTGGTCCTCAATAGAAGCTATGCGGCTAGGGTCATCGATGGGAGCTTGAGTGTTGTCGTCAGAGACATAGGCAATGCAAGCCAAACGAGCATTGTGGCTCCAAGCATGAGCTTCTAAGACATTGCAATGTAAGTCCGCGAAAGCAGCGAATATCTCTGAGAAGAGACCCGGCCGGTCTGTCCCGGTCATCTCTATTGCTGTGTGTTCACCATGCTCAATCAATGGAGGTTCCAAGGAATTGTTTTCTAGGTTGTTATTTGCTTCACTTGCCTTTATAAAGTCGGATTCTCGCCTACTTGTACCAATGGACTACATTACAAATTTCATCTAGTCATTGCTACATTAAAATCAAACATAAAACATATGGTTTATTCAAGGATTTAAGATTAGCACAAACATGTTTGATGTGGTTGATGACGCGTTTATCAGTAAGTTTATTCCCATGCTCGTCTTTAACATGGAAAACTGCATACAAGTTTCCAAAGTAAGCTCTTAAGTTAATCTGAGTTATACACAAATGAGAAATGAAGATTAAGTACGTACCATCCATGAACCATCCACCATCGGACGAGATGTAACTTTTGGTGATGATAAGATTCATGTCCGTCAAGATTTGCACAACTTCAAGAAGAAGTCCTTGTTTATTCTCACTATTCACCTTCATTATTAACCGCATCAAATTTAGAGGACTCCCAAATCAGTACACAATGAATATACAAAAACGATTCAAGAATACCAATGTATTCAATTTTGGATTTCCTATTTTATGTGCATACCTTCACAACGGTACAATCCTGAATGCTGTCATTGTCAATGTAGACCCTACATCTGTAAATTACAAACACAAAATAAAGAAGATGATGAAGAATGTATACAAATGCACTCATATATACAAGATTGTCGAATTAGCTTACGGTGGACCATATATGCGTTCACCAAGATTGTCGAAATCAGGATCAAAGTAAGGCCAGCAAACTTTCTGCATTGTCTCTATCGCAAGATCTGTTATTAGAATTACGACAAAAGAGATACAATAGCAAACGATCCACCACAGATTTTAGGTTTGTTTTTGTTTATATTAGAAATCGTTTAGGCAAAAAAGTGTGAAGGAAAGAAGAAGATTGGTGTTCAAGACAGAGAAGGCGATGAATGAAGAAGAAATTCCCACCTTATAATACAGAGGATTTAACAAGATAGTCATTTACTAAGTTTAGCTAGGAGAATTAGTGTGTAATAACGTGTGGTAGAAGTTAGTTCAAGAGATTATCAAAAAAAAAAACTTACCGAAAATTTATTATAAACACACAATGTGTTAATCATAAAATATAGAATCGAATTAAAAATATAGTGTATAGTAGCAGTATAGGTCAAGAACTTTGTCAAAAGTCAAATACAAGAAAGGGTAAGAGACTCAAGTGAAATTAAGGTGTTCCTTGTTTTCTTGCTTGTCTATCTCTTCTTATTTTGTTAACCTTCACATGTTTTCCTAAGTTTTTGGAGCAATTATAGTTGCAAAATATCTGTTTTGTTGTAATAATATGAAAATCATTTTCTACAGTTTAGTAGAAGTGAGAGGCATTAGCTCCATCCATGTGAAAAATTTAGAAACCACAAACGCAAAAACGAGTGATATCTTTATCCATAAGAATAGGCTTTGAAACGGTCTCCAAACTTTCCCCAAAAATGCAAAATTGAAAATTCCCCCACAAGATTTAGGAAATACCATAAAATTGTGATCCTGATTTACTATTTAATACTATATTCTAACAAAATGCCAGTTTATGACTATATTACTGTCGGATCATATAGTTTGGCAATCGCTTAATTTAAGAGTACAGTCAAAAGCTGAAATCACTGTTTGATCTTTTGATGCCCCTGTTAGCGATAGGACTCATGTCATGTGTATATGCTTAATGGACACAATGAGAAATACGATTACACCATCAATGGAACTAAACTCAAAGAACCGTTTCCCACTTTCGACAAGGCAAAACCAATGCTAGAGATGAAAGAAACACGTTTGAAAAAGACTTCAAAATCAACTACCACACACAGGGACAATTCTTCTTCTTCAACGACACTCGCTTTACATTTACTATGCAGTCCGTAATCAACTTTTTTGGAATGTGCCATAAGAGACATCTCCATAAAATAAAATAATTCACAATTTGTTTAGATCATTTTTGAGAGTTGGGTTTTGTAACTTGTTAGGGTGAAAAGTTTTGGGCTTATTCTACTGAGGCTTTAAGGTTTTGAAACGGTTTAGTCATCGGTCTCTCGAGTAGTAGTAAGGAACAGATGAAATAGAATAGGCGCGTAATGGCTGATTAAATCTCGAATTAAAAAGAGAATTTTAACCAGAACAAGACCAGACGTCAAAGTGTCAGAGACCACTGTGCCACTTACTCCCATTAAAATCCAACAAATCTCATTTGTCCAAATCCCCAACTTCCTTTTTCTTTTATTTTTTCAACTTAAAAATATACCTAAATTTTTTTCTTTTCAGATATTCGAAACGAGACCAACCAAAAAATCCCGCTCACGCTCACGCTCCTCTCCTCTCCTCCTCCTATTTCATTCAACACACTCTCTCTTACTCTTAGTCCATTAGAGGTCGTTCTCAAGCTCCCAATTCTTCTTTTCTAAGCTAAGGTATCACATCATTTTACCTCTATAGTTTGTTCCTCGTTTGGATCGATGATATTTTTTCCCTATAGTTTCATTTTTTTTTCTAGATCTGTTTGGAGACTGTTCTGTCTATAATCAAGCTCGTTTTTTCTCTGTTATTTTATTTTTATGTCTCGATGGTACTTCTCGTTTTGTTTGTATGTGATGTTTTACTGAATTGAGACAATGATCGATCTCTTTAGTTTTTTTTTTGTTTCTTGTTATTGTCACGAAAACGTTTAAGAAAAAAATGATCAATATTTTCGATTTCATATGATGGGGAAGGTGAAATTTTTGTATGGATATTGTTTGGATCCAATGGTGAACAGCATGAAAATTCAATGTACTTGAAACATGATCTCTCAAAGTGAGCATGGAATTTTTTCTGAATTTTGATCTATATAATACCATTTTGAACACTTATTTATCATTTTAGTGTAACAAATTTTGAAGCTTAGATTCAAACAAAAAAAAAGAAAAGAAAAAAATTGAAGATTAGAATCTGTTTACTCTGCAGGTTTTTGACTTGGCGAATCAGTGGAGTTTTAAAAAAATTATGCATAGAGCTTCTTTTAAGCACCCTAATGTGAAGAAAGAAACAATATCTACTACAAAAATGCGAGATAATAACGCCAGACTTACAAGATCACGATCTAAAGCCTTAGGAGTGTCAAGTTCTCCATCAAAACCTGCTTTTAAACAAGAACCAATGCACGTTGCTAGACCGAGTAATAAAAGAATGGCGTCTGATTATATCAAAGTTTGTAACCATAAGAGACGAGCGGTGCTCAAAGATGTAACTAATACTTTGGCAGAAAGTATAATTTGTACACAAGACAATGTTAGGGTATTTGCATTTTCTTGATTGGTATCTTTCATTTAGAATCCCTTCTTGCTCACTTATACAATTTGACAGGCTAGCAAGCGAGGTCGAAAAGAGACTAAGCAAATAGCTAAAAAAGGTTTGGTAGATGTGGATGAAGAAAAATCAAAACTAGCAGAAGACTTGTCAAAGATTAGAATGGCTAATTCTTTAGATGCCTCTGCTTCAAACTCCAGATATGGAGAAGTTACTGAGCAAAGTAAGAAACTAAACTCCTAATGAATACAATAATAGAATTCAAAATGTTGAAATATAATAATAATCATAATTCAAACCTGTTAGATCAATCTTGTTAAATGAAAGCATATACCAAAATATATGTTTCTCGAATTTACTCAGGTTCACTGGATTGTGCAGAAGAAGACAGGTATGAAGTCACAGATAGTCTTCAGGTTGTAGACATAGATTTCAATGTCCAAGATCCTCAGCTTTGTAGCCTTTATGCTGCAAGTATATATGACAGCATTCATGTTGCAGAGGTTTGACTTACAACATGATCCAAATATTTTTGTCTTGTTTTGTCTTTCAAGAAGATGACATATTGAGGTTCTGAGTTATTTGTGTTACCACTTTATTTTGTACAGCTTGAACATAGACCTTCAACTAGCTATATGCTACAAGTGCAGCGAGATATCGATCCAAACATGCGTGGGATTCTGATTGATTGGCTTGTGGAGGTAAGAAAACAATACTAACTGCATATAATCTAGCTGCTTCAGCTTGTTTTCTATGTAGAATAGCTTTACTTAAAAGATTTTTGAGTAAGAGTCTGTTGTTAATGTTATATTTTCCAGGTTTCTGAAGAGTACAAGCTGGTTTCAGATACACTTTACCTAACCGTGAATCTAATTGACCGGTTCATGTCTTATAATTACATTGAAAAGCAGAGGCTTCAGCTGCTTGGTGTCACTTGTATGCTAATAGCCTCGTGAGTTCCCGTTTTTACAATTTCCTTAGTTTCAAGAGATAGAAACATTCTATTGAGTAGCATTAACATTGCAAAGAGTATAGATGAATTCAGAGAAATCAGTGTTTGCTCTCTAATGTTTCTTCATTACACACTTGCAGCTCTGACATGCTTTTTAGAAATAAAATTCCAAGTTGTCTTATGGTCTCTATACTTAGCTATAGATTTAATACTTCTCAATTAACTAAGGTACTCTTCCTTGTACCTTCTTGTTGAAGAAAATACGAAGAGATTTGTGCACCGCGGTTAGAGGAGTTCTGCTTCATTACAGACAATACATACACAAGACTAGAAGTAAATGACAATTCAAACTATACATATCTCCAAGAGTATTGATTCTTGGTTAAGAATAGAATAACACAGAACCTTGTTACAGGTACTGAGTATGGAGATACAAGTTTTGAACTTTCTCCACTTCCGGTTATCAGTTCCTACGACCAAAACATTTCTCAGGTAAAAAACTAAAACCATTCAAATACATACAATTTCTCCTAACGTTTTCAAAACATTATAAAGTCATTTTCTGCTTATCTACTTCAGGCGGTTCATTCAAGCAGCTCAAGCATCTGACCAGGTGATAACATTGATTCATTTCACTAGTAACTTTTAGTATTCCAGAAGTTTACAAACCTAAACACCTGAAAAAACTGGTTTTGTTGGTTCACAGACTCCCCACATTGAGATGGAGTTCTTAGCAAACTATATTGCTGAACTAACTCTCGTGGAATACACTTTCCTAAGGTTCCTTCCATCACTAATTGCAGCTTCAGCGGTTTTCTTAGCAAGATGGACGCTTGACCAATCTAACCATCCTTGGGTGAATGACCTTACACTTCTTAGTTTTGAATGTTTTTACTTCATTATTTAGAGGGAAATGTTTTTTTTTTGCTGACGTGAATGTTTTTGCTGACAGAACCCAACTCTGCAGCACTATACAAGATATGAAGCGTCCGCTCTAAAAAACATAGTAATTGCAATGGAGGATTTGCAACTCAACACCAGTGGAAGTACTCTCATTGCTATACGAACCAAATACAACCAACAAAAGGTACAATTAAAATTTGATCTAAGAATGTGGCAAAGCTGATATTGAATTTGGTCTCTCATTCTATATAAATTTTGACAGTTTAAAAGAGTGGCAACACTAACATCTCCTGAACGTGTCACAACACTCTTCTCAAGATGAAACTGCGGACCCTTTGGATTCTCCTGAAATTACCAAGTCAGCACATCTCTCTGACTTCAGCACTTTGCATCAGGTGGACCAATCCTAGTTTCTGACATCAGTTTTGGTCTCTTTAGTTTATTGAATAGTTTCTGTGTAAGTTGTCTGTTTTTTTTTGGATAAAAAATCTGTTTGTTTTGTTTTAAGTGTTGTCACTATTATTAGTGTCACTCCTGGTGCTTCTAAGCAGCAGTGACATCTCATGGAAATTGTTAAAACTAAACATAAATTTTGACACATTGAGAGGTAGTCATTTATCGTGAATAAATGTTCTAGAGTTTTGTAGCCTCCTTAATAAAGCAAGTGTTCAAAAGCCATTGTAAAAATCAGTACAACGTCATGTCCAGATCTATTACCAAAAGGGAACCTGAATTTAAGTGTCATTGAGCCTCTCGCCAAAATAAGATTAATATCTTCTTATATAGTTTATTTTGAGAATTTCTTAAATTCTATCAATCGAAACTATAATATGATAAATTAATTCTATATAATCAATATAATATTTCAAAGATATTTTCCAAGTTATTGACAAGTTATTTTAAACTAAAACATAATCAATACACTATAACTATTAAAATAAAATAAAATTTGAAAAATAAGCAAAACATAAGCGAAACTTTTATTTTATTTTAATAAAATTAAAGGTTCTTAAGAAATTATTTTATTTCCAAAAATGACAAAAATAAAAAATTATAGGTTCTTAAACATTTAAACAAAAATAAAACACTATCAACTACTAACTATACCCAACTTAAAATATTTCGAAACTTTTTTAAAAATGTAGTTGATAACAATGAGTCAATGACCATAGTTAAACGATATATAGTTTAGTGGTTTGTACCACAGACCAGTCATGCTTTCTTACCTTTTTCTTTGATTTTAATCTATATCTAATCATTTTTACAATCTAAATATATTTTGCATTTTGGATAATGAAGAAACAACAAAATTGAAAATGTTGAATTGTTTATGCCTTTCGGGGTTTCCTTTAGTTTTGCATTTTATTTTCCTTATTGTAGCTAGTTTTTGTCATCCATTGGTAGTCAAACTAGATTAGAAATAGCTCATAAATTAAACCTCAACTTCCATTGATAAAAGTTCGTAACTAACGCAGGTCATAATCTTGAATAACCAAAAAAAGAAGAAAATGAAGATACTTCACTACATAGGAATCAGGATACTCTCATACGGGTATTGAATGATAAATCGTAAACTAACCCGAATTAAGGTAAACTGTAGTAACATAGTAAGAACTAAACAAGACCATAAAACCAAAACAAAACAAAAAAAACTAAACAAGAACAATGCTATTCTTAGGGCTCATTGTCATAACCAAATTTTGGCATCTACTATAACCTTCAACCTCTTATTCCAACAAATGTATGTTAAGCAAACAAAAAACAAATCTGATATTTTACCAAAATCCAGTTTCTTCACCTTTCTAATCCTGAGGCTCATTCTTCCTCCCACCTTCATTTCCTTCCCTCTCTTCCAAAAGCCGACCAGTCTCTTCATCAACTTGCTGAGCAGTCTTCTGAGCATCTTTAGCTTTCAAAGCTTGTAACTTCGCATGATTGTAGTACGCAACACCCAAGAAAGCAATCCCATAACCAAAAAGATTTAAAGGAGTCACAGTGTCCTTAATCACAGACCACGAAAAGGCGATCAAGAGCCAATCCTTAACCACACCAGCAACATTCATGGTCAAAGCAGAGGTTTTACCAACCAGTAGAAACACAGCAAGATTAAGCGCAAACGCACAGAACGAGTTCGTCCCGAAAATTAGGTAATCGAAATGGAAGCTAGAGGTATCTCTCAATATTGGAAATTCAACAACGATCCAAGGGATAAACAAGAAAGCTAAGCAGCAAGGAGCAACGTAATAAAGAGAAGTGATGGGATTCAATGTGATTCCTTTAGAAGTAAGTAAGATCTGAATCATTACCAAACGAGTTGCCTCAAAGGCAACAGCACCAAGCTGGAGAATCACACCCCAAACATCGAATCTAGCTTCACCATAAGCAGCAATGGCTACACCAAATGAGATAGAAAGCATATTAACCATAGTATCAGATTTGAATCCTTCTTTCTTGAAGAGCACGCCAATTGAATAAACCGCGACTGGCATTAGGGCTTTTAGCATTTGAATGAAGGAGACAGAGAGGTATATGTAGGCTGAGTTAGAGAGCCATAGGGAGAGTGAATACAAGGCTCCAATGGGAACTACGGATCTGAGATAAGTGTCACGTGACATTGAGACCGGTTCGACAAATTTGAAGACCTTGATGAGGAGAAAAGCTAGGGTTGAGCAAAAGGACATGTGGATCATTGTGAGAGAGATCGGGAAAGGCCAATCGTACATCTTCTTGTCGAGGATGTATTTGTTGTAGACGATGACGGTGAAGCTTAGGAGCATCCATATAGCTACGTATGTATAAGAGAGGATGATGTTCTTAATCACGCCTTCGCTTAGTGATCCGCCTTTTCCCATAATTCGTAATACTTTTACCTTCTCTTACGACGGTGGTTGTGCGGCGGAGACGGTGGTATTGATTGTGGTTATTCCCAACTTTGTGAGTTTTGGTAAGATCCTGAAAAAATGTTTCTAGACTTTGTCTCAAAGAGAGACTCCCACATGTAACGGAAGTGATTCACCAATTTATAATTGTTTTTTTTTTCATGAGATGTTTTTTTATTTATCCTGGAGATAAACATAAACATTCATACAATTAAATTTATTATGAAGTGAGATCATAATTAATAATATTCATAACTGGGAAAAAAATCTAACAATATCCTGAGTGATAATAAATGATAATGACCAACTATAGGATAAATCCGGAAATGTTTCCCAAGAAAAAAAAAACAAAAAAGTATAAATCCAAAAATTTATAAACGTAACGAAACTAATTGCGTCAAAAAGTAACTTATCTAATTGAATTTTAACTCTAAACCTGCCAGTACAACCAATTAAAACCTAAAACTTACCAGCGTTTTGACTTCGGATAACGAATTAAGATTCGTGTTGTAGAAAACAATAAATAAATAAATAAATATATAGAACTTATAAGATTCATGTTATAGACATAGAAAATTCTATATATATGAGTGATGAAAATGGAAAAATGGTGTGGGAGTAGAAGGATTCTAGTATGCATGGTTGGATCAATGGGTGTCGATCTCAAAATTGAATATGCACAAAAGAAGCAAGAAAAAAATCAATCAAATCAACTAAAAAACTTAAGATATAAAGTGGATTACAGTTGGAGGAAGAGAACATCAAGGTCATAGAGGACATGGTGGTCGTGGGCATTCTAATTCCTAATCTACAGTGAGTTATCTCTTGGCTTATTCTCAGCGTAGTTTAGCTAACGTGTAAAATTTTAACTTCCCTTTTATTCTTTCTTCAAACTGTATAATCCAAAAATATCATAGTTTTATATTATTTTGGATATTTTAATATAAATTCTTTTAACACAAAACGGAATTTGTTTCACAAAAAACGAGGGTGAGGCTCTAGGTTAAATGAAAGATGCAAAAAGTAAAGAAGATTTCGGAACGAAAAAGGACATCTGTCTCACTCGAAGCAAAGAGGTTGTGTTCGGTGGGATTAGAGAAACCAGTATATTATTTATGCACATTGTATAATGTTTCAAAGTGCAGTTGTTTTATGTTATTTACTAATATCGAAAGACATTATGCACATAGTATAATGTGTATATGTTTTGAAGCAAATCTGATGCTAGTATAGAGGATATATGTTCATTTCAATTGTAATTGTGTCCACTCAAAATTACAAAAACAAAACACGTTCTTGCACCAAAAAAAAAAAAAAAAAAAGACTTCACGGCCTTTCTAGTGGAGCGAAAACGAGGAAAACGACTTTAATAAAAACGCATGTTCTTGAGAGAGTAATCGCATGAATCTTTGGAACTAGCTATAATCACTTATAGTTGTTAGAAAAAAAAATCATAAAAGCTGCCCATTACGGTAAAGTAAAATTGTATGAAAATATATATACATACTTTACACATAGCATGGTGATGGACTTGTATATCAGTATTTGGATACATCATATACATATAGATATATATATATATACGTATTAATATGTCCGTTAGTAACAAAGAGAGAGAGAGAACTGACAGGAGAGGATGTCGTATTTCAGAGACCCAAGAACCCCACTGACGCTGGCGAACACCTCGGAACTTCTTCGAACGTACCATTTTACTATTTTGAATTAGGGATTTGAATTTCTCCTCTGTGTTTTCTGACACTAACTTAGA
Source organism: Nasturtium officinale (assembly GCA_963854855.1). Classification (NCBI taxonomy): domain Eukaryota; kingdom Viridiplantae; phylum Streptophyta; class Magnoliopsida; order Brassicales; family Brassicaceae; genus Nasturtium; species Nasturtium officinale. Next base: position 6,832,432 of record OY978509.1, read on the forward strand.
AGAGGAGACAAAGAGAGTGAGAAAAGGAGATTCCTCTTCTCTGATCTCTCTACCTTCAACTACTCACTTAACTCTCTGCTTTTTTTGCACGTCCTCTCTTTTACTTTCCATAGGGTTATATGTGTTAATTCTATTATTTATGGTCCTCTCTCGCTCTCTCTCCTTCTTTGTCATAGACTCATTGGGTTATATGTGTTAATTCTATTACTTATATAACATGTTTACAATTCCAAATTCTGATGATGTCTTGCAATTGCAAATATCGTTCAGAAGTTTTTATTAGAAAATTTCGCTCAAGTGATATCTTTAGGTCTGTTTGCATATATATATATGTAGGATGTTTGGGTTTTATTTTCATTTAAAGAGGTAAAGACAATGTAGTACATGAATTCCAAAATAAAAACGGTTCATTTAATTATTTTCCTAGACAAGATTGTTTTATATATAGCAAATTGTTTACTAGTTAAATAATAAATAAAGAGAAAAATTAATAATTATAGGAAAGTCCGAGTTGGATTTTTTTTTTTAATGGGAAAGTCAGATTTCAATAATGCGCAAATACAATACCTTACAAGAGTTACAATCCAAGTATACAATAAACATTTTGTTTTCTATTCAACAGATGTAACTACTCTTCTCCATTTGGTGGTCATACCATGAATGGTACGAAACGTAAAACTTCCTCAATCGTATATTTTAATCATTTATGTGAGTATCATTATGAGGAAATTTTGCTTTTTAAAACAAAATAGAGCGCATCTTTTGGTTAAAGGCTCTAAGAAAACTATCAATTAACAAAAAAAAAAAAAAAACTATCGAAATTCAAAGGGCACTGATTATAGTCAATTAGAAAGCCTAGCTAGTGGAAGGGACTGTATAAACCAAATGCTAATTAGATCAATTCGTCTACTTAATCTAATATCCACTGATCGAATCCTTGATAATAGCCTCACGTGTATTTAATTATTATTAATATTTTTCAATGTTCAAGAAAGGGTAGGCGCTAGTAGGGCGGTGATTTTAGGCGGTTTAAACGCTTTAATTAATTTTATAATAAATATATATATTTAAACACATATATATTAACATAATATTATATAACATAATAAAATTATAAAATTGAATAATTTAAAATTTTTAAATTATAAGAATGTGAAAATATCAATGTTTTGTAATTTTAAGTTTTTTTAAATAATATATATATTTTTTTTATAAAAACATAGATATTAAATAATTTATTAATCCGCATATCTCACATAATTCATAATCATATAATTACCGTTTAATTTATTTAATTATCACATATTTTGCTAAATCTAACTATCTGTATAATATAAATCGATATTTTAAAAATTTAAGCGGTCTATACGTTAATGGGATGGCTTAAGGGGGCCTAGCGCCTAGACGACGGCCGCCTAAACCGTTTTTTAGAACACTGCTATTTTTACAAACAATGGTAAATAAGTTTCGGAAGATAACTAAATAAATTGTATTTACTAATTAATTAATGAAAAACGTTAAAGATTAATTGTCGGTGCGTCACGGTGAAGTCCACAGATATTTGTAGCAGTAATTGTGCATTAAATGTTATTAACCTAAAGGAGACAAGAAACGATTGAAACCTAAAGCTTAAGGTTAAATAATGATTTCTCACCAACATATGCAAATGTACATACACTCGAATAAATATGTTGAAATGTATAAGGTTGTGAGTCGTAATACGCGACTAGAGTTAGACAACCACATGAAATAAACACAGACTAGACGTAATCTTTTCGTTTATGTTTAACATTAGCTGTTTTTCCAAATTTTATCAGAAAATAAATATGATGTTTTTATTTGTATACTTTATGTTTAAAACATTTGAACATTATACTTTTATCAAAAAAACTTTTGTATCAGACACTCCTTTGTTTTATTTTATTTGTAATTTAATGGTTTTGCACACTAATTAAACAAACAATTAAATATTTTTTATAACCTTATATTTAATCTTTTACCAATAATAGAAATATGAAACACTAGTTAATACAAAGGTAAAAAAAAATAAAAATAGTGACAACTTTTATTTAGAAAAATGAAAACAAAACTTATTTTGATCAGGAATCAAGGATCCTAAACGGTCGAGACCCGAAGGTGACTTGAAGCTAGGGGAATTTCTGAAGAAGAAAGCGAACGAAAACGTGACCGTGCTGATGCTTGTGTGGGACGATAGAACGTCATTAATAAACGGTTGATGGGTTCCCAGAGGATCCTCGTGAAGCTTCTAGTGTAGGACTAAATTAATAAGCGGAAAAAATAACGTGATAGATAAAAGCATACAAGACGCTTACATTATCGCCATAAGGAGAGCCAAACACTTCATGCATATACATTGAGAACGAACCAGTATTCCATAGAAGTTCTTTTGGATGGAGCACTAGAGACATTGACTTGATCGAGATCAATGCATTACACCTCATTCCAAAAGAGATTTCCCTAAAGATCGTTGGCAAAATGAGGCAGGTGAGAGGTTCTCGGTTTATGTTGTGATTCCTCTATGGCCTGAAGAGATACCTGAATAACAAAAGGTTCAAGCAATACTAGACTTGAAAAGAGAACAATGGAGATGATGTATACAGATATTGTCATTGCGCTTCGTAAGAAAGGTTTAGATGCAAACCCTAGAGACTACTTAACGTTTTTCTGTCTCGGGAACCGGGGAAGTTAACCACGCGGGTTAATACTTGCCTCCAATGAAACAAGCGGCTAATTCTGAGTACGCAAGATCTCAAGAATCTCGTCGGTTCATGATCTATGTCCATTCTAAAAATGATGATTGGTAAGTCAAATATCTATCTTGCATGACAAGAAACAAAACTTTGGTTATGTAGTGGGCCTTTAAGCCCATTACAAGAGAGCCAAACCCACTATTTTTTTGTATCTTAACATGGTTGATATCTCTATGCAGTTGATGATGAGTACATAATAATAGGATCAGCCAATATTAACCAACGATCTATGGTTGGAGCTCGAGATCCGGAGATCGCAATGGGAGTATACCAACCTAACCATTTGCTATCTACCAATCAAATGCGACCAAAGGGCCAAATTTTTAGCTTTAGGATATCACTATGGCTTGAGCACTTACGACTTATAACCAATGCATTACAATGGCCAGAAAGTGAAGAGTGTATACGAATGGTAAATGCTAACGCAGATGAACTATGGGGACTTTACTCAGCACAAGTGTACCCTCGAACTGACGATTTACCGGGGCATTTACTTAGTTATCCGATGAGCATCAGTAGCAATGGAGAAGTAACAAATCTTGCTGGGGCTGAGTTATTTCCTGATACTAACGCAAATGTTTTAGGCCAAAAATCTAATTTGATTCCTTCAATCCTCACCACTTAGGTGATGTTACACTTTCATTGTGTATGTGTTTTTTATACAATTTGTAAGGATTTCTTACTTAATGATCTGCATTCTCTTTTGTTATGTTCCAAATAACCAAATTTGATACGAGTATCCATACTTTATCATTTAGCAGAAAGACCACTTAACAGTTCGGGCTCTCTCATGTATACTTTATAATTTTTTTTTCCCCATATATACTTGATCATTTGGCTATTTTAATCTGAATTTTGGCTTCAAATATTGGACAACCAACCTTCTTGCAAAGCATAAATTACAAATCAAACACATGTAAAGAGACTTATAAATTCAATTCAAATATTTAAAAATTTAGAGCATCTCTGGAATAGTGATTATATCCAAATTGGCTATCGATTGAAGCTATCTACCTATTAACATTTTTTGATCAAAACATATGGATAAAAACACTTAATATGGAAACTCTTCACACTTTTCATATAAATCAATAATTGAGATGGTGACACAACTCAACCTGTCTAATTACGCTGCCGACACAAAATACCATATTCACTCATTAATGATTATTGTTCTTTTATATCTATGGGTTCTAAAATTTGGCCATACCATCTGTCCATCTTAATTTTAGTCAAATTGATCCAACAAAAATTTTAACTTTATCTATTAGTATAGTCTAGTCGTTTGATTAACCATAATCAGTCTATACAACCGACTAATTTTTAATAGTTTTAAAGAAATTTATATAAAATAACTAAAAATATCTTTAACATAATGTTCAATTTTGATTAGACGTTATATTCTATTCTAACACCATATATATTAATACTTTTATATTTCTTCTCAATTGTTTTTTTTTTGGGGTTAAATTTTCAAATATTTTACCATCAACTAACCAAGTAACCAACCACTAAGGAACCAAACACCGTCCTTTCTCTCTTTTTTTTATTTGTTTTGTTAAAACAACTTCCTCTCTTTCACTCGAGAGCAGTGGATTACTTAGCTTAGATATAATAGTATTTTATAAATACCACTTTATAAAATCGTTACAATAACAAAAAGAAACAAAATGTGCGTTGACAGAAACAGATATAAAGTGTGCCACATGCACGAATATCTTTCCTTTCTGTATTTATTAAAGAAACATATAAAAAGGAGACCTTTTGGTATAAATTAAAATAATAATGCTATTAATTGAATCATAGTTTCAACAGACATCATTTTAAATATAGTTATAACACTATTGAATTTCTTTTAATCTCAAATTTTATAATTCTGATAAAAACCCATATTTCAATAAAATTACTGTCCCTAATTTAAAGTTTTGTGAATTACCCATTTATTATGTCTAACTTTAAACTTTAAAGTTATATTTTATCAATAGGAATATTAACTGACAATTTTCTTTTAGTTTTAGAAAAAAAAGAATTTTTTTATTCCTTTCTTTTGGGGAGTTGCAGAACCACCACACACGCATAACACAAAGAAGAATAAAAAAGTTGAATAAAGAAGAAGACGAAGCAGAAGAAGAAGAAAAAACGCTTCAATCAGGCTTTAGATTTAGCTACAAGGGAAGTGGCTGAACAAAACCCTAATCCCAATTTCCCTCGAATATGCCATTTTTGAGGTAAAGTTCCGTTTTTTTTTTCTATGTTGAGTGACTTTTCGATTCAGTGATTTGATTTAAGGCAAAAATGGATTTGAATTTTTGAAGTTCTGAAATTTGCAGGATTGTGAGACTTCTCCTACCTGGGATCAGGGTCTTGATTAGAAGATCTATAATTTGGTTTCTGTAGATGCATATCCGTGAATATATTCCCTCTTGGATCTACCAATTATTTGGTTGCATGGGGTGAGTGAGGATCCTTCTCTTCAATTCTTGTTTTTTGGAGTTGAAAGTTTCAATCTTTTGTTTTGAAATCTCTTGTCTGTGTTGTATTATTACATGTATGACTGAGTAAGGAAGATGAATCTTATGGAAATGGAGTTTAAGTTTTTTTCTTTTAACTTTTAAATCTTATTCTGACCTATCATCTTTTTTTTTTGAGAATTTGTGGGTATATTGTTTCTTACCTTTATAGGTTAGGTTTGCTAGTATGTCTCCTTATGGCTTATGTGGATATATATGGTTGTTGCTTGCATTTTAAGCAAAAAAATGGAATCAAAGTTCCTCTTTAAGTTTTAGTTTTGATCTAGATCTTTTGTATCTCATGATTGAAGTTGTTTTCTTTCTTTAGAGGATAAATATGTGAGTTAAATCACTCTACTTGTATTCTTCTGTTCTTTCTCTAACAAAGAACTTTCGTGTGTCCCTTTTTGTGTAAGAGTTGTTTGTTCGATCTCTTTGTTGGAAATCTCTGGTTGTGGCTGCCATGGGTCTTCCAAATTAAAAGTCCTTTCGTTCTTGCATTTTTTTTTGTTTTGTGGCATTTCTCCGTCCAGTCCTTCTCACTGGCATTTTTTTCTTTCTTTTGTTGGTTTTGGAACAGTACAGAGGTTGTTTTGGATGCTGCAATAAACCACTGCTTATAGTTGCAGTGGATGAGCCATCTAAAGGGTTAAGGATTCAAGGTCGTTTGGTGAAGAAGCCAAGCGTGTCAGACGATTTCTGGAGCACAAGCACCTGCGAGATGGATAACAGCACACTTCAGTCACAGAGAAGCATGTCTTCTATCAGCTTCACTAACAATACTGTTTCTTCTGCAAGTACAAGCAATCCCACAGAATTTGTAAACCACGGTGAGTTGAAATTACTGGGTGTTGGCTTACACTGTTGTTTATATTTATTACTTCTCGATCATTAAAGATTCCTAATTCATGACTGAGTATGGAAACATACATTTGGAGTCACATATCTCTAGAATTTATTATGTTTTGTTGTTTCAATATGAAAAAATTCGTCTCCTGATGCAGCATACATGTTGGCTGCTGATGAATATTCTGTATCAAACCTACATTGAATTAAAGCTGACATTTGCTTAATAATGCTTTGATTGGGTTCCTTCATGTTTCTTTGCCCTGTTTATTCTCATTCTTGTTTCTTCAGTGCTGTGATTTTCTCTAAAGAAATATTGTGTCTGTTCTTTCTTCCTGTCCAGGATTGATCCTCTGGAATCAAACTAGGCAACAGTGGCTTGCGAATGGAACCTCTAAAACAAAGGCCAAACTTCGAGAACCGACAATAAGGTTGGTAAAAGTTAGCTTTCTTTCTCGTATTTGCATGAATCCTTTATGAAAGTAGTTCTTCACTTGATTCTATCAAGAACTAGAATCAAATATTGAAAAAAATTTGACTGTGATATTCACTAATGTGCTTCGCAGATGAAAAAATTTATCTTGAGATAGTTCAAATTGTGTTTCTTCTTTTCAAAATCATTTGCTATTTACAAAGCTATATATGTCCTATGTCATGCATTTATATTATCGACTTTTCTTTTTGCGTAAATAAGCTTCTAGCTCCTTTGTGTTTCTTTCTCATCCACCAAACATCGTAGTTAAACCTCTTATGTCTTATCCCAAGAATAGTAAGATTCTGAATTTAAAAGCCTAAGACTGATAAGTTATTAGAATCAATTGCGTGACACCATTCATGTAACATTTTCTGCGAGTTTACTTCTTTCAAAAAAGATGCATCAGCAAGTCACCCTATCATTGGCAAGAACTTAGCGTTCGAAAAGCTGTTACAAGAATGATTCTTTTCTTTAGTCCTTTAGGCTCATAGGTTACAGGAGATGAAACTCATAACCCGTTTTATGAAGTCAGAAAGTTTATTATGATGATTTAAAGCCATCAAAGTTCTCATCAGCTCGAACAGTTCTTCTCTTTGCCTGAGTTAATATTTTGTTTTCTGCAGCTGGAATGCAACATATGAGAGCTTGTTGGGTATGAACAAACGGTTTTGTCGTCCAATACCTCTCCCTGTAAGCAATCTTCCCAAGATAAAATTTCTGCAATTTTCTAGTTTATATAAATCTCAATTAGAGTTTGTTGATTTGTGATAACGATATATTGATTATTGTGACAGGAAATGGTGGATTTTCTGGTAGATGTATGGGAGCAAGAGGGCTTGTATGATTAATTTGCAACTCTTGAAACTAAGTTTCCTCTTTTTCTTTGTTTTCTTTAATGTGTGTAATCAAAAGAAAATATATTTCTGGCGCTTGGATTTTTAGCCTAGTAAAACTCAAGGAACAAAAATATGTTACTTTCAAATAAAAATTCCGATTTAGATTACATTTTTCTTGTTATTTGTGTTAAATAATAATCATTTGTTTAGTCGATTTGTGTAGCATTCAGAATTGTATTATTATTGACCAAGCGGTTATACTCTTTTCTAAGCAGGTTGGTGATAAATATTTAGATAAAATTTTGGATTATATATATATATATATAAATTCATTGTTCTGATAAAAAAAACAAAAGAAAAGAAAACTTTTTATGTACGGTACATTGGACCTAGAAATGATTAGTGGTGTGCCACATATGACCTACTTCTAAGACAAATTCGACTAAAATAAATTATTGGCAAGAAAAGTAAATTGTTTCTGGAATTGTAGACGTATGAGACTTTTGAGTATTATCAAATTGACTTTTAGATTCATTTTCAGCTTCGTCCTTGGATATAATAAGATAAACATTAAACGTATCCATACAGTAATATTCACGGGTACGAATTCTCTTTAGAATAATCACGTAACAAAAACCAAGCCAACAAACAAAGTATCAAATAAGAACGTAAGAATCAAATAAAACCAACGAGCAAAGTAATTAGGCTAAATAACATCATTTTTAGAGTGATCAATACTTCTTATGTTTCCTTGATATTTATTAAATATTTATATCAAAAAGACTATGTACTTACCTCATGTAGCGACATACCCAACAATTAAGTTTTTTATTTTATTTTTTTCAAAACAAACAATCATTCATGTCGTCACAATCATGTTAATTTCCCATCAATCTAACAATTAATATAAATTCAAAGAACTCAACCTCCGTAGGTTTTGTCAACAAAATCTATCAAATAAAACGAATGGTTTGTCAACAATGCATGTATTAGATCTTTTTTTTTTTTTTTGCTTCCCTTCAATGTATTCAACGATTTTGTCAACCTTTATTAATCAGCTTCATTGCATTTAAACAATAATATTGTTTACTTTTCTTCTTCTGAAACCTCGCCAGCAATTTGCTTTTATTTTTTATACTGTAAATACTGATGCAATGTATCATGCAACAAGTGATAATATACATATCTCAATATATCATGAGCATAACAAACCACTCAAGTAACTATCGGATTAAATGTAACTATCGGAGCAAACCGCTTCAGTTTGGTTCGGTGAATCAGTACAGGTTTTGTTTAGCATTTGGATTTACTCTTAGGCTTAGGGTTAGACTTAGTTATATATTTCCCTGTGTCAATTAATATTTTTGACTTTTTGTTCGAAATACTTTAAAATTAGCCATGTGTCATAAGCTTATGTCCTTCTTAGGCTCTCACCACTCCTTAGAGCCTAGTCGGATTGTGTTAGACTCATGGTAGAGAAAGACAAGGAAAGTGAAAATTTTGTGTGAAGAGCAAAAATAGTCCGCCCGATTTGGTTCAAAGTACGATTATTGGAGGTTCTTCCATGCACCAAATGGGCTGAAATTTTCAGATAAGATTTGTAGCAGGGATATTTTCGAAAATGATATCTTAAGATTTCAAGTTGCTTATTTTTTAGTAGTTTAAGATATAATGAGTAGATATTTTCTGATTTTATTGAAAACTTGCATTGTATGATTTTATATATATCCCAGTAGTAGGCAGTAGTGGATCCATATACATATTTTGATTGGAGCAAAACGATTAATTATAACTAATTTATTTCAATCGAAAGTTTCAATTTTTTTATGAGACCACTTGCACCCACACCAAACCGTATGTACATCCGCCCATGCTTTGTATCTGCAAGTGGGTATACAAATTGGGGACAAATCTCTAATGAATTAAGGGACTATTAGCTTGAGATTTTTTTTAATTTATAAGTTTTAGTGTGTTTTTTTCTTCTTGTTGAGTTTATTTTTTCTCTTTTGCATCGGAGATTGATCTTTTAGAGTTGAAGTCGATGGGTTTTTTTAGAACAGAAATGTCATTAATTCAAATACGTTCGATATAGTACGTTTTGAATATATTGTCTTACTTTTTGGACTAGGGGAATTTTATATGTACTGTATATGTCTCTTTGTTTTTTTTTTTTTGGTAAAATAGTTTTGTATGTATAAGTTATCATTTTATTTACTTGATTTTTCATTATCGTTGTTGCTGCGCTTTTTATTTCTATTTTCTCACGTATTAGAAAATGAGGCAAACTTTTTTTTTCAGTTAGAAATAGATTTTTGTTCTGTTATTCTAAATGGAAAATTAGTTTACGAGATTAGAGCGCAAACAAAAACTCCTAGCGATGAAAAAGATAAAATTTAACGGTGTATTTTAAAATATCACATTCTCCCTTCTTTTTTTTTTTGGTCAAATGATTAACAAATCAAAGACAAGAAATTTTAGGAGACTTCTCAACTATGGCATATAGGATTAACATGGATATATATTTTAGACTATGTTATCCGCACCCCATACATCATTAAAAAAAAACATGTTACTATATTTCCCAACACTTGCTATTATAATTAAATAAACTATATATTACCAATTGTTACACTCATGTTTTTCTTTGTAAATTTCCATCAACTTAAAAACTATACATAAAAATATTCAAAGAAATCGACCTCTCAATGTTATTAGTCAACAATGCATGCATTCGACAAATTTCTTTTCATTTCCTTCAATGTATTCAGCCTTTTTCAACTTTTAGCTCTCACCTTCAGTGCATTTAAAAAAACTTTATTGCATTATATTATTTGTTTCTCTGTCTCCTTTTTATAATAATGTTTTCACTTGTCAGAATTTTTTTAAAATAATATGATTTACAATTGGGTTGAGTGGCTCTGGAAACAAAGAAGGTGGAGAAGAAATCGACTTTTCGCGTAAATACATTGAACTTGAGTTTTTATTCCCTACATTAAAGTCCACCGTACGCTTCATTTCATCTCCCTCACCATTAAAGACGTTTCTCAATTTTTGCTCTCTTGTCATCAGATATCTCAAAGTTTTCATCTTTCTTCTGTAAATCTTTCTCTTTTTGCCCTATCTTTCTAGGGTTTTACGTTTCTTCGCAGATTTTCATGAATTTTAGCCTTGGATCTTTATTCAACACCGTCTCTGCTTTGTTAATCTTCGTCTTCGTTCTTCAATCGGTGTTTGAATTATGTCTGGGATCTTCAGATTCAGTGGTATGCTTTCTTGTATTTTTTAATATCTTAGCCTAATCTTGGATTTGGTTTAGTGGTTTGATCATCGTCAAGCTTAGATTTTTATTTATGATAAACTTGAAATTCGTGTTGATTAAGGAACTTCTGGATAGGTTTCTAGGTTTTGATCTGCTTTGTACATTAGGTTTTGCTTTTAGTCTTTTCATGAATTATACTACCTGTAAAAGATCTGTTGAGATTTCAATTGAGAGTGTAATTGATTTTCATACTTGTTTGGATTATATAGGTGATGAAGACTATTTTCTTGGTGGATCATTGCATCTATCACCAGGGAGCTGTTCTGGTGCATATTTACCAGCACGCAAGAGATTACGTATCTCTGCATCGTCAGTTTTCAGTAGATTTGAGCAAAAGCAAACTTCAATCGATTTATTGCCAGATGAGTGTTTATTTGAGATTCTCAGACGATTGCCTTCTGGACAAGATAGGAGTGCCTGCGCTTGTGTATCCAAGCATTGGCTTAACCTTTTGAGTAGTATCACTAGGGATGAAGTGAATGAGTCAGTTCAAGATGTTGAGGGTGAAGGGTTTTTGTCAAGAAGTTTGGAGGGTAAGAAGGCGACTGATTTGAGGCTGGCAGCCATTGCAGTTGGGACGTCAGCGCGAGGAGGTTTAGGGAAGCTTCAAATCCGTGGGAGTGGGTTTGACAGCAAAGTGACAGATGCTGGTCTTGAGGCAATTGCACATGGGTGTCCATCTCTTAAGGTTCTTTCTCTGTGGAACTTGCCTACTGTTGGTGATATGGGTTTGTCTGAGATCGCAAAGTCATGCCCGATGATTGAAAAGCTTGACCTTTCACGATGTCCAGGAATAACTGACAGCGGGGTGGCTGCAATCGCTGAGAACTGTGTGAATCTGAGTGAACTGACTATTGATTCGTGTTCTGGTGTTGGGAACGAAGGTTTGAGGGCTATTGCACGACGATGTACCAATCTGAGATCTATCTCTATCAGGAGCTGCCCACGCATTGGAGATCAAGGAGTTGCTTTCCTCTTGGCTCAAGCTGGTTCTTACTTGATGAAAGTGAAACTCCAGATGCTGAACATCACTGGTCTGTCACTTGCCGTTCTTGGCCACTACGGATCAGCAGTTACTGATCTTGCGATTCATGGCCTTCAAGGTGTGAACGAGAAAGGCTTCTGGGTCATGGGAAATGCAAAAGGGCTGAAGAAATTGAAGTCACTCTCAGTAATGTCGTGTAGAGGCATGACAGATGTTGGGCTCGAAGCTGTTGGCAACGGTTGCCCTGATCTGAAGCACGTCTCTCTGAACAAATGCTTGCTTATTTCTGGCAAAGGACTTGTCGCTTTGGCCAAATCTGCATTGTCGCTGGAAAGTTTGAAACTTGAGGAATGCCACAGGATCAACCAGTTTGGTCTTTTGGGTTTTCTCATGAACTATGACTTAAAGTTGAAGGCTTTCTCTGTGTCAAATTGTTTGGGCATCAGAGACTTCAACCCTGAATCACCTCTGCCATCAACCAGCTGCAGCTCGTTACGTTCTCTGTCAATCCGTTGCTGCCCTGGTTTTGGCGATGCAAGTCTCGCTTTCTTGGGGAAGTTATGTCATCAGCTTCAGGATGTGGAACTCTGTGGACTGAATGGAGTGACAGATGCAGGTGTGCACGAGTTGCTTCAGAATAACAACGTTGGTCTAGTGAAGATGAACCTGAGCGGATGTATCAATGTTTCAGACAACCTAGTCTCTGCGGTATCCATTTACCACGGACGCACGCTGGAGTCTCTTAATCTTGACGGCTGCAAGAGCATCACTGATGCAAGCCTCTTCGCAGTTGCCAAGAACTGCTACTCAGTCAATGACCTTGACATCTCAAGTACTTTGGTCTCAGATCACGGAATCAAGGCCTTGGCATCTTCTTCCAACCATCTGAATCTTCAGGTGCTTTCTGTTGGCGGCTGCTCAGCGATTACAGACAAAAGCAAGTCATGCATGAAAAAAATCGGCCGCACTCTTTTGGGATTAAACATCCAACGATGTGGTAGAATCAGCAGCAGCACTGTGGATACCCTTCTCGAAAGTCTATGGAGGTGCGATATACTTTACTAAAATCCCACTCTTTCTGTAAAACCGTAGTATCATCAGTCGATTCTTTTTCTAGGTTATGATCACTAAAACCCATAGATCTCACCTAGAACTCAGTTTCTTTTCGAGGACGCAGCAGTTGTTTTTTCCAAATTTTTTACAGGTTCCTTCTAAACAAAGGAGCCTGTTTCTACGACTGTTGTGTTCCTGTGAATCCTGTCACTGAGTTTTGGTTATCTAGTTAGGGTTTTAGTCTTGACCGTCTTTTTGGAGTTGCTGTCTCTCTATTGTCTTCATGTTCAGTCAAGTTTCTTGTGAGAGTCTTTGTTCTCTGGTTGAGGTTTGTAAATGTAGTGCCTTTATCTTCCACTGTAGAGCTTTTGGCAATGGCGATATAACTTCTTAGTCGCCATTAACAACGCCTCGGAGATGTTTTTTTTTTGTGTGTTCTGTTTCTGCCAAAAGCTCTGTTTTCCACTTTTTTGTTTTAAGGCATTATCTTGTACTTGCTGATCATTGTAACTTTGTATAAGCTTTCTCCTGAATATACATACTACTACCCTTTGTAATAGACCTTTATCCTTAATTGGATCACTTTGGTGTGTGATTACAAAATTCTTACGATTAGAAAACAAAAATTTACAAAAATCAATCGTCTCTCCAAGTATCTCTCAAAGAGTAATAAGCTCTGTCATTACTAAACCCAAAAAGCTCCTTCAAAACCCAACGCAAAGCAGCAACCTCGAACACTAGATCGACAAGACCTGGTTTCACCGGAAGAAGCGTCTAAGCTACTGTATTTGTACCTTACGAAGCTTCCCTTCTCGAGATCATCCCAAGAGTAGTCATCATCAATCTCTTCCATTCTTGTCACTTGCTCATCTTCATCCTTTGCTCCTACTCTCTCTCTGTAAACATAATGAGTCAAATATATATTTCATGGGAGACTCTAACTTCAAAGCACCAATCAGTCAATATGAAAATAGAATTTGAACAAGAAAACAAGAAAAACTTACAAATACTTTTGTTTGGATTTCCTAGAATATCCATTGCTCAATACCGCATTGCCTGATACATGGTTCTTGAACCTTAACTGAAACATTTACGTAAAACACATTGTTATGTTCCGAGTCTTACTCCTGCCTAATCAAACCTCTATCACTTAATTTATCATGAAATGGAAGAAATTAAATTGGCTATAAAACCTCATCACCGTCCTTGAGTCCATAACTTCCGATGCAATCCGTATCGGTTACTAACTTCTGACTTCCGAAACACAAACAGAAATGCCCCCACACATGTGGCCTTTCACCATTAGTTAAAATTTTCATTAGCCATAATGGGAGAGAAAAATATTGTAAAAGTCGAAAAATAGAATGTACCATGAGATCTTGGAGGGTCCCTTCTTAGGGACGTGGTTAAAGGCAGTCTCTATAGCAAGCTTGAGATCCCCAACGGTCGCCGAGCTCGTCACGTAAACATCTTCACGTAGTTAAGAAAATTTATTAAATTGAAGCTAACGAAAGAGTATTTGATTAGTAGTGACTAAAACGAAGAAAATATAATATGATGATGCATTTACTGAAGGAAGAGCCATCTAGTTTGAGAATGGAGAGCCTAATGGGTTCACTCGGAAGCTTATCGTAAGAAAATGCCCGGCGATGAAAGCTTCCCATTATCTTAAAACAAGATCAACGAAAATATAGAAACCATGGACTCAGGTGGTTTCAAGATTGACTAGGAACAAGAGATTCAAATGAAAATTTAGGGTTTATTTAATTTGGATTAGAATCAAAGGATGAAGTTTGGTATATTCAAAGGAGTGATCTCGGTATTGTCTGATTCGTATGGGGGCTCGAATCAGACGACAAGTTTGGTGTATGGAGGTTTTTACGCTTCATTTGTTTTGTTGTTATTGCCAAGATTTCTTGTTGAGGAAGTTAGGGTCAGCCGCATTTCTTGTGATTTCTTCTCTTTCATTCCTCTTTTACTAATTTTACCATTTCCTTTTGCTAATTATATAGAATATAGTAATAAGAAAATCTCTATGAAATCAATCTTTGTGAGGTAAAAGGATAAAACTTAATTAATTTATATCAAAAACCTTTATTTCTTTTCGTATATAAATATGTACATCCATTTTACCAAAATAAAATAAATCATAGTGAAATGTTCGTTATTTTATTAATTGAGTTCATCACCAAAATTTGTATTAAACTAGCAGCATAATAATTTTTAAATAGTTGTTATAAATATATACTACAAAGTTGAATTCAAGAGATATTTGCTTGAATCCAATCAACTTCAAACTGTTCTATAATATTCTTTAGATCAAATTTTCACTGAAAACCACATTCAAGTTTAGTTTTATTGTTCGCGATTTGTATCTCCAAAGATCTTCGAACAAAATGTATATTGAATACAGATATATAACTAAAGAAATAAAATGTAAGAAAGTATAATAATTAAGCGCTATATAAACTTCTAGACGGACATAAAGAAAGATTAATAAAAACATTCAAAATACAAAAGAATAGAAGAAAATAGATGTGTAAGGGTTTAATGAGAAGGGAAGAATTTGTTGAGGCAGCAAGGTAGACCATAAAACTCATCATTTCGAACGTCGAGATTGTAAAGTCGAAACTTCTCCCACCATTTCATCCCGCAATCTTTCTTGGCTTCATCACTGTCACGAGACAATGTGCAATCAAGAAATATCGCTATTATTGCTGCCACCGTTGTGTGCGACATGAATATCACTCTTATCACATCTTCCAACTGTTTAGTATTCACAAAGAAAGAGAACTCAAACTGATAAGTTGCAAAAGAACATTGTGTCTCAAAGTGCAAAAGAAGATGTACCAACCCAATTCGAGTGATGACTAGACCGCCAACCTCCATTGAAGTATTCTCTAAAGTATTGAGGGATTGAAATAGCCATGAAAAAGGAAAATCCCAAAATGAATTTGGTGGTGAAGCTATTGAGGTTGCAAAACTGTAGAAAGCTAAGCCCCGCCGAAGCTGCATTGCATTGATTTCATTTTTAGTACATATTATACGAAAATGTAATTTAAGTCTTGGTATAAATTACAAATGTGATGTGATGGCTTACACACAAAACACAAGACGATGCAATAAACAGATGCCATGATTGGTAATGGTATGGACGCGAAAAAAGCTCCAAACTTTCCTGCATTATGATCAAAATAAATAAGATACTAAACCGGGGAGAAAAGATAAATGTTATAACAAAAGAAAATATGTATATACCAAAAATGGAGAAAAATATCATGAAGGCAGCTGATATTTGTATCACTCTTCGACTTCCAATCTTTGTCATTGCCAAAAGTCCAACATTTTCTCTGAACATAACGTTAACCACATCATAAGCCTTTAA
This sequence comes from Nasturtium officinale, assembly GCA_963854855.1. Lineage (NCBI taxonomy): Eukaryota > Viridiplantae > Streptophyta > Magnoliopsida > Brassicales > Brassicaceae > Nasturtium > Nasturtium officinale. The sequence goes on from OY978509.1 coordinate 6,848,612, forward strand.
ATTATATCTACTAGAGTTTATAAACTAGAAATTATAGTTATAAACAAAATTGCTAAAGAAATATAAAAAAGTAGTTTAGAGATGAGTTTTATTTACGTTGATGTTGTGATCCCTGAGATGCCACCAAGCATACCGTTAAGTAATACTCCAACTCCCTACAAGATAATTATTATTTAAATTTTTTTATAAGATGAAGAAAAAAATAGTTAATAAATAATTAAATATTTAAACAAAAAATGAGTAGTTATATTGTTGTTAGACTAACCATCCAGCCAGCACCACGGCTAATAACTGATGGTGGGATCGGCGTCGCGCTTCCATATCTTGCGGATGCATAGAACAAACCCGTCGACTACAATAGTATTACACACACACACACACTCTTAATATATAATTGTAGTAATTAAGCTAAGTTTTATTTTCCTTGCATGATTTGAAGTTTCATGTAAGAAAACTGAAGTTTAACCTCAAAGAGAGTGACGAACGATGCAGCCATCATGGCGAAAGAATCAGTAATATCAAAAGTTGGGCTCCCCCATTGGAAAGGATATGGTATGTATATCCTGTCATTCACATAAATACATAGAATAAATTTTGAATAACGAAATAGTAAACTCGCAAAAGAAAAAAATAAAAATAAATAAATAACTGACCAAGGAGTGTGGGCGATGAGACCAGTACGATCTGTACGACAACTGGTTTGAGTAGTCTGAGGCTTGTGGTTATAAGCACCACTTGATGTAAGTAACAGAGCGAACAACCATATAATTGGAATACATATCATCATCCCATAACGGTCACATCTATCCAAAACCATCACACTTTGCTTCATTTTCAGACAACGCGGTAAATACTGCAACCCCACATATAAGAAAACCATTTGTTAACTGTAAACACAAAAGCCAAAGATGTTTTATGAGTCTTTTTAAGTGAATTTATTGTTAGATATTTATGTACAATAATCATGAGTATGAAATGTATGTACACTTTTTAGAGGGGTGTATTGAAGTGAATATTTGAAGTGATTTAAGTTTTAATGAGTTTTGAGATCATTTAGTTAAATTTTGGTGATTTAGAAATTTTGTTATTAAATTTATGAAATCTCACATAAAATCATGAGATTTGATTCTTTATATTTTTAACAAAGAAATCTCCTAAAATCTCAGCTGAAATTATTAAATCAAATTTCAATACTGTTTTCAATAACACTGAATTTAAATAAGTATTTTAAAATCATTAATTCAATAACACTGGATTTTAAATAATATTTTAAAATTCATATTTTAATAACATGAAATTTTTCATTTTAAATCAAATCTTACAAACAACCTTCGACGGATTTATATAAGTAACAATTATTTATGTTATATTTTAAATAATCATGAGTGTGAATTTATACCGTAGAGAAGCAATGGTTAGAGTTTACCTGGGTGATAAAAATAAATAGGATCAATCCAGGAAGTCCCACTTCAACACATCTTACCAACTGGAAACGAAAGTTTTGTCACCATAAAGAATAATATAAATAAATAAATTATATGTATTGTTTTTTTTTAATCGGACGACCCCGAAGGGACCATTACTATATGTATTCAAGAATCAATAAAAAAATTTACATTGTAAATAGCCAAAATTAGTATATCTACACATACCAAAGGGAAGCCGATATGGTAGAGTCCCAGTCCGGTAAAAGTTGCCAAAGGAGCAATGGAGAGTGGGCTTAGAAATCTAATGATCATCAACCATTAAATATAACTCATGTTTAATGGTAGAGTACCAAACCGATATAGCAAAATAGTATTAGTTATTTACCTGACAACATTTCTCCATACGCCTAGGAAACATATAAGAACTTGAAAACAACCGGTGATAATCAGCGCTCCTTGAATACTTCTCATTGTTCTCACAAACCTCTGATTGATTATATTATAGACAGTTTTTTAAGTACAATTTACTTTGAAAAATCAATAATAGAATTTATGTTGAGACTTACTTCAAAAGGATCAGTGTAGTAAGTGAAGCGAGTTGAGGAAATGATGGAAATGATAGGTATAATATAGGCATAAGAAGCAGAAGCTATCACTGGCAATCTTGTTCCAAAGAAAGACTGGAACAACGTTGTTAATCCAGACACAAATAGTTGTGTTTGTATTACTCTAGCTTTTTCAACCTGAAAAATGTCAAAAAAAATATTTAGAAATTTTTAAAATATATTTTAAAAAGAATTAACTACAATTTTACAAATTTTTACATAAATTTGTTGTTAGTATAATTGCAAGAATTTAACCTAAATCTCAGTATGCATATTTGTAAAAACTCTTGTTGTTGTTATATAAATCATGATTTACAAATAAAAATCTAAAAGAGTATTTGTGTTGAGATTTGTTAAAAATGCAATTTTTAAAAAAAATCTTGAACAACATATTGCTTAAGAAATTATTTGAAAAGGAATAATATATAATCAAGTAAAACAGCAAAATTAAATGGTTAGGTTATACCATATATGTTGACCAAAAAAAAAAAAAAGTTATATATACTTACATAACCACCTCCCATAAGTGGAACTAATAGACTTGGAATGAGAACTGTGGTGCCAAGACTCAACAAATAATGTTGGAAACCCAACACTAACGCTTCAACTGCAAAATCAAAGTGATACATTTACAAAAACACAAATTAGATTATAAAAAAACTTGATAAAATAAAATAACAACATACGCCAAGGAGGAGGACTATTGACACAGTATTGAATTCCGGGGAGTTGTTCTTTCACCGGGTGAGGCTGTAACTCCTGATTTGTCTGGTTTCCTCCGTTGTTTCCGCCACCATTTGTCATGGATTTTGATATTATTTTATCTTTTGGTAAAACTATTTTGTCTATATTAATAAAGAAAAGTTGATCAATATTTTAATTTTCATTATATATTTCTTCTAAGAGGCTTAACCAATTGACACAAACGAGAATATATATATAGAAAACAAAACTTACTTATAAAAAGGAAGTACACTATGATGATCAAAGATGCTTCGTTTCGTGAAAAATAACTGAGAGTTTGTGAGAGGCTTTAGAAAGAAAGGAATGAGGCAAATAGTGAAGAGGGATTAGAATTCAAAAGGACTTTAATATTGAAGTCTTAGGTCGGTAAACTTTTGCAAAATTATTAATGATTTGAATGATTAAATGACATTTTGTACAATTAATGCAGTACTAAAACTCTTACCAACGTCAGTTTCTGATATATGAAATTTGAAATAGAAATTAATATTTTGATGTTTAACTGGCCCACCTAGATCAAGAGAGTTTTGAAATACCCGTTGGATTTGATCTGAAAGTTAAACAACAACAAAAAAAGATATTATTGTGACTTAAATATAAGTTTTGAAATCAAAATGGATGTATTGAATAACTAAAATTTTCCATTTTCCGGATTTTCAGCAGTGTAGTAAATATTGGCGTCGATGGTCAAATTCTTTGTGTGACTAGTACTCAACTCGGCATTCCAAAAGACGACAATCCTTGAATACATTGGCAATTCATCTTACTACATGAGAATGGCAGAACCTGAATCGAATCCTAAACAAACAAAAAATCATTTTCAGAACCCTAAAAATCTGAACTGCTATTCTCCTCTCAATCTCTTTTTCCATGTTTGACCTAGGAATAACATGGAGAAATTGACAAAGGAGATGCCGTGGCCGAGGGTTTAGGGTTGGTTAGTAACTAGTAAGGGCTCTGGTAAGTTTCGATGTGACTAAGATTGGAACATTTGGTAAAGTTATTTCTAGCAAGGAAGTTAAAGGATCATCCGCTATAGAGAAATAATGCTCAGGGAATGTACTGTTGAAATACTGCGTAGCTATCTACGGTCCATTTATATATAAATCACTAATTGATATACAAAGTATAGAACAATTGTTACTTGATGATCAAGTCATGATTAATTAAACTGCTCTGTTTCTCTCATGTTCTTGCTTTTCCAGTGATTCTGATCCTCTTTGGTATCTGGCTCAAATGCATCTTCTCATTTGATACTGATAAAATTATCCTCATATGTAATACATCACGTCGATATTCTTTTATTTGTTTATTACCGTAAAACAAAACAAACCATCTTAACTAAGCTAAAATCAAAACTGATATAGGAAGTCAAAACTGTCATGGACACTTAATAAACTAGAACTTAATGATAAAAAAAACTGAAGAAATAAATGTCAAACATGTTTCAAAACTCTAACAAATTACAGTTTAAGCTAGATTCTCAAAAATATACATATAAATATCTGCATTTTCTCTCATCTCATAAACACCAAGATTGAGAAACCAATAGCAATATGAAGACCTCCATGAGCATCATCATTCTCTTCTTTGTCACCTTCTTTGCAGTCTCTGTTGCCTCCATGGCCGGAACAATAACCCCCGAGGAAGCTTGCATAAGAAGAAACATCGCCAGGTCGCAAGCACCAAGTTCTTCAGTTGAACCCATGAGATCAAAGTTAGACATTCTTGTTGACCAATTATGCGGAGACGTAAGCCGTGTCATCATGTTCTCTCTGAGGTTGAAGGGAAAGTTCCCATCTCACTACATAAAGGCATTGTGCAATGTATTCGATAACGATGAAAACAAGGTGAAGAATTATATTGTGACGAGATGGATGGGATGTTCAAAGCTTGCGGATGCTTTAACTTGTGTTTCTCGAAATTGACAAGTTTGTTAGGAATTAAAATAAAAATAAAAATTATGATATGCCAAGACACCAATCCATAAAGAACTATTCATGAGATTATCTAAAAAGATGTAGTTTTGTTATGTTTTTAATTTTTACATCGCTTATTTGTTATTATAAGTACAGTGAAACTTTTATAAATTAATACTTTTATAAATTAATAAATTTTTTTATCCCAAATTAATATTTTGATTCATATATCATTTCTATAAATTAATAAACACGATAAAATAATATTTTTAAAAAATACATAGGTCTCAACATTATTAATTTATAAAGATTTAATTGTACGAGAAATAATAAATAAATAAAAACAAAAATTGGCAACTCTGTTTCCCACATATAGGATTGACAACTTAAATCGTATATATATTGTCGGAAAAAACCCCGTATAGTGCTCTTGATTTCTATTTCTTTTGTTTTAATGATTTCCATATTTCTGTTTAGCTGTTAAATTTTCCAATTTTCTTCTGTAGCTTTAATAACAAAATCGGAAGCGTAAAATTTAATCATCCCATTGGCTAGAAACAAAAAAAAAATAAAAAATACATTTATAGGGAGACATCAAAATAAGAGGCTTAAAAAGCACAAGAACAAACATGAGTTTGACAAAAACATCGTTGTATCATATCTACCGACGACTAAACGCGTTGGTAAGCCAAATTAAACGCCTATAAAGTCAACAAAGGTTTTTTTTTTTAAAGTCAACAAAGGTTTTTTTTTTTAAAAGTCAACAAGGGATCCACGTGTTTCATTATACAGTAATACGATGTCGTTTTATCAGATGTCTTTCGCTCGATTCGTTTCTTTCTTCATTTGTTCCTGGGTAAATAAACCATCGCTATTGCATTTTCAACATTACTCTGGCATTGACGAGAGTTTAGTTGATCCCAGGAAGAATTTCTTATTGTGACTACTAGAGCTTTAGACACTATAGCTAACGGAGTTGGAATGTGATAGTTTGAACTTCTCTGATGTGATGTGTTGTTTTGACTATGCCGATGATTAAGGATTGCAGAAAGAAATTAGATGATACAGTTTGCTTTCTATGATTGAGCATGTGTTAACAATTCTTGAAGAGAAATGGTGTCTTGACTATAGATGCTATTTTATAATTTCATTGTGTACCAATGTTTCATGCCTCATTAAGACTTAAATCATGAATGTTATTTAAATTAAGGTCTATGGCAAGGGTTTTTAGATCAATGAGAGCTATTTAGTATATCTTTTGCAATTCTTGCTAACAATTATATTTGTACATAGATGTTAAGTTTTATGGGATTTCAACACAAAACCAATATGTTATAAGTACATTACAGTATTACACATCTCTTTTATATAATATTGTTTGTCCCTTTATACATGTGAATGTGATGTTGAATCTTAACAATCGATTGTGTTATAACAGTCTTATAGTGTAACTCTGTTTTCAGCATTCTATAACCTTTAGTTTTTCCTCAAATCTGAGCTATCAAATTCAAATGATCTAGCACTTGTTGCATGGCTGGTCGTTTCTTCAGGTCTTCCTCAAGACATTGTTTTATAACTTCGAACATACGCCTCCCCGCTTCAAGAGGAAAACTCCCCTCTAAACCTGGATCGATCATCTCCATAATTTTGTCCTCATTGAAATGTATTGCTCGCACTGCTCGAATTAGCTGCCAAGTTCCCAAACCAGTTAAGATCGCAAGCAGTATAACCCCGAAGCTGTACACATCTCCGGCCATATGAATATTGCCTGCATTTGGTAATGAAACTATCAAGGTTATATGTTTTAAGTTTAATGGTAAACTAGAACTTTAGAAAGACTGCATTGGTGGACGATTTTGTGCCTGAAAACATGTATTCGGGAGGTAAGTAAAGAGATGCGGCTTGTCTTTTTTTCCTTCGAGGGGACGTGTGACCCTCTATCAATAGAAACTAGCTTTTGGAGTCCAAAGTATGAAACTCTTGCGTTGAACTCCTGCACATACCTCACATGTCAATATTTGCAAGTATTCAAAAATAGGGAAGGCGGAATACATACCCTATCAAGCATGATTTTAGAAGCGGAGAGATTTCCTCGATAGAGACCGGTGTTAATCCTCGAGTGCAAGAACGCAAGACACCGAGCTGCTCCTATGGATATCTTAAGCCGTGTCTCCCACGGCAATGAATTTGGACGACTCTCTATGAGAAGATAAAAAAAAACTTGGTATCAAAACATATAGATCTTAACTTAACTTACTTTTTAGTAAACATATTACCAGGGTTAATTACCACTAGAGGAACAATGAGCAGAAAGAAAAATGAATGAACTAAACAATGAGAAAACGAATAAGAAATGTTTTAGCAATGAAGAGGAAAAATACGGAGAAAGATTGGAATAAACAACTTTTATCATGATGATTGATGAATGGTAACCACAAGATGAGGATGTCTGTCTTTTTAGAATTTAAATGAAAAGGTATTATGAATTAAATTTATAAATTTCATGTTAAAAGCTCAATTATTAATATTTATCTAAAATGTTCAACTTTTCAACTCTCTCTTACGTACCTCTACAGATATGATGCTCTAAGCTTCCATTTGGAAAGTATTCAGTAACGATGTACAATTTATATTCTTCCGAACCGTAGCCAATGAGCTTTACCAAGCCTGGATGAGAGTTATGTCTTAGAAACTCTACGGCAACCTACAAAAATAATTTTAAGCACATAACAATTAACATATATATATATATATGAATCTGTCTTATAGATCATAGAGTTTACTTACAAGCCACTCTTGCAAAGCTTCTTTACTTGGTAAATAAAAACATTTAACCGCGACGGCCATACCAAGTCCTTCCTTAGCTGGAGATAGTGTCTTGGGATTGATGTATCCCCCCACTACTCTGCCGTAACTCCCTGCTACTATCATCTCATCTCCAAAATTCTTGGTCGCTTTCTTCAGCTTGTCCACGGTGTAGTGTATTAAACCCTTCTCAACTGTATATATATTCAAGTTTATATTGATTTAAGGAAATTTTCTTTTCTTGTCAATTAACATCCACGAACTAATACACTCTTAAATACACATAAATCTCCACCAGAAATAATATACCTGAGATGGGACCAAATTGTTCGGTGGAAGATGCCGAAGGTGAGATACAGTTTCCCATTTCAGATGCTTTTGGCTTTCTTAACACTAATGTTTAAAGAAGAAGACGATCTTTAGATTTTTTATCTAGAAATTTATACGTTTTATAGATCGACCGACGAAACTGATTTTGTAAGTCAAAGAAAACGCGTCTAAAGTCAACACGTTTAAATTACATAAATATGATAGAGATAGTGTGTTGACTGTAGATGCTATTTTATATTTTTATTTTGTCCCAATGTTTCATGCCTACAGCCTACTTAATCTATGAATGTTTTGTTTTCTAAGATATGGTCTAAGGTAGAGATTTTTAGATCAGTGAGAGCTACTCTATCATTGCTCTGTTTTCTCTGTTTTTGTAGTTTTTTCGTCAGTATACATTTATTCAACATAGTCCAAAAAAATCTATAAAAATGCATAGACATGAATATTGTTTCAGGTGCAATCGCAGACTTGAGCAACATCACAACATAATCTTTTGCAGTTGTTATTGTATACAAATGTATATGTGCATATGCATACATCAACTATGTTATAACTCTTATGGTGAAACAATGTTTTCAGTGTACTCAAATCTTTGTTATAGCACTAAGATTATCAAACACTTGTTGCATGGATGGTCGTTTCTGCGGATCTTCCGCAAGACATTGTTTTATAATCTCGCACATATGCATCCCTTCATCATGAAGATAGCTATTCCCTAACTCCTGATCAACCATCTCCGCAATTTTTTCATTTTCATTTCGTATTGCTCGCTTTGCTAGGATAATGCGTTGCTTCCCAAAACCAGTTATAAGCTCAAGTAGTATAACACCAAAGCTGTACACATCGCCTGCCATGAGTGACATACCTGCATACGTTATAGTAATGAAATCAAAGTAAGGTTAGTGTCTTTGAGTTTAATGGTAATTTGTAACTTAGGAGGAAGGAGAAGGTTGTTGCCTGATAATATGTATTCCGGAGGTGCATAATGAAATTTGTGTGGTTCATTTGCATATGAGCAGACGTGAGGCCCTTCATCATGAGAAGATAACGTTTTGAGTCCAAGATAGGAAACTCTTGCGTTGAACTCCTACATAACCACATTGCTATCATTTATAAGTTAATTAGGAGCAAAGTATTATTATAAAAAAGGGTAAGAAAATCCATACCAAATCGAGCAGGATTTTAGAAGCGGTGAGATATGTGCAGTAGAGGCCAGCCTTCTTCCTAGAGTGCAAGAACGCAAGGCACTGAGCCGCTCCTATCGATATCTTAAGCCGCATCTCCCACGGCAATGACTTTGGACGACTTTCTATGATATTATACAAATCGTTAAGCCCAAAAGAAGATGAATGGTGGCATCGTAAAAATTGGATAAATGCTCAAACTTTGCGTGTGGCCAATCCCATGTTAAGTCTTTTAAGAAGAAAAAAAACATTGTCTATTTCCTTACCCCTAGAGATGTGATCTTCTAAGCTTCTGTTGGGAAAGTATTCAGAAACGATGAACAACATACCAAGATCCGAACCGTAACCAATGAGCTTGACCAAACTTGGATGAGAATTGTATCTCGTAAGTCAACCTACAAATCTCAGATCCAACTAATACAAAACAAAACATAAATATGAATGTGTTTCACGTAGATGATAATTATGTACTTACACGCCATTCTTGCAAAGCTTGTTTCTTTGTTAAGTAAAATATTTTAACAATGACGGCCATGCCAATACCTTCCTTGGCTGGAGATAACGTCTTGGTATTGATGTATCCCTTCACTACTTTGCCATAGCTCTCTCCTATTACCATCTCCTTTCCAAAATTCTTGGTCGCTTTCTTTAGCTCCGCCACAGTGAATACTTTCACTCCCTCCTCTACTACACATATAACATCAAGAACTGAAGAAAACAAACTTGTATATATAGAAGTTTGTGAATTTTATTTGATTTTGATTTTTTTTAAAAATATTAAAAACATCCAAATCAATGAAAATCCGCTGACCAATAAACTCTAAATACAAAAAGAAAATATATAAATACCTGAAGGTGCCAAAGGTGAAATACAGTTTCCCATTTCGATGCTCTCGGTTGTTTTTTTTTTTGTCCAGGTCTAAGTTTTAAGGAAGAAGACGATTTTTAGATTTTTTATAAGCTAGAAAAGTCAAAGTAAACGCATTGAAAGTCAACACGGGACCCACATATTTGACAAATCATTCTCGAGCAATACGACGCCGTTCAATTAGATATATCTGGACTCATCTTCTTCCTTCGTTTCCCGGGTACTCCATCACAAACGCATATTTAACAATTAACATACACTACAGAGAGAAAGAGAGATCAAAGAAGATAATGGCATCGGTTTCTTCAGAGTTTAGTAGATCCAAAGAAGAACTTCTTAGCTCGTTTACACATGAAGTCTGTCTCTAACCGCCTTCACAAATACGGTACTCTCATCTATCTCTATCTCTCTTACGCTCGAACAAGCCTTACTTCTTCCAATGATTTTGGAATTACAAAATTTTTAGGTCTTAGATACGACGATCTCTATGATTCTTTGTATGATTTGGATATCAAAGAAGCGCTTAATAGGTTGCCAAGAGAGATCGTTAATGCTCGAAACCAGCGTTTAAAGCGTGCAATAGACCTCTCCATGAAACACGAGTACCTCCCTGATCATCTTCATGTATGTATGTGTCTTCAACTAAGTGAGAACTGAGCTTAGAGTTTGAATGTGATAGTTTGAACTTCTTTGATATTATGTTTTGTTTTGAATTTTTCAATGATTAATGAATTTACAAACAAAAAAATATATATAATATTAGATGACGTGTTACAGATTCGGATCTACTTAAATGTTAATCTATGAATGTCTTATTAATTAAAGTCTAAAGCAGAGAGTTTTAGAACATTGCAACATATTGAGGAATTTGATAATTTCCCATATGTAGTTAAGTTTATTGGTTAATTACATCTTTCAAGGGATCAAGAAACCATCTGTTTAATTTTGAAAGAGCTTATTTCTTTTTGTGGACAACCTTCTATAATAAGCTTTTTTGTTCTTTAGAATAACCTTTATAGCATAATCGTAAACTGATCAGATCTTGTATTATGATTTTTGTTTATGTACCATACCAAAGGCTGCAACATATGACATAATTTTTTACATAGAGGCTTATATAAACCATTTTCTTTGTTTGTTTCTGTAATTGACAGGCAGTGCAGTCACTATTCAGGAGCTGCCTTCAAGAAATGTTGGCTCTTGTAAGTTGTAATTCCCATTTAATTTGTCGTACAAACGAAAAACAGGATTAAGCATTCATATTAATTGCTTGTGTTGCTAGATTAATGATAAAAATTGAATGTTTTCTCCATCCAGTAATTATATAACTCTTATGAACTTGTATCATAAAATCTGGTATTTTCTGTATAGCAAAGTTCTAACAAAGGGGGCTTCATGTGCAGGTGAAGCGGGAGAGAGCTGAACGAGAGGCTTTGGGAGCTCTACCTCTCTACCAAAGAACCATTCCTTAACCATGTTAGTCTCTATTGTGCTGCTAGATCCTAATCTTTTCTCTGTTGTATTACTCTTTAGGCTTCAATCTGCCACACAATTCGCTTTGAATGGTTAAGTACGGTTCATGCGAACAGTGTATTTATGTGTAAAATTGTAGGAGGTTGAAAAAAAGAGAGAAGTGTTTATATTTACAAAGTTCTTTAAAGATACCATTTTCAACATTTTTTACATGAATCATATACAGCGATGCTTTACACGAGCTTGTGAATAAGTCTGAGGTAGGAAAAGAGTAAGATAAGGTATTATATTAGTTAGAGTGGTGTCAGTAGAAAACGATATGGGATTTTATTTGAAGACATTTCCATGTGAGTCACATTAGCACCGAAGGGATCTGGCCTAAATCATTAATGAAATTACTTAACAAAAAAATGTTGAATTGAATGTGAATAAACTTCATCCTATTAGTTTCTCTCACTTGCCAAATGCCATATATGATTGGTGATTTTATTTCCATTTTGTTTTTGACGAAGTTTAATTTTAAAAAAATCTAGGCCTTAATTTGTTTTTAAAGTTATAGTTTACCAAATTTTCTGCAGCTCAAGTTTTTCTAAGAAACCCAAGTTTTAGGCAGCGTTGTTATCTGTATTTTTTATATTGTTAACTTTAGCCTTGAACTAGACGTTTTGAAATCCATTTACCTAATAGTACTAGGGATGTTCGATCGAGAAAAAGTTAATCTAACTAAATAGAGTCAGAATAATTTATCTAAAAACTAAAAATCAAATCATATTCTGATAGTATTGTTATACTAGAAATAACAAATCTAAATTCAAACTGACCCGACTTTTTCGACTGTTAACTTCTATTTTTCTTATAGATAAAATGCCATAGCACTAATCTTAGTATTTATTAAAACTTGGATCAACATCATATTAACAAATAACAATTCATATTACTTTTTATTTTGGTCACAATTATTTATAAGTTGAAAAAAGAAACATAAATTTTAGCCCTTTATGAAAAAACCAAAAAAAATACGAATAATTATGAGTTTACAAACCTCAAAATGTATTGTCTTTAATCATATAAATTATATGAATGTAACGGACCTACTGATATAAAAAGGTTATGGATAGTTTTGGTCTACTAAATGAATGCAGAGATCGAGTCATCTAGACATGGGCCCTGTAAAAGATTAAAAGAAGTGTAGAATGAAGAGGAGACAAAACCATGATCCTCCCTTAACCTACTCTACTCTATTCTCTCCCTCTTATTTTGTTTTAAGGGCTCCACTCCGTTCCTTAAACTGCATGCCCCACCCACGTTAACGACGGTTTCTCGTCCTTTTTTGCTCTTCTTTCCAATCTTATACTTTTGTTTATCTTTTCTAGATTCAACATTTTAAATAGTGATCATAGTTTGTTCGAAATTTGTCTTCATGTCCTACTAACCATCATTTTTTGCTACTCTATTATTGATACCGCCCGAAACAGTTCTTCTTTTAGGTCCATTAAAAACAATTATTTTCTTGGAATTTGAAACTGTATCACTCTTTTTGCTTGATACATTTGATTAAACAACTAAATTTTATAAGCTTCTAATTCAAAATCAATTAATATGATGATATTGCAAAAACAAATTGCAAGTGAAATCAATAACCTCAGAAATATTGCGTATGTCTATGTTGTGTGATGATAGTCGAAGAATAAAGAGCAAAATCTATCAATAGTAAATGGAAACATTAATTGGAATGCAAATAAGGTCCCCTTTCTTGGGCTGGTAAGGATGAGAAGAAGACACAATTCTGAATTTCTGAGACCATTTTCTGGCCTGGCTGACTTCGGCAACTGCACTCTTAGCCAGTGAACGGTGCTCTTCAATGCTTAAACAATTCTCATTTCTAATTATTATAAAATACAGCCAAATAAACAAAAGAAAATTGGCTTGGGAAAAGACAAATCATAGAAGACAAAAGACTTGATAAAAAGTTCAAAATGAGGGATTTTTTAATCTTTCGAGCTTTCTTTTTCTTTTCGTGGTGTAACACGTGCCACGATAAAATGATTATCTTCGTAGTATCTCCACCGAATTTGTAACAAAAACAGCAAAATCGTCAGTTATCATAATACATCAGATATGCATGTCATGTAATGTTTTGTTTGATACAAATATGTTGTCATGTAGTTTAAGATGTAACATTACTATAATGGGATAGTTTAACGTATTGTAATGGAACGATTCATATTTTACAACATGGTAACTAAAAAGTATCAAAATTATTTAGATGTGATTTCTACCTGGATTTACTTAGAAGAATCCGGATTATAATTTAGCTACCAAAAATTTCATAATCCAATTTTGTAACCCGAAATTTACATTCAGTATTTTATTTGATATAGTACCATATATAGTTACATTTAAATATTCCCGCCCCTTATCTGTTTATTACCCGTCCGAGTCCCTATTAGACACCTCTGTGACTGTCTTCAGTCTTCACCAGTCACCGCCTCACCCAAACTTGACTATATAAACAGTACTTTTTCTTTAATATTAATTTTAGTTCCGAAACTACCCCCAATGGTCAATAAGGTTCTAAATCTCTGGAAAGAAGTGAGGTCACAACCCCACGTGGGATGAGCAAACTATATTAGTGGCAAACATTCGTAAATTATAGCAACCTCCAAGTGCATTTTAATAGTTCTATCTCCTTATAAGCAATGGCCCCAACTCTCTTTGTTAACTACATTGTACACTCATCTCTCTCTCTCTCTCTCGGACTCCATCAAAATGGGAGCCGCCACCGTGTTTCTTTTCCTTCTTCTCATCGGCACCGCAGCTGCAGCTGCAGCCGCCAATCCCGTTCTTTCCTTCCGTGACGGTAAGCTTTCTTTCTATAATGCATTTTGCTTTTCTCAATTCCGGTTTAAGTAATACAGAGTCAGAAAGTTAAATTATTTCCAACCCTTGGGTACGGTTTATTATGGTCATTTTAAATTATGATCATCTTAATTACTTTTTCAAATTTTATTAAAAGAAAGTGGGAAAGAATAAAACCCATTTTCAATTAGAAATTATCAAAATGAAATAAAAAAAAAAATCTGAAGGCAGACAAAAATTATGAGTATATTTGTACTATGAATGATCATAATAAACAGTATAATGTTGGTAGCTAAAAACTCATTAAATTTTTGAGAATAGTGATGAATGTTCGTACCTGCCTCTGCTAGCGATAGTACTTCAAAGCAAAACAAAAAAAAAAAAATCGTTTTGTTACGCTTTAGATTTCTTAGAAAGCCATGTGAAATTTACAGTTTTGCCCCGTTTCTGACAAACACACCACTAAAAGATTTTGGACATTTCCAATCAATGATCTTAAAGTGGATCCACCTCAAAAGCTAGTTCATGTTCCACAGGCCCAGTGACTAGGCTGTCTTCGGACACACCTCACGTTCCCAATTCTTTTCCACTTTTCCAAAATCCCACAATATTAATAAGGGTAACATTGTAATTTGACAGGAATATTACCAAACGGCGACTTCGAGCTCGGACCAAAGCCATCAGACATGAAAGGAACAGAAGTATTAAACAAAATGGCAATCCCAAACTGGGAAGTCACAGGATTCGTGGAATACATTAAGTCAGGACATAAACAAGGAGACATGCTTCTCGTTGTCCCCACCGGAAAATTCGCAGTGAGACTCGGTAACGAAGCATCGATCAAACAAAGACTTAAAGTGGTGAAAGGAATGTATTACTCGCTCACTTTTAGTGCTGCAAGGACTTGTGCTCAAGACGAGCGGCTTAACATATCTGTAGCACCTGATTCGGGTGTGATTCCGATACAGACTGTGTATAGTAGCAGTGGATGGGATCTATACGCTTGGGCGTTTCAAGCGGAGAGTGATGTCGCAGAAGTGGTAATTCATAATCCAGGTGAAGAGGAAGATCCAGCTTGTGGACCTCTCATTGATGGTGTTGCCATGAGATCTCTTTACCCTCCTCGACCAACCAACAGTAAGTGTTGCTGTTATACTCTGTTTTTGTAATCATTCAACATGTGATGTTTTTACATGATTAGGGATGGGTTTTATTTTACTAGTTTTACTTGATATCTCCACACACACACACACAAAAAAAAAAAACTGAACCGAACCGAATCGGCTTTTTGTTACTGAGGAAGCAAAACAAATCATAATTCACTTCAACGAACCGGATAAAACGAAATTTATTTTCCGGTTTGGTTTAGATTTAGTTTCGATTAAATATTCAAAAAGAAGGAGGTTTTGCTGCAGTTTTATTTTTATTTATTTCTTGGTTTGGCTAGGACTAGACTAGGATTGGGCATAACATGTGCTGTTATGTTATGTGATGTACAATTGAGGATGGGTTTAAAAATTTACCGACATTTCCCAATCATAACTTTGAATTTCAATATTCTTTAGTTTAGATTCTGTTTCATTTTCTTTTTTACTTTTTAAAATAAAAATCAATTTAAACCATGTTAAGATTTATTCGTTTTTTTGGGGTTACTATTTTCGATTTTGGTCTCTGGATTCGACCGGTTTATCCACATTTAGTTTAAATAATTCCAAATGCCAATGAATCAATGGAATACTAATGATATTTCTAATGTTTGATTTTGATAGAGAACATTTTGAAAAACGGAGGATTTGAAGAAGGTCCATTAGTACTACCCGGGTCAACCACAGGAGTTTTAATTCCACCGTTCATAGAAGACGACCATTCTCCTTTACCTGGTTGGATGGTTGAGTCACTCAAAGCAGTCAAGTATGTAGATGCTGAAAACTTCATAGTCCCACAAGGTCGCCGCGCCATTGAGCTTGTAGCGGGCAAAGAGAGTGCCATAGTTCAAGTGGCTCGAACCGTCATTGGAAGAACTTACGTTCTATCTTTTGCGGTTGGAGATGCTAACAATGCTTGCAAAGGATCAATGGTGGTTGAGGCTTTTGCAGGAAAAGAAACACTTAAAGTCCCTTACAAGTCAAGTGGCACGGGAGGTTTTAAAAGAGCTTCTATCCGGTTTGTGGCTGTTTCGAACCGATCTAGAGTTATGTTTTACAGCACTTTCTACTCTATGAGGAGTGATGATTTCTCGTCTTTGTGTGGTCCTGTGATCGATGATGTCAAACTTATAAGTGTTCGTAAGCCATAGATGAATCAAAATCTTATTACAAAAAATGAATTGTGTGAGCCTTTTTTTTATAAAAACAAATGCCTTTGGTGTGTTTGTTCTTATTTCAAAAGAGAAGGTGAAGAAACAGACAGGTTTAAATATTTATGAGGTAGGGTTATAATATATATTATCGGCAAATGGGCCTTCCTTATGTTATATTATCTTGTATGAGAAGGCAAACGAAACGTTACCGTTTTCTTATGTATGTAGGGCCTTTTAAGTTTTTCAAGAATAAAAGGTGTATGCATATCTGATTTTTATCTTTAGTATAATAAGATTGCAATTATGTTTTAAAGCTCATAATTTGGAATACACTAAACATCTTACTATACCTCTCACTGACAATTGCTTACGTCGGTGGATTACTCAATTTTGATGCAACTGTTTCATTTTTTCCAAAAAGCTTCATCAATGCTTACCAAGCTCAAATTGCATATCCTCGAAAGTCAGTATATTTTCCTGCTGACTAATTGGTTAAAGTTTGAACCCAAACCAAACTAACAAAGACTTTTATATCAAATATACCACAAAATATCACTATTAGACTTTTTCCAAAAAAACTAACACAAGAAACATTAGTAGCAAATATCCCTAAACTAAACAAACATTCTCCAAATTGTATAAAAGCAATAAGAAATCTAGCCATACAATTTTGATAAAACCCAACAGAAGGGTCACCAGTTGACAAATACATCACATCTGTCTGAGGTCTGAACTTATATCAAAACTAAAATATATAACTTAAAGGGTTTACAAAAGGTAATCATATAAATTTGCATAATGGATCCTAAAAATTACAGTTAAGCTTCATTGAATAACATGGTCGCAAAAAGTAGAGGCTTGCTCAGGAGAATAACTGATTTTACAGGCAAAAGACTAGACCATAATTTTGTCGCGGTCACTTGCTGCTTCCTCATTCTGCAGTCAAGAATCGAATAGATACCGAAGCAGAGGAGCCACAACTGCTACACTTAAACTGTTTCCAAGCATTGCGTATCTGCAAATTTAGAGTAGTTCATGAATTTTCTCTACAGTATAATCTACAACATTGGTTTATGTCTCATACAGCACAGTTTCATGTTTTTGTGTTTAACTATTTCCACAATTCAAACACAAAGTAGAGAGAAATAAGGGTCTTATGGGGATTAAATTCTACAACAGAATAAAGACGTTGCCTCTGTTATACTTGGGATGCACATAGGCCACACAGACAGTAGCATTTTTCTGTTTGATGGTGTTTACGGTATGAAAGAGCGTACCTCTGTCGAAGGCTTACGTGCTTTGGGAATTCAAAATCTTCAGGGAATGAGTGAAAGTTAGCTACCTAAACAAACAGAAACTGAACATCATCTTTCACTGAAAAAAAGCTGACCCATCTTTTCAGAGAGGCATTGGTAGACTGGTAGTAAAAGTAAATAAATGTTGCTTAACCTCTCTTGGGGTGAAGTATCTAAGTCGTTGCTCCTTCAAACAAGATTCCTTTCCCTTGATTTTTGGCTGCGTGATCACAGATTCACAATAAGCATTTCTCTGAAATTTGCAAGTAGAGGAACATAATATAGTATACTCTGTGGAAGAACATACCTGGACAGTTGCCAAGAGGGAACCAGTTCCCTTCACGTATCGATAATAACTCTTGGTGAAACAACAACATCTCTTTGAATCAGGGTAAACAATATCTATTAACAACAGCTCAGGAAATATATATCGATGGATGATTGATTTCATATGAGCAGAACAAGTGTTCCATAAAATGGTATATTTTTGAAAAAGAATAAGATTAAATCATAAAAGGATACCCATTGCGTTTCCCCATCTCTCTATCAAACTTACTGGTACAAGATATTGATGTACAGAGTCTGGGATAGAATCATCTTCTTGTCGTCCATAACAATCTTTAGACCCATTCTCAGAGTCATCAAAACTACTTGGCTCGCCATCAACTTGTAATTCTGACTCAAGAAACTTCTCTACTGGTTCGCAAAACTGAAGTAATTTATTCAATCCCTCTTCTGCTTCACATTTTCCAAACTCCACTTGATCATCACGTCCATATAACGGGCCTGGAGACCAGACTAGTTTGTTATTATTGAGTTGGGATTGAAATGACAGTGGCTTTCTTTTGGCCTACAAAGTAACCAAATAAATCAAATGATTTCAAAGTTTGTGAGTTGTTTTGGCCAAAACAAAAAGACAAAGCAGAAATTACAAAATAAAATTCAAAACTGTAGGTGAATAAGGAGAGAAGGTGCACAGTACATGAAAAAGTTCAAACAGCTAAATAACTCAGCAATCAGTTTAAACTTATACATTCTCAGAATACTAGAAAAAAGGTTCGAATACATAATTTAACAACTATAATAAAGTGTAAGGAGCCAAGCGAAACAAAGGGACACAGAGATGCATCAAAATGCATTATAGACTGACAAGGTAAAGAGAAAATACCAGACAAAAATAACGTGGTCTTGAATACGGCACACCAAACTGCAGCGGACTCAAAATAAATTCTTGAGTGACATAATCTGATTTTGTTAATGTATCAATCATTTCCATATGGGTATCGGAAGTCTGCACCAACAAACACCACCAATAAGTCTAAAAAATATCAACAACTCAAATAAAATGATCAAGAACAACCACAAATAATAAACAGCTCGGGAAGTAACTGCCAAACACAAACCTCAAATCCAACAACATTCTCTACAAACAACATCTGTGGAGGCTTAGATAAATGCGGTATAAGCTCAAGAATCGTAAGAAACGAAAATGCCCGAGCATCAGCAGAATGTTTCTGAAGGCCTAACCAAACAAAAAAAAAACTGTTAGTAATTCAACACAACCGCTACAGAAACAGAAAGTAATGAAACAGTAAGTAAAAGAGTGAATCACCTTGTCGAGTATAAGGTTGACAAGGAGGAGAAAGAAGCCAAGCATCTGCATTATACTTATCTAAATCAGTAGCAGTGAGGCTCTGAATATTTCCCTATAAAAAAAAAATTAGCAAACTTTAACAAGTCATAGCCTAAGTTAGACTACTAGCATCATCCTCTATAGTTTATAAATGTAACAACAGAGCCAATAAATAATCTCAATCTCAGAATTTTCTAGGGTTCTAAATTAAAATTGCATAGCTTCTCTTATTAACATAACTGAGAATAGAGAAGAAACCTGATAAGGACGATGTTTGAAGTTATGCTGATAAACATCATTAGCAGAATCATTAATTTCAAATGCTTCTACTACTTCTGCAACGACGCCGGACGCCATTATAGAGTATCTCTAAGAGTAATTAGGGATTCATAAATAGATTAGAGTACGCTTAAAAGTTTAAGATTAGATATTTAGAGGTGAAGGAGAGTTTTACCATTCCACCGATTCCACTGTAGAACTCGAGAACTCGCCATGGCTTCTTCTCGTCGATTTTGTGTAAATCTTCTTCCGCCATGGCTTCTTCGCTGCTGCTGCTTCGTTAATTTGAGAGTTTATTTTTTGGGTTCTTTAAAAAAAACATACCATTATTTTATTATTTGGTTTACTAGTAAAAACCAGACCACCTTTGTTCGGTTTACCATGGTTTAACTTCTTGTCTTTTTTTTTTTGTGAGCAAATGTTTATTGTCTTGTTTGTCGTTTTCATTTATCAGAAAATCAGACGTTAATATAAAAAAGAGAGTTTGTAAGCAAACACTCGAAGTAACCAATGTGTAACACAATCCTTTAACCAATATGCAATATATAGTTAATGGCCCCATGATTTAGTTTGTCTCTTCTTTTTTTTTTGGAATAGTATAGCCCCATGATTGAACACTCTGTATCGTCATGAATTGATATTTTTATAAGTTTGATACTTTTATATATAGTATATGTGAGTGCGATAGATAGTTGATTTACGGTCAAATTGATCGATTTAGAATGATCACGTATGTATGTATTTCATGTTTGAGCTCTTGTGACTACAGTCAGACATTTTGTTGTTAGACTACAATCTCGTTGTTCAGTCAGGAGTTACTCTTAATGATAGTTTTTTAATTAAAAAGTTCTATAAAACCCAAGATTTTGTGATCTAGGGGGTTTAGAATCGTCCAAATTAACGGTTTGTTTTTCTTGGGTCATATTAGCTCGACATTTTGGGAATCTTGTTTTACTCTCCTGTCCACTGAAATATAGAGACTTCGATCCAAAACTCTGCGGATATTAAAAATGATCTATAAAGCCAAGTGCGCATTGATCATGTGAGATTGTGAGTAGTTAAATCAACTTCTTAATTAAGAACTCTCACACCATCGTTTTATTTGAGCTTATGATTTGGTTTCTTAATATACCATTTAACTCTACTAAGTACTAATAATCCTTGCGATAGATAAACATGTAAAACTTTGGAGAAGGGGAGATAAGTGATGCATGTAAGCATTTCCCAAAGAGAATGGAATTAGATTCTCTCTTTTCTTTTGTGTTCGTCAGTTTTTCTTTACCATTCCCCGAGACAATATGGTGGGTTTATTAATTATTAGTGATGATTCTTATATATTCTCTCCTTCCCATTTCTTGTTTCCTTTTTCTCTATTATGATTCTTTTTATATACTTCTTTTTTAAGTTACCAATCTTTTTTCTTCAATTTCGAGTTATCTTTTACGGCGACTTATGGATAAGCCATTCAGCTCGGAGCCATGGACGGAGTCTTACATAGAGCGTGCCTATGTAATCACCATAACCTAATATTTTAGTGCACAAATAGTTAAATTGTGTTTTAACAAAAATAATTCTGTAGCTTTAATCGACGTTACTAAACTGTTATGAAAATACAAAGACTAGTAGTTCATATATTTTTTCGGAAAATAAACTAAAACACAAAGACTTGTAGACTATTTCCAAATCTCTTAAATTTGTAGTCACGATAAGTTTCACAGCACTATATGTATTCATACTTGTTTAAATTAATAAATTTACTGTTGGCCTGTTCCACATAAATCTTAGTCCTAGCAACTGTGCGTTATTGGTCTTATTATCTTATAGCTGACTCCAGTACCTTAGAGAGACAGTTATACCACAATAGAAAGGGTGATTTGACGGTAGAAAAGAGTTTGCAGTTTCTCATAAGCGACAAACTATAACTTGATATGTGTCCCTGTAATGTTGTAAGAATACACTATAAATTAAGAAAACAATATACTATAAATTAAGAAAACAAAAGTAAATATAACTATCTTTTTCTGTTAAAGAAATGAAACTGTCTTGTAGTAGACAATCAAAATGACACAAAGATGGTCAAGATTCGAACCTCGAAGACTTTTTCCTTCCCATTCAATGATTCTTTTTTATCCTTTTTTCAAATCTAAATTTTGATGTTTTATTTGTTTGAGAATCACGAATAAGTTATGATGGATATACATGAATATTTAATTTCAATATAATTGGAACAGTTAATTCAAATTTCTTCGGTTAAGGAGAACAGATACGTTCCTTGGAAACGTTGCCATGCAACTTTTGCTTTTAACAGTGTCAGAGATTTTTTCTTCTTGCTTCGTCCTTTTAACTTCTGACGCGCACGAGAGCATATTATACACCCCATATGTACCTCCATCAATAATAACTAATCGATTTTGTGTTTATAACTTTATATCTGTATAAATATAAATGTATCATGTACAAATTAGTTAACCAAAAATAAAATGTTATGTATAAATTAAAATCATAAAGTCCAAGCTGGGAAATTTTCAATCTGATAAATATTTCCCTCGTCTGTCATTATATAGCCACATGTATATCGAGTAGATATTTTTTTTTCAATTCACAATATCAAATATAATAGAGAACCGAACATGTAACATCTCAGTCTACCCTACTGATAATCCACTTAGGTATAATCCGAGACGTCATATACGTAATTAGTCATTGCATTTTAAAACACATTTGTCAATCCTAGTTTGTGTTAAGCATAAGATCAGTTCTATTTTTCTATTTATTATATACTCAATTTTTTTTGAAGTTGTAAAAGAATGTGGATATGGATCCAAAAGCTCTGGATATCCTAATCTTTGGATTTAACGGAATCAAATCTTGAATTGGATTTTGGATCCGAATATTTTGTGCAGATTTATTTTGTATATTTTTCCATGTTCTAAAAATCTTCGCATAGCTCCGATTACATTTCGTCTAGTCGCTAGGCTCACCTTCGTCGCCTCGATTAATGATTAATCCTTCGAAAAATTCAGTCAACCGATTACTTCCCGCCTAATCCGATTAATCCAGCATAATCTGATTATTTTCGGCATAATTATCTATAATCTAATTATTTTAAAATTTTCAAGTATAAAAAAATTTTGTTTTTGTAATTCAGACATTTATATTGATAGTTTCTGATGTTTTATAATAAATTATATTAAAATTATAAATAAAATTTATAAAATAAATTATTAATACTACATTTTCATGTATTCATTATAATTTTTAAAAAAATATTATTTAAAAATTTAGTATAATAAATAAATATATTTTTAAAATATTAAAATAACCTAAAACTAATCCCCGATTAATTCTCGTTTACTCCCCAATTAATCTTATAGGCGTTAGGCCTACCCTCACCGCCCGATTAGCCCCTAGCAAATTTTAAAACATTGATATTTTTACATACACTAAAGTATTGAACAGTAGGATGTATAAAATCTTACCAAATATAGAGACCACCAAGCAGAGATGTTGATGAACAATAATCAGTGCTATATGGCATATGCACAAAATAGATCATGAGACGATAACTATCAATCCCTCAGCTTTAGCTGTCATATGTTAGTTTAATTTACATGCATATTCGAGGTGGGGTCCCAAAAAGGTCGGAGAATCTTTGTTTTTCTTTTCAATTTATTAAGTGAAATATTCGTTTCGTCCTCTGGCGAGACTCCACCTGTTAGTCAAAAACTATATAGTATCTCTAGTTTATTTCTTCATTATCAATTCAAGTGGTTTTAAAACCTTGAGAGCAGGGATTTACTATCGTTCATGAGTAAAAAAATGTATATGCGTCGCAAATTAAAGCCAGATTCATAGGAGATGAGATTTGTGCATCGCAAATTAAAGCAAGACACATATGAGATGAGATTTTATGCTCATCTTGAGTTGTAATGACTATGCAAACTTTGGATTGTAATATTGTTTTATAAGAACCCCTAGGATTTTGTTTCTTTAACTACGGAACTAGTTTTAGTATAAGAACTATAAGAACCCCTAGGATTTAGTATTTATCTTTAGCTACGGAACTAGTTTTTGGAACTTCCCCCCAATCCGTAATATTTTAGAATTTTGATTATAATAAACTTCAATTTAAACGTTTTCCACATACGCACATATCTTGTCTGAATTCGGATTATAATAACGCGACATTAGTACAACTCTCCTGCAACAAGTCTCTTTTAAAAATATATGAACATGTCTCTTGTTTTTGTCGTCAAAACATTTGTACATGTCTAAAAAGTGAGTACATTGATTCATTACGCAAATATTCAGTCAAGTATATGAAAAAACTAGTTATTGAACTTAACAATATGTATTAATTTGCTTTTGTAAAGCAGACGCACAGCAAAAACGGCTGATATCCAAAGCTTTAACCAGCTTGTGCTTTTCTTTTTTTTTTTTTTTTTTTTAATAATGGGTCTTAAACTGATAAATAATTTTAAAGTCCTCGATATATAAAAATAGATGATTTTGTTTCTTTTGTGAAAAAACATAGTTTACGGAGAAACCCAACGTTAAAGGAGATGCATTAAAGCTGAAGCAAATAAGAAAGTGAAAACCAACTGAAACCCTAATTTAACTTCAAAAAATGTTCCCGGTTGTTAAAGGAAGAGCCTTTTGCTTTGCCGATATAAATAGATGGGGAGTGTCCAATATCACCTTCATATTCTCTGATACCAAATCTCATCTCTTCTCTATTCACTTCTAGTCTCCAATTAACATCCCAAGGTAATCATACTATAGGTTACATTTTTATGTATAATTAAGCCTTAATTTATTTTGTCTAAATATATGTGTATACTTAACCTTTTTCTATGGGGCCGTACGTAGAAGAGATGAATAGGCCGGGAGATTGGAACTGCAGATCGTGTGGCCACCTCAACTTCCAGAGGAGGGATTGTTGCCAACGTTGCAGCGAGCCAAAACCGGGTAGCATCGGTACTGACTTACTCAGCAGTTTTGGTAGCCGCCCAGTCGGTAGCTCCTTTGGTTTCAACAGTACTGGTCCTGACGTGAGACCCGGTGATTGGTACTGTAGTCTTGGGAATTGCGGGACCCACAATTTCGCCAACAGGTCCACTTGTTTCAAGTGTGGTGCCGCCAAAAACGAGTCTTCCCTCTCGGCTGCCACCGGGTTTATAGACTTGAGTGACGTTCCAAGACGCGGCCTTTTTGGTTTTGGCAGCAGCAGCAGTGGTGGTGGCGGCGGCATGGGGCGTTCTCCTTGGAAATCTGGAGACTGGATTTGCTCAAGGTGATTTTTTTATACATCAGAGAGAATCCAACCAAATCTCGACATTACATAATCTTTTGAGATAACATGTTTTATACATTTGCATGGTTCATGAGCTTCTTCATCACGTAACTTCTATAACTCATGCATGCAGACATACTCGTTTAGATTGTATTATTATATTTATATACACTAATACATGCATGCATGTGTGAATATATATATATATATAAGCATTTGTAGAAACTGATTATGGGTTGTATAAGTGCGTATATATAGGTCAGGCTGCAACGAACATAACTTCGCAAGCAGGTCAGAGTGCTTCAGGTGTAACGCACCAAAGGAACCTGCCATCGAACCACCCTATTAGTACTACCTAATTTCTTCATATTCTCCAAGTACGTACATTTTATTTCAACATTATACAGTTTTAAATTTCTAATTAATCACAAAAGTCACAATGATAATTAATGTGGGTACTGAAAATATCCCACATCAAATATGGGAAAAATAAATCAAAATCTTATAAGACGTTAAAAATTAAGCTAGCTTTTTTGGTGAGTTCTACCCATATATCTTTTGTTGATTTGGTTTGTACTTTGTACCAACTCATATCACACACCATATATACTAATTTGGGATATACGAATTGTTAACATGAGAGCTCTATAACATAGATCCTAAGAGTTGATATGCTAGTGTGATATATATAGACTCACAACAATACTTAAACATATTTTCGAAATTTTCATTTTGGATTCAGGAAGCATTCGAGGAGAGACAACTGTTGAAGTACCAAAGCAAGATAGCAACATCGCCCTTTATGTCTTGATTTTTTTTGTTTACTTTCTTTTGACTCGTTTCATATATCGTAGGACCTTTGTCTGGTTATGTTCCATTGTATGCAAAGAGAATTTTCGGAAGGGTGATGTCTGTCGGTCTGCTAGCTTGCATGTACGGGTTTTTTTCTTTAATGTATTCTATAAATTTATTGCCTTCTTATATATAACTCCGCCATCACGATTCTTGTCTGAGTTTGAAGCACTTGTTGAGTTGTTGATCGTAGAAACGCTGGGATTTTCTGTTTCTGCGGCAGCAATCGGGTCCAAATTGCATGAAAATATTACTAAGAAATTTTCTTATAACAACTTTGGTAGGAATGGAGTTTTACGCTAAACCAAACAGAGAGTAACTCTAGTAAGTGTTTGAAATGCATGGACCACATGCAGCAAAAAAACCTTTTGTTTAATCCAATGCTTCAAAAAGGCGTGTGAATAATAATGGAATTTCAAAATTTTAAAGGTGGATCAAAATTAAGCATCTATAATAGTTATGCAGTCATATTATCATTATGATGTGGCTTGAGGAAAAATCTGACTAAGTTCGTTTTTGTGGTTATGTAAACGATGCGAAATTCTAATTAATTGAAAATACGGGTTTCGCGTTTACTTAATTGAGTATATTCTTTTTACTCTACGACCGGCTTCTTATACGACCATTCTGAAACTTTTAAATAGTATAAGCATCATGAATCATGATAAGAAAATTTATAAAATAGATGTATTTTCCATTAGAAAATGTGTGAGAACTAATATGATGAACCTCTATGC
Organism: Nasturtium officinale; assembly: GCA_963854855.1. Lineage (NCBI taxonomy): Eukaryota > Viridiplantae > Streptophyta > Magnoliopsida > Brassicales > Brassicaceae > Nasturtium > Nasturtium officinale. Next base: position 6,875,214 of record OY978509.1, read on the forward strand.
AAATATTTGTCACGCATCATTTTTCATGTTTACACATGAGTTCAAACTTTTGTTTTTCTTAAACATGCATTATTAAAAAATTTGTGTCGATTAATCTTATTGACAGATACAATTCTATTTGGAAAATACTTTTTTAGTTATAACATAAAAATTAGTCAAACTTTGATCATACTCACACCAATTTTTCATATTTTCTATTAAAATTATTCCACACCATTGATCTCGGTAATTCTGTACTAGTTACATTTAATCCATTTGATCCTTTCGATCTTCTTGTTCTCTATTGCTCATTCTACCATCATTCGGACTCTAATATATAATTAGTTTTAGCAAGCGTACGTATGTGTCCACACACGTTTAATTTTGCATAGGATTCTCCATTCATTGACCTTGTGGAGGTTTAGTTAATATTATCATTAACGGGTCAAAAAAAGAAGACAACCAGTCTTAAATGTCTGCTACTATAATCCATTGCTTGGCTTTTGTTTTTTTTTTTCGTTAAAGGGTTGCAAAAATTGGCTTTTACTAAAGAATCTTTCGTTTTTTCCCCACTTTAAAGTTTTTTCATCATTTTATTCTCCTTTGGTTTGAGTGAAGTGAAAGTACGTCTTAGGTATGATTCAGGGACATGCATCATGGTGAACGTCTTCCAACTTTTGAATTCCAAAACTATCAATTATTAGATTCCATTTGATGAATATTATTTATACTTATCGAATTGCATTAATACTTGAACCCTTTGATTTGTAGTAGATAAATAAGTTTCTAAAAACCAGTCGGACAGAACATATTGTTGTGAGTTGTGACTGTATAATGTGGTTATAATCCGAATCATGCAGATGTACCCATGGTCCATTTTTTTAAAACCAAATTTTAGTATTTTAGGATCCAAAATCTATAATTTAGTGATTTATTATTCTCCGTCAACACTTTCTATTTTTTGAAACCAAATTTAAGTACTATTTTACTACACACCTATGTACAAGGCTCATGAACTCATGATAGATGTGTGCATCTTTTCTTTTCTAACTTTAATCATAGTTACTCCATGTTAATTATAAACATTTTAGGCGAGTAAATTGCACACCACTTGTTAAAGAAACAATAATTCTAACAAAGCTATGGCAAAGATAACTTTTCTTCAATTTCAAAAATACCCTAAATTTTTTTAAAAGAATTTTGTAAAAAATTGAAATAACTTTTTAAAATTTCTCTTCAACCCACATAAAAAAAGCAAGCATATTCATCTTTCAAAGCTTTTTTCGTTAGCCCTTCTTTCTCTTGTTTTTGTGTTGCTGCACTTTTTTCATATTCCTCCTAATAATTTCTATCTTTGTGCAAAGCACTTAATTGACATGGATGATGCAAGTATGTATTGTCAATAATTTTGATGAAAACAGATTTCTCTTTGAAGTAAAAATGATGGTATAATTCTACAATAAAAATGAAAGCCTCTAGAGACGCGAGTCTTTTTTACCAATTAAATACAACATGTATGTTTGAATTCAAATGATGATACAAGGACGATATATGCTAGTACAAAGCTTTACATGAGTTTATGATTAAGGTATTAGTTTAACATTTGAAAATCTTAAAAACAGTTTCACACACGAAATTCATATACTTTTATATAAAAGGCTACTACTTTGTTAAGCTAGATTTTTACCAATCAAACCCTATCTTTGGCTGCCAAAATAAAATTATCAAAAAATGGAAAAGTATTTAAAATGAATAGTATGGATTTTTTGATAGAAATGTTTCGGTTATTTAGGAAAAGAATAGTTAACACTACTAAATTGCCACCAAAAAAAAAGTGTTTGAGCAAGATTCAGTGACGTAAACATAGTTTTAAAATCTAGTCAAAGAGGCCTTTTTAGTTCTTCAGCCCATTAATGACCCAAACGCAATACCAGCTCTTTGTTTCAACTCCATCTCCTCTCTCACACAGCTTCACTTCTTTTTACTATTCAGATTCTCTTACATTAGAAGTTTGATTGTTCGGAATCATCATACCCCGTGGATGAGTTAAAACCCTAGTTTCGTCAAGTTTCTTCTATCTCAAGAGTTGCGTGCCAACTGTTTGTAGAAATTCCTAAGAGAGAATTTGATGTATTAGCTCGTTGTTTCAAATGTGGGGTTGTGAGCATCATCACATAAGAAGACATCTAAAATCTAGGGCAAATCAAGTTTTTTTCTTCCGTTCAATCCAGGTTTTGTATGATTCTTCAGTTGATTCTTATAAAGGTGCATTGCCTTGTGAATGGTACGAAACGAAACTCCCAGTTCTGGGAAAACTAGCTCGTGCATTGAAAGGCTTTGATTTAGTCGATGGGAAGCTCAAAGACATCAATGGTGTCATCATCTATGATAATCATATCAAACAGAAAATGTATGCTTTTAAATCTCTGGCTAGAATCTTTATAGGGTCTCCTTCAATTCAGAAGAAGCTCAGAGAGCAACAGGGACGCTTCAAGTTCCCAATTTTTGGAAGTGAAAGTGAAAGAGAGCCATTGGTAGTGAATTCATTGACTAAAGTTAGTAACTTTCTTAACATCTCTGCGCAGCAAAGGAAGCTAGTGAGGGTCACTGTATGTTCACAGTATCGTATATGGAGAGGTGCTCTTGAAGATTTGCTAAATGGTCTTAAAGAAGAAATTGATTGGTTAGTTGAACATAGTGAGATGAGTCAAGATAGAAAATTGGGTCAGCAAGTGATATTGTCTTGTATTAGATTCTTATCTGAATCATCAATTTCATATGAAGCTGAGAATTCGACTTCATGGATGCGACCTGTACCAGCTAGATACGCTAAAGCAAATGCTTCTGCAAAATGGGAAGATGTTCTTGACATGGTGAATGATCTGAGAAGGTATCTTGAACATGATGAAGAAATTACAGTACTTTACCATTTGGAAAAGCTTGTATCCATGAAAGAAGGGCTTTTACAGATCAACGATGTGTTTTTGGATAATAGTATTGGATTTAGAGAGGTTAGACATCAAGAGTATCTTGTACAGAAAAAGCTTACAAAGACATTGGGCAATCCTTCGCCGTGTTTGTTCACTCTTCTTATGTATTTCCTCTACGTCCGTGTGCGTGACATCGAAGTTGATCTCTGTGGAGGGTTTTATAAGGAGAGCTTGTGCTTAAGTATGGGGAGGATCTTGACTTCAACGGATGTGAAGATGTTGGAGAGAGGGATGAAGCAGTTAGATAGGGCATTAGAGCTCTTTAGGTTTGTTTGGGAAACAGCAGGAATGAAAGAGACTCTTAACCTGCAAGGACATTTGTGGTGCCTTGGAGCTGAAGAAAGATCCATCACATACCGTGGGAAAACATTCTTCTTACATGACCTTAGTCTATGATGTTTTGTGTGGAACAAACAATAACTGTACAATTGTTTCTTTTGGCTATATAAACTTTTTGTTTATTGTTGTGTTCTCTTTGTTTTGGAAGGTAACAAGATATATAGACTTAAAGTTAACTAATACAAAGTGTTTGATACATAAAAATCTGCAGCATGGTTTCATTGCTTTTAAAAGAAGCAAAAGATTTAGCATTAAAAACCCACACAGCTAACAACATCAAAGTTATATATAACATTACAAAGATGAAAAGTTCCCAAGACCATAGCTTAAGCAACAGCCACTCCATCATCTTCTCCTCCTGATGTCGCTGCTTCATTTTTTCCATAAAACTGTCTGAGAAATGGTTATAAGTGGCTATTTAGCAGGCAATGGAGGTTGCTAAAGGAGTTACCAGAACAGCCGTCTTTCCCGTTATCGGCTTCATACTTGCTGCGTTCTCTAGCCTTGCCCATACTTCTTTCCTCTTTTCCGCTGCAGAACATTGCTTTGCTTCGTCCTCTTTAAAGCGGGCGTGGCAAGACATGAACAGAGCCTCGTCCATTTCGCAGAACATTTTCCTTACGTTTAAGGTTAAGTTTAGGACGGATTGGTTCCAGTGGTTTTGAGCGTTCTTTTCTAAGGCGGTCAACATGATTGGTAGGATGGCTTGCCGGTTGTGTCCAATCAAGTTCACAATTTGATCATTGTTCCACAAAAACAGAGCTCTTTCAGAAACCTGAAGAAACACAAAAAGCCCAATTGGTTCCACAAAAATAGAGCGCTCGCAGAACAATCATATATCTAGCTGCAACTCGAAAGGCCGAAAGTTTCGTTTATGACTACAAAAATGTCTATTAAGAAATAGAATTGTACCTGAAAGTGGAAACTGTTGACACAGCGAGCGATCCGCAAGAACAAAGGGACCATGATCTTTTGAAATTCCATCACACTCATTGCTTCTACAATCTCTTCGACCTCCCCGAGAAACATCACTTCCTTCTGGCTGTTTGTGATAGGCCAGAACTTCAATAAACCCTTTATCACAACACTGCCCAGTTTCGGCTCTTTATCTATAAACTGAGTGATGCAGTAAGATAGTTGCTGGAAGTAGTTTCCAACAGATTTAGGCTTATGCAGTGGAATCAACACTCTCCACAAGAAGATTTTATGCTCTTCTTTCAAAGGCAAAGCAAATCCGCTCACAATGCTCCCGAAAACCTCCAAAAGCTCTGCGATTCCGCTATGCTTCTCAGTCTCAAACACAAACCGGTAGAATATATTGCTCATGGACTTGCGGACAAACGGCCTATGAACCATGAACTTCCCATACACCCGATGCAGAATCGTCTTCAAACACTCCCGTTCTCTAGGATCCTCCGAATCAAACAAGTCGAGCAACCTCACAATGAAAGCATGATCCAGATACTTCTTTGCCAATTTAGAATCTAGACACGGAGAAGTAATAAACTTGAGTAACAAATCATAGACAATTTGCAAATGCGGCCAAGCAGGGTCGAACATAGGCTCATCATCATCGTTTTCGCCACTAGAACTAGACCGGTAATTTGGAGGGAAAACCCGAAACAAATTAACAGCACACATTCTACACATAGCAAGAATAGCTGGCTCAGTGAACTTAACAGACCCAGAAGCTACAAAATCCAAAAGCTCCAACAATGTCTGTCTTTTCACATCTTTCTCAATCGAGTTTTTACTTGGATCAGAGAAATCAAACGTTACACAGCAGAGACTAACTTTACTCACAAAGAGATTCAATTTCTCAGAGTTTGGTACATCTTTGAATGGTACCAACGGCTCAATTCCAGCTACCACACTAGCTGGGAACACAGCAGATGACATACGCTTCCCTGAGTTAGATCGAACCGGACCAGACCCACCACTGGTTCCGGATCTATGAACCGGAGATGGAATTGGACCGGGACTTGAACGATTCAGCTCACCTGAGTCAGATTTTGAAGACTTCCGAGGAAGTTTACTCAGAAATTGCTTAAACATTATTTCCAAATTCAAAAAAAATTCACCAAACAAAAAAAATGAAATTGGGAATTCAAAAGAGAACGAAGCAAAAGCTTCAAATCCACATATCAAATTTGATGAAAAGGAAAGAGCCCTAATTTCCCCAAACTGTTGAACACGGATCTGACAGATCTCCGTGTAATGTGGTTTAGATCCGAATCAAAAAAAGGTTGAAACTTTTATAACCCTAATACTTGGAAACCCTAATCATTACCTGCTTTTTCTCTTCAAATCTTAATCTCATCATTCCAGAGAGAGATGAAGAGAGACAGAGCATATACGCTTTAGGAGAGAAAAAAAAACGGATCTTTAAAACGAATTCGAAGTGAAAGAAGATAAGATTTGAGGAAATCTAAAGAAAAAAAAAACAGGGTTTAGATCGAGAAACTTATTATGATCGTTACGGTGTCTTCATTGTTTTTTTTTTTTTCCTTTATCGATTTGCTGAGAAAAATAATGATTTTCTGTTTCTTGATAATTGCAGGACTTTCCTAATTTTTTTATTTTTATTTTTTTGAAAAGACAGCGTCTTTGTTTCTGTTTTTTTTTTGGATAATAATAATAATATAAAAAAGGGAAATTAACATCTCGCACTCGCATGCAATTATAGCGTCCGTCTGATAAGACACTGACACGTAATTCCAACCGTTGGATTTTACTGAAAGGAATCTTAAGTAAATAATACGTCAAGGCCCATTTATTGTAATAATGGGTCTATAATTAAAGCCCATATTAAATATTGGCCTTGTAAATATTTTACATTTGCCTTCCACGTCGACAACCTCTAGAAGAAGCTGTTTATTTATTTATTTATTTTTCTGTGACGGAAACAGCTGAGAAAAAAACAACACAAACTCTATCCGTCTTCATCATTCCCAATCCGGAAAGCTTAGGGTTTTCTTCATTTCATCTTTAATCAGCTCCGATTGATTCGCGGTGAAGCTGTGTTTAGCTCGTTATTAGGTAATTTTCCATGCTCGACATGTTTAGTATTCGCGAGATCCAAAAATTCGAATTTGAGCAATTTTCTTAATATCTTCTCAATTTCTCATTTCGTTAATTCACACTGTTTCTTTGGGGGGGGGGGGGGGGGGGTAGTCTAATATGAGTTTGGTGATTATATTGTGTAATTGAAATGTGACAATTGAGATTTGTGTTCTTATTGGAATATTTTATAGGATTGAATTGAAGTTTAATGATATAAGAGTTGGATCTTTGTTTACTTTTCAAATTCTTAGTATCGAGTGAATTGTGTAATTTCTTAATATCTTGATTTTGTTTATCTCACAGCTGTTGAAGTTAATGTTGCATATAGCTTTGGTTTACCATGTCCAGTAATATGGGAACAGAGCCTATCTTTACTCGTCTGGAGACTCCGAAAACTGATTCAGAAACTTTTGGAGAAATGGATTTGATGGAAATAGAATCAAATGGTCATCTTTCTGTTCAGCATATCCCAGTTTCAGACATGAATCAAGAGCTTATGGCTTCCACGACCAACAATTTGGGGTTCCCGAAAGTGGACACATCTGTCTCTGGACCTTTGTCATTTCAATTTGAGCCGGAGGGCGTCTCTTTTCAATCCTCTGTTTTGGCTGATTCTCAGTCTTTGATGCCTCAGTTGCAACCTCCATATTCGGTAGAGAGGTCATTTCGGCTGGCAGGGAAGCGGAGATTACCACCAGAGTCTACTCTCGTTGGTTCTGTTTCTGATAAGTTAGATGCACCAAACAAGCGAGTAGAGCCGGTGCATCACAGACCATGGCTGGAACAATTTTCTGCAGCAAGTTATCCGCCTGTTAATATGTCATCTGCCGCGCTTTCTCCGAAGATGGAACATCCACCAACGTCTGCCAAGAAAGTGAGAAATATGGAACCTACTTCCCAAAAATCTGGGAAGCAAGTGATGAACAAGAAACAAACAGGCTCATCACAAGGGTATACGAAATCACAGAATGAAGGAAACGAGTCGTTGAGATCCAAAATGAAGGAATCATTAGCAGCTGCCTTGGCTTTAGTTCATGAGCAGAAGGAATCTCCAGAAGAGAAAAAGATTGCAAAAATTGAAGAAGCAAGTATTGCAGTACTTGGTAGTAATGAGCCTGCCTCAGCCAATGGTATCAGTGTTACAGTAGCTGAAGGGGTCATTCCAGTATTGTCCACAAGGGATGAAAGTTCTGGCCAGAAGGACAGCAATCATAGTATTTTTTTGCAAGAGACTTCCAATGACACAAATATGAATTATGTTAATCAATCTGATGTACAGAAAACTCAATTTGACGAGGTTTTCCCCTGTGATGATGTTCCTTTTAGCCGTAGTATTTTTTCCAGCGATGAACTTTTACAGGGTAATGGCCTCTCATGGGTTTTGGAACCTGTTTCAGATCTTGGGGAGAATGAAACTGGTGGAGAAAAAATGTACGAGGATCCAGACCTCTTGGCATTTAAAATTGAGTTGGAACTTTTTAAGCTATTTGGTGGTGTGAACAAGAAGTACAAAGAGAAGGGAAGGTCTCTCTTGTTCAATTTGAAGGATAAGAACAATCCTGAGCTTAGAGAAAGTGTCATGTCAGGAAAGATCTCCCCTGAGAGATTGTGTTCTATGACGGCCGAGGAACTTGCTTCTAAGGAGCTTTCTCAGTGGCGACAAGCAAAAGCAGAAGAGATGGCTGAGATGGTTGTTCTGCGGGATGCAGACATTGATGTCAGAAATCTGGTGAGGAAAACGCATAAAGGTGATTTTCAGGTAGAAATTGATCCTGTTGACAGTGAGACAGTGGATGTCTCTGCTGAGATAACCGCACGTAGTAAACCTCGAGCCAAAGCCAAATCAGTAAAATCTTCTACCAAATCTACTCTAAAGAAAAATGACTCGAATGATAAGAACATAAAATCCAGCCAGGAAACATCAGGTGCTGTGACTCTACCCTCAACGGAGGATATTGATCCAATGCAAGGTCTGTCAATGGATGATGAAATGAAGGATGTGGGATTTCTTCCTCCAATTGTATCGCTTGATGAGTTCATGGAGTCACTGGACTCAGAGCCTCCGTTCGGAAGCCCACAACAAGGGAATGGTGTAAAGGAAGAAGCCCATGCATCTGAGAAGAGTGACTCAGAAGTTGGGTCACCTTCAAATTCTCCTAAGCAATCTCCAAAGGAACCTTGTGAGAATATTTCTCCGAAAACAGAACTCGAGAAGACTAATGTAACCTCCCCAAAACGAGATGCTGGTGTCAAACTCGATGCTGATGTGTCGAAACCTGAAAAATCACCTTTGGTAGATAGCATTGAAGAGAACCGAATATGGGATGGTATACTGCAGCTTAGTGTCTCTTCAGTTGTCTCAGTCACTGGAATTTTCAAGAGGCAAGTTTTCTAAATCTACTTTAACTTGTATCTCTTGTTTGCTATTTCGAAAATATGGTAAATATATCTTGGAAGATAGTAAAGTCAAACGAATTATCGAATAGGAATTTAGTACCAATAGTATTAATGAACCCAAGTTTAGACTTTAGTTGACAATAGTTCACAAAAGAGAACATGTTATAGGATTCAATCACACTGATGCTTGTTAAATTTGTTGAGTAAAGGATGGAATGTGAAAGTCTTATATCTGACTGGTTTTGCTCGTGCAGTGGTGAGAAAGCAAAGACAAGTGAGTGGCCAACGATGGTGGAGGTAAAGGGTAGAGTGAGACTCAGTGCGTTTGGGAAGTTTGTAAAAGAGCTTCCATTGTCTCGAAGCCGTGTCTTAATGGTATTCAAAGTTTACTACATGCATTATCATTGTAGTAGAGCATTAGAATCAGTCTCTTCTTTGTTACTACTAGTACAAGCATTGAAAGATCCCACAGTCTCATCATCTCAATATTGCAAGTCGTTTCTTAATGCAGCCCATTAGCTAAAACATGGAAACCCAGAAAGCAAAGCTCTCACTGTTGATCTACATGTGTGAGACAGGACCGGGTCACTAAAGAACCCTGATTGACCAGAAAATGAACGGTGGATTGGATTAGATTGAATCTGAAATTTTGTAAAAAAATCATCAAATTTTGGATTATTAATCACATTTAGATGTATTGTTAACTTGCTAGGATATAGAATCATCAAAATATAAGTAAGAAAGTGACAAGACCACAAACGCCAGAACATAGTCCATTAACTAGCCTGCAGATCATGACCCAAAATAGAAAGCTCTCGAAACATATATCTGTCTTAGAGAAAATAGTTTCTTACATGCATTTTTTTAGGGTATGATCAGCGTAAATAATTAATTAGTACATTAATTCCTTTTTTTTGGGGATTGCAGGTAATGAACGTTGTTTGTAAGGATGGTATCTCTCAGGGCCAACGTGACAGCCTTTTTGAGGTATTAATTCTAATAATTATTATTATTTTTTTTTATATATCTAGTAGCTCCTGTTATTATCTTTCTTTTACCGCGTAACAACATTTATTAGTTTTGCTTAAACAGTCTTTGTCTTTTCCTTTTATTTTTGGGTCAGGTTACTAAGTCATACGTTGCTGACCAAAGAGTTGGTTACGCAGAACCAACCTCAGGCGTTGAGCTTTATCTCTGTCCACCGCATGGTGAAACACTAGATTTGCTAAGCAAAATCATCTCCAAGGACCATCTTGATGACGTCAAGAGTTCAGACAATATCGGATTGATTGGTGTTGTTGTGTGGAGGCGTACAGTCGTGGTATCTCCTAGTTCACGTCACAAGCCTGGATTCAAACGTCAGCATTCTTCTTTAGGCACTAAGAGCTCTGTGTTAGCACCACAAAACAAAAAGTCTGATAGTGTGAATGTTGTAAATGTTACGTCTTTAAAGAGTCATGGTTTAGGTGGTAGTGATGCGGATAAAGATGATGACGATGAAGACGTGCCACCTGGTTTTGGTCCTATAGCTACAAAAGATGACGATGATTTGCCGGAATTTAACTTCAGTTCGTCCAATGGACTGGTTACTTCTTCTCCCCGGCCACTGCCACCACCTCAATCCCGGTCTATGGATCAAGTAAGGGAGCTTATACTCATGTATGGTAACTCAGCTGGTAGTGGTAATAAACGACCATGGGATAATCATGGGGATGATGACGACGACATTCCTGAATGGCAACCACAAGTCTCAAGCCACCAAATTCAACCGCCACCACCACCACTTCCTGACTTGGGTTCTCAATTTCACAGCAGAACTATGGCTAGACCACCGGCACAACGGCCTGTTGCGGGACCACCTGGTGGTTGGAGGACCAATCAAAACACACCTAGGCAACAACAGTACAGTGCACGTAGGAACAGAGGATTTTGATCTCTGTGTAATTATAGTTTGTTAGGTGTATTGACTTCTCTACCATCATCGTTTTTTTCAAGTTCTTTGTAGTGTTTGAATTAGAATTGTAAACCTTTTGAATAATGGAGAGTCTTTTAAGCATAAGAGACAAAACCAAAGATTTGTACAGATTTCTTTCAGACAACTTCAAGAATATACTACAAAGGAAGAACTAGTGAAAAACAACAAAAGCAATGAATGATTTAGATTTCAGTTCTTCAACCTACCAAGACTCGCTTGAGTGCAGATTTTTGCTCTGTTGTCAACTTTGTGGGAAACTGAACATCAAATTTGATCTTGAGATCACCTTTGTTTCTTGGTTCTTTAGCTATTGGCATACCTTCACCAGGAACCACAAGCTCATACCCTGGACTAACGATATCCGTGACACCAACAGGTAAATTCCGCCCATCAAGGGTGTTAATACTCACACTTGTTCCTCCTATAGCTTCAGCTAGTGTAACTTTACGGCTTGTGATGAGATCATTCCCATCTCTTTTGAACAAATCATGCGGTTTCTCATCGATTACAAACACTAAATCAGCTGGTAACTGATTCACTTGTTCATTTCCTTTGTCAGGAAACTTAATCTTTGTACCTTTCTTCCATCCTGGCTTCACAACAATAGTCAAAATCTCAGTCTCTTGAGCCTGTCTCCTGCACCAATCCAAGAAAAACACTAATGCACTTCTAAATTATTTTATAAAAACCGGAATAAAGAGAAGATATTATTATACCCGTTGGCGTCAACAATGGATCTAGAGATCTTCATTTTCCTAGTTGATCCAGAATATAACTCTTCAAGACTACAAGGCAATTTGCTTTCAACTGGTGGAGGTTTCTTAGGTGCATTGCATTCACTATAAGTTCTGAATATATTGTTTTCGCTACCAAACATTCCTCCTCCTCCATCTGATTGAAACCTCATTGACCTTCCTGGACCACCAGCTGATCCAAAACCAAATGGACTACTTCCAAAGAACTCTGCGAATATATCTTCTGCATTTCTTGGGTTAAAACCGTTTGTTCTTCCATTGTTTCCTGTGCTACCGGGAGGCGGCATATCGCTTAATCCTTCTTCTCCGTATTGATCATATACTGCTCGCTTCTGTGGATCACTTAGAACCTAAAGCAAACATTCGTAGGATGGAGTCCTAATCAAATTCAGGTCTTAGACGTGCATAACAGATCGATCAAGAAATGAAAACGTAGGAATGTTTTGGTTAGCAATGCAGCAACATTGCCTCATATGCCTTAGAAAGTTGTGCTTAAGTTTGAGGAGGTACATTTTGCTTATATCCCAAGAAAACTCATTCATATCACTTAAAATCATTAGCTATAAAGAATGGATCTAAGGGATCAAGGGGGAACAAAGATTATCAACAAAAGAAAATGGTAAAAAAAAAAAAAGAAGACTTGCCTCATAAGCCTCAGAGATCTGTTTAAACTTGGCTTCAGCTTCTTTTTTGGTGTTAGGGTTTTTGTCAGGATGCCATTTCATAGCCAATCTCCTATAAGATTTCTTGAGATCATCTTCTGTTGCGCTCTTGTCCACTTTCAATATGTTGTAATAATCCAAACCCATCTTTTGTTTCTTTCTAATGTAACCTTTCCTCAGAAAGAAACAGAGATCTTCAAAATCCCCAATAAAAATGAAAAATTATGTATATAATGAATGAAGAAGAAGCTTTTTAGAAAGACTTTGTTATTCTGTAGAAAGAGGAAAATCAAAAAGATCACCGACTTGCGACTTGCGAGGTTATAGTTTTATTTTTTTCATATCTTTTAAACGGAAGAGAAAGATCTTAATTGCTGTAATCATTATATGACAGCTTTTGCAGGTCTTTAACATACAGAAATTCACGGAATCTATTTTCCCCATTTTTCTCCTTTTTATTTATTTATATATAACTTTCAAGCAAAGTACGTAAATAGATGATTCTAATAATAGTAGTGCCCAGACAGAGAGACAAAGGACCGCAAGAGTAGCTACACATATATCATTGAAGGCATTACAGAATAATATTTATATCTTTGTATGTGTTTTATGTCCTATCGTTTTTTCCTCACTAAACTGGCATATATTATTATTCACTAACCAATTTTGACATCAAACACGTTAAAATAGACAGATTTATATAATAAATGCTCTTGTCTTTTTCTTTCTTTTTTTTGAATCTGAAATAACTGAGGAAAAAGATCTAACATTAACTGTATTCACAAATATGTCGGTTACATAATTAACGGATCAGTCTCTCATAATTCGTATTAAGAAAAGGAATGCGTCAATAGCATACAAATCAATTCATATACTCCACCACCACCACTATAACATTGAGCAGCAAATTGGGTAAAGGAGATAAAAAAAGACTAAAATGGCCAAAATAGCAATAGCTTTCTCCACCACCAATAGAACATTCAAATTTTCAAACTGAAATTTAAAACTATACATAATACTCTCTTTTCTCAGAAACAAAAGGGGGGAAATATGGAAAGAGATCTCCTAAGATAATAAACTTTATATCATCCATTGCAAGACATTCCAAAAATAAATAAAAAACTTCACAGTTTGAACACTGATCAAATCAGGAGGAGGATGGTACATGGGGGTTGTGAGTACCCGAGGATGACGATGATGTACTTGCTTCATTCTTTTGTTTCGAAGCTGTAGAGGTTGAAGTCTCGCTAATAATTTCAGGTACATCACCAATGTCCAATGTGTCTGGGAGGTATTCCTGAGCTTCAGTACTGTAAATCTGTAGGGAAGAAAATACCAAAAGTCAATACTAGTCTCTAAGTTTTATTAGAATTGTAAACTCAAAACCAAAATCTATATCAGGAATAGTGAAAATGTAATGTGATCATCTACACACTATGGCTAAGTAAATGAACTTACCTCGAGCTGGTTGAGCATTTCGATAGTTGCATCAAGATCACCATTATTAGCCAAGTATACATCACTGATAGACTCATGAGAGAGATCAGAGAATGTGACTAAAAGATACTCAATGTCCATGTCCATCTCCAAATCCTCCTCTTTCATCTGATGATTGTAAACCATGTTCTTAGGGATGGACATTTGAGAGCTAGGATAAGTTCCCATTCCTTGGAATCCATAACCATGAGCTACATATTGAGGTCGGTACTGCTGCGTCGTAGGCTTTATAGACCGCAACTCTTCATCACCCAAATAAGATTGTCTTTTGGAGAGTGGTACATAAGCTGCTGCGTTCGGATTCAATGATGATCCTCCTGGCTTCATTGCTAGTAATCCAACTTACAATAACCAAAGAAGAGAGCAAAATTCAGTTCTAAAAAATCAACAGTAACAATCACATTCCCTAAATGTCAAAAATGATTCAAATCAGAAGAATGATCCAAATCAATCTTTGTTTGAAATAGATTACTGGAAAATCAAAATTGATGGAATAAAATAGAGATAATCATTACGTATTACAAATCAGCTTCTTTTTGTTCTTCGTTAAACCATTTAGGTATCGATCAAAGCTAATCTACGCACACCTTCAACACAACCAGATTTCGAACACAACCCGTAAGGCATCGATGCTACGTTTCTAAGAACTCATATCAACACATGACTCACGAATAAAGGAATTCAACGGAGTTACATAACAAGGATAGAGATACTAGTAATCTAAACCTCTACATCAATGATCGATCAAACATAGACTCGCGTAATCACATATAGACCTAGATCGCAGAAATCAAGAGACTACAGAAGCAGAATCGGAAAGAAGAAACTGATTCAAACAAAAAGGAAACACGAAAAGGAGCGATGACGTCAACGAGCGTTGTCTTCGTAGTCGTCGATCGAGAGAGAAAATGAGCTTACCAGAAGGAGAAAATGAAAAGCGTTGAAGAAGATCGTCGGAGAGAAAACGAATGGTAATTGCAGAGATCTATGATGAAACGCTGAAAAAGTGGCAAGCGAGCGTTTACTTGATGGTCGCATCATTCTGGGGCCTGTTTGGAGACGTTACTACCTTATCCTTGACCCGGTTTGCTGACGTGTAGATTACAAACTGGCTACCTTTTTTTTTTTTTTTAATAACTCGATTTAAAAAACGGTTCTCTCTTTGGGAAAATGGTTGAAGCTTGAATGATCCGGTTAACTCCTTACTCGTGTGACGTGAATTGGCTATTTCGGGTCTGATGTTTTTTCAAGTGAAAGCCTCTCATGCGCTCAGAGGGTTCGATGAGTATGTATATAAGTAGAGCTCTTCTTCAACCGTAGTGTGAGTTTTTATCACGTTGGTTTTTTTACATTCACGAGCTCTTTTTTTCTTATGCGAAACTGTGTGTGTTGAGGTCTCATATAGTTATGATATCTCTGAAACTTAGGTTTAATCTTATCGATTGGATTAAACTAGTAAACTATGGTATTATGGTTGTGCGTTTTTTTCATAATTTTAGATCACATCCATCAATAATACGAGGATAGAGTTCTTAAGAAAAAAAAATAATAAAAAGTAATAAATGTTTATCTTTTTTTTAGATACAGTTTCTTAAAATGAGAAACTTTAGATACTTATTTCAAAGTCAAATTTTATTGGTTTATATTTATTTATGTAATAAAATTAAATTGCAAAAATTCAAATTTGAGAATTTCATTTTAATTTCTAACCGATGGAATTGCTCTTAGGCTTTGGCATATGTGATGATATCATTATTTATACTAATTCACGTCCCGACATCACTCTTAATTTAAACAAATAACACTATAGTCATCGAAATGAGTTCATCTACGACTATTTGCGTACAAATGCGCCATCATATTTTCTGGAAAAAAAAAAAATGCGTCATCTTATTACCTACTTAGTTACAATATTGCAAAAACTTTATACTTAAATATTTTAAACAAACCCCTCAAAACTAGCACCATCACATAGTGTTCTCTATCAGAATATTTTTAACTTTCTTTTGTTTTTCTACAATCCCTCGGACGCTAAACTAGTGAAACAATTCTCATTCAGATTTGCCAAGTCAATTCCGAATAAAAACAGAATAATCATAATCTACTAAAACTAATCGTGTTATATAGTTACACGTTGTGACACTAATAAAATTGTAATGAAAAAGAAAATAATTCAGGTTTTAGACAATTCTGGGTCAAAGCCAATGCTGTAATGGAAACATAATCTACTAATTAAAGATCTAAAAATAGTGAAACATATGTTTTTATCCACTCTTACTTCTAATAATAAGTAAGAATCAGTACTTCTCACTGCGAATTTCTCTCTTCACAGATTTAAATCTCAACTAAAAACAAAACAAAAAATTAATAAAGAAGAACAAGAAGTGTGTATAACAAAATACTAACTCCATTACTGTGTGATGAGGATTTATCAACCGATCCTATTATCGTTCTCCACCGTCGTCATACTCTACATCTTCGCCGTCGCGGGCGGTGCTCCTAGTGGTTCCCGGCAGCTCCTGTTCTACCCAGACAACCGAGTAACCGTACCACCGTACCTCATCTTCGAAAACGTACGGCTAGAGAGAGCTTACGTGGCGTTACAAGCGTGGAAGCGTGCCATAATCTCTGACCCGTGGAACCTAACAGCTAACTGGTTCGGATCACGTGTGTGCGACTACAACGGAGTTGTATGCTCTTCATCTCTCGACGACCCTTCGATTAAAACAGTCTCTGGCGTTGATCTAAACCATGGCGATATCGCTGGTCACCTCCCTGAAGAGCTTGGCCTCCTCACTGACATTGATTTGTTTCACGTCAACCCGAACCGGTTCTGTGGGACCATCCCAGTCGGGTTTTCTCAGTTGAGTCTCCTATTCGAACTTGATCTCAGTAATAACCGGTTCGCTGGTAAATTCCCGGAAGTCGTAATCGGTTTACCGAAATTAAAGTATCTCGATCTCCGATACAACGAGTTCGAAGGTGCATTACCAGAATCTCTATTCGACAAAGATCTAGACGCTCTATTTCTGAACAGTAACCGGTTCGTTAGTAAAATCCCGGTTAACATGGGGAATTCTCCAGTATCGGTTTTAGTTCTTGCCTCAAACCGGTTCGAGGGATGTTTACCAACGAGTTTTGGCAAGATGGGTAAGACTCTTAACGAGATCATCCTAATGGATAACGGTTTACAGTCATGTCTACCAAATGACATGGGGTTACTTCAAAACGTCACCGTTTTGGATATTAGTTACAACTGGCTGGTCGGAGAGTTACCGGAGTCGATGGGACAGATGGCGAATCTTGAAGTATTACACGTAGAGCGTAACATGCTTTCAGGTTTAATACCAGAAGAGCTATGTTTGCTAGAGAATCTTAGAGATTTCAGATATGGGTCTAACTATTTCACAGGAGAACCATTCACGTGTCGGAGTCTAGAGAATTATAACAATACAATGAATTGTCTCAAAGATGAGAGGGAACAAAGATCGATGATGGAGTGTAAAAAGTTTTTGTCGAGACCTATAGATTGTGATTCATATAAATGTAGTCCCGTCGTCACTCCGTGTTTATCTCCTCCTCCGCCTCAGATATCACCACTTCCGCAACCGCCGGCGCTGGCGCCTTCTTCTATTACACCACTACTGTCACCTCCACCAAGACCATTCCCGCCAATATATTCACCGCCTCCACCTCCGTATGCTCAACAGCCGGCATCTCGGAGTCCACAAAACTCTTCCTTGTCGCCGTCGATGAACTGATTGACCTAACATGTGTAGAAACTAGAAAGCGCATGTATTGAGAATGAGAATGTTTAGAATGACTTGTCTCTTTTCTAGATTGCATGTGTGTTACAAGTGGAAACAGCAAGCGGGAAATCTTTAGGACACCAAGTGTAGAATGACTTGTCTCTTTTCTTTTCTAGATTGCATGTGTGTGTGTGTTTAATTTTAACCTTTATATAATTTTGTTGGTCTCTGATTCTTGTTGTTGAGCGTTTTTCAGTTCCATTAATTAAAAGCTAAAGAACAAGCTTATCATTTTTGCTACGAATAGTGACTTCATCTAGTGTTGTGGAGTGTGTTTAACCACATGATCTCAAATTTGTCACCGTCCACCAAAAAAATGTCTGGGTGAAGTGTTCTGTGATGCGGTTTAGGTATAGTGCGATTCAATTATTATTATTTATTTTTCTGGTTCTATTTTTGTGAAACACATATTGGCTGCACACCAAACATTCAATTCAAATACATGATGGTTTAAATGCTATTCACATTTTTTTTTAAATCTTAGATTTTTTTTTGGGAAAGTAGTTACGTTATTTTGAAAGATTAGTACAATAAATAAATAAAATCCTATTATTTTGAAAAAGGTCATAATATGATAACTAATAGAGCTATAAATGAAAATTTTAATTGCAATAAATTATCAAATATGTATCTTCAATATAACAAGGATTGAAAAAAAAAATGTTGATAAGGTATCCACATCACTCATAGGGATAAGTTTGATGCGTGGGGGAAAGTTTATGTAGATAAACTAATTAAAGATTTACAAGAATCAGTGTTTCCCAATCATTTAGATGCCACTTCACTATCGGCCCTTGTCGTAATAAGTTAATCAAGTCCAACACGTAACATTTTTTCCATTCTAAAATCTAATAGTTCTATTCTGTTATCATGTGTTTGTTTTTTCCTTGAATATTATGTGTTTGGATAATCTAAGAAAACCATTATATATGCTATGGGGTTTTTAAAAGTTTTTTTTTTATATTTAAATTTTATATATAAATTGACCAATTAAAATATAATAAGTAATCAATACCGTTTTTTCTACTGTTTCCATAGTTTCTCTATGGAAAAACGTTTTTTTGCTGTTTTTCATTATATTCTTTAATTTTATTATCATTTTATTTTAAGATAATTTCCCTGATACAATGAGTGGAG
The DNA here is from genome assembly GCA_963854855.1 of Nasturtium officinale. Classification (NCBI taxonomy): domain Eukaryota; kingdom Viridiplantae; phylum Streptophyta; class Magnoliopsida; order Brassicales; family Brassicaceae; genus Nasturtium; species Nasturtium officinale. Next base: position 6,893,817 of record OY978509.1, read on the forward strand.
ATGTTCTAATAGTTATCACATAATTTTTTTTAAAAAAGAAAGTCACTAAACAGAAAATTTAATGTTACAGTATAAGGTTTGGCGAGAAAAAAAATCTAAACCGATGATTTGCATATTTAAACGAACATATTAAAGGAAAAAAAAAGACATTTTAGCTGTGGCATCGATGAGATATTAAACTTAGGGATCCTGAAAAATATGGTCTTAGATAATTTAGCTGTCAACAACTAAAACAATAAAATAAAATGAAGGACATAATGCTTGACGTCATTTTCTCCAAATGAAAAGCAAAATTCGAAGTATCTAGAGATATCAAACGTATTTTCATAACATTATAAAAACGTATCTTCGTTTTTCCTCAACTCTCATCACCTGAACAAAAAAAAAATACTCATTTTCTTTTGTGGGAAACGTCGTCAAGTTCAGTCGGAGGTTTCTTGCTTGCTTGAAGCGCCGGAATTATCATCGTCGGAGAACTTATCGACTCTCTGTTAAACTCTGAGCGGTAGAGATCGCCGGATCGAAAGTTCGTTGTTATCTATATTAGTGTGTCAATTTTATTTTTATCCTTGCGTGATTGATTTCTTGGTAATGTGTCTCTAATTGTGTGGTTGATCTTTCTTAGTTTGATTGATTGGGCCTTAGTTTCTCGAAAATTTGGAAGAATTTAGAAGTTAATCCGTTTTTTAGATCGTTGTTTGGAAGAATTTGTTTCTGATTTCTTCTGCAAATATAGAATGTTCTCTGGTGGATGAGAAGCGAGTTGAATCCATAGGTCTTTTTATGACTTAATAATCTCTCCAGAAGATTTAGTTTTGTGCTTCAGAGGAAATGTTTAGCTGAACATTTTTGTATCTTCCAGAATACTTCTGACACTTCTTTGATTTGAACCATCACCATGAGGCAGTATTTGAGTTGGATAGGCTTCTTGGAGAGTCCTAGGTATCGTAGGAGGGCGTTTTAGGTGCTGTTTCAGGAGTTTAAGCCAAGATTCAAGGTGAGGTCTGAGAGCTTATCTTCTGGTTAATGGATGAAAGGATATTGAGAATGAGACATATAGGTCTTTGAGAAACCTTCCTACTTTTTGATCTACTGAAAAATCGATTCTTTTTCTATTAGCTGCTACTTCTTTGCGTGGGCTTCTTCATGGCTGTCTTTCTTCATGAACCCTGAAGTGTGCATTCTTAATTCTACCTAAGTATTTCACTTGATATTCAACTCTTAAATTATCTGTTTATCATCTCCGATCCGGCCAAGAGTGCTCTTTGTTTTATCATCTCATCTAAGATGGACGAATAGAGGTTCCTCATTGTCCTTATTGAAGAAGGCGTCCTGATTGCTCATTTTTTTAGTCTGTCTATCTCAGCTATGGTTCCCATATCGAGTTTCCTTAGAGCATATCTTAGAGCATATCTCGTGGTTGTCCGTGATGAAGTTTTTGCTCCCTTAAGCATGCGGAGGTTGTGAACCTGGAAGTAGAATTTTCCGGGTAATGGCATCAGAAGGTTTTAATGCCTTTGATTATTGAGGTTACTCTTTAGGTAAAGAGAAAACAAGCCAACTTTAAAGATGCGGTTGTATAAACTAAAATTACTCTTCAGGCCTTTGATTCTTATGTTAACTGAAGAAAATTGGTGCAGAGTGGCAGTGAGAGGTAGGTCTGTCCTATTTGGACATTAACTCATCTCTTTAACCCGGTTATTCCCTTTGTTTTTGTCAGTCCCAAACCTTGTTTGATCGAGTTTGCCTTGCTTTTACGATAGGTTGGGCATATCCGGTTTAAACTGGATAGATTTTCCCAGATTTCAAGCACTGAAGTGAGCACTCAATGTGCTAAGCTTTTATTTTTATAAAGGCTCCATCAAACAAGAGGGCTATTTTTAGTTTTTTAGCAGGATACTTGTAAATCTTCTTGTTTTGGTGATTGTTCCTCTTGGAGAAAGCTTATTGGAGCCGTTACAAAACTGGATTATCTTGGTGCTGATTGGATTGGTCTGCTGCAATGTAGATGGAAGCAACAGTTCATCGAGTCTTTTCCTGGATTTTCAGGTGACAAATGTTTTTTGGAAATGTGGAATATATTTTCTAAATTTTTTCTTACTTGCAGGTTTCATAAGCTTTCCATCAGGTAGCATTGTCTGCCAAAATCACTCACAGATTTGTAATGGGAGACGTACATTTCAACTATTTCGCACAGCAACACCAGAAGACTGACCAAGAGAAAAGTGAGATGTCAAGAAATATGTGCCCTCATTCAATCAATGGAGAATCTGAGTCGTCAATTCCCGAATTAGAGACAGCTGAGTCATTATTGAAAAAAGTTCGTGGCATAGGACTAATGGAGCATGGGTAATTTTGCTTCCTGTTTGAATTTTCGTAGAATTGAATGTGTTTTTGGATTAATTTCCTCCGATGTTCGTGCAGATGTCCGCATTACAGAAGAAGGTGTTGCATTAGAGCTCCTTGCTGTAATGAGATATTTGGTTGTCATCACTGTCATAATGAGGCGAAGGTAGAATTCTTTAGTTCAAGTAAAAGTTCTTTAGTTCTTTAGTTCTTTACCTTCTGTAACTCATATATTTCTCTAAATATGTATGCTGACTATTGTAGTTATGTCTTTCAAACAGAATAATATAAATGTGGATCAGAGAGAAAGGCATGATATTCCTCGCCACCAAGTTGAACAGGTAAATTAGTATGCATGTCTTGGTTGCTCTATGTTGAATTTTTATGTTTGATTCCTAGTTGACAGGATTTCTATGTCTTTTTCACAGGTTATTTGCGTACTCTGTGGCACAGAACAAGAGGTACTTTTATGCTCTCTCTGAACTTTTACTGCGTTTATATAATCAGAGATTTAGTATGACCAGTGAAGGCGCTGAGTGGCCCATTAACACAAACAGTTCTAGCAAACATTTTTTTTACTTTGTTGAGGATGTAACTCTCTGTTTCCTCTGACCTTCACCAGGTTTGCCAAAATTGTATTAACTGTGGAGTGTGCATGGGGAAGTACTTTTGTGAAGTCTGCAAGCTCTTTGATGATGATGTGAGTTTTCTGAGGAGAATTTATTCCTAAGCTTGTTTGTTATATGCATATTCTTTCTCGCCTTGAGATTTCCAGGCTTCTTTATTGTTGCTGGATAACCATTATGTCACTTTCTTGTTGCCAGACGTCTAAAAAACAATATCACTGCGAAGGGTGTGGAATTTGCAGGTACATTCTTAGACTCATCTTTATTTACTCCGTAGGCTATAAATCTGTTTATAATTAAATTCTTACTTCGTTTGTTCCAGAATCGGTGGACGTGAAAATTTCTATCACTGTTATAAGTGTGGTAAGCCATTTTCTGTGTCATATAAACCCAACTTTACAGGCTATATCTGTTGGTTTGTACATTCTAACCATTTCTCTGATTTCCAACCAGGATGTTGTTATTCAATCCTCCTCAAGAACAGTCACCCTTGTGTTGAAGGAGCAATGCATCACGACTGCCCTATTTGTTTCGAGGTATCACTTACTATCGGGGGTTTTCTACTTCTCCACTGTGAACACGAACATCCTTTAACAAAAGTGTTCTGGCTGCTTTTCTTCCAGTTTCTGTTTGAATCACGGAACGATGTGACGGTTTTGCCATGTGGACACACAATTCATCAGAAGTGCTTGGAGGAAATGAGAGAACATTACCAGTAAGTATATAATTGCCTCGGGTTTGTGTCCTGTTTTGTTGTAGATATCTTTTACAACTGTAAACTATGGCCGCAGATACGCATGCCCACTTTGCTCAAAATCTGTATGCGATATGTCAAAAGTGTGGGAGAAATTCGACATGGAGATCGCGGCTACGCCAATGCCAGAACCATACCAGAACAGAATGGTCAGTATGAAGTATGAACTTACTTAGCTTACACCTCATCCTTTTACCAAGTTTAGAAATGATATAACTAAAAGTCTTTTTGACGGTGACAAAACAGGTTCAGATTCTTTGCAACGACTGTGGGAAAAAATCGGAGGTAAAGTACCATGTGGTGGCTCAGAAATGCCCACACTGCAAATCATACAACACTCGTCAAACCAGAGGCTGAAGCTTGCTTTTGTAAACCTGCCGATTAGTTTGTTTGTTATCAGATGCAATGAGGAGTATTCACTTGAACCAATAGTGTCGTTGGCTCATTCACCAGAAGATTGATCTCTTCAATCTCTTCTTCAATATTCTCCGGTTGGTCCTTGTTAGCTGGTGTTCCGTAATAGTCTGGTTAGTTTCCATTAGAATAAGTAGTCTCTCCTTTGTCCCAACTCTGAGTTTATAGGCTTTATTGAAAAGTTTCAATCAGTCTGAAAATTCGATTTATGTAAACTTGTGCTGCAAACCTCATTTTCTCAGAGCTATGAGTCTATGTCTAAAACTGATTGTGATAATGCTTAGTTTCGCCAATGTATGAATACAAATTGTTCTAATTACTCCCGTTCAAAATAATATACATTTTAGCCTTTAATCAGTTCAGGTAATCTCTCATGTTACGAATGAAACTTTGTATTTTTTTTTTTATCCCCTCAGAATCCGAAAAAAACGGTTTACAAAATTAGTAATTGAAATTTAAAATCGAGGATATTCAGATTCGCATGCGTATCTTATACGTTTAAAGACTAAATGGGCCACGGCTACGTCTCAAAAGTCAAAACTAAGCGTTCCCTCGCAAATACACAATCTCTCTCTCTCTCTCTCTCTCTCTCACTCTCTATCCCTTCGAAACCTCTCTCTTGCAGCGATAATGGCGGAATCACCATCGCAGAGTGGTGCGCAGCTTGTTGCTCATCAATCTCCTGGTCAGCAAGCTGAATCGGATCTAGCGTCACTCGTCTTCGGTTGTTTTTCCCCTTTTCCTGTGATCATTCTCATTCAAATTCGAATTTCGACTCACCTAGGAATAGAAACGAGCATGAGTTCCGAATTCGTACCTGTTTATCATGTTTTTGAAATCAAATGCTCAATGATTTTGGTATTTAACGAGTTTATGCTACGTATTCGCTTTGTCGTTTGATTCTAAACTTGAATTCGCATTTCTCACTGTGCTAGCAAAGCTAATCCACCAGTCGAATCAAGATCTGTATTAGACACTGCCTTTGTTAGGTTGCTTCTCTCGCAAAGATATATGTAGGCTTATACTTAGATACAAAGATATCCATCATCGTTGGTTTAATCAATTTGGAGTCTCGGAGTTGCTATAATTTGACTTTATGTAATTGCGTGAGCTGATACAATAAGTTGTTTGAAGGTTTATCATAAAATTAATATGTTTCATGGATTAGATCATTGGGTGGATTGAGATTACACGTCGTTGATGGTTTGATCAATTTGGAGTCTCGGAGTTGTTTATAATTTGGCTTATGCAATTGCATGAGCTGATACCATAATTGTTTGAAGGCTTATCATAAAATGTTTCATGGATTAGATCAATGGATGGATTGAGATTACAAGTCAATGTTGTGTCTATTTCATGGATTCTCTATGCTTTCGATACACTATCTTTGGCTTTTGCAAATTTCTTGAACAGACACCATAAGTTTTTTTAAAGCTTTAACACTAAATGTTTCATGAATTTAGATCATTGGGTGGATTGAGATTACAAGTAAATGTTGTGTATCTATTTCTTTTTAAACAGTGTGTAAAGATTAATAGTGCAAAAACTTTTAGCCATGTCCTGATTATGTTGGAAAACAAACGCAATTGCAGAAATGTCACAGCAAGTTCAGATGGGAATGGAGAATATGCTCAAGATTGTCAAGTAAGTATGGTTGCGTTCTGTCTACTTCCAACCATAATGGCTACTGCCGAGTGCTGATCCATGCCTTTGACAAATCCCTGCAGTGAGATTGATCAAAACTCTGTTGGAATCAAGGAAGAGATTGAGAAATCAAAGGATTTTGCTATGGAGAAGAAAAGGGTTCTTGAGGAAGAGAAAGAGCAGTTTCAGAAAGCTGCTTACACTATTCTAGACATGCTAAACAACAACCGATGCTAAATTCGGTACTCGATTTTAACCTCTCACAGCTTCACTTAGACATGAAACTACCAAATTCTTTATCACCTGATCAGTTCCTCATTTTCCTATATCTCAGGAGGTGTTCTGGAAAAACTTTATCAGGTAAAAGAAATATTGTAAAGTTTCAAAAAAACTCTCACTGTTTTGGTTGTGTAGCCTTTATCCATTTAAGGTGTTAGGATCACATTGCTATTAATGAAACTTTTATTGCAAACTGTGAATTCTGAAAATACAAGTTGATGAGACTCATTAGTATGACTCTACTCATTAGTATGGTCTGTATATTCGGATTGAAGTGGAAAAACTCGTAGAAACAGGTAACAAATGAAGTCATGTGGTATTTTAATTTTACTTATTTTTTATATCAACCGGACCAGATTGAGATATTCAAATTTGACTACTCTTTTTTTCTGTCTTTTGGCTCACATTTGAACATACTGTACGTTATATGAATATATATATATATATATTGTACTGTTCCTTTTTTGGGTCAATGTTCTGTTCAAAATTCAAATCCTGTCAAAAAGGTGCGGTCCAAAATTTAGTAGCGAAAATAAATTAAAGCCGAATTACTAAAATTTTCCAATGAACTTATTTGAATTATCGAAATAGAAAGTACATGAAATATGTTTGACGAAGACAAAAAAAAATACATGAAATAATAACTGTAGTGTGTGGTAGACTGGTAGGGTTAATACTTCGTAAATACTAAATAGAAGTAAATGGTAAAAAACATCCCACTTTTGGCGGGAGAATTCCCCCAGAAATTTCTCCAATTGACACTCCTCTCACTCGCACAAAACCCCTTCAGCTTCTCATCTTCTTCTTCAACTTTCTTTCTCCGACGAAAATGGTAACGCTCCGCCGGAGAACAACAGCTGTGACCGGAGAACCTGAGCCTAAGTTGAAGGAAGAACGACCCTGCGATGACTTGACTATTCTGGTGGACGATTCAGATGATTCGGACGATTCGTCCACCGATTTGGCGGTGAAGCAATTGCGTGGAAGTTGGGAACTTGCTTCGGTTCTCAATTTCTTGAATGTATGAATCTCTTTTGCTTCTCCCTTGTCGTAAATTACCAAATGATTCGATTTCACCTTTCATGCGAATTTTCATTTTTCGTTTTTCTCTTTTCCAAACGGAACATTTTTCATTTCTGTAGTTCTGTTTCTATGGATTTGTTAGAGATTTTACCTTTTTGGCTCATTAATTTCATGGAAAACTAAAAATTCCTGAGATTAGTCATGTAATTGCTTAAGAGTTTTGTTGTTGTTGTGAATCTGTGATAGGTCTTTGGACCACTTGTCTCTGAGAAATTGAAGTTAACAGCTGAAGAAATTGAGATGGGTCTTATCAATTCCAACACTACTAATGCTCAGCTTCACATTGCACTTTTGAAGGTTTTGATTCTATCTGTTACTAAGCTTAATAACCAAGCTTTTAACTCTTGTGAATTTCTATGTTTCTCCGCTTTTCATTATGCACACAGTTGTGTTATTATTGTTTATAAGAAACCTTCTGGAACTGAATTCAACAGGGGGTTCCACCGGTAAATAAGTCACTTGAGGATGCTAATGCTAATGCTAATGCATGGATCACTGTGCTGTGTAAGAAACTTGCTCCATGGTGGCCATGGGTAAGGCCATACTCAACCTTTTTTGTTAGCGTATATCCTCTTTTCGATACAGGTTTATGGTTTTCTTAACTGACTCCTGTAATGCCGTTTTTGCAGATTGCTGAGGGTGAGATTCCTATAACTGCTAGCAAAGGGTAAGTGGTAAAATGACAACACTTGATTCAGTATGAACTTTATTCAGGTTTGAATTGGTATTGATTATTAACTTTCTTCTCTCTTGTTGTATATATGGCTAGGGAGGAAATATCTGAATACCAAGAACTTGATCATATTACTCGCCTGAAGTTTCTGAAGGCACTTTGTGAGCTTCGAGTTCAAGTAATTTCTTCTTGTCACTTGACTGTTGAACTCTATTATCAATGAATGCGTCTGAAAAGATCATTACTAGTTGATTTTGTTACTTTTTTAATAAGTTTATTTTCTCGTTTCCATTGGTGGATGGTATAGCAAGAAGATGCTCGTTCGTACATTCAAGAAAATACCAAGGACGGAGACTGTGATTTCCGTTTTCGCAAAAGAAAGCTAGGAGGAGATGGAAAGAAGACTTCTTACTGGTATTTGCATGTCCTGTTACTTCTTTTGATATTTCACACTTGGTGTGATCAACTTTTTTTGTCTTTTCTTTTCCATTCTAGGTTTGAGGGTAATGAGATCCAGGGTTATAGATTATATAGGGAAGTCAATGAAATCTCAAAGAGCTCTAAAGCAAGGAAAAATGCTTGCTCAGATATATCTGGTTTCTGCTGGGAAACTGAAGCAACCAGTCTAGATGGATTTCAAAGAGTCGCTGTAAGCTTTTGATTTTTTTTGTTTGTGTTTCTACTGTTTAAGATGTTTGTAATCTTATTTCATTCATTTAAGTTTATACTTTAATGGCAGAGAGAGTTATCATCAAGGAAAGCTTTTTCTTTGGCTGCAACTGGCGAGATGATTGAGAAAGAAGCTATACCCATTGTTGAGAAATATCATAAAGTATGTTTTTCCACTGCTAGTTACATTTCCCAAATTCGTTCTTTATGCTTATGTATATCTGTTATATCATGCTTTTCTAACGGTGTTTCCATTCCTTTTGCAATAACAGAAGAAAGAAAGGGCCATGAAAAAGAAAAGGAAGCAAGAGATGGTCGTGAGCGTCAATTTCTCCCGTCCTATCCGCTCTATCCGTTCTTGTCGTAACCGCATACCTGCTAGTTACACCTACGGTAAAGTCATTTTCTTGTGTTTCTTCTGCTTATGTTATATATATTATTTACCAGTTAGTGTGGCTTATTAGTTTGCATATCTTATTATGCAGATGAGTATGACAAGATGATCAATGATGCTGTGGAGGAAGCAGAGTAAGAGCTTGACTTCTTTATTCATCCAACTAATCTATCCATCATTACTTAGCAAATATAAGATAGTATTTCTTTTTGAGTATATCAACTCTTAAAATAATTTGATGAACTAGTCTGTAACCACTGTTGATCCCACCTGTCCTGTTGTAGAATTAGAATACATCAAACATCAAAACATTGGAATATAGTCTGATGAACTAGACTGTTACCTCTTTAGGGGAGATTTGTAAATTCTTTCTCCACGAAATCATTCGTTTAAAATCAAGTATTAGAAACTGAACGATTGCCTGATGAGTTGTGGAGCTGGCAACATGTTCTATAGCTTATTCCTTTGCTTTTATGCAAATTAATTTTCTTAGTGCTTTGAGTCAGATTGATTTAGCTCTTTGACAACATGTGATCATTTCTTGATCAGGGAATCAGATCAAGATGATGAGGAAGGAAGGGAGCAAGAAAGTGCGTCATTGGGCTTAAACGACAGTTGTGCTGGTAAGAAAATGAAGTCAACAGAGGATGAAGCACCTAAAATGGACAATAAGGACGTAAAAGAGAATGAGAAAATCATGGAGGACGCAGAGCCAAAGGGAGAGTTCACTGCCAAAAACAGGTTGAGACAGAGACTGACGAGGAACTCAGCCCTTTGCTAGTTTAAACGTTGATATTGTTCAAGAAATGGTAAAAAGCTTTTATAAACAAAAAGTTATCATTTTGTCTGTGTTTGGATGATGATGACCAAGCTTTTGATTAGAGGGTTTAGGACTTAGTAGGTGGTTTCCTTTTTGTTATTTGATGATGTTATAAATTCCTATCAGATCTTACTCTTATTTAGTATTCGCATACCTATCATTCGTGGTCAATTATTTTCAGACAAATGGTTAGGCCTTCAAGTTCCTTTTCATCAGTTAAAATCAATTATTTGCTTTTATAGTTTTGATAATAGTGTTATACGGAATAGTAGACTAAAACATCAAGGTCAGGGTGGCCGAGTGGTTTAAGGCACCAGACTAAAGTTCTGGTCCTCGTGAGAGGGTGCTTGTTCAATGTTAGGACCCACTAATTATCATGTTTTTGTTTTCTTTGCATATGGATGGTATTATTCTGGTAAACACCAACAACAGTGTCAAATAGTCGTTACGAGTCACACTAAACAAGAAACTACAAATGTCACAAAATATGCTTGATGTCTCCATCAGAATACATAATACATAGATAGAGAGACATTTCTCATTTGTTTTTTTTTAGAATTAAAACTTCAAGATGATTCAGTGGCTCTACCGTTTGATTTGTGAGTCTGGGATATGATTCTGAGCTTCTCGTATGAATCAGCACAAGCATGGGCATAATCAGACAATGCCCTGAAGATCTCAGGCAATCTAATCTTCAAACTATTTAGAGATTTCTCCCTCACCTGAACACAATGTATCTGATGAGCTTCTTCTTCATCTTCAAGTCTTTTCTTCAGAGTCTCCACAACGATTCTCCTCTCTGTGACATGGTCCTTACTGCTTGTTGCGTCTTCCCCGCCTTCTGCTTCTTCCATTGGTCCTCTTTTATGCAAATGCTTCTGATACCAGTCCTCAAAGCCCTGCTTCTTCTTAATAAACTCTCTCCGTGTCTCTTCACATTTCTCCTTCAGCTTTATCTCGTCCTCCTGATGAAGCAAGATAGTTTTGACGACTGCTGCGAAAGATGAGATAGCTGATTTGGCAACCTCATCGGGAAGTTTCTCGAGACAGTCGTGCCATGAGTGAAGAAGAGCTTGGATTGGCGGACGCTGAGGTCTTGGAGGTGATGAAACTTTCTCTTTAAGACTGCTCTCAATGGGAATAAGGTTTAACTTCAACCAGCTGTTGAGAGAGTTGATGTACTGCTTCTGGTGGGTCACGAGTCTATCAAACTGAAAATGCCATTCTTCCAAGACGGTGCAGAACTGTCGGGTCTGATGGTGATGTTGCTTTGTGGTTTCTTTCAGAGAAGTTGAGATTTCAAGGGATTTTAGCTCTCCAACAATCTTTAGTTGAGTGTCATGTTGAATGCACATGTTTGTCCACATCTTCGCCATCCTGCAAATATCACAAGTCAGCGAAAATTGGTTGAGCGAATGCTTCATAAAGAATCATTTGAAGGAGATAACTTTACCCTGCAACTAGAGAGACGAGTCTTGGAAACAATTGCTCATCCCTTAAGCGGTTAACTTCTGAAACCGTTGAATCCATAGACTGCATGTCGACAATATATCTTGTGTGTAGATGACTTACAGCCGCCTTTGTTTTCTCCACGGTTTCTGCACTCGCACCTCGTTTCTTATGTCTAGTGAGTAAAGACACCTTTTTCTGATACTCTATCTTCATAAGCTCACCTTGCTACACCATAAAAAAAAAAATTGCATTCAAGTAAACATTTTTTACTTTTTTGTAGAAAGGATCACCTTAGAAGATGAAATACCTTCACTTCATCATATAGTTTCTTCTCCCATGCTAACAACTTGTCTAACACCGTCGCATGTGTTTCATTCTCATCTGATTCTTTATCATCTTGTGCACCTTCTCCATTAGCAATGCCTCTTAACGATTTATTCCAAGTTATAACCTTCATTACCCTAGCGGAATGATCAACATATCCTGAAAACAACAATATCCCAAGACACATGCATCATAATCAAACATTCTCTGATAGAGATAGATTAAGTAACATAATGTTATTGGTAGGGATAGCAAATAAAGTGTTGATTAGTCAAATCCAGAACTTTGTTTAATGGCTTTAAACGGAAAAAAAAAAAAAGATCTACCAGATCTATATTAATTTAAGGTTCATCTTAGATTCTCATAAAAGTTAAATCACAGACCAAAAAGTGCATCAAAGACTCATACTTTAAGAATATTGCATACATTAAAACCTTGATGCGATCTACAAAAGAAAAAACTCTTTTTTCAGTTAGCGAAACAAAGAATCAAACTTTCTTAACAATCCAATCACAGAACCATTATGAATCACCTACATAAAGCATCAACCAAAGGTTTGGTTAACGCTAAAGGAATAACAACTCATCTGAAATGTCTCAAATCAAAGCTCATTGACAAGGCCACACTAAATTCATGTCTTGGCAATGAAAAACTCGGTTTGGAAACTCAATCAGATACACCAAATTGCAAGAATACAAGAAGTACAATACCTTGGTTATCAGCAAAATTGGAGTGATAATGTAACCTTGTAGCTTCAAGCATCTTAGAAACCTCTTGAGCACATTCAGATGCTTTAAGAAATCGATCATCAACCTCATCAAGAATCTTCATCAAATTCACACTTGATGATGATGCTGTAGTAGTAGTAGTAGTAGTCTTAGCAACCGCACGCCTAAACTCAGGTGGAGCAGTATTCGAATGCTCAATCTTAGCTTTCCCTTTCTTCTTCTTCTTCTTCACCTCTTCCACTTCCTCCTCTTCTTCTACTTCCTCCTCCTCCTCCTCTTCTTCAACTTCTTCCAATTTCTCCGGCGTCTTTGGCTCCATTTCTTCAACTACCTTATGACCAGATCTTTCTTCTTCATTAAACTGAAAATGATTATTCCGAGTCTCATAACCACTTCTCATCTCATCTCTATCATCCAAATTAGGTCCAGGCATATTCTCAACCATGAAAAAATAATCCCAAGCCATATTATTCGCCGGTGAAGCACTGACAATCTCCGGCGTTGCCTCCCCTCTCTTCCTCCCAACATTCTCCGGCGTTCTCGGTGAACAAGACTTCTCCTTTTCCTTTTCCTTTTCCTTTTCCTCTTCCTCATCCTCTTCTTCTTCCTCCTCCTCTTCTTCCTCTTCCTCAATCGCCATAGAATCAACACTCCTAAGTTTCCTACCTCTAACAGCCATAGCAGGCAAACTAATAGCACGTTTAATCGGAGAAGGAGAGAATTTAGGAAGCGGAGGAGGTGGAGGAGGAAGGTTCTCAATAGGTGGTGGTGGTGGAGGTTGAGGAGGAGCCGGATCTACATTGTTACGACTCTGTTTCTCATAATGTTGTTGATCTAAAGCTTCATCTAAAGCTTTTTGATCAGATTCACCATGGCCATAATCACTTAAAGCAGCACCAGTGTTCTTTAATGCTATAGCGTAAGCAAAATGACCGGCGGCGAATGCTTTGCTTGCTGTTACTGCTTCTTTTATTACGTTACGCCTCTCTTTGCATCTTGATACTGCTTCTTCGTTATCAACCCTAGATTGTGCACAGCCCATTGTTACTGTGGGAGAGAGATTGACAATGATAATGATAAAAAAAAAAAAATTGAAGCTTTTTAGATGAAAATGAAAGGGACAAAGATGCAGGGGAAGATCAAGGAGAAGGGGAGAGAGAAGTGGTGTTTGTTGGACACGCGCTGCGAGTAGGGATTTTCGGGTGTACTCGCTCTGTAAGTATGTAGTGGTGTCCTCTCTTGTCTATATTCTTACTTTTTAAAAATATATATAAAAATGAGTTAACGGTCACATACTTCAATGCACGACGGTGTCGTTTGATATTTTTTTTTTGGGTACTTGTAACGTCAATTTTGGATTGACTCAAAAGTTCTTTTAATTTTTTTGTCATTTTGATTTTTAGGACTTTTGTATATTTTGAGCTTTTTAAGAGTTTTTGGTATCTAATTAGATCACTTTACTGGATTTTTTACACTAACAGAAAAGGTTAGGTTGGAGATAAACAATTTACTGTTGAAAATTGGTTGAGTTTTGACCCAGCAGTATCATGTTTTTAGTATGATTATATTACTCATGCATAATCTTTCTCATGGACAATTCTTGTTTTTTCAACAAAATAACGTAAACTCTTAAATTGTAAAAACGGAAAAAAATAACGTAAACGATTAACATTTTTTTTTTTAGATGATTGAGGTATGCAGTAAGTTTCTTAAGGTGGGTTTTTTTTTTCTTTTTTGTTAATTGGTTGCATCAAATTTAAGTGGCAAAATGGCCAATGTTTTTCACTCAAGCCCATTTTAGAAACTCATACAAACAAATGTAATTGAGCCCAAATGAAAGCTGGAGAAGCCCATAATTGGTATAAGCTCAGAGAAGAGGGAGCCACAATTCCATGTACTCGCTTACCGACTTTGGATTCTCAGCATGAAAGGCTGAGATGTGGTTCTTGATGAGAGTCTCTATCATATGCGGGAGATGAAATCTATCAATCGGTGAATGTTGTGGTGAAGCATGTTGTTACGCTCTTTCCAAATCTCATAGATGACGATTTGCCAAGCCAATAAAAGTAAGTGGCAAATCTTCATGTTGTTGCCAGGGAAGGATATTATTTTTTCAAGTAGATTAATCTTCAAGATAGTGGATGTAGTGGAGCCTGTGATTCTCGATGTTAGATTGGACCCAGATAGATTGGGAGAAACGATATGCAAAATATAGATTCTCAAGGTTCTTTTTTACTTGCACTAAAACACAACAAGATCATGATGTTGAAACAAAGCAAGTTTTGGGCAAAAAGGCTGGACAAGTGTACAAGTTGTATTTTATCCATTTATAAAGCAAACATTGATGTTGCTCTATATATTTTGTATTGCTAATTAAAGTGTATCACATGAGAGATATATTGGTTAGAAACAATACCATTTTTACTACCCTCTCTAAAACCCACCAATCACAGTTCTGTCAATCATAAAACTATATATATGTATATATATCAACTAATTCTGTCAACTAATGTATTGACTGAAATTATATTTTCCGTCAATTAAGTCAAAACATATTTTCAACTCTAATTTTGTTATATTTACTTGCAAAACCACAAGAAGCAACCATAAGGACAGCTACATAAAGTAAAAAACAAACATATATATATATATATGTATGCCTTTCATTCTTTGATTTATATGGAAATTACGCATTACTAATGTATATGTATTTATATTCATAACCAAAGCGTTCCAAAAGATAAAGGAAACATGATTATTACACAACCCAAGATAAAATCAATCTAGTAGCTGAACCACACAACATGAGTCTCCGGGAGGAAGTGGCAGACCGGAACGGTCCCTGGCTTCACCTTAAGGACTTTGAAGGCCAAGTGGTTTGGGTTCCAAGCTGAAGTGTTCTTATGGCAGACCGCAACTGCTTTAGCTCGCATCCCGTTCTCTCCTTCGAGCGGAACCGCGTAGACGCACGTCATCATCGCCTTGTGGCAGTAGAACACCGAGAATGGGTACTTCTGTTTGTGACACACCACCGACTTGTCATCAGACAACTTCTTTACTCCAGCCGCCGAGATTTTGTACTTCTGCATCGGTGCATTTTTCTTAGTCACCTGTGGTAACCAAGGTTACGTCGATCAATCAGAATATTAGACATAACCAATTTTAAGAGAGCGCTAGGCCTAGGCGATTTTAGGCGGTTTAAGTGGTTAAAGTAATTTTGTAATAAAAATATATATATTTAAATATATATAAATTAACATCATATAATATAACATAATAAAATTATAAAATTGAATCATTGAAAATTTTTAAATTATAAAAACGTGAAAATATCAATGTTTTGTAATTTTAAGTTTTTAAATAACATCGTTTTATTTTTTATTTTCTATAAAACATAGATATTAAATAATTTATTAAATCCGCATATCCCACATAAGTCGTAACTTATATAATTAGCATTTAATTTATTTAAATATCACATATTTTGCTAAATTTAATTATCTGTATAATATAAACCGATCTTTTAAAAATTTAAGCGGTTTAGGCGTTAATCGGGCGGCTTAAGAGGGCCTAGCGCCTAGGCGGCCGCCTAGACCGCTTTTTAGAACACTGGACATAACACGTTAGACGTAGACGTAAATGTATAATAGGATTGCTTTTATTATTTTAAACAAAATTTAAATTAATTTGAGTGTAACCAAATTGTACGAAAGTGAAATTAAGAAATAATTTATATGTCTAACTATCTAAGAAATGAGATGTTATTAAAATAATTATCATCTACATAGTTTGTTATTTATATATGTTGATTTATTTCTAATAAAAATCCAAACTGAAAATAAAATACAGAAACTACGTCAACTTTGACCAAATCTAACACAAACCAAACCAAATTAATGAATTGCCCAAGAAAAAAAAAGATATAATCATCAAACCATGTTATAAAAATTTTAAGGATGAGCTATATAGTTATGTCTTTAAAAACAAATATATAAAAGTAAAATTTACTCTTAATTTTATTTTAAATTAGTCAAACCTAAACCGTAAAAAACGGTGAATAGTGCATTACCTCAGTGGAAACTACCCTGACATGAGATTTGCCAAGTTTCGAAACGCTAAAATCGATCATCGACTCCAAAGAAGTCGCACAATACTTCTCCTCTCCGCCAACTCTTTTCGCTTCACATTCCTCAATCGTTTTCTTCATCATCCCCGCTTCTTCTGAACCATATTTAACCGAGAACCGGTTCAAGATCTCCGCAAACTTCTCCGATCCAAACGGCACCATTTTCGCCTCCTCACGTGGCAAGAACTTCGTTTTTCCGCCGTAACCATCCTCCGTATTAAACCGGACGTTCATTGCTTTTCCGGGAACCAAGTCCTTCTCCAAGAAGAAGAGAGCCGCGTTGGGATTGTCGTGGAGCTGAGTCTCACTCGCCGCATAGTTATACATAAAAGGGTTATGTCCTGGTTTCACACCGACGTAAACCGGCTTGCCCTTGTAGCGTGTGTGCACAATCACGCCGCCTTTACCTACTCCGACGTCGGTTCTCTTCCCGGGTTTACCGGTGTGGACTCCGACGCCACCTCGTGGACCTTTTCCGCCGCTAACACTCACGTGCGTCCCTCCTCCAGGCTTACCCTTGCCGGCGTCAACGTTGACACCTCCTTTTCCTACGTTCACGGAGGTTCCTCCGCCGGGTTTGCCTTTTCCGGCGTTAACGTTCACGCCTCCATTTTCTACTTGGACGTTAGTTGTTTTCCCGTCGGTAAAATCTGCTAGAACAGAATAGTTTGGTTAAGGATATATTTATTTGCTATTAACGTATGTACTGTAACCAATCAGGGTGAGACACACATCTTCAAATATATGTTAACAATAAATAAAGAAAAAGTTGTAATAATACAAATCTTTTATTTGCATTTATGTATAATTCTTTTTTTCTTTTTTTTATCTACCGTATAATATTAAAATGGAAACCCGTTAAAAATAGAAAAAACCATAATATAAATTCAGAACAACATCCATAATTAAAGTCGATAAAGTAAAAAAGAGAAAAATTAACCGAGCGTCAAAAGATGGTGGAGAGAGTTAGGTATGGGAGTGTCTGGTAAAGCAGTCTTCCAATAACGCTCCGGTGGTAAGTCAGCTGCAATCGCCATGACCTGTAACAAAAGAGAAAACATCAAAACAAAAGAGTTAAAGTAATAACATAATCATTTTTTTCCGTTTGAGCTAATTAAGTACCATGAATGAAACAAGAAGACAGATGAGAGGAAGACGAATTGTCATCCTTCCGGAGTTATGATAGAAATGAGTATGATAAATTTGAGGAGAAGAAATGGGAAGTGTATACTTAGAATTTATAGTCAAAGGGTTTAAGTAGAAAGAGCTGAGGTTGAAGTTATGAGTATGGGGGAGATATATAGACGGCTACTACTTACCATTCTATTTGGGCCGATTAATTATATCACATATCCCCTAACTACTTTCTACTCCTTAAATGCTCTTTGAATCCATGTGTTTAACTTCACCTGTATTTGTGTGTGTGTGTGTTACGTTATATACTACTTCAATTAGTTTCTTATTACCTTTCATTTCACCCAAGCCATAAAATCAAACATCATTCACAAATGTTTTTTTTCGGTGATCTGTTTTACCTTACAAGCCTCCGCCTCCTCATTCAGTCTTCTCTTTACCGAACCAGACATGAGACATTACATTTCACAAGTGCGTGATTTAGAATATTATAGGATTTAGGAGGCTTTAGAGACTCGAGTTACTCCTTAGAATAGTTTATCATTCCTCAAAAGAGAAATACTATTATTTTTTTTATTTTTTCAATATATGAATGGTAATTCCACAATAAATCATCAATATTTGAAAAAGAGATAATGCAGGAGAAATTAGAAGATTTAACTAAGAGTCTTTGTGGACATTCGAAAAGAAAGTGATAACTAAGAGTCTTTGTGGACATTGTCACAAATTCTTTCAGAAAAACTAGAAAACAATACAAATATGTATAGAACATTGTATAATCCTTTCAAAAAATTCTTATTAGCTACCATACAACCTGAAATGACATGCTAGATGCAGTGTTTATTTTTTTCCGGACCATATACATTGCAAACATAAGTTTAAACAGCTCTATTAGTAATATACTCGATTCTTAAGGCCGATCCAACAATATTTCCCTCAGATTAGAGCTACCTAATAATATAGTGAATTGACCAAGTTTTCCCAAATTTAGTAGATTGCCAACAAAATGAATCATCCTCGTAATTATTACTCATCTGTAAGATTTGCATTAACGTGATCAGCGTGGGTCAAATTTAAGTTCCGCTAAGCCTAGTCAATTAAGTGATTAAACATTATGTTATGACGAAAGCTCTTGCTGGTCTCGGGTCCTGATCAAGAATTCAATGATTTTTCCACACTGAGATACTCTATAGTCTATCCCAAACCCAAAAGCTTCCTTAATACCCCTTGAAAGTTTTCTTTATTAAGAAAAATATAATTAAGAAGGAGACTTAGCTTTACCATCCTCAAGCAAGTATAAATCTATGAAATAATGACTTTTAAAAACATGGATTTTTTTTAGATTGACTCATGGATACTTAATCACTTTAACAATTGTTTGCCAATAATGCCTCATTAAAAACTTCGTTTACTGGTAAACCCAGATCTCCTATCTTTTTTGGAACACATAGTTTGTCCCATGCTTTATAATATAGTCTTAGTTTACATACAAAATCTAGCAATGGCATTCCTGAAATTTGTTTTGTTATATAGGTAACTTATAAGTACAAATTACGTACGTTGGAAGTATTGATTTTACCGACTTTATTAAAGAAATATTTCCGGCTCTAGATCTTGTACTCATTTTTTAACAAAAGCTACAGTTTTGTTCTTTGACCCTATGTTAATCCCAAATAAACATATTTCTACTTTAATTTTCTTAGATATGTCCCAATAGTCTATTTTTATTTTTCTCTATGAATTACTCTGAAACCGGTATGCCCAAATGTTATGTGGCCATAGATTAACAAAAGTTCATATTTTGTAGCGATGACTATCTTCATTCTTCAGTGTTATGTGGCGATTAATTTGTCGCTTCGATTAAGAAAAGTTTCAAAAGTAAACCAAACGAGAAAGAGAAAAGAATATGGTAATCTTAACTTTGGTGTGGACTTTTCAGACACAAAATATAAAAACAAACAACCAACTTAAAAAAAAAAAATTAACAGCACAAATAACTCACTTATGACTCACCAATACATTAATTGATTTTAATTTTCAACATATTTTATATATCTATATATAAATATATGGCTGGAGAATGAATATACATACACTGTACTGATGTATTTAATGTTGTTGATTTTGGTTCAAATAGTTTCAGTAGACACTCTCATCCCAACTAAGAGGAGTGTTTTTTTTGTTTTTTCTTGATCAAGTTTACATGTATGATGAACTATGATTAGTGTAACGTTCTGACCGTAATCGTTCGTGGATCCCAAGTTTCGTTTTAGTATGTGTATATATCCCACTGAAGGTTGGTTCGCCATTTTGGAAAATACGTGTAGAAAGGCATATATATCTTTGGATGAGATATTGTATACTTTTGATTAGGGTGACTTGGGGATCTACATGCTGCATGATTCGTCTCTTGTCTTTGTGTTTCATTACTTTGGAGGCTTTTACTTGATGTTAGATTCTTTTTGGATAGTCTAGGCACAAAAATACTTATTGCATCAAAGCTCCGTCTTGGATATACATGGTGGTTTATGGGATCTTGAATTTGGTGGAAGCTTCTGACAATAGAATCAATGGGCTGTGTATTTTTGAAATGGTGAGAGCACATTATTTCGGTTTTGAAAATTGGCTGCCAATTGGTCGACTGTATGATATTGTCAGCTTGATATCAGCAATGTCTCCTTGCAAGATAATCTCTCTATAGTTATTTATTACATATGGTAACCTCGATACTTTGTAGATGTCGACGTTCTCATGTAGTATGCAAGTTAAAGAATGAAATTTCTGGCTTTAAGACCATCTACATCCATAAGAACCTTTAATGGGTTCTTAACATTATTTTTATTATAAATTTTGAAAAAATAAAGTTAAGAAATTCTTAATGAGTTCTTAATTTTCTCCCTTCCAATGGTAGAACTCCAAATGGAGTTTTTAAGAAGAAAAACATATTTTTTAAATTATTTAAAGTTAAGTAAATTTGATTTTGTTGAAATTTATAAGTTATTGGAGATTTTCTTGCATTTTTGGTTTATATTTAGTTGACAGCTCTAAGTTTGTGTTTCAAAACAGACAAAGACCAAAACACTAAAGGTTGTAAAACAGAGCTAAACAGAGGCAATGTCGACACTAAAATGAAACAAAAAAACAATCTTTAGCATTTTAGTGACCAGACAAAGACCAAAAGCAAGTCTAGAAAAATCAATATTGACCAAATCAGAAAAGCACGAACACTAGAAGGAAGATGTTCCAACTAACCTGATCACATATTGACATTGAAGAGGTCAGTCAATTTGTTTTTCGATTGATCCAATGAACCGGAAATAAAAACTATAAACCAAACAATCCACCTGAAAGATATGAAGAAATTGATTAACATAAGTGTTAGTGAATTAAGAAGAACACAAACTGTTAGAAAAGAGGATAAATAGACAGTTTTATTAACACAAATATAGTTTATTTTCCATGTGAAAACATATTCAGTTTTCTCTGAATCAAACACATAATTGCAATGCTTTGCTTCGTAATTAAATCATCAACCTACAGTTAAAACATCAACTTTAACCTCACAAATAGCCTAAAAACGAGAACTAATCTTTAACCTCACCATGCAAAAAAATCACAATGAAAAATAGAGCAATTACATCACGACGACCTAACTTCAATTTTTTTTTAAACATCTTCAGATCCACAAAAATCTCAAATTCATTACCTTTCTTCTCGCTTTCAGCTACATGATCTTCCTCAGATTCATCAAATTTTGATTTTTATCCTTTTCCTCAGAAGACATATGACTGAATAATCTAACCCAGAACGAAAAATTTGAGGAAGGAGAAATCCATTGTGGGCAATAGGATGAGAAAAGCCAGACATGGTCTCAAATTTAGTGAGAATTACAGTAGTTGCGTTAATTGGAACACTATAAAATCTCGATACACTTCTGAAAAATGAAAAAAAATGGAGAAAGAAAAACAAACATCACACACTTTTGTTTTTTTGCTAAGCCTAATCAAAACGTGACACGTCAAGATTCTTATGGGGCTTTTCAGACTCTTAAATAAGAGTCGGTTCTTATGTTATTAACCAATATTAATTTAATTTTAATCTAAGTAATGTTAAGAACTCTACTTAAAAACCCTCTAAGAACCCTCTTTGGAGATGCTCTAAGCAAGCTCTGCGGACCTTTATTCGGAAGTTTGGTTTCATAAACTAATACAAACACATTCATGACTTATAGATATAGTTCTATGGAACTATTTTTTTCAATAATCAATTAGAAACACTTTTGATACAAAGCACTCCCTGCGATTTCAGCGTTGGAACAAGCTTAAAATTATAATAATAACTCCTTCTATTTCATATTTATTGTCGGTTTATAAATTAAAATTCGTTTCATATTACTTATCCTTTTATATTTTCAGACGTTTAATAAAATTTATAGTTTTGTCATTTCTGTTTTGATGTATTGACCAAAGAAATAATACTAAACAAATGTTAATTAAAGGGTAAAAAATCATTTTTAATAAATAAAAAAAATTAACGACAAATAATATGAAACCGAAGGATTTTTTTTTTTCGGAATATGGCTAGCCTCTAACCTCATCAGTCGTCATTTATGGAAGTAAATTCTTAAATATTTTGATAAAAACTTAAAAGGAAAAAAACAGAAAATTTGAGTACGCAAATATATACGAAATGGTGGATCTTATCCAAAAGGCCCGAAATCAAACGTGGACAAAACCCGATATCATCTTTCTGTTTCTTGTTGGCAACAACCCAACATCATGATGGTCATCACTCATCACCGTTTTAATTGATCAAGCTAAGTTAAATTTTTATTTTGAAACATAAATGCTACAAATGTAACAGTGTAGGTATCTTCCTAGTCACATTCTTTTATCAGCGATAAACTCAAATGAAACAATGGAATAATTAGCGTCCCGAAAAAATAAAAACAAAAAAATTGGGTTTGAATGGTTGAATAACAATATATTTGGCATGTATCGTTTTGATGTACTGTACGTCATTCAATTTTTATGTATTTTTATATGATTTCATAGTCATACGATATATATATATATATATATATTTTTTTCAATAGTATTATCAATGGATCCGTAGCCTAGTAATGGTATTATGATAGTACTAGGAGATTAGTTACTTTGCGCCATGAGTCCAATCTCTCTTTGATACGAAAAGTTAAATTTTAAAATTAGAAGTCTGGGTACTGGGAGATTATATGTCCAAAGTTTAAAATTTCATATGGTTTAACAAATAAAAAAGCATGCGGTATTTAACCTAGATTTTTTTTGTTTTCAAAACAATACATAATTTTTGCTGATTTAAGTTCGGGTTATCACAACACCACACTAGCATAGACTAGTAGACGAAATGTTATTGTCAATACAAATATTCTTTACGTTAATTTTGTTTGATTATTTATTATATTACATGCTTCTTTTGCAACTATCTACCTTCCCTCAAGTAAATTAATTTGCATCTAAGCATAACCCAAACCAGGTAGATACTTTTCTAATGTTTTGTTTTCACCAAATTGGTAATTTAGACACTCAAAAGAAAAAGAGGCTTGATATATGCACACACTTTGAGAGATCTTGTTTTAATTTTTTTAATAGTTACTAGTAAAAGAAATTATAAAATGAAATCTGAAAAACATAAAGAAGTGATAATTTATGGTAAGGGGGAGATCGAGTGAGAGTGTGATAACACTCTCATGATTTCACCAACCATTAGCCCCACAATTTCTGATAAAGCTCCAATTTTATCTGATTTATTTAATTTTTACAATGTATAATAATCTGACTGATACAGAGTTGACGCTTAAACGTTATTGATTCATGACTAAATAAAACCAATAGAAGAAGTAAAGAAACGCGTCACACTAGATACATAATAAATTGATTAACTGGTATAATAATGTAACTAGCGAGTAACGTAAGTTAAGTAACAATATGATTAATTAAACGGTTGACTAAATATTAATGAACAGAGTCGGTTTCTCTAGTGTTATAGAATGAGAAAAGGGTATTTTTAATGAACAATTTTATCTTTAAATGAAATTAGATCGTCTACAAAATAATATAGATATATATATATATAATTATAAATTATTTCTAGAGAAATATGTTAAGTTAGAATTTGAATATGCTATTATGATACTTAACACATGATATAGTGTCGCTAGTTGTATTTAATATTAATGAATATAATTGGTATACCTAATTGGATTAATACAACTTATATAATTGAGTGAATGAGTAAAACTAATATTTATTTGAAGTAGTTGTAATAAAATTAAAATAAATTAACAAATTTTACTAACGTAAAATCGGCATACCACAATGACACTTAGCTTAAAACATATAGATGATGCAGGTAGAGACAACATATTACGGAAATACAGGTGGATTTAAAACAGAGGGTATATTCTCTTTCATAAAATAACAAAGAAGAAACATTCACAAGACTGTATATGGCTTAGTGATATAGAACAAAAATAACAAAAAGTATCATAACGAATGAATACAATGCAATATCCGTTATCAACAAAATAATCGAATAAATTTGGATAAATTAGGAACCAAGTGTAGTTTGGCTTTCAAAAATTCAATTTACATATATCTTTGCAAACATTCACTTTTTGGTAATATTTTTATTGATTAGAAAATGTTTACGAAGTTTTGAAAAAAAACAACTCTAATTAAGAAATAAAAAAATTTCGAAAATGACTAAGTTAGTCAATTTATCTGGACATAGACATTGAATACAATCTTGTGGCAAGTCCACTCAATTTTGGGCTATTCAATATTTAATTTAAGTGCATGGATGACTTACAGAATATGGTCTTAGAAGAAGTCGGACGAATAAAACTCTGATACTGAGGTGTCTATGTATTGGAATCTAACAGCTAGCACTTTCTTCTTCCTCTTGTAGTGAGCTAATTAAGAAAATTGAAAAAGAGAATCAAATATCCAATAATGAGCACGCACGATCACGATCCGTCTTCTTCGATTCAGCTATAAAAGGAAAAAAAGAGAGAAGAAGAGTGGGCCCTAAAGTGAAGAGATATCACTTTTGTAATCTTAATCGCTTTGCATTTCACCGGGAAGGCATTACTATCTTCTGAGACCTTTTCGTCAGGACCACTCATTGCAACTCATTTCCACTTTCGAATCTTTGTCTCATCTCTTTATGCATGTGTGTATGTGTGTGTGTAAGAGGGAGGCTAATGTGTAACCATCTGGTTTTTCACACATGCATCCGTATATAGATACATCATTCTTCAATATATATGTGATCAGACGTTATCAATCGATCCTCCATTATTTGTAAGAATAACTATATGGAAATTCTATGTAGAATTGTTTAGTTCACGTTGTCATAGTTTATGAACTATATAATATTTCCAATAACCCTAATGTTTAAAAACAAAACCTTACAACCTCCATATTATTATTATTTAGGTTTGCAACCTAATTTTAACACACTCTTTCGACGTACTTCGTATGTCGGAATGTATGTAAAGCATGGAAAATATCCAAGATAATATAGCAATTGCGTTATTTTTATTAGATTCATGCAATTAGCAAAATAACAATTATTTTTGTTAAAATAACCATTATTAGTATGTAGTGGCTGAATATCATATTTTTACGAATACTTCGTAATGGGCTACGGATGCTATAAGTTATGATGTATTATAAAGTAAGTGAACTGATGTTAATTGTACCTTGATTGGAGATGGATTAATAAATGCAGGGCAAAAACCACTGATTGATTTTATGATCCGTATGCTGATTTAAAGAATAATTTTCATTAAAAATGACATGTTTCTCCTATTTTCATCTTAATTTTTAGTTCAAGTTTTTGAGAAATTTTGAGCGATTCCACCGTTAGTACTAAAGTTACAATGATATAAGCATATTATTAGTTAATTAGAAGCTCAATAATAACATTATTTAAATATTTAATTAATTTTCATCTTTTAAAATAAATTTATAATAAGTATTTAAAATTATTAAACTACACCTTTTGTCATTGCCCTCGATCGTACTGACTCATGAAAAATGTCTATGTGCTAGACTCACTAAAAATTCATCCAAAGTAATTATTATTTTTTGAATTTTCAAAAAAAGTAATTATTATTTTTAGAAAAAGGTTCAGGGTTTAAAGTGAGAATTTCTGAAATAGTAAGATACCTATTCGAGGTCGATGGAGCATGCAGTTTATGATGTAGATTAGTAGTTTTTGATCAGAGTTGTATTAGTTGATGTTGAGCCATGTGTGGCAAATGTGTTTGAAGCAGAGCAAATATTTCGAAACTATTAAGAAATTAAGTATTATAATCAATATTCATATTTGTTTTTACCAAATTAACTTTTGATTCTTGGAGAACGTGTTTTGGTATGCATTTTCGTGTGTTGAGTTGCAAATAACATATATTTGTGGAATTAATTAAGATACTCCAACCATGATATATTTGTGCAATACCAATCATGATATCGTTGGCTAACTATTGAGATTTATAACCCAGCCTTAAAACGAATCTAATTTGTATGACCATATCTATAAGAACTGCAAATTTGGTATAGACACAAATACCACAATTAGTATGAGTTTCATTAGAAAAAATCAGGTACAATTTGAAAAAAAATGATGGAAAAAAACAAATATTGGTATTGTTTGGTGTGGCTTTAATTAAACTCAGTGGGTAATTATGGAGAGTAGTATCGTCACGTCAAATCTTGTGACAGATATTTAAATTCCGAGATTATTCTGTTTTAATCATTGATCAATGAACCGAACAAATCAAAATTATTCGTTTCCCATTTAACTAATTTTATTAAATAATTTTAACGGACGAAAACTGAAATGGTCCATTTAAGACCGTTAATATAATGAATGCGCCAAGGACCAGTTAGAGTTTAAAGCATTTTGGAATCGGATGGTTCAGAAGGAATTGGGCCCACCGGCTGGATCGTCCAGCTAGGTCTTTTCCCTTGTGGCGGAGGACTCATTATGGACCACTACTATTACTTACGATTTTAATGAAGTTTCAAATTTATTTTCCCTCTTTGATCCGACCCTATACTTCTTTCCCGCGGAAATTTTAGTTCTTTAGGTTTTTGTTTGTTGTTAGTATTTCCCAAAATATTTACCAATATAAGGCTAATCATCATTTGTCTAAATGAATTAGAAATTTCATTACATAGAAGGCAAAATAGATCCTAGTTCAAAATACTAGATAAGAACAAAAAAAAGTCATGAAAACTCTTGTCTTGTGTGCTTATTGTTACGTTTGTCTAAATTCAAATACTACTTGGAATTATATGTGTTTTAGTTAGTTTAGTTCTAAGCCTAGAAAATATCCAAACCATATATTTGTAACTCTATTTTATAAATATCACAAATATCATATCTATATTGGAATCATCGAGTTGGATAAGCCAATTTGTAAAGAATCAGCGAGTGACGACATTTTTTTCTATCCTCGATGTCAAAGCTTTAGATGATAGAAGAGAAATCTCTGATTTAGATGGTTCAAATGTCTTTGTTTCGATGAAATCTTACAGAGGAGGAGACGAAGTCGAAAGTGGCAAATCGATAACAATCGCATATGAACTAGGAAAGGAAGATGAGCTAGGAGGAAATATGAAGACATCCAAATAATCAACTGGAGCAATAAGAAATTGATTCCAAAATGGGATCATTTTCTGATCGCATCGACATTGTAAGATACAAATTATATTTTCACAAAAAATTAAGTCTCGAAAAATTAAAATTATACGACACCAACTCTTTTACTGAAACTATACATCCCAATGCCGATGGAGAACTTTTTGCTAGACAATAAGGAGCATACTACAAGTCTACAACTACCTAATAACACACAAATATTGGAGTGGAAGCAATACCATGTAGAACGTCTCGAAAAATGTTATACATTTCAAATCTATTGATAGTGAATAATTTATAAAAATATGTGGTATCCAATGCCCATTCGCCCCAATGTTGTTTTCTTTAATATATGTTGATAGTGCAATATTTAATATATGTTGTTTTCTTTTAATTCGTCCATTCTGATAAGGAGTGCCCTCACAGAGTCTCATAAACAACTCATGTGTTCATGAAATAACTGGGTAATGTATATATACTAAATGCCATTGTCATTTCAAAATATTTTTATTGGGACGTTGAATCGGTAAATGTAAAAGAACAATGTGATTTTTTGGAGCTTGTAGTTTTTAACTCAACAAGTATTGATGAATTAGAGAAATTCTCAATGTTCATTTTAGAACAAAATTTTAACTAGAAACCCTTCTCAAGGCTTCTGGACAGGGTCATCTAGAACATCATTTTCGCTAATTTTAAGGGGTGTACTCCTACATTGTCTTCTCAACAGTTGGTTTATTTATTGCAGCTAAATAACTAGAATAAACTCTTGTGGGGGGGGGGGGGGGGGGGGTACCCAGAGTTTTGTAATTTGTTTATGACATAATGAAGTTTATTCAAAGTGTATAGAAACCATTTTCTTGAGTTTGTTATGAGTTAATGAAAAAATGTAAACATAAATCATTTCAACTTTTCTTTTTCTTTTCTTTAGTTCAAAACTCTTACTCTAAATCAAGCTATTATCTCTCTTTTCTATCTTCTCGGAAAATCCTCTAATATAATGTATGGTAGTTTAGTTACTATATTGAGTTATACAAGCTTTCATACTTCATCTGATAAGAGACCCAGCGCATAGATATTTTAAGCTAACATACTTTAATATGATCTTTTCTCAGTCATATATATAAAGATATGGACGCAATCATCTTTACCGTTTGTTGTAGAAGGGCATTACCGCTTTCCAATGCAATTTGGTTGACAAGCCAACTATATAATTCAGAGCCAAGAAAAAAGCATAAACTATAAAAGGAAATAAATAAATAAAGAAAAGTTCAGAAAAAAAGAAGAAGCAAAACATGATTTAAAAAAAAAGTCAGTGCTTCTTATGTTAAGATTGTGGGACTATGAGCTGTAATGATAAATAAAACCTGTTTGCCTATTTGGAGTCAGCCAATACTAATTACTTCACCCAAATTTTAATAAAAATAAAAAGTATGGTTTCTAATTAATGATTTGATGTTGACAAAATAAAATTGAAAGATTTGATTTGGGATCTGAATATCTGATATTGTTTCCTAAAATTTCCCCAACAGCTTGGCAAAAGTGTAGGGCTCAGCTTGTTACTTATGTGCCTTTTACAAAAGAAATTCTGTAAGATCCTTGTTCCCCTTTTTCCCTTTCCCTTATATTTTTCATAATGAACTCTTTATTTCATGTATAAATATCTTATGATGAATTAAAACTTCAGAATTTGAATGTGTATATTTCTGAGTAAAAATCCATTTCCCATAACAATGTACTTTAGTTTAAACAATGAACCCATTTCGTAGAGAATATATGTCAGCATCCATTCTCTAATCACATGACCTTTTTTGTCATCAACATTTTCTAATCACATGACTTGTTAAGGTCAGCATGAATTTTTAAGGTCAGCCACATGACTTTTTAAGGTCAGCCAAAGACTTTGAAGAAACTAAAACTGTTTGATTTTTTTCCCCTGTCAAATCCGATTTTCATTATATGCCTCCATCTTCTGTGGCAAAATTACTTACAATTTTGAGGTTATGTTTCCAAGAAAATTTGGTACCAATGCAGCCATATTGGATGGAATTGTGTATATTTGGGATTTTGATTAAATTATGGATATAGTTCGTCAGTTTGATTAGTTTGTCCACGTACATTGTAGTCCAAAGAATAAATCTGAATTGGAACTTGTAGAGATAGAAATATACCCTGGAACTTGGAACCTTCAGAAAGATGCGAATGAGTTCTTTTCATATACTTCATATGTGATTAGCAAGTGATGCGGTTAATTTATATTGCGAATGATAACACGATTTGGCAGGGATACAATTACCTTATATCTTTGAATGATAAAGTGATTTAGAAGCAAATGAAGACAAGTACTATATAGACAGTTGTATTTTTATGTCATTTATTTACTGCAAAGATAGAAACGAGATTCCGTAATTTTCTAACAAAAAGTGTGATTCCACAATTTTCTAGTCAAAACATCATCAACGATTTAATTAAAAAAACACCAAGTCAAATGTGCGATTACGTGAAATTACCTCAGAATAAATTTTGTATTTTTTAATCAAAATACAATGACACGATATGTCTTTAAAATGAGACTACGCAACTTTTTGCAAAAAAAAAATAAAATTTCCGATTATCTAATTTCTCAAATGTGCAATTTTCTGTCAAATAGACAATTTATGCAAACCTATTTGACGATTTCTCTAACATCGTAGAAATTATTTCAGCTAATTATATACATATTTTTTGCCAAAAAAGTATTCCAAAATCTTCTATTGAAATAAAATTATATGATTTTCAGGGAAAACATGATTAAGCAAAATTTCACTAAAATCATAGTTTTCCAAATTTTCTATTTTATAGTTCGATTCTAGGATTCAACTTCGAAAATGTAATTGCACAATAGTTGGTGGAAAAGAGTACAATTGTGTTTAGGTTAAAAATATGGAATCACATTTTTGATGGAAATTTTCAGACTTGAATTTTTAGGGGAGAAATTAAGAAATAATGTTCTTGTGAGATTTTTAAAATTGTGTTTTGAAAAGAAATGGTAACCGTTTTTAAGCATGAAATTAGTGAGGTGTGTTTTTGGAAGAAACTTGAGGAGTAATAATTTTGACTAAAAAATATTAAATATTATTTTTGGCAGAAATAATATAATTGTGTGTTTCGGCAAAAAATCATAAATCATAAGTAATCGTTTTTTCAACTGAAACTAATTATCGCTACAAATCGCCTAAGACAGCTTAGCTCTCTTAAGGTCACCTAAAAAGCCGTCTGATTCTGCTTAATCATAAAATCACGTACTTTCAATATATATATAAGAGATAATGATCATAAGTGTCTAGATCATTTTTAAGAGAATTTTGTAGAATATATATACGGGTTTCATAAAATTATGCTAAATAGAAACTTTTGACAACAATTTCACCTCGTCATTCGCGAAGGAGAAATTCCAAAGTTCATACAGACATTAGTAAAGACTTTGATGAAGCCCATTTTGAGGAGACTTCTAGTGTTTCAAAGATCCTTGTAACATTTTCTTACCATTTTTTATGCAATTGTGGAGATCCTATTAATACGACCAAGATTCAACCTGATTATGAGGTCTACATGCTACAATGGTATCTAAAATGGACATCTATCTGAAAAGAGATCAAGCATAGATTAATAGGATCTATATAGCCAAACTAATTAACAAAAATATGACAAAAAAATCATGTGGAGGCCGTACAATTAACAATAATTGGAAAAGGGTCAGCAGAATTATAAATGTACTGCGGTCTTAATTTCTGACGAATGTACAACCAGTGGTCCAAATTTCTATGACACTTCTACTAGAGAATGAAATCATTTCGACAGCGAAATTTCATTGACACACTCATTGGTAGGACATATATTCAAAGCTTTATTTTTCTTTGGGGGGTAACAATTCAATTAGTTATGTCCACTAAAAAGGAAGACTTTATAGTTAGCTAAAACAAATATTATGTATATAACAAAAACTCACCACAACTTGTGCCAAAAAAACATTGAACCAAAAAAGGGAAGAAAATCAAAGAGCATACCTAACTAAGGAAAGCTAAACAAAAAAAAAAAAAGTATAGAAAGATTTACAAAGTGGGTTCTAAGCATGCAAAGAGAAGAGGGTCCCCTCCTCTCCTTTGGGCAGATGATTATCAATTCCCACCACAATCACTCTCACAAAATTTCCTTTTCATTCTTTTCCCCAATTTGCATTGCAGCTGGAGATAAGTCTTAATTTACATCACTCCCAATTCTCCTTTGAAACCAAACCATCAGTTTTCGATCACTATCCTGCGTTTTGGCAAGTTTTGTTATCTTGATGTAAAACCTTAATTTGTTTGTCAAGCCGTCGTCTAATAATTAGTTTGATCAGTTTTTCTTGACATGCCCGTCTTGTTTCCAACACTTGTACATGTCTTCTGCTATTCTCTTTGCATCCACTGATGCTCCAAGTATCCCACGTTTTGTGAATCCGACCGCATATAGCCCACATTCTCCTCTCCATCCTTCTGGAAACTCTTGTATTGGAAACCCATCTTTCTTGCTAAACATTTTATTCTCCTGTAAAAATATTATTATTAATTTAAAACAATTTCTTATATTCTTAGGAAAATAAGAATTCTTTGATTTAAGTAAAGATAAAAAGAATAATTGTTTAACAAAACAACTATATTATCATATATTGACTACCTTTAGCCAAGAGGGTACGTTGCTTTTGTAGCCAGTTGCCAATATTATGGCATCGAATCTCTCCGTTTTCCCGTTATCGAACTCAACTTCATGCCGTTTTAACCTTCTTATCCCGGAACAGATCTTTACCATTAACAAATTAAATCATAATCAGTAAACCGATTATTAGCACTAGGTACATCATATTTGATTAAATATACGGTACCTTGATGTCTCCGGTTTCGATCTTGGCGAGTGTGCCGACGTCGAGAACCGGAGTTTTGCCGGTGATATTTTTTAGCTCAAGTGGGCCTAACCGGGGCCGGTTAAGACCTAATTGGGTGGTATCCCCGAGGATGAACCGAGAAACAACCAAGAGGAATCTGTCAACGAGCCGGATGGGTAGCCATTTGAGTAACAACATGGACAGCCCAAAAGTCGATGTACCCAACATCTCTCGTGGTAGGACGTGCACCTTCACCAGTTAAAAAAATAAACATAATTAGTAAATACTGTAGCTATGATTCGAATGAGGAAAAAAATATTATATTTTACTTTGAAAAATATTAAGTGACTGTTTTTTTTTTTTGGTTTGTGAGAATGTTTGCGCGTGCTCGTGACAATCCCAATAAAGTTGTTGTTCTCATAATTTTCATTCTCTGAAAAATGTTATAAAAATAATACTTCTGGTTTAAAGAAATTAGGTAAACCTCTTTATTCATTAACATTTTTTAAAAAATGTTATAATAATTTTTGGAACTTGAAGTCACAAGGGCATAAACGACAGAATAAAGTCTTAAATAAGAATATTACCAGCCTTTATATTTTCTCGCAAATTTTAAATTTTCTAAACAGATTATAAGAATCAAATATGAACATCACACTGAAAAGCAAAAGAAATTATGATACATATATCTTTCTATTTTTCAAAAAAAAAAAAATAGAAAACAAAATTGCATAGAGAGAAATAATTTATTGCTTTTTAAAAGATATATAAGAATATACTTTTAAATATTTATTTAGAAGTAGTTTATATAAATGTTAATTTCTTCAAGAAAACTATACAATGAAATCAAAATATATTATGAATTACTTTAATTAATAAGTTCAGATTTTTCTTCTTTTAGCAAATAGAA
The DNA here is from genome assembly GCA_963854855.1 of Nasturtium officinale. Taxonomy (NCBI): domain Eukaryota; kingdom Viridiplantae; phylum Streptophyta; class Magnoliopsida; order Brassicales; family Brassicaceae; genus Nasturtium; species Nasturtium officinale. The sequence goes on from OY978509.1 coordinate 6,926,780, forward strand.
GAATAAGAAGGGTATATAGAAACGTTAACAATTCTTCTTCAAAAAATGATGTTTACGATTGAGGCACTAATGTTTTTTAATCTAAAAAATAACTAGAACTTTTCTTCTTTCTAATATTCATTTAACCAGAACATCTAACAAAAACATATTCGTAGAACGAAATATTATCAAAACAGTCGATTTTATTTATATCTGAATAAACTTGCAGGAAAAATATCTTGAGCTTAAAAACAAGAAAAAAGCAGGTTATATCATGGTTTTGTTTTAGCATAGAAAAACTCCACCAAACATGAAGGAGCCAAAGTATCGAAAACGCATAAGAAAAAGTTAATTTAATCTCCACAATACTTTTTTCTTAAATCAAGAAAAAAAAGAACTCACAGCGTCTCTGACAACGAGAGAAGGCTGAGCACCGAAGTTGCATAGATCCAAACAAACCTCCATGCCGGAGTTTCCACATCCGACGACAAGAACCTTTTTCCCGGCGAAATCTCGGCCGGTCTTATAATGACTAGTGTGCTTAACTTCCCCGGCGGCAGCAAACTTATCCATCCCCTCAAACCTCGGTACAACCGGCTCCGCATTCTCCCCCGTCGCCGCAACCAACCACCGGCAAACATACTCCGTCGTACCATCCTCTCCCACGCTCGTCACGCGCCACATCCCAAGGTTTTCATCAAACTCAGCCGACTCAACCGTCTGTCCGAACTGCGGTCGTATATCAAATGTCCGAGCGTAGTCCTCAAGGTACTCTATAAACTGTTGCTTTGTCGGGTAAGTTGGGAAATCGGCGGGAAAGGGTATAATCGGAAGTTCACAAAATTGTTTAGGAAGATGAAGATGAAGACGGTCGTAAGTCTTGAGCTGCCATAGTGATGCTATACAGTTTGATCTCTCCAGTAGTAGAGACGTTATTCCTTTCTCCTTTAAACAAGCCGCCGTCGCTAGTCCCGACGGTCCGGCGCCTACGATCACCGGACCGGTGACGACGCAGATGCGACGTGGTGACGTCATGCCACGGTGGAAGCTTGACAAGTAATCATGTGCTAGTTTCCCTTCTATTTCTCTCATCCTACAAAAATCCATCAAGAAAATATATAGCCTTCTCTTGTTTCTCTATCTTTGCTTTTTTATATATAGAGAGAGACTTGGTGTTTTTATTTGTAATGTAAATAAGTACGTATATTTCTTAAGGGAATACGAGAAGGGTTTGTAGTATAGAAGTGGTGGTGGTGGTGACACTAATTAAGAGCAAAGGACAAAATTAACAATTTAACATTGATGTGGAGTGAGAAAAAAGAAAGATGGTAAAAAAAGAGAAAAATATTTATAATGGGGTTTTGAAGAGAATAATACACTACGATCCGAATCAAAGAGGTTATTAGGGTTTGGATTGAATCTGCTGAAAAGAAGGGCAAGAGAGACAGAGAAGGATCTTATCCAAATGAGAAGAATGAGTAAAGAGAGTGAGAGATAAGCGTTGATTTGTGTTTTGATGAGAGTAGAAATTGGAGGATGATCAGAGAACTACGGGTCTCTTAAATCGCCATTCAAACTTATAAGAGAGATAGATGGAGAAAGAGAGAGACAGAAATTTGTTAGTTGTGATGTGACTATCTCTTATCTGTGGGATTGATTATGTGTATTTATATAATATGAGTGTGTATAATATAAATGTGCTTAAAAATGCTTAAATAAGGGTTTTGTATATTTAATGGAGTTCTCTTTTGATTGCCCACCTATGAGATTTTGTTGTTCCATTCCACTATACTTTTGACTCTTTACCTCATGGAAATCTCAGAGATTAATGAAAGTAAATTTTTTTTATTGTCTAATGATAACCCAATGGCTGCAAAAAATATTATTCTTCTATAATATACAAAGAATATTATTCTTTATTCATATATTTTTCATGTCCATTACATCATTTTCATTGTATCCAGTCACAAATTTAAATATTCCAGATAAGTCTTTTGATGAACTGATCTTATAACTTACCCAAATTAAATATTCAGTCCACAACATCCGGAAATTCAAAAATCCATGTGAGAACTTTTCGAAAAATTTGCATTCAAAATTAAAAGAAACTAAGTTTTCAAAATTTATGAATACATAGAGCAAGAGTAGAAGTGTTGAACATTTAGTAATAATGACCGTTCCATATGCAAACAAATGCAATCATCATTTAAGACCGTGAAACATTCAAACCATAGTGTTTTTTTTTTTTTAAAGAATATGGTGCAATCAGTATCAATTTTTCTTTTTATTAAATATTCGTTTATTTTTAAAATTTTGTATCAGCATCTATATCTCTGTTACTACTCACATTATTTGCAAACCACGAGCTATATAAAAGGCATGAAAAAAAAAGAGAGATTCTCAAAACCTTGAATCATAATTTGAACCCCAAACTTTGGTCGTAAACCATGCTTCACATTGTTTAGTTTCAATCTCAATCCTAACTCTAAAAGAGTTTCTTATTTCCAGCCTATCAAATATACAATACAATTAATGACTCATTAGCCGGGGTCTAGGATTTGAAGAAAACACGGGGCGAAACTCCGTAATTGGTCGTTTCCATGTTCGATCCACTTCTTAGAAACTTTACACATTTACTAGACCAGTGAGCTCCTAGGGTTGGACTTAAATGACTCACATAATTAAAGGTACCCAACAAGACATCTCATCCCATAAATGTTGGGCCAAAGATCTGGAATATATGAGTTATTAAATATATATCCCATACAATCCAAGAAAAAGTTCTTAGTAAGTCTTCATTTTCTCCATCTTGGAGTTCTCCACCTTAGAAAACTCATATTTTGAAACATATATTTACTTGATGGGAATATATTAGACATCGATTAAATAGGCGAAAGGGCTAAACATTCCACGGTTGAAGGACATAATTAAAATAATATATGTATGATTCATGGGGATTTCTCCAGAGCACCACAACATGTCACTCCAAAAGCCTTTTATGATCACCGTCATCGTCTTTGACACGGCCACAGTCATAGAAAAGATCTTAAAGTTCCAAACTTGGATTTAGAAAGGTTAATTAATGCAATAAATATTGCAGTTCTTCACCCTTATCGTCGAATACGCTGATTTAACTAAATGCATCCATGATGTAGCTAAATGCTACCACCAGCCTATAGATAAACAAGATTTGGCTTCATACTCTAGATAAGATCGTGGCCAGTGAAAAGCTTCAGTGTCGAGTTATCATAGGTCTTAGTATGGAGATTTGAAAACATCTTAAAAGCCTTTGTGATTAAACTCTGCGGTAGCGAATATATCGGACAATTTATCATTTCCTCGGTTGTCAGTATATATAGGATGTTTCAAAGAATTTTAAGATGGTTTACAAGTTTTTATGCAAATTTATTTTTTGAGTCTTTGTATAATGCAGTTTTCTAATTATTAGGTAATTTTTTTCAAGTAAATTTAAATGATGTTTAAAGAATTAAAAAGAATTTAAGATGCACATTTTTAACCAAAACATCCTTGTACACTTTACAACAGAGAAAGTAATTAGGAACCAAGTGATAAACCATTTTCAACCAAGTATCAACATCATGAAGTTTCATTTTATAACTTCGTGGGTCCAAAAGTTAAAACTTTTTATATAAATTTATTTAGTAAAGGGTCAATTTTTTAATAATCTAGGTGGGGGTGGGGGAATGTGTTGGGCCGGGGCTGCATAGTGTGTGAATCGAGTAAAGACAGAACACATCCAAATAAAAAAAACCGTGATAATTTAAAAGGTTACCTGAAAAAGTTTGTCTATTCGTCCAAAATAGTCCAATATTTGTCTAATATTGAAAATGCATAGAACGCCTAGTCGGAGTCTAAGCGATTTTAGGCGGTTTAAGCGGTTTAAGTAATTTTATAATAAATATATATTTAAACATATATATATATATTAACATAATATAATATAATATAATCAAATTATAAAATTGAATAATTTTAAAATTTTAAATTAAAAGAACGTGAAGAATATCAATATTTTATAATTTTAATTTTTTTAAATAACATTTTTATTTTTTTATTTTTATAAAAACATAAATATTAAATAATTTATTAAATTTGCATATCTCACATAGTTCATAACTCATATATTTAGCGTTTAATTTATTTAATTATCACTTATTTTACTAAATCTAACTATCCGTATAATATAAACCGATATTTTAAAAATTTAAGCGGTCTAAGCGTTAATCGGACGGCTTAAGGAGGCCTACCGCCGCTTAGACGGCCGCCTAAACCGCTTTTTAGAACACTGGATAATAGTAAGAGCCATGAGCCAATAGATAGGAACAGTTCGCGGATCAATTCGCGGATCAAGAACATAATTAAATGAAAATAAATAATATAAAATAATTAATTAATGGGGGTATAATTAAAATTCAGTATAAAATTATACTAATTTTGAAAAATTTACCAGGGGCAATTGCCCCCCCTCAATCAACATATACATCCGCCGCTGGACGGGAACTGAGGTTATCAAATGATAGCGGTAGGATAAGTACAAGAGCTGAATCCAGAAGAAAGAGTTATATTTTTAAAATTATCATTTTAAAATCCAGAACAAAAAGTTATATTTTGTGAGTTAAGGTTATTTTAATTCAGAATTTTCATTTTTAAAAAGAGAAAAAATTTCAGATCTCCTAACGATTTTCCAAAAGAATGGAAAATATGTAATGCTTGTTTTCTTCGTTTTTGTTTTTATTTTGGAGATTTATAAACAGATCGAGCAAATAAATTACCAATGTTCAGGTTTATCAAGTTCTTAATTTTAGATATTGTACATCGTTTATTTTAGGCGTTTTCACTACAATAAATTAATTAAAATTTAGTTACATCTTTATATTAGAACAATATGTAAAAATTTGGGATGACGAGATTTAACATGAGTTTTAATTATAATTCTGTGTATATCATTATATAATATTCCTGTAAATAAATCCATTAATACGTAATACATTAGCTACATTGTGAAATCCCAAGAAAATTCTATTACACACTTATACGAAAAAATGAAAATCTATTTGATAACCTGATGGTTCATACGAAAAAATGTATGAAAAAAGTTCAGGTATCTTACAATACTTAAATCACATAACTAAAACCATCTAAACTATGTTTCAACCCATCTTACTTGCTATTCCAACGCATTTTGTTTTTGCTATTGTCTTAATTATCACGTTCTCTATTACCAAATGTAATACAACTTCTGAATATATGAATTATATAGTGGTAGCTCATCGTAGTTACTAAAACGTAGGTAAAACAATTTAAAATATTGGTATTGATGAAGTGGCGTATCTCGTCAGCCACATCGTACATTTGGCAATTTTGTACTTCATATGTTTTCTTTCTCCAAATGGTACCATTTTATATACATTCTTTTTTCTCTTTCCAATAATCATTTTATTGCCAAGCTTTTATTGGATGTGTATGGACAGTTTTATAACATTTTCTTTTAGATTATATGTCAAGGGAGACTTTCCTTTGTTTTCTTTTTAAAAATGGAATAATAAATTAATAATAATGAAATTTAGGTGGTTGATGAGTGATTAATCATGAGTAACAGTATTATAAATTTTGGCTTTATTTAGATACAGTATATATAATATATCTAGCTCAAAATTTCTATATATATATGATTAGTTTTTTTGGGCACACATGACATATATCTATATATATATATGTCATTAATAATATAAATATCAAACTTGGTATAAATATATGTAAATGCAAATTTTGTTATGTATTGCAATATTAATGTATCAGTGTATAATTTAAATAGAATATGGTATTACATTGAGGATTATTAGACATAGTGGCTATTTGGGAGAAATTTAATATGTTCCCTAGAGTCTATGAAAAACAAGGAATGGAGTCGAATACTTTATTTTTATTAATAGAATATCGATAGCAAATAACAAGAGTCAAGGTACTATCAATCCATTTATGAACTCTAATCGTGACAAAATTGGTCGATGATAGTCATGTGGTTTTCTCTTTCGCTGGTAATTGTTTTGTGTCATTTGCTCGTATTTTGGTCTCTCTATTTGTATAGAACCCCTTCTTATTCCTTATGTTCGTGAGACATTATGTTCGTGAGGTCTGAAATCTATTGTCAGCTTTTATTTATGGTAAGATAGTTATCGATATTTACGGGTAATACCAAATATATGTCAATTTAATTTTATAAACTCATATTAATCTTGTCCGATATCTTTTAGAATATTATATATATATATATATTTAATTATGTTTGAGTTTATAGATAATATCTTAAATTATTCAATTATAATAAATCTCTATAAATTAATAATATTAACACTGACAAAAATTATAAATTTAAAAAAGTATTAATTAATAGAGAGATTTACATAATTTAAAAACAAAAATCATATTTAAAATAAGAATTTGAAAATAATATTTTAATATTTTTACTGGTAGTTACATGTTTGAAAATAATTATTGTATATACAATTTTAATATTTTTAGTATAATTTGATAAGATAATATCATATATTTTAAATGTAATATGACATAATTATAGAGGAATTATACAAAAATGCAAACTTATGAATAATTTCAAATAAAACTAAATAATATTTCAATAAATTTTGTTAATTATATTAGTAGTTATATATATAATTATAATTTTATGATATTGATGAGATCGTATCTTACTGACTACATGAAATATAATTTCCATATCTCATCTATGGCCAAAGGTCTTTATTTTGTTTACAAAAAGAGTAAAAATATATAGTTGTACAAAACTACAAATACATTATTGTGAACTCCTGCAATACGAGAGAGCAAGGCAGACGTATCCGAAAATTTTGCTTTGGTATGTCACATTGCATTTCTTCTGTTATAGATATTTAAGATACGTGTATATATTATATTTATTTTTAAAGGTTGATATTTTAACAAAAATTAAAACTTATATAATAAAAAAAAGGATGACCTTAACAAAAAAGGTTGATATTCAAAAACTTATTTTACATATAAAATCACCAAGAAATTGTATAGTTAAATTTTTAACAATCCAAATTAATAATGTATAAATTAAAACTATAAATAAAATTAAATAGCATAAAATTCGTATGTGCATATCATAAGCTCTTACCCCTCTCTCTGTATATATATATATATATATATATATAGTTGGACGAGATCAAAAGGGGAAGGTAGACCATATGGATTATGTAAAGCAATGTAACGCGACATCAACTTCAGGTGGATTTGATTGGAAATAGGTTTATCAAATTCTTTATATTGCATACCGACAGTTGGTAAAATAAAAATAATTTATGAGGATACCAAATTCGTATTAATTTTCACCACAGATTTAATATTTTTGGCATGGATTTTTACTATTTAAATAGTTTCCCGTTTGGCATTTGATTATATATATTTGAAAAAAACTTCGTCATTTCGGATGTCACAATGAGAGATAGGGATACCTCATTGGAATATGAGTGGAGTAAAGATCCCAAGCCAGACAAAATAGAAACACCTAATCCTATTTGTTTATTCACCACTTCCAGAGTAAATGTAATTAAACAAATAACATCACCTAATTGAATCTATTTGCCTACCCTACCATGAATGAACCTTGTACATGTGTTTATTATAAGAGCATTCCCATTGATAAGAAGTAAGGGTATATTCCCAAAAAATTTTATATTAAATTAAAGATACTTATTAAAAAAGTGTATTTAATAAGATATTTAGAATTTTCTTAAATATACTCATAAATATATATGCTATGATTTGATTAGTTCTATTTTTATTTTAAGATTTAACAAATAAAATTAATTAAATATATTATTAATAGGATTCGGAATAGGGATGGTCTAAGTATTGTTGACTAATATTTACATAATGCATGAGATTTATCACTGTAATCTATTATGCTCAGTTCTCTAACTTTAAAATCAATTTAGTGAATTATTAAATAAAAATAAACAAATCAAAATACTTAAGCTCTATATATATTACTAAGAATACCTATTAACAAAAAAGACCTATTACTTTAAAAACTATTGTTCTTGTATCTGTGTGGTTTAGGATTATTAACCTTTCCAAAAATCATATATATATATATATATATATATATCTGATAATTTATTATGTTGAAGATATAATCTGGCTATGAATATGTATTGTTAAATCAATTCATCATCATTACTATTATTATTATTATTATTATTATTATTATTATTGGTTCCTACTTCTTAAAAAATAGAAAAAAGTCTAGACAGAAAATTAAAAGAAATATTCAAATGTTATAAAATCCTGAGGTTTTTTGCCAATATGAAGTGTTGACTGTAGTCTGTATACATGGTTAATTTTTCTTTAAAAGAATACACTTTTCAGTCAAGATATTTATTGACCATCTCAGTCATCATAAATATAATTCAATATATATATATATGAGCAATGGTTAATGCTAATATTAATAATAAATCATTGTCCAGGTTCAAATCTGTAAAATCCATATAAAAGAAAAAGATATGTCTTATAATTTCTTACAAAATAAATTTTATTTCCTCAAAAGTCTCTAGAATTGGAAGATGAATTGCTTTAAAGCAATGCAATTTTCCCACCGTATAAAGGCAGTGCAACATAATTATAACAAGAGAACAATATATAATTATATATATTAATCAAGTTCATACCTGAAAAGGCCATGGGAACTGACTTTAACTGTGAGATCAATACAAAGTACAAAGGAAACACTAGTAGGCTTTGTAGTGCCTATAATGTAGCCTAGGCGTTTAAATTTTCTTTAGTACGCGTTAGTTTAATTAAACCGCCTTCTTTTAAAACTTTATTTATGCAACTCGAGTATCATAAAGCTATACTAAAATGATGCTTTTAGTACAATTTTTATAGAACGTGAGACATTACCTACCGCCTACTAGTTCACGTTAACGCAGCTAGCTGTTGTGTTATTGCCTAATTCAAACCCGTATAATGCATGGACTATTCATGTATCTTCAATATCCTAAGATAATCCATTTGATCTAATGAATAGTTTATAATTGTCAACTTGTTAATTGCTTTCTTTTGTGTTCCTTAGCTTTACCCGAAATTTTCATTTGCCAAATTATTGATTGATTTTTTTTTTGTCCCTTAACAATAGTGATTGAAAACTAAAACAATGAATTCGATACAATTGCCTTAACTTACAATCTCGCTAATCCTTTTTCTAATATCTTAGTTTTTAGTACTTCATTACACCTTATACTACCACGACACAAAAACTATATACTGTCACTTGTGGATTAGTAAATATGGTTTAAAAGCTTGATAGTATCATAATTTGTTTTCTTATTATCACTTCTCTTTAACTATATTTTCATGCACTTTTGTTTTTTGATTATTTTTCTCACCATGAACTAATAGTCACCATTTTATAAGTGAATATATTATATACACCCTTTCATGGATTATAATTGATTAATCAAAGCTGTGACCTCTGTTAGTTTTGAGATTTTTATATCAAATTGCACACATCAATTTGCTATATATTTTGTTAATATATAATAAAAGTGCATAGTAGCTAGCTAGAGATATAGAGCGGATGTTTTTCTAGTAAACTTAATTTTTTAGGAACCCCTAGCTACATGTAAATAAACATTTATTAAAAGTACAAATATTATTAAGATGGATCTATCCGCAATCCCTAGCCCACTGAGCTCCACTAATCTAATTATAAATCCCTAAATTTCCTCTTTTCCTCTCACGAGACATTCGTGGGGGAAGAATGACTTCTGTTTTTTTTTTTCTAAATCAATAATTAAAGGAAATTTCACGCTGGCCGGTTTGCTTTACTTAATCGTGCTAAGTTTTCTAATTGCAATGGGGTTGCTAATAATTACCCAATCTGTCTAATGATTATAAGATTAAGTGGTGATGTGAGAAAGAAGAAAGCAAAGGTGGGATTCTACAATGATTAAAGAACTTATATACTCAATTAAAAACCTAATTTCGTACTCTTTTAATTACTTTTTGTTAGACTTTTGCTTGTCTCTTTGATATTCTTCTATATAAAATTGTTATCAACTATACTCTACCCTAAAATATCACTTCATATGATAGAAAAGTATGAATTTTGGAAACTTAAGCAAATACATTTAAAATATCAATATATCAATTCAGAGGGGAATCCACGTACAGCTACTTGAGCATTATTTGGAGATTATTGGGGAAAAAAGTTGGGCAGATTTAAAATTACAAAACTCTAATTGGGTAAGTGTTTGGGTTTTGTGACCCAAAATCTTTAATGTTCCATTTCCCTTTAATTTGTCTTTTCCCAATTAGCTTTGATTTTCCCTTTCAAATAATCCTTGCATCCTTCGACTAAAATTGTTCATATTACCTTCATGTTGAAGTAATAAAACTATTTCCACCATTTCCATATTTACAATGACTTTACAACGTCTTATGTTTTACTTATCGGTTTATAAAATTGCTGCTGTCGTGAAATTTTTGCATTGACAGAAAAATGGCAAACAATAAAAATTGATTAACCAACGGATGATGATGATAATTTCACTTTATAAAATCACATAAAACGAATGTAAGAAAACAAGTAAAAGATACATTTCTCAATCGCTACCATTATAATTGACGAATGTATATAAATTTTCATTTTCACAAAATGTTGTATTGCAAATTGTTTTTTGTTCAAAAATGGTTTCCCGATTTTTTTCTATCTTTTTTCGAGCAAACAACACAAGAACGCATGAAAAAAATATTCCAAAATGAAAAGTCATATGTTAAAATAAAGGACATAGTATTCTATAACCAAAAACTAGAGTTTTGTTTCAATTTGAACATACATTTGAAAACATATTTCTACGATTTATAAATATATAATTCATAGAAATTGAGTAAAACATTTTTTTTTATCAAATCCTTGTATAAAATGCCAATACTAAAAACAATGCACATGAATGTTTTCTTCTTCTGCATAACTAAAATGGTGATTCACCTAATTTCTAGTCATTGATTCAAATAAACATTGGACTACGAGATATATATATATATATATATATATTTAGTCATTTTGGCATATATATAGAGAGAAAAGTAAGTTAACTCGTGAATAAAGCATTATACTATCATTTGATTGGAGCCTTTAGCATGGATAGATCATAGTAGATTAGTTCATAGCAGATTAGTTCATAGTAGAATAGTTCATAGTAGAATAGTTCATAGTAGAATATGATGTGTCAAAACAATAATCCTTCTTCGGCATATTCGGCTATATATATCCACGTCTTTAAACAATAGTCAGCGCTATGTTAAATGAAAAACAAAATATAGCGTAGTGTGTCGATGGCACAATAACTCAGATTAGCGACAAATAAACGGGGTGAATTTGTAGCAGAGAATAGTATTAACTATTAAGTAATAACAGAGCAATTAGAAGAAAAAAATTGTGATAAAAGATCAATAAACATACGAAACTAATGGTTATACTTATTTTGGTGTCGTTACTTTCCACTTTTGTGATAGATAACAAAAGGAGCCGTACACTTAGTCATCTCAAAGACTCAAACTAAGCATATTTTTTACTATAAAAAGTTGATTAAAAATAATAATGAATAAATTTGTTGTGTTACATTTTAATAGTATATAGGCTCCAAAATTTTACGTATTATATACGAAATTAGAGTTTTTATATATATATATATATATATATATATAGTCTTGTTCAAACGTTTCATTTAGAAATGTAGTATATATTACCGATCAAATCAATATTTAAAAAAGAATTTATAATGGTTACCAACTTACAATAATATAATGGTCTTTATGCATTTCACAATAATATGGAGCGTGTAATATCGTTGGGTAGTTGAGAGATGAGGTTGGGAGCTTAAACGCTCATCCAATATGCTCTAGCCAAATAGGTCCCCTAGGAATAAGAGATTAGACAGATGACTATTTTGTCTTTCTCATTTTTCTTTTTGTTCTATTAAACAAACCAATTATGTGTAGTTAAGTGGATGACTACCAGATCACACTCATTCTCCATTTGGAAACTTTTTTCTAGATGTTTCAATACATCTTTTTGAATGCTTCAACGTTGATAAGCAATACTGTTGATAAGAATGAGCCCTCGTTTGATGGAATTAATTGAATAAAATGTAACTTACGCTAGCTCGTTCTTTAACTCTATGATATTTCGAAATTAATTTAAAAATTAGAACAATGGCTTATATGATATGAATCATATATTTATATATTATATTATATATACTTATTGCGTTTGGGTTTCTACCATAATTTCATTCAACGAATTTTATTGAATAAAATTTAACCATTGCATGTATTTAATCTTGTTTGTAATCTGAGGTTGCAGCGTAACCGGTTAGAGGAGGACAAAGCTCACACCATACTCGAGTTTAACACCACCCTTGGAGAGGAGTATTTACTCACTTTGATTATTGCCTAAAAGTTTGCACTACACAAAAAAAAAACAACTCTTTGTTTGTATATTCTCTAAATGTTTTGACACATGTTGTATTTTTGGGTTTACTTTAAATACGTAAATAGTAAATGCTTTCAGAAAATAATCCTCAATTAATGGATTTAGTTGAACTAAACGAAGCTATTGCAAGTTTTTGTTCTGTTTTGCATCCTTTTCTCTGAAACAAGTCTGCATTTGCTATTCTTCATTAGTAAAGCACACATCAGTTTATTTACTATATATAAACTTACGACAAAGATGTGGAAAATATATAGAAGTGGATCGAACACGCGACTTTTGGATCTTAAGTGTGTTGTTTTCCCAACTAAATCCTCGCTTAATGATATACACTGTTACGTAGCTAAAATATTTACAAATTAAGTCGGGTGCACCTTACTAAGTAACTCACAGATACAATAATATGTTAACTTGAGAAAGGCAATACAAGAAATATTAATTAACAACAGATCGTCATCACAAGCCAATGATGTATTTGACTTCCATCATTCTCACTAGCCTCTGCACTAAAACATTTTGGACTCGGTCAATATATATGTATGCAGTTGTCCCCATCTAATTTCCTTCAACAATTTAGACTGATGAATGATGATGGCACTAAGGATTCTGAATTCTATCCACAATGGAGATTTTACCATTGTGGAATCATAATGTGTGTTGAAATTTGAATGCTGCCTTGAAATGTTGAATATTGAGTTGGAAGCTGAGAAAGTGAAACTTGTTTTGTAGAGTGCATTAAATGTTAATGCTGCTTTACAAGATATCATTTATGCTGCTTTGAAATGGAATTCAACTTGCCGTTTAACGCTTTCAATGACGATCACTTACACAGTTACACAACTCTCTTTAGTGCCAGAGACAAGACATAAACCTTCTTTGATCACTTACACAACTCTCTTAGCTGCAATGACGGTTCAGAAGCAGTATGGTTCCATAAGCTCTAAAGTCTTGGAGGTGGAACAGAGCGGGACTAAGCCTGACTCTATTTTCTTCAACGCCGTTATCAATGCTTTCTCTGAGTCTGGGAATATTGAAGATGCTGTGCAGGCATTATTGAAAATGAAAGAACTTGGTTTAAATCCGACAACGAGCACGTACAACACTTTGATCAAATGGTATGGGATTGCAGGGCGGCCTGAGAGATCATCTGAGCTGTTGGATCTTATGTTGGAGGAGAAAAACGTCGATTTTAGGCCGAATACAAGGACGTTCAATGTGCTGGTGTAAGCCTTGTGTAAGAAGAAGAAGGTGGAGGATGCGTGGACAGTTGTGCGTAAGATGGAAGAGTATGGTGTTAAGCCCGATGCAGTGACGTATAACACGATTGCAACTTGTTATGTGCATAAAGGAGAGACCAAGAGAGCTGAGAGAGAAGTGGTTGAGAAGATGGTTATGGAGAATGCTAAACCGAACGGAAGAACATGTTAGTGGTGGGAGGGTATTGTAGAGAAGGGAGAGTGAGAGATGGTTTGAGGTTTGTGCGGAGGATGAAGGAAATGAGAGTTGAAGCAAACCTTGTGGTCTTCCATTCCTTGAAAGGCTTCGTTGAGGTCATGGACCGTCATGGTATCGATGAGGTAAATTTAAGTCTATTGAATCTCACTAACTGGGTTTGAGTCGGCTTGAATTGGTAATAGAAATTGAAAGTGCAGGTTCTTGCGTTGATGAAAGAGTGTAAGGTGAAGGCAGATGTAATCACGTACAGCACTGTGATGAACTCTTGGAGCTCAGCTGGATAAATGGGGAAAGCTGCACAAGTGTTTGAAGAAATGGTTAAAGCAGAAATCAAACCAGACGCTCACGCTTACAGTATTCTAGCCAAAGCAATCAAATCATGTGCCGGAAGCAATCAAATCATGTGCCAATCAAGCGCAGTTTGGGATCAATGGGCAGATTGTACATTCTTGTACAGTGTTCTTGAACTGAAGGACAAAACTAGCATTGGCTGAACTGAAGCTAGAGATTTGATTTTTCAACTCTTCTGTTAAAATTTCAGTCAATACTTTGAGAACACACTATATGTATATTACATCAGAATGGTCTTTGTATAAAATAAAATATTGTACAGTTGCTGTTTTCAATAGCTGCAGACTTGAAGAAAACCCTCTTACTGACTAATGAGCCGTAACAGAAACAAACCAGTGATACAGTTCTGCTGCGAAAGAATTAGTACACATAGAAACTCGGTTTTGAGCCCGCTCTTCAGTTTTACAAGGACAGTTTTTTTCAATCTATTATATCAGCCCTGGCTCCATGTATTCACTAGACACCTATCATGTACCTTACAAGAAAAGTTCATACCGATTGTCTCCTCACTTTTAGGGGGATTTTTTAACTTCTTGATCCACAGGTTCTGAGGGAAATTTGCTGAGAAGCCAAACTAAGACAACACCAACAAGAGCACCCGAGAGATGTGCAATGTGGTTAACAGTCTGCAAAGAATAGCCACCATATATAGTTCCTGATAATCCAGCCGACGCCTGAGCTGCTTCCATTACCTATGAGAATCAATGAACTAAACAATTACCGTCCCCTGAACTATAAGAGCTTCTATCATATCACAACTTGTTACATCATCAACGCACACACTTTTTCTCCATATTGGGAGATTCTTACCCTTTCAATAACGAACTGACCCAATATAAGAACTTCAAGGATTTTCCTCCAATCCCAAGACATCTACATAATCATTTTTGAAAGAAGTTGAGATTAAGAAAACTACTCCTGCTGGTTGATTAACAAGGAACTGGAACAAGGAGAGAAGAAAAATTTAGTACCTTGACAAGTACACTGATAGCAAATAACCCAAAAACAGCCCCCGAGGCTCCAACAGAAACTGCATTTCTCGGTAAAACTAACCAAGAAACCAAGTTAGCTCCAACACCAGTGAACAAATATGACAACCACAAACCAAAGTTTCCTTCTTCTTCTTCAACAAGCTTTCCTATAAAACCACAAACAAGGCCCATTATCAATCAACTCAAGAATTGATACGCTATGTGAAAATCTTCAACTCTTACCAAAGATGTACAAGAAAAAAAGATTGCTGGAGAGATGGTTCCTAGAAATTATATAAAACAAAACAAACGAATCAGAATCATCCATAAAAAAAAAACTCAGCAAAATGAAGCCATAGAGCTCTCACCAGTTAGCATGACAAAACGTTGCAGTCACAAACTGGTACCAAGCTGGAAAATTGTGATACAAATACAGAGATTTGATGCTTCGAACCTAATTTGAATAAAAGAACCTAAGCTTCATTATTTTTCCAAAATCATTTTTATGATTCACACAAGTTTTTTTTCAATACCTTAAAGAAGTGATCAGCTACATATATGCCAAGATTTATAAGTATGATCCAAAATATTCCATTTGCTCGTTTTTGTGGTTTCTGTTTGTTTTTTGCTTTACTCAATTCAAATTCTGGCGTAATATCTGATAATAAAATACATCAAGCATAATGATTCCATTGAAAATTAAGATTCATCGCTGATTGTTCGTAAATTAGAGGTTAAAATCTCACCGGATTGGCTGAATTTGCAAGCTATTCGAGATCTAAAGACTTTGAGAGGACGAAATACGGTGGGTTTTGTTGATTCAGTCGGCGAAGAAGATACACGGCGGCGATGTAATGGCGGGAATCGGAAATGAAGAGAAGATTGCGGAGGAGAGAGACGGTGGAGATGAAGAAGCTGAGACATTTGAGAACGTTGCAGAAAAAAATTAGGATAGTTTGGTTTAATTCGGTATAATAAGTAAACGACCGTAAACCAAAGAATATATTAAAATCAATATTTGAACAAACCAAACCGAATAACAACCACATATTGACCAGAAAAAACCGGTTATTGATCTTGTGTAAACCCTAATCTACTGTAATCCATGTCTCTTCTTCCGTTTTTCTGACTCTGAGACCAAAGTTACTGTGAATCATGGCGGCCAACTACGAGTATGAAGATGGTCCGGCAGCGAACAACGAGAATTTTCAGCGGGAGGGCGGCGAGATTGAGTACGATCCGCAGTATGTGCCAGATTCGGTGAAATCGTTCGTGGTTCATATGTACAGACACATTAGGGAGAAGAATGTTTACGAGATCCATCAGATGTGTGAGACATCTTTCCAGAGCTTATCGGAGAGACTATTCAAGGAGACGCCATGGCCAAGTGTTGAAGCTATAGCTCCTTACGTTGATAACGATCATGTCTTCTGTCTTCTGTATCGTGAGATGTGGTTCCGGCATTTGTATGCGAGGTTATCTCCTACGTTGAAGCAGAGGATTGATTCATATGACAACTATTGCAGCTTGTTTCAGGTTCTCATTTGATTGATTTCTTTGTGATTTAGCTTCAATGAAGGAATTAGGTGAAAAGAGTGAGTCTCTGTGGTTTGTATGTCTGTGTAGGTTGTGTTGCATGGCGTAGTGAATATGCAGTTGCCTAATCAGTGGTTGTGGGATATGGTTGATGAGTTTGTTTATCAGTTTCAAAGTTTCTGTCAATTCAGAGCTAAGCTTAAGAACAAGACTGACCAGGAACTTGCATTACTTAGACAGCATGATAAGGTTATTTTCTTGGATTTTGATTCATGTTAATTGCAGGCCAAGTTAAATTTTTCGATCCACTTAGCTTATGGTTTACTCTTAGGCATGGAATGTGTATGGTGTGCTCAACTTCTTGCAAGCACTTGTGGAAAAGTCTTCGATTATCCAAATTCTGGAGCAAGATAAGCAAGGTCTTGAACAATTCACTGCCACTGATGGGTATGATTACAGTGGTGGAAGTAACGTGTTGAAGGTCCTTGGTTATTTCAGCATGGTTGGTTTGTTGCGTGTTCACTGCCTCCTTGGTGATTACCACACTGCTTTGAAATGGTTGCAGCCCATTGACATTACTCAGCAAGGTGTTTACATCAGTGTCATTGGATGCCATATCGCTACTATTTATCACTATGGATTTGCCAATCTTATGTTGCGAAGGTATACGTTTGTTTGCATTTTGCTTTGTGGACGAAAGATAGACCCTGTTGCTATTACTGAGCCAATCATTCTTTGGTGGCAGGTATGTAGATGCTGTTCGTGAATTCAACAAGATTCTCCTCTACATTTACAAGACGAAGCAGTACCATCAAAAGTCATCTCAGTATGAGCAAATACTGAAAAAGAATGAGCAGATGTATGCATTACTTGCGGTTTGCCTCTCCCTCTGCCCGCAAACAAAACTCGTTGACGAGTCTGTCAACTCTCAATTGCGAGAGAAGTATGGTGATAAGATGATGAGGATGCAGAGGTATGACGATGAGGCATTTGTTGTTTACGATGAGCTATTCTCTTATGCATGCCCCAAGTTTATCACCCCTTCTGCACCAAGTTTTGAGGAACCATTTGTCAATTACAATCAGGTACTACACATTTTAACAACAGTAGAACAATTTACAGAGGACTTACATGTGTGTTTAACTTCCCCAACTTGGTTGGATATCTCAGGATGCGTACAGGCTTCAGTTGAAGATGTTCCTTTATGAGGTAAAGCAGCAGCAGCTGTTGTCAGGAGTGCGGACATTCTTCAAAGTATACTCCTCCATTTCTCTTGCTAAGCTCGCAAACTACATGGAAGTCGATGAGCCCACTCTAAGGTGAGCCGTGAGAAAACCATCGTGTTCAGATAGCTTTAACTGCTAAAAGTTTCTCTGCAATCTACTTTTCTTTTTGACATGTACAATTTTGAATAATTGCAGGACGATATTGTTAACATACAAGCACAAGACCCATTCAGTTGATTCTGACGGTAGGATCATCTCCAATGCAGACATTGATTTCTACATCAAAAAGGTATGTTCTTCCTTGTTCCTGAATCTCTTTGCCAATGATACTCTGGTGCTTCTTTTACATGAAACTTTATTAAATCTGGTGAAAAAACTGCAGGACATGATCTACGTTGTGGAATCAAAACCCGGAAAACGTTATGGCGATTTCTTCTTGCGGCAGATTGCCAAGGTATGTAAACTGATACTAAGACTTGTGCACATACTCCAGGATCAGATTCTTATGGCTGCTTTTGTTTTCTTCATTGTGCAGCTTGAGGGTGTGATAAACGACATGGACCGCATCAAGCTGGAATGAAGACTTTTGTGTGTGTTTTTTGTCTTGCTTTTATTTAGTCATACATTTATTTACTTGGAACTAAGCACTTTTGAGAAACCACAAGAGTCTTTTCATATCGAGCACGTAAAGGTTAACCCTAATTCCTCAATATTTATCATGTTTTCATGTAAGACAAGTGGTGGATGGCGATGTAACATATGTTCGGTCTTTCGAGGAAGACGTGCACATTTGTTATTGAGAGCAAAGTCACATTACTTGCAACACAAGAAACTTCCCATATCAGTTTGAAGGAGGCAAGCTTGACATACCTGGAGGCTAGTAATTTTCTCTTCCGTAGCATCATCAATGAGGAGTCTCATTAAGCTATGATCGTGGCTAAAATTGTGTATTTCTCTACCATATACCTCAATCTCAACATACTCACATGTCTTGTTCACTACAATCATGTCCTTGATAATTATCAGAAATAATACCCTCACAAATTTTACAAGGCCGCTTCTTATCTCCATAACAGATATCAGCGATCGCATGGCTCACATGTGTACATATTTATTTTATCTTTAAAGACCAACCCACAAATGTTACAATTAGCGAATGAAATCTTTCTACGTAAGAAGAAGACTGTATGCTCATGTACCTTCGGAGAAGTTATGGTGAGACAGCTCTCGTGTAAATAGGATTCACAGATACTACAATTTAATTTAGATTCCAAATAAATTTCATTTTTCATAGAGCTCGATCGCAAACTAAATTTGTTCCATTGCTCATGAATAATTATAATATTTCAAGAAAGTGTCTAGGGTGATGGTAGGTTCCGAATTTCATGGTGGCCTATCCTTGTAAGGACTTGTATAATTTTTGTTGTTTTACAGACTGTAACCAAAGTGAATTTCTTTTGGGTCACAGACAATTTCGCTGGTTAGAAGTTACATATTTATTTTGTCTTTTTTTTTTGGTTTTTTTTTGATAAAGTACATATTCTTTTGTCTTTAGGCACAACAAAGAAAATAATATCTTCGTGTGTATGATGGTTGCACAAAAAGCAAAGTTTATACTATACCTTATACATGGACTTACGCTAGTCGCAAATTGGTTTTTGTCTGATGTGTTACATTAGAATTGCGTCTGAATTATATCATCTAAAAATAAAATAAAATGCCATGTTGGACTTGCGTTTCTTGGCTTTTAGGGCTCATATATTTCATAGGACTAAAGGGAAACCTTCTGCACTAGTCAAATGAGTCCATTGAGCACAAACTATGTTGAAAAATAATAATAAGCTCATAAACTGATAGTCTGATACATGTATTGTATTTGCTAAAGAGTCAACAATGTTTGTAAAAAGACATTTGACTATAAGAGCACCAAAAAAAGATTGGGTGAGTTTAACAATGATGACTGGAGCTTAACCATAAGGAATGTCTTATGGAGTTTAGTGCCGTTGGTGAGCTTGATCGATAG